>JASPKZ010006073.1:835000-2220802 GCA_030220185.1 Diploptera punctata | reverse complement strand
CGTCTACTCTCTCTCTCTCTCTCTTCTGATACAGCATCGTCATATTGTATGTTTGATACTGCATTCTATACAAATGTTGTATTGCTTTAATAATTGTATCGTTTACGTTTATGTCCATATCTTCTAAGGCTTCCCACAACTTTTCTAAAGGTACGGTGTCATATGCCTTTTCTAAATCCACAAATGTGAAATGGTCTTTTCAATCAACTGTTTTACCACAAGTATGTAATCAATTGTAGATCTCTCAGACCTAAAGCCTACTTGTACTTCGTTCTCCTTATGTTTATAATTTTCTTCCAAATAGTATTTGATTATTTTACCATATATACGGCTAAAAGCATTCATTGCGGTAATTTCTCTATAATTATTGCACTCGTATTTTCTTCCTTTCTTATGAATGACTGATATCAACCCAATTTTCCATTTTACTGGTACATTTTCTCCGTTTAGGCATATCTCAAAAAGGCTCTTTAACAATTCAAATAATTGCCTTGTACAATATTTAATTAATTCTGGCTGACTCCTTCTTCCCCGCATGTTTTAAACTTCCAATTGCTATCTCTACTATCTCAATATCTAAATGCATACTCATTTTGTTTTGATCATAATTTTTATACTTTAGAAATATATAAAAATAAAAACTATAAAGTTATATAAGATATACATACAGGTTAGCAGAAATTTCCCCAAATCAGATTCAGTTCAGTTTTTTTTTCTTCCATTATGTTATTTAGTCACATTTGCTTTTGCCTTCTTTAATTTTCCGTCCATTTTTGACCGTCTAGTTAGCAATTTCGTACAAAGTATCTCGGCACATAAAGTAATATTTGCTATTGGAAGATTGCTGTAACTCTCATAAAAAATGTTTAATTCTAGTCTTTCTAAAACTTCGACGAGGCATAATGCCTTGTGAATATTAAAATACAAAGTTAAAAAACCCATAATACGGGTTAAGAAAATATATCAACATACAATCTACAAAGTTATAAGCATATGTACGGATAGCAGAATTTTTATCCAATCATTTTTCGTTCATTTGTTTCTCTTTCAGTATATTATTTATATATTTTTTAAGTTCATAATTGTTTTGTATACCGTTGAGGTTATAATAATGCCAGGTATAATATCAGAAATATTTTTACAAAATTTAGAAGAAAGACATTTCGAAAAACTTAATCAAAAATGGGACATTCCATACGAAATCGGCAAAAAAATTGTGAAAATTGAACTCACATCTTTAAAAGTTTACAATTTTTACAGTGAAACTTTATGATATACTGAACATCTGAACCGAATTTCAAGTCTTCGCTTGGTGTAATTAAAGAGTAATAGAGCTGTCAATTTATCGTATTGTTTTAAATAGTCTCTTTTATAAAATACATTTCTCGAAGTATGGCTATTCCCTCAACTTGAAAAGATAGTCACATTATAGATGATTTTATGCTCTATCGCTTGAAAATTAGTATGTTAATATTTGCGTTTTCTGAAGGGCGTAAATGCAATTAATATGCAATTGACCTTCCTCACCAAAATTTTATAAAATCAAAAAGTGTCACATTATTACCTGAACACCAGTTAATTTTTTGTAATTAGTATTAAAGTGGAGTCTTGAAAGGAAACTACCAAAAATAATTATTTTTCCTAAAATCTCCTATGTGTAGACTGCCCGCAATACCTTTCGCGTGAGTGGAGATCGCTCGCTCGCTCGTACAAACAATGACGGAGCTACTTGGTAATAGTCCTTTGCGCACTTACAAATATTTTTATTGTTATTATCATCATTACATTATTTTATTATCATTATTACAATTATTACATTATCATCATCATCGTGGACTAGTGGTTACTCTGCACGCCTCCGATTCCGAGGTTCGCGGGTTCAAACTCGATAGGAATCAATGGCATTTTAAAGGCGTAACAATTCTGAATGTAGCTTTCTCCAGAAGGAAGGAAATCTGTGAGTCCCGTGTCGTAAATTTATGGTACGTAGGAGAACCTCGCGCTTGAAATAAATTGCTACATAATAAACGTCATTAAATATAACAATCTTTATTGATATATTCAGTAGGCGGTTAATTTTGTGCTGATTTTGGCTAATGTATAGTTTAATTTAAATTACTAAGCACCTACGCATTCAAGCTGGTAGGCCTATTAAAAATATTTTCTAGAGAGTAGTTTTGTAATGTGTTGTAATGTTTTGTACTTGTACCCTACACCAATGTCTGATGTTGAATATTGTAAGTAATGTTAAGCTATCGATAATAATTTATAACAATTTTCATGCTGTTACAAGTAATATTTAAGAGGTATAAATATATTTTATTGGCTTGGTATCACTTACTGATCTTGCATCCCCTACTCATGACATATCTAAGATGATGATAAAATGCACGATAATATTAGCTTTTATTATAAGCTAAATTATTATAGTATTTAATTTAATGTCTAAACTTCCCATTATTCTCCTTTTATAACACAAAATGTATACCTCTACGATTATTCTCTCATTCCAGAAACATTTAAGAAATTGTAAAATTATATATTAACACATAATATTGTTAATAACTATTGTATACTAATATATGCATAATTAAAATTATATTTAACTTCTAACTCACCATTCAGTCTTTGTAGATCTGCAAACTTGTGAGTTAAAAACAATAAGATATTATTTTAAATTTGACTGTGACACTTAAAATGACGAGATGCACTAAACATACTGATGTAAATCAACTGTCTAGTATGTAATCTGAACTTGAGAATTGTTGATGTAAAACAGATGTTTAAGGAAGACTTGCTGATGCTGCATTATTATCGTTTGGTAGGAAGTGGTATGAGTTACCTATTGTTTTTTATAAAACATTCGGTTTTATTTGGAAGTGATATCTTAAAACAATACTATTTCGTCAAAATTTTCAGGGTACAATACAATACACTGAATAAAAAGTTATTTTAAGACTGAAATTAGTAATTATAACATAATAAAAATTTTATACCAGTTTATTCAATTAATGATGAAAAGAGTTTTATTATATAATATTACATTTAAACTGTAATAAAAAATTTCTAACAAAATAAATAATTTGTTTTAAAAAAGGGCAGAAGATTACGAGTATTTGAGAATAAAGTTCTTAGGAAAAATTTTGGATCAAAAAGAGATGAACAGACAGGTGAATGGAGAAAACTACATAATAGTGAGCTACATGATCTGTATAGGAAGCCAGATATAATAAAAACAGTTAAGTCTCGTAGGCTGCGATGGGCAGGAAATGTGGCACGTATGGAGGATGAAAGAGGTGCTTGGAAATTTCTGGTAGGAAAACCGGAGGGAAAAAGCCCAGTTGGAAGACTAAGAATGAGGTGGGAGAATAACATTATACTATGATTTGAGGGAAAGTAGATTATACAGGGGATAATTGGAAAACGTTAGCTCGGGATGGGATGTATGGAGAGCTTATGTCCGCGCTGCCATGAACCTACAGGTTCCACAGAGCCAGTGAGTGAGTTAGTTATAAATAATTTGTTTAATAATTCACAGTAAACGTAAGTAACAGAGCTCTTTACTTCTCACTTCAGCAATAAAATTTGATAAATAAATATCTACTGCGTAAGAATTAAAATATCGCCACTTTTATAAATTTACGGTACTGTTCCATTAAGCAGAACATATAATAATCTATTCGATTTAATGGCAGCTGAAAAAGTCACTGATGAAGCTCTTTCAATAAAGTACGCGCGCGACCTTGGTCGTGAAATGAATCTGCTGCGCCGTGGACCCGCGAGTTTTTTTTTACGAAAATAGAATAAAAACATTTATATTGTCTGAACTATTCAACTCTCCAAAAGGGTAATTGCTGGAAATTAATCCTTATTACGTGAGTAGTATCCTGTATTTTTTCCGTTTTCATTTTTTGATATGTACTGCAGTAAACCGCCATAAAACAGAAAATTGACACCGAAAATAAAAATATCCTAATTATAAAAATAACACCCTTAAACTACATGATATCACCTATATAAATATGTTTGAAACAAATTTTTGCTGTTTACTGTTTCAGAAATATTAGTTAGTAAACGTTTTAGTTTATCATATTTACGATAATTTTAGATCATCATAACTAAGAACCTATAAATGACAAGAATTAAATTTCTGTATCAATACGTTTATAAATGTATTCACTATATTTAGGGATACATAAAATTAAAAAAATAAATTGCAAGATTTTTTGCTGTCCGATTTGATATGGATTGTCCCAAATACAAAATTAAAATACTAGTAAGATATGTTGATGACTTATTAATAATATACGAAAATTAAAATAATAAATATACAGAAATGTCGAATGAATTGAACAAAATGCATCATAAAATACAATACACTTCAGAATCAGAGTAAAACAATACAATTAACTACCTGGACTTAACACTATCTAAATATTTAATCAACAAAAATTTGGACATAAGCATTTACAAAGCCTATCACCAACACCATAGCAATACGTAACAACTCAAGACACCCATATCAACAAAAAAATGATTACTTTCATCAGCTTAATAAATATAATGATGAAACTGCCTTTAAATAAAACAAATTACTTCAAGGAACTAAATTACATAAAATATTTAGCTACAAAAATGGATATAACTCAAATAATAGACAAATTTGTCAGAAGACAAAAAAGAAAAAAAAAATATTTAAAAAAATTAACGAAACTTGAAAATGAAATTAATACGTATAAAAACAAATAATTGGATCACTTTTACTTACACACGTAATGAAACAATCAAACCAGCAAAATCTATTAGGAAACACGATAAAAAAAACATCAAAATAGCCTACAAAAATAATAACAAATTAAATAACAATAGATAACAAAATTGAGGAAAACGATAAATATCAAAACAAAGGCATATGTAAACTCAAGTGCAACGACTGTGAAAAATTTAAATTGGTAGAATATCTAGAAGTTTTAGAATCAGATTTAATGAACATTTTTCAGACAAGGAGAAGGCAAATAAAATTTCGCTAAACACATTTCAGAAAGAAGCCACAGTTTTAACAATATCGATAGTACAATGTCAATTATACACAGAGAGAACAATAGACACAAAATTAACATTTTAGAACAAATCTAAATTATCAAGGAGGCCAAGAATACAAACATTCTCAACGAAAATATACCTAATGTGCAAAACCCTGTACTAGACATGCAGGTAATCCAATACTACTACAACTCCGAAAGATTAAGCATGCTTCGAAAGGTCTAGAGTCAAATCAACGAAAATTGTATATAGAAACATTATAGTTGAGGAAGATGGTAGTATACAAGGTACAAAAAATATATTTGGTTGATTTTTTTTGAAAATATATAATTTAAACTGAAAATCCTGGCTTACCACTCTTTGAGGCTATGTTGCGTGAATTGAAGGCTGATGCGATTCAATTTGAATCATGCTGCTTTCTTACTTGCAATAACGCACCAAAAGCAAATTCAGAATGTGAAATACTTACGGAACCTCAAACTGAGAAAACAATCGAATCACATTCTCCTGCTAAGAAAAAGAGAAAATAGCAAGTACAAACTAAAGCAACACCACATAAATCACTAATTTATATATTATTCGGCAAAAATAAATTAAATTGTGTATATATATATGTTATAATTAAATGTTTAACATTGAGCAATGCAAGCTTAATATGGTATGATAAGAAAAATAAATGCCTGGACTGGATTCGAACCCGGATCTCTGAGTCTGTACCTCAGCGTGATATCCATTACACTACCAGGCGAATCCAATTCAAACACTTATGTTTCTTATATATGTATTATATTCTCCATTATTACTAGATGTCGCGAGAACTCGGTCTTCACTGCCATATTCTCTTTAATTTGCTTACTTGTTATAGTCAGCTACTAGATGGCAGTGAAGACCGAGTTCTCGCGACATCTAGTAATAATGGAGAATATAATACATATATAAGAAAAATAAGTGTTTGAATTGGATTTTACTGGTGTGTAATGGATATCACGCTGAGGTACAGACTCATAGATCCTGGTTCGAATCCCGTCCAGGCATTTATTTTTCTTATCATATCATATATATATATATATATATATATATATATATAATTATATTATTAACTTCAATTTATTGAAAATTAAAAAGAAAAACTTTATAAATTATACTTAGTGTAGTGTAGTTAGAGGGTTTTCAGTCGGAGTAAAAATAATTATTTTCACAAGTATCACAACACAAAAAAATATAAAAAACAGGCTGCAAGATACATGAAAAACAAAAAATATAAATATAACAATAAAACCTAAGAAATTGCTTTTTCAATGTATGATCTCCACAGTTCAAACTAAAACACATAAATGTACTGGACATCCATCCATAGTAATTCTGCCCGAAGGCAGGTCCTTCACTGCAATCATATCATTTTCATGCTATGCTTGCAGCTTTACTAGGGAATTGTAGGTGTGGTAGCTTCCCATTGCTATCCACACCGGTGAAGGATGATGATGATGATAAGGATGATGATGATTGTGGCCATATGATTTCGAGGAACGTTTGGGCCTTAAAGTTTTCCTGACATTTGTCTTACAGGTGAGGAAAAACCCCGATAAAAACCTCACCCAGAAAAACTGCCCCGTCCGGATATCGAACCCGGGCCCGCTGCGTGACAAGGCAACACGCTACCTCGAGACCACAGCGGTGGACTACTAGATATCACGACCCATAAATGGAAGGAGACCTATATACTTATTTTAATTATTCCTAACTTATGATAAAACAACAGCACATAATAATATATAGGAAATTTGCATTATTATATATAAAATATGGACATATTAAGGTAGAATATTTTTATCACTCACCTCATATTGTTCTTCTTATTTGATTATAAACTAGTTTCGGAACATAGTTTCTGTTCCATCCTCAGTATCGTCACGACCGTTGTTCTGTCGTCTTGAAGAGCTGTCCTTCTCTCATTCCATTGGCTGACTGAAAAACCTCGAAACCAGGTCATTCTCACCGGGAATTTCAAAATTCATTAATTTCTTCTTTTCGCTCTTTTGAATGTAGATCTTTTCCCAAACCGTAAGTTCTTTAGGTTTTTCTATTTGTTTTAATAATTTAGCTTCTTTCTCGATAAGATGTTTTTCAGACAATGCATGGGCAGTTCCACTCACAAAGTAAGATCTGCTCTTAGGTAACAAGAATGAACGGCTGCTACCTGACAAGTAGGGTAGGTAATTGTTCTTACATTTTTGTTCTGCTTAATCATCTAGGGTCATGTTCTTGTTTAGGGATGGAGTTTCAGACAAAAACCTTCATCTAACTTACCATTACATATCTCGCCATTCAATTATTTACTTTTATCAAATTTATTTATCTTGTTCAGTATGGGACACAGGGATTTTCAATTGTCTACCATTGTTACAGTGTCAAAACATTTCAGAATTACAGTCATTTCGAAAATGATTTTAACGAATTCCTAGAACTGTTTTTGAAAAATTATCAGAATTTCAAAGTTAAAAAATATGAAGAAATGTGAAACTTTCACTAAAATACGAACACTTTTCCAAAATATTATGAAATATGAAGTTTTTTGTTGGTTTTATTTGATTCTGCACTTTATAAAATGTGAAGATACTTTGCCTCAGCGCTCTCTGACCAATAGTTTAAAACATGAAATTTCATAAAATTCCTCGCTCTACTTATGACAGTACAGAGTTTTTTTATATCTTTTGTGTTATACAGCAAACTGGAATAACTGTTCACATTACTGCTTTCGAACAAAAACTTATCTGATATTACAACTACTCATTAACATTACATATGTCAGCTTGCATATGTTCTCTTTAATATGTACAATAGGAATTCATTTTAAATTACAAAATTTAAACTACCAGTTAATTCATCAATCACTACAGCCTGTGTAATAATAATAAATAATAGCTATAGCCTTTTGTTTTGTCATTTCACGCTCTAACGGTTAAGTTCTACAAGTGTACATCCGTTAAATTCAAACATAGATGAACTTCACTGCATAACTAAACGAGAAGCTTCCATGAAAATTGGAACACAATCAAAGGAATGATCTTTGTTTATAAATTATTTAATATCTACATTTATATATTTAATTGTATGTAATTCACTATGTTTTATAATTATTATTTAATTCAAACATTTGGAATCGACATTAGAGTCAGAAGGAACGCGTAATTCTGAGATAAACAAAGAGCAAGCCAAGGAAGGAAAACAATTGGAATGTTAACTTTGGTGCTGTGGAGCAGAAATATCCTCAACAAAACTAAAAAAAAAAAAAGACTTGATCGGTGGAGAGTATACTATTGTATGTTGTGGAAACGTGGACATTAAACAGAGAGTAAAACACATAAACTATTGACGACAGAGATGGACTTCTCGAGGAGGGCTTCTAGAAATCCATCATCATCATCTTCATTCATGGATTAGGTCTGTTGACCCGTTCCGACTTCAGCCCATCTCTTTCTAGGTCTGCCCACATCTCGGGTGCCTTTAGGTTTGTATTTTGTTATTTGTTTTGGATATCTATCTTGATTCATTCTGTCTATGTGTTGCTTCCATTTTTGTCTATACTTGTAGAAATTCAAGAAGAAACAAATTTAGGAATACTAAAATCAGAGAAAAAAATGGATGTTCAAAAATATGTTCTACAAGTTATTGAAGAAAAAAGACTCAAATGGTTTGGCCACGTAAAGAAGATGTCAGATGACAGGATACGTAAGATAATATTAAATTTTGAAGTGGAGGGCAACAGAAGAAAGGGGAGACCAAAAGAAAGGAAAGTTCAAGGAGTGCATATGAGTATGGTGTCGAGAGGATTAACAGAGACTGATGCAAAAAATAGGGATGTATGGATGAGTAAAATTTGCAATGGGTTGTAGGAAAACTATTGTATTGTAAAACAAATCCTAGTAAAGAAGAGAAGATTGTTATTTTAAAAATAATATAATTCATTCTTATTACTGTATTTTATTGTTATTATCATCATGTTTGCTGTAATTGCCTCTTCTGTTAGTGTTGCTTTTAATATTACTATTGTGACGCATTGTTGTACTTACTTACTTACTCACTGGCACTATCGAACCCGTAGGTTCATGGCCGCACGGACATAAGCTCTCCATACATCCCTATCCTGAGCTAATGCTTTCCAATCATTCCCTGTATAATCTACTTCCCTCAAATCATAGTTAATGTTGTTCTCCCACCTCATTCTTGGTCTACCAACTGGGCGTTTTCCTTCTGGCTTTCCTACAAGAAGTTTCCATGCACGTCTTTCATTCCCCATACGCGCAACATGTCCTGCCCATCGCAGTCTACGGGACTTAACTGTTCTTATTATATCTGGCTTCCTATAAAGACCATGTAGTTCATTGTTATGTAGTCTTCTCCATTCACCTGTCTGTTCATCTCTCTTTCGTCCAAAAATTTTCCTAAGAACTTTATTCTCAAATACCCGTAATCTCCTTTCCTCCCTTAAAGTAAGAGTCCATGTTTCGCACCCACATAATATAACTGGTAGAATAATAGTTTTATATATTTTCAGCTTAACGTTTTTTGAAAGGAGTTGGGACATCAAAAGTCTCTGCAATGCATAATAGCATGCATTTCCAGAATTGAGCCTATGTTTAATTTCTTTGTGCATCTCATTCCTATTTGTGATTATTGTTCCTAGGTATTTGAATTCAGCCAATTCCTCAAAATTTCCCTCATTTGTCGTTAGCTGTCCATTTCCATTATATAATGTATTTCTACGTGTGACCATATATTTAGTTTTACTGATATTTACTTCCAGTCCTAATTTCTTAGTGTTACTCAATAGTGTGTGCGTGTTGGCCTTCAGTATCTCCTCGCTATCAGCCAGTAGTACTACATCATCAGCATAAACTAACAGCTTATTAATACCATTCAGTTGTAAGCCTTCCTCATTCTCTAAAGATTTAATGGCATGCTCTAGTACAAAATTAAATAGAAGAGGAGATAGTGCATCTCCTTGCTTCAACCCATTCTGGATTTCAAAAGTGTCTGAAAACTGTTTGCCTACACGCACCCTACTCGTTGAGCCATTTAGACACATTCGTATAAGTCTAACTAACTTTTTAGGAATTCCGAACTCCAGCAGGATACTATATAACTTCTCCCTCTTAATTGAATCATATGCTTTTTTGAAGTCTACATATAGTTGATGTACAGTACCATTATATTCCCATTTCTTTTCTAAAATCTGTCTTATACTAAAAATCTGATCTGTTGTAGACCTGTTTCTTCTAAATGCGCATTGATGATCTCCTAGAATGTCATCAATATAGGGAGTAAGTCTGCTTACTAATATATTTGTTAGAATTTTGTACGAAGTTGAAAGTAATGAGATGCCCCTATAGTTGTTGCAATCAGTTTTATCTCCTTTCTTATAAATTGGTACGATAATTGATTCCTTCCATTCATCTGGAAGAGCTTTTTTTTCCCAAATCATACTAAGCAACCAGCGTATCTTGTCCATCAATTTTTTCTCCCCCTGATTTTATCAGTTCTGCTGGGATCTCATCTGAACCTGATGCTTTATACATCTTCAATTTTTCAATTGCCATTTCAACCTCTAATGCACTTGGCTCTGTGACTAGCATTTCTGCTGTCTGTAACTTATCCTCCCCAATGTCCTGTTCTGTATGTACATTTAATAGCTGATTAAAATAACTTTTCCATCTATTTAATATACTATTGGAATCTGCAATCATATCCCCATTTTCATTCCGAATTATGTTTGTTCTAGCCTGAAACCCTTTCTTCTCTATACTAATTCCCTGATATAATTCTCTAATATTCCTATTTTTTGCATTCATTTCAAGATCATTAATCTTCTCTCTCAAATATTCCCTCTTCTTACTCTTTAGTAACTTGGTGGTTTCCCGTCTAACACTACCCAATTGCTCTAAATTTACCTCATTTGGCTCGTGTAACCATTTCAATTTTGCTAGCTTTCTCTTCTTTACAATGTCGGCACATTCCTCATCAAACCATTTCTTGTTTTGCCTCTTTTTTAAACAACCAATGCTTTCTGATGCTGACAATTTAATATTATCTCTTATAGCCTCCCATTCTTTATTTATATCAGTGTCTTCTTCGTTTGCCACATTGTCATCTGAAGATTTGGTATACTTGCCGCATTTCATCATTTTTCAAGTTTTTTAATTCATATTTTACAGAATCATCTTTAGCGTTTGTTCCTCTCATAAGCGATAGCCGTTGTCTGATTTTCACCTTGACCAGATGATGATCTGAATTGCAGTCTGTCCCTCTAACTGATCTAACATCAATGATGCTACTGTGCCAGCGTTTATCCACTAATACATGATCTATCTGGTTCCGAGTTTCTCCATCTGGGGACGTCCAAGTGTATTTATGAATATCCTTATGCTGAAATGTTGTGCTCTTAACAATGAGATTCTTTGATGTGGCAAATGTGACTAATCTAACCCCGTTGTCGTTACTCTCTTCATGAAGACTGAATTTGCCTATTGTTGGTTTGAATATATCTTCCCGCCCCACTTTTGCATTTAAAATCTCCTAAGACAATTTTCATATGATATCGTGAAAGGCTATCAAATAAGCATTCTAATTCGTCATAGAACTCATCCTTGATTTTGTCATCTTTATCTTCTGTGGGGGCATGTACATTTACAATTATAAAATCATGTCGTTTACCCTTTAGAATTATGTATGATATCCTATCACTAACAAACTTAATATCTCGGATAGCGGATAGGATCCTCCTTCTGACTAAAAAACCTGTTCCAAATGCAGGGTCTTTCTGCACCCCCATAGTATAATGCAAAGCTTCCTGATTCCTGACTACCTTCTCCTGGCCACCTAACTTCCTGTAAAGCGACTATATCCAAGGGCGATTTATCCAATTCCCGCGTTAATATCTCTAGTGCCCCGCTATTGTATAAAGTCCTAACATTCCATGTTCCTAGGAACATGTCCCTGTGTTTGAGCCTTTGGCATGGGTTCCCTGAAGTAGTCCCCGCCCGGAGAACCGAATGGGGGACTATTTGACCTCCGGAAAATTTTACCCCAGTAGAACCCATGTCCGCATTTCTTGACGGTTGTATTTTTACGGTGAAAGATCGTCACTCTTTCGACCAAGGTACTTATTTCGTCTGGCTTATCACCTTCGACCAGTCCGGCATGGGTAACCCTATCGGCAGCAATGCTACCGCCGGCATAGCTCTCAGGATCATTTAAGCACACAAGCCACTCCACCACGACAAGGTAAAGATACCATGGAGGGGGACGCATTGTTGTACTAGTTTTTTTTTTAATTTCGCGTGAGGCGACGAGAGCAAAGATCTCGCCTTGTATGGTAGAAAAAGTTTTTTTCTGTCGAGTCGCAGTTAAAAGATTCGCATAGAAAGTAATCTACACATAATGACATTTATTGGTAAATATGGAATTAGATCAAAAATTGTACTGGATAACAAAATAATAGAACAAGTATCACATTCCAATATTTATTATGTGATATAACTTATAGAGAAAATAAAGATATAGAAAATAAAGTAAATAAATTTCAGGCTATTTGTGGAACCATAAAAAGAACCTTAGGTCGGAAAACAAGGAAAGATAAAAGTAAAGTAAAGTGATCCCACAACAGGCCTCAGGAGGCCCTTGGGGTAGTAAGAGGTTAAGGCTAAACAATCGGCACTTTATGTCAGCCGGGTTGCCAGCCCTGCGTGACGGCCGCCTTTGCCCCAGAACAAGCGTCTGGTACTCATTTCCGTTAGAGGCTGATTCGACCCCAGGGCCATAGTGCCGCCAGAGGGAAACAAGGAAAGATACGAAACTTAAATTATATAAAACAATGGCTGTTCCTTTGTTGTTGTATGGAAGTGAAAATTGGATAATGAAATCAAGGGATAAAAGCAGGATACAGACTGCGGAAATGCTGTTTCTACGTAATGTGAAAGGATGCACAAGAGCGGATAGAATAAGGAATGAAACTATACGAGATGAATTAAATATATATATATATATATATATATAATTGAAGATAAAATCAGCGAAAATAATAAGAAATGGACAGAACACTTAATGAGAATGAACAACGAAAGAATACCAAAAAGAACCTTCCTGTATAATCCCAGAGGAACAAGAGAGGTTGGCCGACCACGTAGAAGATGGACTCCACTTTTAACTTCGTCGGAACAGGCTGCATAGCCTAAACCTTGTAGTAGAAGAAGAAGAAGTTGTCTACACATCTCTCTACGTCGGAAGGTTCGATTCCCGAAACTTCCAGTCTACAAACGTCTCGGCTATACGTCGAGAACGTCCTACTCTCGCATATATAAATAATTGAGAAGGTTGGAGAATAGTTGTGAGTGAACGAGAAGTCAATGAAGTGAATTCAGAAGTGAAGAAACTGACTTAAATGAAACTGTTCATGACTGCGAAGAATTTATGTGATAATTAAATTTTAAATCCGAAATCATCATTGATAGCATTTTGTGTAAGAAGAATCAGTGCAATTTTGTGAAGCTAATAAAGTGAGATTAAAAATTTTAGGTGACTATTTAACTCATGACCCAAATGGGAATCGATGACCCATCACATTTCAGTGATTTTTAATTTACAGCCAATCACTGTCGTGTTTCGCCTAGAATTTACCAACTAAAGTTTATCATAATAAAGAAAGCACCTCCTTTTTAACATTCTGAATAGGTCAAGCATTATTTTGCAGTGACTGACTCACTAAGAGATGCGGCTACCAGATTGTATATATAGTGCATGAATGTCAACACATAGCGCATGCGGGAGTTAATATAAAAACATTTGTAGCAATTGATTATACCACCAAAAAAAAGAAACCACTGTGTGCACATTCTTAAATGTATTTTTTCCCAGGTAATAACATTCCAGAAAAATATAATTGTCATATTTACATCATAGGACCAGAAATGAATTAATATACAGTTTGAGGTGTTTCATTTTTTCTCCACTAGAGTACATTCTTACAATATTGCGTTCCTTTGGTAATGAATAATATGATCTGGTTGCAGTGATGAACAAAAGCAAATGAAGAATAATGATGATAAAGATGGCCGGATGATTTTCGGGGACCGTTGGGCCCTAAGCTTCCTAACATTTGTCTTACAGGTGAGGAATAACCCCGAAAAAAATAACCTCACCCAGGAGCCTGTCCCGATCGGGAATCGAACCCGGGCCCGCTGCGTGACAAGGCAGCACACCTCGAGACCACAGTGGTGGACACAATACCTATAATTCCCTAATAAAGTTGCAAAGCATAGCATGAAAATGCTCTGATTGCAGTGAAAGACTTGCCTTCGGGCAGAATTACTAAGGATGTGTATACATTATATATATATATATATATATATATATTTGTTTGTTTATACTTGTGAGAGTGTATGGTTGTGTGTAATTACGCTCTAGCGGTCGGAATTTGTGTTTGCTTTTGGAAATAAACTCGCCGTATAGCAATCAATTAAAGAAAGTGAGAACTTCATTAAGTAGCAAAATCGAAATCATTAGGAGTGGGAGCTCGTCTGAAACGAAAATTTAAAAATTGTTGTAGCGGTCGCAATTTTCGATTTTTCGCAACAAAACTCAGTATATGGCATTGAAATAAAATTAAGAAAGTATTCTCCAAACATCAGCTGTATCCCGAGTCGAAATTTCCAATTCGCTCCAGTCAGTCCACAATATTTGTTTCAACGTTTCACTCGCATGTATATATATATATTATATATAGATATGAAACGAAAATAGAATGCTTGAGTCGGGAGTTTGAACTCGAGTCTCTAAAGTCTGTACCTTTAGTGGCCGCTCTAACCAACTGATCGAACCCAAGAATTCCAAGATCAAACATAACAATTTCCTTATACATGTAGTGATTCTCATTTCACACAAGTGGTAGCGGAAAGATCTTCCAACTGCCATCTAGCGGCTAAACATAACAGTTAAAGCAAAGTTTTAAATCGAATATTTACTTTATAGTCCGTAAACAGCTTTTCTATATATATCTTATCCAATATGATTTTTGACATTTTTCAATGAATGGCAAATATGATATGAAAAGAAAAAAGAATGCTTGAGTCGGGATATGAACTCGAGTCTCTAAAGTCTGTACCTTTAGCGCTCTAACCAACTGAGCTACCCAAGAATTCCAAAACCATACAATTTTCTTATACATGTAGTATTCTCAATTCACACAAGAGGTAGCGGAAAGATCTTCCTACGTAGCTCAGTTGGTTACAGCGCTAAAGGTACAGACTCGAGTTCAAATCCCGACTCAAGCATTCTTTTTTCTTTTCATATCATATTTGCCTTCATTGCCAAATGTCAAAAATATATTTATAATATCTATATATAAAAGCGTTACTGCTATAAAGTAAATATTCTCTTTAAAAATTTGCTTAACTGTTATGTTAGCCGCGAGATGGCAGTTGGAATAAATTTCCGCTACCTCTTGTGTGAATTGAGAATACTACATGTATAAGAAAATTGTATGTTTGTCTTGGAATTCTTGGGTAGCTCAGTTGGTTAGAGCGCTAAAGGTACAGATTTTAGAGACTCGAGTTCAAATCCCGACTCAAGCATTCTTTTTTCTTTTCATATCATATTTGCCTTCATTGCCAAATGTCAAAAATATATTTATAATATCTATATATATATATATATATATAGCCTATATATATATATATATATATATATATATATATATATATATACATTTTAATTAAGTTTCAAGGTATTTGTGGTACAATAAATAGAACATTGCATAATAAAGCCCATAAACAAACAAAATTAAAATTTTATAAAACAATGGCTGTCCCTGTCCTTTTGTATGGGAGTGAATCTTGGATTACCACTACCAAACAAGAAAGTAAAATCCAAGCAGCCGAGATGAAATTTTTAAGAAGAGTAAAAGGTTGCACTAGAATGGACCAGATAAGAAACGAGGATATCCGTGAAGAACTGCAGATCTACTCCATAAAAGAAAAGATATTTAACAACAAGATACAGTGGAAAGAACATGTAGAAAGAATGGAAGAAAGTAGATTACCAAATAAAATCTTCCATTATTTTCCAAGAGGAAGAAGAGATGTCGGACGTCCTCGGAAGAGATGGTCTTAGATCTGTTAGTGAAGACGGAACAGGCAACTCTTGCCTAAACCAGGAAGTGAAGAAGAAGAAGAAGAAGAATTAACCCTTAAATTGACAATATATCCCATTAGATACATTGGTTTAATGTAGGCCTATATAATATTTTCCATAGAGCAATGGATCAGTATAAAATATTTGAATTTGTATCAAATTATACAACAATATGCAAAATATAGTAACCTACTACTATGCATGGTTTATTTTCACTGCAGTCATATACATTAAATCAGCTAACTAACTACTAATTCACTGGCACTATCGAACCTGAGGGTTCATGGCCGCGCGGACATAGGATCTCCATATAGACCTATCCTGAGCTAATGTTTTCCAATCATCCTCTGTATAATCTACTTCCCTTAAATCTTGGTTAATATTATTCTCCCACCTCATTCTTGGTCTAACAACTAGGCCGTTTTCCCTCAGGTTTTCCTACAAGGAACTTCTATGCCACTCTTCCACTCCCCATTCGTGCCACATGTCCTGCACATTGCTGTTTAAGAGAGTTATTATATCTGGTTTCTTATAAAGAGCATGTAGTTCACTGCTACATAGTCTTCTCCATTCGCCTGTCTGTTATCTCTCTTTTCTCCAAAAATGTTCCAAAGAATTTTATTCTCGAATACTCGTAATCTTTCCTCCTCCCTTAAGGTGGAGTCCATGTTTCGTATCCATATAATATAACTGGTAGAATAACAGTTTAATATATTTTCAGTATTTTTTAAAGGAGTTGGGACGACAAAAGTCCCTGTAATACATAGGCCTAATAACATGTGTTTCCAGAAATGAGTATATGTCTTAATTTGTTTGTGCATCTCATTCATATTTGTAATTATTGTTCCTAGGTACTTGAATTACATGTTTTGAGGAAAGTAGATTATACAGGGAATGATTGGAAAACATTAGCTCAGGATAGGGATGTATGGAGAGCTTATGTCCGCGCGGCCATGAACCTACGGGTTCGATAGTGCCAGTGAGTTAGTTAGTTACGTACTTGAATTCAGCCACTTCTTCAAAACTTCCCTCATGTTTAATCAAGTATCTATTTCCTTTATATAAAGTATTTCTATGTGTGAACATATATTTAGTTTTATTGATGTCTACTTCTAATCCCAATTTATTAGTGTTATCCAATAGACTGTGCGTGTTGACCCTTAGTATCTCCTCGCTACCTCTTAATAATACTACATCATCAGCATAAACTAACAGCTTATCAATACCATTGCAAATTAAATCAGCTTAACAAATTGAGCTTCTAACAATACGTATAAAGGTTAACAAAAGATATACATGATGCGGCATAAGTCACATGGTTGCAGGAAAAAGTCAGATTGGTTTAAATGAGGTTTGAATTGGGACCTTCAGAATATAATCTCAAACACTACTGCTTTAGGTAATTTGCTAACTAGGGAACAATTTCTGTAGTTGTTTTTTTTTGTTTACATGTTGTAAATTCATGATCATCATCATCATAGTACATTCACGAATTTAGACCATTCGTTGACCTGTTTCGGCCTCAAGAGAAACATCATCGAAAAGTCTTTTGAGTGGACGTCCTGGTCTTCTTGTTCCTGCAGGTTGATAGCTTAACATTTGTTTGGGTATCCTGTGATCTTCCATTTGATGAATATGTTGCATCCATCTTGACTTGTAATCAGAAATTTGTTTTCTAAAGGTTCCATCTTTAATTCTTCTAAGATAACTTCATTTTTTTGTGATCTAGTAGTGTATATCCTGCAGTCCTCCGAAGATATCTCATTTCAGCAAATTCAAGTCTCTGTATATTGTAAATTACAGAAAATATATATTTCGACGATATTAATGACAAAGAAATAAATTTAATCTAATGTGTGGCACCATTAAAAGAACCCTTAAAAACACAAGAAAAGAAACAAAAATTAAATTTTATAAAGTATTGGCTGTTCCTGTATTTATGTATGATTCAGAATGTTGGGCGATCACTAAAAGACAAGAACAAAGATTGGAAGCAGCTGAGATGAGATTTTTAAGAAATATAGCAGGATATACTCTGCTGGATAAGAAAAGAAATGAAGATATAAGAAAGGAACTAAATATTTTCAAACTTACAGACCGAATAATTAAATTTAGAAACGACTGGAAAGAACATATTGATAGGATGCCAGATGAAAGATTTCCAAAATTATTGCTAAATTATAAACTACACGGAAGGAGAAATGTTGGACGCCCACACAGAAGATGGTCTGAACAATTTTAACAATTCTAGCTTTTATGAAACCGGAACGAGCCAGCAGGCTTAATCCCTGGATGATGATGATGATGATGATGATATATATTACAATCCCGAAAATCTTCAGATTCAGGGCCCACTGCTTAAAAGTCTCCTCGAAGTTCTTGTCCCTTTGATTTTTCATCCTAAAATCCTTGACTCCATAATATAACCAGTGTTTGCATTTTCGGTTAACTGACTTATGCTGCATTCTGTACATTCCGTAAGCCACCAAAATTAGTCCACAAATTTGACTTTCTGAGGAATTCACTTGGTTTTACGCATTTCCTGTGAAATAGATTTTTTAGGTACACGTCGAAAATGGATTTTTGTATGTAAAACGTATAAAGAGGGTAAAAACCAGGGTGTTTACAATATAAAGAAAAAACTTGGTAAGCTGCGTTTAAAATCTGAGTTAAGTTGAGAATGCGTGACATGGTGTAGAGTTAATGTGAAAATTTTTATGTCATAATCCTTGGCTTTGTGACTGTCCTAGCGAAATGTCATCGGGGGTTTTTATATTAACGAGAGCAACACCGCCATTAAGTAGGAGAGAATGTTGATGGTCTGCAGTTATTGTTTTGTTGTCACGTGATGGGTTTTACTGCTCACTTCACGTTCCGACATTATTTTTTATACAACTATCTTTATTTCCCTAATCACAATGAGGAAACATGGACAGCCAACTAAAATAAAATTCCGGATGTAACTCACCAGAATAAACCAATCACAAATAAACAACTTATTTATAAATGGTTTCAAATGCAATATCTTTATTATAAAAACGAAAAACATTAAGATTAGATTGGAGGCCTAGAATACCTCATATGGTAGAGCATTAACGTATAAACAAATATCCTGAGTTTTAACCCTAGTCTAGGCGTATATTTTTCTCTCCAGATATATGTATTCACGTAGACTTTCGGAGTTGCTATGATGATCTTGACGAAGATTTTTGGGCTGTAGGCCGTAGTCGTGAGGCTTGTAGTTCCCCGACGTTTCGCCAGAGACTGCGTCTGGCATCCTCAAGGCAGAGACGCAGTCTCTGGCGAAACGTCGGGGAACTACAAGCCTCACGACCACGGCCTACAGCCCGAAAATCTTCATCAAGATCATCTCCAGATATAATTTGTCCTTCAGTGAGAAATATTAAAATTATAATAAAAACACCGAAAGAAGCTCTACTGACTTTATATATATATATATATATATATAGTAATTCTGCCCGAGGGCAGGTCTTTTACTGCATGCTATGCTTGCAGCTTTACTTGGGAATTGTAGATGTGGTAGCTTCCCGTTGCTTTCCACACCGGTGAAGGATGATGATAATGGCCATATGGTTTCGGAGACCGTTTGGGCCTTAAAGTTTTCCTGACATTTGTCTTACAGGTGAGGAAAAACCCCGATAAAAACCTCACCCAGAAAAACTGCCCCGAACGGGGATCGAACCCGGGCCCGCTGCGTGACAAGGCAGCACGCTACCTCGAGACCACAGCGGTGGACATATATATATATATATATAGTAAGTCTGCCCGAAGGCAGGTCCTTCATGGTATGCTTGCAGTTTTACTAGGGAATTGTAGGTGTGCTAGCTTCCCGTTGCTTTCCACACCGGTGTAGGAAGATGGTGATGATGATAAGGATTATGATGATAATGATGGCCATATGACTTTGGGGACCGTTTGGACCTTAAAGTTTTCCTGGCATTTGTCTTACAGGTGAGGAAAAACCCCGAGAAAAACCTAACCTAGAAAAACTGCCCCGGCCGGGGATCGAACCCGGGCCCGCTGCGTGACAAGGCAGCACGCTACCTCGAAACCACAGCGGTGGACTATATATATACATATATAGAGGCCTATATATATTTATTTATTTATTTATTTTTATTTATTTATTTATTTATTTATTTATTTATCCTCAACTCGTGTCCAACTCAGGGTCGGGTCGAGGAATGAGATGAGATGAAGCCCCTATATTTATAGAGGTCTGTGAACGACAAGAGTGCCGGCCGACCAATCCTGACGCACCGTCACAGGGGCTGATGAATTAAATGAAATGGATGAGATGAGTATAGAGAAAAGGTGGAATGAAATTTATGGCAGGGGAAAACTAGAGAAACCCTGAGAAAAACCTGCCCAAGCTCCGTTTCGTCCACCACGAAACCAACATGAAATGGTCTAGACTCGATTTCGGGACCCCTGCGATGAGAGACGAGCATCTAACCGCTTGCGCAATGGAGCCGCCACTGGTTTTATGAAGTAATGTTAAAATTCCCATTAAAAGTATTCTTAAATAAGAAGCAGTGATTTGCGTGTTGAGCAATGGCTAGTAGCCTTTGGCGCTCTCGGGAATTGAAATATATAAGAAAAAAAATGCGTTTAGATTGGAGGTCTAAGATAGCTCAGATAATAGAGAATTAGCGTATAAAGCTAAAAGTCCTGGATTCAAACTCCAGTCTAGACGTATATTTTTCTCTTCAAATATAAACATTAATGTATTTAAGATAATCGTCAACATAGTACTACAGTCTCTCTTTGGCACTAACGAATCCTGCGCGCGGACATAAGCTTTCCATGCATCCGTAATCTGAGCTAATATTTTTCAATCATTACTGTGTAATTCACATCCTTCAAATAATGATTACTGTTATTCTTCCAACTCATTCTTGTCTGATACACTGGACGCTTTACTTTATATTTTCTCACAAGAATTTCCCATGTCCTTTCATTTCCTAATCGTGCCATATGTCCTGTCCATCGCAGTATACGATACTTATCTGTTTTCATTATATCTCGTTTGCCATTAACTTCACATAGCTCATGTTATGTAGTTTTCTCCATTCACCTTCTGTTCGTCTCTTTTTGATGTAAAAATACCCATAATGTTTACTCCGTTTTAAAGGAAGAGACCATGTTTCACATCCATATAGTAATACGTCGCGTCGCTTTGGATAATCGTATCTAAATGAAATTAATGACAATCAAAAGAGAAACTCAAAAAGTTTTGTGCACGTTAACAATGGAGAATAATGGATAACAATATAGAAACTAAACTAAATTTAATCATGATTTTTGTGGTCGATATGGGTTCATTGTTGGATATTTAGCAGATAGGTTAAATATCGATGTCTGCAGCGTCACTCGTTGGGGCCACATTCAATGCCTATGAGGTATGGCAGAAACTTCTTGAGTTTCTCTTTTGATTGTCACCAATTTCATTTAGATACGATTATCCAAAGCGACGTAGTAG
Source organism: Diploptera punctata (assembly GCA_030220185.1). Classification (NCBI taxonomy): domain Eukaryota; kingdom Metazoa; phylum Arthropoda; class Insecta; order Blattodea; family Blaberidae; genus Diploptera; species Diploptera punctata. The sequence continues at coordinate 2,199,072 of JASPKZ010006073.1, read as the reverse complement.
TAGTTTAAAGTATGAAACGATATTTGTGGACACGGTGTATAACTAGAAAATCGCCTTTTACATATTTTTCGTTTAACATTTTTGACAGAATATGAGATGATAATATAAGTTATTAAATTATAATAAATTAATAAAATACAAATTTACTAATACAAACGAAATATAATAATGTCCCAGGAATATAACAAAAACGTATCTAATATACATAGCTCTTTTTTTTTAATTGGTCTACTCTTTGGACAAGTAGTATCAATGATGCTCTAACAAGAAAGATGTGTTTTGCTACTGTTCAAGATAGATTATCATAAGTAATGCCACGAGTGATTTCCAAATTATCGATAAATTCACGACTCACGAAGTGAGGAGTGAATTTATCTAGAGAATTTGGAAATCAAGAGTGGCATTTGTTAGGACTATTTAACGAATAAAATAAAGCTGTTTACTCACAAATCATTATTTAACTACAGTTATTTAAAAATATTTTTATATTTAAAGTAAACGGTGATGTTTGAAAACTAATGAGAAACGATAGGTAGCCTACGCTTCTACTGCTTCTTTTGTTTATCACTGCAACCAGATCATACTATTTATTGCCAAAGGAACGCAATATTGTAAGAATGCTCTCTAGTGGAGAAAAAATGAAACACATCAATCTGTATATTAATTCATTTTTGATGTCGTATACATTTAAGAAAGTGCAAACAGTGGTTTCTTTTTTTGGTGGTATAATCAATTGCTACAAATGTTGACATGTAAGCACTATTATATACAATCTGGTAGCCGTATTTGTTATAGGCTCAGTCACTGCAAAATAACGGTCAGACCTGTTCAGAATATTAAAAAGGAGGAGCTTTGCTTAATATATGATAATCCTAACGTTGATAATTATTTCGTGAAACACGTCTCTGATTGGTTGTAATACAGAAATCATTGAAACGTGATTGGTCATTGACTCCCATTTGGGGCATGAGTTAAATAGTCAGCGAAACATTATTAATCCACTTTTGTGTTAACCCAATTCATGTCTGGACATGGAAAGTTTAAATCTTATCTAAATATGCTTCATATTCCATCTCAAAATGGATATATCTGCTCCTGTGGTAATGATGAACAGAACAAGAGCAATTTTAAAGTATAAAATTGTTAAATTCATAATTATTGTACCAGTCGTTCTTAACTAAAACAAACTTCTGTTTATAGAACATGTTTAATTATGACGATGTTTTATAAATAGAAGTTTGTTTTAGTTAAGGATGGCTGGTAAAACAGGTACGAATTTTATAATCATAATATTTTAATCAAAATCCTGACCTCAATTTCTAAAGAAAATTCTAGAAATCTCTAGTTTCACTCCCTCGAGACTGGTCTATATACTGAAAGATTTCAGAGTATGCTACTACCTGCCACCCACTAAAGCATACGAATAACTGATACAAGAGTGAAGACAGAAGAAGGATGGCATTCCTGAAGAATTCTATGGTACGCCTGCCATGATAGTAGGACCTGGTCCGGACCAAATAATGAACTAAGGCACCAGATAAACCGATATCCAGTCCATGGCTTCCATCACAGGTGAATATCTCTTACCACCAAATCGAAGACAGTTGCAGATGTAAACTATGCGGACTAAAGTGTACAAAATATCATCTGGAATCGTGTCAATGTGACAATGTCTTTACCACAATTAATTAATTTTGCATTATTGAACGCAATTATATTATTATTATTATTATTATTATTATTATTATTATTATTATTATTATTATTATTATTATTATTATTATTATTATTATTATTATTATTATTATTATTATTATTATTATTATTATTATTATTATTATTATTGTTATTATTAATATTATTATATTTTAATCAATAACTTCAACGGTAGTTAACATGAATTTTAAAAGCAAAGAGAAATGAAGTGAGCAAAGCCTCTCCGTGGCTCAAGTATTTAGGCGCTAGCCTCTCATCGCTGTGGTCTCGAGATCGAGTCTCGGTCACACCATTGTGGATTTTGTGAAAGAAGAAACGGAGCTTGGACAAGTTTTCTCGGGAATTTTCCCGTTTTCCCCTGTCACAAATTCCATTCCACCATTTCACTCATCTTATCCATTTCGTTTTATTTCGTTCATCAGACCCTGTGACAGGGTGTAAAGCGTGGTCGGAACGCAGCCTCGTCATTCACAGACATCTATAAATAAAGGGGCGTCATGTCATTCCTCGACCCGATCCTGAATAGGGCACGAGTTGAGAATGTATATTAAGTGAGCGACAATTTTAATCTCAGTTGCCGATTTGCAAATATTTAAACTATGATAAAGAGGCTGTCGAGCTTCTCTTGATAGTCGAGGAATTCAAAACATTTACAACGTTCCTTAATTTAAAAATATATTGAACATTATTTAATACACATCCGTTACTGTTCTGCTTTCGAGTGTAATCTGCCTAAAGGAGGAGTGGTTATGGAGTAAGTGACAAAAATAGGCCATTTCCGAATTTTATCCCAAGTTCAAGGGAATAACTTTTAAATGTAAACACAGTGATGTCGATTTATTCTCTATTTTTTACATTAAACTTTATAATTTCTTGTAAAATTGACAAATCTATTATTATTATTATTATTATTATTATTATTATTATTATTATTATTACTATTATTACTATTATTATTATTATTATTATTATTATTATTATTATTATTATTATTATTATTTTTATTATTTATAGTTCATTTGAGGACAGTTTACTATTGTATGGTGCGGAAACGTGGACATTAAGCAGAGAGCAAACACATAAACTATTAGTGACAGAGATGGACTTCTGGAGGAGAGCTTCTAGAAATTTAAGAATATACAAAATTATTAATACTAAAATCAGAGAAACAATGCATGCTCAGAAAGATATTCTACAAGTTATTGAAGGAAGAAGACTGAAATTATTTGGCCACTTAAAGAGGATGGCAGATGACAGGATACCTAATACGACATTAAATTTTGAAGCGGAGTGCAACAAAAGAAAGGGAAGACCAAAAGAACAATGGGTTCAAGGAGTGCATAGTGAGACGCAGAGGACAAGGACGTACGGAGGAGTAAAGTTTGTACTGAGTTGTAGGAAAACTACTGTATTAAGATATTAAATATAAAATTGGTACCTGGTAAGTCAGTCGTCCTCAACTATATTTAGTTAGTTGAGGACGACTGACTTACCAGGTACCAATTTTATATTTAATATCTTATTACATAACCTCAACAGCTCTTTAATATGAATTTTAAAAGTGTTGATTAACTACTGTATTGTAGAGAAAATCCTTAAAAATTGCATTATTATTATTATTATTATTATTATTATTATTATTATTATTATTATTATTATTACTACTACTATTACTATTACTATTATTATTATTATTATTATTATTATTATTATTATTATTATTATTATTATTATTATTATTATTATTATTATTATTGTTGTTGTTGTTGGTATTAGCCTATTATTATTATTATTATCGTTACATAAAAATTTCACCAAGTAAAAAATGTGTAAAAATGCCGGTCCACATAAAGATATTGTGTTGTAACATTTGTATATTTCATGCTACTTTTATGTATGGTCTGTGAAGTTTATCATTCACTATCGCTTTAGAATCATCCTGCTTGGAGAAACCTCTCAATACCACATTTTAGGGGTGAAACATAGTCTACATATACGTGTTAGACAAACAGACTGAGTCAGGTGGTAGTTTTACATTTAGGGCTAGTTTTTTTTACCTAAAAACCACCTAAATATGCAAAACATATATGCAGTTATGACCTAAATTTACGAAATATGCATTGTAACATAAAAAACATTACCTAATACTATTATAATTATGTAAAGTAAAGTGAAAGTAAAGTGATCCCACAACAGACCCGGAGGTCCTTGGGGTAGTAGGAGGTTAAGGCTCCCACTTTTTCTAGACAATCGGCACTTCATGTCAGCCGGGTTGTCAGCCCTGCGTGACGGCCGCCTTTACCCCAGAACAAGCGTCCGGTACTCATTTCCGTTAGAGGCTGAGTTGACCCCCAGGGCCATAGTGCCGCCAGAGGGTTTGGGTCAGTTTAAAAATCCTGACCCCAACGGGACTTGAACCCTCGACCCTCCGGTTTGTAGCTCAGTGCCTTAACCACTACGCTACGGCGTGCCCCATTATAATTATGTAATAAGTTCAATTATAAAATCAATTAGTAAATCAGTTTATGACAATTAATTATTTATTTAAGAATAAAATGCAAATGAGAAGCAAGCTAAAATGTGGAATTTTATACTGTAGCATGTTTTTTTATTTTATTAAAATTATCAGTGGCTACCTACTTTTCGCGACACAGTACATTAATATTTACTCAGGTATATACATAAGGGAAAAGTCCTTACTGTGAATTGAAAAAAAAATAGAGGAAGATATATTTTACAAGAAACAAAATTCTAAAAAAAAAAATTATCAACTCTAATACACACGGAAGAAATAAATTGTACGATAAAAATTCTTTAATTCTTAAAATATTGAAAATATGACACAATAAATTGCTATAATATTCTCTAAATGGCTAATTATGCATAAGTATGGCTTAACAAGATACTCTAATTCAATTAGTTTGTGTATTAAAAGCAGATATATATATATATATATATATATATAATTAAGAAACATATCACTCTTACCAAAGAATGTATGCTATATCATAAAAATCCTAACCGTATTCATATTCCTTAGATCCCTGATTCAAAGTCCGGTGCCGAATAACCTGACTGGCGTTTTATCCTGATTTTCCTTAGTCGAGAAGGCAAATGCTCGTTTCCAATTTCATTACCAGGATTCTTTTCATCATAATCACCGATTCATTTAATTATTTTTTTAAATTAGTGAATGTCTTCAGAAAATATATGAAAAACATAACCATAGAAACATATTTATTTTTATGTATTTATTTATTTAATGCAGGGCACTTGAAATACCATAATTTACCCAAATAACAGTTCCTATTAACATAAGGTAAATGGTAAACTCACCTGCGCCTGGTGCACTCGGACAACGCTCCCTCAGCAACGAAGTAGTTTACCAAATGTAACAATTTAAAGAATGGCCACAGAAACATTGTCTACTGGATTCATCTCAAGTTTCTAGGTGCGTTAGAGCCAGAAATGTTGAATAATCTATAAATAAATAAATAATTTAGTTTTATTCAGATTTTTGTCTCCATCCATACTCTGCGAAATATCACGGCATCTGAAAACTTAATCCCGTAGGAAAAATCATATATCTCTGGGTTTGTTATTTCTACTCTCAATAATTAGAGACCCTTAGAAGCCAAGAGGTGCAAGTAACAAATTACTAATTTTGGAATTATGTGTAGATTTTAGTAGTTATTATTATTTAAAATCCGAAATTTATAAACCTTATTTCACCTAAGGTACATTAGGGTTACAGTTTATTATAAAGTTGTGAATTATTATATAATTTTATCTAAATTTGAAGTATTTTATTAACTTTATTTATAAAAACATTAACAATTCTGTAGTTATTTTCTGTCATAAGCACTTCTGTAATGGGTGATTTATTTAGGGCCAGTTTCACCAATAGAGGTAACTGTATTACGCCAGTTTTCCCCATGTATAATGCATAGCTTAAACTGGCGTAATACAGTTACCTGTCCTGGTAAAACTGGCCCTTAAACAGGCGGTGTTACTTAGAAGACGTGAGAACTCGGATCTTTGGTTCCAGAACAAAGGATATCAAAGATAATATGTTCAACGCTTTGGTTACTAATACCACAATTACAAGTTGCATTTTCTCTGATATTGAATCTCTGAAGGTATTGAACAAAGATTTTAGTAGTTAAAGCAGATATTAATCTGAGTGACCATTGAATACAAGTATAAATCTGGTGCTGAAATCTAGTGGTTGAAAGGAAAACTGCTAACACAGTCATATATAGAATGTCTCAGCTTTGAATATCATTTACTCAAAACTCACCTTTTATTACTTAAACCCCATGGTTTTTAAGGGTCTCATTTGACAGTGCTCTCTACTGGTATTTTAGTGGAACTGTGACGATATAGTTATTTTGTTGTGAATTGGATGCCTGAATGACTCATTTATTACATGACTTACTATTAGGTATAAGGTTTGGGAAGATAGTTTATGTGACCAAGAGTTTTGTAGGGAAGTTGTCTAAATTTTATTTTAATTGGATAAAATCGGGAGATAGCTCATAAGGAAATCCAATTGGACCGAGAATAGAAGCCATACTTATTGCGTGATAGGCAATAACGTTAGAGCACTAAAAAACTAAATAAATAATAGTATTAAAAAATCTAAAACAACACGCTTTGTTACAAAACCGAACTAAAAAATGAAAAATAATTTTAATTTACAACACGTTTGGGATAAAATTAAAATGATCAACAAAAAAATCATCTCCAACACATCTAGAATAAAACTAGAGTTATCTAAAAAAATAATTTTACCATCAAAAGCGATTAATATATTTGATAATAAACAGATATTGGTAAACGTAAAGTCTCTAAGAAGAAAACGTAAAAACCATAAAAAGCACGCCCCGCTTTTGATGCTAAAAATTGTTTTTTTTGTAGATAACTCCTAGTTTTATTCTAGATGTGTTCGAGATGATTTTTTTGTTGACCACTTTAATTTTATCCCAAGCGTGTTGGAAATTAAAATTGTTCATTTTTTAGTTCGGTTTTCTAATAGAGCGTGTTGTTTTATTTTTTTAAACTATTTTTTATTTTTTTAGTTTGGTTTTCTAATAAAGCGTATTGTTTTAATTGTTTTAAACTATTATTTATTTTTTTAATTTTTAGTTTGACATAAACGGAAGCCCATGAAAATTTAATTACTTGCGACATGTTTAGTGTCTAGGCACGAATATAATTATTTTTTTAAAATAAATATTATCTAATTTTATTATAATATTTTTTAATATTTTAATATAGATAAATAGTTACAGTTAATCGTATCCTCATATTTTTTTGGATAAATTACAATGTGGTAAGTATACAAAGTTGTCATTAATATTTTACAGAATAAGATAAAAATCTTTAAATTTGATACTATTGTAGTATGAGCTAAAAGTAATACTCTTCTAAAAAATCCTCCGGGCCGGATTTGAACCAGCGACCTATGGATTACTGAAATTATATACCACTATAGTCTACCGCTCTACCAATTGAGCTACCAGAGGATATAATATTAATTTCTTACAACGGTGAACGAAAAAGTCGATAAGTCCGCAACCTATTTATTATACCAGTCTATTTTTTTTTGATGTCCTGATGATCCTGGCCAAGATCTTAGAAAACATTTATGAGATTATTGTATTTTCATTGGTCATTTACAAGTATACAAAGTTTCAAGTCGATCCAATGATTTTAAGTGGGTGAAAATCGTGTTGAAAGATTCCGTTACATAGATACAGGTCAAGCTAATATAAAGCGTGTAAAAACCCAGTCTTCTTTCTAAATAATTTATTATCTCCAATATCCTGAAATTTTAATAAAGTTTTCTTGATTATTATTATTATTATTATGAATCATGTGTAATTGATTGGTAAACGATTGGATGTGAATATTTGAAAAGTTTAATATCACGCATAGCAGATGACATGATATTATCAATCTATAAGAGCTCAATTCTTCTAACTCTAAATGAAACGCGAGAATTGTAAGCAGATAGATAAATGGTCTTCATTCATTATAGCATTTGGGATATGAAAGTCATTAGAATCGATCATTTGAGACGTGACTGAATATTTGAATTAAATTATTCATTCTAAATTATCGCTTCATTATAACATTCTTACAGTATTTTATCTAAAATATAAAAGAAGTTTTTCTACTTATCCTTTTCTTATTATTTTAACTAAGCTCATAACTTATTTATCATCATACAACAGCTGATTCATTAAAAGATGACGTCAATCCTTCCCATTTTTTTTTTTTTTTTCAGTTTGCTGATACTTCTTTTTGCCTCTTGGATATAAATCTCAAACTGTTCTAATTAAACTTGTATTATTGGTTATATATCTATACGAGCGTTCAATTCTGTTTTTCTAGTTTTTATAAACTTTTTGACTTCCATTATATTGCATTGCTGTCTCGCATCATCGATTCTCATTCTAATATGATTTTACCCACTATGGCTCCTAGCGTACTCATTTCGGCTGTATTCATAATGTGTTGATCTTTTTTATTTCTACCCGAGTTTCACTACCATATGTCACTGGTCTTATTAAGGTTATAAAAAATGTTTGTTTTACTTTTAATATAACCCTAGCAATACCAACGGGGAGGTACTCTATGCCCACCTTTGCCATTCTATAATTTTTGTCTTTTAATTATTTCACTAGAAGCATGAATTCAATAGTTATTCTCTATCATTGCCTCTAGTATTGAAATGCGTAATTGTTTCTAAATTTTCATTGTTGGTCATTTTATGAAACAATGATATATTATTGTGGTCACAAAGTACCACCCTCCCCGTTGGTAGTTATTGTATTGAATTTGTTTTCTTGGCTTCTTCAATAATGGTTTTATATCTCTAATTCTGTTTTAACAACAATAGAGCTGGCTTATATAATTCATTATTTCGTTATTTATTTAATCACTTCTTCACTCAAAGCACTCTGAAGACCTTTCAGAAACATGTTTCTGGAAGACGAAAAAAGTTAAAAGGAACACAAATTAAATTCTACAACGTAATGACAGTTCTAATGGCAATATTTGGTAAAACTGGACAATGAATAGGATAGATAGGAAAAGAATAGAAAGAACTGAGATATTTTTATAAGATCACCAGCTGAATTTACTCTATTATATAAAAAAAAGTCTATATTTCATCATCACCATAGTACATTCACGAATTTAGGCCATTTGTTGACCTGTTTCGGCCTCAAGAGAAACACCATCCAGAAGTCTTTTGAGTGGACGTCCTGGTCTTCTTCTGCCTGCAGGTTGATATCTTGTAGCGAAGCATGGACGTTGAAACAGAAGGATATACAGAGACTTAGAATGAGATACCTATGGAGGACTGCAGGATACACACTACTAGATTACAAAAAAATGAAGATATCTCAAAAGAATTACACATGGAACATTTAGAAAACAAAATTTGGTAAAACTGGACAATGAATAGGATAGATAGGAAAAGAATAGAAAGAACTGAGATATTTTTATAAGATCACCAGCTGAATTTACTCTATTATATAAAAAAAAGTCTATATTTCATCATCACCATAGTACATTCACGAATTTAGGCCATTTGTTGACCTGTTTCGGCCTCAAGAGAAACACCATCCAGAAGTCTTTTGAGTGGACGTCCTGGTCTTCTTCTGCCTGCAGGTTGATATCTTGTAGCGAAGCATGGACGTTGAAACAGAAGGATATACAGAGACTTAGAATGAGATACCTATGGAGGACTGCAGGATACACACTACTAGATCACAAAAAAATGAAGATATCTCAAAAGAATTACACATGGAACATTTAGAAAACAAAATTTCTGATTATATCTATATTTCTAATGACTAAATACATTTAATTCAAAAGAAAATAAAGAACACTGGTATTTTAAGGAAGAAAGAAAAACTGCTGCCAAAAATTGTTTCAAACTATAGATCAAGAGGATATCGTCAAGATGGAAGACCAAGACCATAATGGACGATATATTAAATAAGGTCGAAAGGCCCAGTGGAAAAAGAAGGAGGATTTATAAGTCTGACCATTATTCCTACTACGACATAGAAAAGGTTCTAACATCTTCTATGGAAATAAGTTCATAATTACAGTTATAGAAATGACAATGAATTACTGCAAAAATTGCATTAAAAATATAAATGTTATTTACACAATGTATAATATAAATAATTTAACCAAATTTTGCACTTAAAGTAAATGAATATACCATGTCTTGTAATATTGTATATGTTTTATCTGCACGATAAAATCGGAGGATGCCTGCAAAACAACTGTCTTCCGAGCTTCAACCGTCTCAAGAGTTCGAGTTTCCAGGCAAACTGTATACCGGAGGCTCAAGGGAAGTCGGTTTCTACGCCAGCAATACGTTTCCCGCTCTTTCGAGTATACATAAGATCCCGTTTACAATGGAGTCAGCAATGTCAAAATTGGCCTTTGAATGAATGAATGACGGAAAGTGTTTTGTTTAGCTTGTCCTATCATATTGCAAACGACCAGAATACGTACTCTACTCACAAAGGCCTATGGATATATTTTATGTAGGCTACTTGAATTTTTTTCTCAAAGTTCCTTTTTTTTTTTTTTTTTGAAAGAAGAAAGAATTATGATTTCCAATTGTTTAGAATAATTAATGTTCTTTATAGTCATCATCATCTACCTTCCATGCTGTATTAACGAAAGAACTGTTTCGGTTTACAAAACATTTTCCAAGAATCTCTTCTTTGGCCATCCCCATACCATTTGGTTGGTATTTAAAAATGGCCTAACTAATCTTGGATGTGGACAAACATACATTCTAGTTATATATATATATATATATATATATATATATATTTATATATATATATATATATATATAATTAAAGTCGCCCTAAAGCGCTTCGTATTGTTTTGCTTTGTATCTAAATTAATTTAATAGAATTTAATGTAATGTATATATCTAAGTTTTTTTAATACTCGTAGTTGCAGTTTAATTTGTGAATTAACGGAGTCCGTTAAGTTATTTTCGTTGTTTCCTTTGTTACAGGACATCGAGACTTTCGATCTGGAGGACTTCAAATACAATTCTGTGAACATAACGGCATTTAGGCTGGTAGATGTCGAGGACCCCAGAGTGTCTGAAATTCTAGAGCAGATGGAACGGTTTCAACCAATAGGACACGCCATACTGAACAGGAGCGGCATTATACAGGTGACTATATTCCCCTCCCCCATGTGGGCTAATACTAGGACATTCGATAAGTAATGGCAACACTGTTGTAAATCAGCTATCCTAGCGGAGACTATTGCAATCCTGTAGTATGTTGTTGAAAATCTTCGTTGAATAAATCTGCAATGTTGAAAGTTTCGAAATTTTACGCTTCTTGTGAAACTATATATATCTACTCTTCAATCCTGAAGTGGAATTTTGAAAAATAAAATTCTACACCTGGATAGCGTAGTCGATAACCGTTAATATATAGAGTTAGAGGTCCCGGGTTCAAATTATGGTTCAGGCTTGTTCATTTTTCCTTTCATGTCAAATATATATATGTTATAATTAAATGTTTAACATTGAGCAATGCAAGCTTAATATGGTATGATAAGAAAAATAAATGGCTGGACGAGATTCGAACCCGGAACTCTGAGTCTGTACCTCAGCGTGATATCCATTACAGCACCAGGCGAATCCAATTTAAACACTTATTTTTCTTATATATGTATTATATTCTCCATTATTACTAGATGTCGCGAGAACTCGGTCTTCACTGCCATCTAGTAGCTGACTATAACAAGTAAGCAAATTAAAGAGAATGTTTTTTTACTTTATAGCAGTGACGCTTTATCGATGTTATAATTAAATGTTTAACATTGAGCAATGCAAGCTTAATGTGGTATAAGAAAAAAATATAATAATATAATACATAGGCCTATATAAGAAAAATAAGTGTTTGAATTGGATTCGCCTGGTGGTGTAATGGATATCACGCTGAGGTACAGACTAAGAGTTCCGGGTTCGAATCCCGTCCAGGCATTTATTTTTCTTATCATACCATATATATGTCTTTTTGGTGTCTATATACAGAATCGGTGAAGACTGTATTTGTTTAATATACTCGTATCTTCATGAGAACAACCTCAAAAGCTTCATTTCTTCGGAAATCGCTAAAATAGGAATACATTTTATGGGGTTGTGATTTTATAATTTATGATACAGTAGGTTCCTATTATTTTTTACAATTAATATAGTGATTTCATCTAACTTTCAGTTAGGAACAAATAAAAATATGAACATGAATCAAAGTATTATAACATCATTATGAAACCAATCATATCGATCTTGAGTTGTTCAAAGACTGACTAAAAATCGATCTCTCATATATCATATAGGATACAAAGGGACTGAATAAGTTACGAATTAATATTGAAGTTTGTGAAAATGAAAATACATTTATTTTGATTACAGGCAGAACCAGCCCTAATGTACGATTCAGTGCACGTTTTTGCAAAAGGCTTAGCATCCTTGGATAGAGGTCATGTCCTCCGACCAACTAATTTATCCTGCGAACAAGAACAACCTTGGGATGACGGATTGAGTCTTTACAATTACATCAATTCGGTAAGTTCTAATATTATATACTTTAAATATAATGTACCCCTCAGGGGTCCTCATCTAGGGGATATGTGGATGGCGACCACAAGGTGCCCAAGCTGTGCAAAACATTTCTTCCACTTACTTGTGTTTCGCACTCTTTTAACTTTACTATCTAACCTCTCTTGGTTAACTCTTGTTTTTTTGACGTCGACGCTATTAGGGCATCCGAGGGCTAGGGAGTCTTTCCTTTCTTCCATTTCTTCTTTCCTTTATTTTCTTTTTTTCTCCAGAAAAGCCTGACCAGAGGCTATAAGATGGCAGCCCCATCACTGGTCTTGCCTTCCTTTGGCCAGCAACCAATCGAAGGGACTATTATTATGCTTTCAAGTCTTATACGAGAATTTCCCTCAAACGCTGGAGGGAAAATTTTCTATAGGATCGTAACAGGCCTTGGCCTAATACTTGGAAGGAAGAAGAAATATAATGTATTCTACGTAGTTAGAGTATTGTAAACCTCCATCATGCCACAGGCCTAGAAAGACCTTTGGCCTATCGGCCGGATGAAGAGATCACATTCACATTTTCCATTTACAGAGATGGACGATCATAAGCCAGTATAGAGGTATCCCCCAGCCGTTATAGCTAGTTTTTTCAAGCTTCGGACTGTTTCATGAAACTTACAGTCTGCTTGTACGTACTGTAGACTGATAATTGAAACAGTTAAAAATTGCCGCGGTGGACTAGTGGTTATGCTCCTTGCCTCTGGTCCCAAGGATCGCGGGTTCAAACCCGGCCGGGGTCGATGGATTTTTAGGACGGAAAAATCCAAGGAGCAAGTCCTCCGGGAGGGACTTTAAGCCGTGGGTCCCGTAAAAACTCCTTAAGCCTGAATTAAAAGGCCTCTAAGCAAAATTTACGGAATTTTCCCGTCCTAGTACTACCTTGGTTTCCTAGATGTCAGTATGAGGCGGAACGCTGACCACGGACCAGTCAAAATGACATCTATACGAAAACAAGTGTAACTAAATTAATATGGTTCAAATTCCACGCCTAAATCTCTATAAAGGGAAACGTGGGCTTACAATACAATAAAAAAATTGAAACATGTTTCAAATATAACTGTTAAAATAAGAGTTAGCAGTGTATGACTCATAATTATGAGTATTATTTAGCAGTGTAACTAAATACTTGTTTCGTAAACATGAGCGCTACTAATTTATAGTCCTAATAAGCAGTCTATTTTATAGGTTAAGAGTTACTGATAAAATTAGATAGCAATACATACAATTTGAAAATAATACAGGAACTTCTGATAATGTGGACCCCTATTTTGAATTTGTTGTGTTATTCTTTTAATTAAGGGATTTTAATGTTTTTAATTACAGCTATTATCATTAGTGTTATAACTATGAAATAGCATTGTTATTTTATTCAAATATCGAAACATCTTCATAATTTATAAACTTTTTTACATTACAAAGAAGGTCCACTTTAACCTCCATATTCGAGTAAAGTGGACCCCAGAGTCCATCCTAGTTTTTCGTCTATTTTAAAGTGTATTTACTCTATTAATTTATACAGACAGGCATAAATAAATCTGATATTTATGGTTGATCGTAATAAAAGCGTTGATATTTATTTAACTTTTGAAAAATTATTGTTGGTTATAACATTCACACTTCATTCATCTGAAGACAGCGACGGTCTTTGGATTTAGTAAAATTACAAGGATATTAAATAAAATTAATTAAGTGCATGTTTTTACATATAGCATCCTCATTGGTAAAAATATACGCCATGTCACATAATATCAAACCACACCCGTCAGTATTAAAATAGCATCGACATAATATAACATATTTAGGACATGTTTCAATATTTGTAATATTCAATAGCAAAAATTAATGATTAATTCTTAGCTTGAAAAACTTTTAAAATGATATTTTCATAAATATCGCAAATAACTTCTTCGCACAAAGAATAAAAGAAACTGGTCCTGAACGTATCAAGTTAATGAGGGAAAGAAAACAAGGGCAGCACTAATTAGAGAAGATATTAACAGGGTCCACTCAAACCGAAGGATCCACATTAACCGTACTTCCTCTACAATAAACTTATCTTCAACATAATTTTCTAAAATTCTCCATAAAAAAGTTTTCTTGCTTGATGGATTCTTGTTTTTTAAATGGTATTAACAAAGAATATTACAGAACAACAATGCGACAGAGCTACTATATTGTCAATATTTCTAAAATTCATTGTAACTATAATTGAGGTTATGTAGGACTAGTAATTTTTTAATGTTAATATAAGTACGTGGTATATCAGTCTCCCTCAATAGACTTTTGTTTGAAAAAAACTTCGTCGATTAGTTAAAAACGTGTAGGCCTTTCAGAACATATTCCATTTTCGACATGTATTTTGGTATTGTTGTTGGCGTATAAATTGTATAACGGTACTCTAACAGTAGTACCAAATGACATGCCGAAGAAGGAACATGTTCTGAAAGGCCTACATGGTTTTAAATAATTGACGAAGTTTTATCAAACAAAATTCCAATTTAATTGAGGATGAACTGATATATCAGGTACTCATTTTAACATTTAAAAATATGTCTACTATATTTTGTAGTGAAGTGCAAATGTAATGCATTAGAGAAGGCCATGAATTCCAAGAGTGAGAATAATTGTTGTCTATTTTATGTCATATTATCATATACTCTTTGCATGAAGTCATACTGATAACTACTAATGAAGTATAGCAAATTTAGCAGTGTAAAGTAAAGTGATCCCACAACAGGCCCGAAGGCCCTTGGGGTAGTAGGAGGTTAAGGCTCCCACTTTTTCTAGACAATCGGCACTTTATGTCAGCCGGGTATTTAGCAGTGTAGGTTTGTTATTTATGAAACAAGACTCATGAGATTGTAACTAGAATTTTTTAATGTCCCAGGTTGTCCTTTTTGGACATTTCAAAAACACAAATCAATAAAATTAAGCTAATAATAAATACTACAAATAATTCCAAGATGTTCTCTCCTGGCATTGGCGTAATTGTAACCCACTTCTGAGGTTGGGGAGCCTGGAAGGCGGGGTTACGTTGCCCTCATGATATGATGGATGATGATGATGATGATTAAGATGATGATAGTGGTGCGCCAGGAGAGCCCCTAATCCTAACCTTAATCTAAGATGAATGTGAATGATGATGCTTACGATGGCCATATGATGTTCGCGAACCGTTTGGGCCTTAAAGTTTCATGACATTTGTCTTACAGGTAAGGAAAAACCCCGATAAAAACCTCACCTAGGAAACTGTCCCAACCGGGGATCGAACCCGGGCCCGCTGCGTGACAAGGCAGCACGCTACCTCGAGACAACTATTAAAAGTAGAACTTTTGTAAAACAGGCCCCAGCAGCCGCTACAAATTGTATTTGCCCAAATTCTTCACAATGCTGAATACATATGGATTCCATATTGGTCGAATTTTATGACAATTTCTCCCTCCCTCCAGTTAGAATATAATATATAGGCTATATGCGTAAACCCCATGTGTCCCACGTGGGGACACGGCTGCTCCGTAGTTAAGAAACTCCCACTAGTTTAGTGACGCTTATATATACGTATGTCCACCGCTGTGATGTCGAGGTAGCGTGCTGCCTTGTCACGCAGCGGGCCCGGATTCGATTCGCGGTCGGGACAGGCTCCTGGGTGAGGATTCTTTTGGGGGTTTTTCCTCAACTATAAGACAAATGTCAGGAAGCTTAGGGCCCAACGGTCTCCTAAAATCATCCGGACATCATCATTATCATTATCATCATCCTTCACCGGTGTGGAAAGCAACGGGATGCTACCGCACATATAATTCCCTAGTAAAGCTGCAAAGCATAGAATGAAAATGTTATGATTGTAGTGATAGACCTGCTCTCGGGACTATGGATGGATATACGTACTTACAGATGTCAAACGAGTGACATTTGGTTAGCACATCGTCTAAACGAGTCATCTAATAAGCAACAAAGGTATTACTTGAATGGATAAAGCTCGGTTTAAATTTTCCATATAGGCTTTTTTTATTCAAGCTTGTGTTTCTTTTTCGAGCCCGAAGATCTTCAAACTCGGGACCCATAGCTTAAAGTGCCTCCCAGAGGACTTGTCCGTTGGATTTTCCCGCTCTAAAAATCCATTGACCCCGGACGAGTTTGAATCTGCGACCCCAGGAACTAAAAGCAAAGAACATAAGCCTAACATTAGACCGCCGCGTCCGGTTAGAATATAATAGGGTTGATATATTTGAATCACTTCATGCAGAAAGAGTCTGAATCAATTTTGTTTTTACAAAATTAATATTTTGCGTTAATGTGTTCTTCATTCTTGCATACACGTTTTTACAAAGGTCTCGATTCAAATATTTTTTCCTTGCAAAACTCAACTTCCGGAAAACAATAGCATTACAACATTATTCTGTGCGGCTACTCACTTCGAGAAGTGTATAATTACAACGTTCATCAGAATGGGATCATTTTTCCGCGATTATCCACAATTTAAACATATTCGTCAACAGAACATTGGAAAATTGTTCACACGATTATTTGAATTGCTTTAATTTAAAGTAACAACTAAATCTGTGTAAGTAAATCCCTACAAAACTAGATGTATGGTCACAACCTTATATTTATACAGAGTGATAACCAGTCCGAGAGTGCAAAAAATGAACAGGACATAGGCTCATGAGGACGCTACCCCTGAACAATTTTGAGATTCAGAGACCTATGTGCCGACAAGCCAGCTCGGGGGCCCGATTCCGGCCTCTCCGTCAAATCTATGTTTGATTCGTGGTTGACGAATCGGGGCCCATGCAGGATTTTTATCCTTGTTTCCTCACCGTTTTTTCCTGTCCGAAATTTCAATATACCATTTCTCCGCACTCATGTCATCCATTTTCAATTCCTCTACCCCTTGACCCCGCTGCTTCGCGATAGGTCTGGTTAATCGGCATCCTTATATGCCAATAATAGAGACTTTATCTCACCTCATCTCATCCTCGGCCTGGAATTACTCCGACAGGAGTAGAGGGTTTACTATAGCTTTAAAGTCCTTACTGAATGTTAAAATACTTGAAATATTCTTTTTTAAAATTAAGAATTATAAAAATTAACTTTTTTCCAGCTTAACTCGCATTTAAAAATCATTTTTGTACAAAGGCTTGCCTTGGAGGTTTATTAGTGTCTCTGAAGAATGTGACAAGACAGAGTTCTTGGAGCCCTCGGACGTCCCATATATAAAAGTCGCCTTAGGAGTTTTTTTTTATCATGGGAAGGAATATATTCAAAGAATAAATTAGTTCACGTGGGAGCCTACAGAGGGAAAGAGTGGGCTGTCTTTTCTAATTGACCTGTCTTCTTACTTCTTTTCATACTGGAAGCTACTGAAAAATGGAAATGCCAGCAAAGATATTTTCCTTCTCTCTTTAACGAAGATTCTACTGAATACTTAGAATTCTCAATCAAATTCCTTCAATTTTGTTTCTCATTAAATTGTAATTTATGTTCTTATCCAAGAGAACTCATTGGATAAAAGGAAAGTAAATAAAGAGAATATTTATATAAAATATTATTTAAATTAATTTCCTGAAATGTAAGTCTAGGTGCATTGTACAGGTGCTCTATGAGAAATAATATTTTATGGATGGATAGCAAGATGGTCCTTATCTTCAATTTTTCGTATTTCATTCTACACACCCTCTTTTTTTTCTAGAAATAATTTTTTTAGAAATAATTTTAAAAATAGTTTAAATTTAAGATGAGGAACCGGTGCCGAATTGAGCTAGAACAGGCGCGAAAATTGAAAATGAAAAAAAAAATCGATAGAAATGGAAAGGATTCTTCTTCTTCACCTTCAAGGCTGGGCTGTAAGCCTGTGCCGACTCAAAGTTCATCCCTCCACCATGGGGCGTCCAATGGAACGTTTGATAAACAATGTGTATCCATTCGATATAGGCCTATATGTTGAAAGCATTTTAATGTATTGTCTGTCAATTGATTTGGTAATTCATGTATTTGTAATTGTTCTCTAATATCGGTATTGCGGATATGATCCCTGAAAGTGTGTATTGCTATCCTTCTTAAGAAACGCATTTCTGTCGTTTCTATCTTCCTTTTCCCAAATCTATTTAATGTCCACTCTTCACTTCCGTATGTATGATGTTCATATTATTTTCATTAAAACTGCTGTATTTGAATATGTTTATTGATTTATTCCTCTTGTTAAAGACGATAGAAAAATAAATAAACAGTACTCTTGCAGTAAGATTTTTTTTTGTTATTTATAAATTTTACGTCCAGCGCGGCACGGGTTAATGCTAATTTATTGAAATGAAATTTGATACACTAACAAATTGGGCAAAAACGAAAAATATTAGAAAGTGCGCGTTGAAATTAGACATTTTAATTTCATCCCTCTGAATAAAGACCATTCTAATAATTACAATAAATTAACATTAACCCGTGCAGCATTTGACCTAAATTTATAAATATTTTAAAAACTTACTTACAGCAAGATTTTTTTTTTCTGTTTTCTTAAACTAATAAATATCTTCAAATATAAATGAAATATAGAAAGTCGGAAATAAGGATCACCGTAATGGATATATACACTAAGTTGGAAAATCCCACGTACCGCTGCAGGAACGATCAAAATTTCAAAATTAGAACTAGGAAGCAAAGAACAGATGTAGGAGTGGAGAAAATTTTCATATTGTAAATAGGATTATAGATGACAATAAAATAACTTTCAATGGCTTTCCTCTCTCTTTGAAGCAGTTTAAATAAATGCATTAAAAAAGTTTCCGTTTCTCTTAAATTGTAATGTTTGTACAGTATTTTGTTAATTTTAGCCTATGAAGGCTATTATGGTTAATTTAGCTTACATGATGATGTTAATTTTAGCCTATAGACAAAATTATCAATTTATTCCTATGTATTTTAGTACCTATGTCCATCGCTGTGATCTCGGAGTAGCGTTACTACTCGTACGCAGCGGGCCCGGGTTCACCACCAGTCGGGGCAAGTTTCCTGGATGAAGGTTTTTTTGGGGTTCTTTTCCTCACGTGTAAGACAGATTTCAGAAAACTTTAAAACCATAAATCCCCGAACATCATCTACCCATAATAATCATAATTATAATTTTCGCCACGTTTAATATGAATGTGTGTGAACGGTGTGTTTCGCCTTAATGTTGTGTTGTCTCGGAGGAGGCTTTGACATTGAGCTGATCACTCATTCGAGGCGTGCAATTGTTGGCAGTTTCCTTGTAAATAAATACAATTTCAGTTAGACAAATTTCATTTTACTTAGGTACAACTGAGATATCAAGTACATATTTTATTTTGAGCTTAGTAACTTCGGGGCACGCCGTAGCATAGTGGTTAAGACACTGCGCTACAAGTCGGAAGGTCCAGGGTTCGAGTCTCGGTGAGGTCCTTCAAGTAGGAATCGATTATTAAAATCGTTTATGATTAATATAATCATTATATAGGTCCAGAAGAATTGCCCATGCTGGAGCATCAGTAGATTTGGCAATCTTCTCCCTCCACCTAGCAGGTGTTTCCTCTACGATTTTTAAACTTTCCCAAACTATGGAACTATGGCACTGGGATCGACTCAGCCTCTAACAGAAATGAGTATCATACGCTTATTCTGGGGGTAAAGGCGGCGATCACGCAGGGCTGATATCAAGTGCCGATTGTCCAGAAAAGTGGGAGCCTTAACCTCCTACTATCCCAAGGGCCTCCTGAGGCCTGTAGTGGGATCATTTTATCTTTTATACAGTACTTCAACGGTAGTACATAGTTATTTTTAAAAGTATTATAACCTGTTATATAAATAAGGATTAATGCATAATTAAACATTGAGAAAACTACATTTCAAGAGTTTTTTTTATGGGAAGATGCTTTTTGGGCGGTGGTAAGGGGAGGGGTCTAAAGTTGCGATAGTGACTTTTTTCGGTCACGATGTTTGTTGGCTTGAGCCCAAGTCTCTCTCTTGCGTCGAATGAGAGGAGATAGAGAGAGAGAGAGAGAGAGAGAGAGAGAGAGAGAGAGAGAGAGAGAGGAGTTATCTCGGACTTGCCAAAGTTTCGCGTGAATTGCACATTCATGACCAACAGCCTACAAGCCTCACGCATAAGAAAACAAGAGTGCGTTAACGTTGGTGCGACAGTGAGGTATCCCACATAAAAATACCCATTTTTCCTCTGAATCAAACATCGTCAGTTGAAATTCCTAGCTTATGTAGAATACTACAGAGCAAGTCATTTGAAACATATGATATGTCATACCACCTGCATATTGGGATTATTTTCATTTCTTCTTTTTCTTCTTCTTCTTCTTCTTCTTCTTCTTACTTGGTCCTTCAACGAAATAAATGGCTCGTCTACTCTATGGATCTTCTCCAAATATTCATATCCAATGATAATTTCGCCCAATTTTATGTTATTCCTGTTACCAGAACTCGACATACACAGACCCAGTACTTTTAAAAGGTATGGTAAACCGCAGTTGAAGTTATTGATTAACTAACAAACTAACTCATTGGCTATCGAACCTGTAGGTTCATGGCCGCGCGGACATAAGTTCTCCATACATCCCTATCCTGAACTAATGTTTTTCAGTCATTCCTGTTTAGTTTACTTCCCTCATATTCTTCCGCGTCATTCTTGGTCTAACAACTGGGCGTTTTCCTACTGGTCTTCCTACAAGAAGCTTCCCTGCACCTCTTTCATTCCCTATTGTGCCACATATCCTGACCATCTTATTCTAAGAGACTTAATTGTTCTTATTACATCTGATTTACCAAAAATATAATATAGTTTACTGTTACATAGTATTCTCTATTCACCTCTTTGGTCCAATAATTGTTCTAAGAACTTTATTCTCAAATATTCTAATATTTTCTCTTTCCTTAGAGTAAAAAACCATGTTTCGCGTCAATACAATATAAATAGAAAAATAATCGTTTTATATCTTTTTAGTTTAACTTTAAGTTGGCTGTCAAAAATAAATACGTACTTTACTTAATTTTACGATACACTTGTAAAATTCTACATCCATTGTAAATTATAACGCAGTATGTGTCGAACAGAAAAAAGGAAAACATAAAAATGACGCCATGTGAGAGATTTAATTTGAAATAAAGAGTTTTTCCAACCAAAAATGTAAATTTAATTTCATTAGATGTAACTACGTTACTGAAAAGCTAATTTGAACATGTCGCAAGAAGGTTTCGCTACAAGAGTGGAAATCAAATTGCTTCTTTTGTTTTGAATGCGTTGGCTATCTTCCATCAACCGTATAACTTGCTGTGACTATATATTAAACAAATTTTGGTGGAGTAAAAAAGGACATCATATAACTTGCTTGCAATTTTTATTATTAGTTATTTCAGCATATTCAGTAGGAATTAAACTTTTGGGATTATTCTCATGAAAATAATTTTGAAAAATGTTTGTATATCTACTCCCATTCTATCTTGTAGAAATCGAAAATTACCATAACCTGTTTGTTAACGTTCTAGCGGCTACAATTTATGTTTCATCAGAACCAAACTTGGCATATAAGAATAAATTTTAAAAATTAAGAGAATTCGTTAACCAGAAAAATCAGAATTTTAGGTGTAGGAGTGCACCTGAAATGAAAATTTAATAATCGCTCTAACGGTCGCTGTTTTTGATGTTTCGCAATGAACCTCAGTATAATATTATGCTATTACAATAAAACGAGGATGGTATTCTCCAAAAATCGGCGAAATCCGACCATTGGAAGTAAGAGTTTACCTTAAACCCGAAATTAAATATTCGCTCTAGCAACCGCCATGTTTATTTCGTCCCAATGCATACCATTAAATTAACGATTAAATTTGCAATATATCCTGTAAGATACATTTATTTAATTTGTTTGATATTTTAATAAAGTAATGAAAAAATGCATCAAATATTATTTATATACGTTTCAAATTATACAACAATATGCTGTAGGTAACCTTGCGGTTCACATTTCAATGAATTTTTATTTACAACCAATCACATTCTTTTTCACCTCGATTTTATCAATTTAATTTTATCACTTTGAAATCAAGCTCCTCCTTTTTAACATTCTGAGTAGGTCAGACCATTATTTTGCAGTGACTGACTCTCTAATAAATACGTTGAATATAACAATTTATATATTAGGATGTAAGAACCAAAGAATGCATGTGGCTACCAGATTATATAGTGCATGAATGTAACCAGATAGTGTTTGCGGGAGATAATATAAAAACATTTGTAAGAATTGATTATACCACAAAAAAAAGAAACCACTGTTTGCACTTTCTTAAACGTATTATTTCCCAGGCATTCACGTTCCAGAAAAAATACAATTGACGTATTTACATCACAGGGCATTAGAAATTAATTAATAATCTATAATGTTGGTTCATTTTTTCTCCACTAGGGTGCATTCTTACAATATTGCGATCCTTTGGCAATAAATAATATGATCTGGTTGCAGTGATGAACAAGTGAAACATAACAAACGTTTCTCATTTGTTTTCAAACATCGCCATTTACATTAAATATAAATATTTTAAAATAACTATATTTAAACAATGATTTGTGAGTAAACAGCTTAATTTTATTCGTCAAATAGTCCTAACAAATGCCACTCTTGGATTTCCAAATTCTCTAGATACATTCACTCCTCACTTCGTGAGCGTGAATTTATCGATAATTTGGAAATCACTCGTGGCATTACTTATGATTAGTTTTCAATACAGTTCAACATTTTTTTTAAATAAATTATTATTAGAAATTGAGATTCTAATATATTCTGCAAATCAGCAAAATTGTGTCATAAATTCGATTTGCTTAGGAATTCGCTTAGATTATGCAGTTCCTGCATGACGGAATTCTGTTTGATTACATTACTTGTTACTATTTAATAATAATGTGTAGCGCACAATGTGCAAAGATTAGTTAATCAATACCATTGACATTAATTTATCTGCCTGTACAGAATCCTGTTAGAGATTGTCCTCTGTTTTTGTAGTTTAGCACATGGTATCTCTCGCATGACATGCCGCATCGCTCGCACACGCATTATGGTCCCGGGTCGCTGAAACTGTATCGTTTTACACGGTCTGTGATGGAAGCCATGTACTGCTAGCCGTGTCACTAGATGTTGTAGCTCGTAGTTCGGTTTCTTCCAGTCTTCTGAGGTCATGGCATCGGTAGTGTAGAAGTCAATCCAAATGGATTCTTTTCTCTGCTGCTGCTCTCTTAGAACTGTGTTATAGCTCGCTGTAGATGGCAGGTACAATTTCAGTCGGAGCTCTTCTACGAGAAATGGCTCCTTTGTCAGTTCATACACCGTACGGGAGGGTGCGAACATTGACAGACCCGCTGCCTTTTTCAAATAGGCTATATTTATTTTACTTTTTCGAGGAGTCTAAGGCTTTTGGGGTCCCGATGATCCCATATAGGTTACTATGTCACTATGCAGGCCTTCTTACCTCTCTAAATAAGAGAAAGGAATTACCTATGACCTGAGGTGAACTGCAGTAGCGGATACTCTCCTTCCCTCGTCTATGATGAAAGCGTAGCCTACCCTGGGTTCCTAGACGCCCGTTTCCCCCAATAATTTTGAATTTATGTGCCAAATGAAATAACTTCCCTAGAGAAATAATAAAGCTTGCTTGTCTCATTGTCTATAGAAACAAAAACATATGATGATAAAATAGACTTCTTTCTCTAGAATCAGTGAATAACAAAATATCACCGATGGCCCTATTAATGGAAAACAGTCAAATAATCTTGTAATCAGCTCCACATATATTTATACAAAATTTCCATATTCACTTTATCTATTTCACACTATTTCACTTCATACATATTGAAAACTTGCTGCTAATAATAAATTATCTTTCTTCACAATGTATTTTACTACACTAGCTTACGGTTTCACTTAGATCATATTGCATTTGCTATTGAGTTCACTTCACTAGTCCACTATTTGGACCACAACTACTCCATCCAATTGACACGCATCGCCTTACTATTTGTAAGCCAGCCTGGAATTTTTTCGAGAGGAAGTCTCGAGAACCGACCTTTCCAGAATGGAGGCATAGATGCATGTGGAAAGATCTCCGCGAGCTTTCCGATTTGTGAGTCGTCAGCTTACGAATCTATCTCTACCATACAAAGCGAGGTCAAAAACGAGTCAAAAGCAGCATAATAATATGTCAAAATATAACGTACTTACTGTAGTAGGAGTTGAAAATAATACATTAAAACCAAATAGTAGCCTACTGTAAACGTGTTCACTGATATTAGCAGATATAAATCCAAGCTAATTTTCTTTAAATTGTAATATTGTAGAATAAAAATGTTACATTTTAACCATGGCAACTATAACAGTTGCTTACACGTAATAATTGTTGAAAGTTAATTTAATCGAAATTACAATGGGAAGTAACATTATGGGGTAATTTTCAATTTACAAATGAGTTGGATACAATGTTTTATACCTCACCTCATTAAGTTACGTGTTCTCAAGTTTTTCAATAGTGGTTTCAATGGGTTCTTTTCAGTTTGGGGTTGAGGTTCGATGTTGTTTTTTTTTTTTAAATGTCTGGTGCGTAAAGCAAAAAAGCTCCGAAATTTTGTCCAAGCGCTACTCAAACGGAGGTATTTTCCGATTTTAGTTTTGTTTGTTTTCGGTTTTGTATTTTTGACTTAGTTTTTGGGAAGTTTTTCAGGAAGGTTTGGAGAGGAAATCTTAAGCTTAGCGATTAGCATTTGTGTTGTCTTTGTTAGTTTGTTTAAGTCAAATGTTTAATGTCGTGTAATATGGTGTTTGGTGTTTTGTTTATGTTATTACTTGTTACAATGGAACAAATTAAAGTAGTTTCAGTCAGTACCGGTATTGCTAATTGATACAATTAAATACAAACTCCATCACAACTAAAAAGTGGCTGAATTCAAATACCTAGGAACAATAATCACAAATAGGAATGAGATGCACAAAGAAATTAAACATACGCTCAATTCCGACAGTGCGTGCTATTATGCATTACAGAGACTTTTGATGTCCCAACTCTTTTCAAAAGACGTTAAACTGAAAATATATAAAACTATTCTTCTACCAGTTATATTATATGGGTGCGAAACATGGACTCTTACTTTAAGGGAGGAAAGGAGATTACGAGTATTTGAGAATAAAGTACTTAGGAAAATGTTTGGACCAAAGAGAGATGGACAGGTGAATGGAGAAGACTACTTATCAATGAACTTTGTAGGAAGCCGGATATAATAAGAACAGTTAAGTCGTACACTGTTGCGCGTATGGGGAATAAAAGACGTGCATGGAAGCTTCTTGTAGGAAAGCCAGAGAGAAAACAAACAGTTGGTAGACCAAGAATGAGGTGGGAGAATAACATTAACTATGATTTGAGGGAGGTAGATTGTACAGGGAATGATTGGAAAGCATTAGCTCGGGATAGGGATGTATGGAGAGCTTATGTCCGCGCGGCCATGAACCTACGGGTTCGATAGTGCCAATGAGTAAGTAAGTAAGTATCACAACTAAAAAAATATACATTTGTGCACGATAGTGCGTTTTGTCGTACTTCCAAGAATGGCGACCATGATTAAAAGTTCAATTTCCAAAATTTCGGGGTTGCCAGCCTATAAATAACTATACTGTAATATTACAAATTACTACCTAGGGCGGGAAGTAACACCACTGCCATTTATGTATACTACGTATAATGCATATGCAAAAATATATCCAAAGGTAGTGTTAATATACATTATACGAAACAAATCACTGCATTTTGAATGAAGTGAACTTTATTTGAAACAATATAAAACAATAAATTCGTACTTGCCGCCACGGTGTCACGGCCCGCTGTAGTCTCAACTAAATTATTTTCGGCGTTTACCGTATATACATTGGCCAGACTGTTAACGTCAGACAGTTGTTTATAATGAATGCAAATATTTCCAACAAAGATATTTTACTATTATTTATTATTTTGAAAACACCATTGTGCAAAAAATAATGTACACCACATCGCTATCGCTCGGTTTTCAATAATTTCATGGCTTCTGTAAAAACCACTTCCCAACATCGCATTGTAAAACGAATATACTATTATGTTACATGGAATAATTTATTTGTATTTAGTCTTATAATGAAGTGGTCCGCCACTGTGGTCTCAAGGTAGCGTGCTGCCTTCTCACGCAGCGGGCCAGGGTTCAATTCCTGGTCGGGACAGGCTCCTAGGTGAGGTTTTTTCGGGGTTTTTCCTCACCTGTAAGACAAATGTCAGGAAACTTAGGGCCCAACGGTCTCCGAAAATCATCCGGCCATGATCATCATCCTTATCATTATCATCATCCTTCACCAGTATGGAAAGTAACGAGATGCTACCACACCTATAACTCCCTAGTAAAGCTGCAAAGCATAGCATGAAAATGCTATCTTTGCAGTGAAAGACCTGCTTTCGGGCAGAATTACTATGGATGGATGGATGATAAAATAAGTACTGATGATACTATTTTTTTATATCCACATAATTTTTTGCTTGTTTACTTCTACAATTGTTTAATTAGACTAGTGGACTAGTGGTTATGCTCCTTGCCTCTGGTCCCGAGGGTCGCGGGTTCAAACCCGGCCGGGGTCAATGGATTTTTTAGGATGGAAAAATCCAAGGAGCAAGTCCTCCGGGAGGGACTTTCAGCCGTGGGTCCCGAGTCTGAAGATTTTCAGGCTCGTAAAAGATCCTTAAGCCTGAATGAAAAGGCCTCTAAGCAAAATTTACCGAATTTCCCCGTCTTAGTACTACCTAGATGTCAGTATGAGGCGAAACGCTGACCACGGACCACTCAAATGACATCTGTACAAAAACAGGTGTAACTAAATTAGTATGGTTCAAATTCTCCCCTGTAGGGGGAGAGCGCCTAAATCTCTGTTAAGGGAAACATGGGCTTACTAGTACAAGTAAATTAGATTTACCATGTTTAACTAATTGGGAAAGAGGGCGTTTCCATTTTCCGGTATTTTTGTAAAACCATAAAGTACTAATATAAGACGTAGTATAAAATTAAAATACAAAAATCTCTGTTAATGCTTATAGAAACTATATAATTGTTCAGATTTTATTTTTGCAATTGACGTCTGCAGTTTTGAAGATTTTTTTATAATTGTGATGAGAAAAGTTATAAAAAAGCGACCGTAGCTTTGTTTTTACAGTGACTGTATATATAATGTGTTTCTGATCACACTGTATCGAAAGTAATGCCATCTCAGTTTTATCTAAGCATTTCTTCCCCCCGCAAATGTATTTTGCTGTTTATTTTAAACAACTTTCTAGATGGGCTATTGTTCTTTATGTGTGTAGAAACGCTAGTACGTGAGAAGGAATCTCTTCACAGGAAGGAGATTGAAGAAACGACTTCACATCGCTCCTGGCCCAGATATGTGCACGTTCAAACCCGTAAAAATTTCAAACCAACATCCTCCTTACTGAAATTCACGTGACACATCAAAATAACTTTCTAACAAGCAAGCTCTACGTAGTATCTAACAGTTCATCTTGTATCGCGTAATCCATTATCAAGGTCACTCCAAACTTAAATCTGTGGATCCTGAGGGATAATGGTTAACATGTCCACTTTGGACCCAAAATTCGTGGATTCCAATTCGACCTTGTCAAATTTTAAATAGTAGGCCTATCGGTCGCAGTGAACTAGTGGTTACCATGTCCATCTCTAGACCAAAGTTCATGAATTTCAAATCGACTGTGTCCAAATTTAAATACTATGGTATTCGTTAAGTTATTATCTATCAGAATTCCCCTCCGTTATACAGGCCTAATCAGAAAGAAGGAACAGACTTCAAACGTTTATTTCTTCCAAACTACATAAAATAGAAACACAATTCCAATGTTCCTGGAAAGAGAAAAGTTCAAATTTCACGATTTTATGCATTCAATGTCCACCGCTGTGGTCTAGGCAGCGTGCTGCCTTGTCACGCAGCGCGCCCGGGTTCGATCCCCGGTCGCGACAAACTCCTGTGTGAGGTTTTTTCGGGTTTTTTTTCTCAACTGTAAGACAAATGCCAGGAAGCTTAGGGCCCAACGGTCCCCGAAAATCATCCGGCCATCATCATCATCCTTGTCATTATCATCACCATCCCTCACAGGTGTGGAAAGCAACGGGAAGCTACCACACTTATAATTCCCTAGTAAAGCTGCAAAGCATAGCATGAAAATGCTATGATTGCAATGAAAGGCCTGCTCTCGGGAAGAATTACTGTGGATGGATGGATGGATGGATGCATTCAATATGAGCATCACATGTTACACGACAAATATCAAAACGGTGGCTCATTTCTTGCCACACACGATTCAGCTGGTCTCTAGTTATCGAATTCACAGCTTCAACAATTCGATGTCGCAGATTTTCAAGAGTGTCAGGCATAGGGGGGATAAAAACACGGTCTTTTAGGTAACCCCACAGATAAAAATCACACGGGGTTAGGTCTGGTGACCTGGGAGGCCACCGGCGATAAAGTTGATTTTCTGCTTCTCCTCTTCGAACCCAACGTCCTGGAATAGTGTTATTCAGGTAACGTCGGATATGATTAGAGAAATGAAGCGGGCCAGCATCTTGCATACAGATGAGGTCATCTTCAAGTTGAGGAAATAACCAGTTTTCAAGCATGTCTAGATAGATTACTCCTATCACCGTTTTCTCCAAATTGACTGCTTAAAAGACCCAGAGAGCTATGGAGACAGTAGCTTTGCTGCCAAAAGGGTAACGAATACCGGACAGTAAAAGGCGTTAAGCCAGACGAAATAAGTGACTTGTTCGATACAGTGACGATCTATCATCATAAAAATACAACTGTTAAGAAACGCAGACATGGGTTACTCTGTGAAAGAACTTATCTCCGCTATGCCATGAACCTCAAAGTTCGAAAATACCAGTGAGTTTAGAGGACATATTACAGGATATCTGATTGGTCACTCCCTACTTTTAAACAGTGATCATTTCTATATTTATTAACCTTTTTTTCGAACTGTTGTTAGAAACGCCATTGTTTGAGGGTTTGTTTAACATAATTTTAAATCTCTACGTAAGCTCCAGCATTATCTACACATTTTTGTAAGCAAAAGTTCTATATTGCTGCCTGCAGCATGTTTTAGTGGAACATTGGTTAACACTCCAGATATTGTTGTTCCCAATTCATCCACTTTCACGGGATCCTTGATGTAGTGATTTCTTAGGGCTCTTTGTGAAAATGTTGTGAACTCCGTCAACATTCGATCGTGTCCTCTAAGTTGATAGACTTCTGATCTCTTTGCATTACTGACACTGCCTATTTTTATTAACTTTGGATGGCAATTTATATGTTTTTTCTTTTTGCATTCATTGTTGCTTGGATCCCTCATTCAGCTCTCCACCTACTTCATACTCGCACCAGAGATCCCCAGACCGTATAATGAGCTGTTTTTTCTGGCTTGCTCTTCAACGCTTATCACAGGCAGCATTTCAACTAAAATAAAATAATAAAAATATGTTAAATAAAACCTCAAAGAGTAGTGTTTCAAACAATAGTAGTTCTAAGAATGATTAATAAAGTTTCTTTCATAGTGTTCTGCTCAAGAGCAGGTCTTTCACTGCAAACTCAGCATTCTCCACTCTTTCCTTACCTCAGCTTTCCTTTTTGTATCTGCGTACAAACCATTTATTTTAATATTGTCTATCATCTGATGTCTTTTCTGTCTCTAACTTTCTTTCCGTTGACTAATCCTTCTAGGGCATCCTTCAGCAGGCAGTTTATTTTTAGCCAGTGGCCAATCCAATTTCTTTTCCTCTTCTTTATGAGTTCCAACATTGTTCTTCTTTCACCCATCTGTCTAGCACATCTTTATTTCTTACTTTGTCCATTTTATACGTTCCATTCTTTTCCATACCCACACCTCAAAAGCTTCCAGTCGCTTTTCCTCATTCCGTCGCAGTGTCCAAGTCTCTGCATCATACAGTGCTACACTCCACACAAAGCACTTCACTAGCCTCTTCCGTAATTATTTTGCCAAAGGTCCGTAGAAAATGCTTATCTTCTTGTTGAAAGCTTCTTTTTCCATTTCTATCCTTTGCTTTACTTCTTGACCGCAGTTCATGTTATTACTGATAGTATAATCCAAGTGTTTGAATCTCTCCACTTGCTCAATGGCCTCATCTTTAATCCTCATGTTTATATCCTTGGTTTCTTTCCTATAATCATGGCCTTAGTTTTATTTATATTTATCTTCATCCCATAATCCTCGCACTTATTATTTAGCTCCATCAGCATGTTCCTCAGTGTCATTGCATCTTCTGCTAGCAAAGCCATATCATCAGCAAATCTTATGCACTTTATTCTTCTTCCTCCCATGTTTACGCCTCCCGTCTTGCTGAAGCAGTTCTTCATTAGGTCTTCCAGATAGATATTGAAAAGAGTAGGTAACTGTTTAAAATAGGGACTGACTTTTCAGACATCCGTACATATCTATAATATCACTAATGCATTAGTATCTAATAAGTGACCTATACCATGGGTTCCTTTTTATCAAAACAATCAGACAACATCCCCTAATAACCTGTGAAAGATTGTCGGTAGAGTTCTGTTCCACTCTGTAAGAACTGATAGCCTGATACTATGTCAGATTGATAACGATTTCTTGAAAATGTTTATATTTAATTACATTTAAGGAAAAACAATTTTAGTTTTCTGGATGAACAAATATTTACTTAAGAATTGTTGACTATGTTATATTCTCTAATTTAAATCCAACTTGTCAGTTCGTGAGAATCCTTCTTTCTCTCACCGTCAATTTTCTTGTCTTTATTCAGTTGTTTCTGGTTCCTCCTCCTCCTCCTCCTCCTCTTCCTCCTCCTCTTGTAATTTTTCGTTTCACAACTTTTTCCCTCTTTACTACTTGCCTCCGGTACTGCACTCTATTTCTTAACACAATTTCCTTACTTCATTCCAGAGAAGTGAAAATTACATCAATTAAAATTTTGATTGAGTTTCGCAACAACTTGACAGAATAAAGCCAGATGCTTTTATCCGTTCTTTATGATCCATGGAGTGAAACGTCTCGATTCTAAAAGGTCATATTTTATCAAAAGTTATTCTAAGACTTGGAAATGATCCTCAGTTTGATGGGTACAATAATAGTGACTTAAGTGAGTCCAAGTTTTAAATAAGTTAATTGAAAGAACAAATCATTGTTATAACCAAGCAAAATACTAGATTATATTATTATTATTATTATTATTATTATTATTATTATTATTATTATTATTATATCTCTATTTGGTCCAAAAATTTTCCTAAGAACTTTATTCTCAAATACTCGAGAGCAAAGGATATTACGAGTATTTGAGAATAAAGATCTTAGGAAAAATTTTGGACCAAAGAGAGATGAACAGACAGGTGAATGGAGAAGACTGCGCAACAGTGAATCATATTGTCTTTATAGGAAGCCAGATATAATGAGAACAGTTAAGTCTCGTAGACTGCGATGGGCAGGACATGTGTCATGAATAGGGAATGAAAGACGTGCATGGTAGCTTCTTGTAGGAAAACTAGGGGAAAACGCCCAGTTGGTAGACCAAGAAAGAGGAGGGAAAATGAGATTAACTATGATTTGAGGAAGTAGATTTTACAGGAAATGATTGGAAAACATTAGCTCAGAATAGGGATGTATAGAGAGCTTATGTCCGCGCGGCCCTGAACCTATGGGTTCAATAGTGCCAGTGAGTTGTTATTATTATTATTATTATTATTATTATTATTATTATTATCACCAGCCTCATGGGTTAGTGGTCAGCCTTTCTGACTACTGTTCATGAGATCCCGGGTTCGATTCCCGGTCAAACCATAGGAATTTTTCTTTAAAGGGAATCATTCCTGTGGTTGCCCATGGTCTGGAATGTAGGTTAAGAACTCTCCTGGCGCTTCATTATCATTTATCACGTATCATATCATCAGGGTAACAGAACTCCGCCTTCTAGGCGCCCCAACTACAGAAATGGATTACAATTAAGCCAATGCCAGAAGAGAACACCAAAAATGTCGAAATGACAAGCTGGGGCATTAAATAAAACATATTATTATTATTATTATTATTATTATTATTATTATTATTATTTATTATTATTATTATTATTATTATTACAGTATACGTACCTGCTATCTATACACACATCGATTTTTTCGAATAGTAATATTTTGGACAATAATCCCTTGTGCAAATTAGAGATTTGTGTTTCCCTTATATCGCCCACTACGTTCTTCCCAATATTTATTTCGTCACTATATTTTTCGCTCTTACATCTGCAGATAATTTCTTGTACCAGTGTTTATGTACAATGGGCGATATTTGGAGCGTTCGATCCATATTATTTCAAAACAAAATAATTATACACACTTGCATTATAATAACGTAAATACAATATTTGATAACTCGGAGAACGTGAATATTTTAACCACTAACAACTGAACGCACGACAGTTAAATGTACTGTCTCTCAAGTTCCGAAAGATTTTAGCAGATAGCTGCACTATTCAACGAAATGCAAATGTAGGCGATATTGGGAGCAAGGGCGATTTGTAGGTCGTCTACCTTACATAAGAATTTCTGTAATAATAATTTGTTTACTTTGTGAATTAGATCTTATCCTTCATTCTCCAAGGAAAAATTGCATGATTGCCTAGAAAGACCAATAAGCTACAAATTAATGGGCTACTTAGTAGACAGTGTAAGTTTAATAATGGAGTCAGTACTAATAAAATTCATTGTTAAAACCGTTGAGATGGAGAGTCATAAAATAAAATAAATTAAAATACCTGCTTAGGTAAAATCCGTCGTCCTCAACTTAAAAATTTTAAGTTGAGGACGACGGATTTTACCTAAGCAGGTATTTTAACTTATTTTATTTTAATAATGGAATAGTACTTAAGTAGCAGTAGTAGTCCTAGTCGCTCCATTGGGAAGCATAGGGCCTTGATAAAATCTGCCAACGAACTTTTTGTTTGCCCATGCCTTACAGCATTTCATGTCAAAGGTGGTCAATAATTAAGCATTCCGGATTTCTTTCATCTTAGTATATTTTATGAGGGTTTAAGAAGTGCAGGTTGTCAGCCTACAGCTTCCGATTCGGTGATGGGGCTGCCATCCTGGCATCCGGACCTGCTGCCTCAGTTCTTGAGGTATAATAGAGTAGATGCATTTCCTCCCCTAGTCACTAGCTATGGGTATTCCGCCAATACTCGGTTGGGCTGATTGCATTGGTAAACACGAAGGTCGATGGGGTCGCCATATCTCTATTCCGAATAACACTTAAACAGACAAATCAAACATTGTAATAATAAATAATAGTTTTAAAAAACTAAAATAACACGCGTTATTAGAAAATCAGCTATTAAATATACATACAGAACAGGACATTGAGGAGGATAATTTACAGACGGCAGAAATGCTAGTCGCAGAACCAAGTGCATTAGAGGTTGAAATGGCTATTGAAAAATTGAAGATGTATAAAGCATCAGGTTCAGACGAGATCCCAGCAGAACTGATAAAATCAGGGGGAGGAAAATTGATGGACAAGATACGTTGGTTGCTTAGTATGATTTGGGAAAAAGAAGCTCTTCCAGATGAATGGAAGGAATCAATTATCGTACCAATTTATAAGAAAGGAGATAAAACTGATTGCAACAACTACAGGGGCATCTCATTACTTTCAACTTCGTACAAAATTCTAACAAATATATTAGTAAGCAGACTTACTCCCTATAATGATGACATTCTAGGAGATCATCAATGTGCATTTAGAAGAAACAGGCCTACAACAGATCAGATTTTTAGTATAAGACAGATTTTAGAAAAGAAATGGGAATATAATGGTACTGTACATCAACTGTATGTAGACTTCAAAAAAGCATATGATTCAATTAAGAGGGAGAAGTTATATAGTATCCTGCTGGAGTTCGGAATTCCTAAAAAGTTAGTTAGACTTATACGAATGTGTCTAAATGGCTCAACGAGTAGGGTGCGTGTAGGCAAACAGTTTTCAGACACTTTTGAAATCCAGAATGGGTTGAAGCAAGGAGATGCACTATCTCCTCTACTATTTAATTTTGTACTAGAGCATGCCATTAAATCTTTAGAGAATGAGGAAGGCTTACAACTCAATGGTATTAATAATATAATAAAGGACAACACGAACACACTTTTGAGTAACACTAAGAAATTAGGACTGGAAGTAAATATCAATAAAACTAACTATATGGTCACACGTAGAAATTCATTAAATATTGGAAATGGACAGCTAATGACAAATGAGGGAAATTTTGAGGAAGTGGCTGAATTCAAATACCTAGGAACAATAATCACAAATAGAAATGAGATGCACAAAGAAATTAAACATAGGCTCAATTCTGGAAATGCATGTTATTATGCATTGCAGAGACTCTTGATGTCCCAACTGCTTTCAAAAAACGTTAAACTGAAAATACATAAAACTATTATTCTACCAGATATATTATATGGGTACGAAACATGGACTCTTACTTTAAGGAGGAGGAAGGGAGATTACAAGTATTTGAGAATAAAGTACTTAGAAAAAGTTTTGCACCAAAGAAAGATGAACAAACAGGTGAATGGAGAAGACTACATAACAATGAACTACATGGTCTTTATAGGAAGCCAGATATAATAAGAACAGTTAAGTCTCGTAGACTGCGATGGGCAGGACATGTTGCACGTATGGGGAATGAAAGACTTGCTTGGAAGCTTCTTGTAGGAAGGCCAGAGGGAAAACGCCCAGTTGGTAGACCAAGAATGAGGTGGGAGAATAACATTAACTATGATTTGAGGGAAGTAGATTATACAGGGAATGATTGGAAAACATTAGCTCAGGATAGGGATGTATGGAGAGCTTATGTCCGTGCGGCCATGAACCTACGGGTTCGATAGTGCCAGTGAGTAAGTATTAGAAAACCGAAATAAAAAAAGAAAAATAATTTTAATTTCCATCACGCTTGGCATAAAATTAATGTGGTCAACAAAAAAATAATCTCCAACACATTTAGAATAAAACTAGAGTTATCTACAAAAAAATAAGTTTACCATCAAAAGCGTGGGGTGCTTTTTATGGTTTTACATCTTTTTCTTAGAGACTTTACTTTTACCAATATATGTTTATTAACAAATAGGCTATATTAATTGATATAGAACACCCCACGCTTTTGATGGTAAACTTATATTTTTTTTAGATAACACTAGTTTTTTTCTAAATGTGTTGGAGATTATTTTTTTGTTGACCACATTAATTTTATCCCAAGCGTGTTGGAAAATAAAATTATTTTTAATTTTTTCAGTTCGGTTTTCTAATAAAGCGTGTTGTTTTAGTTTTTTTAAACTATTATTTATTTTTTGTTTTTAATATTTTACAGAATAAGATAAAAATTTAAATATCTTTAAATTCGATACTATTGTAGTATGAGCTAAAAGTAATACTCTACTAAAAAGAATCCTCCGGGCCGGATTTGAACCAGCGATCTATGTATTACTGAAATTGTATACCGACTAATCAACCAACTGAGCTCTTACAACGATTGATAAAAAAGTTGATAAGTCCGCAACATATTACACCGGTTTTTTTCTGATGATTCTGGCCAGGATTTTAGAAACATTTATGAAATTATTTTATTGTCATTGGTCCTTTACAAGTAAACAAAGTTTCAAGTCGATCCAATGATTTTAAGTGGGTGAAAATCGTGTTGAAAGATTCCGTTACATAATTACACAAACACTTTTTTTTATTTTCTGATGATTCTGGCCAGGATGTTGGAACAAAACGTATGAACTTATTGTATTGTCATTGGTTCTTTACAAGTATACAAAGTTTGAAATCGATCCAATGATTTTAAGTGGGTGAAAATCGTGTTGAAAGTTTCCGTTACATAATTACACAGATATTTTTTTTTCTGATGATTCTGGCCATGATTTTAGAAAATAAATTATGAAATTATTGTATTGTCATTGTTCCTTTACAAGTATACAAAGTTTCAAGTCGATCCAATGATTTTTAGTGGGTGAAAATCGAGTTGAAAGAGTCCGTTACATAGATAGATACAGGTCAAGCTAATATAAAGTGTATAAAAATTATATTTTGCTCATGCCACCAGTTATTTTATATCCTGAGACTGCCTCCTAAATTTAAATTCATTTTTCCCCCTTCTCCCTTTAACTAAAACTTTGTAATTTAGGGCTATGCCTATATATCTTCTTGTACCATGTAAGCCCATGTTTCCCTTAATAGAGATTTAGGCGCTCTCCCCCTACAGGGAAGAATTTGAACCATACTAATTTAGTTACACTTGTTTTCGTATAGATGTCATTTGAGTGGTCCCTGGTCAGCGTTCCGCCTCATACTGACATCTAGGAAACCAAGGTAGTACTAGGACGAGAAAATTCGGTAAATTTTGCTTAGAGGCATTTTCATTCGGGTTTAAGGAATTTTTACAAGCCTGAAAATCTTCAGACTCGGGACCCACGGCTGAAAGTCCCTCCCGGAGGACTTGCTCCTTGAATTTTTCCATATGCCTATATATATTTGGGGCATGCCGTAGCGTAGTGGTTAAGGCACTGCGCTACAAGTCGGAAGGTCGAGGGTTTAAGTCCCGGTGGGGTCAGGATTTTTAAACTTAAGAAAACCTTCTGGCGGCAATATGGTCCTAGGGTCGACTCAGCCTCTAACGGAAATGAGTACCAGACGCTTGTTCTGGGGGTAAAGGCGGCCGTCACGCAGGGCTGACAACCCGACTGACATCAAGTGCCGATTGTCTAGAATAAGTGGGAGCCTTAACCTCCTACTACCCCAAGGGCCTCCCGAGGCCTGTAGTGGGATTACTTTTACTTATATATATATATATCGTATATCTCTGCTAATGTTGTTAGATGCAGCATATTAGACACCAACCTATATTACTTATGTATTATTTCTTAACTGAACTGCACACGAGCACGATCCCTTGTTCATTCGGATGTCAATACTGTGTACAACATTTCTTTTTGAATAAAATGTATTTTTATTATGAAAAAAATCGCTATCTCATGCTTCGGATTCTGCATATAGTGATTATAGCCTATTGTGTTTATGAGTCTTTTTTCTATACTCACCACTTCGGCATAACTTGTTACGTAGATTTTAACGAATTCTTAAGGAATGAAGCTATTGAGGTTGTTCTCATGGAAACATTTCTTTTAATATTTGTACGTCTTCATCGATTCTACAAAGTAGACACCGAAAATGTCCATGACAAATATTAACGTATATATATATAAACGCTCTAGCGGCCGCTATTATTTTTCGGAACCAACTCGGCGTATAGCAAACAATTGCAAAAGTAAGCTCAAGTTCATTAATTAGCAAAATTTGAACATTAGGAGTAGAAATTACCAGATACAAAAATAAATAGAAATGCTCTATCTCTTACAATTTTTAATTTTTGGCAATAGAACTCAATACATTTTATTGAAATAAAACAATGATATTCTCGAAAAATCAAAGAAATCTTACCATTAGAAGTGGAGGTTTACCTGAAACCCGAAATTTTAAAAAAATCGCTATAGCTGCCGCCATATTTTCTTTATCCCAATGTAACTGTATATCGTACAATTTAATTAACAAAAGAAAGATATATACTGTAAAACAGCAAAACCGAACAATGAATTCGACTTGCTGAGAAATTCGATTAGGCTGCATAACGGATTTTTGTATAGAGTATAAAAAATAATTCAGATTAGAATGAGCGTATATATAAGTGTTTGTGTAGTATAATTTTATTGTGTAATAGATGATCTTGATGATATTGATAAGAAAGGTACTTTTTTTTATTTTACATCCTGTTATACAACTAGGCCTAATTACACGCTTTATATTAGCTTGACCTGTATCTATCTATCTATGTAACGGAATCTTTCAACACGATTTTCACCCACTTAAAATCATTGGATCGACCTGAAACTTTGTATACTTGTAGAGGACCCGTGACAATACAATAATTTCATATTTATTTTCTAAAATCCTGGCCATAATCATTAGAAAATAAAAAAAAAGTGTTTTTGTATCAATGTAACGGAATCTTTCAACGCGATTTTCACCCAATTAGAAACATTGGATCGACTTGAAACTTTGTATACGTGTAGAGGACCCGTGACAATACAATAATTTCATATTTTGTTTCTAAAATCCTGGCCAGAATCGTCCGAAAATCAAAAAAATGAAAACTGGTATAATAGGTTGCGGACTCGTCGAGTTTTTAGTCAATCCTTGAAAGAGCTCAGTTGGTAGTGCAGTGAACTCTTAGTGGTATATAATTTCAGTAATCCATACGTCGCTGGTTCAAATCCGCCTGGGAGGGTTTTTTTTATAGAAGAGTATTACTTTTAGCTCATACTACAATAGTATCGAATTTAAAGATATTTACATTTTTATCTTATTCTGTAAAATATTAAAACTAAAAAATAAAAAATAAATAATAGTTCTAAAAAACTAAAAGAACACGCTTTATTAGAAAACTAAAAAATTTAAAAAAAAATTAATTTCCAATACGCTTGGGATAAAATAAAGTGGTCAACAAAAAAATCAACTCCAACACATATAGAATAAAATTAGAGTTATCAACAAAAAGAAAATAACTTTACCATCAAAAGCGTGGGGTGCTTTTTATGATTTTTACATTTTCTTCTTAGAAAGCTTACTTTTACCAATATATGTTTATTATCAAGTATATTAATTGATATAGAGCACCCCACGCTTTTGATGGTAAAATTATTTTCTTTTTGTTGATAACTCTAATTTTATTCTATATGTGTTGGAGTTGATTTTTTTGTTGACCACTTTATTTTATCCCAAGCGTATTGGAAATTAAAATTATTTTTCATTTTTTAGTTTTCTAAAAAAGCGTATTATTTTAGTTTTTTAGAACTATTTATTTTAATTATATTGAACAAAATTCAGTATAATCTAAGTGATTTTTATTATCCCATCCATAGTAATTCTGCCCGAGGGCAGGTCTTTCGCTGCAATCATAGCATTTCCATGCTATGCTTTGCAGTTTTACTAGGGAATTATAGGTGTGGTAGCTTCCCGTTGCTTTCCACATAAAGGATGATAATGTTAATGATGGTGATGACCGGATGATTTTCGGGGACCGTTGGGTCCTAAGCTTCCTGACATTTGTCTTACAGGTGAGGAAAACCCCCGAAAAAACCTCACCCAGGAGCCTGTCCCGACCGGGGATCGAACCCGGGCCCGCTGCGGGCAGCACGCTACCTCGAGACCACAGCGGTGGACATTTTTATTATATCTAGGGGAAATAATTAGTTTAATAAAAGGATGTTGATAGCAGTGTGTCATGGCAGGTAGCAATCCCATGTCATGAGCGCACGATTAAAAATGCTACCTCACCTTGTTCAGAGACAATTAAATATTTTCCACCCCGTTACCTCGTGGTAATTTTCTTAATTGCCCTTGTTCTTTGTTTCTGTCACTGGCAGTTAACATAGCTACTTTGCACTGATACTATTGTGAATATCTTAAAGAGCAGTTTGTATTTCTTATGCATATAAAAAATAAATGGAAACATATCAACTCAGGCGGCTCCGTGTTATATGTTCGCCTCTCGCCGCTGGGATCTCGAAATCGAGTCTCGGTCACGTCTTGTGGGTTCCGTGGTGGACGAAACCGAGCTTCGGCAGGTTTCTCTCGGGGTTTCTCCAGTTTTTGCTTCCAAAAATTTCAATCCACCATTTCTCCATGCACATATCGTCTATTTTGTTCATCCGCCCTTGTGATGATGCGTCAGGCCCGGTCGACCGGCACCCTTGTCGTTCACCGATCTCTAATATACAGGGGCATCATCTCATCTCATTCCTCTACCTGACCTTGAGTTGGACACGAGTTGAGGAAATGTATTAACTCAGTAATGTATTTATCATAATAAAATACTTGTAAGATTCATTCATTCATAGTGTTCTGCCTAAGAGCAGGTTTTTCACTGCAAACTCAGCATTCTCCATTCTTTCCTTACTCAGCTTTCCTTTTTATATCTGCATACAAACCATTTATTTTAATATTGTCTATCATCTGATGTATTTTTCTGCCTCTAATTTTCTTTCCGTTGACCATTATTCTAGGGCATCCTTCAGCAGGCAGTTTCTTCTCTGCCAGTAACCAATCCAACTTCTTTTCCTCTTCTTTATGAGTTCCAGCATTGTTCTTCTTTCGCCCAATCTGTCTAGCACATCTTTATTTCTTACTTTGTCCATTTTATACGTTCCATTCTTCTCCATATCCACATCTCAAAAGCTTCCAGTCACTTTTCCTCATTCCGTTGTAATGTCCAAGTCTCTGCACCATACAATGCTACACTCCACATAAAGCACTTCACTAATATAATAAAATTGAGAGAAGGCAAAATTAAATTTTATAAACTGGGTATAAATTAATTAGGAGTATTACTACGCAATTTTAACAGCTTACGGATATATCTTGCACTAGAAATTTTAGATAATGAATTAAGTGAGTTCAAGTAAAAATGAAAGGACATAATTAAATCCTTCTTCTTCTTCTTCTTCTTCTTCTTCTTAAACTTAATTTGTAGGATTTTAATCCTGTTTATTTGCAAAACCACTCCTCGGAGGAAGACGTACTGGATGTGCATTCACTGTCTATCCATTTCTTGGCTGGTCTTCCTCTTGTTCTTCTCCCGTCCATTGGTCTATCTTCTTTAGCTCTTTTTGCTAGCCGGTTTTCTTCCATTCTTTCTATATGACCCTTCCAATATTTTCGTCTATCTATAATAAATTTGGTTATGTCTTGAACATGGCATTTGTCCCTAATTTCTGTGTTGTGTATTTTATCAAATAATGTTTTCCCCTGAATAGTTCTTAAGATTTTCATTTCACATGTGCTTATTATTTGTTTAGTTTTTGTTGTATCAGCCCTAGTTTCTGCTCCATATACGATAACTGGTCGAACTATCGTTTAGCATATGCGGGTTTTAATCCTCATTGTGATAAATAGAGTTCGGATTTTTAGTCTGTAAAATATGCAGATTTTTACACCTTAAAATCTTTAAAACAGTGAAATATTTCTAAAAACACTACCCTCATTAGGGATTTCTTTAATAACGAAGGCCTGATTTGATAACCACATCGATTAGACACAAAAATCTAACTCCTGCCTGTGATCTTTAAATTTTGTTGTTTTTACTTCCTGTGTTGGTATCAGTGTTAACATTATGTTAAGTTGATGAGTGTTTGACGTGCGGAGTGGGTGGGGTACAATGAAACAAATATGTTTTTGAGCATAACTTGCAGACGAGATGATTTTAAAAACTCTCTAAAGTCTAAACTTTAATAATACCGAGGTGCCTATAGGCCTACACGTTTGTAAAGGTATTTTCGATTTCAGTTTATCCTAGATATTTTTGTAGCCAATCGCCATCCATTTTCAGGTAATAATTTTGGCATCAGTTCATTTTTTTTTTAACACGGGGAGATACTAATAAAACGGTTAGAGCGAAATTACTAATACTATGAACTACCTATATGTTAAAGTATGTCTAAATTTTGTTGTTTTAAGCATTGCGAGTGCTCACTTAGGGCCATTATTGTGCAAAATTAAAAATGGTTCTCGGCCTATCAAGACTTTTTCTAATGAAAATACGAAAGATTCTTTTAAAAGTAGGCTATATGTCAAGGTAGGCTGTCAATCTAGATAGGCCCGCTGAAAAAAAGAATCCCACGGTGTGATTCGTAGTCCACTTGTGGATTCAAATCCCACTTCGACGGAAATGTATCAGCGGGTTCCTCTGACTCCTGAGTTGCCAACTCACAAATCTCCTTCTATCATGTAAGGCGAGAACTTATTGTTGCTTATGGCCATGAATTAAAAAATCAGCTCAACAATGCGTCATGGCGTTTTATTCTCAAATAGTTATATTAATTTAAACGCTATATAATGGAAGTCCACCGCTGTGGTCTCGAGGTAGCGTGCTGCCTTGTCACGCAGTGGGCCCGGGTTCGATCCCCGGTCGGGACAAGCTTCCTGGGTGCAGTTTTTTCGGGGTTTTTCCTCACCTGTAAGACAAATGTCAGGATGCTTAGGGCCCAACGGTCCCCGAAAATCATCCGGCCATCATCATCCTTATCATTATTATCACCATCCTCCACGGTGTGGAAAGCAACGGAAGCTACCACACCTATAATTCCCTAGTAAAGCTGCAAAGCATAGCATGAAAATATTATGATTGCAGTGAAAGACCTGCCCTCGGGCAGAATTACTATGGATGGATAATGAAAGTGGACAACTAATGACAAATGAAGAAAATTTTGAAGAAGTGGCTGATTTCAAATATCTTGGAACACTAATTACAAATAGGAATGACATCCAAAAAGAAATTAAACACAGGCTCAATTCTGGAAATACGTGCTATTATACATTATAGGGACTCTTGTCGTCCCAACTTCTTTTAAAAAACGTTAAACTGAAAATATATAAAACAGTTATTCTCCCAGTTATAATGTTATATGGATGTAAAACATGGACTTTACTTTAAGGGAGGAAAGAAGATTACAAGTATTTGAGAATAAAGTTCTTAGGAAAAATTTTGGACCAAAAGGAGATGAACAAACAGGTGAATGGAGATAACTTCATAATAGTGAACTACATGATATTTATAGGAAGCCAGATATAATAATAACAGTTAAGTCTTGTAGGCTGCGATGGGTAGGACATGCGGCACGTATGAGGGATGAAAGACGTGTATGGAAACTTCTGGTAGGAAAACCAGAAGGAAAACGCCCAGTTCGTAGACCAAGAATGAGGTGCAAGAATGACATCCATGATTTGAGGGAAGTAGATTATACAGGGGATGCTTGAAAAACATTAGCTCAGGATAGGGATGTATGGAGGGCTTATGTCCGCGCTGCCATGAACCTAGGGGTTCGATAGAGCCAGTGAGTTAGTTAATTTAAACGTTACATGCAGGTTAGTTCATTATGAGCATATTATATGTATTTCAGTGTATCGGCTGTTAAATATTAACGTATTCAAATTATGAAATTCTACATTTGTTGTCCAGTACCACCAGCTTACTTTACGACATTTGAGTCATTCTCTCCTGGCATTGGCGGAATTGTAACATTTCTTAGGTGGGGTGTCTGAAAGGCGGAGTTACGTTACACCTACAATATGATCAGGATAAATGATCACGGAGCATCAAGAGAGTCCTTAAATCTAAACTTAACCTAAATTCCAAACAATAAGTGATCGAATCCCATTAAGGAAACATTTCTGTAGCCTGACGGGGAATGTAACCCGGAACCTCTTGAATTGTAGTAATAACCATTACCACAAGACCATGAGGCTGGTCTGAAATTCGATGTAATAATAAATTAACGTAATATTGAAATAATTACTCACGCAAGCTATTCGAATGTAATATTTAGCACAATTAAAGGGAAAATATGTTGCCTGTAGCGGATTTGGACTCAATATCTCCAGCTTTTAAGAGCTGACACTCACTAGTGAGTCAGTGCGTAAAAGCTGGAGATCTTGGGTTCAAATTCCGGTTCAGATAAAACAATTATCTGTATGTAATTGTATAATACTTATTCACATCCACTATCAAACCCGTTGGTTCATGGCCGCGCGGACATAAGCTCTCCATACTTCCCTATCCTGAGCTAATGCTTTCCAATCATTATATGTATAATTTACTTCCCTCAAATCATAGATAATGTTATTCTCCCACCTCATTATTGGTCTACCCTCTGGTTTTCCTACAAGAAGCTTCCATGCACATATTTCATTTCCCATTCGTGCCACATATCATTCCCATCGCAGTCTACGAGACTTAACTGTTCTTATTATATCTGGCTTCCTATAAAGACCATGAAGTTCGTTGTTATGTAGTCTTCTCCATTCACCTGTCTGTTCATCTCTCTTTGGTCCAAAAATTTTCCTAAGAACTTTATCCTCAAATACTCGTAATCTCCTTTCCTCCCTTAAAGTAAGAGTCAATGTTTCGCACCCATATAATATAACTGGTAGAATAATAGTTTTATATGTTTTCAGTTTAACGTTTTTTTTTAAGGAGTTGGGATGTCAAGAGTCCATGTAATGCATAATAGCACGCATTTCTAGAATTGAGCCTATGTTTAATTTGTTTGTG
Organism: Diploptera punctata; assembly: GCA_030220185.1. Taxonomy (NCBI): domain Eukaryota; kingdom Metazoa; phylum Arthropoda; class Insecta; order Blattodea; family Blaberidae; genus Diploptera; species Diploptera punctata. Next base: position 2,154,410 of record JASPKZ010006073.1, on the reverse strand, counting down.
CATCTCATTGCTATTTGTGATTATTGTTCCAAGGTATTTGAATTCAGCCACTTACTCAAAATTTCCCTCATTTGTCATTAGCTGTCCATTTCCATTATATAATGTATTTCTATGTGTGACCATATATTTAGTTGTATTGATATTTACTTCCAGTCCCAATTTCTTAGTGTTACCCAATATAGTGTACGTGTTGGTCTTTAGTATCTCTTCGCTATCGCCCAATAATACTACATCATCAGCATAAACTAACAGCTTATTGACTGTATAATAAAAAATAAAATGTACTATATATTGCAAGATTTAAAAATGTTTCACGTATTATATCATAAATATCAATTGGAAAAAAAAAAATTTCAAAGCCTACTGCACATTACAAAAATTGAAAGTGTTTCACGAATTCATATATAAATACTCGATGCATTCCTAAAATTCCACCTTCAGTTCTTGTAACATAAATGACTGTGACGTGCAATTTAAATTTAATCCCCATTGGACGTCTTCTCTGTTTGTGACTGAATGAATTAGAATATAACTCTGGCAGTCACTATCTAACTCGGAGGTTCATGTCCGAGCGAACATACTATCCGACACAGCGAAACATTGACCTTCTTCGTTTGTGTATGATTTGCGAACTAATTCCGTGTCATCCCGCGTACACTCGCTTACGTCAGTCTGTGAACGTAAGTGTGTAGCAGCTATTACCCTAAGTAAGCTGGGTAAGTGCTTCATATGATATTTGTTCCAACTATACATGGTTAGTATCTACGTCCATGTGACGCAGCAACAGTGCTGCTATGACTGGAGGTAAACTTTCCACTGTGTCGTATAACAAATATATTCTCCATAAATGTTTGCCAATCATTCCCTGTATTATTTACCTACCTCAAATCATAGTTGATATTCGACCAACTCATTCTTGGTCTACCTACTGGACACTTTTCCCCTAACTTTGCTACAATAAGTATATATGCTCCTCCTCCATTCCCTATCCTTTCCATGCATCAGGGTTTAATTTTTTTTATTGTAAACTAGCTAATAACCGGCGTGCGCTGCTGCTCCTAAATAAATGTTATTTTCCCAGCCTTGCGCTGTTATGCTTGCCCGGGAATCTGTCGCGGACTTTTTTGTAGAGTTTTCTTGTGATATTCAGTTATGTGTACATTAATTTGGTGTATTTGTTATGGTTTAGGCAACGTAAGCCATTTAAGCGTCAAAATAGTGACTTTGTTTCACGTTTTTCACTACAAAGGATGATTTTAGGGGTGAAGGGGTTGAGTATTACAACTCTCTTATAGCCTATGTTCATCCCCGGAATCTCCTGAACACTTTTCAAAAAGCCCCAGCTCAATCGAATGAACGGTATGGCAGAACACGCTTGCCCGGGAATCTACTTATCTCTATCTTCTTGGCATCAATGAAAGACAATAATGGTTATTGTGAGTTAACAGTAAAAGATAAACATATGCTGTTGCACACTTTTTGTAGAGGTTTTTGAGATATTCAACTCTGTGTACATTAATCTGGTGTATTTGTTATGGTTTAGGCAGCTGAATCCATTTAAGAGTCAACATAGCGACTTTATTTCACTTTGTCACTACAAAGGGTGATTTTTAGGGGTGAAGGGTTTGAGTATAACAACTCTCTTATAGGCTATGTTCATCCCGGGAATCTCCTGAACATTTTGCAAAAAATCGCATCAAAATCGGATGAACGGTATGGCCGCACATAGAATACGAACAAAGAAACCAACAAACAAACAAACATTGATTTTTATATATTAGATTATGAAGTTGCAATGTTTGAGAATGTTCTTGTCACGTGACACGTGTGCATGTGTTTCAGGCAGGATTGCACGGTTTGACGGGTCACATAGAGTTCAACGAGGGGAAGAGAAATAACTTCAAACTGGACTTACTCAAATTGAAGCGAGAGGAATTACGTAAAGTTGGACAGTGGAGTCCATCAACAGGCATCAACATCACAGATCCCACTGCGTTTTATGAAACCATCGTGACGAACATCACGCTAGTTGTCATGACAAGAGAGGTAACTTGTATTTTCTCATCATCTAAATGTAGTAAACTTTTGCACTTCATTATGAATTTTGGCACGACTTTAAATTACTGCCATCGACCTGCAAGTTTTGAAGGTGAGACAATACACAAATACCAGGCCATTTAATTAATAGTAAAATTATATTTGGTTACTTTTGGCATTACTTATTTTATTTATATAAATAATTTTAATGTTTACACATCTTTCTGTTCCTAAAGTTTTATTTTTCTTCTCCACTCGTCTCTATCCATCCACTCCATGTCCCCCATTCCTCTTGTTCTCATTCCAGTTCTTATTTCTTGCATCCACGAGTTTCTTCTTCCAGGTGGACACCATTTCAATGTTTTCCTGCGTAAACTTTCTTCTTGCATTCGTCGTACATGCCCATACCAATTTAATTGCTTATATCTTATATATATGGGTGCGAAACATGGACTCTTACTTTGAGGGAGAAAAGGAGATTACAAGTATTTGAGAATAAAGTACTTAGGAAAATTTTTGGACCAAAGAGAGATTAACAGACAGGTGAACGGAGAAGACTACATAACAATGAACTACATGGTCTTTATAGGATGCCAGGTATATTAAGAACAGTTAAGTCTCGTAGACTGTGATGGGCAGGACATGTTGCACGTATGGGGAATGAAAGACTTGCATGGAAGCTTCTTGTAGGAAAACCAGAGGGAAAACGCCCAGTTGGTAGACCAAGAATGAGGTGGGAGAATAACATTAACTATGATTTGAGGGAAGTAGATTATACAGGGAATAACTGGAAAGCATTAGCTAAGGATAGGGATGTATGGAGAGCTTATGTCCGCGCGGCCAAGAACCTACGGATTCGATAGTGATAGTGAGTAAGAGTAAGTATATCTTATATAATCTACTATTGAATAACTAATATTCATTTTTTACTCGTATGTCAGTATTTTTTACTTTTTTTCTAATTTTGAACATCTTGCTGCTGTACTCAAGAAATCCATTTCCATCGACATAAGTTTTTGTTCTACGTTTTTGTTGAATTTCCAAACTTCAGCTCCATATGTGACAGTACTTCTCTCTCACTATTGAATTACGTATTTGTAACTTATTTTACTTATATCATTACTTATAGTTATACCATAGTAAAATGTTAAATTGTTGAAATAAGTAACTGATATATATCAGTCGTCCAACTAAAATGAATTTCTGTTTAAAAACTTCAAATTGTTAAAAACATGTATGTCTTTCAGAAACGTATTCCAACTTCGGCATGTCACATATAGACCTCTGTCTTAATAATAATAATCGTCATGTGTGCTGCAGCCAGAGTAAGGTCAAGGTACCTTTCAATATCTTCCTTTATAACTCTTTATCAATTATTTTTCTTTTCCAACTCCTAATTCCCATACTAGTTAAGTCATCAATAGATTAGGGATTTTTAGACTTTGAAGTTCCTGTACATAGATTTAGGCAACCAAAATAAAGTTTAACCCCGTAAATTAGTCCTATTATTTTAGGCTTTTAAAAATGCGTAAAATAACATTTCGCAGAAAATGGGTGTAAACGTCTACCGCTTTGGTCTCGGGATAACTTGGTTGTCTTGTACGCAGCGGTATCGGGTTCGATCCTCGATCGGGACAATTTTCTTGGGTGAGGTTTATTTGGAAGATTTTTCTCGCCTGTAAAACAAATGTTGGGAAATAGTCCCTGAACATCATCTGGCCATCGAAATCATTATCCATACCATTTGTCTTCTTTATTATTAATAAATGTCTTGTTTCAAACCTCATGGCGCTGCATTGAACCGATCATTCATTCTTGTGTGGTCAAAAAAGTTTATGTGTGACCCAGAGATAAAAATTCTCTCTCGATAGATTGTTTCCCTGTAAGGCTCGTTGTGGCGTGGGGCATGTAAAAGTATGTAAAAAAGAGGAAGGTTAAACTAAAGTAAAGAGATAGAGAAAATCGATGTATAATAATTGATATATATATATATGTATGTATGTATGTATGTATGTATGTCCACCGCTGTGATCTCAAGGTAGCGTGCTGCCTTGTCACGCAGCGGCCCCCGGGTTCGGTCCCCGGTCGGGGCAGTTTTTCTGGGTGAGGTTTTTATCGGGGTTTTTCCTCACCTGTAAGACAAATGTCAGGAAAACTTTAAGGCCCAAACGGTCCCCAAAATCATATGGCCATCACCATCACATCATCCTAGTCATTATCATCATCATCCTTCACCAGTGTGGAAAGCAACGGGAAGCTACCACACCTACAATTCCCTAGTAAAGCTGCAAGCATAGCATCAAAATGCTATGATTACAGTGAAGGCCCTGCCTTCGGGCAGAATTACTATGGATGGATGGATATATATATATATATATATATATATATATATACTACAAAATTGTTTTCTTGAAAACATTTCTTGTGTTTAGTCATTGCCCTTCAATTTTTATAATATCGATGTAAGTAATATAATGCATTGTTTACATTGTTTCTGTTTTTTTAATGATTTTGTTCATTTTTTAATGATTCTATTTTGGAGAAATTTGAGTTCTTGTATCTTAATACGAAGTTTATACTGAAAGTCATGAGCAAACTATTCTTACAATTTCGATTTCAATTATGTAACAAAACGCCTGGGAGGCCAACGCGCGATGATGCAGGACATCCGGAAAACGGTGATCCAGTCTCTTCGGGGATAGGGTTTCTATAAGAAGAGAATTTTCAAACTTGCACAACAGTGGGAAAAATGTGTGTAAAGAAATGGAGAGGGTGTGGAAAAGTAATAGAAAAGTCTGCAAATTAAGATTATGTACCTGATTTTCTACGAAATATCAAATTAAAAATCAATAGGTTAACTAAATTAACTCCATGGCACCACCGCCCTAGAAGCACTTGGCTTACCAGCCGGTTCCTGGCCTCATGTATACATGTGTTAATGACAAATGTGGATGATCATTTAGCTAGTATAGGGGTAAAATGTGATCAGCATGTCGGTCCCTCAGCCGTTGTAGCTGTTTTTCTCAATCTGGAGCCTCTACTTATTGTAGTTATCTCATACTGGCCGATATTCCATGAGAAAATGCCTTCCCTTATGGGAACTCAAACCAGCGCATATACCATAGCGCTGTACCAAGGCATCTTGCCTTAATCCTCTCTGCTACCGCGCGGGAGCACAACAATAATGTTACATATAACTAGAGCTAGGATTTATATAATAAACACGGCTAAGTATGTAATACATTTGGACTAAAGTTTCTCAAAATGGAGTAAATTATGGAAATGGTGCAAACTATTTCTGGCAGGAATTACAAAAAAACGCTTTACCATTTTTTGATAGTGGCTCATTTGGAAAATAACATTTACGATTTGGTAGTATTTTAATTAGGCTATCATTTAAGATACCGAATGAACAAATACAATAATAAACCACACTGATTATTCACTTAAACCTCATACACGATTGTTGAATTTGTGAACTATTGGACAGAAGATATTAAGCAAAATATGTTTACCCTGTGACTGACAAACAGTGCTTCTCCCAATTGCCGGGACCAGACTTGTTGTGATCTGGTATACGAAAGTCTATTATCACAAGCAGTTGATTGACGAGGCTTAACAATAAAGAAAAATAATGTGCAAGAAACACAACTTCTTTTCAAATTCCATAAATTTAAAAATCCAGCTTTAGAATACAGATAGACTACTAGCGAAAAGTTTTAAAACGATTATCTGGCAAAAACTTTGAGACTGTAAAGTAATATGGAACATGTTTAAAATAAAACGTTCAATTATGTAAAGATATGGGATTTCTCTGAAATGTGTAAAATAATTACTATACCATGTAATATAAACAAATATTGAAAACAATTCAAAAACTCTAATTCGTAAACATATAATGAATTTTAAATTTAACTAATTTAAAAACAAATATATATTTACATAGAAATTCTAGCCGTGCTCGTGGTTTTCTGTAAGATCTTTGTAACACACTTCACTGCGGTTAGATTCACTTATATTGAAGAATATAAATAAATAAAAAATTATACGTAATTACCTTAGATTTTAAATGTCAATAAATAAGAAAAATTGAAGTAAAAACAGATATAATTATTACATAAATTCACTAGAAGTAGGATAAAAATACGTTTTAAATACAATTGTTTTCGTAAGGTAAAAGAAGTAAAACGTTTATAAGGGATTGAAGACGTTGTAATAGGTAAACTTGATCCTGTAATAAGAACAAAAATTAAAATGCAGCGCAAGCAATTTGTTACTTTAAAACAAGTCATAAATTGGAAGGAAATAACTTCGTCTTGTCACTTAATCTGCAATTTCATTATTCCTTATGAAAACTTCTGTCTAATTTCAAGTAACAGGAAAGACATTAAAAAAAACTTTAGAATAATGCTTTGTTTGTAATTAAAGCTGGTATATTTTTCATTTCCAATTCAGTTTAAAGAAGTAATTACATTTGAGAGATTTCGTAAAAGATTCAAGAAGACTTAATGCAGCTCATTATACATCCAATTACTCCGCAATAATGAACTTTCTAGTCAGGAAAATCTATTCTAAGATCTTAGAGAAATGAAATAAAATAACTCTTTTAAACGTGACATTGCATTTTAAGGATTATCCAGTCTATTTGTGTCATCTTTTTTATAAAATGTAAGTGGGCCAGATATCTCAGGCGACAAGTTGTCCGACTGCGGCTGGGCTCTCCGGACTCGATCCTGTGGAAACTTCTCTCTGGTTCTTAGCGTTCAGACTAGTCTGGGGCCCATTCAGTTCCTTGTAAAAATAACATTGAGAACTTTCTTGGTGGTAAAGTCGACAGGAGCATAGAGCTAACTACCTACTTTTTCTTGCATTTACACCGTCATTGTCTATTAAAGGAGAACTTTAGCATTTATTTGCAGTAAAACCTGTTTATGAAGGATCATGACGGTTCCTTAAATATATTTCCGTCTTGGTAGTTTTTCCTTCTTATAAAGGGTTTCCAAATTACAAGCTTGAATTTTCTCACGCAGTGTAAGGGTTTTACATGCACGCTTTAAAGACATAACGTATTGACTGAAATACAGACAAAATAGTGTATGTAACACAGCTCAGTTTGCACGGAAATACAAAACAATTTTATTACCCAAAAGCGAGAAGGAACTCAACTACAAGAAGATTGAAGAGTTTCCCAACTCCCACGCAGGTAACGTAAGCAGGCAAGGAAAAGCGAGGGATTCTCGGCTGTCACACATAAGTAAGGGTACCCCACAACACAATAAGGCAAAACGATATAATGCAGAAAGCGTCATATGCAGAATTTTCACGTGTAGTCATTAATACTGTAATTAGAACGTGCTTAAGAATAATTTTCCGTCTTACTGAGGTAAAAATTTACTATTGGTACTTCAAAAACCATTCCGTTTCCGCGATGTAGGTTTCCGGCTTATATACGACGATTTTACATGTAAAATCGTACCGTATTGGAGATTGTTTTCCGTCTCTACAGGTTTCCTTCTTATAAAGGTTCTACTAAGACAGGTTTTACTGTATTTATTTATTTAGCAGGTTTCACAACATCTTCCTGCGCCTAATTAATCTAATGACATTCTCCTCCATATCTCTCTGTAATTCCAATCTCCATTGTCCACTCTTTTTTTTTTCCTTCATGATGCTCAAAACACCATCAATTCACGTTATTTTTGGTCGTCCTCTTCTTCCTCTACCAAGTGACACCCATTTTAGGGAATATATATACTGTCATTCTTTCTACATGAGCATGCCTTTTTAATCGTTTATTTTTATGAATAGATGGATAGATTATTTGATTCCAGTGTTAGAGGAACGGATCTAAAGATCGACCATAAAGATGAAGATTTTTATGAAATCCATAATAAAATTGAAGTTTGAACATTCATCTTTCGTTTAATTACACTGTTTATTATTTTATATCTTCTTTAACATATATAAAATAGAATAGGCCTATATATTATTTCTGCTTGACATTTCAAGATGTTTTTACAATATATTTTTGACCATTTTACGTCTAGGATCTTAGGATGTATATCAGTATACGGCGTATTTATTTTAGAGTGTATTCTTGTGTCTTGAGAAAATTCTCCCTTTTTATCGTTCTCTCTTTCTCTGCTTTTCTATTTTTATCTCATTCTCTTCCTTTCTATAACAACAGGCCTACAAGACACTTAGCCTAGCAGCCAGCTATTGACTTCAGACCACATGTGTCAATTCAATCACAAAGTGTCATTAATTTTTAATTTTCTTCTTCTTTCTGTTGGAGGTCTGAGACTTATAACACGTTCCGAGACTACGAATTTTTAATTTGCTGCCTTTGCCGCTGTGGTCTCGAGGTAGCGTGCTGCTTTGTCACGCAGCGAGCCCGGGTTCGATTCCCGGTCGGGACGGGCTTCCTGAGTGAGTTTTTTCGGGGAGGGGTTCTTCCACACCTGTAAGACAGATGTCAGGTAGCTCTGAGGCCCAAAAGCTTCCCGAACATCATCTGGCCATCATCACCATCCTTATAATCATCATTATCATCCCCGGTGTGGAAAGCAACGGGAAGCTACTACACATATAATTATCTAATAAAACTGCAAAGCACGGCATGAAAAATGCAATGATTGCAGTGAAGGACCTGCCCTAGGGCACAACACTATGGAATGGAATATGTGGGCGGTATATATCCCTTTTTCCAATTGGGTTATAAAAGATTGGGATGGCCGAGTATGGGAAAAGGGACCTAAAATCGCAATAATGTGTGGAGCAAAATAAGGATGGGAAAAGGGACCTAAAATCGCAATAATGTGTGGAGCAAAATAAGGAGGAGGTATTTGGATATAAACCAACAACATATTTTCGCTGATTGTTCGTAAAAATGTCCACTCTGTTTACAAAGAGGCCTAAACAAGTTTCGAGAAAAAGAATCATTTGTGTTCAAACTATGATTTAAACAGAGATCAGGGCTTGCTTGGTTTAGGTTTGGGGGCATGGAAATTATTAGTAATTACTGTCAATCAAGATATCATGCGAATATGTCCAATGTGCGGGAGACGAAATACATATATTAGGAAAATGTAACGATTTAGACTATTGGAGGCGTCAACTGTTACCGGAAAGATTTATAAATTCAAATCGTGAAAAATCGGCATGCTACGAGTTAATAGTAAACCCAAAAAATTGGATAAACGTGGGTAAATTTCTGGAAGAACAACACTCATTCGTAAATAAGTATGTAAGCAAAATGTAATATCATTAATACATAATAACTCTACATAACCTAATTAATGTACTGTAAAACTTGTTTAGTCCGGAACATGAATAATGCGGAAATCTGTCCAATATAAACACATTTATTGGTCCCGGCAGAATAACAGTAATTTTACGTGTATTTATTTTGTATAAAACGGAATTTGTCCAACGCGGAAACGGAAGGATATTTCTACACAATTCATGAAAAAATTATAAGGCGGAAAGATAGAGAAAAAGAGAGAGAGAGAGTGTGTGTGTGAAAAATAAATTAGTTTCCTCTTTGTTGAATTCTCATTAGGCGAATTAACAGTAAGTGATGATTCCTGCCGCCGCGCCGGGTTAAGTAGAGTTTCTACCTGTAACTGGAATTTTCTTTCGGGCTCACTGCACACCCGTTTTACGAAATACAGGTTCGTTAAACAAATATTTGGCGTGTGACATCTGTCTTACAAATAACAAGTGCACAATAAAACCATAAATTATTTTAAGATATGAGACTCATTTTGTACATATCTTTCACAAGTAACGTTTTGAATTTACAGAAAAAAATGTCTAAATGATATGTATCATTGTCATTAAACGAAAAAGTGAAAGTTCATGAAGATAAAGAAAAACAAACTCTGAATAACCGAAGTAATGACTAAATTTAAATATGGAAAAAGCCAAGTTTATGAGATTTTTAAACACAAAGAAAAATTATGAATGAATGGATGCAAGGAAATTGTCAAATGAAGAGGGGGAAAAATGAAATGAAGAAATCAACTAGATGTTGGAGTATTTTACAAGTCCAGGATAAAAGTAATCTCCAAATTTCCGGACCGATGCTCCAAAGTCAAGCTCTAGCTGTTGCTGTGTCCCTAGGGAATAACTATTTCAAGGCATCTTCAAGTTGGTTGTGGACAGTTTTAAAAGACGACACAAAGAAACTGCATAATATTAGGATACGCGCCTAAGAGACATTTTTAATGCTGACGAAACGGGACTGCTTTTTTCGCGCGTTACCGTCGCTCTTACATAGTATACTTCACTTTCCAACAGCAGCGGAGCTACAATTAATCCAAAGTATATAAAAAGACATGACGGTGCTCTATTATCTAAGACTGGTTAATATGTTTTTGTTTTTTTTTATAATGCGGGATGTTGTCTAATGTGGAAATAAAAAATTGGCCCCATGCGATTCCGCTTTGAATAAGTTTTACTTTATAATGTAATTGTATTGTTATCTATTGTGTGTTTTTCTATCTACTTTATATTATTACTAGATATTATTGTATCGATACAGACAGTCAAAAACACGTATGGCTTGCTGCACGTGGGACCCATATTTATAAATAACATTATACGTATCTTACTTTTAGTCTAATAAAGTTCTACTATAACTAAAAAAAGGTCCTACTACTAAGAGAAAGGGTTTGCCAAGATAGACGCCCAGGGAACTCTCTCTCTTTATATGTTCATAGCATTTTTCTTGGTGTTGTATCTCTAATGCCAGTTGTTTTACTTCTAATTGGCCCCAGATGTTTTCATTTATTTTATCTCTCACTGTCACTCCCAGTGAAGACCTAAGAAGTTTCATTTCTGCTATTTGTATTCTCGTTTTGTCTACTTTTTTATTTTAAGTAATTATTTTATTCTTTAAGATAGTTTAACCTCTCACTTAATAGGTAATTTTACATGCCACATGCCACCCGGGCCTTATAATGACAAGACCTGTCAGGAGAGCGATTTTAAACTATGAATAACACACATACTTTTTAGACCACACAAGGATATGGAGGGCCTCCCCGAATGAATGACCAGCTCAATATCAGGTGGTCCTCGAAAACAACACAACATGAAGACGAAAATCACACCTCACACACAACACACACACAACCACACACACACATTCATACTAAAAATGGCATTCAACCAAAAAAAAAATATAAATTAATACAATCTGAGTTCCTTGTCATTCAGTAACAGGCCGCACACGTACCTCGTCTTCTTGGTCATGGGCTCGTCATTCGGGCCCTAGCGCCGCAGACAACTTATTCCGAGGTTCTATTGGTTATTTTCGTTTTCATTCCGTCATCATAATCTGCCCTTCATGTAGTAGTCCTGAAAGGACTGTTACGGTCTACGAAAAAAATCCAACCATCTCTTCCTAGGTCATGAACTTCTACCATTTGGTTGGTACTTTAAAGTGGTTTCCATTTAAATATATTTTTAACCAGCATGTTGCCCTCCATTCTATATATATATATATATATGTGTGTGTGTGTGTGTGTGTGTGTGTGTGTATGTGTGAGTATAGAATGGAGGGCAATATATATATATATATATATATATATATATATATATATATATATAATACAGATTTTCAGTGTTTACACGTCTTTGTGTGCATAAAGTTTTGTTTTCCTTCTCCACTCGCCCATATCCATCCACTCCATGTCCTCCAGTCCTCTTGTTCTCATTCCAGTTCTTATTTCTTACATCCATAACTTTCGAGGTCTTCCTTTCTTTCTTCTTCCAGGTGGACAACTTTACAATATTTTTTCTGGGTGTATATATGTAGTATATAAATATATCCAATCCAGATTAATCTCTGGGACTTTATGAAGTGACAATATAAAAGTATCAAGTCTACGTAAGTACAAAGGGGAACATTTAACTAAGACAGAGACAGAGAAAGAGTCAGGGCGAATATGGATACGGATGAGTGACGAAAAATCTCTTTTCATCCGAACAACGCAATGTTCAGGATAGAACCAAGCCTTGCCGCCTTGCTGTGTTTGATCTTAATCACCCATGACATACCTTTAATATCTGTCATGGCTTGTTAGTTGAACTTTTAATGCAGTGTTGGTGATATCAACTTGTTTTTAACAACATTCTGCCATAACTTAATAAACAAAAAGTTAAGATGATTTATTCTGCAATTAGTACATTTATTAAAGTGACTCTAAAGAAAATATTTCTAGTAAAGCTTTGTGATTTAATTATATGTTCAAGAAAACAACACGACAATGCAATTCTAACGTTTCTATTAATTAACTTTAATTTCATAGTACAAACTTCCTGACGTGAATCTGAGAACTAGTGTGAAAATATGATTTTATCGCATTAGAAAGGAATATAATTAAAACACAATTTATGTATATTTATAGCGTTCCTAATTACAGAGCTTTTATCATCTTCTAAATCAATCAGTGAATTTCAATAAAAACAAAAATAGGAAAGAAATCGCACCATGCAACCTATGCTGTTCAGGTTTTTTAAATAATAATAATAATAATAATTATTATTATTATTTATTATTATTATTATTTATTATTATTATTATTATTATTATTATTATTATTATTCCTGTTGTTATTATTCATCTTTTTTTCGTATCCCCTTTTGGGCACCGACTCTTGAACAAAAACCTTCACCAATATCGATAATTTCATATCTCTCTATCCTCCACTTCAAACTCTCTATTCTTCTTTCTTAAACGTCTTTTATACCCCGTTCCTCCCATCTACATATCAGCAAATCTCTTCGTTCCTTCCCCTGTACTCTATATTCTAGTGACATTATTTTATTTTATTCTATAGTGTTCTGCCCAAGGGCAAGTCTTTCACTGCAATCATAGCATTTTCATACTATGCTTTGCAGCTTTACTACGAAATTATAGGTGTGGTAGTTTCCCGTTGCTTTCCACACCGGTGAGTGATGATAATAATGATGGCCGGATGATTTTCGGGGACAGTTGGATCCTAAGCTATCTGATATTTGTCTTACAGGTGAGGAAAAACTCCGAAAAATCTTCACCCAGGAGCCTGTCCTGACCGGGAATCGAACCCTTGTCACTGCGTGACAAGGCAGCACGCTATCCTGAGACCAAACGATGGATAGAGACATTATTATCATTATTATTATTATTATTATTATTATTATTATTATTATTATTATTATTATTGTTATTATTATGAATTATTATTTATTATTATTATTATTACTATTATTATTATTATTATTATTATTATTATTATTATTATTATTATTATTAATAATAATTTTACTAGTATTATTATCATTATTAACGTCATTGGCTCGTAATCATCAAACCCGGGTTCGATCCCCGATACGGACAAGTTTCCTGGGTGATTTTTTAGGAATTTTTCCTCATATGTAAGACAAATGTCTGGAAATTTTAAGCTTCAAATAGTCTTCCAACATCATCTGGCTATCACAATCGTCATCATATAATATTCGCCTTGTTTAGTAGATATGAATTAATGAATTTGTGGCTTGTCTTAAATGTTCGTGTCTCGGAGGTCAGGGAGGCCCTCCATATCCTTGTGTGGTCAAAAAACTAGGTATGTGATCCGAAGTTAAAAATCCTCTCATTACAAGTCCGTTCCTATAAGGCTCTTGTGGCGTGGTGCGTGTAAAAATACTATTAGAGGGAGGTTAAAGTAAGTTAATATAGACGATAAATGATTTATTATTATTATTATTATTATTATTATTATTATTATTATTATTATTATTCATCCGGTATCATGGCAGCTGCCGCCGTCTTCCGAAAACCAAACGTCATTCCTCTCTGTCCATCCATTGATCTTCCTCCAATCCTCTGATATTCATAGCTGCTTGTACCCCTTCTATCAAAGTTTCTTCGGTCTTCCTCTCTTCTTCCTTTCTATTGGATTATTATTATTATTATTATTATTATTATATTATTTCTATTATTATTATTGTTATTATATTATTATTATTATTATTATTATTATTATTATTATTATTATTATTATTATTATTATTATTATTATTATTATTATTATTATTATTACTGGTATTTCCAGTGTACACATTTTCTAACGCGTTATACATTCTTATAAAAATCCAAGGAGCGTGTCCTCCGGAAGGTACTTTAAGCCGTGGGTCCCGATTTGAAGATTTTCAGGCTCGTAAAAGATCTTTAAACCTGAATAAAAAGGCCTCTAAGCAACATTTACCGACCTCAGCGTCCTAGTAATACCTTAGTTGCCTGTTAGATGTCTCATTGAGTCGGTGTGTTGACCGTATGGCATTCATAGCATCTATGAGCAAATAAGGTAACTAAAAATTAACTTGGTCTAGTAACTCCTTACAAAGGAAAGGCTATGGCTCAACAATGGGCTACTCCATTATAGATAGATAGACATACGTTCTTATAAATTTTTCGAACTGAAAAAAAAATTCTATCGACCATTGTCCTCTTAATTTCCTGCTAACCATGGATTCCTTGAGACCCTTTCCATGCTGTAATTCATTTTTCTCGTTCCCTTCTTCTTTCTAAAGTCCATTCATAGACCTATGGCTTCATAATGTTTCATTTGCTTGTCATTGCATGTCCGTATCATGAGAATTGTTGGTTTTATTGAATTTAATTTCCATTCACCTCATATAAATAAAAACATAAAAAGTTACGAATCAGTTCGTTTTTTTTTCTTCTAAAGTTGTTTGGTTTATGCGGACAGGAAAAACCTTACGTCATGGTGAAGGAGGATAAGAATTTGACGGGAAACGCTCGTTATGAAGGATTCTGCATCGATCTGCTGAAATGGATCGCTACTCAGGTGGGATTCCACTACGCCATCCGCCTTGTGCCTGATCATATGTATGGCGTGTTCGATCCCGAAACTAAGGAGTGGAATGGCATCGTTCGCGAACTAATGGAGAAAGTAAGTACAATATACAAACTTTTCAAGCATTTGGTTAATAAAAAGAAACCTATCCCATATTATGACAGCGTTAGCATAAGACCGTGATTATTTCTATATATTATTACATGTCAATGTGGTAATTATTTCCCTGCAATTTAACTGTTATATATTAAGAATTTAAGCTACAATTTTGTAGACATGGGCGATTATTATACATAAAAGGACTATTATCATCCCAAATTCTCTAAAAAGAAGTTAAACCAACGACGTACAAAAAAAGAATATTCTTCCAGTAAATTGTATAACTTTTTTTTTTGCCACTTTTCTTCTTTGGTAGGTAACATCCATTCTAGTGTTTTGCTTAAGGGGGGCTTGATGGGTGAAATTTCTATTTTCTACATTTTTTGAGCTAGAGACTTGATTTTTTGTACAAATATTCACTGCATCATACATGATAATGTATTTAAGTTTCTTTCTTGTGAGACATTTATTTTATGAATTATTAAATATTATATTTAAAAAAAATTGCATATATTATAATTAAATGGGTTCCACAATGTTTTAGTAAAATGTCTGATTTTTTTGCAAGACCCCTCAAATATTTAGAAAAACATCATGCATTAGAATTCTTATAATGTGAATACAAAGGGAGAGAAAAAAATAATGTACCTCATGCGTGAAATTACAACAACAAAAAATAATTTCATAGGCATATATTATATTTTTATTTCATAAAATACTACTTCAATCATGAAACCCATGCACTACTTTGTTACTCATTATGTTTAGGACATGCAGTAAAAATTTGAACCTTCTAGGACAACATTTGTGAATTCCATTCATTATTTGAATGTACAAACAATGCAGTGAAAATAAAAGTGTGGAAAAACAAGTTTAAAGATTTGCATGCAGTTTAAATACAATATGTAACATACAGGCCTAACTCAGGCGTACTTTAGGGCACTTAGAAGCATCATAGGCCTCTGAAACTTTGCCAACATATACATTAGAGTACAGGCTATTTTTTAGTAAAAAAAAAACAAAAAATGACAATGTTGATCTCAAATGGTCAAATTTTCACCCATCACCCCCTTAAGAATTTTCTATATTTTTTTTTTACATGACCATACAATTTTTTGTTATGAAATCCACAATTGAATTCTGAACATTCATATTTTATTTAATTACATTGTTTCTCT
This sequence comes from Diploptera punctata, assembly GCA_030220185.1. Taxonomy (NCBI): domain Eukaryota; kingdom Metazoa; phylum Arthropoda; class Insecta; order Blattodea; family Blaberidae; genus Diploptera; species Diploptera punctata. Next base: position 2,138,230 of record JASPKZ010006073.1, on the reverse strand, counting down.
TCTAGAAATTCCAGCTGAACGCGTCCAAAAACAATCCATTTCAGAGGAATTTATTTACCTATTGTTCTTGATATGTATTTTAAAGTGCATTTTGATTATATTTGTCCTAAAAATCGTAGTTGAAATCTGAGCACTTATAGTAAACCTATTTCCATTTTGTACTGGACAAAGGGAAAGGTGTGGTTTAAAACGCATCCAAGGGTAAATTACGTAAGTTTGGTGTAACGTTGGGTATTTAAAATTCAAACACGCCATTAAACAACGGTGTATGATAATATTATTCATATGAGAAGTTCGGACGACATGAATCTAATAGAATGGCGCGAATTAAAATACAGTGCGGGAGATGATTCTCTTTCGTTTTAATAGATGCGGGAGCGCCATCTGGGACGCCGGATATTGCACCAGCTTCCTGCGTCGCCACACAGACATAATATTCTAATTGCATTATAGCTATTCAGTGCAACAATGGTTCACCATTTTCCTAGAACATTACAAATACCATATTACAAGATCATTAATTTCAAGTAATATCCAAAGAACAGTCTCTGTTCAAAACAAAATTTTATCTGCAGCTGCGAATGCTTTCCGTTTACCTGAACACTTGGTTTAGTCAAATTAAATTATAACTATTAGCAACTTCTTTCAAAATCTAGCTATTTTTTATTAACTTGGTCCAACAAACATTTCAGAGACGTTCTTCTATTAAATCGGCTAAAATATCTTGAACTAACTAACTCACTGACACTATCGAACCCGTAGGTTCATGGCCGCGTGGACATAAGCTCTCCATACACCCTATCCTCAGCTAATGTTTTCCGATCATCTCCTGTACAATCTTTTTAAAGTTTTAAAGTAATCCCACTACACGCCTCGGGAGGCCCTTGTGGTAGTAGGAGGTTAAGGCTCCCACTTTTTCTAGACAATCGGCACTTGATGTCAGCCGGGTTGTCAGCCCTGCGTGACGGCCGCCTTTTACCCCCAGAACAAGCGTCTGGTACTCATTTCCGTTAGAGGCTGAGTCGACCCCAGGGTCATAGTGCCGCCAGAAGGTTTTGGTCAGTTTAAAAATCCTGACCCCATCGGGACTTGAACCCTCGACCTTCCGACTTGTAGCGCAGTGCCTTGACCACTATGCTACGGCGTGCCCCCCTGTACAATCAACTTCCCTCAATTCATAGATAATGTTATTTTATCACCTCATTCTTGGTCTACCACCTGGACGTTTTCCCTCTGGTTTTCCTACAAGAAGCTTCCATGCACCTCTTTCATGCCCCATGCGTGCTATATATATCCTGCCCATCGCAGTCTACGAGACTTAACCGTTATTATATTTGGCTTCCTACACATATCATGTAGCTTACAATTATGTAGTTTTCTCCATGTTCATCTCTTTTTGGCCCAAACATGATCCTAAGAACTTTATTCTCCTTCCTTATAGTGAAGATAATTTATTTTCAAATGATGATGATAGTGAAGATGCTGATTATGAGTTTCTTCATTCTGAACATGAAGATGATAGCGATTACGATGAAGATGTTCTGAGTGTAACGAGAACCGAAAATATGTTCGTAAAAGGAAAAGATGATTGTTTGGTCATTGAATAAAGCAGTGCATGTGGTCAGTCACCATCTAGAAACATAGTTCGCTTACCTGGCAACAAAGGAGAGGCTCGAAACAGTATGTCAATAATTGAATCGTGGAGTATTTTATATCCGCTAGAAATGCTCAATGTAATTCTTTATCACACAATGAATACAATACAAAAGCAAACAGTCGATTTCAGGCGAGACGACAATAACTAAACTGAAGGATCTCTTAGGACTTTTATATTTGGCGGCAGTTTTGAAACAAAACTTAGTGAATGTTAATGAACTCCGGAGCGATATGTTTGGCTGTTCGTTGTTTAGTGCTGCAATGTCTCAGACTCGATTTGAGTCCCTGTTGTTGCCTCTTCGATTTGATGACAAAACACAAGAGTTGAAGGAAGATTAGAGGCAAATTTGCTGCTATTCGTGAAATATGGGAGTTATTTATTTATTACTAGTAGCAGATACTCATCCTACTGATGATGGAAGTTAACTTCCGAAAGGCATCCAGATAACATTTTAAATATATTTTAACACAATTGAGGACGACGGCACTTGCCATAAAGGTACATTTTTTAAGTTTTTATCTTATGACTATTCAGCTCAACGGAATTTGATATGAATTTTATTAGTATTAATTCATAATTATTATATGTGGGCTATAATTTTACTATGTTGAAGTGGAAGAGAAGACTTAACGGTCTTAACTCCATCAGGTAAAATAAATAAGTATATAAATAAATAAAATAAAAATAAAGAATTCCTTAGAACTTTATTCTCAAATATTTATTAATATGACAAATGGAATCAACCTGCAGGAAGAAGAAGACCAGGACGTCCACTCAAAAGACTTCTGGATGGTGTTTCTCTTGAGGCCGAAACAGGTCAACAAATGGCCTAAATTCGTGAATGTACTATGATGATGATGATGACAAATGGACGGGAGAAGAACAAGAGAAAGACCATCCAAGAGATGGATAGACAGTGGATGCACATCCAATACGTCTTCCTCCGAGGAGTGATTTTGGAAATAAACAAACAGGATGAAAAGCCTATAAATTATGAATAATAAGAAGAAGAGATTTGTAATATATATATATATATATATATATATGAAATATTTAACTGCATGCGTTTTCAAAGTAGGATCAATGTTTAATTTATTTCAGCGCCTCATTCCTGTTTGTAATTATTATTCTTAGGAATTTGAATTCAGACACTTCTTCAAAATTTCCCTCATTTGTCATTAACTGTCATTTCGATTACCCAATACATTTCTATTCGTTTTACTGATATTTACTTCCAGTCCCAGTTTCTTAGTGTTATTTAATAGAACGTATGTTGACGTTTTAAATGTGGGAACATAATAAAAATGAACCTATGGGTCGATAGTGCCAGTGAGTAAGTAAGTAAGTATCGGTAAATATTTTATTTATGTATTGTTAATAGATAGAGTGAAAATAAGTTATTTCGTAGCGCCCCTTGTCTCCTTTGTGTGTATACTGAAAAATTCTCACCTATAGACGAATATATAAAAGTTTCTTGTTTAATGGATGATAATCTATTATTTCATGACCAGCGATAACTCATGGCATTATTACTACTGCAGCGTTCCCAGCGTTAGGCAGGAAAAGTAGTTTAGAGCCAACCGTCGCGTCTTATCGTAGTAAAATTCTCGGCACATAGATGACAGAGCGATCAATAATGATCAACAGTAGAATTGCCGGTAGATTACAATAAAGTAGTCAAACATATACAATAATTTACTAATTATTTCTCTTGATTAATATCTTGTTCTAATGGTGTGACTATAGCTCTTGAATTTGATATCACAAAATTTAACACTTGATAAGTTTCAATCAATACACCAGTGTTTTTGCCTATGTAGCCATATTGTACACTAAACTTATGTGGTTTCGGCAGTCTTCTATTGTTTTTCTTTTATGTAAAACAATTTTTGCAGTTGATTTCAGGTCTTTACCTTGAAATCGCCATATGACTTTTAAATTCTCGTAACTTAATTTAAAGAAGTATTTGTCTATCACAAGAAACTAAATGTGTTAAATCAGCCGTGTCTATTAATTAAGATCCGAGATGTCCACCGCTGTGGTCTCGAGGTAGCGTGTTGCCTTTTCGCGCAGCAGGCTCGGGTTTGGTCAACGGTTGAGACAAGTTTCCTGAGTGATGATTTTTTCGGGATTTTTCCTCACCTGTAAGACAAATGTCAGGAAACTTTGAAGCCCAAACGGTCCCCTAACTTCATTAACATATTCATTAAGTTTAGGATTAAGACCTCTCCTGGCGCATCATTGCCATCATCATCATATATCATCGGGGCAGCGTAACTCCGCCTTCCAGGCGCCCCAACCTCAAAAGTGGGTTACAATAACGCCATGTCGGGAAATAATACCAAAATGTCGAAATGACAACGTGGTGACATTGGACAAAAAAAAGTAAACGTACTTTTGTCCTAAATCAATTATATATCTTCTTCTTCATCATCCAGGGATTAAGCCTGTTGGCTCGTTCCGGTTTCATGAAAGCTGGAATTGTTAAAATTGTTTAGACCATCTTCTGTTTGGGCGTCCAACATTTCTCCTTCCGTGTGGTTTATAATTTAACAATAATTTTGGAAATCTTTCTTCTGGCATTCTATCAACATGTTCTTTCCAGACGTTCCTACATTTAATTATTCGATCTGTAAGTTTGAAAATATTTCGTTCCTTTCTTATATCTTCATTTCTTTTCTTATCCAGCAGAGTACCCTATATCCCGCTACATTTCTTAAAAATATCATCTCAGCTGCTTCCAATTTTTGTTCTTGTCTTTTAGTGATCGTCCAACATTCTGATCCATACATCAATACAGGAACAGCCATTACTTTATAAAATTTCATTTTTGTTTCTTTTCTTGTGTTTTAAGGGTTATTTTAATAGTGCCACAGATTAGATTAAATGTATTTATTTTATCATTAATAACTTCAATTGTCCACCGCTGTGGTCTCGAGGTAGCGTGCTGCCTTGTCACGCAGCGGGCCCGGGTTCGATCCCCGGTCGGGGCAGTTTTTCTGGGTGAGGTTTTTATCGGGGTTTTTCCTCACCTGTCAGATAAATGTCAGGAAAACTTTAAGGCCCAAACGGTTCCCGAAACCATATGGCCATCATCATCCTTATCATATCATCATCATCATCATCCTTCACCGGTGTGGAAAGCAACGGAAAGCTACCACACCTATAATTCCCTAGTAAAGCTGCAAGCATAGTATGAAAATGCTATGATTGCAGTGAAGGACCTGCAGAATTACTATGGATAGACGGATCTTCAATTTTAACATATAATAAATTGAAACTTAGGCATTTAAAACTATTCACTTGTTCTAAAATGGTATCATTAATTACCATGTTTGCTTTTAAGGTATCATGTCCTTTAAATGCTAACATTTTAGTTTTATTCTTTGAAATTTGTAAATTATAATTGTCACTTTTTTTTTCAAATTAATATTCTGTGTCTAGCCATAGTTCTTAGGATTCTCGTTTCTGCAGCTACAATGTTCTGTTTAGCTTTCTTTTTGGGGAGTACTATTATACTACTGCTTCTACTACTCCTCTACTACTACTACTACTACTACTATTATTAATAATAATAATAATAATAATTTTTTATTCAGGATTTTTCTGTTATTTACACAGATATCCTCAACCAAAATGCACTATTTTTTTCTTCCTCACTTCCCGATCTTGCGTGTCTGCTTCTGTCATATTTCTCTTCTTCACGTTGTCTTGAATTCCCTTTATCCACGTTGGCTTTGGTCTACCACGTTTCCCTTTTCCACGAGATATCCATTTTAATACTTCTTTTTTTGTTTCTGTGTCCTTCTTCTCATTATATGTCCACAACATATTAGTTGGATTTCTTCAATTTCTTGTACAAATCCTTTCCTACATTCATATAATAATAATAATAATAATAATAATAATAATAATAATAATAATATTTTATTCATTCTGGAAAAGTTAAGTCCATAAGGCTTTATCTTCCATTCAACCAGCACTAATATGCTAGAACAGATTCACAATAAAATTATATATACAACATACAGATTATTCATCATCATCATCATCATAGTACATTCACGAATTTAGGCCATTTGTTGAACTGTTTCGGCCTCAAGAGAAACACCATCCAGAAGTCTTTTGAGTGGACGTCCTGGTCTTCTTCTTCCTGCAGGTTGATAGACTTGAGCATTGCCCACCCTGGCATTTAAATCTCCTATTAAGAGAATGTAATAATTTCTATTTATTTTGCTATAAATTTCTTGTAATATTTTATAGAATTCTTCATTAACTTCTTCGCGACCTTCCTCTGGCGCGTATACTCCAAGGACTGTTAAATTACCTCTATTTATTTTCAATCGAAGCTCTAAAATTCTTTCATTCCAGTAAGTGTAGTGTTGAATTTTATTTCTTATGGTTTTATTAATCCAAATCATCACTCCAGTTTGTCCATGGGTTTTCCTGTCGACACCGCTGTATATTTGTACATAATGTTGTGTTTCTTTCGTTCCTTTAACATTCTTCTTAGTTTCTGTAGTTACTGCAATATCAATGTTTCTATTCTTAAATGTACTGTCTAGTTCCTCTTCTTTTTCGTGGATGCTTCGGACATTCCAGGTTGCGTATCTTACGATATCATTGTGCCGTTTTCTTTTAACCATATTTCTTTGCTGTGGGTCGTCATATTTCAATTCCTTCTGGATTTTTTTTTCATTTTGAGACTTGAAAGTAGTGTTGAAGTTCCTTAGGACGGGTTACTGGCCCGACTCTAAGTAGTCCAGTGGTAGGGCTGCTACATTTTAGTTTCTGGACAGACATTAGGAAACCCATTTACTCAGTACCCATGGAACGGTTAAACCGCCGTGACTCGGTCACAGATAATTCCATTCCATTTAAAATCTCACCTTATACAGGGCAAGTCAAAATGTTGTGCAGGTTTTCAGAAATTTATTATGTGAAATGTAATGAACATATAATATCGTGAGACATATTGTATGAAAGGTAAACTCTCAAAGTTTAGTTGTCCACTTCTAAAGTTCCGCGTTACCCGCAAGATGTCAACAGCAGAGCAGTAAAGGAAAATGGCGTTGACTGGGGATCAGAAGTCTTTCTGTGTGCTTGATTACCATGTAAACAACTCTGTGACTAGTGTTCAACGACATTTCCGTACCAGATACGATAAAGACCCGCCGGATGGGAGATCCATTCGTAAGTGGTACACACAATTTAGGGATTCAGGCTGTATCTGTAAACGAAAATCGACTGGCCGTCCGTCGACGAGTGAAGAGACAGTCGAACGCATTCGCACATGCTTCGTGCGGAGTCCACAGAAATCCACCTACCGGGGAGCGACAGAACTTCAACTACCACAGAAAACTGTATGGCGGATTCTCCGGAAAACGTTTACAGATGAAACCCTACACTTGCAACTGGTTCAAGCCTTAAAACCCGCCGATTATGCTTTGCGAGCGTCCTTCTGTGTTGATTTTCTCGCATTAATGGAAGAGAATGAGTTCCATGAGAGGGTAGTTTACAGTGATGAAGCGACTTTCCACCTTTCAGGAAAAGTGAATAGACACAATGTAAGGATTTGGGGAACTGGTAACCCCCATGCAACTCTGGAACATCAACGCGATTCTCCGAAAGTGAATGTCTTTTGTGCCATTTCCCATGCAAAGGTTTATGGGCCCTTTTTCTTTCATGAACGTACTGTGAACGGACATGTTTTCCTTGATATGCTACAACAATGGCTCCTTCCGCAGCTTGAAGTGGATAGTCCAGATTTCATTCTGCAGTTGGATGGTGCCCTCCACATTACCATGGCAGTGTTCGAGACCATTTGAATACGGCTTTACCACAACGCTGGATAGGCCGTGCATCTCAGGGTGATCAACAACTCATTCATTGGCCACCTCGTTCACCAGATCTAACCCCGTGTGATTTCTTCATGTGGGGTCTTGTAAAGGATCATGTTTACGTACCACCACTTCCAACAACACTGCATGAACTGCGTGCCCGCATCACAGCAGCCATTGCTGATATCGACCGCGGACTGCTACAGAAAGTTTGGCAGGAGATTGAATATCGGCTTGACATCTGTCGTGTAACAAAAGGCGCTCACATAGAACATCTGTGAATATTTAAAAAAAAACTTTGAGAGTTTACCTTTCATACAATATGTCTCACAATATTATATGTTCATTACATTTCACATAATAAATTTCTGAAAACCTGCACAACATTTTGACTTGCCCTGTATGTAATTTTAAGTGTCATACGCAAACCGGGCCTTGATGTGACATGAGAGGATTAAACTATGGATCATACACATACTTTTTTGACCACACAGGAATACAGATCATAATAAGTTTAAAAAAATCTTTAACAATTATCATGTAGATTCTTGTAGGCCTATATACTACATTTTAAACTCTAAACATAATTGTAAAGCAATAATAATGCAATAAATTAAACAGGAAACGCCAATTAATACATCTAGATTGCATATGAAGATAATATTTAAAATAAAACATTTATATTTCTTTTAAAAGGTTTTAATTTCTGGCAGCCCCTATATTGAAAAATTGTTTATTCTTCTCAATTTTCCCAAAATCCGCTCCAGTTAAAATGAAACACGAAAATTATTTGCAATTAATGTCTCCGCATTTTTAAATTAACTTCCAAATTTAAATGTCGATCGTTCTATGTAAAAAGGTCCTATCTGAACATAAATCTCACCGTGCACAGTTATTCAGTCATTTTAATTATACCAAGTGTTCTGCTTCTTAAATTCGAGAGGACAATAATATTTCTTCTTCTTCTTCCGAATGCAGTATTGGGTGATGATGCCCGTTCTACGACTACAAAAACTGATCTTTCCATCGGTTGAAGGGTCTTCCGAGGTCTCTTTTGCCTTTAGGGTTGAGGTGGTAAATCATCTTTGGTAAACGGGAATTTGACATTCTCTGGATAATATCATATTCTACAATTAAGTATAGTAGCCTGCATACGATAAATATTGTGACTCGACCTGTCAAAAGGGAACATGAGGACAGAAGATAGAATAAAAGGAAGAATATTCATTAATCGTTGTATTATATTTTTTGCCGTAACATTTTTAACTACTCTACATCATAAAAAAATTATCAATTTTAAAACTAAGAAAATTCAAGCGCTACCAGCTTTAATGTTGCGCCTATACGTCTTATATGGACCTAACTTTGTATAAAATTTTCTCTGTTACCGCAGTATTTTAATATCGAAATGCCAACAAACTTTGCTCTTCTTTGGAGCCAGAGAAAGTGCACAAGTGAACTATGGGGCCCGTAAATTAACTACGCTCACAGTTTTAGATGAACATAAAAGAGAGATTAACCTTTATGAATGCAGTAAAAAGTAAATAATAGCCTTGCCTCTATGCCTTTGTGTATAAGAGCCTGCATAAAAAATGTTTTTGTCATCCCATTTACAACTTAATTTAGATTTTAAAAACATGATAACTTTCCTCTATTAGCTTCAAAAAAAATTATTTAAAAACCACGTACTGAGTTATTAATCCTTAACCACGTTTATAGTTTTACCAACTATTATTCCCTTTTGAATTCCATATTAAAACACCGTTGAGGTTATGTAATAAGACGTTAATTATAAAATGTTTACCTGGTAAGTCAGTGGAACGTAATAATCTTTCACTCAGCCACTCTTAAATTGAGACATTAAAATAATTAATTAATCAGGACGAGTATTATTATCATACATACGTTAAATCACTATAGGACGAAATAATCGTCGGAGATATACGAAATGACGAAATGTATATGCAATCGAATCGGCAAAACACGAGGGATTTGATTTTAATATAATTAAGTAAAAATAATTTAAATTAAGGAAGTCGATAGGATAATGAATAATCTATCAGTTAGTTATTACGGAAATCATTTAGCAAGTACATCGTACCGCTATTGTTAAGTGACAAATACTTGAAAATCTGACAAAAGAGTTAAAACTTGAGGAAATACATTGTACTAGCGGATTACCAGACGTTTCTTTTTACACCAGCAATCTTACGATCTTAAACCTGGTTTCGCAGACATTTAAGAACAAAGAATTGATATAGGGTTTGGAAACTCCTATTAAGGGAACCAGACAACCTGCTAGAACGCCAAGCTAGCAAACAAGCGGGAAACGGCCACTGACCTAAACAAAATTATATAACAGACTTAGATCGGAATTCCCCACAGTACAAACTTATGGTGAAACTGTATTTTATAAATGCATATCTAAGTAGAAAACCTGGTGGAGTCATGTCCAATCAAAAGACGGCGATCCCTTCCTATAAGACATAAGGAATCGTTGTCAGCCAATGTAGTAAAGTGTTATATCACGACTAGGTAATGACCTCATGACGACATAACCACAGGGAGAGGGTAAAGCGAGTTTTCCTTATATCTAACTAAATTATGATAAATTAGTTCTGTGTAACTCACCGAGGCGGGAGTTCTCCGCGACTCACCGATATAAAGTTAGTTCTGCTAACTCATCGAGACCGGAGTCGGAACAGACTCACCGACGTAGCTGTTAAAGGCTCAATGGCCGTCAATTAGCAAATTAGTTGAACCGTAACTTCGGGAATTTCATACTTAGAAATAATTCGGTCGTGTTAGACTCTCAGAAATTCCAGTCTGAACTCTAGACGCGCTCCTGTGGTCAATGTCTTGTCCAATAATAAGTAATTTCAGTTATACGTGTAACCAATGTCAACTTCAATTAATTAATCGTATTTCTTAAAATTCATCTAACGTAGCATTGCGCCGGCCAGCTCCTTGCTATCCCTGAAGATAAAGAACCTCAGCTCTACCCATTTCCAATCTGCGCAACCCAAGTTCTCACACATGGAGAATTTCTTTCATACTCCTTGGAGCCCAAACATCCTTTCATTAACCTTTTATAACCCAAAAGAAGAAGCTACCCCAACTATCCCTCTTTAAATGTCGCCCAACTTCGAGGCTGACTAAAAATTCCTCTTTATCAGTCATCCTCAACTAAATTATTAAACTTCAAGTTATTCCAATATGGAGGCCTTTCGAAAACAATGTTTCATCTTCTGCATTTTAACTGGAACTGAGTTTAATAATTTAGTTGAGGACGACTGACTTACCAAGTAAAAATTGTATAATTAACATCTTATTATTCCCTATTAATCAAAAAAATATTGTTTTTTGTCATTAATTCAAATCCATGGATGTCAATTTCAGCTAATTCCGAAGGAATGGAGCTATTGAGGTTGTTCTCATAAAAATATTTTTTTTAATATTCTTATGTCTCCATGAGAGACGCATGCGGAATATATTTATACAAACAGGCTTTTAAAATACTGCCCGAGTTTTCATATCTTTGGAAAATTCACTCGGCGACGCTCTGGTCATGAATTACTAAGATGTGCTATTGCCCTTGATAATATTATTAATAGGCCTACATGATCGTGAAAGCGAATTAATTGTTCTATAATAGCTAAATATTTTGGACCAAGAGAGAAGAACAGACAGATGAATGGTGAAGACTGCATTACATCGAAGTACATGGTATTTATAGGAAACCAGGTATAATAATAACAGTTAAGTCTACAGCTGTGGTCTCGAGGTAGCGTGCTGCCTTGTCACGCAGCGGGCCTGGGTTCGATCCCCGCTCGGGACAAGTTTCCTGAGTGAAGTTTTTTTCGGGGTTTTTCCTCACCTCTAAGACACATGTCAGGATACTTTATGGCCCAAACGGTCCCCGAACACCATCTCGGCATCATTATAATCAATATCATATCCACTTCATTATGTTAAGTTTAGGATTAAGGCCTCTCCTGGCGCATTATAACCCATTGTCATCACCCATCATATCATTGGGGCAGCGCGTAACCCCGCCTTCCAGGCGCCCCAACCTCAGAAGTGGGTTACAATACGCCAATGCCAGGAGAGAATACCTGAAATGTCGAATGACAAATAGGTGGCATTGAACAAAAAAAATAATAACAATTAAGTCTCGTGGACTGCGATGGGCAGGACATGTGGCACGAATTGGGAATGAAAGAGTTGCGTGGAATCTTCTTGTAGGAAAACCAGAGGAAAACGCCCAGTTGATAGACCAAGAATGAGGTGGGAGAATATCATTAACCATGATTTGAGGGAAGCAGATTATACAAGGAATGATTGTAAAACATTAGTTCAAGATAGGAATGCATGGAGAGATTATGCCATGAAACCTACAGGTTCGATAGTGCCAGAGAGTTAGTTATAATAACTAAATACCTATGGCCTTCTAGGCCTTTAGCGCTTGGAGTTTTTTTTTTACATAAATGAAATTATCAAGTATCAAAATGATTTACAATGTGAAGAGTGTCGAGAAATATTCTAATTGTAAGTCCGTTCCTCGAGGCACCTTTTTGAAAGATCGCGGGCTGCATTTTTGGCGTTCGCGCAGCGAGTCTTCAGTTCTTAGAATTCTTTTAGAATTCCATTAACTTCTAATTATATTTCTTACTATTATGCCCCATTTTTAGTTTATCCTTATCTTTATTATTATGGATATTTTTTCCTTATTTAAGAGGCAAAATGTTTGCGAACTCCATTAATGTACGCATGCTGTTCGGCCGATTTGGAACGTTAGACATTTCGCGTAGACCTACTAAACTGTTAAAATATCAGCCATCAAGTGACAATAGTATCACAGTAAAAATTAGGGATAAACTTAATGGGGGTTGATTGTTTATCATTTTTGATAATGTAGGTTTCTATTCGGTTATTTTTATAATTTAAACAGATCTAATCTTAACAGTTAAAAATAAAGTAAAAATATAAGCATGAAGCAGGTATATTTGAGTTGTTTATAGAGTGAGTAAAAGATTGAACTTCGTGGGACTGTAGATGATACGCGATAAAATGTAATGGAGTAACCTACATGCAGAATCTAACTTACAAGGGAATTGCCAACCATTGCATGCCGAAACCTACCTTAATATTTCTCCCAGAGAATGAAATGTAATGTTCCATGGCCGTGTCCAAAAAATGATGTACCGTTTTTAACTGCAAGGCACAGAAATCGAAGCCAGAATTCAGCAATGACGATCCACTATGGGAAGCAGATGGACTCCCCGCGCGAATAAAATGAGGGTAGTGTGTGGCGGGACTCGGTGCAAGGACACATTATTAGGGTTATCCATTTCACCAAGTCATGAGTTGTATTACTTCTCTGTAGTTTAAATGAGAGATTTGGCGCTGGATTTTAATGCCTTGCAGTTTAAAACGGCACATATATTGTTTACACAGCCTTGATATAACACATCACAATGCTTCTCTGGGATAAATTTCAAGACAGGTTTCGGAACGCAATGCTTGACAGTTCCCTTGTTAGAGAACTATTACCATAACATGTAGTAGTCAAAAAGCTATCATTGACATACTGTCACTTCGTCCCGTCATTTGCAGCTTACACCCTTCACATAGCTGTTAATTGCTTGTCTTTGTGTTCGTGTTCAAAATGGTGCTAATTATCTCGTTAATTTAATTAAACTGGTTAACATTATTTTTGTCTCATGAGTACCAATAGTTGTACATAATACTGTATTTCCATCGAATTTTCAAATAAATGTATTCGGAAATTCTCCATTGCTGACAGCTTTTTTATTTCAATTTCTATTGTTTTAAATATTTTATTTTATTCTTCGAAAATGGCTTACAAGGGAACTGTCAACCATTGCACGCCGAAACCTACCTTGAAATTCTTCCAGAGAAGCGTTGTGATATACCAAGAGTGTCCAAAAATCTGCCGTTTTTAACAGCAAGGCATTAAAATTCAGCGCCAAATCTCTCATTTAAACTATAGGGAAGTAATACAACTCGTGAATTGTTATATTGCATAATCCTCATCTATCTTCCGTCCGCGCCGCGTCCTGCCTCATTTCACTCCGCTCTTACCCATAAAAGGGAGTCCATCTGCTCCGCACAGTGCGTTGTCATTATTGGGTTCTAGCTTCGATTTCTGTACCTTACAGTTAAAAACGGCAGATATTTTTTGACACGGCTTTGGTACATCACAACGCTTCTCTGGGATAAAATTCAAAGTAAGTATCGGCATGTTCCCTTGTTCGTGTTTTGTAATGACATATCTTCTCTTATGGAGACATTTGGTATTGAACATAACCCAATAGAATGACACTTGTTGATTGATTCCTCCAAAGTTCATATAAAAATATTATAGCAATGAATTCCATGAGTACCTGTGACTCACTAAGCTAGTATGAAATAAACACCGAAATCTTTGAATAAATTCAAATAATAATGAATAAATAGTAAAATCTTCAATGTTCAGTGCATTATGAAATATTTGTAATAATTTGAAGATAATTGCACTTATTCTTGGTCTGCAGCTTGGTTAGACGAAGTACTGTTCTTTTTTGTGTCATTAGGATAGTAGGGACAGAAAAACCCATTATATTAGACAAGAATGGCCTAAATGCGAAATATTCATTCCTGGACAGAAAATGTTAAAAATGACGCATTGTGAAATCCTAAAAATGTGTGTCTACCTCCGTTACATTAGGATTAATGAAGAATTTTATCAAAGCCATGCACAATATTCCTGGTTTCATGTACTTGAAATAGAAGTTTCCTAAAATTAATTAAGCAAAAATTAAAGAAGGAATATTTGTGGCGTCCACAAATACGATCACTAATTCATGATGAAAAGTTTGAGGAACTATTGAATCCACTGGAGAAAGCAGCTTGGAAAACATTCAAAAAGTTATCATAGGAGATTTCAGCTGAGAAAAAGAAGTATCAAGGCAAATGGAATCCAAATATGCTGGCCGATTATTGTTGACCATCAAGATGGTTGCTCCACAGGGAAATATAGCAACAAATCGTAATTTCTGGCTTTCTAAGTGAGTCAGAATTGTAAATATTGCGTAATTAAAAATGTAAAAAAATTTAAGTTTTTTTTTTAATTATAAATGCTTGTCTCTCGGAAAATTCGCCCAAAAACAAAAGTTAATTTTTGTTTATCGATGTCATTAAACAACTAGACAAAATTACATGTAAGGGTATTCTGCAGGAAATTCGTGTTGGTATTAACTTCAGTGTCTCGGTCTTCTCGACTTCAGTCTCTGAATCTAAAGATTAAAATTTGTAAAACAATCTTACCTGTAGTATTCCTTGTATATGAAACATAATCGCTTATTAAAAAAATCAAGCTAAAGGTATTCTAAAACAGCAATAAGCAAAAATTCGGTTCCACATGGAATTATTACACCTCGTGTCGTAGCCGAGCTGTTTAAAGCATCATACCTTGGTGGACAGATACGGCACTTGCGCTGATTTGATTTCCCATGAGGGAATAAATGTTCTCATTGAATTTCGGCCTGTATGGGACCGATACCCTCCAGCTTCATTATGAATTTGAGAAGCTACAGTGAGTAAGGGCTCCATTTTGGGGGGGAAACAGCTATAACGGCTGAGGGACCCGCTCCATAGAGTTGGAGTTAAGAAATTATAATGGACAATGGATAAAACTATACAACGAGAAAATCCGAAATGTATATCTAAAAATTTCGGTTTATTAAATATAAAATTGAGATAAATAGGTCATGTATCTCGAATGGGTGGCATAGAAATTATTTCAAAATAATTTGCATTGTGAAATCATTGGGAAAAAAGAACACTAGGTTCGGTCCTGGTATACTAATGATTAATATGTTTGACTCTGGTTTCGAAATTCGCAGGTTTAAACCCATCTCAATTAATTTAATTACCTGTTTTATTAGATACAACTTTCCTCATTAGAGAGTTGTCTCAAGGACAAAGTGGTACAGACAATTAATTTTTGGAATTGATGAAATACATGTTGTAAATACATTTTAAAAAATTCAAATTGTAGGCCTAATTGAAATATACATACTATAAAATAGACATTTTGTAAATATGGTTTCTTAAAATTGAAATTGATCCTCTAATGGCAGCGATGGCAATTTTAGAAAGATACGCCCTGTCCAAATCTAAGGAATTCCAAAATTTGGCTAAGAATCCTGGTATAGTACCTCTTGCCCCGATCATCAATTCTGTGACAGTTATATTATCTAGTTGGTATTTATCTTTGTAATAGTCAATTGTTGGCTCATATTTGGCTCTCTTTTCAGAATATAGTATGTAACAGAAAATGTTGAAGAAATATTCCTCACTCTTAGAATTACCAAGCTCCAAAGAGTTATGATCCATTGAAGTGATTGTTTCTGCTGGATAGCAGTTACAGTACAGATAAGTTATTCACGTAACTAACTTTACTGGCACTATCGAACCCGGAGGATAATAACCGCGTGGAAGAGCTAATGTTTTCCAATCATCCCTTGTATAAATTCATCTCCCTCAAATCATGGTTAATGTTATTCTCCCACCACTTTCTTGGCCTATTGGGTGCTTTCCCTCTGTTTTTCTACAATAAGTTTCCATGCCCTTCTTCCATTCCCCGTACGTACCACATGTCCTACACATCGCAGTCTACGAGACTTAATATTGTTCTTATTACATCTGGTTTCCCATAAAGATTGTGTAGTTTATTGTTATGTAAGTCTCCTCCATTCGCCTGTCTGTTCATTTCTCTTTAGTCCAAAAATTGTCCTAAGAACTGTATTGTCAAATACTCGTAATATTTTCTCCTCTCTTAAAGTTAGAGTCCATGTTTCACATCCATATAACTGGAAGAATATCAGTTTAACGTTTTTTGAGAAAAGTTGGGATGACAAATGTCCTTATAATGCATAATAGCATGCATGTCCTGAATTGAGCCTCTTTTTACACGCTTTATGTTAGCTTGACCTGTATCTATCTATGTAATGGAATATTTCAACACGATTTTCACCCACTTAAAAACATTGGATCGACTTGAAAATTTGTATACTTGTAAAGGACCAATGACAATACAATAATTTCATAAATAATATATAATATATTATAGTTTGCGGACTTATCGACTTTTTAGTCCATCGTTGTAAGAAATTAATATTATATCCTCTGGTAGTTCAGTTGGTAGAGTGGTGGACTGTAGTGGTATATAATTTCAGTAATCCATAGGTCGCTGGTTTAAATCCGACCCGGAGGATATTTTTTAGAAGAGTATTACTTTTAGCTCATACTACAATAGTATCAAATTTAAAGATATATATACATTTTTAGAAAACCAAACTAAAAAATAAAATAAATAAATAATAGTTTAAAAAACTAAAAACATCATGCTTTATTAGAAAACCAAACTAAAAAATAAAAAATGATTTTAATTTCCAACACGCTTGGGATAAATTAAAGTGGTCAACAAAAAAATCATCTCCAACACATCTAGAATAAAACTAGAGTTATCTACAAAAAAAAATAATTTCACCATCAAAAGCATGTGGTGCTCTATATCAATAAATATATTTGATAATAAACAGATATTTGTAAAAGTAAAGTCTCTAAGAAGAAAACGTAAAAACTATAAAAAGCACCTCGCGCTTTTGATGGTAAAATTTTTTTTTTTATTGTAGATAACTCTAGTTTTATTCTAGATGTGTTGGAGATGATTTGTTTGTTGACCACTTTAATTTTATCCCAAGCGTGTTGGAAATTAAAATTATTTTTCATTTTTTAGTTCGGTGTTCTAATAAAGCATGTTGTTTTATTTTTTTTAACTCTTATTTATTAATTTCTTTCTATATCTTCTTTCTGTTTGTATTATTGTTTCTAGGTGTTTGAATATTTAGAATAATGCAGTTCTCAACCTTAGTGTCAATTTTTAACAAGATTTTACTTATTTTTATATCAGGTACTTATTTAATTGTCCTCAAGATACTGAATGGACCCATTACAGATACTATATGCAAAGAAAAATGTATATGGTTATAGCCAACAATCTGGGGTGCCTTTCAGAAACACTAACATGTTAAGTCATAGGCAGTCTCATAGGAGACCAATAACATTATAAATTCTGAGAATTGTATGAAGTGATCTTCCAATTTTTTTTTTATGTGTGCTCTTTCTTAATACGTGTTATCTTGTTTTCAGAGAGCAGATTTGGCCGTAGCCTCTATGACCATAAACTATGCCAGAGAGAGTGTAATAGACTTCACAAAGCCGTTCATGAACCTTGGGATCGGCATATTGTTCAAGGTAGCCTACAAATAAACCACATATATTTTAATGTATTGTACAGTGCCATTACTTTTACAATGTAACTATCGATAAGATAAAGCAAGTCGTCGGCCGGAAAATCTCGTGTACATGACCTCTCATGCGGATTTCTCAATTTGAATTACTGATAGTATAATCACTAATCAATACCCCAAAAAATGTTAAAAATTATGTCCTTGTACCGTCACACATTTCTAACACCTTTTAAGAAAGTTTGAATTTGCGCACATTAATATTCTTCCGATCCACCGCTCGCGCTGTAGTCTCGAGGTATATTCATAGCGTCGATATCATTGATGACCAATAGCTTTTAGTGTAACTGTTGGTCTATTAATTTCATCTATTAAATAATGGACAATTGTCCCAGCTATCATCAACATTAAATTTAATAATCCGTTTAATTAAAATTGTATTGTAATTCATTGTCACTTGAATATAAATTGCATCTTATCACGTAGTGGGCCCGGGTTTGATCCTCAGTTGGGATAAGTTTCCTGGGTGAGGTTTTTTTCGGGGTTTTCCTTATCTGTAAGACAAATTTCAGGATAATTTAAGACCCAAACATCATATGGCCATCATAATCTTCATGATTCATATTCGCCTTAGATTAAGTTTAGGATTAAGGACTCTCTTGACACACCACTATCATCATCATCATCCATCATACCATCGGGGCAGCGTAACCCTGCCTTCCAGGTCATGGCCACCTCAGAAGTGGGTTAAATTTATGCCAATGTCAGGATAAAATGCCAAAAATGTCAAAATGACAGCCTGTGGCATTGAATAAAAAAAACCTCTTTGGAAATAGTGAATTCAAATTTTCTTAAAAGATATAAATGTGTGGCGATACAAAACATAATTTTCTAAGTTTTTTGAATATTCTAACATAAATGAAGTTGAGAAATCTGTGCACTTGAAGTACGACTTTACTGGCCGACGACTTGCTTCAGTCTGCCGTCCATTTTTGGAACATCGCAAAAATAAGCCTAATGTTACTTTAGTGTAAATATTTAATAATTATAGCAATTATTCAATAATTACATTTTTATTTAAGATATTACAATTTTATTTGGTCGAAATGAATATAAAACCAGAAGAAAAACACTTAATAGATATGCCAAGGATGTGGTGGAATAAAAACATTAACCATGATTTGAGGGAGATAAATTATACAAGAAATGTTTGGAAAATATTAGATCGTGATGGAGATATATGGAGAACTTATGTCTGTCCAGCCATAAATCTCTGGATTCGATACTGCCAGTAAGTTAGAAATTGTAAACTTTCTTTTCCCCTCAAATTGTTTTGTATTTAATTTTTTTTTATATGGAGAAATTAGTTTCTGAAAATGGTTGATATATGTGCCTTTTTACAATCAATTAATATTAATGGTGATAATCTTCTAAATTGTTTAAAAGTGAAATAAGTGCTTTTGCTCAGAAATTAATTTACTACATTAGGGAAAAATAAATACATTTTAACATTTTGAAAACAAAGTATACAAAAATGGTAACATTACTGTTTAAGTACTCATTAAACAGAGAGTATTTTTCATGTTGAGATGATGGCCATAATAGAATTTCATCAAAGAATTGATTTATACAACATGCTAACTAGGTGATAGTATTTTATTTAATGCCACTCTTTTACAGCTTAACTGTCAAGCATCGCAATTCAAATCAGGACATGGAAGTAATATAATATATGAATAAAAACTGTAAAAAAGTCACCTTGTAGGTCCATCTCCTCAACTTAAGCTGTTTTAAAACTATGTAGGCCTTTCGGGACTAGACCCATTATCAGCAAAATGAATTAGATCCGTACTTGTTGACCCTTGTTGAAGCAGTCAACAAGTACAGACCTAATTAATTCTACTGATAATGGGACTAGTCCCGAAAGGCCTACAAAGTTTTAAACCAACTTAAGTTGAGGAGACGGACCTACAAGGTGACTATTTTATAGTTTTTATTCATATATTATAGTACTGTGGATTAATACCACAATGGAAACTTACCATGAATTTTACTAGTATGGACATGAAAGACTGACAAATTTTGATCAAGAGTCTCTTATTGAGGAGCCCATATCCAGGAAATATGCTGTTTTCAGTATGAGATTGACATTTATAAATTTCACCGGCTATCTCTTGCTTTCAATGCCCCAAAACTATTTCATAGTACAAGATATGTTACAGGAATGATGTCAACATTTAGCCATAAGTCCCTTAGATTAGATGTCGAAAACATTGTTCAGTACCCAAATATGTATAAGTGTCAATCACATATTTATTTCTCACGGACTATAGTGAGCTAGTTGTCCACTTCATCCAATACACATTTCTTTAAATGTTTTGTTTGTTTTCTAATGGCAAGATTTGATGCTTAAGTAAATTTTCTCTCTGGCTTCCCAGTACAAGCATACAAGTTCCTTACAGTGTTGTGCAGTTGGATTTAAAGACTAGAAAGTTGTGTTTTTCCATGATTAGGTCCAGGTCTTTGCATGTAACACATCTGTCTGATTGGAAAACATATATCCTGTGGAGATGGTGAGCCAGGCAGTCATGTCCTGACATCAGTCTGAATTTTGCTACTGCTTCCTTGTGTGGCCTTTATGTTTTACTTTTGTGTATAGTTCATCAATGTTTTCCCATGATTTCCCTCTGGCTGTTGCAATATTTTCTTTCAGGTTTTCTATTTGGAATGCTTTCTTGATTTATTTGATCTTCCTGTGGAGCTTTGGGGGTGGGTTGTTATCTGTATTTGGTAACCTTTTTGGCAAGTCTTTAAACATTCTGAGAAAAGATTTTGTCAGATGAGAAGTAAAAAAGTATTTTCATGCAACCTCATGTGATCAAGAATGTTCAGTGGCATATCTTCCAAGAACTCCCAGTGCTTCCTGCAGAAAAGTCATATACCCGAGACCAATGTCTAATTGTGAATATAAGACACATAACGGATAAATTAAGACTTTGGCCTTATGAATGTTGGTTGTGCACTTTGAATTTTAAGAGATTTTAAATCTTGATTCTTCCCATCACAACACCAAAATGGTTAATTTCCAGGCATTAGTTCTTCATTAAGAAGAACATTGGGTAAAATCAGATAGAATAAGAAAAGAGATTGGACAGGAGAATGTACTAATATGTGTCATTGGAGAGAGCCAACTGAAGTGGCTTGGACATATATGCTATATGTCAGAGGTAAGGAAACTCAAATTACTCATGAAAATTAAAACGCAGGGTAGAATTGGAAGAGGAAGATGTAGATTTAACTGTGAAAATAAAATGGAGAGAATGGAAAAAGTGAGGCAAAACAGTAGTAGAAAAGAGAAGAATATCCAGGAATAGAAGCTGATGGAGGATCTTGGTGAACCAAAATGAACCCAATACCTAATGTCATTAAAGGATAGAAGAGGATTCTTGATCAAAACTTTATCTACTAAGTCTCCTCTACAAGTCCCAGAACTAATAGGAATACTGAATCGCCCTGTATAAATGTTTATTTTCTACAGATAATTGTTCATGAATTTTCACTTAAATTAAATTAATGTTTAGTAGTCAAACTTCACTTACACCCACAATTTTTTTAATGATAACAAGGGCACATTTTATATCTAAGATTACAATTCACATGTTTTCTAATTCAAAATTCTACCCCCTTAAAATAAAACTTTATTAGGTATTATTAATCTCCACTGCTTTCATTGATCTTCTGAAGACACCTCAAAATTTCCTTAAGCCTAAAACTTCATCAATCTTGTCTAGGATAAAAACTAATGAATCTCCAGAATCACTGTTCCTTTAACTGCTCATCAGGTAGATTCAAGGTAGTTGTGAGAGCAGTGTTATGTTCACAACCAGGATCAGATGCTATGATTAGTTTCTTCAATGAAGCGGAGAGAATAATTAATCTATAATTGAATTATGATGCTCTCGTGAACTTTCTAGATTTAGTGCACTATTACCACCAATATTACAACATACAGCTATTTCATTCAAATATTTCTATTAAGAACAATAAAATTTGTTTATGAACTTGAGTTGAAATCAACTTTAAAACACTCTTTCTATATGATGTAACATTTGTAATTTTCATGCATAGAGATTTCATATCTATTAAATTTCATCCAACCATTAATTCCAACCTACAGTTAAATATTAATAATTAGAGTTTGAACGTTCATGTCCTATAAAAATAAACTGAAAAATATTTAAATATGGTATGTCAAAAAAAGGATGTATGATCACACAAATTTAATTATTTAATTACACATAATTGCTATATTGTTTGAATCCATTTTGAATCTCACAGTAACCAATCAGAAGTGGTTAATGAAGAAAAAGGAAATCTACATTCCAACTTTAGAAAGGAGATTACAAGTATTCTGAGAATAAAGTACTTAGGAAAATGTTTGGACCAAAGAGAGATGAACAGACAGGTGAATGGGGAAGACTACATAACAATGAACTACATGATCTTTATAGGAAGCCAGATATAATAAGAACAGTTAAGTCTTGTAGACTGCAATGGGCAGGACATGTTGCACGTATGGGAAATGAAAGACTTGAAGCTTCTTGTAGGAAAACCAGAGGGAAAACGCCCAGTTGGTAGACCAAGAATGAGGTGGGAGAATAACATTAACTATGATTTGAGGGAAGTAGATTATACAGGGAATGATTGGAAAGCATTAGCTCAGGAATTGGGATGTATGGAGAGCTTATGTCCATGCGGCCATGAACTTACGGGTTTGATAGTGCCAGTGAGTAAGTAAGTAAGTAAGTACATTCCAACTTTAAATTACTATAAAAAGTATTAAGATCTGGAAGATAGAGATGTTATTGGGTTTGTGTTTTGTGCTAGGGCCACAATTCCTAAATTCATTACTTATTTTCTTCAGAACTTTGGTATCTTTAATAAGATCCTACTACAGTTTCTGACAGTGAAAGATTCACACACCATCTTAAAGAATCATCTTTTTAATAATAGTATTACTTAAGCCAATTTCTTTTTAAGAAATACAAAGAAAATATTTACAAAATTTTCTTTATTTAAATTGATTTAATCTCTGAATTATTTTGTACAATAAAAAAAATTGCTCTTTGTCTTCTAGGCAGCCCCACACTATAGGAAGATTTCACATTAATATTAAAATATGAAATTAATTTTTCCTTATAATGATTTAAGTTTATACAATCAAGAAACATAGACATGTGTTCCACTCAGGTATAATTTTCCAGAGGTAAAATAGTTCTCTTTCAGTTCTCTGGGTGGGGACTACTTCAAGAAATCCATGGCACAGGTTCAAACACAGGAACATGTTCCTAGGAACATGGGGCACTAGAAATATTGACACAGGGATTAGATATATCATCCTTGAATATAATTGCTTTACAGGAAGATAGATGGCCAAGGAAAAGGTAGTCAGGAATCAGAAAGCATTGCTATGTACGTACTATGAGGATGCAGCGATACCCGAATTCGGAATAGGTTTTCTAGTCCAAACAAAGATCCATTCCGCTATCCAAGTTATTAAGTTTGTGAGCGATAGGATATCATCCATAATTTTAAAGGGTAAATGTCATGATTTTGTAATCATAAATGTACATGGTCCACAGAAGATAGAATGACACAATCAAGGATGAGTTATATGGACGATTATAAGCATATTTGATAGTCTTTCACAATATCATATGAAAATTGTCTTAGGAGATTTTAATGTAAAAGTGGGACAAGAAGATATATTCATGAAGATAGTAACGACAATGGGATTAGTCTAATTACCTTTGCCACATCAAAGAATTTTGTTTTTAAGAGCACAATATTCCAGCATAAGGATATCCCTAAATACACCTGGACTTCTTCAGATGGCGAAACTCAAAAGCAGAGAGATAATGTTAGTAGACAAATCATCAATGTTAAGTCAGTTAGAGGGACAGACTGCAATTCTGATCATCATCTGGTCAGGGTGAAAATCATAGAATTGTTATCGCTTACCAGAGGAACAAACACTAAAGATGATCTGAAAAATTTGAATTAAAAAACTTCAGAATTCATTAACTGTGGCAAGAATACCACATCAAAATTGCTAATAGATTTAAAATGCTGTAATCTTCTGATGAAAATATGGTAACCAAAGAAGAAACTGATATAAATAAAGAATGGGAGGCTATAAGAGGTACTATTAAATTGTCAGCGTCAGAAATTGTAAGTTATTTAAAAAAGAAGCAAAACAAGAAAAGGTTTGAGAGGAATGTGCTGATATTGTAAAGAAAAGAAGGCTAGCAAAAATGAAATGGTTACATGATCCATATGAAGTAAATTTAGAATAATTGAGTAGCATTCCTAGGTTATTAAAGAATAAAAAGAAGGAATATTTGAGAGAGAAGATTAATGATCTTGAAATTAATGTGAAAAAATGAGAACGTCAAGAGTTGTATCAGAGAATTATGGTAGAGAGGAAAAAGTTTTAGACTAGAACAAATGAAAAAGGGGATATGATTGCAGGTACCAGGAGTATGTTAAATAGATGGAAAAGTTACTTCTATCAGCTATTAAATGTGTATGAAGAACAGGATATTGAAGAGGGTGATTTACAGACAGCAGAAATGTTAGTCACAGAACCAAGTTCATTAGTGCTTGAAATGGGGATAGAAAAATTGATGTATGTGTGTATGTAGCTAATGCTCTGGAGTTTACAACAAAGTTATTCTCCTTCTGCTTCCCAATACTTAGATGTCACAGCTTGATAATTTTGAAGAGCTACACAGTTTGTTAAATGTTCTGTCCATTTCCACACCTTGAGAACACATTATATACTCAGGAGACATTAATATACCAATTCTATGAAGATGTTTAAAGCATCAGGTTCTGATAGGATCCCAGCAGAACTGATAAAATCAGGGGAGAAAAATTGTGGTCAAAATAATTTGGAAAAAATAAGTTCCTCCAAGAATTAATTGTTATACCAATCTATAAGGAGGAGATAAAACTGATTGAAACAACTACAGGGGCATGTTATTACTTTGAACTTCATACAAAATTCTAACAAATGTATAAGTTTCCAGACTTACTCCTATATGAATGACATAATAGATGATTATCAATATGGATTTAGAAGAAATAAGTCTACAATAGATCATATGTTTAGTGTAAGACAGATTTTAAAAAGGATATGGGAATATAATGGCACTGTTAATTGTAGAGTTTCCTCAAGTTTGAATCCCACACTACACCACTCCGTCAGTCCTGGTGAGCTAGTGATTACCATGCTCACCACTGGTTCTTTGGTTCATGAGTTCAAACTCATCAGGGTTAAAGAATTTTTCAGGGTGTAAAAATCCTGGGTATGGATTTCTTTGAAAGGGAACTGAATCCATGGCCTCGTGTCATAGATTTACTGCAGGTAAAAGAACCACAATCCTGAAAATAGAGGTCTCTGAACAAAATTTGTTGGGCCTTTCATGCCCAATTTTGAATTGTGATGCTAATGATCTTATTTGTTAAAGAGTATAATAAAATATTAACATAATCACTGCTCTTTATATAATTTATTTACATCTGATTGCTAATTGTTGTTACAATGCACCAAATGTTGTATATTTATTAATACTTATATCCTTTCTGATTCCCTTTAAAACAATTCAAGTAGATGTGTTGTTTACTAGATATAAGGACAGGGTAATTGAATTGAAAATTTTTACACCTCACCCATCATTATATATATATATATATATATATATATATGAGTATATTATATTTGAAGAGAAAAATATATGCTCAGACCGGGATTTGAACCCAGGACCTTTTGCACTCTAGGCAAATGCTCTACCAACTAAGCTATCTCAAAAACTCAAATCTAAATATAAATCTTTCTCTTATACACACTGTTAATTCCTGCGCACCAAATGCTATGAAGCTGTTGCTTCTATCTTGCAAATGGTGGCTTCTTTATTAAGAAGACCTATAATTGAGAATTAAAAAAGAATGTCTGTGAGTTTGCCTGTGCTGTATAGACTCAAAAACTACTTGACTTATTTGAATGGAGTTTTCCCATAATTTAGAGAATTTTTTGGACAATTAATGTATATAACATGTTACCATATGTACTATAGGCCTGGAGCTAAAAAAAAGTGTATCAGTGCACTAAGAAAGTATGTTTTGGACACTTAAATGGCTTATGCTGCCTAAACCATAACAAATAAACCAAATTAATTTATACGGAATTGAATATCTTAAAAAAATTTTATGAAAAGTCTGCCAGTAGCATATATCTATCTTTTACGGATAACTAACAATAATAATTTTTGTCTTTCAGCTCATTTGATACCAGGAAGATCAGGATAAGTAGATTCCCAGGCAACACCAGTTAATCAGCACGGGGTATCTAAAAATAATTGATATAAATATATAATTATTTTTCTTTTTACTTATTCAACTAAACATAAAGCATATTTAAATAATATAGATGTAGCAGCGCACACCGGATATTAGCTAGTAAAAAATATTTTTCTTGCCTGTATAGTTTTAAACGCTATCGCTCCCATCATAAGCTACACTCCGATTAAAATGATAGTCTTTGAAACTATACTGCAGCCACTGATTCTCCGGCCTTGACGTTTTCACGACAGTGTTGCCAATATGGATATTCAGTGGGAGTGGCTGCTTTATATATGCGGTTAGCAGACATACCACTGACAACATCTTGCAATTTTAAACCTTACTAGCATGCTTTAGCTGCATCGAGAGCAGTGATTGGTTGTGGCAGACATCTACTCCCACAACAACCATTTTCTTATTGGCAATAGAGGGCGAATTCTCCCTTTACCCCTCGTATAACGTAAACTTCAGAACTGGACATATGGCGGCTGGGGTATAGTAATAACATAAATACATATTTTTATGAGGAGAGGTGTAAAAATGTCTGATTCAGTTATACAATATTAATAATTAGCTTCATAGTGATACTTTCCATTGGAATTCTTATCAAAAAAAAAAGAAAGAGTGCTCTATATTGATGATTTAAGCCTGAAATGTATTTTCACAGTATTAAACATGGACAGGAGTATCTAACATTTTCAAGCCACTTTTCCAGGTTCCTACAAGTCAGCCAACACGTCTATTCAGCTTCATGAATCCTCTAGCAGCTGAAATATGGCTCTATGTGTTGGCTGCATATTTGTTGGTGAGCTTCACTTTATTTGTGATGGCGCGTTTCTCTCCCTATGAATGGAACAACCCACATCCATGCCTCGCAGAATCTGACGTCGTAGAAAACCAGTTCTCTGTGTCCAACAGTTTCTGGTTCATTACTGGAACCTTCCTGAGGCAAGGCTCTGGACTCAACCCCAAGGTAGCCATTGTGTGTTTTGTG
This sequence comes from Diploptera punctata, assembly GCA_030220185.1. NCBI lineage: Eukaryota > Metazoa > Arthropoda > Insecta > Blattodea > Blaberidae > Diploptera > Diploptera punctata. The sequence goes on along the minus strand of JASPKZ010006073.1, from coordinate 2,111,020 downwards.
TCATTTGTCCACAGCTGGTGTTTCTGCTTAGGCTGAGCGACTGGTTGGCTGTCATGTTGCATCCTGTAAGTCCTTTTAACTCCTCAACTTTCCAGGCATTCCATTATTTTTATCGGAATGAAATATTTGATGGCCAAAGCATACAGCCTACTTCTACCTTCTGGTTATTAATTGTATCATTTAAAATTAATTTAAATAAAAAATTGCAGTTTTGATCACTAAAAATTTTTAAATTTAAATGATCAATAATAATAAAATATTAATAGTAATAATGATAACAAAGAGACTCTCACCATCCCTATTTCTCTCAAAAAATGTTAAACTAAAAATGGTATAAAATGCTGAGTCTTTGGGTTATATGGATGCAAAACATAGCCCCTTACTTTAAGAGAGGATAAAATATTATATTTTAGATTAAAGCACTTAGGAAAATTTTTGGACCAAAATATTCTTAGGAAAAACACTGAAATTCATGGCCCTGTGGACATATGCTATCCACAGGGCATACATTCTTATCCTGAGTTAATGTTTTCCAATCATTCTCCGTACAATTTATCTTCCTCAAATCACTATTATTCTGCCATCTCATTCTTGATCTGCCTACTGGAATGCTTTCCTTCTGAATTTCTTACAAGAAGTTTCCATGCTCCTCTTTTATTCCCCATTTGTACCGCATGTCCTGACGACACAGTTTAGATGACTTCACTGTTCTTCAAAATGTTCCCATAAAAAATTATGCGTATGTTATGTTGTCTTTTTCATTCACTTGTCTGTACATCTCTCTTTGGTTCAAAAATGTTTCTAAGCATTTTATTCTCAAATACATCTAATCTTTTCTCCTCCTTTAATGTAAGATATCTTTTTCACATCTATATACCTGGAAGAAATAATTGTTTTGTATATCTTTATTGTCCACCGTTGTGGTCTCAAGGTAGTGTGCTGCCTTGTCACACAGCGGGTTCGATTCCCGGTTGGGACAGGTTCCTGGGTGAGGTTTTTTTGGGGTTTTTCCTCACCTGTAAGACAAATGTCTGGAAGCTTAGGGCCCAACGATCCCCAAAAATCATCCGACCATCATCATCATTCTTATCATTATCATCATCATCCTTCACTGATGTGGAAAGCAACAGGAAGCTACCACACCTACAATTCCCTAGTAAAGCTGCAAAGCATAGCTTGAAAATGCTATGATTGCCATGAAAGACCTGCCCTCGGGCAGAATTACTATGGATGGATGGATATCTTTATTTTACCTTTTTTGGAGAGAAGTTGGGATGACTGTAATACGTTATATCATGCATTTCCAGAGTTGACTCTTGTTTGTAAAATGTAATATATTTAATTGGAAGAATGAGAAAATACATTGATAGGGCAATTCCTTTTCTCCAAAAAATCCCTCTCCACAATGCTTCTATGTTGCATTTTGTATGAATGGATACACAGTGCATTCTTGCAGGTGTCAGAGAGCATGCCAAGCCGACTGTTCTCATTCCTGAATCCACTAGCCATCGAGATCTGGCTCTACATGTTTGGAGCTTACATCTTGGTTTCGTTAACAATTTGGGTGGTAGCACGATTCTCACCGTATGAATGGTGTGAACCCAATCCCTGCAGTGTGGGTGGGACCAGGGCTTGTGACTGCGAACCCCATACCCATCCCAGAGCTTCTCTAGGAGATTGTCATGCTGCAGCGGCCCTTCTTGTTATTGAGAACGACTTCACCCTCGCCAACAGCTTCTGGTTTACAATTGGAACCCTCATGCAGCAGGGATCTGACCTCAACCCAAAGGTAGTGCCATGGAGTCTGAGTCGATACTCATATCGATTTGTCAGTTCAAGAAACTCCTCAAATTCTCACATAAAACATAGTTCATTATATAGTGTGCACTAAAAAATGTATCCAAGTTTTTTAATAATTAAGATTTATGTAGAATGTTTAGTTATTAGCTTATAATTAGAATTCAAATATTAGGCATTATATCTTCTTAATTTGGATAAATATGCGAACAAGTTAAATACAAAGTTCTAATTCTGGCTTCAATTGTAAGGGAAATAAAGTTATGGATCCTATGTTTTTTTTTCCAAAATAAATAGCATAATATTTTTTTATATACAATAGCAGTGTATGTATTTTTAAATTATAATCACAATTGGGCCTATCTTTAGAATATTCTTTATTCATATGAACCAGTATCAAATTCACAATTTCAGTCTATGCAATCATTGTTTGACTTGTTTCATATGATATTTAAAATAAATCTGGTTTAAATTTTATGAGTGTCAAATCCAGTTATAAAATGGGAAGTTAATTTGTATTTGTTTTTATAATCTAGATTATTTCAAAATCTCTATGAAGAAATTTAAATAAAATAAATTTAAATTATAACAGAAGTCTCAAACTTTATTGACAAAATCAATCATAAAGTATAACTTTTGGCAATATAAAATAATACACACAGATATGAAAAATCGATATGAAGGATCAACTTACATTCAACCCTTCACTCAAAATCACATAAATATGATTTCTATTTAAATGAGTGATTTTATTTTAGAATTCAGAGAAAAACAAAAGGTTGATGTGTGATCGAAAATTAAAAAGTGGAAAGATGTGAAAGGCAATAGGGAAACATGAAGAAATAACATAAAATATTGTTGTTGTTTCTAATGGCAAACTGCTGAGTTTAACCATTGGCTTCCCAATAAATTGAACAATACTCTTTACTCATTACAGTTAAGCTCCCTGGAGACTTTCATGACAAAGTATACGTTACAGATGCCATCTCAGCATACACATATCTAGCATGCATGGCTGCCCCGACTGGGTTCCCAGGTTCAAATTCTGGCAGTATCAGAGGGATATACCAGGATTTGTCAGGGTTCTCCATTTCTTGAATTTGATCCCACTAACAGCCTCCATTCCTCCTTCCTCTCTTTCAAGTCATTTCATTTTCTCATGCGTTCATTTCAAATCACTCTTCACCTCATCACATATTAGATAAAAAATAGTTTGGTTGGCAATACACATTTTGAAAGTATGTGGTTTCGAAGATCTGGTGGAGCCCACCAGGGTGCTGCCTCATGACTCCCAAGCCTGAGCAATAAAAAAAGAGCAAATGGGGTCAATAGAAGGTATTAGTACATCCTCATGGCCATAGGGTGAAACCCAAAAAAATGGTGGTATGGGTCATGGGAATAAAACCTGGTGTATCAGACGTGGAACTTACATAACACCATAGAATTGACTTTCATTCCACTCATCTCCATAACACTTGAAGAGCGCAGTAGATATTTCAGGTCACAGTGCTTGGACAGTCTTCCCTCCCAGTCTGAATTTTTAAAAAAAATAAATAAATTCATTACAGATTATGCATTTTGGAGATGTAAATATATTCACTTTACGGAGACATGCTGTCAAACAATCATGTCCAGTGGTCATCCAAAACATAACTGTAGAATTCTTTTTTGTTTTGTTTTTTTTAATAAGTGTCATTTATCTTGTAGGGTATTGTAGGTATTCCATTCTAAACTTTATTTTTATAATTTGATTTGTATTGTATTTTCCAAAATATATATATATATATATATATATATATATATATATATATTCTTTTTAGCCAATTCAAAATTCACTGGTGCTTTAATTAATAATAATTGACCCTTTTTTTTTTTGTTTTTTGGTCAGAGTATCAGATTTTCATCTCCTGATATTCACACATTGGATGGTATCCATAGTATTACCCATCCAAGTGTTTTTTGCAGGCAGAAAATATGTTAATTAACAAACTGTCTTTCTCTTTCTCTTCCTTACTATGTTGCCACTTCCTGTCCTTTGTATTATGTTGATTGATTGACAGGTAGAGAGCTGAAAAATACTATGTATTTTAATGATCCATCGTTCTGCGTGGTCAGTGGCAGAATGACTAACTTGACAACCCTGTTACTTTTAGGGTTACGTCTAGGAATGAGCTGTCCCTTCCTTGCCCTTCTCATTACATGTTGTCACTTGTGATTTATTGTGAGGCTGGTAACAGAGAGACGACAAATACTGTGATTTTAAATGATCCGATCGCTTGAGCATTCCGTGCTTAAATGACTAATTTGACAACCTTGTTAAGATCTTTCATGCGTGTTTAGAGATTCTCCCCCCACATTTGAAGTTGAAAAATTTCAATACGTGATCGGATGTACAGTTTTCTCCTACATTCCTTCCACAGATTCAGTAGATTGGCGACACTAGCACTAAAACTCTTCCCCTCTGCCCATGAACAGTTAACTTGGATATGTAATAGATTAATTTGTTTTCCTAGATTCGTTGGCTGTTTAATTAATTTGGGGGACAAAATTTGTTCATGTCCATAGCAGCGCACAAGTTATACTTATCTTTGGGTGGTGCTAAATGAAGACAATCTGACTCCCAATATTATAACAATAAATATAAGCAAATGCAAAACATAGACTAAATAGAAGTAATAACTACTCTCATCTGTTTCAAATTTTCAATGCCAACTGTGGACAACATCTTCAGGAGTTTATTATCAGTTAAACAATTTTTCAATTAACCTCTCCGTGTCATTAATTTTTGTAGATAAGAGATAGGAAAAAGTAATTTTTATTTGATTCTTATTTACAGATTCTCTAAAATCATTAACACCTAGAATATTTTTGGTATATCCAGTAGGCTATGTATTATACTGCAGCCACTGATTCTCCGGCCTTGGCGTTTTCACGACAGTGTTGCCGATATGGATATTCAATGGGAGTGGCCGCTTTATGTATGCAGTTAGCAGACATACAGCTGACAACATCTCAGCAATTTCAAACCTTACTAGCACACTATAGCTGCATCAAGAGCAGTGATTGGTTGTGGCAGACATCTACTCCCACTACAACCATATCCTTATTGGCAGTAGAGGGCAAATTCTCCCTTTACCCCTCGTATAACCTAAACTTCAGAGCCGGAGATATGACAGCTCGGATATAGTCATGTGCTTTCTATAGAAAATCACAGTTTTCAATATTGTTAATTGTATTATGAAATTATGATTGTAATAAAATTCCAAACCAGCATTTGTCTTGATGACAGAGGAAATTCAGGAAAAATGCCCAGTGGTGTTGGTTGGCCATTGGACTTCCTCAAATGCATGATAAACATACTTCTTATTAACAATTTAACAACCCTTCCATTATATTTCAAGAGAAAAATTTTCGCCTAGACCGAGATTCGAACCCGGGACCTTCGGCTTGCCCTTCCATTAATTAGGTTCTATAATTTTCCTACAAGTACTATTACCTTAATATTAGTATCTTACCTCTTTTTAACCCTTATTGCAGTAGTAAAAATTATTAACATCTTTAAAGGACTTTTCCGCCAAATAAGATAATGAACAAAGCATTACGAGTTCTGACCTAACTCACTCAATATATATTATTATTTTACTCCCTATCTGAAATAACAAACATAATTAAGATGGAAGAAACCAAAAACTTACTAGATACCAACTCTGAGACCATGATCACAATGTCTGGATGGAAATAAGTTAAAGATAAAAACTTATATTTACTGAGGATGATGTTTAGCAAATAGTGATCCAAGTGCCAAAATCATGAGTTGAGATAACTGATTAATTGTAAACCTATTTATCTTAAAGATAAGGAGATGACAATTAAGTTAACTTCACTAGAAGCAGCAGATTCCATACTTTAACATCCATGGCAATAAAGTAACAAACAAAGCTGAGAACTACTCTCTCTCAACCAAACTCTCCTTTTTCACTGCAGATATCCAAAACATAGATAAACTCTTTGATATTAAAATATGATCCATTATTGGAACTGTGTGTAAAATAACAGTATTGGAAAATGTTAAATAACATTGTTTACTACTTATAAAAGTGGTGGTGTAAAATTCTCAAATATAGATACTTCTAAATGAAAGCCGGCCGTTGGCGATGGCAGTGTCATCTACCTGACAGCAGACGAAACGAGAATTATAGATTTATATATATGGAAAGAATTGTTAGTGTTTGTGCCAGGTGTGGAATGGTGTAGGGGCTGCACACTAGTCTGGAGAACTAGAGAGAACTGTTTCACACATTAATTTTTCTTTTCACAATATCATTATAATATTATAAAGTTGGAATAACCAAAAACTTTCCAAACTGGCAGTTGGAAAAAAAAAAAGGCCATCTTTAGAATGAAAACAGGTCTCGATTATCTTACCTCACACCTCCACAGAATAAAAGTCCTATTAACTTTAGAATGCCCACTTTGTGGACATGATGACATGGATTGTCCAGCTCTAGATTACTCCTAAGAATTTGAAAGTAAGAACTTATGATAAAGCCCGTCTCTACTGGTCAGTGTGTCATAGAATGGCTCAACAGCCAGGCAGTAGGTATTGGCTAGTAAATAAATAAGTAAGCTGCTGCTTAAATGATTTTGCTAAACTAAAAAAATCCTAAATTATATTTGAAGACAAAAATTATAGTGAAAGTAAGAACTATGATAAAGCCCGTCTCTACTGGTCAGTGTGTCATAGAATGGCTCAACAGCCAGGCAGTAGGTATTGGCTAGTAAATAAATAAGTAAGCTGCTGCTTAAATGATTTTTGCTAAACTAAAAAAATCCTAAATTATATTTGAAGACAAAAATTATATCCTCAGACTGGGGTTTTGAAACCCACGACCTTTGGCTTTCTAGGCCAATGCTCTACAACTGAGCTATCTGAGAAATTCCAATCTAGATGCAAATTTTTCTCTTATATGTTGTTACTTCCCAATCACCGAATGCTACGAGCATTTGCTCGATCACGCAAATGGCAACTTCTTGTTTAAGAAGACATTTATTGGGAATTTAAACACTACTTTATAAAGCCAGTAGGGCTTATTTTGATGTCGTCATTATTAATTTTAACAGTTCTCACTGAAGGATAAATTATATTTGAAGAGAAAAATTATATGCTCAGACTGGGGTTTGAACCCAGGACCTTTGGCTTTCTAGGCCAATGCTCTACCACTGAACATCAATAGAAAAGTCCTGTATGGACTATGAGGTGGTTATTTCAATATTTGCTTTGGTGCTTGGATCACTATTGCCAAACACTGTATATTTATTTTTTTTAAATAAAAATTAATGTCTGAACCAAGAATCGAACGCCGGACCTCTAACTCTGTACATCAATGTGCGGTCCATTACACTATTTGAGAGATGATACAAACATTAATATTTTTTCCCATATATGCAATTCTTTTACATCCAAAGACAGAGAGCTATAGCAGTTAACAATGCCATCAGACGGACTTCTATTCTAAGTATTTTTAATGAAAATATACATTACTTTTAAGCAGTAAAGCTCAATATTTGATGTTATATTTAATTTTACATCTTCCAATCCTGGACAAATTTATTTTTGAAAAGAAAAATTAACATCTGACTCAGGAATAAAAAAAAAACTGTTCATTTATTTGAAGGAGAAAGCTCTGAGGTTTTAACCATAATAGAATTTTAAATTCATAAATGAAATCATATTAATGAAAGTGACTTGAGTGTTGGATGAACCTATTCAATTAATATAAGCATCTTTGTAACCCCAAAAGTATGTATTTAAATGTCGCTGAAATTTATATGTATGTTAATATTGATGGAAGCATGTATGTACTGTGGAGTTTTGCACGAAATAAGCACCAGTATTTTTTCTGTGTCACATTATACTTTTCAATTAGCACATGTAATTTTTTTATATTTTTTAATCATAACAAAGTCAATAAAACATATTTTTAATTTTTATCTTTTCTCCCATGTCCAAAAGAATATAGACTAGTTAACTAACTTATTAGCACTATCAAATCCATAGGTTCATTGCCACATGGACATAAGCTCTCCGTACATTCTTATCCTGAGCTAATGTTTTCCAATCATCCCCTGTATAATCTACTTCCCTTAAATCACGATTAATGCTATTCTCCCACCTCATTCTTGGTCTACCAACTGGATGTTTTCCCCCCAGTTTACCTACAAGAAGTTTTCATGCCTCTCTTTAATTCCTCATTTGTGCCACATGTCCTGATCATCACAATTTAGGAGACTTAACTCTTCTTATTATATCAGGTTTGCTGTGGAGATCGTGTAACTCACTGTTATGTAGTCTTTTCCATTTGCTTGTCTGTTCATTTGCCTTTGGTCCAGAAATTTTCTTAAGAACTTTAATCTGAAATACTCATAATTTTTTCTCCTTCCTTGAATATAGGATAATTACTGCTAGTTTTAGATAGCTGAGGTGGAAAGGCATCTGACACTGGATTGTATTGTTCAAGTTTCATCCTGGGTAGTGGATTGTTCTTCACTTATTCATCTTCAGACCATTTCAACCATCTTTAAAATTAATATCAGGATTTTTTGGAGAGAGAAGGCAGCCAAACTCTGTTCTACTCCTTCTAGTATCTTTGGTTGAGAATATGATAAAATTTTCACACCTCAGCCCCTACAGATCAAAATCTCATTGTCACTTAAATCTGTTTAATTTTTTCACATGTATATTTACCTTAAATGTGTAATTTATATTTTCCTACATTTCATAGATTAATATATTGACTTAGGTATTCACAGCCGGAGTTATTATGATGATCTTGTAGAAGATTTCCGGACTGTTGGCCGTGGTCTTGAGGCTTGTAGTTCCCAGTCGTTTCACCCAGAGACTGCATCTGGCATCCTCAAGACAAACCTTGAGGATGCCGGACGCAGTCTCTGGTGAAACGTTGGGGAGCTACAAACCTCAAGACCATGACCAATAGCCCGGAAATCTTCTATAACATCATTATTTCATAGATTGGCTGAAAGATCAATCAAGATATTTTATATTAAATTAGGTTTCACATTTCCGTGATATAGGTCAATGCCTCCCAACTGTTTAATTTGCGGTTGTCGATCCTGTAGGTTGATTTGCGCTCCTCTGTTGGCTGACCGATGTACTTCCAAATCAAATTTTGTTCTTTTTCCCCAGAATTTTAATTTATATACTGGTAGTTGATGAAATATGGTGAATTGATGTGGAAACTTCTATTAATTTATTTATTTAACAGATGTTGACAAGCTTACAGAACCCCAACTGTCTGTCCAACTTTCTGAGTAAAAAAATATTTAAGGAAAGGCAATAGAAGAAAATGTGAGAATTATAGAGGGATAAGGTTGATGGATACAGGTTACAGGGTCTATACAAAAATAGTTAATAGTAGATTAAGGAATGTGTATATTCACAAAAAAAGCTTTTTCATTTTCCAATCTGAACTCAATTGCCAATCTTCTGTGATACTAGAGTATGTATAACATAACCTTTGTGTATCACAATAGAGTTTGTATTGTTGATGGCAAAAAAACTGCAGTTATTCATTAATTTGCTTCCATAGATCATAGGTTACTTATATCAATACACTCAAAAATATTACTGAACAATCTTTGAAAATGTGTTTTCTGAAAGATTTTATCATAAGTAATGTCATTTGTTAGGGCTATTTAACAAATTTAATTAAGTTTACTCGCAAATCATTATTTAAATATAGTTTATTTTAAAATATTTATATATTTAATGTAAACGGCGATGTTTTGAAAACAAATGAGAAATGTTATGTTTCACTTGTTTATCACTGCAAACCGAATCATATTATCTATTCCAAAGGATCGCCATATTGTAAGAATGCACCCTAGTGGAAAAAAAAATTAAGCACATCAAACTGTATATTAATTAATTTCTGATGTCCTATGATGTAAATATGTCAATTTTATTTTTCTGGAACATTATTACCTGGGAAAAAATATGTTTGAGAAAATTTAAACAGTGGTTTCTTTTTTTTTTGTGGTACAATCAATTGCTACAAATGTTTTTATATTATCTCCCGCAACCACGATAAGGTTACATTCATACACTATATATATTGTATATATAATCTGGTAGCCACATGCAGTTGCTGCAAAATAATGCTATGACCTATTCAGAATGTTAAAAAGGAGAAGCTTGATTTTACAGTGATAAAATTAAACTGATAAAATCGAGGTGAAAACGACTGTGATTGGTTGTAAATAAAAAATCATTGAAATGTGACTGGTCATTGACTGTCATTTGAGGCATGAGTTAAATAGTCACCACTAATATATGTACATGCTATAGTAAATGTCTGATGTTGCATAACTTGTTAAGCTTACGCTTATTGTTGTCATTGTATTCTATGTTGAGTTAATAGATCTAGTTATTACTAGCATGAAAATATATGTGTATGCTTTGTTGTGTGTGATCTCTATGTCTTTAGTTAGAAATCTGAAACATGATTGACATTAGAAAGTATTTCTTAATTAATTAGAAATTTATTGTATCTGTTGTCTTTATAACACTCTGGGGTTACAGGTGCTTATTTTTCTCAAGACTCTATGGTACAAACAGCAATGGGTTGATATAGTATTAGCAATGCTTTCAAAATAATTAAATTCACAAAAGAAAGCATAGAAGTTATTTTATATAATAAATCATCAAATTAAGGCCGGTATTCAAAAACCAAGCTTTCTGCAAAGAGCAACTCTCAGACTGTCTCTCCGAGGTTAATTATGTGGGTCATGCAGAACCTACTCTAACTGGCTCACTCTATTCAACATCATGTGCTAACAAATATTTATTTTAAAAAAGTTTCCGGGAACAATTGAAAGATAAGAGCCTCAGCTTATGGAAGATGGAGAATGGCATGGCCGAGAGAGCTTGGTTCTTGAATACTGGCCTAAATCTGCATTTCTTAAACAAAAATGTTGTTATAGAAACTGAAATATTGTGGATCATTGTAACATGGTTATCAGATTATCAATTTGCTTTTCAACTATTGAGGCAATCAAATTAATTTTTAAAAATCACTTGATTGATAAATCCACCCTCCACAGTTAAAAAACACAATACACAGGTAAAATGTCAGTGGAGAAAAAAAAGGATTAAATTTTTTCCTGTAGTCCAAAAATGTCTAATATATATTGTGCATGCAGACTTAATTTGGTGTAGATAAATATGGTATAAATTAAAGAATGTGTAACAAATAAAAATTCCAAGAAATGATTTAATACTATAAAAATTGGCATTAAAAAATTAATGTCAATATCATTATAATGTCCACCGCTGTGGTCTCGAGGTAGCGTCCTGCCATGTCACGCAGCAGACCTGGGTTCGATCCCCAGTCAGGACAGTTTTTCTGGGTGAGGTTTTTTCGCGGGGTTTTTCCTCACCTGTAAGACAAATGTCAGGAAAACTTTAAGGCCCAAACGGTCCCCGAAATCATATGGCTATCATCATCATCATCATCCATCCTTCACCAGTGTGGAAAGCAACAGGAAGCTACCACACCTACAATTCCCTAGTAAAGCTGCAAGCATAGCATGAAAATGCTATGATTGCAGTGAAGGACCTGCCTTCGGGCAGAATTACTATGGATGGATGGATCATTATAATATCCAAAACTTCAATGAGGTTGTAGTCACCTACTAAAGAAGAAGAAGAAGAAGATCATTATAATATATTCATGAATAAGCTAGCAAATTGATAACAAAAATAACAATTATTTATTTTGCAGTGCTGTGCCATTGAATTCATACAGTACATTAAATGATATATCTAATAATTTTAAATAAAATCTGACAATAGTTTTAAGAAATCTCTTAATATTCCATATTTTCTATTAACATTGAAATATCATATATTTTTAATCCAAAGACCATTTATAATGCTTGCTATTGATAACAAAATATCTCTTCTGGCATTTCTCCAAGATTTATAATGATTTTTTCCTAATTATTTTGGGTTCAGATTTGTCAGTGATTATTTGATCTAGATCAAAAATTGTTTATGGGTTACTGATATAAACATGATTTTTTTCACAATAGTATGTATAATTTCTTAATTAATCCTCAAACTGTAGACTCAATAGGTACATTCTCTGAAGTGAAAATTCAATAAAGGCTTTGAATTTTTTCTGTATAAAATTTTTCATGACTGATTATTGTCATCATCATCATCATCATCTGAAATTTTTACTTATATGTGGGTCATCTCAGAACCTAGGCTTTTCCATAAAGTTTAACCTATCAAAGTTTCTCGTCTTGGATTCTTTTTCAATTAGCTCTATGACCCATAAATCAAAGCACAATTATATAAATGCTATTACATATCCTACATACAGTGCTGAGATCTAAACCATGACAAGCTAAAATCAAGCAGCTGATACAAAATTTTTGAGAAGTATTGAAAAACAAGACAAAAGGGATAAAATTATAAATAATTCAATTAAAAATAAAAATTGCCAGATGTAATAAAGAATGAGATTAAAATCTGTGGTCATAGAGTAAATATACGTAAGTTTGAAAACATAACTTTTCATGAGAGCTTATTAATGTTCAAATAACGTATTAATAATTGGATATTTTCATTAGTTCTGACCAGGAGATATCTACCATAAGAAATTAGCTATCACTTAAAAACTTTGCCCTTATGATAGAGAAAGAAAAATGCTGTCTTTATGACATATTAATCTACAAAATGAAAATTATTAAAATCTGACTTGTGTACTTTTACCCTAATGCCACAGAAATGATTTGCAGGTACCACAGAAAGTTATAGAAATTAATTTTGTTTGGTCGATTCATATATACATAAGTCTACTACATACACCGATTTTTTTCCCCCTTTCATACTAAAATATGTGGTATTCTGTGATATTCTTTCCATCTTTCATCCTTTTTAAATGTCCAAACCATTTTAATCTCATATTTTTTATTAACTAACTCATTGGCACTATCGAACCCATAGGTTCATGGCAGTGCGGACATAAGCTCTCCATACATTCCTATCCTGAGCCGATGTTTTCCATTCATCCCCTGTATAATTTACTTTTCTCGAATCATAGTTAATGTTATTCTCCCACCTCATTCTTGGTCTACCAACTGAGCGTTTTCCCTCTGGTTTTCCTACAAAAATCTTCCATGCACGTCTTTTATTCCCCATTTGTGCCACATGTCCTGCCCATCGCAGTCTATGAGACCATGTTATGTAGTCTTCTCCATTCACCTATCTGTTAATCTCTCTTTGGTCCAAAAATGTTCCTAAGAACTTTATTCTCAAATACTTGTAATCTCCTTTCCTCCCTTAAAGTAAGAGTCCATGTTTTGCATCCATATATTATAACTGGTAGAATAATAGTTTTATATATTTTCAGTTTAACGTTTTTTGAAAGGAGTTGGGGTGTCAAGAGTCTCTGTAATACATAATAGCATGCATTTCCAGAATTTAGCCTGTTTAATTCCTTTGTGCATCGCATTCCTGTTTGTAATTATTTTTCCTAGATATTTGAATTCAGCCACTTCCTCAAAAAAATTTTTTTTATTACATCTGATAATTTTTGTGTTCCAATTGAATGATTTCTGATTTTATCCTTTTATCTTCTTTTTTTTTAATACTTCTAAAAAATATCATACCAGCTGCTTTATTTCTGCTTACATCTCTTTTATCTTCAGCAGCACATGTAACTATGGACATATAATAGCATTTATACAACATTGTTTTGATTTATTTTGTTAATTTTCAATTCCACAATATTTTTATATTCTATAATGACATCTATTTACATCACAAACAGATGATAACTGATTTATATTTAATCCCACACACCTGACAGCAATAATGGTATGTAATTGAATTCTCGCAATCTAAGAGGGACGACTTTTATGTAATTTGTGTAGAGCTGTAATTATATTTGTGAATTTGACAGGCAACATCAACACGAATTGTTGGAGGAATTTGGTGGTTCTTTACACTCATTATCATATCTTCATACACTGCCAACTTAGCAGCCTTTCTCACTGTGGAACGGATGATTACTCCTATTGAAAATGCAGCAGATCTAGCTGAGCAAACAGAGATTTCCTATGGAACACTTGAAGGAGGTTCCACCATGACATTTTTTAGGGTAAGATCAATTTTAATTGTTATATTTGGGAAGACATTATGAGGTTTTATTTAATTTTTTTTTGTAAGCCCATGTTTTCCCTTTACAGAGATTTAGGCGCTCTCCCCCTACAGGGAAGAATTTGAACCGTACTAATTTAGTTACACTTGTTTTCGTATAGGTCATTTTGAGTGGTCCGTGGTCAGCATTCCACCTCATACTGAAATCTAGGAAACCAAGGTAGTACTAGGACGGGAAAATTCGGTAAATTTTGCTTAGAGGCCTTTTCATTCAGGCTTAAGGATTTTTTATGAGCCTGAAAATCTTCAGACTCCGGACCCATGGCTTAAAGTCCCTCCCGGAGGACTTGCTCCTTGGATTTTTCCGTCCTAAAAAATCCATCAACTCCGGCCGGGTTTGAACCCATGACCCTCGGGGCCAGAGGCAAGGAGCATAACCACTAGTCCACCGCGGTCGATGGTTTTATTTAATAATAATTAAAATAATCAGATTTTACAACTTGTCTCATATTTTATAAAAACTCAGTACCAGTTTCAAAAGGGAAATGCTTTCATTGTCAACTGGTATCTGGTTGTTGATTTGATGGTTGGCAGTCTTGTAGGCTTATTATTCTGTCTGTTTGTTGGTTGACTGATGAACTTCCAAATCAAATCTAACAGAGGGCAGAATAATGGGTCTACAAGATTGCCAACCATCAAATCAACAGTCAGATGCCAGTTGACAATGAAAGGAATTTCCGTTTCGAAACTGGTCCTGATTTACAAAAATATGAAGTGAGGTCTATATTCTGATTTATTTAATTATTATTAAGATCAATTTTGTTAAATTTTTCCATGTATATATTAATAAAATAAGGTAATAGGGCTCAACAAGGATTTCAAGGAGACAGGAAATTATGAATAATAAGAGAATAATTAAATTGCAAATATCTGTATTAGAAAGTATCAAAGAACACAATGAAGATGGTTTGGATGTACAAAAGATTATGGAAAATAGATTGCCGAAGAAGATTTATGAATGGAATACAACAGGAAAAAAGAAAGAGGGGTGACCAAAACTAACATACACTCAAGGAATAGACAGAAGACTGGAAGAAAGAGGCGTAGAGGATGGGGGTGTGGAAAAATAAAGAGGTATGGATGTAGGCTATAGAATCTTGAAATGGGCACAGGAAGATGTCAAGGACATTGTAAAATCTAAGGTGAATAAAATTAAAAGAGAAGCTATATTTATTTTTTGAAACCTTTACTTTTTCATATCTCAACAAAAATAGCAAATCTGCTCTGCTATCAAAATACTCCTCCAAAAAGAGATCCACACTCACTTTTTAATCATCAGATATAAACTTCTTGACTTCCTGGAAAGGACACACATTACACAGAACAGCATTACCAGAATTTAATTTCCAAATTCTAAAATTTTTATTTTAATTTCTCATCCCCTAAAATATTGATAAAAAACAAAAGTCCAAGTACACTACAAAGAGGAATGAATAAAAGATAGGAAATAGAAGCTCTGTAGTAATATAATCAATATTTGTAGATCTGTGAAACAAAACTCTCCAAGAATCAATTCTGGTCTTAATTGTTTTTCTCTCTCTCCCCTCCATGGAATGACTATCTATCTATCTCCACAGTCTTCATTATGTCAATAACCGGAATCCATTATGTAAATACTGTATTTTATGAATGAATGAGTCACTTCTTATCTTACCTCATATTTTATGTTTTTTTTTTAAATATGGGAACTGCAGTTTTCAAGAGGAGTCCCTGTTGTCTTCAGTCGACATTATGACTTCCAGATTTTCGTTGCTCGTCATCTATAATGTTGCCATCTGATGCTGATTTGATGAACTTTGAGATCAAGTCCCATTCATCGGGAATTTCAAAACTCATGGATCTAAATTTGTTCTTGAATGGACGGGACTTGATCTCAAAGTTCATCAAATCAGCACCAGATGGCAACGTTATAGATGAAGATTTCAATGAAAATTCAGTAGTCATAATGTCGGCTGAAGATAAGAGGGACTCCTCTTGAAAACTGCAGTTCCTGTGTTTAAAAAAACATAAAATATGAGGTAAGAAGAGACTCATTCATTCATTGAATTAAGAAGGAACCTCATAATGTTATTTCCCATATTTAACTATAAATACTGTAGTTTACTCTGTCAAACATTTAATAAAATTGATGCTGACCTTCAATTTCTACATTAAAAAATGAGGAAATACAATTTCAATATTTCAGAAAAAACAACTTCTTCTATCTATTCAATGGTTTAAATATCATTACATCAATAGATTGTAATATACAACAGCACAATAGGTATTTAAAAAATTAGATGAATATTTTAAAATTCTAACAATTTTAAGCACTAACAAGACATGGGATATCTTCAACAGTATTTCATCAATTTCAGACTCTTCCAGACATGAAGTGTCCCACGCCGTAACTGACTGGTTAAGGCAGGAAGCCTTGGCGCAGAGCTAAGGGACTTTTGCTAGTTCGAGTCTCCTTGAGAGAAGAAATGTTCTCATGATATTTTTGGCCAGTATGGGACCGGTACCCACCCAGCATCGTGAGGCATTATGGGTAGCTACAATAAGTAGCGGCTCCAGATTGAGAAAACCAGCTATAATGGCTGGGAGACTCAACATGCTGACCACATGTCTCCCACACTGGCTGATTGAACATCTACCTCTGTGATTGACACATATGTGGATGTGAAGCCAGCAACTGGCTGGTAGGCTAAGGGCCTACTAGGCCTGTCACGCCAGGAGTTTTCCAGACATGAAGTAATAACAATGTTCCACATCACCATAGAACACAACTGCCTGATTGCACATCTCCATAAGATTTCTATTTATCTATCACATAAATGTATACTTTGAAATGAGAATAATTCTTCTATACAAGTGTCCTATCCTGACTGCAGCACACCTGGACTCATATTGGAAAGCAAGGAAGAAAATGGAGTTCATCCATCGTGCCAGGTATTAGTCCTAGAAGAACTGTTACGGCCTGAGAAAGCGGTTTTCGTGCCATCTTTTCATAGGTCGATCAAGTGACCGTTTCCCATTTGGACAGTAGTTCATTATTGCCTTGGGGATCCTGGATCTAGCCATTCTTGAGACATGTTCCTTCCAGTTTAGCTGATATCTGGAGATGTAGTCCAGTATTGGTGCCACATTAAGTTCTTGAAGGATTTCTACATTTTTATTTCGATCCCATTTGGTGTAGCCAGCTGTTCGGCGCATAAATTTCATCTCACAAGCTGTTAGTCTGCTTTCATCTCTCTTCCTTATAGTCCACGCTTCACTCCCATAACATAGGACAGGTCGAGCTATTATTTGATAAAGACGAGTACGAGTTCTTGGAGTTCATCCAAGATCCTAAACAATAGATTGCTTCTACTATTACTATACAATAATGAGTTTTAATGTTATAAAATATATATGAATATCAGGTTACAAGGAATACCAATACCAGTACAAATAATTTCATATATCAATCTTCTATATTAAATTTATCACTTCTCACCGAAAGACAAACTTTACTTCAAGAGAAAAAAATATGTCTGAATCAGGATTCAAACCCGATGTGTCTGGTTCTGTACACCAGTGCTCTAAACCACTGAACTACCAGGCATGGAAGATTGAAAATAAGCTTCTCTGGTTTTAAATGTGGTATTAATTCCCAATAAAGTCTTCTTTTTAAAGAAGCCATTAGTCAATGTGTAGACCGAAAAATTCATATAAAAGGAGAATGGGAGCCTGGTAGCACAGTGGTTTATAGTGCTGGTGTACAGTAATAGACACATCCTATTTGAAATCCAATTCAGCTATATATTTTTCCCTTTAAATAAAATTTCATACATATTAGTTTTTTCCTCAAATTATACCTATGTCTTTTCTTCAGGATTCAAAAATTGGAATTTATCAGAAGATGTGGAGGTTTATGGAGAGCAAGAGACCATCTGTATTTGTTTCAACATATGAAGAAGGTGTAAAGAGAGTTCTGGAAGGAAATTATGCCTTCCTCATGGAATCTACAATGTTAGACTATGCAGTCCAGAGAGACTGCAACCTCACTCAAATTGGAGGCCTTCTGGATTCCAAAGGTTATGGAATTGCTACTCCAAAAGGTAAGGTTAATGTAACATTAAAAATCTCATGAACCAATGTTAATAATAGAGTTATAGAGTTACTCATAGATCCTCTAACCTGGACATATTTCAGATGCCATCATCTCCATTCACAACTAAATTCTGAATGTTTGATCTGAGCCATTGACATCAGCTTTTCTTATGCATCTGATGGAGGATATTTGAACTTTGAGATAAAGTCTTAAATTTTGAAGTTCCAGACAAGCAAGATTTGATTTTAAAGTTCATTCACCCTCAATCAGGGGCAAAAAGAAATTCTGATGTCATCAGCTTAATTTAGTCCGAATTTAGTTGAGAAAGAAGAAATAATAGTCCCTGAAACATGGCCAAGTGAGAGGATCTTATTTATGAGGTGAAGTGTAAATTTTCTGACTCATATTATGAATTTATTGATATTTATCTCATAGTGTCAGAGGAATAAGAGAGCAGGAATGGAAACTTTTTTTAGGAAATCAGAGGGAAAGCAATCGGTAGGTAGGCCAAGAATGGAATAAGAGAATAACATTAACCATGATTTGATGATGGTGAATTATAGGAAATTATTGTAAAATTAGCCCAACTGAGGGATGTATGGAGAGCTTATATCCATGATGCCATGTGCCTCTAGATTTGATAATGTCAATGAGTTAATTAGAAATTTATCTTATAGTGTCACTTCTAATTTTTTTTATAAATTTGTAAGTTAATTTTAATTACATAAGTGGACATACTGTATGATACTGAAAAACATTTATATATATATATATATATATATATATATATATATATAATCTTCTCTTGCCCTGAACACATACTGTTCATCATCATCGTGAACACATACTGTTGTGCAGCCTATAAACTGACATAAAGATACAACTAGTAACCTCATATAATAAAAGTATTCTTGTATAGTAAATCCAAGCAAACGTTGACAGGACATTAGTTATCTGCCACTAAATGGGTCTGGTGTGACAATACCCGGTCACACAAGACACAAGCACTCAGCCAATATCATGAATTTCAGACCTACTCTAGCAAAATTTATCAGCATCAAGTCAGACTTAACTTAATTTGAAATTGGACCTTGGATTGAATGTGTACATTATTGATTTTATGAGTGTTCATACTACAGTATGGTTGTATACTCGCTCGTGAATATTTGTACTTTTTAAAAAGATTTTTTAAGAAATAAGAATTTGTGTGAAAAAACTATATGAAATTTAGTGGTAAATTTCCTAAGTTCTGTGTAGATATGCAATATTAAATTTAGTGAATAGATTTAACACAGATCTCTGAATAACAAGAAAAGCCAACAAAACCCTAGCCTCTTTATAGAGGAACACAAGTTGCGTCAATTAGTGTAGAAGAACTGATTCATGTGAATGATAATTTCATAAGAAGGTGTGATTATATGTATGAGACAAGATGGCCAGCATCTTCTATGATAAGGGTGAGTAATTAATATTGTTATTTGATGTATTGTACCCAATTTCAATTGAGCCTTCATAGCTTGCATGACAGGGAGAAATCACAGACTGGTGGGTAACTAATGTCCTGTCAGTGTTTTTCTCGGACTCACTGTATAAATTATGGATACAGTGAAAACTCAATTTATTATTCCCAGTTTTATTATATTCCCTGATTCATCCTTGAATGTCTACAGTCTCTGTACTAATCACATTTTGTTATTTATTTATTTATTTATTTATTTATATATTTATTTATGTAGCCTGGTGGAGTTAAGGCCATGTGGACTTCTTTTCCTCTCACTAGGACAAACATATATTACATCAGAATATAACAATCACAATTAATTCTAATATTAAATACTAAATGAAGATTTGATCAATAAGATAATATATCTATTATATTGTGATCTATAATACAACCAGTTAATGATTAATATTTTAAAAAAATATAATATAAATTTGGACACTAAATTATTAAAACAGTTAAAAAATACAAAAGAGCTGACTATTTGGGAAAAAATCTATATTCAGAAGAACAAAAACAGAGTTATGAATTTTGAAATACTGATAGAGCGTGACCTTGTTTGGAGGTTCTTTGGCCGACCACAGGATGGAGCTGACATCGACATCAAAGGTGTGCAACATAAATCTAACCAGTCTGGACAAGCTGACGATAAAACAGAATTGTTTTGAAACATGTCCAAGAACAAATCAACATTAATATTGAGGTAAGATGATCAGACTGAAAATAATTTAATACAGTCAATGATTGTTAAGATTAAGACTAAAACTAGTAGTAAAATGTATTCAAGCAAGATCAATTAAATTATTGGTAGACCGTCCCTGTCTAATATATATAAAAAAACAAAGAAAAGTAATGAGATATAGAAAACTAATTTTATGGTTATACAATATTTAAACAAATGAAAATAATTTTTGATCTTTAAAAAAACATACATTTATCATTCCTTGATAGATTGTTTTCCTGCATTTATTGGTAGGATTTTTAGTCCAGAACAATATAATTCCCGGATTGATCATTTTTAAGTTTTTATGTTTGTTTCTGAATTTCTTTTTGATCTCTCTTACAGCATATACCTAACTAGACAATGGGATTCGGGACTCACTGACCGTTCCATTTTTAAGAACTATTTTTGTTAAACCTATCAGTCCATACTTTCATTCAATTAACCATACCTTAGTTTAAGCAATCTTTAAGTTTGAAAATACATTCACTCGAGTCTGTAACTACTGAAGATGTCTTGAAATATATGTCTAACAGAAACAATGATATGAGGTAAGAATTAAACAGACTAAATGTATTATTAATCTTTAAGTTATTACATGTTTGATTCTTGAATCTTCATAATTCTTTATTGGATTTTGAAATACATGGCTACTAAAGAAGTTTGTATTTTAGAAGAAAGACTTCACATCATTGAAGAAGTGGAGAAAAATCCAACGGAGAAAAGGGTTGATAAAGCTAAACACCTGGGCTTACCACTATCAAACCTTAATTTGATAATTGCAAGAAAGGGGAAATTAGACCACAGGTTGATAAATATGGTACAACAGCCAAAAAATATAAAGACAGGAAAATTAATTACTATTTCATGAAAAATTTTGAAGTACTGTGAATGAATATGGTCATAAGATAATTATAAAAAAATAGCTAATACCTGGTTTGCGCTTCTACACCTAAATAAATTAAATGTGTTGTTATGTTTAGTTGAATAAATAAGAAGAAAAATAATTATAAATTTATATTGTAATTATTAGGGCAAGGCAATTAATGGTTTTGCATCTTTTTCTTATGAAGGTTAAAACATTGCTTGCATATATGAAAATGTATGGCATAAAAAACGGATTAAATAAAAGCAATTCATTAGGGCATTTTTTTTTCTTAACTTTTTTAGGAATGGGTCATTTTTTGGCAATTTTTAGGTCATTTTTAGCATTTTTTACACTTTTCCAGAAGGCTGTGACATTATTTGTATTTGATTTAAGATTTTTATTATAATTCAGTATTTTTCCTGTCAATACAATTTCTTGGAATTAACTAGTTGTTTTTGCTAACTACTACCCCTATTTTTTGAAGGTATGTGCATAATGAACTTGCCTACTTCTAGGAATTTTATTCAATTTCTTAGAGCTTATGCTAGCTTCTACCCTTATTCTGATTGTTAACTGCAATTGAAAATTATTGTAAAAGTGCACTGTGTAATTGAAATGGATTTTCTGCAATAAAAAGGTACTGTAATATGTATTTTTTAACTACTTTTCTTTTAATATTTTGATGTTAAGTTAAATTTTATGTAATTCAGTAATCAAGTGAGTACTTAATCTAATAAATAGTATTTTTATTGGTAATTCTTAACTTTTTATTCATCATTTTTTTATTTTATCTGCCATTTTTTGCATTTTTTAGGTCATAAATGCATTTTTTACCAATTTATAGGTCATTAAATGCCTTGCCCTAGTAACTATTTTTAGATACCCCATGCTGATTACATGGCGTTCTTTGGGAATCTATATATCCCGATCTTCTTGACATCAGTGAGGTGAAAGACAAAAAAAAAAAATGGTTATTGTGAGTTATCCGTAAAAGATAGAGATATGCAGTCATGGACTTTTTAGTAGAATTTTTTGAGATATTAATTTCTGTGTACATTAATTTGATGTATTTCTTATGGTTTAGGTAGCTTAAGCCATTTAACCTTTAAACTGCGGAATTTCTCTTTTGTCAGCTGGGCTGTGGGAGCCAGGCTTTTTTTTAAATATAAAGTACTATGCCATGTTATATAATATAGACCTATATAAAGTATAATTTACTATCTACATGCATGCTAAATTGAATTGAAACTCACTATTATACATTTATTTAAAGGTAAGATGGTGTTGCTTCCACTTATAAAGATCCCAGTTTCGAATTCAGCACGGTGTCTTCATTGAAATTTGTTAATACTATCACTAAAACATTTATCCTATTGAACAATTTTGATGGCACTATCACTAAACACTTATCATATTAAATATTGTAGAACATTTTTTAGGGTGCTGGGTTCGAATCATTTTCGGTCAACTAGCTGTTCTATGCCACGTGTTTTGTCTGGTGTGACATGCCCACCACTGTTACTCACACCCTGTTGATTTAGGTCTACATCACTTGCTTTACTATTTACAGGCTTAGACTGCAATAATTGTCTCTTAGAAACAGGAGTACTATCACATTCGTCAAATGAATAATCAGTTGATGAACTGTTACTATTAGTTTCATCTTCTGATAAAACTGACATAATAAACTTGCGTATTGTATTTTCGTCATCTTCGAGACATAAACACTGCGTTTCACCACACGACTACCTCTTGGTCAGGCATATTTTCAACTAAAAATAAAATAAATTAAGAGATAATCCTGAAACTGCAACATTCCATAGCCAAAAAAAAAAAAAAAGACCTTGAAACATGAATGTACACTCTCCTTTAGAAAACTCTTTTACCACCAGCCTGTACCGTTATTCTGTAAGGGATGTGCAAATTATTGCTAAGAAGGGATGTACAAACACAGAACAAAAAATAGTTTCAGTAAATTGAAGTAAAAATTTCGGGAAAGAAATATTTAAAATAATAAGTTTGAAAACCGGAGCTTGCTGGGCATGGCGTACCACTGTATTCCCACTTTCATTAGCACACACCTAGAATGGTGTACAAAGGGTTAAGCATCCAAAAACTGACCTTTTAGTGCACTGATGCCCTTTTTCTAGCTCCTGCCCTATAGTACATAGGGTATTATGTTATATATGTTAATTGTCCCAGAAAAAATTCTTTAAATAATGGAAAAAATCCCATTCAAATTGGCCAAGTAGTTTTTGAGTCCATAAAGGACAGACAAACAGACTCACACTCATTTTTATATATAAAGATTACTGTGTTTCTTGAATATATACATGCAAATTTGACAATTTATATTTTTTTACAGGCATTCGCATTGATCGTCTTCCCATATCCATTGTTTTATTTTTAGGTCTCCTAATGCAAACAATTGATCAAGGTTCACTGTATCTGTATTTTGGTATTATCTTGAAATATCCCTTTATTCTTGAGAATAAGTACCATGTTGATGGCGAAGTTTACTGAAATATTTATAAATTAATGAGTCATTTTTACATCTTACCTCATAGTGTTTATGTTTTCTTAAACACTGAATTACTGAAATATGCTGATGACTAGGGAGTGGATTTTTATGTTCTAAAAGTTAAGATTGCAACATAGTATAGCAATAAATTAATTTCATAAGTCTTTATATCCAATTAACTGATTTTTTAAAAATAATATAACTTACAAAACCGTTTCTCAATAATTTTTGTGTGAGATCTAGCAACATTACATTTATATTTTACATCTTGCTTATAAATTAAAAAATAAATAATGTAAATAGAACACTATTTCTTTTTAATTTAAAAGTGAAATATGTAATATAAATGTAATAATGCTAGATTCCACACAAAAATTATTAAGAAACGTTTTTTGTAAGTTATATTATAAAAAAATCAGTTGATTGGATATAAAGAGCTTATTACATTAATTATATCACTATACTATGCAATCTTAACTTTGAGAACATAAAAATCCGCACTCTAGTGATGACAATGTAATTTCAGGATCACCATGGAGAGATAAAATATCATTAGCAATTCTAGAACTGCAGGAGAAAGGTGTGATACAAATTCTATATGATAAATGGTGGAAGAACACAGGAGATGTGTGCAATAGAGATGACAAGAGCAAGGAATCCAAAGCCAATGCTCTAGGTGTAGAAAATATAGGTAACTATACTTAAAAGTACAATTAATTTAAAATTCTTCCTTATCACATGTATTATATGTTAGAATTTCATTGTTTTAAAATCCAGTTATTTTTTTTAAAAGGACCAAATATTTTATTTAATTCCTAATTGCATTCCTTATTATTTGGCATGGATTTTTATATGCTGAAGGTTAAGATTGCAGCAAAGTATATACAACAAAATATTAGTGAGTAGTAAGTCTTCTATCATGGTTCCACATATAAATGGTTTTATAATATATAGCTTTATCATCTGTAAATTACAATCTTAATTTTTAGTACAAAGGCAGATAGAACTACTAACACCATCAGACAACTTCTATTCAAAGTATTTTTAACAAGAATGATAACACTGAGCAACAAAAAATGTTATACTACACTAAGGGCCTAAATGCAATAATAATAATATTCTATAAAAAGCCGATAAAGAATAGACACATATACATGTGTATTATACCAAAAAATAGGGCATAAATATTCACCCTTTAAATGCGGATTGAAATCTTAATCCAAATATACATAAGTGTTTTATAGATAAAAAAACTAAGGAAAAATTATTATAAAATGACTATTTCAATTCAATATATTTGTCAAACAATGAAGACACACTTACGAAATCTTATATAATATCAAAAACAACTTATTAGTTTCAACCTAATAGGAAATTCTTACGAAACCTTATGTAACCCAAACACATTAGGGAAGAAGTTAAAAAACACCTTATATAATTTGGCCATGAAGATACTAGGAATATTACTACAGATGGGGCAAGAAATAGGGCTTCCATTAGCTTTAGGGGATGGTGAAAGGTGAAGATAATCATATAAAAGCCGGGATTTTTAGTGAAAAAGGGAGAACGGCAGCAGGACCGATTGCGGTCCCCCCAGCGGGGCCCAGCGGGCCGGTGGCAACTACATGGGTAATATGAAAACTTTCTTTCATTTTTGGTCATTTTCAGACTTAGAATTTAAATAAGGGACCAAATGGTCCTAGAAACTTAAGGTAACGAACAAAGTTGAATATTTTTACGTTTGACAATGTGGCGATTTCAGCTGTTTTAAATAACTTTTTTATATGTTATGGTTTCAATATCTCTTATGTTTGAATTTATTCTAATAAATTATGTTAATTTTTCGTTTACTGTGATTTAATATGTTTAATTGTAGAACTCTTCCTCCAAAACCAAGGCCAACCGCTCGGGCCTAAGACCACTTAAACAATAGGGAACTTAACGCTATCATTACGCAGGGGCTTAACAGACGCCGCGCGTAACATTCTGGTGACTGGCGGTGGTATATTCGTGAAAACAATGTTCTATTATTATTTTCACGGATAAAGAAACGAACCTTAGACCACAAAATTAACCTTCAATTCGTACACAGTAAAAATCTATATGTTTTTTTTTCTTTCAATCGGAGTCACATGAATAAACTATGTCTTTTAAAACAGAGAGAAACCAGAAAATCTTCAACTTTGGGACATTATTATTATTTAACTGGCTTTAGGTTATTTTATTTTGTTTTTTTTTTTTCTGGATTTATATTTGGGTTTTATAGACAAGGGGTAAAGTTTGAATATATCGCTGTTTTTAGGTTATATTTTAGGTATTGATGTTTTTTTCAACAAATGTTTTATTTTCTAGGCAATATTAAGGCTTTTTGTTACAATGGGTAAACTTTTGGATATATACGACAATTTTGGTGTTGTTGATATATTTTTTAGGTGTTATTTTTTTAATAGGCAGACATTTATATGTACATTAATTTTTTTTTTCTAGGCTATGTTATATGTTATGTTCATTTTAGAACTCGATTTTTGATACACATAAGGTTTATGAATTAATTTGGTGTTGTTTCAGTCAGAGGATTTTTTTTTGTTGTTAACCTAGGTTAAGATATTTCTTTTTGAATATTTGTAGAGGTTGTAATGAAAGTGATTTAGTTTTTTTGTTTATTGTGTGTTAATATAGGCAATATCTCATCCAATGTTGTACGTGTATAATGACAATATTTTATTATTTCGTCTATCGGTAAGACGTGGCACGATCATATGTACACATAAATCATTTCTGAAAGCATCACCACGAGAGATAAGCCCAAGGGATCATAGGTGATTTACACGCCACTAGATTGGGAATTTTTTTGTCATAGTGAATTTTTTTTCATATTTTAGAAAGGGTAATAAATATAAGCAAACAAGATGGCGGACACCTCTTATATTTACGCCACTAATGCACTAAATACGTTTTTGTACTATGTAAACATTCATTTTTTTTATATATTCCCGTAAAACACGATCTTGGATATCTTTCTAAATCATGGATAGAGATAGGATACGGAAAATTAATTTATGGTTTATTAACTAGGTAGCTTGGTTTGTTAGGAAAGAATGGAAGTGGCCGACGTATAGTTTTTCCCAATTGGCAACAGAGCCATCTAACGAAGTCTATATTAAACGTTACGGCCATCCCGTAGGAAACTAAACCTACCCATCTCAATCAAATAAAATTCTACTTATATTCGGGCTAATAATCAAAAAGTATTATTGACATAAATACAAGAAAAATAAATCGATTAATATTTAAGTCTCCATGTAACAACTCGTGCATCCACGCTGGGACCTTTGCACCAATGCTAGTCAGGTAATTAATCTTGGCCCACGTAAGGCTCAAGGAACCGCATCATAACTTGCAAAAAAATGAATGATGTATATTTGGAAAATAAATTAACGATTATTCTAATAAGAAGACTATAAAAATTTAATTACAAAAAAGAATAGCCGAAAACTAGCAGGAAAATAGTTAGGGAGTCGGAAAACCTAAAAATCAGAGGATTTGGAAATAGAGTAATAACCGTGAAAAATGAAGTAACATTTAAAGTAACATATTCCCCTACCGGAGATCTTGAGGTAACGGAAATGTTAGGGCTCCCAATATTTCTAGACAATCAGCACTTAATGTCAGCCGGGTTATCAGCCCTGCGTGACGGCCGCCCTTTCCCAGAACAAGAGTCTGGTACTCCTTTCAGTTAGAGGCTGAAGCGCCCCAGGGCCATAGTGCCGCCAGAAGGTCTAGATCAGGTTAACAATCCTAAAACACACCGGGACTTGAACCCCCGACGTTTCGGCTTGTAGCGCAGTGCTTTAACCACTATGTTAGTAGAAATAAATATGAATACTAAATATATCAAAGAAATTTTTATAATACCGATTTGTCACTGGAAATGATCTGGGATTTTTATGGTAATGGCGAGCACCGTATTATATTTAGGAACGTTTTCAGTTAAAAATCGAGAGTAGACATAAAACAGAGGGAACTACTAGCTGCGTGATTTAAATTAATAATAATAAAACACACACTAAAATAATAATCAACACACGAAGTCGGGTACAAATCATACATTCATAATGCGAGATAATGGAAGAAAATGGATGACACATAATAATAGTAATATTAGGGAACGTTCAAGAATATAGAAGTTTCTGAATAATAAATAACAACTCACCAGCGTGGAAAATAAATAACCGCCATCTTGAGAACTATATTAAATTGAAACACGACCTTCATTTACATGCAGAAGACTGATGTCATTTAGGAGGTCAAATAGCTGTAAACTTCCAGCTGATTCTGGAATGTGTTTATTTTGGGTGAAAGTTTAGATTATCCACATAGATAAGAATTCCACACCAACTGTATGAGGAATATGAACAAATTTATACTATGTGCATTTACAGGGAAATAAATATTTTTTTTGACATCAGGAAACGTACTTTAAATAAAGTCCCATGACATTAACAGAAAATAAAGTGGCATTTTAGTAAAATACAGAATGGAAAAGGGGCATGGAAACTTAAAACTTAGAGAGACATCGAACAGAGGAGAATAGGGAATTAGCACAATCAAAAGATGAACTCAACTAATGAGGAATGTAGATTCTAGTTTCGAAAACAGAGAGTATGGAAAAGGGGAATGGAAACTTCGGATAAATTAGAGAGAACTCGATCAAAAGCGGGAATTGAGATTAGCGCAATAATAACAAAGCAGACACCACACACACCTCCCTAAGGGAAATAACATTACTGAGGGATTTCCAATTCGAGACTCATAGAAAGGAAGACGACCGAACTTCAGGTAAAATAAATAACTTAAAATAATTTTTTTATTAACCTCTCATGCGGTGTTGAGAGATTTACAACAATGCCGGCGGGCGCATTCTGTGAAAATTTCGACTACATGTGAGACGGTTCTAAATCATGAGTCAAATAAATCAAAATTAACGTCCAGGAGGCTAGCGCAATTAGGGAGGACTTCGCTTGATCCGTAATTCAGATTTAGGTTTCGGAAACAAAAGAATGGAGATTCTGTATAAATAAGAGAGCTCGAATGGAAGAGGAGAACGGAGATTGGGCATAATCATAGAGCTCCGCTAGTGAGGATTACGGAGGGAGGTAAAACCAAGATGCTTACAGAAGTGATAACAGTAGACTGATGCTTACAGAAATGATAAAAGGAAGGATAGACTTATTCCCAGAAATATTTTCTTTTCGGCTGTATCATGGTTGTTTTTTTGGGGTAAAAATTAGGATACTTGGCAAACAAACATCGACGAATAACCCTCAAGGATAGGATACTAGAGACTAGTTAGGATATCCACGTGAGATTGATGGAATGTGACCAGGCAGATCGAGCTATTAATATTTAATGAGGATCCAAAAACTTAATAAAAAATATAATAATAATAAACCACCAGGAAAGTAAATAATGATAATAACAACAATAATAATAATAATAATAATACAAATAATAATTCACAGTAAATAAATAATAATAATAATAATAATGATAATAAGAATAATAATAAAAATAATTCACGGTAAATTAATTCAGATTAAGAAGGGAGGATGTGCATTATCCAACTTGGTTTGAGAAAAATATATACGTATTACAAAGAGAACGGAAGGGGGCATGGGAACTTAGGAAAATTTATAAACTTTTTGAAATACAGAAATGACCGAAAACAAATTAATTTATTCCCATAGCAATTTAGGAGATGGAGGTTAGGATACTTCACCAATAGTTGGGTGTCTTAATCGATCTAGTAGAAGGTATTATCATATAAATTTGGAATTTCAAGGGCTACACTGAATAATATTTCTAAAGGAAATTACACAACAATTATTATACTCAGCTGATCATGACGCTTGACTGAGGTGGCCACAGGAGGAAACAGAGAAAGAATCTGCGGCCGAGATCTCTCCCTCTGTATACCTTGATAGCATGTCAGTTAGGACTAATGACCAGTCGAGTAGTAGTCACACACACATATGGGATATGACATATTTCGAAAATAGATGGAAACTAGATCGCTTAAGACCCTTCATATTTAGGCCTACGAGGGATAATAAAAGGATAGGCTACAACTTAGGTCAATCTAGGCTAGGTAACGTTAGAAATACACAAACAGAGGTGAAACTTTTACATAGTCGCACACGGGGATACAAGTTGGGAAGGACTAAGGACCCTTTGGAGAGGTTTTGGCAGGTGCAAGTCGGAAGGTGGGGCACCCCCGTTATGACATGATCTAGAGACTGAGAACTCCAAAATGATCTTGGGGCACTGGCCATAAAACCTTGCCGGCTTGGCACTGACGTTAGGGACCATATGGAACATCGTTGTTTAGGGAAGGATAGGCATCGGGGAATTAACAATAAAGGAAACTAAGAGGAAACAAGGAAACATAGAAACAAATGAAAGTACAATACAATTACGGGCAAAGAGACCCACGGAAAACTGTCATGATACCCGGGTTTAGGGAGTGATGAGGGCGATAGGGGAACCCCATCAAAAAGATTAGGATAAAATCCACTTTTCCGATGAGGCGGCGTCCATGAGTTCAAGAAGGCTCTCCCTAAGGTTGATCCTGAGGCAGCAGGATGAGAAGGGTGGGGTCAGGAAGGAACCTAGTCACTGTTGATGAGGATGGGAGCACCCGGCCTCCACTTCGTGGTCGTGCAAGGTAATAACCGAGTCACCGTTGTCGGAGGTCGAGCCCATTCCTGGTCTTCATGGTCGTGCAAGGTGAATTCGCTGGCTCACCCGACAGGAGAAATAGCGAGACAGGAATCGCAAAGATGAGAGGGGTGGGGTTAGGAAGGAACCGAGTCACTGTTGACGAAGATGGGAGCATCCCGGCCTCCACTTCGTGGTCGGCAAGGTAATAACCGAGTCACCGTTGTCGGAGGTCGAGCCCATTCTTGGTCTTCATGGTCGTGCAAGGTGAATTGGCTAACCCATCCCAAGAATACATAGCCGGGATTAGGAACTGAGGTTAGCAGAGAGACGAAACCCCGTCTGGGAGGATAGGATTTAATTCCCTTCTGGATGCAGTAGTGTTCGTTGAGGAACCAACAGAGTTTCTAATAACCCGAAGTTAGGAAGTGAGGTGAGCAAGAGACGAGCCCCGTCTGGGAGGAATGGATTTAATTCCCTTCTGGATGCAGTAGTGTTCGTTGAGGCACCAACAGGCTTTCTAAGAAAAGACAAAAGAAAAGGATAGAATTAGGAAGGACAGGATGCCAGGGAAACCGCGAAGAAAAGTCTACGCACACATGGATATGGTCATAACGAGGGAACAATGAATAATAGACAGGGACGTCAGATACGTTGGGACACTAAAGGAAAAGAATACTAAAGGAAACACAGATATTACGATTGTGCGACCGACGAGTAGAACCAAGAGAGACAGATTGACCTAAGTAGGGATATTACATACAAAAGAGGCTAAACACATTAGGTAGGGAGATCTCGGAAATTAGAGGTTAAACACATAGGGAATACGAGGAGGTTGAAGTTAAATACATTAGGTGGTACAACAAAGAGAGGTTAAACATATACGGATAGTACAAGAAATGAGAGGGTAAACACATAAGAAACTAGAGTTTAAATACATAAGGAATACATGGAATTAGAGGTTAAGTTCATAAAGGGTACACAAAATTAGAGGATAACCACCTAAGGTAGTACATAAAGGGAGATCACAGAAATTAGAGGTTAAACACATAAGGTACTACAGAAAATTAGAGGTTAAACACATAAGGATAGAAGCTAGAGGAAAATAGAGGTAAACTCATAAGGTACTACAGGGAATAAGAGGTTAAACACATAGGGTAATACAAGAAAGTAGAAGTTAAACACATAGGGTTGGACATGAACTTAGAGGTTAAAACCATATGTAAGATAGGGAATAAGTCTACACGTATGAGACCAGGAATTAACTCAAAAACGTAAATGGAAATTAAAAGGAAACCAAAGGATAAGAAATAAACAAGGGAGAGGTTAAACCCATAGGTAAGATGGGGACCCAAGACACGGAATAAAGTCCACGCATAATCGGGAGTTATGAAAAGAAAATTAAATACAGAAATTCAAGAAACCAGATGAGATATTGCGAACGAATCAGGAAGGGCGTAAGGAAATATTGCCGAACGAATTCGGAAGGACTTAAGGAAACAACACCATAAAGACGCATTTTTATTAAGTTAACTTTGTAGGCTGTAACACGAGAAAACGACAGACAGATTAGAAGCGAGAGAATTTAGGATAAAGATGCATGTTTAATAAGTTAACTCTGTAGGCTGTAAAACGGGAAATCGACAGGCAGAGTAGAAGCGAGAATTTAAGATGCAAGACGCATCCCGGATTGAAGAAAGGAAATGCTCTCACAATCAGGACCTCACGAGGGAATGATATACGGAATTCAGGTTACTTAATCGTACTAAGTAGTATTTACATCTTAAAGCCCTAGCGATTTATGTGTAGGCGAGCACACTCGATCGAACCCAGGACTCAAAGAAGGAAAATCAAAATTGAAATTTTATCCAAACAATGGAAGGTTGAAAACCGGCGGTAAAATACGGTGAAAAAAACTGACAATTTTTTGTTGAACCTAGTAAAACCTGAATTGCTATAAGGGCGTAAATGATTCGTGAGAAATCATAAGACCAGAAACATAAGAGCATTTCCTTTGCAACTTGAAGCTAGCTATAAAAGACAAATAGGAACATGGGTGCACCAAACTAAACAATACATGTAGATAACAAGGAGATCTAAAGCCAGGACGTCTAATATGCAATGAGGTAAAATAAACATTCAATGACCAGGAATGATAAAGAGGATGCGGACCCATGTAGTACGAGACAACCACCAAACCCATAATCGATGTTTTTCCAAGTTTAACAAATGCCATGAGATTGCAGCTTCACGCCTGGATCTGCGGCACCACCACGACACCACAAGATGGGAAGCAGATTAAGTAGGGCCAGACTCACGGAGCACCCTATACATCTGAGGACGAGGGCAGCATAACGCTCAAGGACCAACCACACCCTGTACATCTAAGGACGCAGGGCAGCTGCCAGGACCATCTACACATCTCGTGTCGGAGCATAAGATAAGTGAATGTCCAGACTCGCAATTAGCTAAGACAAACACCTCATTAGCAGTAAAAAAACAAACCCAGGCCATTATAAAGAATAATAACGACTTTCTCCAACGCCAAACCTTGGCCTAACTTCCTTCAGCCCAATTTTGTCCTATAGAAGTGTCAAGAAAACAAACTCCAACTCACATCAAGATTAATTCCTATCAAACCTTTCACAAGTTCTCCTTGGACCTAACTGGGTTTTGGAACTAGGCATACCTAAATCAAAGGCCTACCTGGACCAACGGCAGCTGAAAATGAACCACGACCTCAAGCATGAGAACATCGCATCCTCCATCAAGGCAAGCCTACACGAACTTGGACCTTCAAGCTAGCCACAACAGTCACCACAGTTTTTATAAGTTTTACAGTGATCCGGTTCACGGAATAGAACCGTCAGAGTGAATAACAAAAAGAAACCGTCGAAGTGCATAACAAAAGTAACGAAAAGTGATTAAGTGCGTCGGAAATAAATAAGAGTGAAAGTGCGTCGTTTCAAAAGAAACCACAGAAGGTTTAAAACGAAGACGAGAAGATTTTTTTTATAGTCGATATTTTTTGTTTTTTTCAGCAATAAACATTATTTTTCTTTAAACAATAGGCATATTGTATTAAAGCCGCAAAGGCTTGCTATGTTGTGATTTTTGTTTTTTTTGAAGTATGGTGTTCTCACTAAGTAAACGGATCTTACGATATTTCGACGCAATTAAAGGTATCCGGGGCAATTTACAAGTAAAAAAAAACGATCTAACCTCTTAGGATGAGAACAAATACTTCCAGGACAGATGGAATCGCCAATTGACGACGTCAGTTCCACTCCCACTTAAAGATAAACTAATAAGATAAATGTCAGGACCCACCCCCGAGAGGTGAGAGATATCCTGTTAGGAAAAAAGACTTTCGGTTTTTCAACCCTACAGTCTTATTTAGGGGGGGGGAATTGTTATACTACACACTAAGGGCCTAAATGCAATAATAATAATATTCTATAAAAAGCCGATAAAGAATAGACACATATACATGTGTATTATACCAAAAAATAGGGCATAAATATTCACCCTTTAAATGCGGATTGAAATCTTAATCCAAATATACATAAGTGTTTTATAGATAAAAAAACTAAGGAAAAATTATTATAAAATACTATTTCAATTCAATATATTTGTCAAACAATGAAGACACACTTACGAAATCTTATATAATATCAAAAACAACTTATTAGTTTCAACCTAATAGGAAATTCTTACGAAACCTTATGTAACCCAAACACATTAGGGAAGAAGTTAAAAACACCTTATATATTTGGCCATGAAGATACTAGGAATATTACTACAGATGGGGCAAGAAATAGGGCTTCCATTAGCTTTAGGGGATGGTGAAAGGTGAAGATAATCATATAAAAGCCGGGATTTTTTAGTGAAAAAGGGAGAACGGCAGCGGGACCGATTGCGGTCCCCCCCAGCGGGGCCCAGCGGGCCGGTGGCAACTACATGGGTAATATGAAAACTTTCTTTCATTTTTGGTCATTTTCAGACTTAGAATTTAAATAAGGGACCAAATGGTCCTAGAAACTTAAGGTAACGAACAAAGTTGAATATTTTTACGTTTGACAATGTGGCGATTTCAGCTGTTTTAAATAACTTTTTTATATGTTATGGTTTCAATATCTCTTTATGTTTGAATTTATTCTAATAAATTATGTTAATTTTTCGTTTACTGTGATTTAATATGTTTAATTGTAGAACTCTTCCTCCAAAACCAAGGCCAACCGCTCGGGCCTAAGACCACTTAAACAATAGGGAACTTAACGCTATCATTACGCAGGGGCTTAACAGACGCCGCGCGTAACAAAAAATAAACTTTTTTTTTTGTCTTAGAAAGAAAAATGTGTGATTCTGATAGTATTTTTTTCTCCTGAAA
Organism: Diploptera punctata; assembly: GCA_030220185.1. Taxonomy (NCBI): domain Eukaryota; kingdom Metazoa; phylum Arthropoda; class Insecta; order Blattodea; family Blaberidae; genus Diploptera; species Diploptera punctata. The sequence continues at coordinate 2,076,183 of JASPKZ010006073.1, read as the reverse complement.
GTAAATATGACATCGGTTTTTCTCCAGCATGCAATGTTTCCGAGAGATTCCATCCTTTTCATCTGGGAACCACGCATTTCAGACTGGTTTTTGGGATACCTTTAAATCTCATATGAGATTGTTAAGATCTTCTTGAGTCAATAAATGAGGCTCAGATGAACAGCTTTGTTCAATTTATTTTATATCGTGTCTCAAATGTATAATGGACTGCACATTGATATACATCTACCATTTATGTAACACAAACAGTAATGGATCATAAATGGTATGGCTTTCAGAAATTGGAATAGATGAATATGTTGAATTTTCTTTAATATTGTGATATCGAAGCTTCAAAGAGGATGAAAAGCAATCTGCACTCCTCTACTAATTGTAAATATTAACAGAAGAAATAGTTTTCTAAGGAATTTATAAAATATTGCAAAATATATTGGAGCATGATTTAACATGTCTTGCCTGTAATTTGAGTTAAGGGTCATTGAGCAAAACTCACCTTTCTTGGAGAATAGTTATATTTTGAAAACTTTAAATATTGATTCTTGTATTTTTAAGAAAAAAATTTGTATCGCCTCACCTCATACTTTATCTTCTATCCAGACCAGTTTCAGAACCTAATTAGTTTGTTCCTCCATCAGATTGAGGAAGAAACAGTTCATCAATACAACAGAACAACTGTCGTGAAAATTCTGAAGATGGAATCAATTAAGTCTGAAACTGGTCTAGATAGAAGATGGGGTATAAGGTGAGGGTAACAAAAAAGTTCTTAAATTTAATATATACCTCATAGTGTTAATTCCTACAAAGTTCATTTTTGTTTTGTACTTTGTTGCAGGTGGTGTTTTTGTAGTCCTATTGTGTGGCCTTGCTCTTGCTATTCTAGTTGCTATATTAGAATTTTGTTGGAACTCGAAGAAAAATGCCCAAACAGATCGTGTATAGTAGTTTACTATTCTATCAGTTTGATTTTTTATTATAAAAATTAATTCTTTGCTCAAATATTTTGTATAAAAATTTAAAACTGCTCCTTGCTTCTTAAGCACAGAAAAAAAACTTGACTTTTTTGTGCCCTTTCAAACATACATATTTTTTACCAGCAGAAGTCTGTTTAACAAACATTCTAATGATTTTATTTAAACAAAAAAATATATACCTGAATCAGGATTTGAATCCAGTGTCTCTGGTTATGTTCACCAGTGCTCTGACCACTAAGCAACCAGGCTTCCAATTCAAATGAATACTAATTCTCTCATTTATATATATATATATATATATATATATATATATGAATTCCCGTGTGCTAAGGCTATGAACTTTTCATTCTACATGCCGTCTGCAGCTTCTTTTAACAAGAAGACTTTATTGAGAATTAACACCACATTTATAGCCAGTGAATCAATGCCCATTAGGGCGAACCTTTCTTCTTATTATTTATAGCCAGTGAAGCTTATTTTCAATCTTAAATATTAAATTTATCACTTCTTACTTAGATACAAATCTTATTTAAAGAGAAAAAAATATGGTGAAATTAAATGTTTCTTACCTCTCCTCATATAAATTTTCTAAGTTGATCGCGATTTCGAGACTATAACTGTCTCATCCTCAGAACTTTCTTGGTGACTGGTGTTATGTCTTTCGGAAGAAACTCTTCTTCTTCCCTCTGTTGGTGGACCGATGAACCTCTGGATCAGGTCAAAATTTGCGGGAATTTCGAAGTTCATAAGTTTTCCTTTATTTTTTCTGAATGTGGATCTTTTCTCAAACCGTGAGTTCCTTTTGTTTGTCTATTTGTTTAATTAGACTGGCTTTTGATTATCAATTAAATGTTTTTCGGACCAAGCATGAGCAGCTACTTTCTGACTTTTCCACTTCTCCGTTTTTGATGTTTCTAAGATGTTCTTTCACCCTTGTTTTCCAAATTTTTCTTTTCGTTTTTCCAATATAAAAGAAGAAGAGTTTCTTCCGATAGACATAACACCAGTCACCAAGAAAGTTCTGAGGATGAGACAGTTATAGTCTCAAAATCGCGATCAACTTAGAAAATTTATATGAGGAGAGGTAAGAAACATTTAATTTCACCATAAATTAAACCTTATAGTGATTAATTCCTATAAAAGTTAAATAAAGAAAAAAATATATTTGAATCGGGATTTTTAAACCAGAGACATCAGGTTCAAATCCCAATTCAGGTGTATATTTATTTCTTCAAATAAAGTTTGTCTTTTGGTAAGAAGTGATAAATTTTATATTTAAGATCAAACTCTAATGATTGTTCAAAGTCAAATTTTTAACTTCTGACTTATTCAGAGTTAATACAACTAAAGAGAAAAAATTCCTGTCTAAATCAGGATTTGACCCAAGATCCCCAGCTTTTACATTACCATTGTGCTACTTACAATCCAAGAGAAGACAAATTTTCCTCTGTATGAAATCTCCATGTATCCCTATTGATGAACTTTTATTCACAGGGCCACTTCTTTTAAGAGGACTTTATGATAGGATTTGTTCCATGCCATATCACCTAATAATGAATATTGAAATTATTGTATTCAGGCTTGCCATTTACATAACTAAACAACTAATCTTGCAGCTTCTTATTCAAGAGGACCTAAAATGGTATTTTTAACACTACTATAAATCTAGTAAAGTTTATATTGCAATGATTTTGCTTAAATTTATGAATAGAATGGTATTTGGGCCCAGAAATTGACAGTAGCTGTTTTAATCCTAGATTATATATATACATGTTTACTGTCCACCGCTGTGGTCTCGAGGTAGCATGCTGCCTTGTCACGCAGCGGGCCCAGGTTCAATCCCCGGTCGGGGCAGTTTTTTCTAGGTGAGGTTTTTATCGGGGTTTTTCCTCACCTGTAAGACAAATATCAGGAAAACTTTAAGGCCCAAACGGTCCCCGAAATCATATGGCCATCATCATCATTATCATCCTTATCATTATTATTATCATCATCATCATCATCCTTCACCAGTGTCGAAAGCAACGGGAAGCTACCACACCTACAATTCCCTAATAAAGCTGCAAGCATAGCATGCAAATGCTATGATTGCAGTGAAGGACCTGCCCTCAGGCAGAATTACTATGGATGGATATGTTTACTCATGGTTAAATTAATGTCTCAAGAGAGTAGTAAGGTAAAGGAGAATTCGTGCTTGGATGGTGTTTTAAATAGTCCAATAATTAATCAAAAATTAAAATAAAGATTTAAACATATATATATATATATATATATGTGTGTGTATTTTATTGAAAAAAAATAACAATCATATTTAACCATAACAACATGAAATACAATATAATTTCTGTAAAATCAAATGTTTCATACCTCTCCTCATATTAATCTTCTAAGTAGATCATGATTTTGAGTTCATGGCAAACCCATCCTCAGTACTATTTTGCCGACTAATGTTATGTAGATCGGTAGAAGTGGTTTTTTTCCGATCGACATAAAATTAGTTGGCAAAATAGTACTGAGGATGGGTTTGCCATGAACCCAAAATTGTGATCTACTTAGAAGATTAATATGAGGAGAGGTATGAAACATTTGATTTTGCGTAAAGCAAGCCTCATAGTGATTTATTCCTATAAAAGTTCAAAATATAATTTCTGTTTAGAATACTGATAATATCTCTAGGTTTTATGATTACTATAAATATCTCTGCACCTTACAGGATTTCCTATGAATTTCTGTATTGTTAAAGAACTATATGATTGAGAGAGATCAAGAGAGTTCCTAACTTAGGGCCGCATGCAAATACATTAGTCTCTACTCAAATTACTTCCAATCACTGGTGAGCTGACTCACCGTGAGCAATTGCTGAGATCGAATTAACGGCCGACTTACCGGTCATGCATGAAAGTTGACGTTTTTGTAATATTGGCAACGAATTACCCAGAATTCTCAGCGATAAACCACTTCCGTTATTTTCGTCTGCTATAGAGGAACGCATTTACGTTTGCATCCCGCAAATAATACCCTATACAACGACGTCTGTGTCGCGCAATATTTTCGCCGATCATTCTCCTATTCTTCCAGTTGAATTCTTTGGTAGACTCTATCAAATTCCTCTCTCTCCGCGTATACCGAAAACATGATCAAAGTCTTCAAGGTCCGACATCTTGGATAAAGCTGCAAAGGTTTCAAACTACATCGGTTACCATCGGTTCCCTTCGGGATTTTCACGATAAGTTTCTATCTTGAGCTATGATCTTAAGGTACCTCGTCAGGTAGCTTACAATTATTATCGCATGAATAGATTTCTGAGTAAGCAAATGTATTTGGATAAACTTTCTCAGCAGAGAACGCCTTTTACTGTCTAATGCATTTATAAATTCGACCCTTAAAGTTTAGACTTAATTTATTAAACTACATTTATAGCTAGGATTGTATAATTTATTACTTTTTACTCTGATCATTCTAGTCCATCGCTGTGGTCTTGAGGTAGCGAGCTGCCTTGTCTCGCAGTGGGCCCGGGTTCGATCCCCGGTCAGGACAGTTTTTCTGGGTGAGGTTTTTATTGGGGTTTTTCCTTACCTGTAAGACAAATGTCAGGAAAACTTTAAGGCCCAAAGGGTACCCTAAATCATGTGCCATCCCAATCATCATCATTCATATTCATCTTAGATTAAGCTTAGGATTAGGGACTCTCCTGGCGCACCACTATCATCATCATCATCACTCATCATATCATCGGGGCAACGTAACCCTGTCATCCATGCGCCCCAACCTCAGAAGTGGGTTACAAGTACGCCATGCCAGGAGAGAACACCAGGAATGTCGAAAGGCAACCTGGGGTATTTGCAAAAAAAAAAAAACTTTTATCATTCTAGTTTAATAATTAAGACCTTTATCTGTTAGAATTCTATATTACTGATAAAAATACTTTTCAAATTATTAACCACTGAAACAGATAACTTAACAAATTATTCTCTCAATGTTTTATTATTCATTTCATACATCTCAATGATGGATAAATCATATTTGAAGAGAAAAATTATACGCTCAGATTGGTGCTCGAACCCAGGACCTTTGGCATTCCAGGCCAATACTCTACTGACTGAGCTACCTGAGCGAGTTCCGATCTAAACGCAATTTTTTCTCTTATACTCTACTCCTGGCGCGACAGGCCTACAAGGCCCTTAGCCTACCAGCCGGCTGCTGGCCTCACATCCACATTTGTCAATCACAGAGGTAGATGATAATCAGTCAGTGTAGAGGTGACATGTGGTCAGCATGTCGAGTCCCCCAGCCGTTATAGCTGATTTTCTCAACCTGGAGCCGCTACTTATTGTAGCTACCCAAACGTATCACGATGCTGGGTGGGCACCGGTCCCATACTGGCCGAAATACCATGAGAAAATTTCTTCCCCCATGGAGACTCGAACCAGCGCAAGTCCCGTAGCTCTGCGCCAAGGCTTCCTGCCTTAACCACTCGGCTACGGCGCGGGACAAAGTAAAGTGTTCCCACAACAGGCCCGGAGGCCCTTGGGGTAGTAGGAGGTTAAGGCTCCCACTTTTTCTAGACAATCGGCACTTTACGTCAGCCGGGTTGTCAGCCCTGCGTGACGGCCGCCTTTACCCCCAGAACAAGCGTCTGGTACTGATTTCAGTTAGAGGCTGAGTCGACCCCAGGGCCATAGTGCCGCCAGAGGGTTTGGGTCAGTTTAAAAATCCTGACCCCAACGGGACTTGAACCCTCGATCCTCTGGCTTGTAGTTCAGTGCCTTAACCACTACGCTACGGCGTGCCCCCATTTTTATCTTATATACGTTGTTAATTCCCATGCACCAAATGCTATGAAACCTTCATTTCTATCTTTGCAAATGGCAACTTTTTATTAAGAAGACATTTGCAAAATAGAAACAAAGATTTCATAATATTTAGTGCAGGAATTAACAACGTATATAAGAGAAAATGTGGAAAGCAACGGGAAGCTACCACACCTACAATTCCCTAGTAAAGCTGCAACATAGCATGAAAATGCTATGATTGCAGTGAAGGACCTGCCTTCGGGCAGAATTACTATGGATGGATAAGAGAAAAATTTGCAATTAGATCAGAACTTGCTCAGGTAGCTCAGTCGGTAGAGTATTGGCCCAGAAAGCTAAAGGTCCTGGGTTTGAGCCCTGGTCTGAGCATATCATTTTTCTCTTCAAATATGAAATTATTCTCTACCTACAAATAACGAATGAATGTCATGCCCTGGGCACATGCCCAGGACCCAAAGGTCCACACCTCTTGCTGAATGTCTCTGAGTCAAAGATCAAAAAGATCCCATCTTAACATGTGGGTTTATAATTTATATCTCCTAGCTGTGTTCACTTTGGACTTTAAATTCTTTAGCCATTTAGGTGCCGTGAGCTGATTAGATCGGCTCTGGATGCTTCTGTCCATTACCTGCCAGACAATATACTTAAACTACTTGCAAAGCCGATCACATCTCTGATACAAGAGATTTTACCAGTGGCATGCAGAGGGGTAAAGTAGGAGCTTTACATCTCCTCTCACCACATGCTTTCATGTTTGTTCAAACATTTATTTTGATATCATATTTTAAACATTTCTTCTAAGAATATTGTGTTTAATCTTTTGTTTGTTAAATAGTCTGTGTTTGTTAAATAGTCTGTGTTTGACTTATGTCATTATTTGCTGTCTGAAATTATTTCAAATTTTAAATTCCAACAGTTGATGATTTTAAATTTATTCATATATTTCTACTATTTTATGTAAGTTATTATTTTTGTATAATTTTACCAAATATTATTTATCCAAATTATTACATCCTTATCCCAAATTTTATTTATCCCAATTGATACAGATGGGAAGGAAGCTTGAATTAGCTCAATGGTCTGGAGCATCAGCAAGTTAAGCTGTAGGTTTCGAGTTCAATTCCCGGTTCAAGCATTAACACTTTCCACACCTCAACCCATGGTATCTGTTTTCTGATGATGGGCTACTTGTTTTTAACACTTTTGTGACTTTTTTAAGCTACTTAGAAAAATAACAGAACAGCATATCAGTTATCTATAATAAATAAAATTTGTATTTTTTAATGGTATTACTAGTTTTTAAGATGGCCATCACAGAATTTTAAAAAAATGCATGTTTTTTGCTTACAAGGAAAAAGAATGGATTCTTTTGATCATTTTTCTTTTTTTTTTTTTTTACTCAAATCACTTGCAGAATATGGTGGTTCATAATCATTGTCATCATTGGTATAATCATTTTTGGAACAGATGAACCCAAAAAAATATTAGACTTCAGCAAGGACACGCTGTGAACTTGATCCAGCCATCTTGCAACTTTAACAACAACAGATGATGTAGCCTCAATCATAAAATCAAAATTAGTCGTGTAGGAATCGATATATATGAAAAGAACACACTCTACGGGAAAGAAAAATAAGTAAACTTTCAGCAGGAATAGACGAAGAACGTATTGGATATGAGCAGTTTCAGTACTTTGCATGGCAAATGCCAGATCATACGAGATGCAGGCTTCGTTCAGATAGCCATTTTTACAGAACGTAATAGTTACGTGCGGCATGTTGAAAGTGTTAATAAATGTTCTCTTTACCATTCTTACAATACTATATTGTTTCCTGAGATAAAAAAAGTTGATTAGTTAAACAACACATTTATTTGATTTATTCTTAAATGCTTATAATTTTTTAATTTATTTCAGCAATCCCTTTGCTCAGAGATGGCAGAAGAATTGCGATTTGCTGTAAGGTGTCATGGGTCACGACAGAGACCAGCATTAAAAAGGTCTTGCACACGTTGCTCCCCTGGCACAACATATGTGCCTGCAGCATTAGAGATGCCACACATCAATGGGGTTAGTGAGTACCTGTCTTCCAGTCTTGGGTATTTCTACTCTATTTCATGATATCATATGGACAGTGACTTAAGCTTTCATAATATTGTTAAATAAAGTATGCTTTATAACAGGAAATACCTAAAAAAAATCCTTGTGCACAATTTAATACCGGAATTTGTCTTAGCAGTGATTACATTTAATTTATGCATAAAATTATGTTATAGAATAAAACTACAAAAAATTATATTAATAAAGTGACATCATAAATAAAAAATTCCTGTGTGAAAATAAATGTAATTTATTGTTTATTAGTATCAATGCTGGTTATATGGCAAAGGGATTCTGTGTCCTTTCCAAATTTTTGAGCTATGCCAATTGTAGCGTATGTAGCTACAGTCAGGTCTAACTTTGTCAGTTCAAGACTTAGGGGTCAGACAAAGGTGTTCTTACAAGGCTAATGTAAACATTGACCCTAGGTTTCCATATTAAACAGTTATTAATATTATATATTTAATAAATAAAAGTACCAAAGTTTTATATGATTTTTATAAATATTTATTTTATTTAACTTTCATAACATCTGTTTCAATATACTGTATCTTTATTAGACGAATGTCATTAATACAAATACATGTTTTTATTTATGAGTATTGTCAACTATGTAAACAAATGTAACTAACCAATAGTTGACTATACTTATAAGTACAAAAATGTATTTGTAATTATGATATTCATCTGATGGAAGATACAGTGTATTGAAACAGCTGTTACGAATGTTAAATAAAATATATATTTATGAAAATCATATAAAACTTTGATAGTTTTATAAAATAAAATATTCATGGATTTTCATCAAGTAAACATCAAATGACGGGACACGCCATAGTGTAGTGGTTAATGCACTGTGCTACTAGCCAGAAGGTCGAGGGTTCGAGTCCTGGTGGGTCAGGATTTCTAAACTGACCCAAACCTTCTGGCAGCACCATGGCCCTGGGGTCGACTCAGGCTCTTAATGAAATGAGTACCAGACGCTTGTTCTGGGGATAAAGACGGTCGTCACGCAGGGCTGATAACCCAGCTGACATCAAGTGCTGATTGTCTAGAAAAGTGGAAGCTTTAACCTCCTACTACCCCAAGGGCCTCCTGAGGCCTGTAGTGGGATACCTTTACCTTTTAAACTTCAAATGAATTTGATGTTTTTATTATTCATTTCATACATCACAATGATGGATAACTCATATTTGAAGAGAAAAATGATAGCTCAGACTGGGACTTGAACCCAGGACCTTAACAACGTATATAAGAGAAAGATTTGTGTTTAGATTGGACTTTGCTCAGGTAGCTCAGTTGGTAGAGTACTGGCCTAGAAAGCCAAAGCTCTTGGGTTCAAGTCCCAGTCTGAGCATATAACTTTTCCTCTTCAAATATGATCAAATCAATTAATCAGTTATCAATATTGTTTATCAAGCATTCCAATAAAATATTTATAAAATACTAAAAAATAAACAAATGAATGGCATCATATTCAATATTAGATACCAATCAATATTCTATTAGTAGCACCCCTAGAAATAAGTTTCAAAATTGTTATTATATAACAAGATAATAATGGCTTATAAAAATATAATAGGAAGTGACATTATGAGGTTCTACTTAACCCATCAGTGTGGAATGACGTGCAGTGTCCGCATAAAATAAACACTACTTTTCTGCGGAGTGCTGATCGAGCATGTTCGACATGCACCACGTTTGTTTTATTATGATTCTTAATGAAAATATACCAAGAAAACAGGCTTTGTGAACTGCCATCTCATAGAGGAGATATTAAAATTTCCTTTAACATAGAATATATATTTAAATGCTTCCACGCTGAGGGGTTATTAAATAAGTTTGGTCTGCCATCATCTTACCTCATATTTGGTTATTTCTTACAAGATATGTTTCAAAGCATCTTTGCTTCATCTTCAGTTGGTACAGTCTGTTATATTTGGTTGTTTCTTTAAGATATGTTTCAAAGCAACTTTTCTTCATCTCAGTTGGTACAGACTGCACCTACTTTGAAACATGTCTTACAAGAAACAACCAAATATGAGGTAAGATGATGGCAGACCAAACTTATTTATTAATAATGACTTATTGCTTGAGCAATTTTTTTAGAATATGAGTGTTGTAAATTGTTCTTATTTTTCCTTTTCCTTCTCCATTACAATGTTGGGGGCTGTCTCAATCGACTTCCTCTACTCTATGGTGTCTTTTGCTATTGTCTTCAGTTCTCCAACCATTTTCCTGTTTCTTCTTGCTATATCCTCTATACCTCCATGTAACTTTCCCTTTCCTTGGCATTCCTCTTCCTCATTTTCCTTTAGGTTTTTGCTTCCATTATCTACTTAGACTTCCTCTGCTCTTACATTCTCACTGTATGTTCCAACCACATCAATTGTCCTCTTTTTATTTTATGTTTTCAATTAATATCTGCTTTAATGCCTCCCTGATCTTTTCATTCATTATTCTATCCCCTATCATCTTCCCTATTATCCTTCTACAGAGTTCTTCATTTATAACCTAATTGCACACAGGCAAAACACCATGTGCCCGTTAGGTTATAAATGAAGAATCCTGTATAAGATTTCATCTCAACAGCAGCTATGTTTTGAACTAATATAGAAAATATCACTATGAGGTTTAATTTAAAATTTAAAATAAAATTCTTCACACCTCACCTCATATCCTGTCTTCAATTTAGACCAGTTTCATAACTTTAATGAGTAAGAAGCAATCTCCTGGATGATAGAACATTGGTCGTGTAACTACTAAAGATGTAACCACTAAGGTTATGAAACTGGTGCAGGTACGTTCCTTATTTCTTGACTTCTCATTGACCAGCTTTCAACCCATACAATAATGTTGTGTTGTAATTTTTAAAAAATTGAATAATTATAGTTTCAGGAAACAGGAATGTTCTTTATTTCTTGACTTCTCATTGGCCACCTTTATCCCCCATACAATAATGTTGTGTTGTAATGTTTAAATTGAAATAATTTCAGGAGACGGGAATTCTTCCAATGATCGAGATGAAGAAATCATCCCTGAGTTATGACCCTGATACCTAGTGTCGGTTGCATTCAGTTAACTCTGAAGCAAAGAGAATCAAAACAAAAGACAATTTAAAATTTAGAACTAGAGAACGATTTTACTGTGATAATGAGAGCGATGAAATACAAGTTCATAATGCAGATGTTTACTTATGAAGTGAATAAGTTATAGACAAGTTTTTTAAATTATAAAAGTGATATTTAAACTGCTGGTGTTCTATGCTAGGGCTTACATGAAAAGCATTGTAAAACAATGCAAATGGGTAAGAAGGTAGAACTGCTTCATAGAATGTGTTATCAAGGACCAATTGTATAAAGAATCAATCTGAGATCCCACAATGAAATTAACTTCAATTCAATCTGGTCTTGTTCTAACTGATAGGGTAAGAAAGAAAACAAATGCTTATATTATAATTTGATTATTTGTTATAACCAATTTAAAGCACTTAAGTTTTACAACTCAAACTCAACACTGGAGGTCTAATACCAACAAAGAAGCAAGTTGACTTGAGATACTTAAAAATATAACATCCATTAATTTTTATCTTACTAATAAATTAAACTTCAAGTGGAGTAAGAAACAAAATAAATATCAACGTATATAAGAGAAAAATTTGCATCTATATCGTAACTCGCCTCGGTAGCTCAGTTGGTAGAGCACTTGGCCCGGAAAGCCAAGGGTCCCGGGTTCGAGTCTCGGTCTAGGCGAAAATTTTTCTCTTCAAATATAAAATAAATACCTTTATATTGTTTATTTTAGGAAGTATCATTTTGAGATTCTTTTAATCAAGTTTTTATGAGAATGGGAACATCTTATCTCAAATTATTGTGATTTCTGTTCAAACATGTTTCGATATAATCCTCTATATCATCGTCAGCTTCCCCATATTGTTGAATTTTATGTTGTGGACACTGGATGTCAATATCAGCTCCCTCCTCCGGCTGACCAAAGAACCTCCAAACTAGGTCATGTTCAGCAGGAATTTCAAAATTCATTACTCTATTTTTGTTCTTCTGAATGTAGATTTTTTCCCAAATGGTGAGATAGGAAAATGTGAGTTGGGAAAAAATCTACATTCAGAAGAACAAAAATAGAGTCATGAATTTTGAAATTCCAGCTGAACGTGACCTAGTTTGGAGGTTCTTTGGCCAGCCGGAGGAGGGAGCTGATATCAACATCAAGGATCCACAACATAAAACTCAACAGTCTGGGCAAGCTGATGATGATATAGAGGATTACATTGAAACATGTTCGAACAGAAATCAACAATAATTTGAGGTAAGATGTTCCCATTCTCATAAAAACCTTTATATTATTTGATTAAGCATTATAAAGACTCAAGTTTAGATTACCTTTCCCTTGATTTTTCATACTATATGCTTGTAATATTGTTGCTCTACATACTTCTTCCATCTTTACTAACTTTTGTACTATTTTAAACTTTTGCAACGATACTTATAACATTTTTTATAATTAGTAAATATTTATCTGCATATGCAAAATATTGTATTATCTCAAACGATATCATTGTGTACATGCATGAACGCTTAAAGAAACTTCAGCTAGATGGAAAATTATTTATGAAATCAGAATGGCCAACATTCAAAAATATATTTTAAGAAATCTATATGTCACTCACTTCATTAAATAATATGCTTCTTCTTCTCTTCTTCCTTCCAAGTATTAGGCCAAGGCCTGTTACGATCCTATAGAAAATTTTCCCTCCAGCGTTTCATAGGACGGCCCAGTGATCTTCGTCCTCTTGGTATATAATTATAAATAGCTTTGGGGATCCGATTTGAACTCATTCTTTCAAGATGGTGTTTCCAATTTAGTTGGTACTGTTTAATATATTCCAAATAAATAATATGCATGTAAATAATTAATAAATAGTGAGTCATGAAATCTCACCTCATACTCCATGATCTTCAAGCATGAAACCGTAGTTTCGAGAGGCATCCCTCTCATCTTCAGCAATCTTTACAACTCAAAACTATGGTTCCATGCTTGAAGATCACGGAGTAAGATCTGAGATTTCATGACTCACTATTTATTAGTTATTAACTTGAAAACCTCATAATGTTATTTCCCATAATTAATTTATAGAATAAGCATTTAATTTACTTTGTTATATTAGGAAGGGGAAAGTTGATGTACATTCATTTCTAATATCTATTTGGGAATTTATTGTGAAGGTTGGTTAAACTGATTTCACACATATGTCTGCCATCTAGCTGAAATTTCTTTAAGCATTCACGCATGCGTACTATGATTCTGTAGAACTTCGAAAAATTTTCAGGTAAGGTAAACTAAACTTTTTCCCATTACAGCTAATATAAAGTATACAAATTTTAAATACAGTTAACACCATAGGTCTAGACCATAGATGCTGACTTTTAGGCTCAAATAAAATAGTTGGCAAAAAATTATAAAAATCCCTACATGTATCCAACACAAAAAAAAAACTCTCGAGAAATGATATTGCCTAAAGTTTAGAGCATTGTTGCAGATGTTCAGTTTAATTTGAATTATTGCAGAGCAATGAAAAATTTATTATGAGCTTCTTACAGTTTTCAACTCAAGTAATGGAAATGAAATTACTATTGGAATCAGCATAATAAAGTATGTTGGTGTTTGGTGGTAAAAGAACACAAACACCAATCAACTTACTGTTCATTTCTTGCTAAGCAGAGGAGAAAATAGAGATATTAAGATATATTAGTAGTTTTTTTATTTATTTAAAACTGTTTTAACTGCACAATTGATATTACATCAAGCCTCTGTAGTTCTTGCAACAATTTAATGGATTATGGCTGCTACATATAATACAAAAAGTAATAAATATTTATTTTCAACATGGCAAAGAAAACCTTATGTGATACGAAAAATCTATTAACATTAAGCTATGTAGGTAGGAAATAACACTATGAGGTTTATTTTAATATTGTTTAGTTGTTTCTTGACTCACCTCATACTTCTTAACTCCCAAGCAGACTCGAGTTGTGAACTTAATACAACATTGAGAATGTCACAAATGAAGTGAAGAAACTCGAGTCTGCTTGGGAGTTAAGAAGTATGAGATGAGTCAAGAAACAACTAAACAATATCTGTTAACATATTTAAATTCAGCACACCAAAATTAGGTTTAGAGACCTGTTAAACACTGTGCCACAGAAAAAAAAATTAATTCTCAGGCCTGCGTAAATAAATAAGATTAATTATTCCTTTTGAGAGTGATAATAAATATAGGAACTTCATTTTTGCTGCATAGTAGGAAGTTCTCATATCTATAATAACCTAAAACAAAAAACTTAAACTGCTCTTTTCACCCATGGGATGAATTTACCTTAATTTATGATTATAAATAAAAACACATATTAATAGTGAGTGGAGAACATATTTTTGTCGACTCACCTCATATCATTTCAAATTTCTTTGATACCAACGGTATCAGACAATATCATGTCCCTCTTCAGTCATGGCTTCCACTGATGAAATTCTGTGATTGTTGATTTCTCTAAGGACATCACCTGTTGTGCTGCCATCTTTCATTGGAATTATAAACTTTGTAATTAAATTTTTATCCGTCAAAATATCAAAATTCATTTCCCAAATTGTCAATTCCAACGGTTTATCCAATTGTTTCTCCACTCACTATTAATGATATAACCTCATAATGTTTACTTCCCAATATTAATTTAAAAAACACATATGTCTGAAAATATGGTGGATGAAGCTACACTTTCCTGTGCCCTGATCTTTAGCTGCAGGAGTGCTTTTTTACTGATAAAGACCCGTGCCATATATTGCAGTTGTTAATTCCAGTTGGCTTATGAAATTTCACAATTATACATATTTAATTATTCTTATATCAATAATATTAATTTTAATTTCCATTGTTTTCATCTCAGTTGAATGCTGTAAATATACATTATGTTAACTTTGCATCTTCATTGGTCTATATCTTCGTTTAATTGTCTAAGTTGTTAAACTTATGTATTTTGTTTGGTTGTAATGTTTAAAGAAATTGTTTATGTCTTACTCCATATGTTAGATCATATCAGACTAATGAAAATTTTAAAATAATAATAATATAATCAAGAGAGAATATTAATCATTCACTTAACCTATTTGATTTGGAAGATAATTTTTTCTGACATATAGCTTATTTATTTGCATAAAAAATTGTTTTCAATTATTTAAATTTTTAATCTGCAAAACTTAAGGAAGGTCTTACATGCAAGTATATCAAGAGTAGTAGACAATAAGAAATTAAATTATGTTCCAAACTAAAGTACGGTATTTTAAAAACAGTTACAAAATTACATATACTAATTTTTATTTAGAGTACTGCATTGTAATAAAACACTTTAGATTAATGAATGAAAATGATAATTTGTGGCTTCAAACAATTTGAAATATGAGTTGTTTTGTGATATAATAGAATGAGTGAGAATATCATCAGGTATTAAAAAGACAACTTTTCACTTAATGATGAACATTACTCTTGTATGATAGAATACAAGCCTAATCTATTATCTTTTTGTTCAAACCTGGGGGTCAATGAATTTTTCAAAGTGTAAAATCCTGCGTATGGGTTCCTTCAGAAGGAAACTAAATTCACAACTCTTGAGTCTTAGATTTACAGACATAAAAATTTGAAATCAGCCACAGTGGACTAGTGGTTATGCTCCTTGTCTCTGGTCCCGAGGGTCACGGGTTCAAACCCGGCCGGGGTCGATGGATTTTTTAGGATGGAAAAATCCAAGGAGCAAGTCCTCCGGGAGGGACTTTAAGCCGTGAGTCCCGAGTCTGAAGATTTTCAGGCTCGTAAAAGATCCTTAAGCCTGAATGAAAAGGCCTCTAAGCAAAATTTATCAAATTTTTCCATCCTAGTACTACCTTGGTTTCCTAGATGTCAGTATGAGGCAGAATGCTGATCACGAACCACTCAAATGACATCTATACAAAAACAAGTGTAACTAAATTAGTATGGTTCAAATTATTCCCTGTAGGGGAGAGCGCCTAAATCTCTGTTAACCCATTGGAGACACGTTTAAAGTGCCTAGCATGTTCACTGGGAACCCATTTAAATCTCCGCGCCGCTACTCGGCTGCGCTGGACTTTAAATACACATACTCTGTTCTATCACTTATGATTTCAGATATTTTGTTTACCCCTGAATTTCTTTTAGTATCTTGTACTTTTACGAATAGCAAAGGAATGTGGCCTACCTGCTACCCTCTTTTGTGCATTGTAAACCGTTATGTTTTGTTATTTTCAAGGCTGTGAAAGTTAACAAACAATTCAGAAACCATCTTTTTGTAAAAGTTCTCGGACATTGCCTTGAAAGTAAACACAAATCATATGTTCAAACAAGACCGAAAAAAATAACAAACGCAATATAATACTGTACATAATAAAAATAAATATATGAAATAAAATAAGCATAGACCTATACATTATAAAATCAGGAAAAGTTCTTCGTATATTCTTTAATTATCATAGTTATATATCGACCTGTAAATTATAAAATACTATAGATAAAAACTGGACGAAACTCACCTAATATTTCTACCATCAGTAGCATGCACGGTTACGTTGTCACTGTATATTATTTCATCGTCCGAATCTTCGTTCCATAATAATTCACTACAATCACTGTCACATAATATTTCATCCACTACTTCACTTAGTTTTCTCAAAAGCAATACGTTCTCTCCTATTTACGCACATATTGCAAGAAAAAAATTAATTTTAAAACTATGAATTTTAACAAATAAGCACTGAATTTATATTCACTTATATTTTACCGTAATAAATGCCTACAACTATAGTCTACTATTCTATAAATAATAACTAAAATAAACTATACAATACACTAGGCCTATACATATTTACTTTACATAAACAAACAACACATTTTACTGATGGTGAACCGAAAATGTAAACCACTAAAGAAACCTAACGTCTTACAGTGGGGGTTATAACACAACAACGAGTCTACCTCGTTGTGGGGCTGTTTGGACTTTCTACCTGCTCACGAGGGAGACTCGTTAAAAGTCTCCAATGGGTTAAGGGAAAAATGCTTACAAGAAGAAGAAGAAGAAGAAGAAATTTGAAGTGTAAAAAAGAAACTTCTGAACAACATTTGTCAGCCCTTTAAACTTAGATTTGAATTATAATGTTAATGAACTTATCAACGAGTATTGTTAAATAAAATACTTTTTATTTATTTATCTGTTTCACATTTATGGATGGTTATGGCTCCGAAAGGTCGCCAGTACTAGTACAGAACACCATAGGTGTTTAATTGAATCATTCGAATGATATGTTTCACATTTACATATTGATATATATAATAAAAATACTAACATTTTTAGGAATTAAAAAAATTAAATAAATAATCTATATTTAAATCTGAATTTTCAGTTTGAGTACTCACTTGTATTCAGAAGAATTATTAAATAATTTGGACGAGGAATAAATGTAAACATTAAACAATACAACTTATTTAAACTTAACATGAATTGTTACAATGATGTATATGGCTTATATAATTAAATGAGAAATTAAACAAAATTAAAGTTATTTATAATAAATTAATATTATTTTCTAATATTGTTTAAATACTTCTAAATATTATTTAAACTTCTTTTTTTTCACGTGGATTCAACAATGAGTAAAATTTTGTTTTGGTTTTTACTTTTTTATTTTTATTTAAAAAAAACAAGGGAGGAACTGTGATGAGTTTTTGTATTTTAGTAAATACAATATTTTCATGGTCCTCAAGCATAAGGAGATAATTTTCAGATATATTTTGCAATAAGAATAAAATTAATTGTGAATTCTTCTTACCTCTATTCTATGTTTTTTTAAACCCAGCACCGGAGTATCGGCGACCATCGTCACCATCATCAGCTGATGATGGTGATGATGGTCGCCGATCTGCAGGGCTGTGTTTAAAAAACATAGAAATATGAGGTAAGAAGAATTCACGATTCATTTTATTCTTATCAATAAAACCTCGTAATGTTAAAAATTCCCAAATTTATTATATTAAAAAAAAAATATTTTGCAATATTTGTACATCCTGCGATAGGTACATTTTTTGTTAACGTTTATATTCTATAGAGGAATGTTGCTTGCCTTTCACTGTTTTGTTATCTCTTGTATCATTATCTTTTGCCCATTTCAAGTGTTTAAATATAAAGAAAAATAGAATTGAAATATTGATATTTATGGGAAGTTACACTATGAGGTATTATTTTAAAAAATCAGTAATGAATTAAATTTTACATCTCACCTCATATTTTATATCTCATCTAGAAAGGATACAAAATATGAGGTTGAAGTATAAAATCTGATTCATTACTGATTGTTAAAATTGAAAGACACCATATGGGACATTTAAAGCTAAAACAAGTGGGTTAAGTCATTAAAACAAGATCTTTGGTGATCTTGAAGAAGATTTCCGGGCTGTAGGCCGTGGTCTCGAGGCTTGAAGTTCCCAATGTTTCGCCAGAGACTGCATCTGGCCTCCTCAAGGGTTGTCTTGAGACTGGCAATTTTGTCCACTGTCTGTCCTATTTATACAGTTCACCACAATGTGTTTGTAGGTTATATCTGCCTTCTGATTGGTCAGTGGTAGGGACTTCCATTGCTCCAATGAAGTTGCTGTTTGATGGTCTAGTAGACTGTTCTTGTAGAGGTTTGCATTCTGCATTTTTTTAGAACTGGTATCCATATTTTGATGACTTTTAATAATTCTTCTTTTCTTCGGGGAACTTCAAACCTCGAGACCACGGCTTACAGTCCGGAAAATCAGGTTCTAAAAAATGCAAAATCCAAACCTCTACAAGAAGAGTCTACTAGACCATCAAACAGCAACCTCATTGGAGCAATGGAAGTCCCTACCGCTGACCAATCAAAAGGCAGATATAACCTACAAACACATCACGATGAACGGTATAAATAGGACAGACAGTGGACAAAATTGCCAGTCTCAAGACAACCCTTGAGGATGCCAGACTCAGTCTCTGGCAAAACTTCAGGGAACTTAAAGCCTCGAGACCATGGCCTATAGCCGGAAATCTTCTTCAAGATCATCATAGCAACTCCGGCCGTGAAAGCCTAAGTCAATACAAGATCTTTGGTGTTGCATGATCTCAGATCAACAAGTTTTATAGTTTTATACAAAAAAAAAATTAGCTCAGCTCAATTCTAATCTTTTTTGAAACAGTTCCAATTAAAGTCTCTATACAAATGGTCCTGAAAGATTTTAAAGGCTTCTACTCAACTTTGTACAGTTTATAAGAATATTCTTGTTAGTTTGTGAGGAAGAGAGAAGAAATGGATTTATAAGCAGATGAATATGCCTTTAAGTAAAAACTTTTAGTGTAAAAAAACTAATTTATTTATATCTTGAACATTTATGAAAAAAACTGTTACATGGTGAATGTAAGTACTGTTGTTATAATAGAGTGAATGCATTGAGAAGGTGTGACTAAATGAAAAACATTATAGATACAGGGCTAGAATTGCACGGCCTAACACTTATTGCAATATAATTAATGCAAGTATGAGAGAAAATTGAAAAAATTCATGTGAAAAAAAATTACATCTTATATATGTAGACTATGTAAAATCACAGCGTCCAGTTTCACAAAATAATATTTATACAAAAAATAAAATCTTTGAAATAGACAAATGATCTTTGGACATCATGGTAAATAGAACCTGTCTACAAGAAAAGAGTGTATGTACAACTTTGCACAACTGATCAAGTGAGTTTGCTTAAATGGTAGCATTTGAAACTCTTACTTACAAGGAAACTGTCAACTATTGCATCTGAAACCTATCTTGAAATGTCTCCGAGATATATTAAATGTATATCTTGTGATATACCAAGACCGTATCCAAAAAAGTATCTGCCTTTTAACTCTAAGCCACAGAGATTGAAGCCAAAATCCAGTTATGGCAACCCACTGTGCAAGCAAGCAAATGGACTCCCTGTGTGAGAAAAATGGAATGTAGTATGGCAGGACGCTGCATGCGGGCAGGTTGTCAGGGTTGCCCATTTCACCAATTCAGAAGTTGTATCACTTCCCTTTAGTTTAAATATAGCTTTGGCACTCGATTTTATTATCTTGCAGTTAAAAATGACAGATAACACTAGTCAATATGATTTTTGTCTCATGAGTACCAATAGTTGTACTTAATGCAGTTTTTTATCATATTTTGAAATATGTATTCAGAATTTCTCCATCACCCACAGTTTTTCTTTTATTTCAATTTCAATTAATGGATTTAAATATTTTTTTTAATAAACGTTTTTTTTGTCCATTATAAAATAAATCTAAATGAGCTAACTCAGGAGAATTCAGCTATGGAAAAGAGATATCAAGGCAAATGGAATCCTAATATACTGGCCGATTATTGGTTGGACCATCAAGAGGGATGCTCCACAGGTGAAATATAGCAGAAAATCATCATTTCTTACTTTCTAGGTGAGTCCGACTGTTTGAATATTGTATAGTTACAAATATTAAAGTGTTTGAAATTATAAATGCCTGTCTCTCAGAAACCTTGCATGATGGAGAAAACTCGATATCATATTTGAAATCAGGAGAAAAAATTCTATCTGAATCACATATTTTTCTTTCTGAGACAAAAAAAGTTTATTTTTTGTTGCTCAGTGTAATTTTTGGACACAACCTTGGTACATCACGCTTCTCTGGTAGAAATTTCAAGGTAGGTTTCGGCATGCAATGGCTGACAGCTCAATTGTTAGAGGATTTTGGATTCAAATTCTAATACCAACCAATTGACTAGGATTTTATTCTGATTTTCGTCAATAAATATAATAAATAAATATCCTCAATTTGTGTCAACTCAGGGTCAGGTCGTGGGATGAGATGAGCCTCTATATTTAGAGATCTGTGAATGACAAGGGTGCCAGCCGACCATGCCTGATACACCATCACAGGGGCAGATGAGTGAAATGAAACGAAATGGATGAGATGAGTATGGAGAAATGGTGGAATGAAATTGTGTCAGGAGAAAACGGGAGAAATCCCTGAGAAAAATCTGCCCAAGCTCCATTTCGTCCATCATGAAATCCACATGGAGTGACTAAGACTCGATCTCAGGACCCCAGTGGTGAGAGGCCTTTCTTCAATGTTCAAAGCAAAATTCTAAAACTCAATTAATCATTATTGTCATTTCTCAATACTGTGATTCATTTTTGATCTGTTACTCAAATTACCACATCTTTGAATTTTGCAGGGAGCAGTATTAGGCCTTATAAGCGAATAGGAGTTAGATTTTGGTTGTATGTGCAGCCAGCAAACAATCTCTCCAGATGTGCTTTGTATAGAAATAATTTTCCATATACATCAATAAATAAACACAAAGATTTGTGTGGGGACATTTCACTCTGGAACTTTGGACTTTAGGGTGCTGCTTGTTTGGCTGTAGTATATCACAATGTTTTATATAAATTTATACACTCATACTAAACACTATCTTGTCATATCTTTCCTCCACTTCTTCATATGCTAACCCACTATGGGACATGTAAATTTGCACTATCACCAAATCTGCTTTTTTCCCTTGTAACCTCATCATTATCATCCGATTATCATAAGTAATGCCACGAGTGATTTCCAAATTATCGATAAATTCACGACTCACGAAGTGAGGAGTGAATTTATCTAGAGAATTTGGAAATCAAGAGTGGCATTTGTTAGGACTATTTAACGAATAAAATAAAGCTGTTTACTCACAAATCATTATTTAACTACAGTTATTTAAAAATATTTTTATATTTAAAGTAAACGGTGATGTTTGAAAACTAATGAGAAAAGATAGGTAGCCTACGCTTCTACTGCTTCTTTTGTTTATCACTGCAACCAGATCATACTATTTATTGCCAAAGGAACGCAATATTGTAAGAATGCTCTCTAGTGGAGAAAAAATGAAACACATCAATCTGTATATTAATTCATTTTGATGTCGTATACATTTAAGAAAGTGCAAACAGTGGTTTCTTTTTTTGGTGGTATAATCAATTGCTACAAATGTTGACATGTAAGCACTATTATATACAATCTGGTAGCCGTATTTGTTATAGGCTCAGTCACTGCAAAATAACGGTCAGACCTGTTCAGAATATTAAAAAGGAGGAGCTTTGCTTAATATATGATAATCCTAACGTTGATAATTATTTCGTGAAACACGTCTCTGATTGGTTGTAATACAGAAATCATTGAAACGTGATTGGTCATTGACTCCCATTTGGGGCATGAGTTAAATAGTCCACATAATGCACATTTTCTTTCACATCTGGTCCTAATACTACACCAACACCATGATTTCCTTTAGAATCACCACTGGAATAAAACATTCTACATTCATCACTCTCTAATTCACCACTTTGTTCCCACCTCACTTCTGATATTCCCATCCCATCCACTCTGTTTCTTCTCATTTCTTCTTACAAATTTTCCAGTTTCCCAGCTTGCAGAAGAGTTCTCACATTCCAGACTCCAATCCTTAGTCTTCTTTTCTTCTATTGTTTTGACTGCATGATGTTACCGTGGAAAGACTGATCATGCCATTTTGCAGCTTTACTAGGGATATATAGGTGTGGTAGCTTCCCATTTCTTTCCACACCCCACTCTCTCTTTTGCATTTTAAAATCTTAAAAGATCTTAAGAAGGTCCCGAGGGGCCCCAACTTGGAGGTGAGGAGAGTGGATTTGGCTAAGTTAGACCCTCCGGACTTCACTGAAAATCATCCCAGAAGTTAAATATCAGTTTCATCAGGTATTTTGGACCAGATCAAAGATCCGGAAATCCCAATTAGCCTCAAGTGACATTAAATAAATTAAACAAATAATTAAATCTTCTTCGTGTTAGCATGCTATCTTTGTTGGAAATCTTATCTTATAACAAGGTGAAGTGTCAGTTGTGTAAAGTTGTTCGTTTTACTCTACAGCCCTCATTTACAACTGTAGAGGAATAATGGCTTGCCTTTCACCTGTTATCTCCATATATATTCCATTTCAAGTGTCTGAATGTAAAGAAAATTACAAATGAAAGAGATCATAGTATATTTAAAAAAAAAAACAAATGGATTAATTTAAAAAAAAATGTTTATGTGTAGAACAGAGTTTTTATGTGCTACAAGTTAAAATTATAGCATAGTATAATTAGAAATAAGAGTTTGGACTGTATTTTCTTGGTTCTACATACAAACATTGGTTCTACATAATATATACACATCTGTGTTACCTTAATTTTCTGTACATAAAAATCCTATGTCCTATTATGTGTTCATTAATATATTTAAAGGAAGTGACACTATGAGGTTTATTTTAATTAATAAATTGAGTTAGACTTTACTACTCACATCATAATTGTAATAATACTACCTATTATGTGTACTTGCAGGATCTAAGATTGGGAAGTTCAATAATTTATAAATACTCTTAGGGGAAAGTCGTATAAGACCGTCCGGCGGCTATGTCCGGACATAACCTATTTTTAGAAAAACGTCGCTAGGTGGAAGCACAATCTGCAGTGTGTCTTGAAGTCTGTCTTGCTACAGTTGATTGAGCGGCAGTGTGAGTGAGTGAGTCTTCGCTATAAGGTAGTGTGGCCTATATGGTGTTTTCGTTTGTGCGCGCAAGTAGTATGTCTTAGATTCAATACATTACTGCTCTACAACGGGTAAGTGAATTTACTCTAACACATGCAATTGTGTACGTATCATTGTTAAGTAAGTAATTAAGGAAGTTAAGTATAATATGTAGCATGCATAAGGAAGGGTGGGAATTTTAATTAGGGTGCGTGTGTCGGCTAAGATCGGACAGTGTACATCGGGTAAGACCGGTCAGAGATATAATTGAATTTCTCTGTTACAGTTTTCATCAGCTGAAAAAACAATGTCAAACAAAGTGAAAGTAAATGTCAAGGGCAAGTGGACCGAAGAAAACATGAAACTTGCACTGAATAGCGCACTGACTGGAAGAACCAGTGTGAGGGAAGCAGCAAGACTGCATGGTGTACCAAAGAGCTCACTACAGGACAGGTCTCAAAGTTAAGAAAGGGAGAACAGGTAGTTGTAGCAGCAAAATTAGGAAGATTTGAACCCACATTCCTTCAAAGTTGTGAAGAAGAACTCCGTCAACATATCAGACAATTGGACAACATGTTTATGCCTTTGACGAGAAAAGAATTCCTTAAGTTGTCATTTGATTTGGCGGAGGAATTGAGGCTTCCTCACAGATTTAATAAGAATAAGAGAGTTGCCGGTAAAGATTTCTATTATGCATTTGTGAAAAGGCATCCAGAAGTAGTACTAAGAACCCCGGAATCTACAAGTATGATGAGAGCAGTGGGTTTTAACAAACCTCAAGTGGATATATTCTTCGCTAAACTTGGTCAGTTAATGGACAAGCATTCTTTCCCTCCTTCTCGTATCTTCAATGTAGATGAGACAGGAGTTTCTTCTGTGCATGAGAACATGAGAGTTCTCTCTATCAAAGGGAAACGGCAAGTGGGAAAGCTCACGTCTGGAGAACGAGGGCGCAATGTCACAGTAACATTCTGTATGAGTGCCTCTGGACAATTCATCGCACCCTTCTTCATCTTCCCGCGACAAAAGATGAACCCACGATTGATGATAGGAGCTCCTGACGAGAGCCAAGGTGTCGCTCAGCCTAATGGCTGGATGAACGGAGACATCTTCGAGACGTGGTTGAAGCACTTCGTGAAACATGTTCGGCCAACTCAAGATAGTCCAGTGCTTCTAATACTGGACGGTCATTGTAGCCACAAGGAGTTGAAGGTTATTTGTATGCTCGTAGGCATCATGTCCACATGCTATCTACTCCTCCCCACACAACGCACAAGCTTCAACCACTTGATAGGTCTTTCATGAAGCCATTTAAGTCTGCATACGCGGAAGCTTGCTCTTCATGGATGAGACAAAATCCAGGATTGAAAATAACAGAATATGACATCGCACAGTTAGTATGCAGTGCTTATGGTAAGATATGCAGGATGGAAATTGCTCAGAAAGGTTTTTCTTGCACGGGTATTCACCCACTCAATCCTGGCATATTCTCAGACCTAGATTTCATGCCTTCACGAATAACTGAAGTGGATATTGGTGTTTTAATGGAAATGAAGCGAACAATGATATCATTGATCCTACTACGGCTACTGAGGATAGATTAAATGAAAGTCTGTGTATCAGCCCCGGGACAAGTGGGTCTGCAAAAATTGCATCTGCCTTGATGAAGCTTTCTCTCCCCTCCCAGAAGCTAGCAAAAGGAGACTTGCGACTAGGAAAAGATGAGCAGAGAAAGTGAGGTCCTGACTGGAAGTCCATTCAAAGAGAGACTCGAGAAGAAGAAAAACGAAAAGGATGCCAAGGAAGAAAGAAAACGTCGCAAATGTTAAAAAATGTTGAACTTACGTGAACCGTCTACTTCAGCAAATGTTCTGGTGGGTTCCGATGAAGCTTCTGGTTCCAATGAAACTTTCTGCATTTTGTGTGGCGAAAATTTCGAGGAAGACTGGATCCAATGCGAAGATTGTAAGGGTTGGGCACATGAAAAGTGTACTAACACGGACAATTCAACAGTGCACTATAGGTGTGACAAGTGTCTCCAAATGTAACATTAATTTCTATGAAATGAACTTAATAAAGTTTATATTTAGTGAACTAAATTGAATGTCCGGTCTTACCCTCCATGTTAAAATATATCAGAAAATTTTATGTTCCACAATTATTTTTTATCTACTATATTAATTTACATTTAGTATATTTTGGTAATGTAGAATGTTCTCTAGTTCAATTAGAGTGTAATTAATTTTTTGTTTTTGTGTGTAATAAAAATGTAAAATAATACAAAACAAATTTGTAAGTGTCCGGACATAGACGACTTTCCCCTATATAAATAAATTAACATAATCAGCTGCAACAGAGAAAGGTAAGTACCATATATAGTCAGATAATATGAGTTAGATATGCACTTCAAAGTTAAAATTGGGAAACACATTATGAGGTTCTTAATTAATAAATTAATGAGTCATTTTAACATCTTACCTCATATTTCATGTTTTATCAAACACGGTAACTATAGTTTTCAAATGATCTTGTCATTCATTTTCAACTGCCTCATGAGTCATAATGGCGGTTGAAAATGAATGACAAGATCATTTGAAAACTATAGTTACCGTGTTTGATAAAACATGAAATATGAGGTAAGATGTTAAAATGACTCATTAATTTATTATAGACATGTACTGCTCATCTCATATTTGTAGCTTTTTTTTGAAGGCTCGAGTTTTGAACCTTAGGCATCATTGTCAATTCTTTGAAACTCACTAAACTGTAGGGTAAGGCTGTAGGGCTGAGAAAGAAGAAGAACTATTTGAATATAACTAAAAATTAATTTCTGAGTTTTTATATTATTTTTTGCACTAATAAATTAGCAGAACCACCTTGTGATAATTAAAGGTAGCTACTTATGCATTTAGCATGCTCGCCATAGCATAGTTGGTCAAGTCAATATACTACAAACAGGAAAATCAAAAGTTCAAGTCCCAGTTGGGTCAGTATTTTTTTACTGGCCTGAACCTTTTTGGTGACACAACGGTCCTGGGTTACTCAACCTCTAATATAAATGAGTACCAGGCACGTGTTCTGGACTGCCATGCCGGGCTGACAATCCAACTACCATTTCAAGGCAATTGTCTATAAATATAAGAACCATAATTATAAGTTCTTTAAATTTATTTATTTAAAGTCACTCTGACCTCCTCTTCCTCATCTAGTGTCAAGGGATGAGATGCGATGAAGCCCCTTACATTGGAAGTCTGTGAATTACAAAATGCCGGTTGACCATGCCTGATGCACCATCACAGGTATAGATGAAATGAAAGGATACGAAATGAATAAGATTAGTGTGGAGAAATGGTGGAATGAAATTTGTGGCAGGGAAAATGGGAGAAGTTCAAGAAAAACCTGCCCAGACTCTGTTTCCAGCCTCACAAAATCCACATGGAATGAACAAGATGCGAACTTAAGACCCCAGTGGTGAGAGGCGAGCGTCAAACTGCTTGCAGCATAGAGTTGCCTCCAATTTGACCATTAAGTCTTATTGCAACTTACAGTAATTACTATATAACAGTGTAACAGGATTAAACGGTGTTGTTTTATAAAGATATAAATTAATATTTTATTTTAGGAAGCGATACTTTAAGGTTATTTTAATTAAATTATTTTTAGTCTGTTCATCATACCTCTATATTAATGTTGACTTGTTCTTGAACATGTTTCGATTATATCATAATCATCGTCAGCATCTTGCCCAGACTGGTTAGATTTATGTTGCACACCCTGGATGTCGATGTCAGCTCCATCCTGTGGTTGGCCAAAGAACCTCCAAACAAGGTCACGCTCCGTCGGAATTTTAAAATTCATAACTATGTTTTTGTTCTTCTGAATATAGATTTTTTACCAAATAGTCAGCTTTTTTGTATTTGATTAAAAAAATGATACACGAAAGGATAGAAAAGTATAAGTAACAAGAAATGATAAACGGAAGTACTCTTGAAAAAGAAAAACCACCTATGAAAAATATATTAAATTCACGTATCACCCTTGGGTACACAATAAATTCCAAAGGATATTTGAGAAGTTTAATATTAAATTAGTACTGAAAAATAAATACAGTTTAAATAAACTAATAAAAACCAATAAAAATGAAAAAAATTTATAAAAATAAAAAAATCAGGAATATATCAAATTGAATGTATGGGTTGTGAAAAGATATATATAGGAAAAACAAAAAGAAACCTAAAAATTAGAACCAAAGAACACATAAGAAATATTAAAAATGGGGAAATAGAAAAGTCTGCAGTTGCTGCTCATGTTTGATCTGAAAAACATAATATAAATTTAGACACTAAATTATTAAAACAGTTAGAAAATATATATCTGGGAAGAAATATATATTCAAAAGAACAAAAACAGAGTTATGAATTTTGAAATACCGACGGAGTGTGACATTGTTTGGAGGTTCTTTGACCAAACACAGGATGGAGCTGATATCGACATCCAGGGTGTGCAACATAAATCTAACCAGTTTGGGCAAGATGCTGATGATGATTATAATATAATTGAAACATGTTCAAGAACAAATCAACATTAATATTGAGGTAAGATGAACAGACTAAAAATAATTTAATTAAGATATAAATTAGTTTATATCTTGCTCCAAATATCTGTATCTCTTAAATAAGTATGGATTCTTGGGCAAAGCTGAATGTTATTATGTGTCTCTGTAGTGTCTTCAGGGATTCCATTGGTATCTTCTTTTGTTATAGTACCGGTAGTTGATGCATTCTGTGAATATATGTTTGATATTGAGCATCAGCCTTAAACTCCAACTACCCCAAGGGCCTCCTAAAGTCTATAATGGGATTGACTGTATTGCGTTGCACTGATTTGTGCTGTATTCTATTATTTTATTATTAACATTAATATATATTATTTTAAAGTATCTATAAATAAGAACAAAATAAAAAATATTCTTTCACTGATTAGTACTCAGTTCTCCATAATCAAATGTTTTATTAGATAGAGTAACAAAATGGAATATTATACTAATTCCAAACTAAGTACCAGTTGTAATGTAAACAAACCAGATGTATAACTGCATTTTCATTGGTAGAAAAACAGTTTTACCTTTTACCATGTCAGGAATACCGTATGTAGTTCACTCTTCAACACTCAAAATGAAGAAAATAAAATTATAAAAATCTGTTTTACCTAGCACATATCTATATAAGTTATATGGGAAAATCTTAAAATATACAATTAAAATTTAATAGATTAAATAAGCATTGTTTTATTCTTATTTATGTACAATGCAGAATATGATGGAATTTTGTTTGTTTCAAAATGGCCACTTCTGTATAATTTCTAAAATATCAAAAAGAATAGCATTTGAAAAGCAAGGAGAAACATATTATTTTTAATGTTTTCAAACAGTTTGGTGAAAAATATCCTCCATTAGCCACTGAGGTTGTGATGAAAATAACAGCAGAATTTGCAGGTGAGTCCGCATGGAACATAAATTATGCTCGTAATAAAATTGTATTGGCAAATAAAGGATATCTATCAACATCATGAAAAAAGTGTAAACATCTGATTAGGTTGGCCCATATCTAATTTTTTGTCATAAATAAATAATAAATGGTGGAAGTTCCTAATTATAGGTACCATCTTATCTTGCAATCATTCTTATTTCTCGTGAAATATGATGTTGATTAAGAACAATGTTTCTATCGTTGACAATTCTGTACTCAGTTCAATCATATGGTGGTTAAAAGTAGTATCACGGTTCCGCCAATAGACGGAGTTGACATAGTATTGACATATGCAAGTTTGTTTACAGTGCAACTGGAACTTAGCTTGGAATTCATAGATTTTTTTTTTTAACTTCCCAGTCAAATTTTGATCTTAACCTTACTGGGAACTTTATGGAAAATAGGCATATTTTTCATAATCTTAGTTATCTACATCACACTGTACATGCACTGAGGTTGATTCAGTCTCTAATTGAAATATTTAACAGACATATGATCTGGGAGCAAAAGCGGCCGTAATGCAGAGATAACAACCCAGTTGACATCTCGTGCTGATTGTCTAGAAAGGTACAAGCCTTAAACCCCTACTACCTCAAGGGACTCCTATGGTCTGTTATTAAAACAATTGATAATTTCTGACAATCCATCCAAAACTATTTTTAAAAGTAACTGTTATAAATCATTTAATGAATGCTTGTGTATTGTTATTTCTTAAATGGATGCTTCCGTTTCATGTTCATACTCATCAGTATGAAATAAAAAAAAATCTAACCCAAAACAACTCAAACTAACCTTATGTTTGTCCTTTTCATGTAATATAGTTACACATTCAGTACCAGGCACTGAGCAGGGCATTTAAACCCACAGGCCAGCCATTTAAATATCCCAGCTACCCTTTTCGTGACAATTCAGAAGATGGACCATTATTCACAAACTATTAGTCCTACAAAATTAAAATTTTGTGCATACCTAAAGGAGATATCCTAGTAGGATTTGATGGTGAAATAGCTTGGGTGATTGACATCACATGGTATCGGCGTATCAATTTCAGGAAGTGGAAGTTCATCTTCACTTTCAGTTTGTGAATCTTCTAATTCAGGAATCAGTTCATCACCTGAATCATCATTATACAAAATATTCACTAATTCTTCTTCAGTGAGATATTTTTCTTTCACCGTGGTTTCACTTACGCACAAACAGTAGCGTGATAACGAGAAACATATACTACTGCATTGGAGCTTATAGTCAAGTTTGGGTGAACGAATTCCGTGTGTTGTTTGTTTTAAAAATAAAAGGGGATTCACCATGGTTAAACGTGTCAAACAGGAATAGAAAATGTGCATTTACATGCCATCTATGATCTCCAAGACATACTAAGCCAACACAATATTTAGGCGCCGAATATAAACGTGGTTTGTTCGCGCCCACTCTAAAACGAGTTAACTGACCGACGGCCGCATACACGATAGTCTCTTTAAATGCCTTAACTGGTTTACGGTACTGAATGTGTTAATCAATTAATAACATAGTTAGTTTTAAATATTAATTTTAGGCTAAAAAGTAGACTATGATGGGCAAGACATGTAGCACGAATGGGGAATGAAATAGGAGCATGGAAACTTGTAGTAGGAAAGCATAGGGTAAGCACTCAGTAGGAAGGCCAAGAATGGGGTGGAGAAATAATCATGATTTAAGGGGAGAAATTTATACAGGAATTGATTGGAAAAAAAATTAACTCTAGATAGGGATGTATGTGCAGCCATGAATCTCCAGGTTCAATAGTGCCAGTGATTTAGTTAATTATTAATTAATTAGTTAACATAATTTTAAATTCTTCATTAAGTTGAACTGTATACAATTAATTTTGGATGGATTCTTGCAAATTATCAAATAATTTTAACATGTTAGATTAACTGAATATCAATGTAAACAACACTCTTTAAATGTAATTTTTGTAAGTTGTAAAGCATAAAAAATTTCTATCTATCTACAGTGGCATAGCCCAATATTGAGCTTCAGCCTCTCCTTTGTTAGCAATTACTAGGCCAAGTTAATAAAGTTTTGCTTATTTGCCCATAGATATCATGAATGGTATGCAGTCAACATACCGACCCACTAAGAATCTAGCAGGCAACAAGGTATTACTAGGACTATTTAACTCATGCCCCAAATGGGAGTCAATGACCAATCACGTTTCAATGATTTCTGTATTACAACCAATCAGAGACGTGTTTCACGAAATAATTATCAACGTTAGGATTATCATATATTAAGCAAAGCTCCTCCTTTTTAATATTCTGAACAGGTCTGACCGTTATTTTGCAGTGACTGAGCCTATAACAAATACGGCTACCAGATTGTATATAATAGTGCTTACATGTCAACATTTGTAGCAATTGATTATACCACCAAAAAAAGAAACCACTGTTTGCACTTTCTTAAATGATTACAGCATCAGAAATGAATTAATATATCAGATTGATGTGTTTCTTTTTTTGCTCGGCCTAGAGGAGAGTCAGTCTTACAATATTGGCGTTCCTTGGGGCATAAATAGTAATGATCTGGTTTGCAGTGATAAACAAAAGAAGCAGTAGAAGCGTAGGCTACCTATCGTTTCTCATTAGTTTTCAAACATCACCGTTTACTTTAAATATAAAAAAATATTTTTAAATAACTGTAGTTAAATAATGATTTGTGAGTAAACAGCTTTATTTTATTCGTTAAATAGTCCTAACAAATGCCACTCTTGATTTCCAAATTCTCTAGATAAATTCACTCCTCACTTCGTGAGTCGTGAATTTATCGATAATTTGGAAATCACTCGTGGCATTACTTATGATAAAGAGATCGGTAAATTTTGCTTAGAGGCCTTTTATTCATGCCTAAGGATTTTTTGCAAGCCTGAAAATCTTTAGACTCGGAACCCATGGCTTAAAGTCCCTCCCAGAGAACTTGTTCCTTGGATTTTTTCGTCCTAAAGAAAAATCCATCGACCCCGGACAGGTTTGAACTCGGGACCAGAGGAGAGACCACTAGCCCACCGCGGCCGACGAGATATAAAAAAATTTGAAGTACGCGCCATCAGCTTCGTACTGAATTTCTCGATTAAATATCATAATCGTATTCAAGCGACGATTTTGTCAATAGATGACACTAGTCATCCCTAAATGATACGTGTCAGAATATTAACCAATCAAAGAGCAGCTGTCGTAGAATCTGAACTTTTATTGGTTCATATTTTTATACGCTTTCTGACATTCATTTGTTCTCATGTAATTGCCAACATCATGGCTGTTATGTAAATCAAGAGCCATGATAAAAATTTGTTGGGCTTAAACTCTGGATTATAATGTAAATCGTTTATGAAATAATGTTTGTGCATTATTACTCTTTAAAAATATTTGCGATACATAAGTGATTGATTTAAAAACAAGTTCTGTTGTAATTATGTTAGAAATAAATAGAATTTAAATTTAGAAATGTTGGTTATCCTGATTTAATGTGCATCTGTTTCGTGATAGGTTCATGGATTCAGTAAAATTAGGAATGGGTGTTGCAGAAGCAAGATGGCAGGAAGATGATTTAATTAGTCCGAGTTGTGAAATATATTTTCCATATGCGTTAGAAATTTTTAAGAAAATAACGTTTTATATTTGCTATTTCAACTGGTATGAACTATAATAAGACATAAAAATGCATTTTTCTATTCCTGATACACAGGAATTCGTTGATGAAAGTGGTTCAGCGTATATGGAAGAACTGTCATTAATGAAAATCCTTGAAAAACAGGTGTCAGATTGAGAGTCATTGTTATTGTGCGAATTTGATTTCCAGTATTCTACATTTTTAGATGTTTGGATAGTATTATACGAAGAGTAACATGTGATTAGGTGGACTATGTTGAAACTGAATGTATGTTGACTTAACGGCAGTCATTGTTTATTTTATGTGACATTGAATAGAAGTGTGTATATCAGTACTAAGAAGAGATTATTATCAACTTCAGTTCATTATGCAATTCGGCTGAATTGCACTCTTACTACGCTTGATTTTTCAGTTTATTGTTGTAAACTATAACTCTTCTTCTGTATTTACCAACATTTTTTGATATTTTAAACTTTTTCAAACAATTTTTATAACATCATTAGGCAATTTTCAAGTATTTACTTAAATATGCAAATCACAATATCATAACACTTTTTGACAGTTTTGTTATGCTAACTGCTATTTTCTCCACAGAGTATATTACTTAGTCTATGATTTTTCTATCGCTGTTTTGGATAATCGCTGGTTGGATTGGCGTTAGGGAGGGATAAGTAAATGTACACCCATTTTTAATAAATGTTTGGTAATTTTAATATTAATATTTTTTTAACATAGATTTGGGGATTTATTGCAAATATTGGTCATTTTGAATTTCATAGCGACATGCTGCCATCTAGCATAAGATTTTTTAACTTTAGTACGATATCAATACTAATTGAGGATGATAATCGATATGTGGTTCGATGGTGGATTATCGCTGGTACTATGAACTCTGGCGCATGTGCACTGTTGTTCTATAGGACTTTGAAAATATTTAATGTAAGTTTAAGTGCAGGTTTTCCTGCAATTCTTCCTTTCTACACTTCTGAGACATTTATTTATACACATAATCCTAAGTCCTCATCAGTATTGTTTTAAATAATAATATATCCTCATAAGCATTGTTTAACCCGTCAGTGACGCACCCTTTTACTTGCTTTCATACTGCATGGACGGAGGCCATTTTAACATTTTAGTATTCCTAGAACACTGATTTGTATAAACGATCATAACTTTTTTAAATATTGATGGATTTGAACGAAATTTTTACTTGTTAGCTCAGAAATAAATGAGAAATTTAATACATACCGTATGGAGTTCAGTAGCCTTTATAAACTATTAAAAAAATTTTTGAAATCTGAATTTCTCTCTCATGATACACATTTTTACTAAATAATTTGATTTGCTCACATTGGATATCCCTGTTTCTTTCTGTGAGACACTAAATATATTGTGTGGCATAGTGCTGATTCATCTGTAACTTGTATATACAAAAGCAGCTGACATAACCAAAATCAGAATGAATATTTAGAAGAGTGAACTCAAGCTCAATCTTGTGTCAAAGCACTAGCAATGTTTATACTTAGAATCTGAATTATTGCTTGGATTCGTATAAAAATTCTACAGCAGTTATTTACAACTACACAGACCATAAAAATAATTTTCTCTTATTTTAGTACTATTAATTTTAGAAATCAAAATCACATAACCTTAGTAGTTGAGCTTGGTGTGATACAGCTCGAAACACTCTTCAATACACAGACCTACATCACATTCCTGGCAGCAATAAACAGATGTCTTTCTTCTCCCATGTTTAGTACAAACAACACACCTCCTTTGAGGTTTCAATTTATCACTTTTAGGGGTAATTTTTCTGATGAAGTGTCTTTTAGGTTACGACTGGCCATAATTACGTATATAACGCACGACACACCGCGCCTCAGACTGATTCCTTGTAAGTAACATCTATTTGAAAGAGGCAAAATAAATCAGGTATTCCCCTAAACAGGTCGATTTATATATCAATCGATAGCTTGTATATCATTTTATCGACCTGAAAAATTAGATTGTGTGTAAGTTTATTAGAAGCCCTGCAGAAAGCAACACAAAGCTAGGTCTGTCTGCCATCGAGTGTTGAAGTAAGAAACTACTTCAACCTCAATACTACATGCACAAAATGTGATCACAGCTGATTCATACACTTAGAAAGAAAGCTAAGATCGTAGGCTTCAAAATTATATTGTTCATACGCAAATATAAGAATATACAGCAGCAAAAAAAAACAATTGAAAAGGTCGCGCGCATTTAGAGAAAATTACGATTACTTCAATCTCATCTGATTTTTAAAAAAATAATATGAAATTAAATTTTAAACAAATATTATTTTTATTCATATGTCCTGAAAGCTCATAATTTTTACTTTAAACACAAATAAATTACATATTTGTAGCTTCAAAAATGTACGATCCAGAACAAAAAGAAAACACACCTGCATAGGTCTATACCACGTATAGATGTCGGCAAATAAGTGAAGAAGAGAGGGTCTATACCACGTATGGATGTCGGCGCTGACGGGTTAAATACATAAGGATAAAAATATTTGTGGAAGGTATTTTGACCCTACTTCATAATAAGCTTGTTTTTTAATACTAATAAAAATAATTTGAAAAAGTGTTCTTCCAAAGTTCAAGATAATTGTCTTTTTTCTGTGTAAGTTTATCGCATGTTCACAATTTAGTAAACTGTATGAAGTATAGGGCAAAATACTATTTAACTTATGGTTGACAATTGGTTATAACTCCAGGCTTGGATGACAAAGTTGTTCATTCCAATTTTTGGAGATTCTAGGATCGATGATCAACTACACAAATTTCAGCAATAAAAAATTTTAAAAAACCAACAACCCACACATTATAAATATATAAATAATTATATTATTTTTTAGTCTGGACATCTTACCTCAATATTAATGTTGATTTGTTCTTGATCATGTTTCAAAACAATTCTGTTTTATCGTCCCAGAAAGCTTTCTGGGAAAGCTGATGATAAAACAGAATTGTTTTGAAATATGTTCAAGAACAAATCAACATTAATATTGAGGTAAGATGTCCAGACTAAAAATAATATAATTAAAATAACCTCAAAATATAACTTCCTAAAATTAAATATTGTATAAATATTGTTTATTATTTCACTCACCTCATACTTCATATGTAGTGAAATAATAAAAAATAAACAATATTAAAAAAACCTTATAGTGTTATTTCCTATCTACATAACTTAATTGTATAAATAATTACCTCAGCATTGTATGTATGTATTTTCTTCTTTTATTTTTTTTTTTCAAAAATAATCCTCGGAAAAAACTTTAGTTTGATTTTCACTACACACATTTTTGGTTACCAATTTATCTCTCACAATTTTCCATCTAACATTCTTATGCCACTGATGCACTAAACACTTCTCAACCATTTATAATAATGTTTTGTACTATTTTAAACATTTTGGAACCATTTTATAAACATTTCTTGTGATTTTTAAATATTTATAAATTATGCAAATATTGTGATCAAGTTCTACAGACATGCAAATGTTTCATGTAACATCTGCTAGGTGGCTCTCAAATAGGAGTTACCAACATTTGAAAATAATTCCAAACCATATTTCAAGAAATTAACTTCATTTTGTTAGATTCCGATGGGACAAGTTAGTGTATGTAAAATAGTTTATAGTTTATTAAAATGATATGCATGTAATTTGCTTTGTTAGGTTAGGAAATGGGAAGTTAGTTTACGTCAGTTTTTCTTTTAGCATTTGGGAATTTATTCCAAAAGTTGGTAATGCTGACTTCAGAGCCATCTACCGGAAGCTACATTAACCATTACAGCAACTCGCGCATGCACACTCTGATTCGGTAGAACTTAGAAGAATTCATGTGAGACAAATTGTCTACTTTATCCCACATTTTCTAAGTCCTACAGAATAACAGTGCACGTGCGCAAATGTTTATAGAGTCGATGCTAGGTGGAACCACATGTCTGTGAAGCCCTACGAAAAGTTTTTATAGTTTCTGCTAGATGGAAACACAGCTGTGAAAATAATTATGACCAACTTCAATAAATTCCCAAACATTTATTAAGAAATGGATGTATACTAACTTCCCCCTTCCTAACCTGACGATGTAAATGGCATGCAAATTATTTAATAAAGTATATGTTAAGGTACACTAACCTAACAAAATGAAGTTGTTTAATTAAATAAAAATAAAACGTAAAGTTTTATATGATTTTTATATAAAATGAAGTTGATTTTTATAAATATGGTGTGGAATTAATTGTGAATGTTAATAAACCAATTTCACTGATCTCTTGTGGAAGTTACATGAAGCATTCGCACATGCTCATTGCGGTTCTGTAAAACGTAGAAGAAATCATTGTGTACGTAGATAAATATTTAATAATTGTAAAAAAAAGTTATACGTATTGTTGTAAAACGTTTAAAATAGTATGAAATGTTAATAAGGACAGAAGAAGTACATAGAGCAACAGAATTACAAGAATATAGTAAATCAAGTGTAAATTAATCTAAAGTTGAGCTGATTCCTAAGAATGCTGTAAATTTTTTTGTCCCTTCCAAATTCCCCAACCTAAAGTGATAGCACGTAGTGCTATAAGTAATGGTGAACAGTTTTTTCACGTAAAATTAGATCAATAGTAAAGAAAAATTTCTGCCTGAACTGGGGGGGAAAAAAAAGTCTCTTTACCATCGATGACAATAGTTTAAATTGTGTACATTAATTTACTTATTTCAGTCCTAGTAATAGCTCTAACTTCTTAATATTAATTAATAAAATTAGATACTGCCTGGCCTAGCTAATGGTACATTGAAGATTTGAATTACCGGTACATTATTTTTTTATAATCAATGTGACCAGCATTTCATTAAGACATATCTGGTATTCTCTTCTGGCATGATGTACTTGCAACCCACTTCTGAGGTTGGGACTCATGAAAGGCAGGGTTATGCTGCCCCAATGATATATATGAAAGGTGGTGGTGATGGTAAAGATGCGCCAAGGCCTTAATATAATCTTGATCTAACGAGGAGAATAAGGTAGTGATGATAATGATGGTCAGATGGTGTTTGAGTCTTAAATTTTCCTGAGTCTAAACAGGTGAGAGAAAAGCCCTGAAAAAAAAATCCTCACCCAGGAAACTTGTCCTTACTGAGGATTGAACTTGTTCCACTGTGTGGCAAGGCAGCATGCTACCTCTAGACATCAGTGGTAGATGATTATATTATTGTATTTGTATTAATATTTGTTCATAGGCCCACTGTTCTGCCTCAGATGGTAGTATGCCTGCTTCCTGACTAGCAGGCCTGAGTTCAATACCTGGTGGGATTGAATGTCCCGCGCCGTAGCCAAGCGGTTAAGGTAGGAAGCCTTGGCGCAGAGCTACGGGACTTGCGCTGGTTCGAGTCTCCATGGGGGAAGAAATTTTCTCATGGTATTTCGGCCAGTATGGGACCGGTGCCCACCCAGCATCGTGAGGCAATTGGGTAGCTACAATAAGTAGCGGGTCCAGGTTGAGGAAACCAGCTATAACGGCTGGGGGACTCGACATGCTAACCACATGTCACCCCTACACTGGCTGTTGATCATCTACCTCTGTGATTGACACATGTGGATGTGAGGCCAGCAGCCGGCTGGTAGGCTAAGGGCCTTGTAGGCCTGTCGTGCCATGAGTTTTTGGGATTGAATATTTTAATTGTAAAATTAACTTAATACCAGATGAATTATATATTGATGGGGTAAAGATAAAGAATAATAATAGTTTCTGTTATTTGGGATCAATTATAGAGAAAAGATGGAACATCAAATAAAGAAATAGCAAAAGGATTAGTAATGGAAGAAAAAACCCTAGGAATGTTAAACTCTATTCTATGGAGTAAAAACATCTTTAATGGAACAAAACAAAATCCATACTAGAAAGTACAGTGTTATATGGATCGGAAGTTTGGACAATGACACAACATGTGAACAGAATAACACCTACCTGACAGCGGACGAAACGAGAATTACAGATTTGTATATGTGGAAAGAATTGTTAATGTTTGTGCCAAATCTCGAATGGTATAGTGGGCTGCACACTAGTCTGGAGAACTAGAGGTCCACGGTTCGATTCCTGGTTCAGACATTAATTTTTCTTTTCACATTATCATTATAATATTAGAATAACTTCAGTTGAAATGGATTTTAGGAGAAGAGAAGTCAGAAAATCTTGACTGGAAAAAATTAGAAAATGGATGAATGCAGAAAGAAATATAATGGATGAGATTGAACATGGAAGACTAAAATGGTATGGACACGTAAGAAGAATGCAGGATGGAAGACTACCAAAGGCCGCCTATGCATGGAAAATTGAAAGAATGAACATAAAAGGAAGACCAAGAACAACCTGGAAGAACAACATTCAAAATTCAATGAGGAAATTTGGTGTAACAGATGAAGACACAGAGGACAGAGAACGGTGGAGAACTTTAATTAAGGAACATTTGTGAATGTTTGTTGCAAACTGATAATCTATAAGCCCATAGTCATTTATATATATATATATATATATATATTTTTTTTTTTTTTTTATTTGTATTAATTACTAAGATTGGTTGGAGAAAATCCTCAGTGATGAGGAAAATTCTCAGAATGAATGAATGAAATTAACTTAATTGTAAAATTTTCAATCTTGGGGGCCAGGAGAGTTGTGGTGTACAATTTTTAATCACTAGATTGTGCACCAGATTCCTGTATTAAATTGCAAACCCCTCCGCAGTACATATGTTGAGAAAGCATGTACTACTGTTGATAGCGACTCACCTGTTGGATGGGACATTAAGCTGGTGTCTCCTTGGTGCTTTTCAACAGGAGTAGGATGTGGTGGCACTGGATTTCACCTTCTTCCTCTTCATCATTATCATCCCTCATACAATACTCTTTACATTACATAAACATACTCATCATAGCATCTCTCTGTATACAATACAAGAATACTTCATGTACATAAAGTGGTCTACCAAAATGGTGTGTAAATTGAAAGTACATCATTAATGCCATCTATCTGTCAGCACAGAACCCAAAACAAAAAAAAGTGATTTGTCTGTCAGATGGCAATGTTAAACCTGATGGCCCTCTTGATTCTTTTTGGAAGGAGTAGGCTATGTGCTGGCACCAGGTTTCACATTCATTAAAATTCATCGGAGAACATTTTGTTTAAACAACTCACCTCATAGGATTCATACTTCCATGATACCGCGGTTTCAAACACAGTTGTGTTCATCCTCAGCCATAACTCCAACTGACGAAATTCTTCGGCCGTCAAATGTTCTATTGTCACCATCTTCAGTGCTGCAATCTATGGTTGAATTTATGAACTTTGAAATCAAAGTAATTTCGTTAGGAACTGGGGGTAAAGGCGGCCGTCATGCAGGGCTGACAACCCGGCTGACATTAAGTGCCGATTGTCTAGAAAAAGTGGGAGCCTTAACCTCCTACTACCCCAAGGGCCTCCTGAGGCCTGTAGCGGGACTACTAATATCAAAATGCGTTGATCTATCTTTATTTTTCTGAATGTATATCTTCTCCCAAACTGTCAATTCCAAAGGCTTCTCTACTTGTTTTAAAAGTTTAGCTTCTCTTCCAATTTTATGATGTTCTAAAAAAACTATGTGCAGCAATTGCAGATTTTTCAATTTCACAATTTTTAATATTTTTGAAATGTTCTTTTGTTTGAGTTTCTAAATTCCTTTTTGTTTTTCCTATATAAACTTTATTGCAATCTTCACAACTTATTTGATAAATTCCAGATTTCCCGTTGTCTGGGACATTGACTTTTTTATTGATATTTAGAAGATTACCCAGACTAAATTTATTTATTGGTACCAAAGAAATATTGTATTTGTCAAAAATGTTTTGAAATTTTCTATGCATTTTACCTTCATCATCATAATTAAAATATAAAATTATGGAATATTCACCTGAAAGGTCCGTCTCCTCAACTTAATTATTTAACTGTAGTGCTTTGGGACTTGTCCCATCATCGGCAGGATTCAAAACTGGTGTTTCACTGAAGATCTGGTAGAGGGGGTTACATGTATTGGATTCGTTTTCATTTATCAGATCTTCAGTGAAACACCAGTTTTGAATCCTGCCGATGATAGGACAAGTCCCGAAAGCGCTACAGTTAAATAATTAATTAAGTTGAGGAGACGGACCTTTCAGGTGAATATTCCATAATTTTATATTTTAATTTTGAATAATACCTCAACGGAACACATCATGAATCTTATAAAAGTTGATTCATCATCATCATCCTTTATGCAGTACGCAACACAGACACTTAAACATACACTTATCATTCACTCCTCTCTGCTCAGTTTATGCTAATAAACATTGTTGAGTAAGATGGGGAAGAGAGTGTTAGAACACAAATATACCTAGAAAAATTTGTATTTAAAGTATGATGGTTGTTCAGTAGAATAGATTTTAATGTGAATTATTTTTTTATTTACAGGGCTACAATATCCATATAAATGGAGTATTTCATTGTACAGTTCGATATAGACAGTTGCATAATCTACATGAACAGCTCAAAAAAGAATATGGTGCCAATAATTTGCCTGTCTTCCCACCTAAAAAACTTCTTCCATTATCGTCCAATCAATTGGAAGAAAGACGTGCAATGCTTGAAAAATATATTCAGTCAGGTACAATTATTATATTACTTATATAGAATTAATATTTAAAATATACGAGGCTGCATGGGAAACCCCACCTTAAGTCAGCAGACATAATTTTTCAGCAAAGTAATTTTTTTTTTATTCATTACCCTAGGTTGTTGTTTCAACATTTCTGGTGTTCAGTCCTGTCATTGGCATACTTTTAACCCACTTCTGAGGTTGGAGCACCTGGAAGGCAGGGTAACACAACCCCAATGATGTGATGGGTGATATGATGATAGTGGTGTGCCAGGAGAGTCCTTAATCCTAAACTTAATCTAAGGCAAATATGAATGTTGTTGATGATGATTATAATATGATATTGATATGATTATGATATTGGGGACCGTTTGACCTTAAAGTTCCGTGACATTTGTCTTACAGTTGAGGAAAAA
This sequence comes from Diploptera punctata, assembly GCA_030220185.1. Classification (NCBI taxonomy): domain Eukaryota; kingdom Metazoa; phylum Arthropoda; class Insecta; order Blattodea; family Blaberidae; genus Diploptera; species Diploptera punctata. The sequence goes on along the minus strand of JASPKZ010006073.1, from coordinate 2,034,336 downwards.
CCCCGAAAAACCTCACACAGGAAACTTGTCCCAACTGGAAATCAAACCTGGGCAGCATGCTACCTTGAGACCACAGCGGTGGACATAGAGCAAAATAAATCAAATCAGGACAAAACATTTGATTTTGAGACTTGGTGCTATTTGTTAGATTACTTCAAGAACAGGAACTACATATAAAATACACCTTCAAGTCCAATGATGTGCAAACACATTTTATCATTATCCAAATGAAACCCTGCACACAACTACAAAGCTCGCTTTCAGATGACAATGTATTAATAATATCATTGAGCCAAGGATCAATATTTTATTGTTTTCCCAAAATATTTTATTCATTTCAAATAACTAAAGTTTAAGAATTAAATTAATATTTTTAATACCTCACCTTATATCTTTCATTCTTCTAGAATAATATAGAAAAATAAAGGATATAAGGTGAGGTATTAAAATATTGATTTAATTCTTAAATTAAATCTCATAATGTTTTTTCCCTGTGAAAATTAAATAACTAAAGTTTATTACTCCATCTTTTTAACTAACCAAACTGTAAGACAGATTTATATATATATATATATATATATATATATATATATATATATATATATATGATATGAAAAGAAAAATGAATGCTTGAGTCGGGATTTGAACTCGAGTCTCTAAAGTCTGTACCTTTAGCGCTCTAACCAACTGAGCTACCAAGAATTCCAAGACAAACATACAATTTTCTTATACATGTAGTATTCTCAATTCACACAAGAGGTAGCGGAAAGATCTTCCGACTGCCATCTAGCGGCTAACATAACAGTTAAGCAAATTATTAAAGAGAATATTTACTTTATAGCAGTAATGCTTGTATATATAGATATTATAAATATATATACAAGCGTTACTGCTATAAAGTAAATATTCTCTTTAATAATTTGCTTAACTGTTATGTTAGCCGCTAGATGGCAGTCGGAAGATCTTTCCGCTACCTCTTGTGTGAATTGAGAATACTACATGTATAAGAAAATTGTATATGTTGTCTTGGAATTCTTGGGTAGCTCAGTTGGTTAGAGCGCTAAAGGTACAGACTTTAGAGACTCGAGTTCAAATCCCGACTCAAGCATTCATTTTTCTTTTCATATCATATTTGCCTTCATTGCCAAATGTCAAAAATATATATATATATATATATATATATATATATAATATTTGTAAATACATTTAAATGCAGTTTACACAAAATGCCTATTTTAAAAGTAAAGTTTTAAAAAATTCAATAAAAAATCATTTTTTATCCAAGATACATGATTTTTTTTTAATGTTCAGCATTTTCTCCTCTTTCCAATACAGTAAAAAATACAAAGTTAAATAGAGCTGAAGTTGATATGAAGAAGTATCAAAATTAGACTTTGAGACATCTATAATAATTATGAGGTGAGGTATTAAATTAAATCTCGCTGTATTTATTAATTAAAAAATAGAAAATTGATGTTTGCCTCCTTAAGGTAGGTTTTCTCAGTGAATATAATAATCACTTATATAAGAATTATATATCCCACATCATAATGTAATTGGTCTCAGTGGTGTAGAGATTATGTTCCTTGCCTCTGGTCTCAAGGGTTGCAGGTTCAAACCCGGCCGAGTCAATGGAGTTTTTTTAGGATGGAAAAATCCTCCGGGAGAAACTTTAAGGCTTGGGTCCCGAGTCAGAAGATTTTCAGGCTCGTAAAGAACCTCAAGTCCAAATTAGAGCCTCTGATTAGAATGCCAGAGTCAGGATTACCCAGAAAAGCTTTGGAATGGATTCCACCTGGGAAAGGGAAAAAAAGAGGTCAGTCTAGATTTAATGGATGGATGATATAAGAAGACATATGCAGGAGATAGGTCTGGAAGAATTGGAATGTGAAGATAGAGAAGAATGGAGAAGGAAGATAATAATTTAACGCTTTGGACACAGGAAGATGTTTTATTACATTGTAAACCTGTTTATAAATAAATGATTATTTTTATCATCATCATATGTGTGAAAATTGCAGTTGTTTCTTTATTTGGTTGATTGCAGTTGGACAGGATCCACAGTTAGTTAGCACAGATCTGTTCAATGGCTTCCTGCTGTCAGCACAACAGGAAACAAGTTGTGAGAAGAGTCAGGAGGTGCCACTTGATGTCTTCCTCATGAATGGTTATAAGATCTCGCTCAGTGTCATGACAACGGAAAGATCAGACCAAGTTCTAGAGGTATACTTCCTGTCTCACAAATTTTTTTAATGCTTAAGGCCAAGTGGAAAGAATGTGATGTTTGTCCTTGAGAGGTAGCAGTTTGACAACATGTCTGCAAGATAAATATAGGTATAAAGTTATTACTTTCTAATGACAAGGTCTGAGGAACTTTTTTTTAAGATTCTTCTTTTATTGTTATTATTCGTTTTTAAACATCTTAATGATGGACAAATTATATTTGAAAAGAAAAATATACGCCTAGACTGGGGTTGAACCTAGGACCTTTGACTTTCTATGTCAATGCTTCTTCCATCTGAGCTCTGATAGAAGAGCATTGACATAGAAAGTCAAAAGTCCTGGTTCAAACCCAGTCTAGGTACATATTTTTCTTTTCAAATATAATTCTTTATAATTATCCTATTATTTTATTATTATTTGTTAGATATGTGTTACATATATTATGATTTTTATTCTTATTTTTTAGATGTTTTTTCAGATAGTTCTGCCATGTTGGCTCAGGTATTAGCATGCCTGCTTCCTAGCTAGCAGGCTTGGGTTTGATAACTGGCAAGGTTGAAAATTTTGGAAATATTTTACAATATGTGATGTGAAAATTTTTCTAAATACTAATCATACACCATGCGCATGCACCAACAAACGTGAAGCGGTTTACACTATCGAATCTCGAGATGCAGCCAACATATACACAATATTTAATGAACCTAAAAGCTAACCTAATGCAATTTAAGTAGTCTAACTTGTGAAAAAACGAGCCTAAAAGCTAACCTAAGCAATTTAAGCACTCTAACCTGTAAAAGAATGCAATGCCCAAAAATAAACAGTAAGTTCTGAAATTCTGAAGTGTATCTGTGTACAGTTAAGTAGTATATACTCTATGTTGGTTGCACTGGAACATGTCTTTGCTGTTGCATAGAATATTTGTTAAAATCAGTATGGCTGCCTTATCTTCATGTTATGTATGTAGTTAAATATAATAGAAAAATATATTGAAATAATTGTTAGAAAAAATGTAAAAATCATTGTAAATAGTGGAAATAATTTGAAATGAAACCCTAAGAATAAAATTTGACAGGAGTTTATGAAGGAATTAAAAAAGTTGCGTCACAAGTTGTAAAATTTAGCCAACATTTTAATTGTAAACTTTTTAATCTCAGGGTCAGGAGGGATCCATCTATAGTAATTCTGCCTGAAGACAGGTCTTTCACTGCAATCATAGCATTTTCATGCTATGCTTTGCAGCTTTACTAGGGAATTATAGGTGTGGTAGTTCCCATTGCTTTCCACAGGCTCAGGAGGGATGGCAGTGTACAATTTTAATCTATTTGTACACCAGTTCCTGCACTAAATTGCAAATCCCTCTGCAGTACATATGTTGAGAAGGTACTATTTGATAGTGATTTGTCTGTCAGGTGGGAATGTTAAGCCTGGTCGCCCCCTTGATTCTTTTTTGGAAGGAGTAGGCTATGTGCTGGCACCGGGTTTCACCTTCATCATCATCCTTCATGCAACACACTATACAAACTCATAAACATACACTTATCATTCACTCCTCTCTTCTCAGTTTATGCTAATAAACATTGTTGAGTAATTTTTTAACTTTTATAGGAATTATCACTATGAGGTGTATTATATTTGAAAAGAAAAATATTTGCGCCTAGACTGTGGTTTGAACCCAGGACCTTTGACTCTCTATGTCAATGCTCTTCCAAGTGAGCTACCTAGGCCTCCAATCTAAACGCGTATTTTTCTCTTATACATAGTTAATTCCATATTTTTCTTTTCAAATATAATTTGTCTATCATTAAGATGTTTAAAAACGAATAATATTAACTATGAGGTTTAATTTATGGTGAAATTAAATGTTTCTTACCTCTCCTCATATAAATCTCCTAAGTAGGTTGCGATTTCGAGACCATAATGATCTCATCTTCAGTACTTCTTTGGCGACTGATGTTATGTCGAATCAGAAGAAACTCTTCTTCCCTCTGTTGGTGGACCGATGAACCTCTGGATCAGGTCAAAATTTGCAGGAATTTCAAAGTTCATAAGTTTTCCTTTGTTTTTCTGAGTGTGGATCTTTTCCCAAAACGTGAGTTCCTTTTGTTTGTCTATTTGTTTAATTAGACTGGCTTTTGATTCAAGTAAATGTTTTTCGGACCAAGCATGAGCAGCTACTGCTGACTTTTCCACTTCTCCATTTTTGATGTTTCTAAGATGTTCTTTCACCCTTGTTTTCAAATTTCTTTTCGTGTTTTTTTTTTTTCCCCCCAATAAACAAGGGTGAAAGAACATCTTACAAACATTAAAAATGGAGAAGTGGAAAAGTCAGCAGTAGCTGCTCATGCTTGGTCTGAAAAACATTTAATTGAATCAAAAGCCAGTCTAATTAAACAAATAGACAAACAAAAGGAACTCCAGTTTGGGAAAAGGTCCACATTCAGAAAAATAAAGGAAAACTTATGAACTTTGAAATTCCTGCAAATTTTGACCTGATCCAGAGGCTCATCGGTCCACCAACAGAGGGAAGAAGAAGATGATCTTGAAGAAGATTTTCGGGCTGTAGGGCATGGTCGTGAGGCTTGTAGTTCCCCGACGTTTCGCCAGAGACTGCGTCTGGCATCCTCAAGGGTTGTCTTGAGACTGGCAATTCTGTCCGCTGTCTGTCTTATTTATACGTTCACTGCGATGTGTTCGTAAGTTGTATCTGCCTTCTGATTGGTCAGCGTTAGGGACTTCAATTGCTCCAATGAGCTTGCTGTTTGATGGTCTAGTCGACTGTACGTTATATCTGTCTTCTGATTGGTCAGCGGTAGGGACTTCCATTGTTCCACTGAGATTGCTGTTTGATAGTCTAGTCGACTGTGCTTATAGAGGTTTACATTTTGCGTTTTTTAGAACCGGTATCCATACTTTGTTGACTTTTAATGATTCTTCTTTTCTGTTGAAACTGTTATTATGTTTGAATATTTCGATGGCTTCTCGTTGTAGACGGGTAAAATAGTGTGTGCAGTTAGATAATATGTCTGTATTCTGGTATTGTACCCTGTGGCCATCAATTAAAGAGTGTTCTGCTACTGCCAACTTATCCATTTGAAAAAGAGTTTCTTCCGATCAACATAACATCAGTCGCCAAAGAAGTACTGAAGGTGAAGACCGTTATGGTCTCGAAATCATGATCTACTTAGAAGATTTATATGAGGAGAGGTAAGAAACATTTAATTTCACCATTGTTGAGTAAGATGAGGAAGAGAGTATTGTTATCAGTTGGTTTATATTTTTACAGAATAAAGTATTTATTTTCGTATTAAATTAGTATAATCTTAGGAAAAATTTTGGACCAAAGAGAGATGAACAGATATGTGAATGGAGAACACCACATACAGCAAACTCCCAATTATCCATGTTAATTGGGACCGAGATATGCACATCAAATTGAAAAACCACAGATAATCCCATTAAGTTATTCGGCGCCTCCTGAAAGTTGATCAGAAATGTATTTACCCACTTTAACACTACTTAAATGCAACAGATATTCATAAAATGTTATATTAAATGTATTTAGGTGCGAGTCGTAATTATCATTATTTTATTTTACTCGTAAATATGAAAAAATAAGAGTGGGACTATTTCCTGTCATTGATCACTCTGGTTACGACAGTTATTCTAAATGGCCAATGTAACCAGCGACAACTACACTAGTAACCACTGATATCCACACTTATAACCAGTAATGACAAATAATCAGTGATTCCCACACTAGTAACCACCGCTCAGCATATCCGTGGTTTCAATCTGTAACAACAAATTTTCAGTGACTCACTCAATGGAAATTTCCAAAATTGTATTGTATTCTCAGAATGTTGGTTGGTATCGTTAAACGCATCAGGGGAGGGGGTCGTGAGTGAAGGTCACTCTATTGTGCTAGTTTCTAAGTGCAGTTCACAGTAGCACGTTTAAAAATAAAGAATTTTTTCATAACAATACAAAATACAGTAAAAGAGTCATGCGCGGATAATCTGCAAATCGGATAATACGCGCACGGATAATCAGGAGTTTGCTGTAACTGTGAGGTACATGATCTTTATAGGAAACCAGATATAATAAGAAGAGTTAAGTCTCATAGACTGCAAATGGGCAGGGCATGGAAGCTTTATGTAGGAAAACCAGAGGTGAAAAAAACCTTACTTTGATTTCCACCAAAATTTTTCTAAGTCCTACAGAGAATAACAGTGTGCATGCATAAACGTGTACAGAGTTGGCGCTAGGTGGAACCACATATTTGTGAACTCCTACAAAAAGTTTATAGAGTTGTTGCTAGATGTCACCATGCTGCTGTGAAATCAATATGACCAATCTTCAATATAATTTTCCAAACATTTATTAGAAATGAATGTACACTAACTTCCCTTTTCCTAACCTAATAAAATAAATTACATACACACTATTTAATAAACCATAAACTAATCTTGTGTACACTAACTTGTCCCATTGAAACCTAACAAAATGAGGTTAATTTCTTAAAATATGGTGTGGAATTAATTACAAATGTTGGGAACACCAATTTTACTGACATCTTGTGAAAGTGGTAGTAGTAGTATTCAAATGTTATGAAGCTCTTGATTTGTCATCATTTGCTTGCGGGCTTCCCAATAATATTCAGCAATTTGGAATGGTGTTCCAACTATTTTCTGAAGTTCAGCACAGAACATCAAGTGATCCTTGTTCATTATTGTATTTGTGTCCTTGCATACTATGCAGCGTGGAGAGTCTAGTAGCTTAACTCTATGTAGATGTGCTGCCAAGCAATCATGACCTGTTTCAAGACAAAATAATGCAACTGCAATTGATCAGGGGCTGTTTGGTATTGTATCTCGTTCTAGTAATGTCTTCCATATCTTGGTTTCACATTAAACATTTGCACATGCGCACTGTGGTTCTGTAGAACTTTGAAGAAATCATTGCGTACGTAGATAAATATTTAATAATTATAAAAAACGTTACAAGTATCATAAAACATATAAAATAGTATGAAATGTTAGTAAAGACAGAAGTAGTACATAGAGCAGCAGAATTACATGAATATAGTATGGAAAATCAAGTGGAAATTAATCTAACGTTGAGCCCAGAGGGAAAACTCCCAGTTGGTAGACCAAGAATGAGGTAGGAGAATAACATTAGCTCTGGAATGGGATATATGGCCATGAACCTTTGGGTTTGAGTGCCAGTGAGTTAATTAGTTATTAATTAAATTATGTAAATATACGCTCTTAAAATATAAGCATGACTTATCATTATAGATATGCTAAAATATTCACAATAAAATTTGGCATGCTGATTCTAATGCAATGAAAAATTGAATTAAGTTTTGTTTACAATCAAGTTTAAAGAAAAGAACATAAAAATATATAAATGAAAAATACACGTCTTACAAATTATACATTTTGAAGATTTTACCAAATGTGAATTTATGATACAACTAGATATTTTGTACTAATACAAGTGTGGAAAATGGAAGGGGGGGGACTAGCTCTGCACAGTAACTGTAAGTTTCAATAAGTTGTGTGTTGTAGTTGACATGTCTTTTACTTTAAGAGACGAGAAAGATTTAAAGTATTTTAGAATAAAGTTCTTAAAAAAAACAGGAAAATGTTTTCACCAAAGACAGAAAAAAGACAAACAGGTGAATGGAGGAAATTATGTAACACTGAGCTTCTTGTTCCTTTACTGGAAACGAAGTCTCGTAGACAGTGATGGACCGGGTTTGTGGCACGAGAGAGCGGTATGGAAATTTCTTGTAGGAAAATCAAAAGATAACCCAGTAGGTAGACCAAGAATGAGGTGGGAGAATAACATTAAACATGATCTTAGGAGATGAATTGTACGAGAAATTATGTGAAAATATTAACTCGTAATAGGGATGCCAGTGTGGGCTTAAACTTTCAGGTTCAATAGTGTCAGTAAGTTGGACTTAAATCTTAAGAAATTTCCAAAAATAAATAATGTTTTGATTTTGTGTTGCAGAAAGCATGTCATCAGCTTAATCTCCCAAGTGAATATGTGTATTACTTTTCTCTTTTCTTAATAAAACGAGAAGAGGATGGAGATATAACAAGTAAGTTTTTTCACGTTATACAACAGTGCTTAAATTATACATTCAGTGACAATTATCTTTTCTGATTTATGTTAAATGTTTTTAAGATGAGTGATATTTTGTATAAATATAGATTTGAGGTTAATGTTCTGTTTTTCTTTTTGTGTTAAAAGTTTTAAGAAAGCTTCAAGACTTTGAATCTCCCTACATATCACAAAAATCCATCCAAGGTGTCCATCGTGTTGTTCTCAGGAAAAGGTAAGTTTAGGACAGAATGAATCACTTCTAATGTAAAGAAGTGAGATGTTTTATACAGAGTGTAAATGAATTATAATGACTATTTAACTCGTGCACCAAATGGGAGTCAATGACCAATCATGCTTCAATGAATTTTGTTTTTACAACCAATCACCTCGCTCTTTATCATCTCCTGCTTTTGTGATAAAGAAAGTTCCTCCTTTTTAATATTCTAAACAGGTTAGAGCATTATTTTTCTCCAACAAATACATTGAATATAGCAAATAATGAGCAGATTCTGTGATTTTACTGAGTTGTTTATAAAAAAATAAATGAATAACCTATAATGTTGATTATAATATACAGTTTGATGTGTTTCATTATTTCTCCACTAGGGTGCATTCTTACAATATTGCAATCCTATTTGGCATAAATAATATGACCAAGTTGCAGTGAATATACATAACCTCACATTTCTAATTTGTTTTCAAACATTGCCATTTATTTATTTAACTTTCACAGGGAAAGAACACTATGAGGTTTAATTTAATTATTGCCATTTATGTTAAATATATAAATATTTTAAAATACCTGTAACTATATTTAAATAATGATTTTTTAGTAAACAGTTTAATTTTATTCGTTAAAGCTTTCAGCAAAAAAAAAAAAGTGATTATTCAGTTATTATTTTTTTTTGTTTTAATTTGGTACTCTTCATCCAATTTTAAAATGTAATATTCATAAGATATGCTCTAACTAAACTAAAAAGTGAAAATAAATAAATGCAACAATTATTTATTTAGCACATTTCCACTACGTCCTTTCAATAGGAACGGTATTTGCAATTATGGCTGGGTTTATTCAATGAGAGGTAGGAAACATTTGATTTTATCATAAATTAAACCTCACAGTGATTAATTCTTGTAAAAGTTAAACTTCTTCAGGTAGAAGCCATTCATTGTGTATTTGTGAATGATGATTCATTGCATTTGAATGTGGGACCAATAGAGTAAGGTAAAGGAAGGATTTCTCTGCTTGGATGGGAATGAAGCCTGGATTAGCTCAGTGGACAGAGCATTAGCACGGAAGGCTAAATGTTCGGGGTTCGATTCCCGGTTCAGGCAAACATTTTCTCTTTACCATTGATTTATAATAATTTAATTGTGTTCATTAATTTACTTATTTCTATCATAATAATAGCTTTAGCTTCTCAATATTAATTTAATAAATAATGCTATAGCTGTGTGGAGTCCCTTCATGTCTTCTTCAGGTAGAAGCCATTCATTGTGTATTTGTGTATGATGATTCATTGCATTTGAATGTGGGGCCAATAGAGTAAGGTAAAGGAAGGATTTCTGCCTGGATTAGCTCAGTGGACACAGCGTTAGCACGGAAAGCTAAAGGTTCGGTGTTCGATTTCCAGTTCAGGCAAAAATTTTTCTCTTTACCATTGATTTATAATAATTTAATTGTGTTCATATGAGGAATACTTGGAAAATATTAGCTCAGGTCAGGAACTAAGGAGTACTTAGGTCAGTGCAACTGCGAACTTCTGGATTCAATAGTATTACTATGTTAGTTATTTAATTAAATTACATATTATAGGAAAATCTAAAGTATTGTTCTTATAATGTTTGATTTGTTGCAGTTATTGGGACCCAGGTTATGATTTGGAGCTTATGTCAAACCAAGTTGCTCTCAATATGTTGTATGTTCAGACAGTAGCTGATGTGAAGAGAGGTTGGGTCCTCTGCAGTAGAGAAACTCAACAACAGTTGGCTTCTCTACAAGCTCGGGGGGCCAAGAAAGAGGTATTTATCAGTACTTAACATTTTAATAATTGTGAAAATATACACCATGTCTCTAAAAGAGAGTCACATTTTGATAAATTTATTATTCAAACACCTATCATATCTAAGCTGACTATTTATGAAAGTACAATAGGAAGTATAGTGGACTCAGTATTTTAGTTTCAGTATTTTATGTAGGCAACTGTTTCCCTCTGGTTTAAAAAATACATTGTTACTGCCAGGCAGAGCCACGGAGTTGTTAGTGACTTCTAAGACACCGGTCCAATCACCAAAAACTGAAACAGTTCTCTGCCAATAATGTCTTCGAATTATAATTTACGTATAAAATGACGTTTCAATGTCAACTCCACATGGATATACGAGGGTGGATCAAATGTAAACCGGAATTTGTATCTGGAGGCTCTGGTAGCGAACTGCAAAGGTTGCGGTTTGGAGGGGAAGTTGGTGGGGGTGTCTGGAATAGCGATCTTGATGTGTAGCACTCCGAAGAGCGGCCGCTTGCTTCAGTGTGCCTTGAGCGAGCAAGAGGTACACACGTCTGTTGCACAACGCATTATTATTAAGTTTTGGCCAAAGAAGACACTAAACCTTCTACAATTTTGAGAAGGCTCCATGCGCAGTTCGAGGAAGCAACCCTTTCGAAGACGCAGGTGTATGATTGGCGCAAAAAAAATTTAGCAGGCCGGGATTCAGTGGAAGATGAGCCCCACCAAAGACTGCAACGAATAAGCATCACTGCAGACAACATTCATGCCGTACGAGACCTTATTGAGGAGGATCGGTGCATAATAATTTCTGAAATTGCTTCACATGTTGGAATAAGCTTCGGAAGTGTTCAAGCCATCATCAGTGATGAACTCAAATTCCGAAAATTATCTGCCAGGTGGGTACCTCGGCTCCTCAGCCAGGAACAAAAACTTTGCACCAGGAAGTGTCTCAGAGGCATCTGAGTCGCTACGAGGAGGAAGGAGATGATTTTTTGAATCGCATTGTGACCTCTGATGAAACTTGGGTTTATCATTACGCCCCAGAGTCAAAACGTTCCACTGAAAGAAGACCTGGGAGGAAGGCAGTTTGGTGACAATGCAGCGGTAGAGGAGTTCGTGCGCAACTGGCTGACTACACGTCATCCCTCATTCTTCAAGGACGGCATCAAAAAGTTGCCAACTCGATGGCAAAAGTGTGTTGGAAATGCAGGAGACTATGTAGAAAAATTAGGTTTTTTGTTAATTCAATAAAATTGTAAACAATAATTCCGGTTTATATTTGATTCACCCTCGTAATTATCTTAACAGGGTTGCAACTTTTGTCTTTTGTAGTGTTTATTATAATATAGTATTAGTGCCAGTGAATAAAACATGAGAACAACCGCTGATTGTTAAAAACTTATACATGCAAAATAAACCTACCTAACCTTTTTATACCAAGTCAGTAGTTTCTTAACATACTTTCGGATATTCCTTTTTATTTTTTCTCCGATTTTATTCAAATCCATTTCTCCTTTATGAATAAAATCAAATATTTCTTGATAACAAAGCAGAGTGCTTGTAAATTAAAATAACATTATGAGGTTTTACTTAATAATAAGTTTGGTCTGTTTAATTCTTACCTCATATCGTTGTTTCTGTTAGACATATGTTTCAAGGCATGCTTGCCTCATCTTCAGTAGTTACAGATCGATTTTTCCCAAGTTGTCTGCCCTGGATCTCGACTTCTGCTCCCTATTTCTATGGTCCAAAGAACTTGCTAATTAGATTCCTCTTCCCGGGAATTTCAAAATTCATAATTCTCTCCTTGTTCTTCTGTATGTAGATATTTTTTTCCCCATAAACTCTCTCTCTCTCTCTCTCTCCTGGCGCGACAGGCCTACAAGGCCCTTAGCCTACCAGCCGGCTGCTGGCCTCACATCCACATGTGTCAATCACAGAGGTAGATGATAATCAGCCAGTGTAGGGGTGACATGTGGTCAGCATGTCGAGTCCCCCAGCCGTTATAGCTGGTTTCCTCCACCTGGAGCCGCTACTTATTGTAGCTACCCAAATGCATCACGATGCTGGGTGGGCACCGGTCCCATACTGGCCGAAATACCATGAGAAAATTTCTTCTCCCATGGAGACTCGAACCAGCGCAAGTCCCGTAGCTCTGCGCCAAGGCTTCCTGCCTTAACCACTCGGCTGCGGCACGGGACTTTTCCCCATATGCTTAGTTATAATAATTTCGTGTTTAAATCTATTTTGTGTTTTTCTCACCAAATGTGAGCAGCTACTGCAGATTTTTCTACTTTTTTTTACATTTCTTATGTGTTCTTTGATTCTAATGGTTAAATTTCTCTTTGTTTTCCCTATGTATATCTTATCACATTCTGGACATTTTATTTGATATATTCATGATTTGATAGTAAACTTCGGTGATCGGACAAGAATTAATTTTTTGACATGATATGGCTGTTCTCACAATAGAAACACACAGCCTTCTTGATACATCCTAAATGAAATTATATTAGATGATAAACTGTTTTTAAATAAGAATGAAATAAAAAGAATTATGTTGCCCTCATAAGCTTAAATTCTTGTTGAGCTGTTGTTAGAAAAGTCTTTAATATTACAATTTCCAATCCCCATTGGTATCATGTCTGGACCTGTTGCTCAAGAGGCAGACTTGCTGTTATGTAAGCCAGCACAGCAGACATTGACATTAGAATACTTATGTGAGTAAATTATTTTTAAAATTCATCGGAGAACATATTGTTTAAAAACACTCACCTCATAGGATTCATGCTTCCATGATATCGCGATTTCAAACATAGTCATGTTCATCGTCAGCCATAACTCCGACTGATGAAATTCTTCGGCCGTCAACTATTCTATTGTCGCCATCTTCAGTGCTGCCATCTATGGTTGAATTTATGAACTTCAAAATCAATGTAATTTCGTTAGGGATATCAAAATTCATTGATCTATTTTTGTTTTTCTGAATGTATATTTTTTCCCAAACTGTCAATTCCAAAGGTTTCTCTACTTGTTTTAAAAGTTTAGCTTCTCTTCCAATTTTATGATGTTCTAATAAACTATGTGCAGCAATTGCAGATTTTTCAATTTCACAATTTTTAATATTTCTGAAATGTTCTTTTGGAAAAAACAAAAGGGAATTTGGAAATTCGGACAAAAGAACATTTCAGAAATATTAAAAATTGTGAAATTGAAAAATCTGCAATTGCTGCACATAGTTTATTAGAACATCATAAAATTGGAAGAGAAGCTAAACTTTTAAAACAAGTAGAGAAACCTTTGGAATTGACAGTTTGGGAAAAAATATACATTCAGAAAAACAAAAATAGATCAATGAATTTTGATATCCCTAACGAAATTACATTGATTTTGAAGTTCATAAATTCAACCATAGATGGCAGCACTGAAGATGGCGACAATAGAATAGTTGACGGCCGAAGAATTTCATCAGTCGGAGTTATGGCTGACGATGAACATGACTATGTTTGAAATCGCGATATCATGAAGCATGAATCCTATGAGGTGAGTTTGTTTAAAACAATATATTCTCCGATGAATTTTAATGATTATACCTCATAATGTTTACTTCCGAACATTAATTAAATTATTTTTAGTCTTAAGTTATGTAGATAGGAAAATAACCCTATGAGGTTTTTTTAATATTGTTTATTTTTTTAATTCACTCACCTCATACTTCATAACTCCTAGAATACCCAGGGTTTCGTCACATCCTTTGTGACATTCTCAATGCTGTGTCACGTTCACAGAAGGTAGCCGGACGTCAGTTGTGAACGTGACACTGCATTGAGAATGTCACAAAGGATGTGACGAAACCCTGGGTATGCTAGGAGTTATGAGAGTATGAGGTGAGTGAAATAAAAAATGAACAATATTTTTAGTCTGTTCATCTTACCTTAATATTAATGTTGATTTGTTCTTGAATATGTTTCGATTATATCATAATCATCATAAGCATCTTGCCCAGATTGGTTGGATTAATGGATGGAGCTGACATCAACATCCAGGGTGTGCAACATAAATCCAACCATGGGCAAGGTGCTGATAATGATTATGATATAATCGAAACATGTTCAAGAACAAATCAACATTAATATTGAGGTAAGTTTAACAGACTAAAAATAATTTAATTAAAATAACCTCAAAATATCATTTCCTAAAATAAAGTATTATTTATGTGAGGTTTGTATTTGTTTCAGTATCTCGAGTTGGCTCGCACTTTAAAATACTATGGTTTCCTACAATTCCGGCCATGTATGTGTGATTATCCTCATCCAGGTTCTCGAGTGCTAGTGAGTGCAGGTAACAGGGAGTTGAATTTGCGTGTGAGATTAGCTGAAGGCCAAGACATGAGAGAAGGTAGTTTCAAAGTCACCAGAATGAGGTGTTGGAGAATTACAACACTTCATAATGTAAGTATCAGACATTTCATTTTTTTCAATATTCATAGTGGATTAGATAGCTCAGACCCATTTCCTTACTTGAGAACACAGTAAACAGTTTATAGTAGATAAGATACTAATTCTTTGTAGATATTTGTCAAATATTCATGAGCAGTAAGCAATCAGAATATATTGAAATTAATATTGGGAAGTAAACATTATGAGGTTATATCATTAATAGTGAGTGGACAAGCTGCCCAAGCTGAGCAAAACATTTCTTCCACTTACTTGTGTTTTGCACTCTTTTAACTTTACTATCTAACCTCTCTTGGTTAACTCTTGTTTTTTTCGACCCCCGACGCTATTAGGGCATCCGAGGGCTAGGGAGTCTTTCCTTTCTCTTCCATTTATTCTTTCCTTTATTTTCTTTCCTCTCCAGACAAGCCTGACCAGAGGGCTATAAGCTGGCAGCTACCCATCACTGGTGTTGCCTTCCTTTGGCCAGCAACCAATCGAAGGGACTATTATTATGCTTTCAAATCTTATACGAGAATTTCCCAGAAATTTTCTATAGGATCGTAATAGGCCTTGGCCAATACTTGGAAGGAAGAAGAAGAACATATTTTAATCGACTCACCTCATACATTTTCAAACTTCTTTGATACTGACGGTTTCAGACAATATCATGTCCTTCTTCAGTCATGGCTTCCACTGATGAAATTCCGTGATTGTTGATTTCTTTAGTGACATCACCTCTTGTGCTGCCATCTTTCGTTGGGATTATAAACTTTGTGATTAAATTTTTATCCACCGGAATATCGAAATTCATAGATTGATATTCCGGTGGATAAAAATAGATTGATATTCTTCTGAATGAAGAATAAAATTTTCGATCTATGAATTTCGATATTCTGGTGGATAAAATTTAATTACAAAGTTTATAATCCCAACGAAAGATTGCAGCACAAGAGGTGATGTCACTAAAGAAATCAACAATCACGGAATTTCATCAGTGGAACCATGACTGAAGGACATGATATTGTCTGAAACCGTCGGTATCAAAGAAGTTTGAAAATGTATGAGGTGAGTCGATTAAAATATGTTCTCCCACTCACTATTAATCAGAATATAGCTGCAACAGAATTACAATGGTAGGTCCATCTAAATATTGAGCAGCAAGAGAGAAAAAAAAGTATATTGTTAAATTCATTGTTATTGTATTTAATATTAAGCTTTTTAGGGGTCCTCATCTAGGGGATATGTGGATGGCGACCACAAGGTGCCCAAGCTGTGCAAAACATTTCTTCCACTTACTTGTGTTTTGCACTCTTTTAACTTTACTATCTAACCTCTCTTGGTTAACTCTTGTTTTTTTTTCGACCCCGACGCTATTAGGGCATCCGAGGGTCTAGGGAATCCTTCCTTTTTTCCATTTCTTCTTTCCTTTATTTTCTTTTCTTCTCCAGAAAGCCTGACCAGAGGCTATAAGATGTCAGCCCCATCACTGGTCTTGCCTTCCTTTGGCCAGCAACCAATCGAAGGGACTATTATTATGCTTTCAAGTCTTATACGAGAATTTCCCATAAGGGAAAATTTTCTATAGGATCGTAACAGGTCTCGGCCTAATACTTGGAAGGAAGAAGAAGAAGAAGAAAGTCCATCGCCTTGGCATGGTTGGTAGAACTCTGATCTTCAATTCTGGCACCTGGGATTGATTCCTGGCACATTGACTGATGCATAATGGAACTCCAGTCATCTCACGCAGGGATATTGATGCTGCACTAGTGCAGGAAGTTGCTTAACCAGACAAATTTCAATTATGTCTTATTTCCCTACAGATATGTCAGTTAGTGCCATGGAGTTAGTACATCCACCGCATGGAGACATCTAGATTCGCAAACTTGGATGCGAAAAACATTGATCAATTGTGCTCAGAGGTCTCAAACTGATTTTAAAAGCTTCTGAAATAATATAAACACGATCTTAAAGCTAAAATCAAACTTTATATTGTTGTAAACATGTCCACCGTATGTGGTCGCGATCATTAGGTGGCATGTAGCCTTGTCATGCAGCGGGCCGCCGGATTCGATCCCAGTTAGCGACAAGTTTCCTAGGGTAAGGTTTTATCGCGGTTTTTCCTCACCTGTAAGACAAATGTCAGCATAACTTTAAGCCGCCAAATGGTCCCCAAACATCATCTGCAATCATTATCATCAATACCTTATTCATACTCATTAGATTAGGTGTAGGATTAAGGCCTTTCTAGCGTGCATCAGTAACCATCGTCGTCCATCCATCCAACCTCAGAAGTGGGTTACAATACACCAATGACAGGAGAGAATGTCGAACTGTTGGCATTAAACCAAAAAAAAATTGTTGTAACATAAAATTTTGCTTGTTTACATTTATAATCACTATAGACATGCTGTTTTATTACCAGTATTTAAAAATGAGATTGACAGCATACATTTTATATTTTGTACAAGATGAAATTAACATAGATCCCTCACACCAGTGAAAGTGGGGTTTTTAATGGTCTATTATATGTATCTGGTCGAAGAGGATCTCTATTTCTATGAGGATTGGATTGTAAAGTTTCCAATTAATTTGACTTCTTATGCTATATTACTTTATACTGTCAGTTCCATTATTTTTAGAAATGTACAGAATGATGAAATATCATAAAAGCCAAAATGGCAATATAAGTAACAACCAAAACTCTTGGTAGTTAAAATTTTGATACATGGGCAGGACATGTGGCACGAATGGGGAATGAAAGATGTGCATGGAAGCTTCTTGTAGGAAAATTAGAGGGAAAACGCCCAGTTGGTAGACCAAGAATGAGGTGGGAGAATAACATTAAATATGATTGGGGGGAAGTAGATTACACAAGGAATGATTGGAAAGCATTAGCTCAGGATAGGGATACATGGGGAGCTTATGTCTGTGCGGCCATGAGCCTATGGGTTCGATAGTGCCAGTGAGTGAGTGAGGCTACATAAATTTGGGCCACCATGAGTTAACCCTTAATTATTCGCATGAGGTAATTTTTTTCCGTTAGGTTGAAAGATGCTACTATTTAGTGACAATTATATTTATGAGATTCCCTGGAACTCACAATTATCAAATGGACTCGTCCAGCACATGTTTCAGTTGTATTTTGTTTCTTGGAATAGCTAATGATGCAGTTATATATATTTTATGTCATTGTTGCTGCCTGTGGAAAGTTTTTACCCCATGTGCACCTAGCATCTGTAGAGGAGTTTATTTTCTATTCTCGTGCTTACAATTTGAAGTCAAAGAGTAAATATGAGTAAAAAGAGGAAAATTTTGACAGAAGATGAAATATATAGAACTTGTTGGAAGCATCAAATGATGAAATTGTTGGAGGATTCCTTCTTCATCAGAGACAGTGATCATGATTCTAACTGCATACAGAGCGCTGAAAGTGATCATCAGGATGATATTATGTCAGAAGATGAAGATGTCCAATCGCTGGCCACTGACTATATTTTTACTTCTTGTTGAATGTTGGTGGCATCAGTGCACATATAATTATACAAGAAAATGTGGGAATAACGATTGTGCTCGCCGTGACTTCCAAAAACCTTGGTCGGTGTCTACTGGACAGCTATCTGAAGAAATGGGCAACCATAAATACTTTGCCAAAACCTCTTCAGGGAAAATAAGAAATCTCACAGGACCTGTGGAGGAAGCTGAACACACTGATTATCAGTAAAGGAGGGAGGGTGCCACTTTTGTCTCAGGGCAGGAAGGAGACAACGAAGTGTTGCGGCAATCCAATCTGCAAAGATCATATGGTGGAGTCCTGTCAAGACACTGCCTTTTCTATTTGAGTGAGGTGTTACATAGATGTTATTATTTTTTAAAAAATCATTAAACTTTGTAATAATGTGATACAGTGTTATTAACTATGATAAAGGCTTGAAGGCAAAAAAATACCCCGCACGAGTAATTAAGGATTAATAATGTCAAAAGTTTGAAAATGTACAAAATGATGAAATATAAATGTCAGAGTAGCAATATAAGTCACAACCTAACATCTTGCAGTTGAGATTTAATAAAAAAATTTAGGTCCTTTTAGTAATAATGTTGAGTGTTTCAGAAATGTGCAAAATGATGAAATAACATAAATGCCAGGGTAAAAACAGTCACAATCTAACTTTTCACAGTTAAATTTTGATAAAAAGTTTAGCTTAATTTTTGGGCCCATGAGATTGTTGATTGTTTTCTTAAAAAAGAAAACATTTTGCATCCTGATAACAAAATGTATAGATTGAAATTGAATATATTAATTGTTTCAGAATGGTTGAAAATAACTCGGAAGAAGGTAGTAGTAACAGTAGAAGAATATCAGGCCAAGCACAACTTGAGCTTTCATTTGAGTACCTAATGTCGAAAGACAAGTTGCAGTGGATCACAATATCTAGCGAACAAGC
Source organism: Diploptera punctata (assembly GCA_030220185.1). Taxonomy (NCBI): domain Eukaryota; kingdom Metazoa; phylum Arthropoda; class Insecta; order Blattodea; family Blaberidae; genus Diploptera; species Diploptera punctata. Next base: position 2,015,103 of record JASPKZ010006073.1, on the reverse strand, counting down.
TTATTCTCATGTCAGTATGTTTGCAAGCAATGGTAGATGAGTTACTACTGAAAAAGACGGGTATGAAGAGAAAAACAGGTATGTAATTTTAATCATAAAATTGATAGGAAGTAACACTATCAAAGAACTAGTTTAACTATCAAAGAAATTCAATTGATCATTATTTACATTCTAATTAAAATCAATGTTGGGAAGTAAACATTATGAGGTAATTCATAGTTAAATATGGGAAATAACATTGTGAGGTTCTTAATTCAATGAATGAAAGAGTCACTTTCTTATCTTAACTCATAGTTTATGTTTTCTTAAACACGAGAACTGCAGTTTTCAAGAGGACATCCCTCTCATTTTCAACCGATATTATGACTACTGGATTTTTTTTTAAACTTCATCTATAACATTGCCATCTGGTGTTGATTTGATGAACTTCGAGATCAGGTCCTCTTCATCGGGAATTTTGAAATTCATGGATCTAAATTTGTTCTTCTGAATATATATATCTTATCCAAACTGTCAATTTTAAAGGTTTTTTCTAAATGTTTTAGAAGTTTGGCCTCTTTTTCAATTTCATGATTCTCCAACAAACTATGTGCTGCAATAGCTGATTTTCAATTTCACCATAATGCACATAATTTACTAGAGAATCACAAAATTGAAAGAGAAACTAAATTTTTAAAACAATTGATAAGCATTTGGAATTGACAGTTTGGGAGATGTACATTCAGAGAATAAGGATAGATCGACGAATTTTGATATTCTTAACGAACAAAATCTAATCTTAAAGTTTATAAACTCGACCATAGATGGCAGCTCAGAAGATGTTGGCAGCAGAAGGATTTCATCAGTTGGGATTTCGTTTGAAACTGGTATTGTGAAAAAAGCATGAGTTATGTAAGGTGAGATTTTTAAATATTACTCTAACCATATTTTAAATTATTGTTTACACTTCACCTCAAGTTTTTCTCTCACTTGGGAAATGTTTCAAAGGATATTTTCTTCGTTCTCAGCCAAAAATCAGCTGTTGAGATTATCATTGGAAGCCTGTATATCCTCTTCCTCTGCTGTTGTGGAGATGAATCTCAAAATCAAATCCTTCTTTCTGGGAATTTAAAACTTTGTTATCTGGCTCAACTAGTGTTGGAAGTTTAAACGGACCATTAGTTAGAAGACAACAAAAAATCTGGAATTTATCAAATTAATTGCAAAGATTGCAATAAAATATATGTAGGAAAAACAAAAAGGAACTTAGAAACTCGTAAAAAATAACACATTAGAAACATAAAAAATGGAGAAATTGAAAAATCGGCTATAGCAGCACATAGTTTATTAGATAATCATAGAATTGAAAAAGAAGCAAAACTTTTGAAACATCTATTAAGGCATCAGGATTCAACATTTCGCTCACAAAGAAGCTGTATTCAATAATCTAACACACAGATTGGTAAATGTACCCCTGAACCGAGAAAAATATGAAGAAAAAGAATACATAATTAAAGTAGCAATAGAAAATGGTTATGAAGAAAACATGGTACACAAGAAAATAAATAAGTTTAAAAGGCAAAAACTAATCAATGAAAGCATACTTAAAAAATAAACAGAAGAGAACATAAGATTAAAAAAATTCACTTACAATCCTTTAAAACACCGCAAGTTCCAAAAAATGTTCAATAAGTTCAACATTCAATTGGCCCCAAAGAATGAATACAGCCTAAACAAGATAATTAAAACCAACAAAAATGAAAAAATTGGAGAAGAATATAAATCAGGAATATATCAGATCAAATGTAAGGATTGCGACAAAATCTATATAGGAAAAACAAAAAAGAAATTTAAAAACCAGATTGAAAGAACACCTTAGAAATGTAAAAAAGGGTGAAGTGGGCAAGTCAGCTGTAACAGCCCATGCTTGGTCTGAAAAGCATTTAATCGATACAGAAGCTAGCCTAATCAAACACACAGATAAACAAAAAGAACTCACAGTTGGGAAAAATTCCACATCCAAAAAAACACAGAAAGACAAAACTCATGAATTTCGAAACTCCTGCAAATTTTGACCTGATCCAGAGGTTCATCGGTCCACCGATAGAAGTAAGAAGAAAACCGCCAAGAAACGACATAACACCGGTCGACAAGAGTCTACTGATGATGGAGATAAGCCCCGAAACTGCAGTATAGAAGAAAAAGGATATGAGGTGAGGTAATAAAAACATTAATTTAATTCTTAATCTATCTAAAACTTCGGAATTAACAGTTTGGGAAAATATGTATATTCAAAAAAACCATACTAAAACCATGAACTTCGAGATTCCAGACGAACCAAGCTTGATTACAAAGTTCTTCAAAAATATACCAGATGGCAGTTTAGAAAATTACTCCTTCATAAGTACACCAGATGGCAGTTTGGATAATTACCAGCAAAAGAAAAAATTGACAGTCATGAAAACAGCTGACTATGGAGAAGATGGTTCTCCAATACTGTGGTGCTGTGTTTAAAAAAACATAGATGTATGAGGTAACAAGAATTCACGATTCATTTGATTCTTATTAATAAAACCTCATGATATTAAAATTCCCAAATTTATTAAATTAAACAAAATGTGGACCATTAGTTACTAACCACATTGATAGTTATTGCTTGTTGTCAACATGTCTGTGTTTCTGTTACAGCCAATTTAGTGTGCATGTTTAATAACATTTCTATTTGATGAGAAGGCACATCATATTTCCTTACATTTCAATACATTTTGGAGATTAGATTATGATTTGGGTAGGTTAACTATATCTATTATTACATAATTGAATCACGCATTTTTACATCTCCATAAAAAGGTATATATTTCTCACCGACTAGTTTCGGAGGGATACCCTCCAACAACAGCTAAACACCAAATGTTGAATTTGCGCTGAGAGCATCAACATTCCACTTTCCACCTGGTGAGGATTGAATTAACTTTGAGATCAAATCTTGCTCATCAAGAACTTTAAAATTCTTGGACATACATTTGTTTTTCTGAATGTTTGTCTTTTCCAAAACTGTTAGTTACATAGGTTTCTCCAAATGTTTGAAGAAAAAATATATATTCAAAAGAACAAATGTAGGTCCTTGAATTTTGAAGATCCTGATGAGCAAGATGTTATGTTAAAATTGCTTTTGAATATTCAAGAACTGGTTCAGATGTTGGCCGTGAATTGTTGAGTTTGATCGTGACAAAACCAATAAGTCACAGGTTTAATATCAGGCCCATAGAGGATCAAAATATTTAACTTTTATAGGAATTAATCACTATGAGGTTTAATTTATGGTGAAATTAAATGTTTCTTACCTCTCCTCATCTATATTTTCTAAGTTGATCGCGATTTCGAGACTATAACTGTCTCATCATCAGAACTTTGTTGGCGACTGGTGTTATGTCGATCGGAAGAACCTCTTCTTCTTCCCTCTGTTGGTGGACCGATGAACCTCTGGATCAGGTCATTCTTTTTCTAATTTGTATAAAAGAATTTATAATTCTAACTAAATTGTCCATTGAACAAATGTTTTTTACATATAATGGAAAATTTTTCAAACAAAATTCTTGGCTTTCTATGGGAAATCCTCTATCACCCTTTTTGGCCAATTTATTTATGGGAAGTTTTGAGCAGAAAATAACAAGTGGACATCCTTTGATTTTCAAATTTTGGAGTAGATACGTTGACGACGTAATTGCTATTGTGAATCACAAGCAAATAGAGGATGCTTTAAAGCTGTTGAACATTCAGAGTAGAACTATAAAATTTACCATGGAAACTGAAAATGAAAGACAAATCCCATTTGGAATTTATAGAAAGAACATATATATTGACAACTATATTAAAGCTTCAGGATTCAACCATTTTGCTCACAAAGAGGCAGTATTCAATAGTTTGACACATAGATTGGTAAATGTACCTATGAGCAAAGAAAACTATGAAAAAGAAAAAGAACACATAATTAATGTTGCAATAGATAATGGTTTTTGGACCAAAGAGAGATGAACAGACAGGTGAATGGAGAAGACTACATAACAATGAACTACATGGTCTTTATAGGAAGCCAGATATAATAAGAACAGTTAAGTCTCGTAGACTGCGATGGGCAGGACATGTTGCGCATATGGGGAATGAAAGACGTGCATGGAAACTTCTTGTAGGAAAGCCAGAGGGAAAACGCCCAGTTGGTAGACCAAGAATGAGGTGGGAGAACAACATTAACTATGATTTGAGGGAAGTAGATTATACAGGGAATGATTGGAAAGCATTGGCTCGGGATAGGGATGTATGGAGAGCTTATGTCCGCACGGCCATGAACCTACGGGTTCGATAGTGCCAGTGAGTAAGTAAGTAAGTAATGGTTATGAAGAAAATATGGTACACAAGAAAATAAATAAATTCAAAAGACAAAAATTAATAAATGAAAGCACACTTATAAAAGAAACAGAAAAAATAAAATTCAAGAAATTCACTTACCATCCATTGAAACACTATAAATTTCAAAAAAATTTCAAAAAGTTTAATATAAGATTAGCACCAAAGAATGAATACAGCCTTAATAGGATAATTAAAACCAATAAAAATGAAAAAATTGAAAATGAAAACAAATCAGGAATTTATAAGATCAAATGCAGTGATTGTGACAAATTTATATTGGAAAAACGAAAAGAAATTTGAAAACAAGGATGAAAGAACATCTTAGAAACATCAAAAATGGAGAAGTGGAAAAGTCAGCAGTAGCTGCTCATGCTTGGTCCGAAAAACATTTAATTGAATCAAAAGCCAGTCTAATTAAACAAATAGACAAACAAAAGGAACTCACGGTTTGAGAAAAGATCTACATTCAGAAAAACAAAAGAAAACTTATGAACTTAAAAATTCCCGCAAATTTTGACCTGATCCAGAGGTTCATCGGTCCACCAACAGAAGGAAGAAGAAGAGGTTCTTGCGATCAACATAACACCAGTCGCCAACAAAGTTCTGATGATGAGACAGTTATAGTCTCGAAATCGCAATCAACATAGAAAATATAGATGAGGAGAGATAAGAAACATTTAATTTCACCATGGATCAAAATATGTTGAGATTCACATAGTAGGGTGCAACTTAACATTCTAGTAGTGAAAAAAAAAAACCACAGTAGACTGTATACATACATAATGGTAATGTTCAAGGAATTGGTGATTAATAAAACTTAGAATGTTGAGAGTGTAACTTAATTTATTTTCACTATTTAACAGTTTTGATTGAGTGACATACTTTGTTCACTATTTATAAGAGTACAGACTTAATTTGAAAACTCACATTATCACATACAAGGATCCTTTGATCCTAGAAATCATCACAAATTTAAGCATTTTGTCTTGAAATAACATATTGACCATCGCCAATTAGGAGAATGGACACACATTACCCTATACTCAGAATTCATACAAATTCCGATACAATATCATCCACATGATCCAAAATACACTATCATGTACAAACTAAGAATATAAATGGTCATGTAAGAATAACATTTCGCATTGAACAAAGAGGCAATATCACAGTCACATTGAACTGAGTACAATATACACTGCACACTAGAAAACAGAAAATCCATTATTAAACACATCATCACTTCATGTTAATGTTGAGAATAAAACACTGCATAAATTATTATTATTATTATCATCTTTATCGTAATAATCATCATGGTCATCATCATTATAATCTTGACTATCATTGTCATCATGATCATAATCATCATAACCACCACCATCATCATTATTATTATTATTATTATTATTATTGGCCGAGGTGGACTAGTGATTATGCTCCTTGTCTCTGGTCCCGAAGGTCGTGAGTTCAAACCCGGCCGGGGTCAATGGATTTTATTAGGATGGCAAAATCCAAGGAGCAAGTCCTCCGGGAGGGACTTTAAGCCATGGGTCCCGAGTCTGAAGATTTTCAGGCTCGTAAAAGATCCTTAAGCCTGAATAAAAAGGCATCTAAGCAAAATTTATCGAATTTTCCCGTCCTAGTGCTACCTTGGTTTCCTAGATGTCAGTATGAGGCGGAACGCTGACCAAGGGTTACTCTAATGACATCTACACAAAAACAAGTGTAACTAAATTAGTATGGTTCAATTTCTTCCCTGTAGGTGGAGAGCGCCTAAATCTCGTTGAGGAAAACTATGGCTTACAAGAAAATATTATCTTCTTCTTCTTCCTTCCAAGTATTAGGCCAATGCCTGTTACAATCCTATTGAAAATTTTCCCTCCAGCGTTTCATAGGACGGCCCAGTGATCATTATTATTATTGTTGTTGTGTTTGTTGTTGTTGTTGTTGTGTTGTTGTTGTTTGTTGTTTGTTGATCATAAGTTTATGTGGCAGTATATGGAGGGGAATGTTTCAATGCTGTGTTTTAACAAAATTCAATGATAAATGGAATATAATTAGTGTATGTTTTGCAGTATATGCCTAGGTTTGATACCCATCATGTTTGAAAATTTTCATAAGAATCAAATGAATCGTGAATTCTTCTTACCTCATACATCTATGTTTTTTTAACACAGAACTGCATAAAGAAAAACATGGATGTATGAGGTAAGAAGAATTCACAATTCATTTGATTCTTATTAAGAAAACCTCAATGTAAAAATTTCCAAATGCATCTATTATATTAATTGAAAATTTTCATTGTTCGTCTTCTTCTTCTTCTTCCTCTACGCATGAAAGCTGGCAGCTTGTTGCATGTTCATTCACTACAGGTCCGGGGTATGGTGACATCCTTCCATCGTAGTTGTGGTCTTCCTAATGGCCTTTTCTGCTCAGGTGTCCAGTCACGTAATTTCTTCACTAATCTACTGTTCTCCATTCTATCTATGTGATCGTTCCAATTTAATCTTCTATCATTTATCCAAAGGCTTATAGGTTCAATTTCACATTCTTCTCTAATAACAGAGCTGCAAATTTTCTCTCTCAGCGATTTTCCTTGTAAAATTTTCAATCTTGGACCAGGACAAGGGGTGGTGTGTATAATGTTTAGTTGTATTAAATTGCAAATTCCACTGCAGTACATATGTTAAGAAGGCATGTTTTACTGTTGATATCAATTTGCCTATCAGATGAGGATGTTAATCAATAAAAATTAATTAAATGAGTCTTACCTCACCTCATACTTCATGTTCTTCAAGCATCTTTATGACTGTCGAATTTCGGTCTACATCTTCATCTTCAAGGTTGCCATCTGGTATTATTTTATGATCACCAGATCGCAACTTTGAAAATGAAGATGTAGACCAAAATTTGACGGTCGTAATGATGGCTGAAGATATTCTTCTTGAAAACTGCAGTTTCCATGCTTGAAGAACACAAAGTAAGAGGTGAGATATGACCCAATAATTAATTTTCTTCTTCCTTCCAAGTATTAGGCCAAGGCCTGTTACGATCCTATAGAAAATTTTCCCTCCAGCGTTTCATAGGACGGCCCAGTGATCTTCGTCCTCTTGGTATATAATTATAAACAGCTTTGGGGATCCGATTTGAACTCATTCTTTCAAGATGGTGTTTCCAATTTAGTTGGTACTGTTTAATATATTCCAAAATTGGCGTAGTCTTCAATTCTTTTAAGATATTGGTGTTCCTTTTCCGATCCCATCAATTAATTTTTATTGATTGAAAACCTCATAATGTTACTTCCCATAATTGATTCAAGAGGATACTAAGCCTAGTGGCCTCCTTGGTCCTTTTTGATAGGAGTGATGCCAGCAGCGGGTTACACCTTCCTTCTTTTCATCATCATCATCATCATCCCTCATACAACACATTTATTACTTATTTATTGGCTTTATGGCTCTTTGAGTCTGGCAGTAGTCTCTCCTTTCTTAGAAGTTTCTAAACTAAAATTAAAACATTTTGTCTGTTCATTCTTACCTCTTAGAGTTGTTTTTGTTGAACATATGTTTCAGACCTTCTTAGCCCCATTGCCAGTGATTACAGACTGTATTGCTGACGATGGGGCTAAGAAGCTCTGAAACATATGTTCGACAAAAACAACTCTAAGAGGTAAGAATGAAAAGACAAAATGTTTTAATTATTAAACAAACCTCTTAATGTTACTTCCTATTGTATTTTAAAATAATTTAGTTATGCTTATTTGTGCACAGATGTCATGGATGGATGTTACAACACACTTTACACAAATACAAGAACATACTTTTTTTACTTTTATAGGAAACCCTCAGGGGTCCTCATCTAGGGGATATGTGGATGGCGACCACAAGGTGCCCAAGCTGAGCAAAACATTTCTTCCACTTACTTGTGTTTTGCACTCTTTTAACTTTACTATCTAACCTCTCTTGGTTAACTCTTGTTTTTTTCGACCCCGACGCTATTAGGGCATCCGAGGGCTAGGGAGTCTTTCCTTTCTTCCATTTCTTCTTTCCTTTATTTTCTTTTCTTCTCCAGAAAAGCCTGACCAGAGGCTATAAGATGGCAGCCCCATCACTGGTCTTGCCTTCCTTTGGCCAGCAACCAATCGAAGGGACTATTATTATGCTTTCAAGTCTTATACGAGAATTTCCCGGGGAGGGAAAATTTTCTATAGGATCGTAACAGACCTTGGCCTAATACTTGGAAGGAAGAGGAAGAAAGACTTTTATAGGGATTAATCGCTATGAGGTTTAATTTATGATAAAATCAAATGTTTCCTACCTCTCCTCATATAATTCTTCTAATTAGATAGCGATTTCGAGACCATAACAGGTATGATCTCGAAATCATAATCTAATTAGAAATTTTATATTAGGGAGCGGTAGAAAACATTTGCTTTATCATACATGAACATAAGCTCATTCTATACTCTTCTCTGTATATAATACAAAAATACATCATCTATATAAAGTGGTCTGCAAAAGTGGTTTATAAATTAAAAATAGACTTTATTAGCACCATCTATCCACCCAGCAGTGGGTGGCATTAGAACACTTAATGTGTTATGATGCCTTGTCTTTGACAAACCATAGTACATTCTTCTTAAAATGTCATTAATGTCTATGTAAACTAATATGTTTATTTTGTTGCTACAGCCTGGAGATAGAGTTAGAAAAGGAAGTTGGTCGTATATGAAGAGAGATGGTAGTAGTCAATTGATAAGTGTCAGCCAGTCGGCATCCACTGACGGAATCTGTTCAAAAACAAAACTCAACGGTAATTATATTGTCAATTGATTACAAGTACTATACAGCATATCAATAATCCTTTTTAATTGTTCATGCAAACACTTATATTGAACTTTTATAGGAAAAAATCACTATGAGGTTTAATTTTAAATTAAATTAAAATGCTTCATACCTCACCTCAAATCCAGTCTTCTACGTAGACCATGGTTTCAAAGCCTTAGCGGCTTCATCTTCAGTACCCTCTCATTTACTGATGTGATGACGATCAGAAGAACCACTTCCTCTTCCCTCTGTTGGTGGACAGATAAACCTCTGGATCCAGTCAGAATCCGCTGGAATTTCTAAGTTCATAAGTTTTTCTTGTGTTTTTTATTGTGGATTTTCGCCCAAACCGTGAGTTTCTTTTGTTTTTCTATCTGTTTAATTAGACTGGCTTTTGATTCAATTAAATGTTTTTCGGATCAAGCATGAGCAGCTACTGCTGACTTTTCCACTTCACCATTTTTTACATTTATAAGATGTTCTTTCACCCTTGTTTTCAAATTTCTTCTTGTTTTTCCTATGTAAATTTTGTCACAATCCCTGCATTTGATTTGATAAATTCCTGATTTGTTTTCTTCTTCAATTTTTTCATTTTTATTGGTTTTGATTATCCTATTTAGGCTGTATTCGTTCTTTGGTGCCAATTTTATATTAAATTTTTTGAGATTTTTTTTTTAATCTGTGGTGTTTCAATTGATGGTAAGTGAATTTCTTGAATTTTATTTTTTCTTCTGTTTGTTTTATAAGAGTGCTTTCATTAATTAATTTTTGTCTTTTAAATTTATTTATTTTCTTGTATACCATATTTTCTTCAAAGCCGATTTCTGTAGCAACATTAATTATATATATATTTTTTTTTTTCTTTTTCATAACTCTTCTTTGCTCATAGGTATATTTACTAATCTGTGTGTCAAACTATTGAACACTGCCTCTTTGTGAGCAAATTGGTTGAATCCCAAAGCTTATAATTAGGGGAAAGTGTAAATTATGGAAAATAAGGAGGAGCTAAATAATTGTTAACCCCCATATTCTGAAACCATTCTAGAACATGCAAAAGAAAAGCACTGACTGGGATAATATACAATATTGGCTAAATGATGTAATGTTTCTTTTAATTTAAAATAAAATTCTTTACCCCTCACTTCATATTTTGTCTTTTATGTATTTGAAATAAACATTCTTAAATAAACTATGGGAAGGAAGAGACATTCCTGTAAGTTGGACAAATCTATTGTAATACCAATATTTAAAAAGGAGACAAGAAAAACTGTGAAAATTACAGAGGCATCAGCTTACTAAATACTGGATACAAAATTATGCCAATATAATTAAGAACAAATTATACAAACATCTTAACAGCCTCCTCAGTGAAGAACAGAATGGCTTTCGTAAAGGTCGATCCTGCTGTGATGGTTATTTCTCCATGAAATTATTAATAGAAAAACACAGGGAGTTCAATGTAGAAACACATTTAGCTTTTGTGGACTTCAAAAAAGCCTTCGACAAAATCAATAGGAATAAACTGTTGGAAATTTTAGCTGACAACAATCTACCACAACAGCATATTTTAAATTTATACAATATCTATAAAATCAAATTTGATTTCAGTTCGAGTCATAACACACAAACAGAATGGAAATTAATAGGGTGTAAGACAAGGATGTGGCCTCTCACCCTTGCTCTTTATCATGTACATGGATAGAATACTCCAAGATTGGCGACAGATGAGACATGGTTCTATCCAAATTAATAGAAACCATAAAATAGACTCTCTGCTTTTTGCAGATGATTGGTATTAATAGCTCCAACAGAAACAGATTTCAACTTTTATAAGATTCATGATGTGTTCCGTTGAGGTATTATTGAAATTAATATAAAATTATGGAATATTCACCTGAAACTTAATGAATTATTTAACTGTAGCGTTTCGGGACTTGTCCTATCATCGGCAGGATTCAAAACTGGTGTTTCACTGAAGATCTGGTAGAGGGTGTTATATGTATTGGGTTCGTTTTCGTTTATCAGGTTGTCGTTGTTGTGAGCTGCTTTCATGATTTCCATCTCTTCGAGTATGTTTATCTTCGCTGGATTATTTTCTCTGTGCACTACTGTTAGGGCGTTTTCAATATTTAACATGTGATGTCCTTCATGGATAATGTGTTTTGCATAGTTTGATTTTCCTTCTGTGTGAATGAAGTCTCGAAAATGTTCTTTAAATCTGATGTTAAAACTCCTGTTTGTTCTTCCTATATAAAATTTGTTGCAGTCTTTACATGTCATGGATAACGTGTTTTGCATAGCTTGATTTTCCTTCTGCGTGAATGAAGTCTCAAAAATGTTCTTTAAATCTGATGTTAAAATCCTGTTTGTTCTTCCTATATAAATTTGTTGCAGCCCTTACATGTATATTTACATTCACGCAGAAGGAAAATCAAGCTATGCAAAACACGTTGTCCATGAAGGACATCACATGTTAAATACTGAAAACACCCTAACAGCTTCCATACTTCTCCTCACTCCATCTATCCAACATACTGTATGTCTGCCTCTTCCACTTCTTACCTTAGCTTTCCATTCAAGAATCTTTTTTGTATTCTATCTTCTTCCATTCTTATGATGTGTCCATACCATTTAAATGGTTTTCTTCAATTTTTCTGTTTTTTTTTTTCAACTTGCATAATTTCCCTTATTGTGCTGTTTTTGACTTTATCCCTTCTTGAAATTCTAATATATCTATTTTATTTCATTATTTTAATTTTATCTAATATATTTAGTATATTTGACTACCAATCAAAAAATTTGTATCCTTACAAGATAAATAATTTTTATAACGATCTGTGGTTTAGTGTTTTTTGACTTAATATCATTGTGCTGTATTTAATTCACTTTATCAAGTATTCTTTAGGCATTGAGTATCTTTTTCTTGTTTTATAGAATGGAGAAGTTAAATCTCCAAGTAAGACTGAATTTTCATCGTCGTCAATGAGGAAATTATCAGAGAAATTATCAGGTGTAAGTTTGAAGTCTTCCAGTAAGCAACCGACTCAACCACTTGTTAAAACGATGCATTTGAAGGGATAGGTGACGAGGATCTCTGAGTTATTCTTATAAAGTATGTTTAAGTATATATTTACATTATTATTTATAAGTTTAGTTCATCTACATACTTTATATTCAATTGAAAGTAAAGAATCTGATACTGTCCTAATAAGAAGAAATCTTTGTTTCATATAATTTGTCATATAAAGGCTGTACAGTACAAAGCTCCTTATTCACAGGTGATATGTTCCTTAAATATGCTATGAATACAGAAATCGTGAATATGGAATGGTAATTTTGTTAGTTGTTTCTTGGCTCACCTCATACTTCTTAAGAGGTGAGTCAAGAAACAACTAAACAAAAGTAAAATAAACCTCATAGTGTTATTTCCTACCTTACTCCTGGCGCGACAGGCCTAGATGACCCTTAGCCTACCAGCCGGCTGCTGGCCTAATATCCACATGTGTCAATCACATAGGTAGATGATCATCAGCCAGTGTTGGGTGACATGTGGTCAGCATGTCGAGTCCCCCCAGCCGGTTATAGCTGGTTTTCCAACCTGGAGCCGCTACTTATTGTAGCTACCCAAATGCCTCACGATGCTGGGTGGGCACCGGTCCCATACTGGCCGAAATACCATGAGAAAATTTCTTCCCCTATGGAGACTCGAACCAGCGCAAGTCCCGTAGCTCTGCGCCAAGGCTTCCTGCCTTAACCACTCGGCTACGGCGCGGGACATTTCCTACCTACATTACTTAATGGAATGGTAATTTGCATGTGTATATATGAGGGGTACGTTCCAAGGTTCCAAAATTAAATAAAAATTATTAAAATAAAATAAATTCAGTGACAGATTTTGAATAATTTCTATTAATTATTATTGTCAGGCTTAGGTAAGGGCTTAAAGAACTTAGTATTTTTTCCTGTTTTGCCACTTTTAAAAAGTATTTCAATTCAGATTGATATTTAGCTGTGGCTTTAACAATTTGCCTTTTAAAAATGAAACTTTTTTCCATACATGGATCAATTTTCATTTATCAAAGGATAGCAGCATGTGAAATACGGCGGTGGCGGCTTTTAACAATTAACTTTAGGCTTGGTGTCAATAGGGTTTGTTTTACTTTGATATTCATTTGTACATTTGGTTTGAATCATTATTTGTAAAAGCTTCCTTGACACATGCCTGCAGTTGCCAATTAATTAATAAAGGATACCTGATCCTTGTAATATAACAAGTGGATCTGCGAATAAAGACATTTTTAGCTGCGAATACAGGAACTATGTCGCAATTTTTTAATCTGTTCCACTTACTTGTGTTTTGCACTCTTTTAATTTTACTATCTAACCTCTCTTGGTTAACTCTTGTTTTTTTCGACTCCAACGCTATTAGGGCATCCGAGGGCTAGGGAGTCTTTCCTTTCTTCCATTTCTTCTTTCCTTTATTTTCTTTTCTTCTCCAGAAAAGCCTGACCAGAGGCTATAAGATGGCAGCCCCATCACTGGTCTTGCCTTCCTTTGGCTAGCAACCAATCGAAGGGACTATTATTATGCTTTCAAGTCTTATACGAGAATTTCCCGGAAGGTTCAAAACGCTGGAGGGAAAATTTTCTATAGGATCGTAACAGGCCTTGGCCTAATACTTGGAAGGAAGAAGAAGAAGAAGAATGAATGAATGAATGAATAACAGAACCGTGAATAAGGAGCTTTTTTTGTACTGCTAGAGGTTATTAAGCATAGCAGATTGAGATGAACAGATCAAACTCAAATGATTGACAATAGAAATGCTTTCAAAATTTGTATTGAGGAATCCTTGAGGAGAATATCTTAGGGAAAAGTTTCCAATCTACCATATTGGTCTGAAAATAAGCCAACCCCAGGTATAAGCCGCACCCTTAAAATTCAAGAGAAAATTTTTAAAAAATGTTTGAGGGATGAAAAATTACCATAAATATTTATTTGTGGATTTACATCTATTTTTTTACTGAAACAGAAGTGAATTAGAAGCAAATGAAAGAATATACACACATTTGATATTTATAGGAAGTAACATTATGAGGTATTAAGGTAGAAAATTTTATCACTCACCTCATATTGTTATTCTTATTTGACTATAAACTAGTTTTGGAACATAGTTTCTGTTCCATCCTCAGTATCGTCACGACTGTTGATCTATCATCTTGAAGAGCTGTCCTTCGCTCCTTCCATTGGCTGACTGGAAAACCTCAAAACCAGGTCATTCTCACCGGGAATTTCAAAGTTCATCAATTTCTTCTTTTCGCTCTTTTGAATGATGAACTGATGAACTTCGAAATTTCCAGTGAGAATGACCTGGATTCGAGGTTTTTCAGTCAGCCAATGGAAGGAGCGAAGGACAGCTCTTCAAGACGACAGAATAATGGTCGTGACGATACTGAGGATGGAACAAAAACTAGTTTATAGTCAAATAAGAAGAACAATATGAGGTGAGTGATAATAAAAAATTCTCCTTAATGAATATACCTCATAGTGAGAATTCCTAAAATAAGTAATTATGAGTTATTGTTTAACAATCTGTCAATGAATCAGATTTTATACCTCACCTCATGTTGTGTATCCTTTTCAGGACTAGTTTCAAGGAACTTTCCCTCATTGTCAACTGGCATCTGACTGTTGATTTGACCGTTTAACCCTTTGAAATGATAAGATTTCAACTGATAAAGTCAACGAAAATGAATTATAGTGTGAAAGATTTTATCTGAACTTCTACTACAAGTATAACCTACTCATTAAGTTATGTAGATAGGAAATAACACTATGAGGTTTTTAATATTGTTTATTTTTTATTATTTCACTCACCTCATACTTCATAATTCATAGCAGACCCTGGGTTTCTTCACATCTTTTGTGACATTCTCAATGCTGCGTCAGTTGTGAACGTGACGCAGCATTGAGAATGTCACAAAAGATGTGAAGAAACCCAGGGTCTGCTATGAATTATGAAGTATGAGGTGAGTGAAATAATAAAAAATAAACAATAACCTACTCATGTTGCAATTTATGGATAAATAGCCAGAGTTACAAGAAACCGAAGTTCCAACTGATATAACTGATTAGTGGGTTAATGAAACTTTGACATCAATTTACACAAAATGAATCAAACAAATGTTAGTTGACACCTCATCGCAAAGTGTCGAGTTAGTAATCCCTTAAGAATTAAATAAATCGTAATTATTTCTTACCTCATACTTCTATGTTCCTTTAAACACAGCACTGCAGTATCGGCGACTCCTTGTCACCATCGTCAGCTGTTTTCACGATCGTCAATTTTTTCTTTTGTTGATAATTATCCAAACTGCCATCTGATGTTCTTTTTAAGGAATTATTTCTAAACTGCCATCTGGTGTTCTTTTTAATGAATCATTTTCTAAACTGCCATCTATTGTATTTTTGAAGAACTTTGTAATCAAGCTCGGTTCATCTGGAATTTCGAAGTTCATGGTTCTAGTATGGTTTATTGAATATATATTTTTTCCCAAACTGTTATATAAATATATATTTATATTAAGTTATGTGGATAGGAAATAACACTATGAGGTTTTTTAATATTGTTTATTTTTTATTATTTCACTCACCTCATAATTCATAATTCATAGCAGACCCATAGGAAAAACAAAAGGAATCTAAATACAAGATTAAAAGAACACCTCAGAAATGTTAAAAATGGAGAAACCGAAAAATCTGCAATAGCTGCACATGCCTGGTCAGAAAAACATAGAATAGAAACCAAAACAAAATTACTTAAACAATTGGAAAAACCGAAGGAACTCACAATTTGGGAAAAAATTTACATATGCAAGAATGAAAATACAGCTATGAATTTTGAAATACCCGGTTATAAGGAGAGAGGACTGATTTGGAAATTCTTCGGTCGGCCACCAGATGGCGCGGAGGTCAGTCTGCAGGATAAAAGGCCGTTGGACGTCAGTTGTGAACGTGACACAGCATTGAGAATGTCACAAATGATGTGAAGAAACCCTGGGTCTGCTATGAATTATGAAGTATGAGGTGAGTGAAATAATAAAAAATAAACAATATATATTTATATATATAAATATATATTCAAAAAAAACATACTAGAACCATGAACTTCGAAATTCCAGACGAACCGAGCTTGATTACAAAGTTCTTCAAAAATACAACAGATGGCAGTTTAGAAAATGATTCATTAAAAAAGAAAACCAGATTGCAGTTTAGAAATAATTCCTTAAAAAGAACATAGGATGGCAGTTTGGATAATTATCAACAAAAGAAAAAATTGACAATCGTGAAAACAGCTGACGATGGTGACAAGGAGTCGCCGATACTGCAGTGCTGTGTTTAAAGGAACATAGAAATATGAGGTATGAAATAATCACGATTTATTCAATTCTTATGAATTGAACCTCATAATATTAAAAATTCCCAAATTTAATATATAAAAAATAGTAATCATTAGTTTGATCCTTCCGGGAAATTCTCGTATAAGACTTGAAAGCATAATAATAGTCCCTTCGATTGGTTGCTGGCCAAAGGAAGGCAAGACCAGTGATGGGGCTGCCATCTTATAGCCTCTGGTCAGGCTTTTCCGGAGAAGAAAAGAAAATAAAGGAAAGACTCCCTAGCCCTCGGATGCCCTAATATGAAACGCTGGAGGGAAAATTTTCTATAGGATCATAACAGGCCTTGGCCTAATACTTGGAAGGAAGAAGAAGAAGAAAAATAGTAATCCCTTGCTTCTTCTCCATCTGTTGGTGGACCAATGAACCTCCAAATCAAATTTTCCCAGGGAATTTCAGAATTATTATTTTGTCATTGTATTTTTTTTTAATTGTCCTTATTGCAGCCAATTGTTCATTTAGATTAATATCCAGTTTTACAATTTGTGCTTTGCATATTTGTTTAATGATTTTGTCCTCTTTCTGCATAACTCATATGATAGTGTTCATATTTTTTTGTTGTACAATGTACACTCACACAATTCGTTTGATTCGTGGTATGCTATGGTTTACACATAAGATGTTGGAACCCACAGAGTACCAGAGAAGAAAGTGGACAAGTTTCGCCTACATGCCATAAGCGGCGCTAGTGTAGAACAACTATCAACATCTAAATTTTTTCGATTTTTTCTGGTACTAACATGAAATTCAGCACTGCCTGGTGGTAAAATTATGAATTATAATTATATAATGCCATCTGGTGAATAATCATGGAATTGAACTTTTATAGGAATAATTAACGTATTAATTAATCTTAAATTATGGAATTATTTGTACTCAGCCTCTCAGACATAAAGATTTTCTTTAATTTTAACAGAAGGGAAGAATGGAAATAAATAAAACATGTTAATTTATTTTCGTTTATTAAAATTTAAAAACGTGCATTATGAGCTCTTTTAATAAATATGTACAATTGACCTACCCCCTTATTCTCTCATACACATTTTATACAATATTTATTAAAGAACCTTAGCCATGCCATACGTCTGAAATCCATTATTAAGTCACATTTTTAAAATGTTTATTAGAAATGGCTGTACACTAACATCACTCTTCCTAACCTAACAAATCTTATAATTTTATCACTTCTAGTAGGTTTATCTTTGAAAATAGATTCACATTAAAAAGTAAACAAGCTTGAATTTACTTAAAAATTAGAGTAAAATAAAATCTAAGTAATGATTTTAACTTTCGATAATATATATTTTTTACAGTACCATCTACATAGAATGAAAGGATGGCAGTTAAAAATTTAAATTTACAAAATGGCTAATTTCCCATAATCCTGAGTGAACACGCCGTTGCACGACGCCGTGTGCCTTGCATTTGTTTTATTTAGTTACATATTCTGTTACTACGAAACAGCGCTACCATTGTAGTTTGCTCATTCTAGTTCATCGTAAACAACCGAAATTTTTTAGATGTCACTGTACTCAGTTTTCCCTCTATTTGAAGTTTCTCTATGGTGGAACCCATGGACTGCCAGTCTTGTTACTACATGTCATAATTCTTTGTATTTTTGCATGTCAATTTTTTCCCAAACGTGAGTTAATGTGAATTAATGGAACAATTAGAAAAATCTAAGGATCTTACAGTTTGGAGAAAAATCTACTTTCAAAAATAAAACGACAAAATAATGAATTTTGAAATTTCTCAGGGGGGGGGGTGTTTGAGATTCACTGTTCCACCAGTAGAGGAAGAAGAAGCAAGATGTTACAAACAGTCAAATAACACCAGATGGCAGTTTGAAGAGGAATTCCTTCAAAAGAACACCAGATGGCAGTCTAGATAAATACCGGCAAAAAAGGAGAAAAAATTGACAGTCGTGAAAACAGCTGACGATGACGACAAAGTGTCGCTGATACTGCAGTGCTGTGTTTAAAGAAACATAGATGTATGAGGTAAGAAAAAATCACGATTCATTTAATTATTAGTCAAATCAACATTAATGTCAGTTGACAATGATGAAAATTTCTTTGAACTGATCCTAGAAAGGATGCAAAAATATGAGGTAAGGTATAAAATTCTTTCTTAAATTAGATTCTATTCAGGATTGGAAAATGTTAATATAAATAAAAACATCGAAAATCTGATTAATTTACTGATTTTTTAATATAAACAATGTTAAAAACAAAATACTGCAAAGAGTTATCATTGTTACATAGTAAAATGTCATAGTTCTGTTACAGATGCTAGCTGTATTAATTTAATATAAATTAAGAAGTTAAAGCTATTTTACTATGATCAAAATAAGTAAATTAACGTACACAACTAAGCATTTGTAATCAATTAGCTCAGTGGCCAGAACATCAGGATGTAAAGCTGAAGATTCTGGGTTCAATTCCTGGTTCAGGCATAAATTTTTCTTAAATTAATGAGTCATTTTTTTACATCTTACCTCATATTTTATGTTTCCTTAAACACGGGAACTTGTTTTCAAGAGAACCATCTCTCTCATTTTCAACCGACATTATGACTACCAGATTTTCGTTGGAATCTCCATCAATAATGTTGCCATCTGGTGTTGATGAACTATGAATAATTTTTCTCTTTACAATTGATTATGCTACCTGTATTTGTTGTAAATGACCATAATTTTTAAGATAAAAGATATGTAGAAAGCCAAGGTAGCGAATTTAATCCACAACCTAAATTATTGCCATTGAAATTTGGACCAGAAATGGGGCTTTTTTTTTTCAAGCCAATATGGTATGTTCATGGTTTACTCAACTAAATTTTTACAAAAAAGTTATATGTAATAAATTTCTTATTCCTTATTTTTATTAGCTCATTAAAATTAACATTTTAGGAATTAACACTAGGAGGTATTGAAGAAGAAGAATATGAGATAATACAATTTTACTTAAATCATTAAAATTACTTCATGTATTATTTGGGAAAATTTTCTATAGGATCGTAACAGGCCTTGGCCTAATACTTGGAAGGAAGGAGAAGAAGAAGATTATTTTAAAACTGTTCAAATTTCATTTTTACAAAGCATCAGATTTCACATTTGATTCATTAATAGGAAAACTGCAGTTGGGTATCGCAGATGACTTCAGGATTTTGAAATTGTGATCTTCATGCTGTTTTCCTAGAAGACAATATTGGTCCTGTTAATCTACTTTATTGCAGAGACTTAGAAACAGATGCTGGAGGAAAATTTTCTATAGGATCGTAACAGGCCTTGGCCTAATACTTGGAAGGAAGAAGAAGAAGACTTAGAAACAGCTCTTTACTGGATTTTCAGGAATATGATTTTATATTAAAATTCATCGGAGAACTGAAGATGAACACGACTGTGTTTGAAATCGCGATATCATGGAAGCATGAATCCTATGAGGTGAGTTGTTTAAACAAAATGTTCTCCGATGAATTTTAATGATTATACCTCATAATGTTTACTTCCCAACATCTTCAGCCATAACTGAAGATGAACACGACTGTGTTTGAAATCGCGATATCATGGAAGCATGAATCCTATGAGGTGAGTTGTTTAAACAAAATGTTCTCCGATGAATTTTAATGATTATACCTCATAATGTTTACTTCCCAACATTAATTTAATATGATTTTATATGATCAATGATTTAATTGCTTTACTGAAATCACTTCATTCTACTGTAGCATGAAGCTGAAATTTTACTTGATATTACTCCTAATTTTGACTATTCCAAATTTTATTTAATTCTTGTTTTGTGTTAATATGACTATTCTGAAAATAAACTGTTGTACAAAAAAATGTATATAGAAATGATAAGAGTGCACATTTATTTTACAAACTAATCCATTATTAATGAGGCTGTTTTTTCAAGATCTAATAAGCTCTTAAATTTGAGCAGATGCCTCTAAAGTGAAGTGGTCTCATTAGATACCAACCAATAAAAAAATTAAATAAGTTTGGTCTGAATTCATCTTACCTCATAAATTATTGTTTTTTTGTAAGATGCATTTCAAAGCTTCTGTGCTTTATCAGTTGGTACAGACTGACAATGAAGCACAGAAGCTTTCAAATGCATCTTACAAAAAACAATTTATGAGGTAAGATGAATTCAGACCAAACTTATTTATTAAGAGTACCTCATAATGTTACTTCCTAATATATATTTACACAATAAAAAAATATTTTAATAACAAATTAGTTATAGCATTAGACTGATATGTTACATACTTGCCAAAATGTGGAAAAATGTACTATAATATAATGTAATACTTGCATTATAGATAACTCCAGGAGACACATTATTGATACTGGCATCCAATTCCTCATACATTTTGAACCGTTATTATAGTAACAATGGTATATGACACAGTCCATTGGAAATTTAAGGAACAATTATAGATCAGAGTGTGAATTTTATATATTGGGGACATAATTTACGAGCAATGGAAGTTTACAATTAGTAATTTACTAACATAAATTTTTGAGCATAACTTTAAGTTAAGTTTCCAGATTCAAAAATAACTTGATTAAAAGAACCTCAAAATATTACTTCCTAAAATAAACCATAACTTTAAGTTACTGCTTTAGACAGGTTTGGCTAATATATAAATTTATTTCTTTTTGTACATTTAACCTGCTAGTGTTTAATGGACAAATTTGAATTATATTTGAAGAGAAAAATTATATGCTCAGACTGGAGTTTGAACCCTAGACCTTTGGCTTTCTAGGCCAATGTACATATTGTACAAAGAATTATAAGAAATGTTTCAAAAGATGTAAGTTTAAGAAAAGGTCACATGATATAAATTTGAAGAGGGGCTATTTTGTTTATAATTGTTTTATAAATTTAATAATGACTGGCTTTTGAATTTCCTGTGACATAACTTACTAAAATATGGACAAATACAGAAATAATAATACTGCTAAATTTTTTTTTTACTGAACAAAAAAAAATATTTAAAAAAGTTTACCAAGCAAGTTGACCCTGGCAGTAGCGCTTGAGATTTGTATTTGGGTGGTCCCAGGTTCCTGAAAAATTGACATTCACTTGTGAAAAATAGCAATTTTCAAAATTGAACAAGTAGCACTTTAAATAAAAATAAATAAATAAATTTTGCATTTTAATTTTTATCTTAAGAATTAAATTTTATATTGAATTGTAAATTGTGTTTGTTTTGTATAATATTACTCTTTAAATCTTTTTATTGTATTTCTGGATTTTTGAAGTTATCCTTCATTTTAGGACAGACTGTTTATCGTTAAATGAAGTTCCTATAAATCAGATGCTAATTTCACTCAAATTACATTTATAAGCAGTTTTTAAGACTCGGAAGACTTTTACAATAAGCACAGTGCATTCTTTTTATAATATATTTAAATTGAGCTTGCTAATTCATGATAATATTTATTAGTGTGTAGTATTATATTCAAAATTGTATTAAAAATATTTACATTTTACATTGAATTATGGTCATCTGTATATGGATGGACATGATCAAATTCAATAATTATATGACATATTTACATATTCCTTTATAATTAATAGCATATAGCATTTTATTTTGCATAATTCGTATAGCTGGTCTTTAAAATCAATTTTTTTTTTTTTTCAAATGCCCCAGGTTTGTCTTCTGACATTCCTGGTTTCTCTCCTGGCATGGCATACTTGTAACCCACTTCTGAGGTTGGGGCACCTGGAAGGTGGGGTTAAATTGCCCCGATGATATGATGGGGATGATGATGATGATAATGGTGCGCCAGGGGAGTCCCTAGTCCTAAGCTTAACCTAAGATGAATATGAATGATGATGATTGTGATGGCCATATGATTTCGGGGACCGTTTGGGCCTTAAAGTTTTCCTGACATTTGTCTTACAGGTGAGGAAAAACCCCGATAAAAACCTCACCCAGAAAAACTGTCCCGACCAGGGATCGAACCTGGGCCCGCTGCGTGACAAGGCAGCATGCTACCCCGAGACCACAGCGGTGGACAAAATCAAAGATGTTTAAAAACATAAATGAGAATTATTGTCCTTCTCCAAGAATAAAGACAACCAGTTTTTTAAATTATTTTTTTACATTTGAAGTAAATTATAAAAAGGTGGCTTTAACCTATAAAATTTTAAATTATAACTGTTCCTTGCTTTGTAGAGTATGAATTTATATATTACAAAAATTGCATTTTCAATGGCAAAACTTGGAATTATTAATTTGATCTCCTAAGCCTTCCGTTATGATTTGATGCTTTTTCTTGTTATCTCCTACATTAGTTGTACCTTAAGTTTTAGGACACTTCTTTAGATGAGCATTTTACATGATGGAGTCTTCTTCCTTATTGAAAATTAATTGTAAGCCAAATTTAAATATACTGTATTTATTAGTTTTTATGTTATATTTAATTTAACATATTCCTGAATAGATTTTTTAAATTAAAAATTAATGGTTGAACCGGGAATTGAACCCTGGATTTCTGATTCTGTGTGTCACCATGCAATCCATTACACTATTCAACACCTGATACAACTGATACATTTTTTTTCCACTTATATACAAAACTGTTACATCCGAAGCCAGATAGCTCTTGCTGTCAACAATACCATCAGATGACCTCTATTCAAAGTATTTTTAACGAGAATTTTACATTTACTTTTAGACAGTTAAGCTTAATATTTTAATGTTATTTCTAGTTAGATAACCCTAGATAGATTTATGAATTTTTAAAAAAAAATTAATGGTTGAACCAGGAATCGAATCCTAAACCTCTGACTCTATACATCAGCATGCAATCCATTACACCATTCAACACACGATAGAAAAAAAATTATAGTGTTGAATCAAAATCTAGATAATTATTAATCTTAATATTTTTAAATTTACATTTTTAGAGTACTGAAGATAGATCTGCGGAAGTGTAGATTTTTAATGAGAAATCACATAACTTTTATAGCAGTTAAACATTATATTTTGATGTATTAATTTAAATTTGTTGCATTGAATATTGGATGTTATGTACGAGGTGTGATCAATAAGTTTCTGGAATGAGGCCAAAAACACAACACAACACTTCAAAGTTTCTATTCAGCACTGTCACCCTCGAAGTAGTCACCTTGGGAGTTGATACACTTGTCCCAGCGCTTCTGCCAATGCTGGAAGCACTTCTGGAAGTCATCTTCTTTAAATGTGTCCAGTGCCTTCTGCGATTCGTGCTGGATGACATCAATGTCCTCAAAACGATGTCCTCAGAGCCGAATTTTTAGCCGTGGGAACAGGAAAAAGTCTGCCTAAGCCAGATCTGGAGAATAGGCTGGATGGGGAACAGTACTCATCCTATTTTTGTCCAAAAACTGGCGGACAGAAATTGCTTTGTGCGCGGGCGCATTGTCGTGATGCAGGAACCAGTCACCAGTCCTGCATTTCTCTGGCCGTTTGTGTCGCAAATTCTCCCTCAATCTTTGCAACACTTGTTTGTAGTACACTTGATTCACTGTTTGACCCCATGGTACAAATTCCTTATGCACAATTCCATTAATGTCAAAAAAACAATCATCATTGACTTCACATTCGATCGAACTTGTCTGGCTTTCTTGGGGCGTGGAGATGCAGGACTCTTCCATTGCAAAGACTGTTGTTTAGTTTCTGGATCGTAGCCATAAATCCATGTTTCGTCACCAGTAATAACCTTTTCCATGAACCGTGGGTCATTTTTAAGCTGTTCTTTAAGATCTGTGCAGGCAATCACACGACTTTCCTTTTGGTCATTTGAAAGGAGGCGGGGCACGAACTTCGCAGCAATTCTTCGCATGTTCAAATCGTCTTTCAAAATGCTTTGAACACTTCCAAACGAGAGTGCTAGTGCATCAGACAGTTCTCGTATTGTAATGCGCCTATCATTTAATACCATTTCCCTCACTCGATCGATATTTTTGTTGGTTTTGCTGGAAGTTGGCCGTCCCAGACGATTTTCATCCTTAACCGATGTCATGCCCCTTTTAAATTTCGAAAACCACTCAAATGCTTGAGATTTGCCCATTGCTTCCTCCCCATTTGATATGTTTCTGTTGCAGTTTTACCAAGTTTAAAGCAAAATTTGATGCATGTTCTTTGTTCCTCGTAATCCCGCATTGTTGCTACACAGAGAAATCGCCGCACGCACAAAACACGTCTTCACTTCAGAGCTTCTACCAGCATACTGCAAGGTCAGAGAAGGTCACGCGACCCCTCAAATTCATCACAAGGAAATTCTTAGTGTACAACCTGGGTGAAAATTAAAAACTCCTCAATGGCATAATTGTTTTGAAGCCATTCCGGAAACTTATTGATCACACCTCGTATATTCTTTCCATCTGGCAGTGGGCAGACAAACCTCACAATTAAATCTTTTTCTCCATGAACTTCAACTTTTTTTTTTTTTTTTTTTACTTTGTCTCTATTTTCCCCAGGAACTTCAAAATTCATTATTTTGTCTCTTATTTTTCCCAGGGAAAAGGATTTACTCACGAGGTTTGTCTGTCAACCAGAGGGAAAGAATGTGCAAGGCTTCCAACATTCAATACGACAGTCGGTTTCTAATTGAGAATGACGATGATACTTTGCTGAAACATGTTCAGGTGAGGAAATGTGAGGCGAGTTGTATATTTTCAATGTTACTTCCTAACAATTTTGAAAATATATATTTTGACAAAATTTCTATTATTTTATTGATATTTATGTGGTATTTTGTGGTTATGCTCCTTGCTTCTGGTTCTGAGGGTCGCAGGTTCAAACCCGGCCATGGTCAATGGATTTTTTTTTAGGATGAAAAAATCCAAGGGTCCTCTGGGAGGGACTTTAAACCGTGAATCCCGAATCTGAAAATTTTAAGGCTTGTAAAAAGGTTCTTAAGCCTGAATAAAAGGCCTGTAAGCAAAATTTACTGATCTCAAACATCTTAGTAATACCTTACTTGCCTGCTAGATGTCTCATTGAGTCATTGTGTTAACCGCATGCAACTTGTGACATCTATGGATAAATAAGGTTAACTAAAATGAATTTGGTCTATTAACTCCTAACAAACAAGAGGCTATGGCTCAATACTGGGCTATGCCATTATAGATAGAGAGATTGTGGATGGTTAATATTTTTAAAAAAAAATTTTTTGTTCAGTGCCACCAGGTTGTCTTATAACATTTTTGGCATTGGTAGAATTTTAACCCACATCTGCTTGGAAGCAGAGATATGTTAATATAATAATTAAATGAATCGTGATTTTTTCTTACCTCATACATCTATGTTTCTTTAAACACAGCACTGCAGTATCGTGAAAACAGCTGACGATGACGACAAAGTGTCACCGATACTGCCAGTGCTGGTGTTTAAAGAAACATAGATGTATGAGGTAAGAAAAAAATCACGATTCATTTAATTATTATTAATTGAACCTCATAATGTTAAAAATTCCCAAATTTAATATATAAATATGTTAATATGATGATATGATGGGTTATAAATGATGATAAGCACCAGAAAAGTCTGTAAACCTAAACTTAATCTAAATTCTAGATGGTTGGTGACCGTAGGAATAATTATTTAGGAATCATTTCTATGGAAGATTTTATTATTGATTTAACACTTCTCACTGAAGGATAAATTATATTTGAAGAGAAAAATTTCCGCCTAGACCGAGACTCGAACCCGGGACCCTTGGCTTTCTGGGCCAAGTGCTCTACCAACTGAGCTACTGAGGCGAGTTATGATCTAGATGCAAATTTTTCTCTTACATACATTGTAATTCCCTCGTGCCAAATGCTTGAAACCGTAGCTTCTATCTTTGCAAATGGCAATGGCAGAAGTGTTAAATCAATAATAAAATCTTCAATAGAAGCCCTACTGGCTTTATAAAGTAGTGTTAAATTCCCAATAAATGTCTTCTTAACTAAGAAGCCGCCATTTGCAAAGATAGAGGCTATGGTTTCAAGCATTTGGCACGAGGGAATTACAATGTATGTAAGAGAAAAAATTGCATCTAGATCATAACTCGCCTCAGTAGCTCAGTTGGTAGAGCACCTGGCCCGGAAAGCCAAGTGTCCCGGGTTCGAGTCTCGGTCTAGGCGGAAATTTTCTCTTCGAATATCATTTCTATGGTCTGATCGAGAATCAAACCCAGGACCTCATGAACTCTAGTCGGAAGCTATGACTATGAGGCTGAATGTTGAACATTTAACAGAGAAGTCATTCGTTCACAGACATGATTGTCTGGAGGGAGGGGAACATCTACATACAGATTTGGCCTTGCAGCCTTTCTGGAATTTAAGTGACGACATGGACCAAAATCACCTTTCTATTGTTTGGCTTTTACAGAAGTCACAAGTAAACTTCCTGAGAAGTTCATCAGAAGTAAACTTCCTGAGAAGTTCATAGTTAAGTATGGGAAATAACATTATGGTTCTTAATTCAGTGAATGAATGAGTCATTTATCTTACTGCATAGTTTGTTTTCTTAAAACATAAACTGCAGTTGAAAACTCTTGAAAACTGCAGTTCCTGTGTTTAAGAAAACATAAACTATGAGTTAAGATAAGAAATTACTCATTCATTCATTCCTGGAGAAGTATTTTTAAAATAAACTTTGTATGTGAAATTGTATATTTAATACTTGTTTTTTAACAATAATACTATATTTCATCTTACCAACTCAACTTATTAAGTAGAATCTCATAATGTTACCTCCTACTGTATTTACATAATAATGATTATCCATCTTTTTCGATCAACTGATCAACAGATAATCAAGGTTCAACTGTACGTTATAAAAAATCTATAAAATAACGGAACTTCATCAAAATAAACTAAAGCAATAATTTAGCCACGGTTGTTGAACTGAAAATATTTAATCAGTGAAGAGACCGTGCAGCTTCTCCTAATAGTTGAAGTATTCAGAATATTTAGAATGTTTCTTTCAATAGATATGTTAGAAAAACACTCTGAACACATTTAGTACTTCTCTACTATTGAGTGGGATGCAGTGCTGCATGCTGATCGTTCATCTAGCCAAAACACTCAATATTATAATTTTTAAGTGAACAGTAGCAAATCGAGGGAAGGTTTGCCTTTATAAAAGTCACAATTGGACTGTGTTATGCATCAACCAGCTATGTGCCATTATGTAAGTTTTGAGAAAAATATGTAATTATTCACTATTTATTTAGCGCCAAACTAACAATACTGAATATTACAAGTTATTTTCCATGTTTGACAGTTATGCATCAACAATCTGAGAATGGGAACATTTGGCACTTAGCTGCATGAAGTAAGATTTAGGGTCGCATGCAAATACATTAGTCTCTACTCAAATTACTTCCAATCACTGGTGAGCTGACTCACCATGAGCAATTGCTGAGATCGAATTAACGGCCGACTTACCGGTCATGCATGAAAGTCGACATTTTCATAATATTGGCAACGAATTACCCAGAATTCTCAGCGATAAAAACCACTTCCGTTATTTTCGTCTGCTATAGAGGAATGCATTTACGCTTGCGTTCCACAAATAATACCATATACAACTACGTCTGCATCGCGCAATATTACGCCGATTCTCCTGTTCTTCCAGTTGAATTCTTTGGTAGACTCTATCAAATGCCTCTTCTCCGCATATACCGAAAACATGATCAAAGTCTTCAACGTCCGACATCTTGGATAAAGCTGCACAGGTTTCAAACTACATCGGTTCCCTTCGGGATTCTCACGATAAGTTTCTATCTTGAGCTATAATCTTAAGGTACCTCGTCAGGTAGCTTACAATTATTATCGCATGAATAGATTTCTGAGTAAGCAAAATGTATTAGGATAAAACTTTCTCAGCAGAAAACGCCTTTTACGGTCTAATGCGTTTATAAATTCGACCCTTAGATTAGCATTGATGAAGATCTGGTTTCATAGCCGTTTGTTGCAAAAACATGGAATCTCTGATAGGACTGATGCGTTTACATTTTTTGTTCAATAATGGGGCTACATTTAAAGATGTGGCACTAGAAGTGTGTGTGTACATTTAATTCATGAGCCAGTGCAAACACATGGGATCAGAACCTCAATTTTTTTTAAAATGGCTCTTTGGCTGGTTGATGCATAACATCGTCCAATTGATAGTAGTTTAAAATATATGTTAGAAAAATTTAGCCTAATACCAATTTATTTTTTATTAAAGTTACTCATAAGCAAAATTTTATATAAAATAATTCACCGTTGACACTTTGGGAGATTATCTCACCAAAATCAGCAGAATTAAAATTCCATGTTTCTTTTTATAAATTGAGTCAGATAAATCTTTTTACATCTCATGTCATAAAACTTCATGTATTCACAGTTTTGGCTGAGGATGGAGGTGAAGGCCTTTGAAACCGGTCATGTGAAAACTTGGAGTCTTATGAGGTGAGATGTAAGAAGATTTCTCTAACTCAATTTATAAATTGTAAATTACCTCATAGTGTTAATTCCCACTGTGATTTTGATTAAAATCCATCTTTCTTCCCTAGAAACATTTTGTAACCATTTGCTCAAAGAATTGTTCTTCCCTTCTAAGTTATTCCAGTTGATTTATTCATTGATTGATTCCCATTCATTCTGCTCAGTATTGGTTGATCCCCTAGTGGAACTTTCTTAACCATACAAATTTAGTTGTGATCAATTAAGCAAATTAATATTGACCAGCTAAAGCTATTAGTATTATCAAAATAACTAAATTATGTACACTATATACCTAACTATTATGAACAATGGTAAAGAGTGGTCAAAGCATCAGCACATAAATCTGAAGGTTCTTGTTCAATTCTCAGATCAGCCAAAACATTTTCTCTATACCATTGATTTAATGTAGTTATTTAACTTTTACAGGAATTAATCACTAGGAGGTTTAATTTATGGTAAAATCAAATGTTTCTTACCTCTCCTCATATAAATCTTCTAAGTAGATTGCAATTTTGAGACCATAACGGTCTCATCTTCAGTACTATTTTGGCGACTAATATTATGTCGATCGGAAGAAACTCTTCTTCTTCCCTCTGTTGGTAGACCGATGAACCTCTGGATCAGGTCAGAATTTGCGGGAATTTCGAAGTTATAAGTTTTCCTTTGTTTTTCTGAATGTGGATCTTTTCCCAAATCGTGAGTTCCTTTTGTTTGTCTGTTTGTTTAATTAGACTGGCTTTTGATTCAATTAAATGTTTTTTGGACCAAGCATGAGCAGCTACTACTGACTTTTCCACTTCTCCATTTTTGACGTTTCTAAGATGTTCTTTCACCCTTGTTTTCACATTTCTTTTTGTTTTTCCAATATAAATTTTGTCACAAACCCTGCATTTGATCTGATAAATTCATCGGTCCACCAACAGAGAGAAGAAGAAGAAGAGTTTCTTCCGATCGACATAACATCAGTCGCCAAAATAGTACTGAAGATGAGACCGTTATAGTCTTGAAATCGCGATCTACTTAGAAGATTTATATGAGGAGAGGTAGGAAACATTTGATTTTACCATAATGTAGTTATGCTTATTTTCCTATAGATCTCAGTGACATATGGTTAGTACATTGCCACTAGAGGACATATAGTGGGAAACCAAGGTATTTTAAAAATACAATAGGAAGTAACATTAAGAGGTTTATTTAATAATTAAGATATTTGGTCTGTGTATTCTTACCTCTTATGGTTGTTTTTATTGAACATATGTTTCAAGGCTTGTGAGCCCCATCTTCAGCGATTACAGACTGATTTTTCTCAAGTTGTCCATCGCTGAAGATGGGGCTCACAAGCCTTGAAACATATGTTCAACAAAAACAATCATAAAAGTTAAGAATACACAGACCAAATATCTTAATTAACAACTAAGGTATTACTTGGATGGAGGAAGATTGGTTGAATGTTGTTCAGAGACTTTTTTTTATTC
This sequence comes from Diploptera punctata, assembly GCA_030220185.1. Taxonomy (NCBI): domain Eukaryota; kingdom Metazoa; phylum Arthropoda; class Insecta; order Blattodea; family Blaberidae; genus Diploptera; species Diploptera punctata. The sequence goes on along the minus strand of JASPKZ010006073.1, from coordinate 1,984,477 downwards.
AGGCTTAACATTGTTTTACAAGACCGAAAATATTCAGACTCAGGATCCACAGTTTAAATTCCTCCCAGAGGACATGTCCCTTGGATTTTTACATCCTAAAAATGATAATTAAATGAATCGTGATTTCTTCTTACCTCATACTTCTATGTTTTTTAAACACATTCCAACAACAAAAAAAGTTACAGGAATACACCACCTTACATCATGGTCCCAAGAAAGATGTAAAATTCAAGAAACTTACTTACCATCCTGAAGTTCATAATAAGTTTCAGAAAATTTAATATAACATTAGCTCCAATTAACAAATTCAGCCTAGGTAATCTTCTGTTAACTAATAATAAATGTAATACCCCAGACAACAAAAAATCTGAAATTTATCAAATTGATTGCAAAGATTGCAACAGGATATATATAGGAAAAACAAAAAGGAACTTGGAAACTCATAAAAAGGAACACTTCAGAAACATAAAGAATGGAGAAATTGAAAAATCAGCTATAGCAGCACATAGTTTATTAGAGCATCATAGGATTGAAAAAGAAGCAAAACTTTTAAAACATCTATCTAAAGTTTGGATTTAACAGTTTGGGAAAAAAATATATATTCAAAAAACCATACTAGAACTATGAACTTCGAGATTCCGGACGAACTGAGCTTGATTACAAAGTTCTTCAAAAATACAACAGTTAGCAGTTTAGAAAATTTAAAATAACACCAGATGGCAGTTTGGAGAGTAATTCATTCAAAAGAACACCAGATGGCAGTCTGGATAATTACCGGCAAAAGAAAAAAATTGACAGTCGTGAAAACAGCTGATGATGACAATGTGTCGCCGATACTGCAGTGCTGTGTTTAAAAAAACATAGAAGTATGAGGTAAGAAGAAATCACGATTCATTTAATTATTATTAATTGAACCTCATAATGTTAAAAATTCCCAAATTTAATATATAAATCCTAAAAATGTTTGAACCTGTGACCCATGAGATTAAAGACCAGGAACATAACCACTAGACCACTGCAACCAACAAGTTATTCTAATAGGAGGGGGAGGGGCTTCAATTGAAATAATTCAGAGAATCTCTCTTTTCTATTAGAATTATGAGAATACGTTACCAACAGAAATTGTGTACAGTAATGACACTAACATATTAAATTGCTGAAATTTTTGTTTAGCATTTAATTTGTGTTCCATAGTTTACAAGTTCACTTACTTCTTATTGTTCACCCTTACTGTTCATCCCCTGTATAGTGGGCCAAGATGTGAGCAAGATAAAACCAATTGAAGCTCGTTTCAGTTGTAACTGAAAAATATGTACACAACAAATGGCAAACAATTGCATATGCAGCTTCTGTTGGTACTCTACATGTGCGGCAGTTAAATTCCTTCGGCTGTCACCAATGCTCATATCATTAATACAGTGTATTGAAACATATAGTTCTATATGTTCTGAAAAATTGTGATGGTTTTATCAAGATATTATTGATTGTGTATCAATATTGTTACCAAAGCAGTGCTTCCCCTGAATGCACACCTCTGTGGGATGTATCTAGAAATGGATAGGGATGCAGTATTAAATCATAAATTGGCTACCCTATAGATACAACTTACAGGTTCCAGTATAATTTACTTCCTAATATGATTTTCAACAAGTTTTCCGATTGAGGGTCTTTCCACTTTTCAGCGGTTGCCCTTTTACTAGCCGGCTGCTGACCCTTCACATCCACATGTGTCAATCACAGAGGTAGATGATCAACAGCCAGTGTAGGGGTGACATGTGGTTAGCATGTCGAGTCCCCCAGCCGTTATAGCTGGTATTTTCAACAAGTTAATTTCTCAATATGAGTCCACCGCTGTGATCTTGAGGTAGTGTGCTGTCTTGTCATGCAGCAGGCCAGGTTCGATTCCCAATCGGGACAGTTTTTTAGGGTGATGGTTTTTTTTTTTTAGTTTTACCTCACCTGTAAGACAAATGTCAAGAAAATTTAAGGCCCAAATGGTCCTCGAACATCATCTTGCCATCATTAACATATTCATTAAGTTTAGGATTAAGGTCTCTCCTGGCACATTATTACCATCATCATCACGTATCATGTATATCAGAGTATCTGTCTAGGCAGCATAACTCTGCCTTCTAGGTGCCCCAACCTCAGAAATGGGTTACAATAAAGCCATGCCAGGAGAGAATACCAGAATGTTGAAATGACAAGTGGTGGCATTGAATAAAAAAATCTCAATATGATAATATTACATGTTAAGGAAGGACACTCCGTAGCAGAGTTGGTTATGGCAGAACCATGACTCTGGAGTATATTCAGCCTCTAACAGAAATGAGTATCAGACTATGTTCTTGGGATAAAGGCAGCTGTCATGCAGGGTTGATATCTCTTACCAATTGAAGTGTTGACATGGGATAGGTAGTAAGTCATAAAAAGCAAATTTTACAGGAGAAGCAAAAAAAAAAAAAATATTTTCCCAACAATAATTTCAATATAATTTTGTTTGCAAAATAGTTACAAAATATCCATATTAGTTTAATGTAATAAATTTGGGAATTTTTATCATTATGAGGTTTCATTGATAAGAATCAAATGAATTTTAAATTCTTCTTACCTCATACGTCTATGTTTTTTTAAACACAGCACCGCAGTATCAGCTACCATCGTCACCATCATCAGATGTTTCAACGAATGTCAAATTTTTCTTTTGCTGGTAATTATCCAAACTGCATCTGGTGTTCTTTTGAAGGAATCATTTTCTAAACTGCCATCTGTTGTATTTTTTAAGTTCTTCTGTCAATTTTTTCTTTTGCTGGTAATTATCCAAACTGCCATCTGGTGTTCTTTTGAAGGAATCATTTTCTAAACTGCCATCTGTTGTATTTTTGAAGAACTTAAAAAATGATTCCTTCAAAAGAACACCAGATGGCAGTTTGGATAATTACCAGCAAAAGAAAACAATTGACAGTTGTGGAAAACAGCTGATGATGGTAACAATGGTTGCCGATACTGCGGTGCTGTGTTTAAAAAATCATAGACATATGAGGTAAGAAGAATTCACGATTCATTTGATTTTTATCCATATTAGCTTTACAAAATATATTTAAATTTAAAAGTGTCAAAATTGTTCTTTGTCCCTTATACAATTTAATTTGTATGACTTACTACCTTTCCCATGTCAATGCCTCAATTGTAGGTTGACACTTAACCATCCACTACCCCAAGGGCCTCCAGGCCTGTTGTGAAATTACTTTTCACTGCTTATTAAGGAAAAAAAGAATTTACTTTATACTAACAATAAGTATGTAACTGATATACATGTATGTTTGTTGTATTTGTTGCTGAAACTGTTACAGAAAAAGTGTATTTTTGCACCGAATATAAAACATCTATATTTGTATTTTCATCCATCACATATTTCAATAATTAATTTAGTTAATGTAAATATTAGAAACTTTTGTATGTCTTTATTTTGTATCAATCTGTTTCATACACTAATTATTATCATGTTGCATGTATGTATGCATAAATGTACATATTTACTAAATTGCTGATGTACATGGTGTACATTAAATCTGACAATTTCTCTAAAAAATTTCCACTTTGAATAATAATCAGTGCATCACATGTACTAGCAATTTGTATTAAACCATGGCCCACACACTGAATCATTATTTCTTTATGGCTTAGACTTTAAGAAAACTCATTTCCTCTCATTATCCCTATTTTGTCACCCGGTTATCAAAGTGAAACTCAGTAGTAGTTCTATGATAGGTAGGGAGCAGATTTTAGGTTCTAAAAGTTAAGATTGCAACGTAGGATAGTGATAACATTAATGTAATAAGTCTTTATCCAATCAACTGATTTTTGTTTATAATATAACTTATAAAAAACATTTTTTAATACTTTGTGTGGGATCTAGTAACATTACATTTATATAACGCATCTTACTTAAAAATTAAAAAAGAAATAATGTAAATAGAACAATATTTATTTTTAATTTAAAAGTAAGATGTGTAATATAAATGTAATATACACTTCAGGATCAGGAATTACATGTGCATTATTTTCATTTTACCAACCAGCAGGATACCACACAACAAATTTTGATGCGGAAGTAACGGCTATTCATATTTCACTCCAACAATTACTATACAGAATAAATAAATTTCAAAATGATGTCATAGTCTCTGATTCTAAGGCAGCAATATATGCAATAAATTCACACAAAATGAAGTCAATACAAATTAAAGAGTGCTACAAAATGATTCAACGACTCCAAAAACTACAGAAAAGAATTCAATTGCAATGGATACCTGCACATTCTGGGATTGCTGGAAATGACACTGCTGATTTTCTTGCCAAAAAAGGCTCCAATTTAATTCAGAATACTACTAAAAGCTTACCTTTCACATCCATAAAAAGAATAATTAAAAACAAATATAAAATCAAACAAAAACCAAGACCTATGTAATAAAGCCAAAGACAAAAAATGGAATATTTTAGTAAAGAAGCCAGATATTATTCCAGAAATTCCACATAAAACTACAGTAGCAAAATTTAGACTGCTTACAGAACATGACTATTTGGCCAAACATTTATATAAAATAGGAATCTACACGAATCCAAATTGTCCTCTATGCAATAAAGACGAAGAAATGAATGAAGAACACCTACAAACCTGTGAAGTATTACCTGTTGGATCCACCATAGAGAAATATTGGAGAGCAAGAACGCTAATGGCTTCGGTGCCAAGACCCAGCATTTGAAAACAACAACATATACACTTCATCGTACACAAAAATTATTGAGAAACGTTTTTGTAAGTTATGTTATAAAAAATTCAGTTGATTAGATATAAATACTTGTTAAATTAATTTTATCACTTAACTGTGTTGCAATCTTAACTTTTAGAATCTAAAAATCTGTTCCCTAATGATAGGCAAAGGATATAGGTTGAAGAAAAATGACACACTGGATCTACAGATCAGCCGTTTCATATTATTTTTATGTCCTTTATCACAAGTCTATACAGAAATGTGATGTGGAATTTCAGCCAGTATGGGACCAGTGCTCATCCAGCATCTTGAGGCATTTGGGTAGCTAACAATAAGTAGCAGCTCCAGGTTTGGAAAACCAGCTATAAAAGCTGGGTACCCAACGTGTTGACCACATATCACCCCTTCACTGGCTGGATGATCATCTACCTCTGTGATTAACACACGTGGATGTGAGGCCGGCTGATAGGCCAAGAGCCTTCTAGGCCTGTTGTGCATTGGAATTAATTTAGCCATCTTAGCAGAGAACTGCAGCATAATATTGTCACTGCATAAAGTTGAATTCACTCATCCCTGAAAAAAACCAGGTAAGTCCAAACTGGCACAAACAAGATACGTCGATATATGTTTTTTCCCAATGATCTTCCATCCTTTTTAGACTTACTAAAAAAAATTGTCTATCAAAGCAAATAGAATGAAGAATCAACATCTCAAGAATTAAATTAATGTTTTTATTACCTCACCTCATATCCTTTTTCTTCTATACTGCAGTTTTGGAGCTTATCTCCATTGTCAGTAGCCTCTGGTCAACCGGTGTTATGTCGTTTCTTGGCAGTTTTCTTGAAATGACAACACCGGTCGACCAGAGGCTACTGACGATGGAGATAAGCTCTGAAACTGCAGTATAGAAGAAAAAGGTTATGAGGTGAGGTAATAAAAACATTAATTTAATTCTTAAATTAAACCTCATAGAAAAAGGTTATGAGGTGAGGTAATAAAAACATTATATTATTTTTGGTCTGGACATCTTACCTCAATATTAATGTTGATTTGTTCTTGGACATGTTTCAAAACAATTCTGTTTTATCGTCAGCTTTCCCAGACCTCAAAATATAACTTCCTAATATTAAATATTAATAAAAACATTAATTTAATTCTTAAATTAAACCTCATAGTGTTCTTTCCCTGTGAAAGTTAAATAATCAACATCTTGTTTATACCATGTAAAGTGGCATAAAGAACAGTATTCATTAAGAGAATATAAAAAAAATTGAGTTAACTAGTTTTTCCCAGGTATGAGTGAATTTCAAGGGAAGGGGGCACTGGAGTTGACTGGAACTGTAGGTGGAGAATGAATGCCATACAGTCAAAGATTTCTGCAAGACTTTGATTTGCCATATACTATGAATGTGCAAGAGGGTAGGCTTACTTATTAAATAATTGCATGTTGGATTCTCATCAGTGCCTCAGTAATCATGTGAAATCCATGTCAGCTTTAAAAATTAAAATATCTTTGTTACAAAAAAAGTAGTTCATTTTAAAGTAAGACATAATAGAAACAGACTTGCAACTCAGTAATGGGAAGCACTTCTTAGCACAAATATTATAGTCTCTTTAGTCTAATATTAGTCGCTAAAAACCAACTTAGAAATGTACTGTTATATGATTTTTTAAGAATATTTAGTAATTTTATAGCTATTAGGTTGAATCCACAGTTGACAAACATATTTGCCACTGCAATTGCATCTCTTTTTCTAAGCATTGTTTTAGTGACATTAGCAATCACCTATTATTCAATTTCTCAAATATTGAATAGTATTTCACAAATTACCATATTTACACGTGTATAGGCAGCACTTTTTTACCTAAAATATAAGATTCAATATTAGGGTGCAGCTTGTACATGAAATAACTAGAAAAGTGCTTTATTTTAGAACAATTTCATCTAATTAATTACAAGTTCGAAAGCCTTAAGATAGCCAAAAATATGTAAATCCCATGCAATGAATTTAAGTTATGGCTGGGCAAGGCGATTTATGATACATCATGACCTTGTAATTCCATACATAGCTCTTAACTTCCCATTATGTACCAGGAGGAACTGTATCATTTTGAAGGGTACAGAAAATCCGTCTGACCTTGTTTCTGTACGTATTCCAGGAGAACTCTTTCTAACTGTGGACATTTAGTTTTCTTTCCATAGAAAGATTGTCGATGTTGTAATGTGTTTTCAAGTACGTGTTTTGTTTGGATCCACTGTCGCACATTTTTTTCGTCCACATCAAACTTTCTTCCTATTTCCGTGTTCTGCTACATGGTGCACCACTTGTAGTTTGAATTTGGAGGTATAACTTGCTCTGCACTGACCCATGTTTACACACAGTGAACAGGAACAATGCATATCGTACCTATCAGCTGACTGTTCCTTCTATCCTTGTGTTAATGACTGAGCTGCAGCCCAAATGTACCGTTACATAGCCGGTAACAAAAGCTTTGGAATTTACAACATTGCCAGATTTAAAAATGGTTTAGGCCTACTTCTGTCTTTTGCACTGCTTCTTAGTGAAAATATAAGACAAATATTTTTTTCCCCAATTTATTACCGCATAACTTGGATGCGGCCTATACATGAACATGGCCTATACATGCATAAATACGGTTGTTTGTGCAGCAAAGTTTAAGTTCATAAACTCCTTTCAAATGCCACAAAGAAAATGGACTGTACGACTAGGATTCATTTAAAGAATACTCTAGTCAAATTAACTTTAGTAATTTTTATTTTACTTTAAAAACATGTATTAAACACTTCACTTCACTTGTATTTAATAAATTCATTGCCAGTTTAGTAACTTGATTCATAATGCATTACTGTGGAGATAGAAAGTGTGTGTTACATGTACAAGGGATGGTTTCATAACTTGATTAATAATTCCCAAACTTTTATTATAACTAGTAATTTTTTAAGGGATATCCTTTTCATCCCAGATAGAGAGATAATATCCAAGATATTTAAATTGATTAGATCTCTCTAAAATTTTATTCTGGAGATAGATTTTACTTTGTATGGGGTCCTTCCCATGAAATGCCATAATTTTAGTTTTGTTAATTGATATTTCCATATTAAATTTGGCAACTATTTTTTGTAAATTATAAATTGATTGTAGCAAATCATTTTCAGAAAGTGCCAGAAGCACTAAATCATCTGCAAAAAGAATAGTATCAAGTTTGAGGTTCCTATTGATGGGTAGTTATAAGTAATGGGGTATAAGTGAAATTTTCAGAAAAAAAAAACAGCTTGGTGCATAATTTAATTCTTTAAGTATAATTTTATTTAGTGATATAGGGATATAAGTGCATGTGTTGGGGGTAGATAAAGAATGATTGTTATAACTTTCAATTGCAAGTGATTTTCTTATACAATTTCAACTTTAAACCTGTTTTCTCAATACTAGAAAACTTGCACCCCTTTGCTTCTAACTGCCTTATTTAAAATTTAGGGTATTTCACTTGAAAATAACTTTTTGTACAGCATTTAGGGACTTTTAGAATAAGAGTTGGTAACACTGTGCCCAATTAGCTTGTTGAAATTTTACTGTTAAATATTCAATCCATTGTTTCATAAGATAATTCAGAAATCTTTTACCATTTGGACTGTAATAAAACATGGTTTTAAGGATTCTGTGTGTGCATATGGTCTAAATGATTTCATTCATTAATTGTAGAACTTTCATCATATCCTCACACATTTATGATTCTACATAAGGGGTCACCAATTATATTTCATGGAGGTCCATTTTCAAAGTAGTAAATAAAGTTGAGGTCCGGAACACAGTTGATTAAACATAGGAAGCTTTTATTAAGTAATTAATGTTATAAGGAAATTATTTAAATTATGTTATGGGTATGAATTGCACAAATTAAACAAAGCACGTGGTAAATACTAAAAGGATGCAGCACAGTAGTACATAGTTATTAATTCTAATAATTATAATTGTTAATAAGTTTATGATAAACTTAACATATGGTCAGAGTAATATTTAAATATCTCACATCACAAATTTTGTGTTTTTCACGATACCAGGTTTCAAATGGAATCCCGATCATCTTCAATCAAATCTCCGACCATAAGCAATACTGCAAACTGAGCCAGCAATAATACTGTCATGACATGAAAATTAGTATAACTGGTTGTATTCAATGTTTAACCGGTTTAAAAATTTGTATTAAATTGATGTTTAACCAGTCTGAAAACCAAAGCTCCAGGGTCTGGATCCGGACCGCAGTCCACCAATTGGTGACCCCTGTTCTGTGTGGTATATCTTTCAGATTTTATTAAAGATTTAATTGTTGTATATTCAAAGAATCATGTGGTCCAAGTGTTCAGTTTTTACTTCGCTCTGTATGTTAACTTTATAACGTTTACACTAGGTACATATTCTCTTTAAGAATAGACTGGATTTTATTGTTAATAAAATTTAATCCAATTTTAGTTAGTTGACACCAGTACTGTTGATCAGAAATCTCTCGATGCCTCTCTATTAGTATATCTGAGCCATGAAGAAGGAAGAAGTTTTATGATTGAAGTGGGCCGTGATTAAAGTGATGTCATATTCTTTAATATATTTAACAACAACAAAAAAATATGTTTAAATATTAAGATGTTTTTCTTTAAGAATAAGTTACAAAGATATTAGTGGTAATCATTTATTGGCACACAGATAAAAGATTTTTACAGAAGTTGTTGATTTTTGTTACTGCAATGTCATTATTCCTATGGCATGTGAAATGAGCTTAAATATTAGCAGCTATAAGAAATTGTATAATAGTTTAGTTAATGGATTGTGTTAAATTTAAGAATTAACATAAGGTTGTGTTAAGGGCAAGGTCTTGGAATTAATGTAAGATTGTAGGTATCCGAATATTATCAGTGTGTTTTGAGTTTGTTTATAATTGAAAAAAATAATAATTTGGAGTATATGTTTTTTTAAATGAATCGCATATTACAGTGGATACCTTCACAGTGAAGTAACTGACTTCTGGGCTAAGAAAAACAGTAAACTGTTGCAAAATTATCTTAACCCCTTTATTATGATTCTATAAGAGTAATAAATTCATCATACAAACATATAAGTTAAAAATTGCAATGCTGAACTGGCAACAAGGAAAAATTATCTGACACATCAAATTTAGTAGCAGAATAAAACTTCTAAAATAATCTAAGAAACTTTCAGATCTTTGTAATTTTTCTGGCTTTCATGGCCAGAGTCACTATATTGATAAAGGATCTTTGGAGCTTTCTACGGTCATAAAACCTGGAATTCTCTGATATTTTGCCAGAGATTATATTGTCACTGATGGCATGGGGTTCCTTTAACTTATTTGGACTTAAATAAGTACACAGTTGTTATGTAAAATTTTTATTTTCACTTTATTTTCTTCTCACAATTATCACTAAATCTTCAATCACAATTTTATCTTACAACTATTCTTCTTTGCAGATTTATTAGATAATCACTTATCACACAATTACAGACACAGTACTTCCTCACAGTTTCACTTACAATTTAACCTCTCGTTATCTATCGTAAGACTGGGGGTCATTCCGACCTCGCCACATATTTATAGGAAAGTAGACAGAAATTTCCAGGTCCATGAATGAGATGTTTCTACATGGCACCCTCTAGTCTTCCGATGTTTCTCGAATGAGGGAATAGATGTTCGTAGAATTCTCTGGCTCATTAGCCTAGAAATGTCTGTGGACCCTGGACTCGTGATTGGCTATTCATCAATCCAATCCACCAATGCGAGGTTTCTCTTGCTGGCCCGCGCAGTTTAAATGACGCTACTACAACGCGTCACAATATTGTGGCATTCTCAGGGATGGCTTGAGACAACCCATGAAGATGTCAGACATAGTCTCTGGCAAAGCAGAGAACTTCAAGTTTTGTGACCAGTGCCCAAAAGTCAGCAAGATTCTTTCTCAACTTCCACATTGCTTAAAGATCACAATTAATATCTGTATAGAATCAGTATAATTAAATCTCCTACATGTCTTGTCTGCAATCTTAATGAGGATTGAGATGGTAACATAAATATTAGAGAGCAAACCTTTTAGTAGATGTATTACACTGAGTCAGGTGGTATCATATCTGCTTGAAAATAGATTACTGTCTAGTTCGTTACCCAAGATTGGAAAAAATTAATTTTAAAATTTCAGTCTTGAAGTTAGGAGAGGTGGTGATGTACAGTTTTTAATGCTAAACTGTGCACCAAATGTGTACATTAAATTCCAAATCTCCTTCAGTACATAATTATGTTGAGGTTGGAGTACAATCTGTCTGGAGATGTTAAGCCTGGTAGTCCCCTTTATCCTTCTTAAGAATTGTCTATAAAATTCCAAAATATGGACTTGTTAATTCCAGAAAGAAGTTCAGTTTTTTTTTCTCCTAATACATATGGTTAGATAATTACTGATTTAATTTTAATGATTATAACAATTTTAATCTTAGTAACAAAATTTCAATCTAGCTCTTAATGACTAAGGAAAATTTGCAGAGTTGATATCTCATGCTGATTGTCTAGAAAGATGATAACCTTAAGCTCCTATTACATCAAGGACTCCTAAGGCCTAAGGTGGGATCACTTTACCTTTTGCTAAGGAAAACTAAGAAATTAGGTCTGAGTATGAATCTCAAATTCTGATGACTGAGTTGACTTCTTGTTTAATTATGTAATTTCCTTATATTTATATATATTTTTTCACCCTCTTTGGGGTATGTTGGATCAATCATTTCTCTGTGTGTTATTCCTTTCTTAATGCCCAGTATTTCTTCATTCTATCTGATCTTCTTTTCCTCTCTTCTTCCATGATAATAGTTTTGGATTTTTGTGTAGATTTGTCTTGGAACCTTATATTTTCATCTTGAATAATTAATTTATCTGTTCGATCAATTAGCGAATTTTCTGTAATCTTGAATTCTTTTTCAGTTTCTTTAAACCAGTTAGGGTTTTTTATTTTTTTAGAGTGTATGCTGCAGGAATGGATGAGACACAAAAAAACACAGCTGCTATAAACCTTTAAGTATTTTCTTTGGTAAACATTCTTCTGACATTCATTCTACATGTCCTAACCATCTTATTTCTTCCCACTTCGATAAATCTTAAAATATTTTTATTTTCTACTCGTATCATTATTTTGATTTTATCATTACTTTGTATATCAATGTCAATTTCCCCATGAATGAGTAGAATATGGGGATGGGGCATGCTATAGTGTAATTGATTAAGGCAATAAGTTACAAGCTGGAAGGTTCAGGTACCAGTGGGTCAGAATTTTTAAAATGTCCCAAATCTTCTTGTGGTACCATGGTCCTGGGGTCAACTCTGCCTCTAATGGAAATGAGGACTGGATGCTTGTTCTGAAGGTAAAAGGCTGTCATGCAGGACTGGCATCTCATGCTGATTATCTAAAACTATGGGAACATTAACCTCCTACCACCCCAAGGGCCTCCAGAGCCTGTAATGGGATCACATTACCTTTTACCTTAGAATGTGGGGAAATCAAGATAAAAAAAACTAAGCTTCCTCTTCAGCATTCCACTAACTATCCGTTACCCAGGATCTTGGCCAAATGTGATGTTAGCATAGAAAATCAAGAAATTGTGGGATATAGTCAATTGTACTATAATGTAACAGTAGAGTATAATTGTTTAATGCTGCATAATATTGAGAATATAGCGTGGTAAAGTGATCCTACTACTGTAGTAGGAGGTTAAGGCTCCCACTTTTTCTAGACAATCGACACTTGATGTCAGCCCTGCATGATGGCCGCCTTTACCCCCAGAACAAGCACCTGGTATTTATTCCATTAGAGGATGAGTCTACCCCAGGTCATAGTGCCACCAGATGGTTTGGGTCAGTTTAAAAATCCTGACCCCATGGGACTCGAACCCTCGACCTTCTGGCTTGTAGTGTATTGCCTTAACCACTACGCTATGGCTTGCCCCTATTGAGAATATAATATTAAAAATATAATTGAATTACTTCTTACAGAATGGGCCTTGTACTTTATGAAATTTGAGATTTTGTGTTACACTACTACAAAGTTTTGCAAAATAAAAGAACTTCATAATTAAAACATTTTGTCTGTTCATTCTTGCCTCTTAGAGTTTCAGAGCTTCTTAGCCCCATCATCAGCGATTACAGACAACATGAGAAAATTCAGTCTGTAATCGCTGATGATTGAGCTAAGAAGCTCTGAAACATATGTTCGACAAAAAACAATTCTAAGAGGTAAGAATGAACAGACAAAATGTTTTAATTATTAAACAAACCTCTTAATTTTTTATTTCTAAGAGGATAAGAATGAACAGACAAAATGTTTTAATTATTAAACCTCTTAATGTTACTTCCTATTGTATTTTAAATAAAAGAACTTCAGTCCAGCTTCATTGTTGTGAATATTGTAAGAATCTGTGAGCCCTATTCAAGGAAAAACATGCATGAAGGAATGCAGAACATGCTAGCACAAAATCCCAATTTCATAATAAATGGACTGAGTCTGCATGAAGTGAGTCAGTTCTTGAAATCAAAATTTTCTGGGCAGAGTATAAATCATTGATATTAATTCATTTATAAAAAAGTATAGTCTCTTTTTATGCATAAGATACAGAAATATGACAAATAGTAGAAGAAAAGGTAAATTGCTAGATTTGAGCAAAGTGTTTATGCAAAAGTTTTTCTTTTCCATTGTAATTTTCATAGGAACAAATGTCTTAAAATTTCTAATATGAATAGTGGTATCTTATCCCTAAATGTAAAAAAAAAAAAAATAGGGATTTGATTGAGATTTTGACCTTGAATATTGTATGCTCGAAGATAACTATGAAATCTGTTGATGTATTTACTGGGAACGTTCTCAAATTATGTCAATTTATTTCAAATAAGCAAAAAAAAAAAAGTATGCTTCTTGCAAATAATGTACACTGCCATTAATTAGCTTCTCAATACAATTTGTAAATTTCAAAACTGAGTATCTGATGACGTTAACAAACTCTTTAAAAATAAAAATAATAAAATCTGAACTTTTAGTTCTCGTTATACAGGTGATTGGGAGTTATAGGTTTAATTGATAAGTAACCTGATGTAATTAATATTGCCAAGAAATTGAACTGGAAATATAGATTTGATTTAGAAAATGGTTAAGAATGGGGACAGTGTTCTCTAAAATATGGTCAGGTGGGAAAATGTATTATGAGATTAGGTGTATTTTTTCCAGTTCATCTCTTGTAAGCTTATTGCAGTTATAAATTGTATAAATATGATAGAAATGTTATATGATATTAATTGTTTAAACCATTGAATTTAACTCAGAAATTGCCTTGATAACTGAAAAAAATCACCATCAGTTTAGCTGGTCCTGAAATTTAAAAACTATCATACAGATCTAAAAAAAAATAATATAACAGTTTATATGAAATTATGTGAACCATTGCCTACAGATGTTTTTTTTTCTGGAAACATTAACTTCCATATAAGGTTTGTATTTAGTTGGTGTTTCAGCGAAACCCTATTATCATAATGGTTCTCACACTAAAAGCACCTTTACTAACTTTTGTAAACACAATTTTTGCTATTTACAGAGGGCTTGGAGATTAAAGGGAAAGAAATTTGTGCTTGCTCTGGGAGGTGTGCCTGTAAGTAGTTCAATGATAGAGAACCAGCATGTAAAGCTAGAGATTTTGGAGTCATGTCTTGGCTCAAGTGCAAATTTTTCTTTCTAGGGAAAGTCTACAGACAGCTTCCCTGGAAACATTAATTTCCAAAAACGTATTTAATATAATCTTGAAAGAATGAGTTCAAATCGGATCCCCAAAGCTGTTTATAATTATATACCAAGAGGACGAAGATCACTGGGCCGTCCTATGAAACGCTGGAGGGAAAATTTTCTATAGGATCGTAACAGGCCTTGGCCTAATACTTGGAAGGAAGAAGAAGAAGTATTTAATAGAATTTATTAAAAATTATATAAAATAAATATAACTGTGATATAAGTTTGTTCCACCAGTACCTCATAAATTAATTTTACCTTTATAATTTGTCATCCACTAATACAAAATTAGAAGAATGCTGGGGCACACCATAGCGTAGTGGTTAAGGTACTGTGCTACAAGCCAGAAGGTCGCGGGTTCAAGTCCCGGTGGGGTCAGGATTTTTAAACTGACCCAAACTTTCTGGCAGTACTATGGCCCTGGGGCCGACTCAGCCACTAATGGAAATGAGTACCAGATGCTTGTTCTGGGAGTAAAGGCGGCCGTCATGCAGGGCTGACAACCCGGCTGACATCAAGTGCCGATTGTCTAGAAAAAGTGGGAGCCTTAACCTCCTACTACCCCAAGGGCCTCCTGAGGCCTGTTGTGAGATCACTTTACTTTATAAAGCTCCCAAAATTATAACATACCAAATAACGATGGGGAAAAAATACCAAAAAGAAATTACAATAATGTTAAATTTCCAATAAATGTCTTCTTAACTAAGAAGCCGCCATTTGCAAAGATAGAAACAATGGTTTCAAAAGCATTTGGCGATAGGGAATTACAACGTATATAAGAGAAAAATTTGCGTCTAGATCGTAACTCGCCTCGGTAGCTCAGTTGGTAGAGCACTTGGCCCGGAAAGCCAAGGGTCCCGGGTTCGAGTCCCGGTCTAGGCGAAAATTTTTCTCTTCAAATTTAATTTATTACAATGGAAATAAAAAGATGAAAATGGAACTGGATATGACCACATTATAGAAAAATATTAAAGCCCATGATAAAATGGTATTAGAATGGAATCATCAGGGATAAAGAGGAAGGTCTAAACAAATGTGGAGAAGAACTGTGCAGGGACAAAATTGCAACTATCAGAATAAACTGGAAAGGCATAAAGAAGATAGCAGAGAATAGGATTTGTTGCAAAAACTTTTGGATGCCCTATGCCTCTGCTAGGAGATTAAGGATAATATAATGATATGATTTATTTATAAGTAATATTTAAATAAAAACTATCATCTGATGTTACACAGTAAAAGATCCTGTTAGTCTAGAGTTACCATACTTGCCTCTGGATCTGAGGTTAACTTGCTTGAACTTGTCCAGGATCAAAGTATTTTTTCAGTGTGTAAAAATTCTTAGTGTGGCTTTCTTTCGAAAGTAAGTATTATTATGGATTCTATGTATATTTGTAACATTTAAAAAATCTCAAATATGGAATACGAGACTTGATAGCAAAAATTGTTATCCCTTCACACCCAACTAATAATCTGACATCATATATCTTTCATGTCATAATGCTGAAAGGACTGTTATAGTCTACAAAAATGTTTCCAACCATCTCTTCCTAGCTGTCCTAACCATCTTTTGTAATTTAGTTGGTAAAAAAACAAAGATCATGGCTTTTAGAGGAAAAGATTCAGTGAGATCCAAATATTTTAGAAAACCAAAGTATAGAAACAGGTACGGCTATTTTCGATGTTTTATTTCATACATCTCAATGATGGATAAATCATATTTAAAGAGAAAAATTATACGCTCAGACCGGGACTTGAACCCGGGACCCTTGGTTTTCTAGTCCAAGTGCTCTACCATTTGAGCTACCTGAGCTCAGGTAGCTCAAATGGTAGAGCACTTGGACTAGAAAACCAAGGGTCCCGGGTTCAAGTCCCGGTCTGGAGCGTATAATTTTTCTCTTTAAATATGATAGAAACAGGTGTCTAGTTTCAAATATTTGGGCTGCAATATTAGCTACAATATGGGAAGAGATATTGATTCCAAAATAAATAAATTTCAGACGGTATGTGGAACAATACAAAAACATTAAAAATTTTTTTTTCAGGATTGTTTCTGTTATTTACACAAGTATCCTCAACCAAAATATACAATTTTTTTCTTCCATACTTCCCGGTCTGGTGTGTCTGCTTCTGTCATATTTCTCTTCGTCATGTTGTCTTGAATTCCCTTTATCCACATTAGCTTTGGTCTACCACGTTTCCCTTTTCCAGGAGGTATCAATTTCAATACTTCTTTGTTTGTTTCTGTGTCCCTTCTTCTCATTATATGTACGTACCATCTTAGTTGGATTTCTTCAATCTCTTGTACAATATCCTTTTCTACATTCATTATTTCTCTTATTGTATTATTTCTTATTTTATCGAATTTTGATATTCTTGCCGATCATCTTAAAAATCCATTTCTTTGACTAATAATTTATTTCTGTGTTTTTGCTTCAATGTCCATGTTTCCACACCATATAATAAAATACTCTTCACAATTGGGTTATATATTAAAAAATAAAATAAAAAACATGTATAAAGTTATGGCAATCCCCACAATATTGTATGGATATGAGACTTGGGCTCCAATGAAGAAGCAGAAATATAGAATACAGACGGCGGAGATGATGTTCCTCAGACAAGTTAAAGGGTGTACAAAACTTGATAAAATTAGAAATGAGGATATAAGAGAAGAATTGAAAGTGCAACCTTTATTGGATAAAGTCAAGAATTACAGACAAAAGTGGATTGATCATATGAATGGAATAAGTAAAGATATCCATTGTTAGCAAGAAATTATCAAGCAAGAGGAAGATGTGATATTGGAAGACCTAGAAAATATTGGGCTGATGCAGTATGAAGTCAGAATGGGCAATTCTAATTCTTAGAGTGACAATGATGATGAATTTAAAATTGCTTTAGGAAACGAGCAGGTTTTAGAAATAATAATATTAAAAGATTCCGGACTATGTGGTCGTGGTCTATAACTGGTGTTTTTCCAGACGTTTAGAAATAATGTTAACATGCTAATTGATTTTATAATGAGGGAAAAATGTAACCAATATGAGATAGCAGGAGGATTATAGATATCTGATTTAAATAAAAAAACAGTTTCATCAGTGGAATATTCTTTTCTTTTTTTTTCTTTTCTTTTTTTTTATTTCTTTTTTTTTTTTTTGTAAAGTTTTCTCAAGAGTGCCAAATATTACATTATCCCATTATCCTGGAAGGTGTAGCACATTATTAACATTACAGAATAAGATATTTGTTTAGTACTGCTGAAATCAGTTAACTGATTTTTAATTTTTAAAGAGTTTGTTGACAAAGTGCATGCTATTTGAATATGGATTTAAGCTTGCTGTTTTAACAGCTTTTCAGATTATTACATTTATATTGCATCAAATTTTATTGGACTGAACAAGAGATTGAAAGTTTGCAGGATTATTTTAATATATTTTTGAAAGATAATTTATTGACATTAAATATTTTACAGTTGGACTATTCATAAATAATCAGAATAACTATTGAATGTGCTAATATTTGCATTTTTCATATGCATGATTTATTAAATAAAGTAGCTTAGATATGTTAATAAATTATTGCTCATACAAATGTTTTGGCAGCTAGAGGAAGAAATTTATCTCTAAAACATTAAGCTTAATTTGTCAGTGTTCTGTCACAGAACTTATAAGGTTGTGATAAAAATTATACTGTGATCATCTTGTATGCTCAGAAATTGTTGTGAAACTTTGTATTAAATGAAGTTTTCTGTATTCACCATAAGTAAAAAGGAACTTAGATAAAGCTAGTTATGTATTATAGCATGGTAAGTATTTTGCTGCAGAGGTACTATATTCAGTACCACTGGGCAAAGAAAACTTTGCAATCTTCTTGAACCTTAAAATAATATATGTCACTAGTAGTGGCAATGTTGAAACAGATAGAATTTCTTTATTTTTTTTAAAGAAAAATTTATGCCTGACTGGGAATTGAACTCCAGACCTCTGATTGTCCATTACACCATTCAAGACCCCAAATTCCAAGATTCAATTCCCGATTCAAGCATTAATTTTTCTTTTTAAAAAATAAATTTGTTCAGGACTGGAATATGTTAAACTAAATATGGAAAAACTGCACTTAAACTAGAATGAAATATTTTCAAAGTCCTATAGAAAAACAGTGTGCATGCACCTGAATTTATAGAGCCAGCAATAACCCACAATTGAACTACATATCGATTACTATCCGTCGCTATGAAATTTAAATGACCAATATTTGCAATAAATCCCCAAATCTATGTTAAAAAATATATTAATAGTATTAAAATTACCAAAGTTTATTAAAAATGGGTATACACTTATCACTCCCTAACGCTGATCCAACCAGTGATAACCCAAAACAGCGATAGAAAAATCATTGATTAAGTAATATACTCTGTGGAGAAAATAGCAGTTAGCATCACAATATTGTCTTTAACAGTGTCATAATATTGTGATTTGCATATTTAAATAAATACTTCAAAATTGTCTAATAATGTTAAAAAATTGTTTGAAAAAGTTTAAAATATTAAATAATTTTAGTAAATACAGAAGAAGAGCTATAGTTTACAACAATATAACTGAAAAATCAAGTGCTGGTAGAAGTGCAGTTGAGCCAATAATTTATTTAATTTAACTTTACATCAGTTTACACATAAATTTAAAATTTATTTATTTCATTCCCATCAATTTTCTTCACAAACACGTATGATTATTCTGCTTTGACTCTTTTGCACAACATAGTATCTCTTCATCATCATCATCCAGGGATTAAGCCTGTTGGCTCGTTTCGGTTTCATGATAGCTAGTATCTCTTATAGTTTATATATTAATACTTGTCCAAGCACTATCTTGCAATACTTTCTTTGTCTTCAGATCAAAATGCACTCTTTGCCTTTTAGATTATAACTGACTCACTGCGGTCTCCATCAGGTCTTATATAAGCAGTAAAGATGCCCAAACATTTTGAGACAGGCTAACCAATATGCCATCAACTGCTACTCAAATCTTTTAAGAGAGCATGTCTGGAAACATCACTGTGAGTTGTATACAAGATTTATGATTCACAAATCTGAATTCCTTATGCCTTATAAGGCAAAAATTTGAGTCTTGCCACCACCCACAAAATTCAAAAGGTGGCCATTTGAGCAAAGGATCAGCAATGCATCACATGATGTTCCTGAGATCTGAGTCATCCTTGACTAAATCAAATTTTAGTTTAAAAATTTCATAGACCTTTTGAAACATGTTCCATCTTCAGCTTTTGGAAAGGTACTCTTTGATTTTTGGTTATTATTTTATAGACAATTCCATGGCAAAAAGCAGTTACGATGCTCGTCTCGAGATTGAGTCACTCCATGTGGGTTTCGTGGTGGATGAAATGGAGCTTTGGCAGGTTTTTCTCAGCAGTTTATCGTGTAGCAAATCTCAATCCACCATTTCTCCATACTCGTATGTTTAATTTCATTCATCCTCTTCACAGTCCTCTGAAATATAGGGCCTCATTCCATCTCGTCCCTTGACACTATCCTGAGTTGGACACAAGTTGAGGTTATTATTATGTTATTTTATACTGAGAGTTAAGGTCACTGAGTATGTTCTCATTCATTTTGTTTTCCATTGTTAGATTCTTTAAAAATTTTGATTTCTTCTAGGATATTTATTCTATGTTTATTATTATCTTTTGCATTATCAATAGAACATTGTCAGTTGTGTTAAATTTATAACCTGTTTCTATTGTGTATTTTGCATACAAATAGGCCTTGCCAAATCCTGAAGATGTAACATGTAACCTTCTACAAAGATTTTTTAACTAAAATGTTATTTAGTTGAGGACGACTAAGATTTCAGGAACATTTTCAGGTACATAAGAAGTACCACTTTACTACAAGCTGAAGATGGAACATATGTTCTTCTAATAGGCCTTCAAAAGTATTTTACAACATTTTACGTAGTTGAGGATGACTAAGATCTCGGGTATCAATTTTATTTTTTAACTTTTATTTATTTATGTGCCACATATATTTTAAAAGTGATACATTTTAAGAAAATAGAGGAAAACTTTTCTTTTTCCACACTATTGGATGAAACAATCACCCCAATCACATGGGTTCTAATAATGCAATTTTATTTAAGTTGCTATTTTCTTATGATGGATAGAAATTTATTACAAGCTGAAAGTTATATAAGTGTGCTGAAAGTTATATAAGTGTGCTGATTTTTAAGTATGAATTTCTTTGGTAAATATAATGAAAATATCTTATACATTTGTGATTTTCTCAAAGACAAATATTTTCTACAGAAATTTATTTGTGTGCTACATTATAATGATAGATTGATCTAATTTTCAAACTGTATATAGTAGACATGAAATGAAACAATTTTTACCTTTGATATTTTCTGGTCTGTTTAAGCACAAATTAAATAAAAAAGAGATAAAAGTAAATAATAGTTATTTAGATGACTAGTTACAAAAGCAGAGGTTTAGTAATGAGATGCTTAACTAGAACACGACCGAAGGGAGTGTTCTAAGAGCAGCAAGTTGATAAACCTAATTTTGTAACATGTTGTGTACAATATTTTATCTACATTATTGCGGAAACATTATGTTTAGAGAAAGAGGTATGTTGGGCTTTGGAAAAAAATAAAAAGACATGATAAATCAACAAACATTGTTGTAATGTGGGCTTTGGGAAAAATAAAAAAAGACACGATAAATCAAACACACACACACACACATATATATAAGTAAAGTAATCCCACAACAGGCCTCGGGAGGCCCTTGGGGTAGTAGGAGGTTAAGGCTCCCACTTTTTCTAGACAATCGGCACTTGATGTCAGCCAGGTTGTCAGCCCTGCGTGACGGCCGCCTTTACCCCAGAACAAGCGTCTGGTACTCATTTCCGTTAGAGGCTGAGTCCCCACCGGGACTTGAACCCTCGCCCTTCTGACTTGTAGCGCAGTGCCTTAACCACTACGCTATGGCCACACATATATATATAAATTATCACTAAACTGTATTTTACATTTTGTTAAACCTGTATTTTACATTTTGATAGTGTGTTTTGTTAGAATATAAAGTATAGACATTTTGTTAAACCTGTATTTATGTTTGATAGTGTGTTTTGTTAGAATATAAAGTATAGACACTTGTCTGCCAAAATAGTTAATAATATACAATAATTAAAAAATTATTTTTAATACAAGCCCAACTTGGGTCTCTCCCTAGAATGATGAATAAGACATTCGTAGGTAGTAATATAATGTTACTAGTTGTTAGTAACTAGTGTCACTGATTGTTATTTGATCAACTTTTTTATAATATTATGCAAGGAGAATTGCCAACATTGCAATGGGTGTATTACGTATTTTATTGAAAAATACTTAAGGTAAAATTTGGTTCATTTCACATCTCCCATGAACTGTATGAAAATGAGACCAAAACTTCCACAATTATAAAGTAATAAATACATTAGAACATTTTGGCAGAAAAATATTTTCATGAGAAAACTATATTTGTGATTCAAAGATAAAACATTTTTACTATTCTTGCCATATCATCAGCAGCAGCAGCACTACAGCTCAATTCAAGCCTCAGCTTCCCTCAGAATCCTCTTCTAGGCTTCTCTGCCTCTGCAACCAGCCATCTTCCCTTGATTCTCTGTTCTTTAAAAAATACATCCATCTCACATTTCTTTTTCCTTCAAATTTACTTTCCATAATTTTCTTGGGTATCTGATGTTCAGTCATTCTTTGTATGTGACCATCACAGTTTTGAAACTTTAAGGGCCGCATGCAAGTACATTAGTCTCTGGTGAGTTGAGTTTTCCGTGAGCACGTGCAAAGTTCGAATTAGCGAGTCGCCGACTGGTCATGCATGAAGGTAGTTTTTTTTGTAATATTGGCAAGAAATTACCCAGAATTCTCAGCGATAAAACCACTTCCGTTATTTTCGTCTGCTAGAGGAATGCATTTACGCTTGCGTCCCGCAAATAAAACCGTATACGACAAAGTCTGCATCGTGCAATATTACGCCGATTCTCCTGTTCTTCCAGTTGAATTCTTTTGTAGACTCTATCAAATTCCTCTTCTCCGCGTATACCGAAAACATGATCGAAGTCTTCAAGGTCCGACATCTTGGATAAAGCAGCAAGGTTTCAAAGTACATCGGTTCCCATCGGTTGTTCACGATTCGTTCTCTGCAAAGTCACCTCGCCAGGTAGCTTAGGAATTTCGACAATTTTTATCGCATGAACAGACTTTTGAGTATGCAAAAACGTCTTTGGATGCAACTTTCTCAGCAGAGAACGACTTTTACGGTCTAATGTGTTCATAGTTACGACCCTAATTAATGTAACTACATCAGCAGCTCAGAATTATATCTCATCTGCCATTCTTCCCTTGTAACATATTGGACCATATATTTTTCTTAATATCTTCTTTTCAAATGAACTCAGTCTTAACATACCAGTCCTGGACAAGCTCCATCATTCATTGGTACATATTAATAGTGGTTTTACCAGAGTTCTATATAGATTACATTTGTTTCTCTTGTAAGATGCCTCGAGTTAAAGTGTCTCAATAATGTAAAGTATGCTTTATTATTGTGGAATGCAGGCTTTCACGGCCAGTAATCATAATGTTAAAAGATTTCGGGCTATGGGGTCGTGGTCTAGAACTGGTATTTCTTCCAGACGTTTCTCCCTCAACTGCAGAGGGCATCTTCAGTGATGAGTGCTTCTAGGTGATGTTACAGCCAAGTCTACAAGGTAACATCACCTAGAAGCACTCGCCACTGAAGATGCCCTCTGCAGTTGAGGGAGAAACGTCTGGAAGAAACACCAGTTATAGACCATGGCCACATAGCCCAGAATCATTTAACATCTTCTCCTTCTTCCTTCCAAGTATTAGGCCAAGGCCTGTTATGATCCTATAGGAAATTTTCCCTCCAGCGTTTCATAGGACGGCCCAGAGATCTTCGTCCTCTTGGTATATAATTATAAACAGCTTTGGAGATCCGATTTTAACTCATTCTTTCAAGATGGTGTTTCCAATTTAGTTGGTACTGTTTAATATATTCTTTTAACATTATGCTTTATTATACTTGCCACAAGGAATTCATAATTAAAATTTGCGCACTTATATTACTTCCATGCTATATATTTACCCAGTATCATGACAGTGGTCTTAAAACATTCCATTTTCACTTTTAATTTTATCTTCTTCCCTTACTGGGACTTAGAAACTAATAGTCCAGGAAGGGAAAATCTTTGAATTACATTAATTTTGGCCCTTGTAATTGAAATGTGTTCAGCATAATGTACACTCTCATATGAAAACCTAAATGCTTTATAGAAAATACTGAAACATTCAGTTATAAAAAGAAATTTACATAAAGCATTTACTTGAATGATCATGACTGCAGAATTAATAAAAATGTTAAAATTGATTATTTGGAGATTGTATTTAAATGTCCATTGTTTACTCCCTGCTTAAAGGAACACCAGTTAACAAGTGCCAATAAGCTACCCAAACTTCTTACATGTTAAAAAATGTTGAATGAAGATGAACGTGATTAGTTTGAAACCAGTCCAATAAACAAGGCTAATATTAATTATTTCTTTAATAAATATATTCATAGTATGACATCAATTCTGTCTTTAATTCTTAAAACACTTTTAGTTTTTGTTCTATAACTTGGCAGCGCATGTACTAAAATTCTATGATGTAATGCTCCCCTTCCAGTCACATTATGCTGGGATTCCCTGATCATGTGATTTAGTTGTAAACTAAAGGGAGGCATTCATTTACGTCATCATTATTATTATTAGTTTTAATATAGGATCATTTTGCTGATGACACCAGCTCCAATTCACGCGATATGGGTATGGGCACATGATTTAGTTGTAAGCTGAAGAAAGTATTCAATTGCATCATTATTATTGGTTTTTATATAGCATCGTTTTGACGATGACAGCAGTTCCAATTCAAGCAATATGGATATTGACACAAATTGGTTAAAAAAAGAGGGGCAGTGGAGTATACCAATAGGGTAGTGAGAGATGTATAGTCAAGGCAAGAATGTATTTGCACTGCATTTTATTCGCTGCTAAGCTATAGTATTACATATTAAAATTAAAGACTAAGCTATAGTATTACGTATTAAAATTAAAGAGTAAGATTTTGTAACATTTGTATTGCTTTAATTTATACCAATATTATAATTAATCCAGAATTTGTATTTATATAATATGTGTAAGATAAATATTCAGGTAGTTTAAACACTTTATGGAACTTCTGCTTTTTATGAGAGCACTTTCAGATTATTTATGGATAGTCATGAAAGTAGAACAATGTAAGGTGCCAATTTTACAATATTTTATATGATATTGTATTATGATATACAATTGATGATAAAGAATGCTAAGCTATAAGATTTATTTTTTAATATTTCCTAGCATTTATTAAAATGTTAACCTTTCCAGTTTACCTTTTCCGATCTTCTAACAGATGTCTATCAATATTTTTAATTTAATCACCCAAAATGAAAGATCCCAACTCCACAAACCTAAATTTTACAGAAGTTTTTTTTTTCATGTATTGATTTGGTTTTTCTATGTGTAATTTAATCAAGTTGCTGTTAAATTTGGGCTATTTTCAACAAAGAATAAATGTTCAAAGTTAAAATTGGGAAACACATTATGAGGTTCTTAATTTGAAAACTATAGTTACCGTGTTTGATAAAACATGAGGTAAGATGTTAAAATGACTCATTAATTTATTAATTAAAGAATAAATGTGTTACTACAACATGATTTTCCTTAACTCGATCAGAGTAGCACTGACATCCAACGGTTAAAAAAACTTTCTTTGTATTATTGATATCAAATGGTCATTCTCCCAATAATTTGCTAGGAACTGTACAAAAGCGTCTTTAAAACAATAATTCTTAAGATCCCAAAAAAATCAGTAGATGTAGGTATGATGAAAATACACTATGCCTGTTTTGCGGCCACAAGCAAAAGACACACCATACACCACGCTCTCTTTTTCAATTCTTGAAACATAAAATTGTGACACCCTAAGATTTGCATAATTTTACTAAGGCAACCCTATACCATTGTGTTTGTAATATTATTATCTTCATTTTTATACATAATTATATGAGGACATTCGATGAGAGTAAATTACCTTCAATTATTGCTTGGAAAAAAGTAGGCAACTTCACTTTGGCCACTTTTATTTATATCTTTTACTCTTGATTGGTGATAATTTTTTAGAAATTATCAAAATATTTTTTTAATTGAACAATTTTTAATTAAAATTAGCTGTGCAAGAATATGGGATGACAACCCTAGCACGTTTTAATTATACATTTGTATAAAATATTTATTTTATTAGGAAACTCCATGAGGGAAGATTGATTTAAGTTTGGATCTTGTACTATATGTACAGCTGTGATAAGCCAGATGAAAAAAGTACCTTGGTCGAAAGAGTGACGATCTTTCACCGTAAAAATACATCCATCAAGAAATGCGGACATGGGTTCGACTGGGATAAATGGAAGTGGACAAATGAGGGAAATTTTCAGGAAGTGGCTGAATTCAAATACTTAGAAACAATATTCACAAATAGGAATGAGACGCAAAAAGAAATTAAACATAGGCTCAATTCTGGAAATGCGTGCTATTACGCATTACAGAGACTCTAGACTCCCAACTCCTTTCAAAATACGTTAAACTGAAAATATATTATAAAGCTATTATTCTACCAGTTGTATGGATGCAAAACATGGACTCTTACTTTAACGGAGGAAAGGAGATTATGAGTATTTGAGAATAAAGTTCTTAGGAAAATTTTTGGACAAAAGAGAGATGAACAGACAGGTGAATGGAGAAGACTACATAACAGTGAACTACATGGTCTTTATAGGAAGCCAGATATAATGAGAAAAGTTAAGAGTCGTAGACTGCGATGGGCAGGACATGTGGCACGAATGGGGAATGAAAGACTAGCATGGAAGCTTCTTGTAGGAAAACCAGAGGGAAAATGCCCAGTTGGAAGACAAAGAATGAGGTGGGAGAATAACATTAACTATGATTTGAGGGAAGTAGATTATACAGGGAATGATTGGGAAAACAGTTCAGGATAGGGATGTATGGAGAGCTTATGTCCACATGGCCATGAACCTATGGGTTTGATAGTGCCAATGAGTTAGTTAGTTAGTAAAATGAAAGTTCCACACTCTGAACAGTGTATACAGTCTAAGTTCCACTTTGAATCATGGCAGTGTTATGTAATCCAAGTACTTGTAAAAAGCACATATGAGTAGTTGAAGTAATTTCTCAACTGTGGTGTTTTAGAAGGAATCACATCGTATCTACCTCTTATGGAACATTCTTTATAATTTGAAGGTTGAGAGTTTGAGCTTTGTTCAAGTTCTCTTTTTTATTTTGTGTGTTGACCAATTTTAATTATAAGACGAATTACCTCTGACCAATTTTTATTATATGACATATTATCTCTAACCAAATTTTAATTACGTGACTAATTATTTCTTGACCAATTTTAATTATAATGATTTGTCTCTGTGACTAATTTTAGTCATGGGACAAATGATATGATCAATTTTAATAATAGACAAATTATCTCTGACCAATTTTAATTATAACAAACTATCTCTGTGATCTATTTTAATTATATAATAATTTCTTAACAATCAAATTTAATTGTAACAAATTTTGACTGTGAGCATTTTTTAAACATATGAAGAATTATGTTGGAAGATGTATAAACCCAAACCTGACAATGGAGAATAATATATAGTATGGAATTGGAAATACAAGTCCGTTGAAATTAGACTCAAAGATTGGAATGAAAGAGAATCATATTTCAAAAATATTCTTGGAACTGAAAACCAGAAGGTCGATGTAATGTAGGGCAACAGAAATTGAAATGATGACCATGAAGCCACAGAAGAAGAATCATGTTAATAACAAATTGATTCTGTGACCAGTTTTAATTATAAGACAAATTGGCTCTGTATTCAAATTTCTGTAAGAGTTGTCTCCAACCCTCTGTAAATCTAAAACATGGAACTAACAACTTTACTTCTCTTCCAAAGAAAGTAACGTTTAAGGATTAAGTTACATGACTGGGAATGTTGTGGCTGAGAACAGTCATTATTTTAAAATAATAGTTGATTTCATGCCCAGTTGATTGCAAGAGTGATGGACTAAATATGTAATCATGGATTTTGTTTTACTTTTAATTGTTTGAATTTTCTAAACATGACAGCAGTATGGTTAAATTATTTTCAGTCTGATCATCTTTCCTCAATATTGTTGATTTGTTCTTGGACAAGCTGACAATAAAACAGAATTGTTTTGAAACGTGTCCAAGAACAACTCAACATTAATATTGAGGTAAGATGATCAGACCGAAAATAATTTAATTAGAATAACCTCAAAATATCACTTCCTAAAATTAAATATTAATAGCAGGATGGTTCTTTGATATATGTCATGAAATACACCGTTGTTAGGAATTAAATATTGTTTTCTTTCTATTTACAACCATAATGTAAAAATAAATAATGTCATGGCATATTAAATTCATGAACTTGGTGTTATTTATATTTAAATTAATGTTGGGAAGTAAACATTATGAGGTTATATCATTAATATTGAGCGGAGAACATATTTTTAATAACTTACCTCATACAATTAAGTTATGTAGATAGGAAATAACACTATAAGGTTTTTTAATATTGTTTATTTTTATTTCACTCACCTCATACTTTATAACTCCTCGCAAACCCAGGGTTTCGTCACATCATTTGTGACATTCTCAATGCTGTGTCACGTTCACAACTGACGTCCGACTGCCTTCTATCCTGCAAACTGACCTCCGCACCATCTGATGGCTGACCGACGAACTTCCAAATCTCCTTATAACCGGGTAATTTTGAAATACCCGGTTATAAGGAGAGAGGACTGATTTGGAAGCTCGTCGGTCAGCCATCAGATGGCGCGGAGGTCAGTTTGCAGGATAGAAGGCAGTCAGATGTCAGTTGTGAACGTGACACAGCATTGAGAATGTCACAAATGATGTGACGAAACCCTGGGTTTGCGAGGAGTTATAAAGTATGAGGTGAGTGAAATAAAAAATAAACAAAATTACCTCATACAATTTCAAATTTCTCATGACTGAAGGAAAGGCAAACATGGCAGAATGGTACAGATATAAAATTAAAAGGAGATACATCCTAAAGATATATGGAAAGATAGAGAAGTCTGATGATTGGGAGTTCTTAAAGCATAGTCACACTTTATAAAATAGAGAATATATAATTTACTACTAATTCTGTTGAGTACTCAGAGAAGAGAATTTATTTACATACACAGATATTTTGGTTTTTCAATATTTTACAATTCACTACACCACCAACAAGTCTATGATATTCACTACTTTTTATTCCATGCATCCTTTTCTGCCTGTTCCCTTTCTACTTCTTCAATATAAGGCTGCAAATATTTGTTATCCTGCAACACAAAAGAGAATACATAATTATTATTTTTAAAAAATTCTAGTGGCATAAAGTATACATTCTATTTGGTCTTTAATACTGTAAAACATAAAATACCATCTATATATATATATATATATATATCCCTTACTTTCCCTGTAGGGATTAGGGCACTCATTAGTGGGAATGTTTTCAAGCAAGTTAATTTAGTTACACTTATTTGCCTACAGATATCGAGTGATATGTGGTCAACATATCGCCTCAGTCGTGCCACCTAGCAAGCAATTAAGTTATTACTTGGATGGATTATAGTCGGTAAATTTTATACAAAGGCTTCTTTATTGAGGCTTGTGGTTCTTTTGCAAGCCTGAAAATCTTCAGACTCGGGACTCGTGGCTAAAGTCCCTCCTGGAGAGCATGTCCCTTGGATTTTTCCATCCTAAAAAAAATTCCATCAACCCCAGTTGGGTTTGAACTAAAATACTATCTCATATAAATATGTCACTGCAAAGGCTATCCTACCTGCTATTTTTTTATTTAACAACATTCTTAACACGATTATTATTTTTAAATCTTTAGGAACACAGATCCAGGGCTGACAACTTGAAGAAAAGAAAAAAAATCAGTTTGTGAAAAGCTGACGATGGGGCAACAGCCTTTCAGCCTTTAAACATATGTCCAACTAAACAATCATATGAGGTAAGAATGTTAAAAAATACAAACTCAATTACTATTATTATTATTAGTGTCACAAACAAATCAGGGCATAAAAGGACAGACAAACATTGCTCAAAGGTCTCCTTTTTTTTTTTTCAGGCTTGAAGTTCTTTTATGTCCCATAAATCTATGGCACAGGGCCCATGGCTTTAATTCTATTCTGAAGGAACTCTTACTCAGGATTTTTATGTCCAGAAATATCTAGTGACCCTGGCCAGGTTTGAACCTTGAAACCAGCAGTGAACATGGTAACTATTAATACGTGAGGACCAACTTATTGTAAAAAGTTTAAGCATACATAAATATAACCAACCAATGGTTTATGAAGTTCATTTTAGGTAGTATTTTAACAATACCTTTAAATATCTCAATTCAAACTTGGGCATGAAAGTACTGATAAATTTTGCTCAGACACATTTTAGATTTGATTTTCCTTTAAGTACATAAATGAAAAACATGGAAATCATGGCTTTATTCCTTCCAAAGGAAGTCATTCTCAAAATTTTTAAAAAGTCCATTGACCATGGCCAAATTTATGATCGTCTACCTCTGTGATTAACACATGTGGATGTGAGGCCAGCAGCCGGTTGGTCAGCCAAGGGCCTTCTAGGCCTATCACGCTTGGAGTTTTTTAGATATCAGCCCTAAAAGCAAGCTTGGCAGTATATTGACTTAGGCTTTCACGGCCGAAGAAGACATAAAAACAGTATATAGGCCTACCATGAAAATCAAAAACCTCCTCAGACTGATTAAGGATCAACTTCAGCCTCAT
Source organism: Diploptera punctata (assembly GCA_030220185.1). Taxonomy (NCBI): domain Eukaryota; kingdom Metazoa; phylum Arthropoda; class Insecta; order Blattodea; family Blaberidae; genus Diploptera; species Diploptera punctata. The sequence goes on along the minus strand of JASPKZ010006073.1, from coordinate 1,953,840 downwards.
CAATCAGCAGGCATATACAGAATCCCTTGCAGTTGCGGCCAAGTGTATATAGGCACCACTAAACGCAGCATCACAACCAGACTTAAAGAACATGAAAGATACAACCGTCTTAAACAAGTGGAAAAGTCGGCAGTAGCAGAACACTCTCTACTTGAAGGCCATACAGTACAATACAACAACACAGATATATTATCTAACTGCACACACTATTTCACCTGTCTGCAACGAGAAGCCATTGAAATATTCAAACATCAAAATAGTTACAATAGAAAGGAAGAATCGTTAAAAGTCAACAAAGCATGGATACCAGTCTTAAAAAAGGCCAAATGTAAACCACTACAAGAACAATCTACTAGAATTTATATATTAAATTTGGGAATTTTTAACATTATGAGGTTCAATTAATAATAATTAAATCAATCGTGATTTCTTCTTATCTCAACATAGAAGTATGAGGTAAGAAGAAATCACGATTCATTTAATCTACTAGAACATCAGACAGCAACCTTATTGGTGCAATAGAAGACCCTAATGCTAACCAACCAGAAGGCAGATACAATTTACGAAGTAACGGACCGCGCAGAGAACGTGTTGCAGATAAATGTATAAATAGGGCAGGTAGTCGACAAAATTGCCAGCCTCAAGGCAACTCTTGAGGATGCCGGACGCAGTCTCTGGCGAAACGTTGGGGAACTACAAGCCTCAAGACCACGGCCAACAGCCCGGAATTCTTCTACAAGATCATCATAAGCTTGGCAGTGTTTATAGATTATTAGGCTTAATCATTGAACTGCGATATTTATGTGTTATGCACTGTTGCACTATGAAATAGCCCCCTGTTTAAGAAAAATAAGACTAATTTTTCATGACTTAAATAAGATTTCTTCTTATTAACCATTCATATAGCCATTGTTACCATCACTAAACAGCAGATGACATGTATAGCGTGATGTAGTTTCTCAACCTTACTTCAAGTTTTTTTTAAACTAGATTTTATTACTTCTAAATTTAAGTAGCCATTCATTTGTCCTTATAAGGCTGGATTTTTAAATTTCATTTCCTATAAAACTTACTTCTTCGAATTTGACCCATTCTTCTTTCGGCAAAATAGTTTTTTGGATCGATAGTTGGATAGCACGTAGAATACGGAAATTTCGTTCATCTCTAATATTTTGTGGAAGTCTTCTCAGAGCTTCTTTCACAGCTGGGATATCCTCATCGTAGCAGTCATCATGATGAAGACCTATTCCAAAATCACAAATACTTCATAAACCAAAAATTAAAAACCCAATGTTTAAACTAAATAATTTATCAAAGGAAAAAAAGACAATGAGCAAGATATTTTGGCTAAATTCCAGAAAGGTAGGTAATATTTTTATATTTAAATTATTGTTGGGAAGTAACTTTATAGGGTTATATCATTAATATTGAGTGCAGAACATATTTTTAATAACTCACCTCATACAATTTCAAATTTCTTTGAAACCAATAGTATCAAAGAAATTTGAAATTGTATAAGGTGAGTTATTAAAAATATTAATATAAAATTATAGAATATTCACCTGAAAGGTCCGTCTCCTCAACTTAATTATCATTTAACTGTAGCGCTTTCGGGACTTGTCCCATCATCGGCAGGATTCAAAACTGGTGTTTCACTGAAGATCTGGTAGAGGGGGTTGCATGTATTTGGTTCGTTTTCGTTTATAAACGAAAATGAACCAAATACATGCAACCCCCTCTACCAGATCTTCAGTGAAACACCAGTTTTGAATCCTGCCGATGATGGGACAAGTCCCGAAAGCGCTACAGTTAAATGATAATTAAGTTGAGGAGACGGACCTTTCAGGTGAATATTCTATAATTTTATATTAATTTTGAATAAACCTCAACGGAACACATCATGAATCTTATAAAATATTAAAAATATGTTCTCCACTCAATATTAAGGTAATATTTTATTTAACAACACTCTTTAACATCTCAGGTCTTTAGTGTTGCAATTCAAAGTTGGGCATGCAAGGGCCAACAAATGTTGCTAGAGGTCTGTTTTTTTCTTTAGGCTTTCTTTTGCCTCTTTTTTCAGGTATTCTTTTACACACTTAAATCTACAGTGGTACATAGTCTTTATTGGCTGCATACAATATTCACTGAAATCAATATGGCTGCCACATCTTAATGCATGTTTGTAGTTCAGTACCGTAATATTCAATATATTCAAATAATTGTTAGAAAACATGTAAAAATCATTGTAAATGGTAGTAAATAATTTGAAAAATGAAACCCTAAGAGTAAAATTTGACAGGAGCTTATTAGAATATTTAAAAAGTTTTGTCACATGTTGGAAAGTTTAGCTGAAATAAGTACTAGACACATTTTCTGGGAGTGAAGGTGGCAGTGGGCAGGGCTGACATCTTGTGCAAATTACCTGCAAATGTGGGTGCTCAAACTTTTTATACGCCAAGGATCTCCTGAAGTCTATAGTAAGTTCAATTCACTTTAACAAAATTACACTTAATAGTAATATTTTAAAGAAATACTCTTCCTTGAATTTATTTACCACTCAATTTGTCTCATGTTTTTGTAAGATGGATATTAGTCATTTAAAGTCTGTATCTAGTACGAAATCTCACTCTATTTGTATACTGATGAATGATACAATGAATATTCTATATGGAATACCTTGTGCATCTATTGTAGATCAATTGTTTGCTCCAGTTAAGCATGCACAAATTTGATTGGCTCTCCCATTCCTTGTTCTTACAGCTAACATGACACCGGCTGCAGTCTTTATATAATACTGAAAAGATGTAAATTTTGCGTATGGGCCCTATAACATAGCTGCACAAAAATGGATTCCTACCTGAGGTCCAACTTAAGAAAAAAAATAAAGATAAAGGGCATAACCAATATGACCAAAAAGGGTAGCTGTCAAGGTGAGGACAGCAGTGACACAAGAAAACCCTCATTAGGTTATCTCATATGGTAGCATAATGTGGGATCTGAAAGACCCTGGATTCTCTTCCCTCCAATTAAGAAATTTATGCTGGCTGTAAATATGTAACTTAGTATAAATGAGAGTAGGAGGAAACATGGGGGAGTAAATAAGTAGAGATGGCAGTGAGGAGGAAAACGAGAATGGAAAGAACAATTTCTTGTATAATGCACTTGAATGGAAAAGTGTCATATGTACTACCAATCTACTGTGCATCACTCCATCTTTGTGGTTGGGCATAATAAACTTGCACTTCTTACGATCTTTTTGCACATATGCTTATTCTTTCTGAGTTCTCTAACCACCTTCCCAAAGTTTTAAAAATAAAACTGCGTAAGTGGCGCAAGAAATGATATAAGTAGAGGACTTTTATAAAAACAGTGGGCAAACAATTGAAATTATCCAATCTCTATACATTGCATTATTCAATTTAAATTAAATTATACTTTACCGTATTTGTTAAATCCTGACAGGTTATACGCCCATTTTCTTAAACCCACTGCAAATATAAAAAAATAAATATATAAATAATGGTAATAATAATAATCATTAAAATATATATTGTGTATGAAAATATTAAATCACATATCCATACATAATATAAGAGTTAATAAGGTGATATACTATGAAAAAAACAAACCCGAAAATATTGAGCTCCTGGCTACAGCCATTTTAACCTCTTCTTAAAGGAAAACCTAGAAATTATTTCTCCTTCAGAATCCCACAGTTGGGACAGGACAGGAAGCTACCTTGAACAGGAAATTAAATTTTTGTCAGTTTTTAAATTTTAGTGAATACAAAATTGAGAATGAAAGTCGCAATGTTTAATTAACAATTAATAAAATTCATGCACGCTTTAACAAATATATAAATTAAACAAATTATAAGTTTTATCTTCAGACTTTATTATATATCATAGATCCTATGTAAACTATAGTAGTATTATTGCCAACATGAATTTTGCTATTTGTGTCCCATAAATTTTAATTATTACTTTTTAATGCAGATTACTGCACAATTTTCGTCAATTTAATGTTTTACTTGTACATTTTCGTTTTTAATCTAGTAATGCTGTAATTTTAAAATCTTAATATAATTATATGATCTGGTACATTGGCAATTCTGGTTTTGATATTCGGATGCGTTCGGATCGGTTCGGATGTTCAGGAAGCTCAGCTGTTGTCTCTGTTTGTCCGTTCTCTATCTTCTCTATGGTTGTACTATACGCAAGATAACATAGTCACATAGATAACATCTTGTTTTGCAGTTTCTGCTCTTTGTACTTTTATACTGTTATCACATTTTATAAAGTTTTTAACTTGTAATTGTGACGTTAACCGTAGCTGAAGGCTATAAATACATCGTTCTAGATTCATTACTCCTTCCAGTTTGTAATTGTGACTGTGCGCTTGTGGTTTTTTATAGTTTTAGAAAAAGTGAAATCTATGCATTTGTATATGCATTTACTCCAGCCAAAAGATATATTAAAATTTTAAACTTGCAATATACTAACTTCGTATAAAAGTAGACAGTAATATATTTGTCAACCTGAAGACCCACGGAGGCATGAGAAAAGATTGTCGAGATTGCTTAGGGATCAGGTATCGTATTTGTACACTTCATCAGACCTGGAAGTGGCTGCATCAAACTCAGGATCTACACGATCACCTAGTATCACTCGAAGCATCTGGTAAAGACGAAGTTGTTTATCAATTTTAAACTTGAGAGCAAAATCTTCAATAGTTACTTAATAAATAAACATATTTTTATATAAGATCTTAATTTACTGCCTCCCAATAAGTCTGATAAAATCAAATATAAGCACTTAAAAGTATTATCTATTGGAACAGCATTTTGAAGATCTGGCAATAGAATAATTTTAATAAGTTAAATCTACTTTTTCTTTCAAAATGGCATATAACTTGGTACAAGGAACCATCAGCAAACTATGCAGAATTGCCCGATGCAATTCTGTAGTTGTATCAACTATAAAATTTAATAACTATTCAACTACTTCCAACCAGAGGCTTGATGGAGCAGAATCTCCAGTTGCAAAGTCTGTTTTCATATCACAGTCAAATGATATTTTTACAAATCTTGCACTTGAAGATTGGCTGTATAAAAATTTTAATTTTACAAACCATCATATTCTACTCTTGTGGCGAAATTCACCAACAGTTGTGATAGGTCGCCATCAGAATCCCTGGTTAGAAGCAAATACAGCTCTTCTGGCAGAAAATGGCATCAAAATTGCTCGTCGGAATAGTGGAGGTGGAACTGTTTATCATGATGAAGGAAACTTGAATATGACATTTTTCACACCGCGAGAGCACTATAACCGTAAAAATAATTTGGAAATAGTAAGCAGAGCATTGTTCAGAGAGTATGGAATGGAGACAGAAATTTCTGCACGAGAAGATCTTGTGGTTGATGGAGTTTATAAAGTATCCTTTCATATTGTAAATATAAATTTGTAAGATTTAAATTGTAGCTCAAACATCCAGTTTACGATGCAAATTTTAAAATACCCCACATAAGTTTTGTCAAATAGTAGAGTTACTGTATCATTTTTAATAACATTATTATTTTTAAATGTTTGTAACTATTATTACAACTTTAAAAAATCTTTATATTATGCAGTAGCTGCTACTCCAGGATGCATTAGCCATATTGGCAGCTGCAATATTTTCATTCAATGCAGTCAATATACTTGCAAAGCTTATATAATGCTTTCTATTGCTGCAGCCAACATATAGTTTTTTAATTTTTATTTTTATACTAAATGTGATCAAACTCCTACCTAGGACAAATCTAATTATTGTATTTTGGTCAGTTTTTAACTTTAAGATTTCAATATTGGCAATGTTGCATGATTCTGAATTGGGCTGTTGTACACTTCAGGTCGCAAAAATTTTTCAATTTAATATCTTATTCCACTGATGCACTAAACACTTTTAAACACGTTTAATACATTTTGCAACACTTTTAAACACATTTTAAACATCTTCCAATGTTGCAACGATCTTTTTTTTATATTTACGTAAAATATGGTCGTGCTACATTGCTTACTGCTATTTTCCCTCCTCTTCCTATGTTGTTCCAGCATTGCCACCATCAACAACCCAAAATACTCCAGATGTTGCCAACCATTTCCACGTTCCCTGGATTTCACCTACGTTAGAGTAATTGATTTGTGTTACAGTAATTGATTTAGGTTTGGTTAGCTTTTAGGTTCCTTGCTTTTTAAATGTGATTTGATATGTAAATAAATTACCTCTTCATATCTGTTATTCTATGAAAAATTCAAAATATCGGATGGTTACCACGTAAAATTATATTTCCACTAGTTCATTTCGTGTTGATTATACATTTTTAGACAAGTTCTCTGGGAATTTTATGTCAATGTTGGTCATACTGATTTCTCATATATATATACCGCCAACTGCTGGAGGTTGCATTTATCTACCTGGGATAATTGGAGCACTAGCGCATGTGCACTGCGATTCTATAGAACTTAGAAAAATTTTCGTGCGACCCGAAGTGTAGCATATCCCTGAATTGTATCAACTTTCATCTGCTGGTGCATGCACATGGTGTCTGTTTTGAACTTATTCTGCATTGCATACTGGAAACTATATCCAAACTTTTTCTTTAATTATTATCAATATACAGTAGGCTAACTTCTGTTCAGAATATGGTGGCCATATTGGTAGCACCATATTCTTAATTCAATGCAGCCAACGTGTATTTCCAAAATTCTTAAAATAATTTCGGCTCAACTGCACTTCTACTAGCGCTTGATTTTTCAGTTATATTGTAAACTATAGCTCTTCTTCGTTTACTAACATCATTTAATATTTTGAACTTTTTCAAACAATTTTTATAACATTATTAGACAATTTTGAAGTATTTATTTAAATATGCAAATCACAATATTATGACAATATTATGATGCTATTATTTTCTCCACAGAGTATATTACTTAGTCTATGATTTTTCTATCACTGTTTTGGGTTATCGCTAGTTGGATCAGCATTAGGGAGTGATAAGTAAGTGTGTACACCCATTTTTAATAAACGTTTGGTAATCTTAATTTTTTTTTAACATAGATTTGGGGATTTATTGCAAATATTGGTCATTTAAATATTATAGCGACGGATAGCAATTGAGGATGATAATCGATATGTGGTTCGATTGTGGATTATTGCTGGCTCTATAAACTCTGGTGCATGCACATTGTTGTTCTATAGGACTTCGAAAATATTTCACGCCAGTTTAAGTGCAGTTTTTCCATAACTTCTATCTTTTACAAACATATAGGCCTAGATTTTGTTTTCTATACTAAATGTCATCAAATTAATTTCTAGAACTAATCTAGTTAGAGGGAGTATTTAAGTACAATTTACCTCTTCTTAAAACTAACAAGATAAAAAGGAGTAGTGCAATTTTTATTCTATACCTTGTTTGTTCTTAAAGTGATCCTTGTCAAAACAAAACCATGTGACCTGCTCATTTTTCATTGGTTATGGACACCGACGTATGTTGTAGAAGCAATAAGTCCACAAAAAAGCAGTTCCCTTCATTAAATTAAAAATATGTCCTCTGAATATACTTGTTATTCTTCGTGAATGAAAATAATTATATTCAAAACATACAACATATTCTAAAATATACCTAATCAATAATTACAACTTAAAATAGTTTATTACTTATGGGTGATGCATTTGAGTCATGCTTCAGTTGATTCTCATGAAACAAAATGGCTAAAAGTATAGAGTCTTCTGTTGCTGTGTCGTCATCTCCCTGTCAAAAGTGACAGTAATTGTGCATGAATGGCAGAAGGATATTGCTTCTACAACGTACATCGATGTCCATAACCAATAAAAAACGAGCAGGTCACATGGTTTTGTTTTGACGAGGATCACTTTAAGAGTGAACAGGATATAATATATTATGTTGTTAGAAAACATGTTTGGTCATACCAGAAGCACATATAGTGCTGCCATCTACTGACTAAGCCTTGCTCATGCACACAACAATTCTGTAGAACTTTGAAGAAATCATTGAAAGATACATACCTTGTTTTGTGCACAAAGATGAATATTTAAGAATTTGTAAAAGTGTGTTTCTTCTTGTTTATTAAGAAGAACCTCATAATGTTACTTCCTATTGTAATGTATTAATAATGTTTTAGGAATTATTACATAAATTTAAAATAGTAGGAAATGTTAGTAGAAATGAAAAAGGTAGATAGTACAACAGTCTCGTATGAATGTTATATGGTATAGCATTCTGAGTCATAAAACATAGTTCAGCCACCAATTTCTATTGTTATAATTACCTAGGTCTCGTAGATAGTGATGGATAGGACATGTTGCACGAATGGGGAATGAAAGAGGGCTTAGTTTTATGAGGACATAACATTATTATTGGGGAGATTGTCAGCAAAACAATAGAATACCATAACTTAAAAAACGCACAAATTACCGTTATATGTATGTGTGTAGCTAATGCTTTTGGAGTTAACAAGAAAGTTATTCTCCTTCTTGTTTCTCAATACTTTGATCTTTATAATTTTGAAGAACTACACAGTTTGTTAAATGTTATGACCATTTCCACACCTTTAGAACACAATATACACTTCTTCTTCTAATTTAGTAGGTGACTACAACCTCATTGAAGTTTTGGCCTCTTCAACAATTTTTCTCCACCTAGATCTATCCTGGATACAGATGGCCAATTTCCAATTTTCGTTTCCAATATATCTTTTATAACATCATCCTGCCATCTGTTTTTTGGACGTCCAACTGTTCTGGTGCATATTGGTTTCCAGTTGAATAAAAATTTGAGTTTAAAGCTTATGTCTACTGAAATGGATTGTTCTAGATGCTCAACTAGACATTCTAAATTGAAAAAAATCAGAAATACAATCAGACAACAAATGAAAGTCCAAAATTCAATATTAGATTTTGTGAGATACAGACACTAAAATGGTATGGTGATACGCGCAGGATGCCAAAGAAAAGATTACCCAAACAAGCTTTGCAATGGATTCCACCTGGGAAACAAAAGAGAGATAACCTAGATTTAAATGGATGGATGATGTAAGAAGAGGTATGAGAGAGCTAGGTCTGGAAGAATTGGAATGTGAAGAGATAGAAGAACGGAGAAAGAAGGTAATTTAAAAAGCTTTGGGCACAGGAAGATGTTTCATTACATTGTAAACCTGTTTATAAATAAATAAATAATAAAAAATAGTAATACTTCCAAATAGTTAGTATGTCTTTTCTTTAAGAGTGGACAGACAGAATAAAATAGAAAGCATTTTAATAATTAAAAAATTTAACCTTATCGGAAATCAAACCCGTGACCTTTTGCATACGAATCAAGCCACTAAGCACTGAGCTAAGCATATGCTGGCTAATTGCACTTGAAAGAATACTCTTTCAAAGGAAGAAGGAAAACGTATTGTAGCTCTACTGTGCAATTAATTTACTTGTGTGAATCGTGCATTGGAACTTAAAATATTCGAGATCAAGAGAAGGCCCAATCTTTTTGTCGCTAAGTGTACATAATACATAAATGAACTTCAAACCTGCAATAGAAGACCCAACTTTGAATTGTGATGCTCATGATCTGAATTGTTAAAGAAGAGCATTTAATAAAATACTATTACTTAGCAATAGCTGAAAGCTCCATTTCCCAACAGGCTAGAAGACCCCTCGCTTCACATCTGCATGTCTAGTCCCCCAGCCATTATAGTTGGTTTTCTTAACCTGGAGCTGATACATATTGTAGCTACCCAAATTCCTCATGATTCTGGGTGGGAACTGGTCCCATACTGGCCGAAATTCCACAAGAAAGTGTCTTTCCCATGGGCACTCTAACCTGTGCATATCCCATAGCTGTGCATCAAAGGCATGATGCCTTAATAAATAAGGTGAATCTAGTACATCTTACCTCATAATATTTGTGTTTCATTTGACATGTTTCGATATGCTGTCCATGCCATTGTCAGCTTGTCCAGTCACAAATATTATGAGGTAAGATGTACCAGATTCACCTTATTTATTAAGAAGAACCTCATAATGTTACTTCATATTTAATTTATAATGATGCCTTAAACGGGGGCACGCCATAGTGTAGTGGTTAAGGCAGTGAACTACAAACTGGAAGGTCGAGGGTTCAAGTCCCAGTGGGGTCAGGATTTTTAAACTGACTCAAACCTTCTGGTGGCACCATAGCCCTGGATTGACTCCGCCTCTAACTGAAATGAGTACCATATGCTTGTTCTGGGGGTAAAAGCGGCCGTCACTCAGGGCTGACATTAAGTGTCGATTGTCTAGAAAAAGTGGGAGCCTTAACATCCTACTAGCCCAAGGGCCTTCCAAGGCCTGTAATGGGAATACTTTACTTTAGAATGAGATGCACAAAGAAATTAAACATAGGCTCAATTCTGGAAATGCGTGCTATTATGCATTACAGAGACTCTTGATGTCCCAACTCCTTTCAAAAAACGTTAAACTCAAAATATATAAAACTATTATTCTACCAGTTATATTATATGGATGTGAAACATGGACTCTTACTTTAAGGGAGGAAAGGAGATTACAAGTACAGGGTGAGGCAATGAAACGGCACGATTTTGAAAAATCACCAATAATATATTTACAAAAAGAGTATAATTATTTGAACATGAATCTTAAGTACATGAGTGGAAATTAATGTTTTACCTTAAAAAACAATCATTTTTTGAATATGGTGCCAGTAAGGTGACGTCCTTGGTTTTGCACACATTGTTGGAGTCTAAGATGAAATCCACCCATGGCGTTCTGTAGCATCTGCAAAGGAATGTTGTTAATTTCCTGCCGGATTCTTCCTTCAGATCTTCTTTTGTTCTTGGTGCATTTTCCTCGAAGACTTTGCATTAAGATAGCCCCAAAGAAAGAAGTCTGGGGCGGTCAAATCTGGCGAACGGGGAGGCCAAGGGATATCACCATTCTTGCTGATTAGCCGTCCTGGAAAAGCGAGTCTCAGCAAACCCATTGAGACATTAGCAGTATGCTTGTTGCACCATCTTGCTGGAAGAGTGTTTCTTCATCTGGATCATACTGATCGATGCCAGGCAGACCAAAAGTTACTAACATGTCAGCATAACGTTCAGAGTTCACCGTTACTGTGTTACCATGTTCATCTTCAAAAAAATAGGGTCCCACGAGTCCACGAGAAGATACTGCACACCAAACTGTTACTTTTCAGAATGGAGAGGTTTTTCATGAAGATCACGTGGGTTATTTGCGGACCAATACCGGAAGTTCTGCTTGTTAACGTAACCACTAAGGTGAAAGTGGGCTTCATCACTCATCCATAAGTTATGCACTCTTTCTCCATTTGTTCCGATAACATTAAGCATCGCTTGGCAAAAGCGTATGCGATGATTGTAATCGTTAGGTTGTAGGGCTTGCACTATCTGCATTTTGTATGGGTGATAGTGTAGGTCATTCTTCAAAATCCGTCTCACTGATCGATTGCTGAGACCAAGTTGAGCGCTGTGCCGCCTTGCTGATTTTCGCGGACTTCGTGTTAATGCATCGCGCACACGATCAATGTTCTCTGGGGTCCTGATTGTTTTTTCACTACCACCAATTTTCTTCGTCGTGCTTGCAGTGGCTTCAAAGTTTTTCACCCACAGGAGGATAGCTTTCCTCGATGGCACGGGAGCCCGTGGCGGTAGATTAAACTTAAGACGGAAAGCACGTTGGGCACCAACACACTATCCATGTTTTTATAATATGCTTTTACAGCAAACGCACGTTGCACGCTTGACCAACGCTCCATGGCTACTGAAATTTCCACTTGTCTAGATGCTCAAGGTCGTTTCCCCACTCCCATAACCCCCCACTGCGCCCGTCAGCCGGAGAGTCCAATCGTGCCGTTTCATTGCCTCGCCCAGTATTTGAGAATAAAGTACTTAGGAAAATTTTTGGACCAAAGAGAGATGAACAGACAGGTGAATGGAGAAGACTACATAACAATGAACTACATGGTTCTTTATAGGAAACCAGATATAATAAGAACAGTTAAGTCTCGTAGACTGCGATGGGCAGGACATGTTGCACATATGGGGAATGAAAGACTTGCATGGAAGCTTCTTGTAGGAAAGCCAGAGGGAAAACGCCCAGTTGGTAGACCAAGAATGAGGTAGGAGAATAACATTAACTATGATTTGAAGGAAGTAGATTATACAGGGAATGATTGGAAAGCATTAGCTCAGGATAGGGATGTATGGAGAACGTATGTCTGCATGGCCATGTACCGGGTTTGATAGTGCCAGTGAGTAAGTAAGTAATGATGCCTTAAACTGTTCAACTATGATGTGGGACAAAATTCTGCCACTACTATGAGCTGCTAGATATGTCAGCTTGTTCAGGATGATAGTTTTTCTCTTTTTCCCATGAAAAAGTGGACAATGTTCAGCTGCTCATTGGATGAGATTTTTTACATAGGATTTGAACCATAGAGTTCCAATTTTATGCAAAATCATTGGTCAGATGCAAATTTTTCTCTTAATATGTTAGAGCCAATAGAATGGTTAGAATGTTACATAATTAGCCTTGCCTTTATGATTAAGATTTGTAATTTTAAATTTAATTATTACTAACTCATATTTGGACAATAATGTTAAAGTATAGCCTATTAAGTATATTTTCTCAGTACTTGCTCTTGGTGTCTAGTTCTTGCAATATTGGTGACAATACTTTGTAATTAATAAATTCAAAACCATGAATCAAAAACTTTACATCTCGCTATACACAAAGTAATATCCTCTCACCTGAACATTTTTCAGAGACCATCATTCTATTCTTAACTAAATTGAATTGAGCCTTAATCAGCTGTTCTCTCCCTGTGATGAAGAATAAATGAACTTTGGAGATTAAATCTTGCTCACCAGGAGCTTCAGTTTTTGTTTTTCACAATATATACACTTAATTTACTGGCACTATAGAACCCAGAATTTCATGACTACATGGACATATGCACTCCATACATCCCTACCCTCAGCTAATGTTTTCCAATAATTCGCTGTATAATTCATCTCCCTCAAATCATGGTTAATATTATTCTCCCACCTCAGTCTTTGCCTACTTACTGGGGGCTTACCCTCTGGTTTTCTTACAAGAGTTTCCATGTTCTTTTTTTCATTCCCTTTTTGTATAATGTCTTATCCATCACATTCTATGAGACTTAACTCTTTTTATTATATCTTGTTCCCATAAAAATTGTGTAATTCACTGTTAAATAGCCTTCTCTAACCACCTGGCTGTTTGTCTCTTTGGTCCATATTTCTAGTATATATTAAGGTAAATTGTTCTCACTGCAGTTCTGGGGAGACCCTTGGGGTAATAGGAAGTTAAGACTCTTAATCCTTCTAGACAATCAGCTGGGTTGTTAGCCTTGATTGATGACCGCCTTTATCCCCCAAAAATAGTCCAGTACTTGTAGAGGATATGTCAATCCTAGGGTCATGGTGTGGCCAGAAGGTTTAGGCCATTTAAAAACCCTGATCACTTGGAATTAAACCTGTAACTTTCTGGGTGTAGCATATTGCGTTAACCAACTACACTACAGCATGCTATATATTTATATATTCCCCATATTGTGAGTTCTATAGGTCCTTCTGAATATTTTAACCCTTAAATTGGCAAAACAATTTCTCGTGCCAGTTATTCAAATGTTTCAGACTGCAAAGAAAACAAAAGCATGTAAAACTCTTAAGTTATTATTGTAGGTTACATTATTACGTAATTTGACACAACTTAAGTAATTTATAATAATTTGTTTTTTTATTGTTTTATAAACAATAATAATAATAAATAAATAAATGTATCTTAAAAGATACATTGTGAAGTTAAGGGTTAATAATTAAATTTATTCTTCAATATGGGAAAAGATATCTATTCAGAAGAACAAAAAACAGAATTTTGAAGTTTTCATCAAGCAATATTTGATTACAAGTTAATTTACTCTCCACCAAAGACACAAATAACAGCTGATGTTGACAATTATTGGAATTTAGTTCAGAATAGGGATGATGTTTTTAGAAACATGCCCAGATGAGAGGATCTTATTTTAGGAGTCAAGCTTCCAATTCATATTTTGAATTTGATTTTTATCTCATGTCTCTTCCCACTAATTTTTCTATATCTTTCTAATTAATTTGTATATAATTTTGATTCCTTGACTGAAAAAGCAGATTTCGGGAACTGCTTCCAAGTTGGGGAGACCAAATGCTTACCATCATTGTACTCTACTGGTTGATGTCAACAAGGTGAACTTGAGTCGAGCCCTTCAAAAACATAATGTAAGTTTTGGCTGAATAAACCACTTAAAACTCAGTTATTTATTAATTTTGTGTGTGTATATATATGTATGTATGTGTGTGTGTGTGTGTGTATGAAGAGTACATAAAAAAAGTGGGTAAAACACTTTTCCATGAAACCTAGAAAGCAGTTTTTTAACAAGTATTATTAATTATTATAGAGTATATATGTCCACCACTGTGGTCTTGAGGTAGCGTGCTGCCTTGTCACGCAGCGGGCCCGGGTTCGAACCCTGGTCCGGACAGTTTTTCTGGGTGAAGTTTTTATCGGGGTGTTTCCTCACTTGTCAGGAAAACTTTAAGGCCTAAACGGTCCCCGAAATCACATGGCCATCATCATCATCCTTCACTGGTGTGGAAAGCAACGGGAAGCTACCACACCTACAATTCCCTAGTAAAGCTGCAAGCATAGCATAAAAATGCTATAATTGCAGTGAAGGACCTGCCTTTGGGCAGAATTACTATCGATGGATAGAGCATATATTATTATACAGCATGTGTATAATTCTTTATCTGTTTGCCAAAACTTTGAAGGTAAATAAACCAATGACTAAACTTTCTCTTATTGTTTATCACTTCTGAAAGATAGTCCTTCTCATGGAGAATCTAATCATTTCGACAACAAAATGACTTAGGCCTACTTGGTTTTTTTTTTTCCCCCTGTACCCTTCATGTATTTTTTAAATATGTTTTGAGAGAATTTGGGTGCCTCTGGTACTACTGCTACTACCTCTAATAATAATATTATTATTTTTACATACACTTGTACATATGTCTGACGGATTGTAAAATAGAATCAAAATATTTACAGATTCACCACTAATCTTTAGGCATTTATGCACATCTTCTTCTTTTGGCACTCAAAAGTTCTTTCACAGATTGTTATATTTCATTCTGGAACTTGCTAGCAGCTATCACCACACTCCTAGAATGTCTTGAGGCAATGGAAACATCAGATTGTGATTTTTTTTTTAATTTTAATGTACAGAAAACATTTAAACCTACAAATATTACATAAACTTTTTGTGATTTTTCTGTTTGATGTTCTTTTGTGTTATTTTCTAAGATTTATATTGTTCTTTCAAAATTTTATTTATTAATTGAGTCAGACGTTACTTCCCATCATAATTTTGATTAAAATTGGTAAGATTTATTTATTATATTCTTGCATAAATCTTTATTAGGCATCATTGTACAAAATTATTCTCAAAATACAAAATCAGGCTGGATTTGAGGCAGCATACAACTGGCAGACCATGGGGGAAAGAAAGAAATTCTTGAATTACAAGTTTTTCTTGTTTTTTATGAAAACCATACAATTAAATAAACCAGAATAAGAATAAAATATTTTTAACCACTTACATATGGAATTTTTAAATGCCTGTCATTACGTAGTCACCAGAATTTAAATGCCTTAATACTACCTGCAATTTGTCAGATATATCTGCCTCTTGGCAGTAGAGAGAATATATCTGCCATCGTGTATATGTGACTTTCTTCCTTTAAAGGTTGAGGCTAACAATTTTGAATAGTACAAATGTTTAGATAACATATTATTTTATACTACGGTATCTTTACCTTGTTCATGGTGGAAGGGCTTATTTGTTTAAAGATCTCAAGAGCTATACCAACAGTAATATTGCTACCAGAAGGGTCATCCATACTAGACAGGTCAAAGGTTATAAGTAGGGCTAGGATTTTTATGTAATAAAATATAAGATTGCAATGAGTTAGTATATATTATTCAATGCTTGTGTGTGAAGCCAAGATAAAAGTAAGTCAGAAGTCTTACTTCACATTATACTTTTCAACTGTTTGTATGTGAAACCAAAACAAAAGACAGTCATAAGTCTAATTTCTCATTATACTATGTTGCAATCTTAACTTTTAGTACATAAAAATCCTAGTCCTAGTTTATAAGTCAGACTAAGATTAACAATCTCTCAGTAAAAATAAACCGTCAGGAAATGCAAACATGGATCCTACTGAAATAAAATTTTCCAAATGTGAAATAATTCCTCATTCGGATTTCTGAGTAGGGATATTTCAGGGGATCCATGACAAATATTGCTCATGATAGAGATGTGTGGAGAGCTTATGCTTATCGCCCAAGAATCTTTATGTTCATTAGTGTCTTTAAATTAGTTACTATTAGCCATAATGGTATTTATTGTCATCATTTATTCATAAATGAAGGGGAGAGAATATATCTATATATTAATATGTGAACAAAAAACTTTGTACCCCTTTTTAAGCACATTGCGAGCACGGAGGAGTGTGATATTTGGCATAATTAAAGTTCATATAGAGAAGGAATGCAGAAAAATAAAATTCATGTCTAATATGCATTACAAATAAATTAAATTAAACAAAATAAAATGTGTCTAAGGAATTTATGTGTATTACTCATTAATTTGTTTACTTTCAAACTGAAAGTGCATTGTTGTAAAAAGAAAATTGTGCAGCAGCAATGTGAATTGACTTACTCTCATGTATTTATTATTAGTGGTTTTAAAAAAGTGCAGACATTTTATTATTTAAATTTAAATTAAACCCTATCTAATCTTGGTTTCAGTAATTTTATTACTTTTTTTTTATATTTAGATATTCGCTCTTACTTCCATTATGCCTCGACATAGAACACTGTCGGGTCGAAATGAGAGACAAAGAAGAAGGGATATATATTTCCATACACATAATAATAGGCCAAATGCAAATTTAAATAGTATACAAATGTCAAATGACGCGTTATTGTTTTTTAAATATGGCTTAGCCATGCTATACCACATATTTCCTATCATTCGTATTTTCAAAATAAATAAAAAATTAATGCATAATGACGTATTTGTGAAAAACTTAAAAATTTAATAAATTGTGGGTGACCACTAGTTTTTATGATTATACAGTGGAAAATTTATTGCCTGAATAACAATTTAAAAATAATTTTAATTTTGTTTTTTATATGTACACATGATAGACATTGATTTCTCTTTAAACATTGGCATTGTTATAATGAGATATTTTCAGATTGTAAAATGTCCTTTATCTTACAACCTTCCTGTAGCATTGATACTGTCAATCACCTGCCTTTAAGTCTTAACAAAGATTTTACCTTCTGAAAATGTAGTTGTAATAGTATCTAAAGACAAAGTCATTATCCGTTGGGCTTTCCAATATTTATATAATAAGGGGTAGTGGTGTAATTATTGCCTCCTTCTCGATTCTCATCCCATTATACACCCTGATTTTACAAAAGAGGTTTTGGGGATCGAGTCACAGTGGAACAATAGTTAGGACAAATATAGAGTAAATAATATACTATACAATAACAATGCTGACTTATAATAGTGTTCAAGGGTCTTCTGAATGGTGATCAGAAGATATTGTCAATGAACCTGAAGTTGCAATCCTTCCAACTAGATTGAAGAGCTTCCTGACCAATAATAGATATTCATATGGGGGTTGACAGTGCATGAAGTGCGAAATCAGAAAAATGGGGTGCCCACAACAAAACACTAAAAATTAGTTAATATTAACTGCATAAGCCTCTCAAAGTAAAATTATTCTTCTGTAAATGTTTAACAGCTCAATGTTTGTTTCGTAATGGAATACTCCTAGGACTTATCTTCAAATTTTGTGTCCTGGTGGACTAGTGGTTACCATGCTCACATGATTCCAAGGTTTGCGGTTCAAATCCAATTGGTGCCAATGGATTTTTCAGGGCATAAAAATCCTCAATATAGGTTCCTTTAGAAATAAACTAAAGTTGTGGGTCTCAGTGTTGAAGATTTAAAAGAACCTCAAGCATAAAAAAAAGCTGAACAGTGCCAATATTTGAATTGTGACACTAACGATCTTAGCTGTTAAAAAGCATTGTTAAGTAAAATAAGACTAATCTTTGTATGTGACAGTTTAACATGAACTTTTCCACATTTTCAATTGAATAAATTTAGTTTCAATAAAAGCCTTTATAATATGACCTATTTTATATTTGGTCATCAGATCTGTAGCTGGCATTACTTTGAATAACCAATTTCAACTGTATTTATTAGTTTTTCTTATAAAAATTATCTTCTAGTAGAATATAGTTATTAAACAATTTCAACAATGTTACATTTTAAATTAGATGTACACAATTGCTCAGTGAAGGAGAACATTGTACCTAGGGTATATAACATATAAGTAAACATTGTTCTTTTAAATAGCCCTACTTCAAATCCCCTATTTTTTGACTAGTAGAATTATGAAGTATTCTTGTGGTAAACCAGAGGAAAACGCCCAGTTGGTAGACCAAGGATAAGGTGGGAGAATAACATAAATCATGTTTTGAGAGAAATAGATCAACAGGGATGATTGAAAAACATTAGCTCAGGATAGGGATGTGTGGAGAGCTTATGTCTGCGTGGCCATGAACTTGTGGTTTCGATAGTGGCAGTGAGTTAGTAGAATTATCAATAATTTACCGCATGAAAATAAAATATACTATAAAAATAATTTACCCCATATAAATAACTTAATGTAAAGAAGTTAAAAAAATAATTAAAATTATTTTTAGTTGAATTACTTTTTTATGATCTTAATGAATTCTTAAATTGATTTTATTTTTATTTGACGTCTTGTCTGTACATTGTATAGCTTTAGATACATGAAGCATCTATTTACATGTATTATAATATGACAGAATAATATGTACCAATAAAGGAAAACACATTAATTTTATATCTTTATTTTCATTATTAATAGTACTATTATTTTTTATTATTATTATTATTATTATTAAATAAATGTTGTGTGTCCTTGGTAGAAATTATTTTTTTTATCGTATCAATCAACAGCGAGGCTGACTGATAAAGATGAGGAGAAAAGATTAAAAGAACCAAATACTTATGATTTTCATATCTTTTTGACATTTTAACCTTGTTGTTTGACAGGGTGATGTATGTTAAATGCATTAATTGAACTATATGTTGAAAATATGATAAGCGAGCTAAAAATGTTTGTTATATCGAATCCTGCAAGTTGAATCTCTGAGCAATTTTAAATCAACTTTTTATGACTAGACATAACTGTGGGCTGACCCTGAACAATGTATGTGCACTTAACCTTATTTACATTTGGGTTTCTTTCTGTTTTAAATGCTTCTCATTTCTTCAAAAGTATTTATCTTTTGTAAAAAAACTGCTCTGAAATTAATTTAAAAATTAGTAATTTTATAGAATTCATAGTGGTTACCATGCTCAGCACTGATACCTTGGTTTACAGATTCAAACCAGTTAGGATTGGTAGGTTTTTAAGGGCATTCTGAGTTTGACTTCCTTCATTGGGACCAAATCATAGGTTTATGGCACTTTAAAAGAATCTTAGTCTGAAGCAAGAGGCCCTCTGAAGAAAATTTGTCAGGTGTTTCCCACTTCAGGGCCTTGGGAGATCCTTGGGATTTATTTATTTACTTATGTTACCTGATAGCATTAAGACCATAAAGTCTTCTCTTCCACTTCACCAGTGTTAAATTATACATATAATAACAATTATGAATTATCTACATGATTAATTATACATAATAGGTATAGGCTACACAATATAGAGTTGACAAGTGAAAAAAAGAAAAATAGTAATAATATTAGTAGTAGTAGTAGTAGTAGTAGTAATAATAATAATCTATAATTTGATTATGTAATTGACTTGGCAAAGAAAGTTTAAAATATAAAGGAATAATAAAAGTATACATGGAACACGGTTACATATTATATTGTCTAAGGAAATATGTGCTGAGTTTTTTTAACTGTTTATGAGTTGGGCAGTCCTTGATATACTAGGGGAGGGAATTCCATAGTCGGATGGCTGAAACAAGGAAAGATGAGGAATAGTGAGATGTTCAATGTAGAGGAACAGCTAGAGTTGAATTTTCTCCCGATTGTGTAAGTTATGGTGGGAAGAAAGCCGATGGAAGCGAGTAGAAATATAAAGGAGTGATGAGGTGGACAAAGTGTTGTATAAGAGGATCTATCTATCTATAGTGTTCTGCCCTAGAGCAGGTCCTTCACTGCAATCATAGCATTTCCATGCTGTGTCTTGCAATTTTACTTGGGAATTATAGGTGTGGTAGCTTCCCGTTGCTTTCCATACTGGGGTTGATAATGATGGTGATGGCCAGATGATGTTCAAGGACATTTTGGGCCTTAGAGCTACCTGACACTTGTCTTACAGGTGAGGAAAACCCCAGAAAAAACTTCAGCCAGGAAGCCTGTCTTGACTGGGAATCAAACCCGGGCCCACTGCATGACAAGGCAGGTCTCTACCTTGAGATCATAGCAGGGGACTGTATGATGGGATAGTAGCAGGTTAAGACCCCAATCTTCCTAGACAATCAGTGTGAGATAGCAGCTGGGTTGTGAACTCTGTATGATGGCCAACTTTATCTCCAGACATACATCTGCTATTAATTTCCATTAGAGGCTGAGTCTATCTCAGGGTCATGGTGAAGGTTTAGGTCAGTTTAAAAATCCTGATTCCACCAGGGCTTGAACTCTTCTGACTTGTAGCAAATTATCTTAACCAACTTCACTACGGCATGTCCTGGCTAAACCAATACCAGTACTTGGCCAACTTCACTCCTAAATTTTCTTCACTTGTTTTCCTTTTTACAGAAATCAATTGAGATAAAAACATTGGTCCTCTAATTTTTACCTGTAAGTTCATACGAAGAAAAAGAAAACAAAAGCAATAAAATTCTTTTAAAACTCATTAGATGCTTTATTGTAGAAATTGCTGTAAAAATATAAGACAGAATGTTTAAAAACAGAATATTTGATTTTAGAAAATATGCATGAAATGCAATTTTATGTATATAATGGAATGCTTCCAATTTCACAAAATCTTCACAACTGTACTTACCTATAATAGGGAATCTCAATTCAAAATGTTGGATACTTCAACACAAGCTTTTTAGCAAATTCTGAAGGATTGAAGTTATTGAGATTATTCTCACAGAACAATTTTTTTTTAATTCATACAAATCTTCACAGATCCTACTTAATACAAAAAAAACCATGACAGAAATTTATATATCTATATGTGTGTGTGTTTGTGTGTCTGACTGTTAATGCTCTAGTAACTAACTCACTGGCACTATTGAACCCGTAGGGTTCATGGTCACATGGACATAAGCTCTCCATACATTCCTATCCTGAGCCAATGTTTTCCAATCATTCCCTGTATAATCTACTTCCCTCAAATCATAGTTAATGCTATTCTCCCACCTCATTCTTGGTCTACCAACTGGGCGTTTTCCCTCTGGTTTTCCTACAAGAAGCTTCCATGCACGTCTTTCATTCCCCATTCGTGCCACATGTCCTGCCAATCGCAGTCTACAAGACCTAGCTGTTCTCATTATATCTGGCTTCCTATAAAGACCATGTAGTTCATTGTTATGCAGTCTTCTCCATTCACCTGTCTGTTCATCTCTCTTTGGTCCAAAAATTTTCCTAAGAACTTTATTCTCAAATACCCGTAATCTCCTCTCCTTCCTTAAAGTAAGAGTCCATGTTTTGCAGCCATATAATATAACTGGTAGAATAATTTTATGTATTTTCAGTTTAACGTTTTTTAAAAGGAGTTGGGAAGTCAAGAGTCTCTGTAATGCATATTAGCACGAATTTCCAGAATTGAGCCTATGTTTAATTTCCTTGTGCATTAATGCTCTAGTGGTCACTTTTTTTTTTCAGAACCAAGTTTGGTCATATAGCAATAAATTTAAAAATGTAAGGTCGAGTTCATTAACCAGCAAAATTGGATCCTTAGGAGTAGAAGTTCATCTCAAACAAAAATTTAAAAATTGTTCTACTAGCCACCATTTTCGAGTTTTCACAATGAATGTCCATATATACTGTTGAAATAAAATGAAGGTACTTTTTAAAAATTAGTGAAATCCAACCATTAGAAGTGGGGGGGGGAAGATTACCTGAACCCAAAATAAAAAATATTCTTTTTCACAACAGATTAAATAACTGGCATGAGAATTAGTATCTTGCCAATTTAAGGGTTAACAAAAGAAATACATATTCTATAAACCAGCAAAATTGGGCCATAAATTTGACTTGCTGAAGGATTTGCTTAGTTTATGCATTTCCTGTGTGATAGACTTTATTTGCCACTAGCGTACCTGGCAGACGTCCTGCCCGAATGTTCAATTCTCATGTCATGGGCGGATGATAAAAATATTACTTTTTTACCATAAAATTCAGCAATTAGGACATAATTAGATATTATTAAATAAGTTTGCAAGAAAACCTCTTACAGCCATCTGTTGTGGCTCAAGAAGTGTGAATGATGACGTCATATAGTTATGTCGGAACATAACGATAATGCATATGACTACGCATCTGACATAAAAAAATCCTATAACCCAATCGTCGTGCCACCTACCGAGTCCAATTGTGAATCTAAACCATCCAGGGACCCACTCAAACACACAGAAAAAAAAAATCATCCAAGTCGGTCCAGTCGATATACAGGAGTTTAATTTCGGATTTCAAGTAAACCTCCACTTCTAAATTGTACCCTCCTTTGCAGATGAGTTAAGAACCATCATATAACAATTATATTAGAGTGAAAAAAAAAAAAAGATAAATTGATGAGAGTGAGTCAAAACATTTTTTTTTTTTTTCCCCGCTAGATTTCATTTCTGACCCACTGTGCACCGGTCCAATACTGGCCGAAATTCCATGAGAAAAGTTTCTTCCCCCGTAGAGACTCGAACCAGCACAAGTCCCGTAGTTCTGCGCCAAGACTTCTTGCCTTAACCACTCGGCTATGGCGCGAGACTCTTGGTATCAATGAAAGACAAAAATGGTTATTGTGAGTTATACGTAAGAGATAAGGGACTCTTGGTATCAATGAAAGACAAAAATGGTTTTTGTGAGTTATCTGTAAGAGATAAACATGCTGTCGCGGACTTTTTTGTAGAGCTTTTTGAGATATTCAATTCTGTGTACATTAATTTTGTGTATTTCTTATGGTTTAGGCAGCATAAGCCATTTAAGCATCCAAAGAACTACTTTTTTCACGTTTTCCACTACAAAGGGCGATTTTTAAGGGTGTAGGAGTTGAGTATTACAACTCTCTTATAGCCTATGTTCATCCCGGAAATCTCCTGAACATTTTGCAAAAAACCCCATCACAATCGGATCAACGGTATGGCTGCGCATAAAGTACGAACAAACAAACATACAAACAAACATTAATTTTTATATATAAGATTAAAGAAACTACATAGGTATTCGCCAAAAATCAAAATTTATGAGTAACAACTTAGAAGTCATTAAGTAAATTTATTCTTAGACATTGTATCTATACTAATTTCAATTTCTCTCAGATAAACATTGATAAGAATAACAAAAATATTAATGACTGTTACCTTCATGAGTTATGTCATCATGAATCCACTATGAACTTGTTTGTTAATTAGTGTTATATAACAACTCAATTCAAGCTACAAAATTTTAGTCATAGCTGTATAGGGGGTAATAACATTCAGAGATTGAATTGACTTCCTATCAGTTTTTATTAATGAGGGTAACAACATATTTATAGAGAAATTGCCCTCTCACCTTTTACAATAGTATTATCTGATGACTCCATGTGCCTTCATATTTTCTGATAACATTTGTGGCTGACTCAATAATATAAGAGTATTGCTGCATTATTTTGGCATTTATCCAAAAATTGAATAGTTATCACCAGCATTAATTTATACTTACTTACTTACTCACTGGCACTATCGAACCCGAAGGTTCATGGCCGCACGGACATAAGCTCTCCATACATCTCTATCCTGAGAATGCATAAGTAATTAATTATATTCCTATTTAAATAAGATGCATAATTATTTTAAGTTCTGTCAAAACTCATCCTTTATATCAGATCCTTCTCTTTCATTTTTTCTCTTATTATATTTAAAAAAAGATATTTTCAATAATAGATTCTTTAAATAGATTTTTAAAAAAACTGTTGCATCTGATCTCAAAAGAATTCTTTTGCAATTTCTCATGATCCCATATTTTTATTTTTGAATTATGTGTGTCCACCGCTGTGGTCTCGAGGTAGCGTGCTGCCTTGTCATGCAGTGGGCCTGGGTTCGATCCCCGGTTGGGGCAGTTTTTCTGACTGAGGTTTTTATTGGGGTTTTTCCTCGCCTATAAGACAAATGTCAGGAAAACTTTAAGGCCCAAATGGTCCCCAAAATCATATGGCCATCACCATCATCATCCTTATCATTATCATTATAGTCATCCTTCACCGGTGTGAAAAGCAACGGGAAGCTACCACACCTACGATTCCCTAGTAAAGCTGCAAGCATAGCATGAAAATGCTATGACTGCAGTGAAGGACCTGACTTCGGGCAGAATTACTATGGATGGATGATATGTGTATATAAATTGTTACATAAAGTGTTTTTATTATTAATTTAATACTTCTCACTGAAGGACAACATATTTTTCTCTTCATATTTTTCTACAAATGTAACATAAGGTATTCATAATAAATGAACCTACACAAATAGGCCTTCACATAATTGGAGTGGTCTATGACATTCTATACAGCACTCGATGCCAAGCAGTCTGGCATCATTGCCTGTCATTCATAATGAATGGGGTCTGCTAGAGTTAGCTATCAAAATGACAGTATTCATAGTGATGCGAATAAATTGTCCCCAAATTTATAGGTTTAATTTATCTAAAAAACTATCTAAATATATGTAGCTGGGATGAGATAACAATTATAATGATGCATAATGAAAAAATATATCATAACTAACTTATTTAATCATCTAGCCATCATTGGCATACTTGTAACGCACTTCTGAGGTTGGGACACCTGGAAGGCGGGATTATGTTGCCCCGATGATATGATGGGTGATGAATATGAATGATTGTGATGGCCGTATGATTTCAGGGACCGTTTGGGCTTTAAAGTTTCCTGACATTTGTCTTACAGGTGAGGAAAACCCCGATAAAATTCTCACCCAGAAATCTGTCCCGACTGGGGACTGAACCTGGTCCCGCTGCTTGACAAGGCAGCACACTACCTTGAGACCACAGCGGTGGACTTCCTGTAACAGTATTAATTTACTTAATTTTAATTGTTTAATTAGTATAGTTCAATTGAACTGGTTGAAAAATTGAATAACATCACTTTGGCTCAGAATGATAGACTTGTTTCTTTTGATGTGATCTCTTTGTTTCCTAGCATTCCTGTTAACAAATTGCTCGCATTTTTGAGAAAATGGTTATATTCACAAAAATTAAAGGCAGAAATCATAGAAGAGTATTTAATACTAACTAAAATTTGTATCGATAATAACTTTTTCACATTCAATGGAAAATTTTATAGACAAATTTCAGGATTGGCAATGGGAAATCCACTTTCTCCATTTTTAGCCAATTTATTTATGGGGTATCTTGAATCACATATCACCAATGCTTATCCTTTGATTTTCAAGTGTTGGTATAGATATGTAGATGATATTATCGCTGTGATTGATAAAAAATACATTCAAGATGCATTGAAATTGCTTAATCTTCAGGATGAGTCAGTGAAATTCACTATTGAAATGGAACAAATAACAAGATTCCTTTTTTAGACTTATACTTATAAGAAATGAACAACAGCAAAAAATTGAATTTAACATTTACAGAAAAGACACACATACTGACAACTACATAAAATCTTCAGGTTTTAATCATTTGACACACAAACATGCAATTTTCAATAGTCTATTACACAGATTGTTAAATATTCCACTTAATGTAGAAGATTTTGACAAGGAATATAATCATATTGTTCATGTTGCTAAAATAAATGGTTTCGATGAAGACATTATAAAGAATAAATTAAAGAAATTCAAACAACAAAAAAGGTTACAAGAGTACACCACCTTACATCATGGTCCCAAGAAAGATGTAAAATTCAAGAAATTCACTTACCATCCTGAAGTTCATAATAAGTTTCAAAAAATTTTCAGAAATTTTAATATAACATAGCTCCAATTAACAAATTCAGCCTGGGTAATCTGCTGTTAACTAATAATAAATGTAATACCCCAGACGACAAAAAATCTGGGATTTATCAAATTGATTGCAAGGATTGCAACAAGATATATATAGGAAAAACAAAAAGGAACTTGGAAACTCGTAAAAAAGAGCACTTCAGAAACATGAAGAATGGAGAAATTGAAAAAATCAGCTATAGCAGCACATAGTTTATTAGAGCATCATAGGATTGAAAAAGAAGCAAAACTTTTAAAACATCTATCAAAACCTTTGGATTTAACAGTTTGGGAAAAAATATATATTCAAAAAAACCATACTAGAACTATGAACTTCGAGATTCCGGAAGAACCAAGCTTGATTACAAAGTTCTTCAAAAATACAACAGATAGCAGTTTAGGAAATGATTCATTCAAAACAACACCAGATGGCAGTTTGAAGAGGAATTCCTTCAAAAGAACACCAGATGGCAGTCTAGATAATTACCGGCAAAAAGGAGAAAAAATTGACAGTCGTAAAAACAGCTGACGATGACGACAAAGGGTCGCCGATACTGCAGTGCTGTGTTTAAAGAAACATAGATGTAGGAGGTAAGAAAAAATCACGATTCATTTAATTATTATTAATTGAACCTCATAATGTTAAAAATTCCCAAATTTAATATATAAATAGTATAGTTCTGTTTACTTTATAATGTTTTATATTTATTTTTTCCCAAGGATTCATATTCAAATTGGAATAAAATGTACTTGTTGTAACCGTTTAGTAATAGGCACCACATGTGGCAGTTACATCACCCACAGAGAGAATGTAGGTATAGGAAAGGAAGAGAAGTGAACCTCTAGGCATGGAATACTCTAATACCATCTGGGTAAAAAAAAACAAGTCAGTCAATAAAGAGTGGATAGGAGAGTTGAAAGAGGGAATTGCTGTAGGAAAAAGGAGAAATACCAATTAGGTCATAAGCTCACCAAGCTGATCAGTGCTTATTGGTGAGTAGCCCTTCCCTTTCATTTACCATGCGTAAGCATGATTACTAACAGCTACACCACCAGAAGGTGAGGGATTGGATACTAAGCTCCTGTCCAGGTTGTTCCTTCAAGCTTTCGATGGAAGGAATTAAAGAGTCTCCTCTCTTCGAAAGACAGTAACCCTTCTGCAGCCTTACATCTTACTTACAAAGAAAATTTGCAGTGGCAACATTCAGACACTAACAGGACATGACTGTCTAAGTAAACACCTACACAGATTTGGCATAGCAAATTCGCCAACATGTTCTTTTTGCAATTTAAATGAAGATATGAAACAAAGCATCTTCTCCATTATCCAGCTTTTATAGAAGAGACCAGCCTTTCTGCTAAATATTGGAGTGCAAGAGAGTGAATGATTTCATTGTCAAGTGTTCGACATTAGTTACCAACCAATCAACCAACTTCATAATTTTTTTTTGTGTTATCAATACTTTTAGAATTCATTACAAAACACAGTTTAGGACACTGTAAAAATTAAAATTATAAAATTGATACTTGGATCTGTCATCCTCAACTAGAAATGCTTTAACTAATCTGTAGGCCTTCCAGAAACATATGTTCCAACTTCTGCATATGAAATGGTACTAACTATTGCTTGTCAGAATTTTTGTAGAGAGAGTTCAGGTCACTGGGTCGTTCTCATTAAGTAAATGTACATTCTTGGTTCTTTTAATATTTTGATTCCTTCAAGGATATTAATTCCAGAGTTATTGTTCTCTTTGTGACCTGATCATCAATTCAATACTATCAGCAATGTCATCATCATCATCCAGGGATTAAGCCTGTTCGTTCCGGTTTCATGAAAGCTAGAATTGTTAAAATTGTTCAGACCATCTTCTGTGTGGGCGTCCAACATTTCTCCTTCCGTTATTAATTTAGCAATAATTTTGGAAATCTTCCTTCTGGCATTCTATCAATATGTTCTTTCCAGTCGTTCCTATATTTAATTATTCGGTCTGTAAGTTTGAAAATATTTAGTTCCTTTCTTATATCTTCATTTCTTTTCTTATCCAGCAGAGTATATCCTGCTATATTTCTTAAAAATCGCATCTCAGCTGCTTCCAATCTTTGTTCTTGTCTTTTAGTGATCATCCAACATTCATATCAGCAATGTATAATTGATAATTCACATATGAAATCAAATAGGGTGGAATGGGATGGCTTCGGGCCTAATTATTAATTCGATAAAATATAACTAAAGGTCTAATCAACCACAATTTCAGAATTTATCTTGTAAAGAATTGCTCATTTTCTCCTAATTTTACAGTTTCTGTAAAATCTAAATTATGAAAATATGGTTTACCAGCACTTGATAGTTATTTCGTCCAATCCGTAATTAAAGGTTCAAATCCATCTTGCAGCATTCCATTTCATTTTAATACTAGATTATGAGTATCCATCCATAGTAATTCTGCCTGAAGGCAGGTCCTTCACTGCAATTCTCATGCTATGCTTGCAGCTTTACTAGGGAATTGTAGGTGTGGTAGCTTCCCATTGCTTTCTACACCGGTGAAGGATGATGATGATGATGGCCATATGATTTCGGGGACCGTTTGGGCCTTAAAAGTTTTCCTGACATTTGTCTTACAGGTGAGGAAAAACCCCGATAAAGACCTCACCCAGAAAAACTGCCCCGACCGGGAATCAAACCTGGGCCCACTGTGTGACAAGGCAACACGCTACCTCGAGACCACAGCGGTGGACTATTATGAGTATAAACTATAACAATTGATAACTGAGCTATCTTTTCTCTGTGATCTTAGATTCCCTGTATCTCAATTTATTTATCACAAATTGCTCTATAACCAGATAAATAACTTAAGTTTAATTTATTTTAACTCTGTATATGTTAGTTTTTGTTTTGCATCTTCATCCTCCAAAAGCTATTAATTTCTTTTATATTTAGAATTTCCTTTGTTCATTCTTACATTCATAACATTCATGATTTTTTTGTTGTTGTAATTTTGGGTTCGAAGTGGATGTATGCATTGAATTGATTGCTTAATGAACTTTTCTTTTTAATTCTATACCTATCTATATTCTTGAAATTACTAAAATTATTTATTAAAGTATGTACCAGCTCTTCAACAGGTGTCTGAAGAAATTCTGCATTGTTTTACATGCATATTTAAACATTAGTAACCTTGAAGACACAAGTAGTTCTGATTTGGTAATTTGGTATTAGTGTCACTTACTTATGTAATGACTTACATGTGCCATGGCAGTGCTTCCTGAATATTGTAATTAGTGTTATTTTTAGAGAACACTGGGACAGCCGCTAACAGTAAAGCCTACTTGTATTTTTACATACCAATTTAGCCGACATTTCTTTCTTTTCTAGATTTATCCATTTTATATTCTTTTTTTTTCTGTTTATTTTATAGATTTTCTCCCCACATATTTGTTGGTCAAAGATTGGGCTAGAGAGGTATCATGCTTATATCTGTTTCCAAGATTTGTGGGTTTAAACCTGGCTGGGGTCAGTGGATTGTTTTAAGGCCTTAAATCCGTGAAAATTGCTTATTTCAAAGAGAAATAAAGCTGTGGGTTCTTAGAGTAGATTTTTTCCCACACCCTTTATTAAGAGTATTCAAGCCGGGGGTGGTTTGAGTGATTCCTGAGCAATATTTGTCAAATAATAATAAAATTCATATACAACTTCCATTGAGGTGAATAGTCCTAAGCTAAAAACTTAAAATATGTACCTTTGTTGGCAGGTGCCCTCATCCTCACCTATGTTAAAATATTATATGTAAAATCTTACCTGGAGGCCTTTTGGAAGTTTTTTAACTTCCATCATCCGCCGAGATGAGCTTCTACTACTAGTTGTTATTTACGATGATGGTTGTATTTGTCAAAAAAAAAGTTCAGTTGCTGCTACAGACACTTGGAATCTACATTGTCGTAAACAAACAACTAGTAGCTGAAGCTCATCCTGCTGATGATGGCAAGCTAACTTCCGAAAAGAGTCTCCAGATAAGATTTTAACATAAGTTGAGGACGACGGCACCTGCCAAAAAGGGTACATATTTTAAGTTTATATCTTATAATATTGGTCAACTCTTTCAGGTCACTGATATTTATTGTGGGACAAATTTACCTGGAGTGTCATTAAATAAAAATTTTATAACAATCCCATATATATTTTGGTCTTCTGACTCTATTTTCCCAGGGGGGGGGTTTTCTATTCATGATTGAGGATGCCATATCATTTTATTTTTATTATATTCTAAATCTGCTTGTAATTTATTCATAATCTCTTCTTAAATTTTTCATAACCTTTTAATTTTAATTTATCTCTTCTTGTTCTTATAAGGGAACTCTCAACCATTGCATGCCGAAACCTACCTTGAAATTTCTCGCAGAGAAGCATTGTGATGTACCAAGACCGTGTCAAAAAAAAATTATCTGCCTTTTTTAACTGCAAGACACAGAAATTGAAGCAAAAATCCAGCAATAGCAAACCAATTTTCATAGCAGATAGACTCCCTGCTTTTGACTTGGACCTGAGCAGTTGCAGGCAGATGCCGTGCAGACAGCAGGTAGTGAGGGTTATCCAACCCATCAAGTGAGAAGTTGTATTATTTCCTTGTAGTATAAATGAGAGATTTGGCACCTGATTTTAGTGCCTTTCTGTTAAAAATCCAGATAATTTTTTTGACATGGCCTTGGTACATCACAACGCTTCTCTGGAAGAAATTTCAAGGTAGGTTTCGGCATGCCACGGTTGACAATTACCTTGTTAGTATCAATATCTAAAAAAAATTATTATTATTTCTGTGATGAAAAGTATTCTTATTAGACTTGATATTAATATATTTTGGTTTAAGATCGTTTGATGCACCTGTTGTAAAACCAAATATCCTGTGTGCACTTTTTAATCCGGAGTAATAATTTGAAATACCAAATCACCAAGAAGCTTGTCTCAGCTTGTATTAAATAATCAATTGAGTTGGTGTTTACTTGATGAAAAGTAAACACCAACTCAATTGATTATTCTTATTAGAAATTGCACACCTTTAAAGTATTTACACTGCTACTGGGTATCAAATCCAGACCTATTACTCAGGAGGCAAGCATGGTACCACCAGAGCTGGTACAATAGACATATGAAATTTTGCTGGATGCATATTAATTCAATGTTTTTAAATGTTAAGAATTTATTTTTTTTATATAAGAAATGAACAGTATTACTGAATCACTAGTTCAGAAGACATTCAATTTATTTTGTCTCTACTTTGTTATTATTTAAACATTGGCTTGTTATTAATGTATAAGTTACTTGAAGCAACTATAATAAACATGAAAATTCCATTAACATGTCTTGAATAACAACATGTTATAATAATAAGCTGTTGCCATCTCTACAGATTGTTGACCCTAAGTTAGTGAATCTCATCATAGCATCAGTTATGATAACCAATTTAAATATAAATATACTAATTAGTTCATAAATGAAATTGTTTTATTTTTATAATCAGTAATTGATAATTACTCAACCTCTTTATCAAAAAGTTATTTTAAAAAATATGGGAAATAACACTATGAAATAGATATATGTCAATATAATACAAATATGGATTAAAAAAACTTTACACCACAGCATGTTTCGGAGAGCGTCATCCCCACTTTCAACTAAATCCTGACTGTTTGAAATGAACCATTAACATCAGTTTTCTCATGTCTCCTGATAGGGTTAAATTTATTTCAAAATCATACAGCAGAACAACAAGAACAGAACCATAAATTTTGAAGTTCATAGAGAGCAAGATTCAATCTCTAAATTCATTCAATACCAAACAGGTATAACTGGCATCAATGGCTTATTTCAATCTGAATTTAGTTGAAAATGAGGATGATGATTTCCGAAACACGTCAAGGTGTAAAGCTTTTTAAATATATTTGTAGTCTATTGATATTTCAACCTCCGTTAATTTAGACTTAATATTATTCCTACCTTGCCTTTTGATGTATTCTAATGGTTGCTTGACTACATTCCGAGGGATCTTAGATTCGATCCTGGTTATGTAATACATTTTTTCTGTGATTTTTTTATGGCTTAACAGGTATAGAAATCGTAACTGTTCTTATTATACTAGGTTTCATATAATGACCATGTGGTCCACTGTAATCTAGTTTCCTCCATCCATCTCTCTGCACATATCTTTGCTCCAAAAATGTTTTAACCACTTTATTCTCAAATACTCAATCTTTTCTATTATCTCAAAGCAATAGACCACATTTCACATCCACAAAAAATGAATTTACAAAAAAAAATTCTCAAAATCTATTTGGGAAAACCAGAGATCCAAATTAAAGATGGCTTAATCTTAATTTAAAATTACTTAGAAGATTTATATGAGGACAGGGGGAAACATTTGATTTTATCATACATTAAACCTCATAGTGATTAATTCCTGTAAAAGTTAAATTAAAGATGGCTGTAGAAACAAAGTTTACTGTATTTGAATTAAGAAGTAGTGAAATCTGGTTAATAAAACCGAAACTAAGACTGATGGCTTATCATGCTAACCTTATGACTCATTGTACTGTCACTTGGTAGGAACCACTTTGGTTAGCCGTGCTTCATCAGATCTGTTGAGCCATGGATTTTTAAATGATCCCTTTATTGTTAGTGACTTATGAAATATGAAAACTATGTCAATTTGTGCTGTATAGTAGACCTTTTGTAGCAAAACATAATTCTAATGACCTAGTAATGAATGTCAATGTGATTGTATGTTGCAGAAGGGTATAAAGACAAATGCTACCAAGAGTATCTCATCACCAGTGAAGAACCTCTGTGAAGTCCATACTCATGTGAAACTGGAGAAACTTCTAGGAGCTATAGGTTGGGAGTATCTTCGTACATGTCCTCTTACTCTTCAGGATTTGGGCAAGAACCACATTGCAAAGCAGAGGGGATTCCAGTTGGTCAATCCTACAAATCAATGGTTTCCAGGTTAGTTCAATTATTAAATTGTACCAAAACTCATGAATTGGTGGACGGTTGCCAGAGGTCTGGAGAAAAATTCTGAAGGAAGCCTTGACCCACCCAGGATTGTTGGATGCTTATGTTGATGTTTCAAAATGTCTTCTCACTCAATAATTTAAGTATAGTTAAATTATTTTTAATCTGACGATTTTTATTATTAATTTAACACTTCTCATAGGAGGATAAATTATATTTGAAGAGAAAAATTTTCGCCTAGACCGGGACTCGAACCCGGGACCCTTGGCTTTCCAGGCCAAGTGCTCTACCAACTGAGCTACCGAGGCGAGTTATGATCTAGATGCAAATTTTTCTCTTATGTACGTTGTAATTCCCTCGCGCCAAATGCTTGAAACCATAGCTTCTATCTTTGCAAATGGCGGCTTCTTAGTTAAGAAGACATTTATTGGGAATTTAAACACGACTTTATAGCAGTAAGGGAGTAGGGCTTATATTGACGATTTTATTATTAAGTTAACACTTCTCATAGGAGGATAAATTATATTTGAAGAGAAAAATTTTCGCCTGAGACCGGGCGACTCGAACCGGGGGGACCCTTGGCTTTCCAGGCCAAGTGCTCTACCAACTGAGCTAGCTACGAGGCGAGTTACGATCTAGATGCAAATTTTTCTTATATGTACGTTTGTTGTAATCCTCGTGCCAAATGCTTGAAACCATAGCTTCTATCTTTGCAAATGGCGGCTTCTTAGTTAAGAAGACATTTATTGGGAATTTAACACTATTTTATAGCCAGTAGGGCTTCTATTGACGATTTTTATTATTAATTTAACACTTCTCATAGGAGGATAAATTATATTTGAAGAGAAAAAGTAGTGGCTATAAAGTAGTGTTAAATTCCCAATAAATGTCTTCTTAACTAAGAAGCCGCCATTTGCAAAGATAGAAGCTATGGTTTCAAGCATTTGGCGCGAGGGAATTACAACGTACATAAGAGAAAAATTTGCGTCTAGATCGTAACTCGCCTCGGTAGCTCAGTTGGTAGAGCACTTGGCCTGGAAAGCCAAGGGTCCCGGGTTCGAGTCCCGGTCTAGGCGAAAATTTTTCTCTTCAAATATATTTTTAATCTGTTCATCTTACCTCAATATTAATGTTGATTTGTTCTTGAAAATGTTTCGATTATATCATAATCATTGTCAGCATCTTGCCCAGACTGGTTAGATTTATGTTGCACACCCTGGATGTCGATGTCAGCTCCATCCCGTGGTTGGCCAAAGAACCTCCAAACAAGGTCACGCTCTGTCGGCATTTCAAAATTCATATTTAAATATATTAATTGATATAGAGCACCCCATGCTTTTTTGTAGATAACTCTAGTTTTATTCTAGATGTGTTGGAGATGATTTTTTTGTTGACCACTTTAATTTTATCCCAAGCGTGTTGGAAATTAAAATTATTTTTCATTTTTTAGTTCAGTTTTCTAATAAAGCGTGTTTTAGTTTTTCTTTAAACTATTATTTATTTTTATCATATCCTTACATATAGATGCTTAAACATCATAGATCATATCACATCAGAATATTTAAGTGTATTCAATGAATGAATGAGTCACTTCTTATCTTACCCCATAGTTTGTTTTTTAAGCATCAAAACTGCAGTTTTCAAGAGGAGTCCCTCTTATCTTCAACCGACATTATTTCCCATATTAAAGTGTATTCAACAGATTGCATGTGTACTATTTTTATAATTTTTTTAAATTAACAAACTTTAATTTTAATGATGCTATGCAGTGTTGAATATAAAGAAATTGGTCCAGATAATTTTACACATGCTAATCTATTAGTAACCCCTATTCATATTCAATCAGAAGTGATGAAATTCCAAGCCAGAATTTGCCTAATGAATGAGGTAAACCAGGAAAAAACCTCGGTCAGATTAGTTGGCATTGGGTTTTGAACTTGGGACCTCCCAAATATGATTCTCAAACACTCAGCCTGAGCCAACTCTCTGAGTCTGTTATCTTTTATTTATTTTGAGTATCTGTAAATAAATAAATAAATAAAATATTATTATTATTAAATTAATGTTGGGAAGTAAACATTATGAGGTATAATCATTAAAATTCATCGGAGAACATTTTGTTTAAACAACTCACCTCATAGGATTCATGCTTCCATGATACCGCGGTTTCAAACACAGTCGTGTTCATCCTCAGCCATAACTCCGATCAAATAAATAAAATTCAACTTACCTGTATTTCTGGATTCTTCAAAGATAGTGGTGGTCATTTAAAGCTGAACTGAATAGGTTTGAATGAGAAAATAACATTTTTAAATTAGATAATTATTATTTTCAGGTCTAGATGATTTGCATGCTGAATTTTCAAGCTGGGAATGGCGATTTGCTAAATCACCAAAATTCTCTGTAACTCGTACATTCCGTGTACCTCAAGAACTTCTTGGAGAAAATAAATTTACAAATGAAGATCTTACCATCACAATTGATGTGAACAAAGGTCTGGTGGAAGATGTAATGCTAACAGTACCTCCAGGATTGAAAGCTGCTAAAGGTTTCTCTGGAGAAGCTGAAGTCGTTACATCAATTAGAGGACAGAGATTCTCCGAGGAGGCTGTGACCATGTTACAGACGCAACTGAGCAACCTGAATACTCCAGAACAAACAAGGAAAAGCTTTGTTGTAAAATGCATGAGGCAAGTGGTAACATCTGTGTGAATACCAGCTCTTGTTTATGTTCATTGAAAATTTATTTTACACTATAGCTTAAAAAGTGAAAACAAAAATTGTGATCATTCAGTGTATATGGATGGGTAGGTGCTTAATAAGTTCCACTTAATTTTTTTAATTTTATTTTGTTGGTCTTACTGGTGTTGGTTGGTGTCTAATGTGCTGCATCTAACACTGAAGGCATTAGCAGATTTGCTCTCCAGTACTTTGAAGTTTTGAAAGTTTCCTGTTTGATGGCAGTACGGTTGTCAATGTGTTCATCATCCATTTCTTCCTCTGGGTGGTTCATAGAATGCATCTTGGTGCAGACAATACATTGATCTTGTGTAAGTGTTTAGCAAGGCAATCGTGATCTATAGTTAATCTGAATTGTGCAACTGCTGTCTTCTGTGGAAATTCTGGTATGATGTTTGTGTTTTGAAGGAGGCATTTCCATTTCTTGTCTTTTGTGGATGATTGAAGTCTGTCATTAATATCCTTGGTTTTTGATTTTATGTGCCTTTTTTGCTGAAATATAAGATATAGTTTTGTGTGTTGTGATTGTGTTATCAGGGAACCTTTCTTCAAAAGGAGATCAACTGCTTCATTGCCCAAAATTCCGCAATGTGATGGAATCCATTGTAGGATGATTTC
This sequence comes from Diploptera punctata, assembly GCA_030220185.1. Classification (NCBI taxonomy): domain Eukaryota; kingdom Metazoa; phylum Arthropoda; class Insecta; order Blattodea; family Blaberidae; genus Diploptera; species Diploptera punctata. Next base: position 1,917,062 of record JASPKZ010006073.1, on the reverse strand, counting down.
TTTGCCATAGTTATGGAGTTGTAATATCATGTCATAACATAGTTTGGAGTCACGTGTGTTTGGGTGACAGATTGATTGAAGAGCTGCTTTTGAGTCTGACAGGAGAACTAAGCTGGATAAGTTATCTGGTCTTGTTAAGAGGTTTTCAAGTGATGTTTTTATAGCATGTATCTCATCATCGAAATTTGTTCTTCTTCCAGCATGAGAATGATAAATTTTGACAGCGAGATACATGCTATAAAATATAGATTTGTTGAACATTTTATACTTAAAATGTTTTCCTGAATTTTATAACTTAATGTAATGTATGAGGAAATATAAAATTGTTTATTTAAAATTACAAATATGGGACTTACAGATATACTATATTTAAAATGTTAATCCATCAGAAAATATAAGTTAAAAATAGGGAAATAGGGCAAAAAAAACTAAGAAAATATAATTATTTAAATTATCGTGATCATAACATTCATTATTAATAAGCAGCAAACTTTGAATATGAGAGAATGTGCGCCTTTTCATCTGTTCCAAGTTCTCTTTCTTAAATTGTCATCTCTAGGGAGCAGATTTTTATGTTCTAAAAGTTAAGATTGCAACATAGTATAGCGATAAAATTAATTTAATAAGTCTTTATATCCAATCAACTGATTTTTTATAATACATATAACTTACGAAACCGTTTCTCAATAATTTTTGTGTAGGATCTAGCAATATTACATTTATATTTTACTATTAAATTAAAAAAGAAATAATGTAAATAGAACACTATTTCTTTTTAATTTAAAAGTAAAATGTCTTATATAAATGTAATAATGCTAGATTCCAAAACAAAAATTATTAAGAAATGTTTTTGTAAGTTATATTATAAAAAAATCAGTTGATTGGATATAAAGAGCTTATTACATTAATTTTATCACTATACTATGTTGCAATCTTAACTTTTAGAACATAAAAATCTGCTCCCTAGTCAGCACCTTCCATAAAAGTATAAAGCCTGATGGATTTTCATTTCATCTCTTTTTTTGATGGCCCAAAGATATCTTACCAATATGTAGCATAAGACTGTATTTAAATAATTGATACCAGGTAAGCTTTTACAGAAATAATGAATAAATTGCGTAATTTTTAGTTGATTTTACCCATTCTATTTTAATTTACTGAATGATTATAATTTCTGCTATTTATGTTTTAATTTAAAGATTTATATTAATTAGGTTCAAAACCACAATTCATTAAATAAATAAAATGCCTTATATCAGTGCAATAAACAAATCAGAATATTTCATGTTTAATACTGATGAGAAAAAAAATTGTACAGAATAAATTATAATACTTTGAATATAATTCTTTACTATGATAATATTGAGGGGAATTTTTTTTGAGAATAAGTGATTTTTGTAACAGATAAAATTTGTTATGATCAAAATAATTTTCATAAAGGTGATGGAAATAAAATAATTTTAATATTTCATTAGTTACTAAATAGGTTAAATATTTTGAGAAAATTGGTCACCAGAACTTTAGAATAGTAATAAGAAGTTATAACCAACATTTACAACTTATCTGTTTGTTAGATTCCCTCCTCCCCCTATCATTGCTGTTCTTACAAATAGCAAAAATTGAAATTCTCATTTGTATAAATGTCCATTGTAAGCATTACAAGTTTGCCTTAAAAAAAGGAACATATTTATGAATTTAGTGCAATATTCTTACAAAGTTGAAAAGTAAACTTGCATCACTAAGCTTTCTTCAATATGGATATATTTCAGAGGTGATCTCTTTCTTCTTTAAGTTTTCAGATTTACATGGAACAAATAGAAATAAAATTAAAAACTGAACAAAAAAAATTTTTTTATAGGATATGAAAGTAACACATAGGAAAAAATATAAATATTGCAACATAGCATAAGGAGTAATTAGTTGAAAATAGATCATTTATAGATTTTTATATGAATTTAAAAAAAATACTTATGTTAATTATTATGATTATCAAAAAAATATGAGATGACTCAAAATAACTAATTCATAATAATTAACCCTCTGCATGCCACTGGTAAAATCTCTTGTGTCAAAGATTTAAATTGCACCTGCCGATGTGATTGGCTTTGCAAGAAGTTTAAGTATATTGTCTGGCAGGTAATGGACAGGAGCACCAGAACCGATCTAGTCGGCTCATGACACCTAAAGGGTTAAAAGAAACCTCATAGTGTTATTTCCTAGGAATATTAAACACTTATGTTAGATTTAACAATATTACCTTGACATTGCTGTATATTTCAGATGTTACTTTTCATTAGGACAGAAATATTTTTTTTAATTCACATAAACTTCATAGTAGAATAAGATCTTTGTTGCAGTCTAACTTATCAGACCAGGGACAATAGCAAGCAGAGAAATTGTTTAATAGTCTATATTCTGCCCAACGTAAGAAGCACACTTTGACATTTAACTTCCGAATGTATTACTCCATGCAGCACATGTAAGAGTGCAGGCGAACTCTGTCAGCTGTTTGTTATAAGTCGATAAATTAATGCACTATGTCGTTCACTACAGTGCCAGGATTATGCTCCATAAACTTACAAAATACATTTAACATCGTTTTTCACCATTCTTTAACAATTTCCCATTGTGCTTCTAATAATTTTGATCACATATTTTATCACCAAGTTAACATAAACTACCCGACAGCTGCCACATTTGTAACTGACATTCAACTTGTTCTCAAGAATCGTTCAGTTTCAAACACAATGCGAATGTTTTGTTAGTCTCTGACCTTCAAAGAAATATGTAGGTATATACTGTATTCTGATCAACTATAGTTAACATAAATATCTTTAAATATGTAATTATATTAATCGAGTACATGATCTATTTTTTTGCTTCTGCTGAACTGTGCTTTGGTCATGAACGAATCTCAGTAACTGCAGCAGTCATGTGCTTTGGGGATTACCTGCCCATTTATTTTCCTGAAGTGTCTTTCTTAGGCTGGACAGAAAATAGAATAGAATTCTGCTGAAAATTACTTTATATTTTGTTTCATTGTGTTCCAACTGAAATTTATTTCAAGTCATGAATATTCTTGAAGATGGAGAAGACCTCTAAAACATGTCCTAATTAAAGATATTGATGTGTGTGTATCCGTAAATATTTAGTTTTAAAATTAATTTAACATAATTGTCAAAATACTTCTACTTTACTAAAAGATAAATTACTTCACTTTTTAAGATATAATGTAAGCCTGTGTATAATTTGTTTTGAATATGATTAAAGGGATTATTGCTTATTAAAATTATTCCAATATTGCATGTGCATGTTGATTTCTTGGTAGTGGTATATAACCATGTGATATTCCATTGTGGGTATTATTTTTATTTACAGAAGCCCATTTTCAGTTCTCCAATTCTTCATGTAACCCTGTTTATTTTCTTTTCTTTTTATTTTTTTTGCATTTATGCCTTATTTTGCAAGTTATTCAATCTTATCCTATTCTATGATTTATGATGAATGTGTACACCTGTGTTCTTTGTTTGAAATCCAGGTTCACCAAGTAATTTCTATGCTTCTCACATTGTACATACAAACTTTGTGCACGTAAGTTTTTGTTGGATGATTTCTACAATGCTGTTCCTTTATATTTTTTCCAACATTTGCTTTTAGTGCTTCTTAGATCTTGTAGGATTGCTATGTGCATTTTTTCCAAATGTTTATAAAATATTACATTCTTTTTGCTCATTATTTTAAGGTTTGAGCATTATGTTAATGGTTTTAGAAGCCATATTATGTAGTTTTGATTATGGACTTGTAATGGACATACTATTGAATCCAATAAATTATGATCAAAATTTGAAAAATTTTAAATAAATTTACTATGGATGGAGGGGAGGTCCGAAGCTTCTAGGTGTATTGATTTCAATTTCCTGATACATTCACTACGGATGGAATATTTTGTGTGTAATTTATAATTTTCAATCCTATTGATGAAGAGGGATTAATCCTGATAAACATTTAATTAATTTTTTAGCAATACTTATTACCAATTTTAAAATGGAATTTTTTTTAAGTATCTAGAATTTAATATTCTGCCTGCTGTGAGAATATATAATTATCACGATACAAATTGTTCAGCTAATGTGCCATAACCTTTTAAACTTAATAGAAAGTAACACTGAAGTACAGTAAAAATTGTGACACAGTTCCTGTATTCACGACTAAAAATTTCTTTATTCGTGGATCTAGTAGGTATATTAGAAGGATTAGGTATCCTTTAACTCATAGGCAACTTATTTTTACTGCAGGCACGTGCCAAGGCAGCTTTTACAAAGAGCGATTCAAACCAAATGAGCAAATATCAAGGTAAAACAAACCTTATTGTCACTAAGCCTAAAGTTCATTATTAAAAGCTGGCACTGCCGTATTTCACGTGCTGCTGTGTCCTTTGATAAATGCCACCTTCGTCATAATCGGTGTTTTATTGTTTCAACGTGTCATTTGTTGCAATAATTTTGATTGAGTAACATGTGTCTCTTCTGCTTTTTTCTCAATTATAAAGTTGAGTAAAAGGCAAGAAAAGTTAGTTCTGAAGTGGAAAAAATTAGTGTTGCTGCTTAGAGTAAAAATAGAAATGCTTGCCATTTGCATATTGGTGAGTCATTTGCATCCATATCACGCTGTTTCAAAGTTAATGAATCAACTATACGATCCATCAAGAAATCAGTTGAATATCAATCTGAATTGAAAGACTTTTTAAAAGTGGCAAATCAGGAAAAAATTAATAAGTTCTTTAAGTCTTTGCCTAAGCTTGACAATAATAATTAATAGAAATTGTTTAAAATCTCTCATTAAATTGATTTTATTTTGATAATTATTTTATTTTGGAACCTTGGAACATATTCCCTATGTACCCATACAAATTACCATTCCATGTTCACGGTTTGTTTATTCGCAGCATATGTACAGAACATATCCCCTGCAAATAAGGAGCATTTACTGTATTAATATTTATTTAATACCATAACCTACTAGCCAAAATTAATATTAGTGTTGTAATTCAAATTTATGCCATTCGAGATCTATATTGAACATTTAAAAAGGGCAAATTAGCATGCTTAAAAGTCAAGATGGAATTGATAATGAGAAAAACATTTTAGATAATATTTTAATTTATAGTTTAAGTGTAATTGCTGTCTCTAAATGATTTCATATTTGAACACTGGTATAAATTTTGATTATAAGAATTGAGAATTACATATATTTATGCACGCGCACATACACATGCGATTTCCTTTCTGGATACAGAAATAAGCACTTAACAATCTTCATAAAATTACCTGCCAAAGTTGTGCTTAACATCAAAAATAGACCACATTAATGCTGTTAGTAGATTTAAAATCCATACTTTTATTTCATATAATATTTACCAAATGTTGAATCTGACACATGAAAGAGTATTGAGTTAACATTAGAATGCACATTTTGAGCTGTTATGTTCAATGATTTGGAATAAAGTTATTAAGTTTTGCATTTAAATAGTTTATAAAAAAGTATTTTTATTTATTCTCAGTCAAAGTATAAATGTCAGAATTGTTTGTTCCCCCCCCCCTTTATACACAATATTATTGCATTGAAAGTAAATATTTTCTTTTTATGTAAATGAATTTGATATTATTTTTGCATCTCACCTTATAAAACTCAGTAATTTTCACAAGACCAGTTTCTGAAAGCATCCCTTCTATCATTTTCTTCATCTAGTCTTGTTCCCATTCTGGGGAGAATGTTTTGAACAAAAGCCTCCAAATTAAGTTATTATCCATCCAAAACAAAATATTAAATATTATTTTACTTTAATTAAGTGGGCTAATCCCTAAAATTGGAACTAAACTATTACTCGGCGTTAACTTTCAATGTGGAAAAACTGTGAACTAAAAGAATGTGATAAAGGTGAATAGGGGTTGGAGGTAGTAGACCCTTGTCTCAGGTTGCAGTGACAGTGTTTATTATCCGTCAGTTGTTAGTGACAATGTCAAGTGCGAAAGTTAGACCCTATATTCACAGTATGTACACATTTAAGTCTGCCAGACAGTTGTTGGAAGTCAGTGCTGATTTAATTTCTCTGTACGTCACATTATCCAGAAACCTGTAGACATATAAACTCCGATCTTTCATTAACTTCATCTCCTATTTCAAGTAGGTCTACCACTATATATTGCCACTGATTATACCACTTGCCCAGTCATTCGCTTGTACCAACGGTGGAAGGAGACACTTTTCCCCTCTTCAACACTAGCACCATTGCTTCCCCTTACCGGTTAAAATGTTAGTGCAGTCGAATAAAGGTATTTTTTTATGTTAGCCAGTTTTTGTAGGTTAGTGAAATAATTATCACTATTTTAAAATGATTCATGAGGTATTATTTTTATATCTTAGAATAAAAAAAGTATGTCCATTAATTGTCCTGATTTTTATATATATAGTTTTTACTATTTTTAATGTAATCAGCAATTTATTAACCAGAATGCGTCATATCAAATAGTGTTTATTTGTACACCTAGCACTTAGTGTCTTAAGGTGTGTAAGCTTTCCTCTTCTTCTTTTCATTTGGTTTTTAAACAATTTTTGTGATGTCCATTTTTGTTCTCAGTAATTATAAAGAGTATCTGATCATTTAGAATCACATTAATCATAAACAATTTGTTTCAGTTACATTAAGATTTTTATTAAATTAATAATTTTTTGTTTACAGAAATAAAGGTAATTTTTATAGCTAAATATTAAGACTTGCATTATATCAAAACATTATTTGGCATTTCTGTCAAAATTGGCATGTATAATAAAGAAATTGAGATTAAAATATTTTACTATTTCAAAATAATGAAATGGAAAAATACCATGGAAAGTATGAAAATTAATGTGAAAGATAAATTAAATCTAAGATGATGTGGGACTAGATTGCTGGACCAATTAAAAATTGATTTAGAAGAAAGAGATAATTAAGGAAAGAATCCAAGAGGAGGAACTGTGACAGGATAGAAGTTTATGGAAGAAGCAGTGTTCTGAGTTGAAACATCTGAAGATGATTGTAAATCTCTTAGAATTTAACCACTAAAGAAAGATACCAATGTTTCTATGATCAGATATTCTTTTTAATTACCTTATCTTTTATAAAAGTACCAATTTTAGTGAATTGGTATGTGCAAAAGTGCTTCATAAACCATACAATACCCTCCCCTTTTAATATTTCTTTCAGTATGATCTGTTTTTGTAGACATTAGAAAAGGAGGTAAAAATCTTATAAGTGTCATTATTTTTAATGAAAGGTGTTTTATCTATTTTCTACTTATATTTTCTCTGACTTGCATTGTATTGGCAAGCCTCTTTTACTTTTTGTTTTGTGTTTAATTGAAGGAATTAAAATGTTAACCATATTTTATTCCTGACATGAGCTTCTGCAAAGATGACTAGCACTTTCTTCTGAATGTATTAAATAGAATTTGGAGAAGTAGAATAGTCAATAAATTCAGCATTCATGCGTATCATCCTCTTGAGACTCAGGTCAATTCTTATAGACATACAGTAGACTTTCAATTATTTTATTATTAATATAACAAATGATCGTGTTTAATAGTAATGAAAAAATATAATTTAAAAGTTGTGTAAGGATCAAAATCTAATGTTCATACATTCTATATTTAATTATATTATATAAATATCATAGGCTTTCAGTAAAAAAGTCAGTTATAATTATGTAATATGTGCATAATTTGTAAAATCATCTTGTGTCTCAGGAGGATTTTTAAATTTGTTAGAATTCTTCAGTTATTAATGTGGAATTAACATGGTGTTAATGGTCTTTCTATTTTCCATTTACAGAACTTCTATATTAACATTGGAAGATGAAAATGACTGTTGATGACTATAGATATTAGTTTTATGTATACTGATTGTTGAATACATTGCAATCATATATATTCAAAGTCTTCATTATATATTTTGGTATTGTACAAAAAATATATATTCTGTTATATATATTAATCAGGCATTTATAGCCATGGTAATAATTTTTATACTTATCTTATTAAATAACTATTGAATTGTATTTTGCTTAAAGTTTATAAAATAAACATACTTTTTTAGATTTTCATTTTTTTTAACCCAAAGCTAATTTTTTAACCTTGGCCTTCCTGAAAGTTTAATAGTTTTATGTCTAGGTTCTAAGGTAACTATTACCTCATAATTGATGATCCAATCAATTGAAGACCTTAGGAGTAAATAATAATAACCATAACAAATATGAAGAAGAAAAAGAATACATAATTAAAGTAGCAATAGAAAATGGTTATGAAGAAAACATGGTACACAAGAAAATAAATAAGTGTAAAAGGCAAAAACTAATCAATGAAAGCACACTTAAAAAACAAACAGAAGAGAACATAATCAAAAATTCACTTACCATCCTTTAAAACACCACAAGTTCCAGAAAATTTTCAATAAGTTTAACATTCGATTGGCTCTGAAGAATGAATACAGCCTAAACAAGATAATTAAAATCAACAAAAATGAAAAAAATTGGAGAAGAATACAAATCAGGAATATATCAGATCAAATGTAAGGACTGCGACTAAATCTATATAGGAAAAACAAAAGGAAATTTAAAAACTAGATTGAAAGAACACCTTAAAAATGTAAAAAAGGGTGAAGTGGACAAGTCAGCAGTAGCAGCCCAAGCTTGGTCTGAAAAACATTTAATCAATACAAAAGCTAGCCTAATCAAACACACAGATAAACAAAAAGAACTCTCACTCTGGAAAAAAGTCCACATCCAAAAAAACAAGAAAGATAAACTCATGAATTTCGAAACTCCCACAAATTTTGACCTGATCCAGAGGTTCATCGGTCCACCAATAGAAGTAAGAAGAAAACTGCCAATAAACGACATAACACTGGTTGACCAGAGGCTACTGATGACAGAGATAAGCTCCGAAACTGCGGTCTAGAAGAAAAAAGATATGAGGTGAGGTAATAAAAACATTAATTTAATTCTTAAATTAAACCTCATAGCGCTCTATCCCTGTGAAAGTTAAATAAATAATAACCACATTTATAAAGTTCAGAGTTTTGAGTATTTTATTTTCACAAATTATTTACTGGTACAAGGTCGTTATAAAATTGAGCCTGCATTATATTACCAACTCCCAGTAGATTTATATGCTACATGAAGGAAATGAAAGATCACATTGGATGTAATTTTTTGCACCAAAAACTTTGAAAACAAAAATGTGGGTTATCATTATTTACCCCCGAGGTCTTTGATTTTTCCAGTGTTGCAACATTGTTGACTTTAATCTTATCAAGCACATCTTTGTGAATCTGAATTTGTCTTTGAATTGATCATTGTGACTGTAAAGTAAATGATCGCTTCTCAGGCCTCAAGAGATTTTTGGGTTAGTAGGAGGTTAAGATTCCTACCTTTCTAGACAATCAGTATGCCCTGCACGATGGCTGTCTTTACTCCCAGAACATGTCTGATAAACATTTCCATTAGAGGTGCAATTAACCCAGGGCCATGGAACCACCAGAAGATTTAGGTTGGTTTAAAAATCCTGACCACATAAGGGCTCAAACCCCCATCTTCCATTTTGTAGTTAGTGTATTGTCTTAACCAACTATGCTATGGTGTGCCCTAATTATTGAGACTGTACTTTGTCATAATGCCAAGTCAAAGTCGAGAAACTAATTTGTAAGTTGATAAATTAGAATGCAATTTTAAAAAAGTTAACATTAAAAAAGATACCACTTATACATATGCTCGCTTGATCTTGGCACTTAATGTTAGCTAATCTTTTATTGAACTGTTAGAGTTATTGTATATTTGTAAAAAAGATTTGGTACTCTTATAGAACCTGATATGTTATAAAACTGATATCTCATGTCCGAGAAATTAGGCATTAAACTTATAAATTGATATTAATATTTGTTGAGAATAAAATAATGAAGATATACAAAAATACCAACAAGAATGGAAAAATCATCTGAGGAGAATGGCAAGAAATAGACTTCCAAAATTGGCATTCCAATATACCCCAACTGGACATAGGGACCAAGGAAGACCAAAACATCGGTGGAAAGATCAAGACCATCTTTGCTAGGTTTACCGTACAGGCCACATGGCCTAAAACGAATTTGTTCATGATGATGATGAGAATAAAGTAAATTTTTCACCAATAACCTGATAAGTTTTTGATCTTGTAGTCAGCATTTCTTACTACAAAACAAAAGGCTCCAAAATTGATTCCCAATCTTAGAAATGTGGATTTTTCTCTAGTGGGAATTAATCTGCGTTCCATCATGTTTTAAGTGTGTGTGTGTGTATGAATGTCTTTAGGGTCCCTTTAGCTGCCGTGAGCTGATTAGATCGGCTCTGATGTTTCTGTCCATTACCTGCCAGACAATATACTTAAACTACTTGCAAAGCCGATCACATCGGCAGATGCAATTTAAATCTCTGACCAAGAGATTTTACCAGTGGCATGCAGAGGGTTAATGTATTTGTATCTGTGTTACCTTGTGCCATAGCCAATGGTTTGACGTATGATGCTTTCATGCAAAGCTATGGGACTTGTGGTGGTTCAAATCCCATAGGGGAAGAAATTTTCTTATGTAATTTCAGCCAGACCTTTCAATTACTCAGATATAAAATTAAAAATACCTTTTTACATCTGGGACTATTATTTCTGCTTGAAGGCATATGCTACCATATTCAAAACACAATTAATTAAAATGAAATCTTAGCTTCTCGTTATGGAATGCACACATTTTTACTTTCTTCTTTGACTTTTTTATTTTCGTTAAATTCATGAACTCTAAAAAAAATACAGACCTATAATATTATAAGTGAATTAATAGCTCACAACACATTATCAAAATTTAAAAAAGAATAAGATAGTAATTGGTAAAATATCACTCACAAACTGCCAATTATTGTGTAAATAAATTTATTATTGTCTGTATTTAAAAAAATTCAATTGTTTTTAAGTCTCATTTGAATATTATTCGAGTTCCCTACTACAGAATAACCTTCTTGGCAAATTTTTAGCGTGACACTTAGCTCTGCATTACAAGCAGTAGCCATGCATGTGTTTTTCACTCTATAAAAACTAGTAGGTAAATGCGAGTGCTCAATACCAATCTGCACATATGCAGTGTCACATCTGTTGTGTGTAATCCTAAAATAAGTCCATTGCCGTAGGTGAGTGATTAAGGCAAGATGCCTTGGCACATAGCTACGGGACCTGCACTGGTTCGAGTCTCCTTGGGGGAAGAAATTTTCATGAAATTTCAGCCAGTGTGGGACCAGTGCCCACCCAACATTGTGAGGAATTTGGATAACTACAATAAGCGGATCCAGGTTGAGAAAGTCAACTATAATTGCTGGGTGGCCCAACATGCTGACCACAGGGTCACCCCTACACTGGATGCATGATCGTCTACCTCTGTGATTAACACATATGGATGTGAGTCAGCTGATAGCCCAAGGGGCCTTCTAACCTGTCATGCCGTGGAATAGTAACTCTGAAATAAAGTATTGTTATTGGACATTAGTAACAAAGAAATCAATTTTAAGCAAACAACTACAAATAAAAATTTAAAGTATTGTTCTTAAATTAATTCAGTAAATATGAATACTAGGAGGGGCAATGTCCCTCAGCTGCCGCTACTGGTAATTAAATTTAACCCCAGAATTTGCCTTGAAAATTAAGGAAATACTTCATTGTCTTCCCTGGAATTTGAACCTGATACCTCTCAAATATCTGTGTAAGCCAATATACTTGGTGTGTGTATATATATATGCATGCATAAACTATTTAATATAGAATTCCCCATTCCTATCAATATGACATGAAATTTAATATGCACAGCCTACTAGATATTGTACACTTTAGTCTGTTCATAGAGCTCTAATATGCAGTTATTAAATTGTATAATTGAAGATTAAATTTATGAGTGTGGCAATTTTAAATAGTTTGTGCCCAGTGAGTTATATATAATTCTTAAACAAGTATCTGTACGAGTAAACTTTTTTTGAAATGAAATGCTAGTAGTGTAAAATGTGTTGCATTTAAATTAGTTTCATCAATTTTGTTAAGCCTACTTTACATCTTTTGGAATGTTACTATCATTTGGTAAGTGTTAATCTTTTTTTTTATTGTTATTAATTTTACTGATTAATGACTAATATACCTATAATTGAATAAATTAAAATCATTATAACAAATGCAATCTAACCTAAAAATATCATGTGAATTAGAAAAAGTAACCATTGTTTATGCCACAATATTTTATGTAATGAGCAAGTGGCAAAATTTTAAACTAATATTTGGGATGCTCTGGATTAAAATCCTGTGCCGACCAACCTAACAGAGGGTTTACTTAATTTTCCTTAGTGTCGAGGCAAAGGCTGGGTTGGAATTTTTATTACCATACTGTACTCAACATGTTCTATCTAAAAAGTAAAGATAAACAGATGCAACAATTATTTACAGACTATTAATGATTTCAGTTTTTTTATTGTTAAAAGTTAGTAAATAATTGTTGAATTTGTTTAAATATGGAAATATCAATTAACAAAACTAAAATTATGGCATTTCATGGGAAGGACCCCATACAAAGTAAAATCTGTCTCCAGAATAAAATTTTAGAGAGATCTAATCAATTTAAATATCTTGGATATTATCTCTCTATCTGGGATGAAAAGGATATCCCTGAAAAAATTACTAGTTATAATAAAATTTTGGGAATTATTAATCAAGTTATGATACCATCCCTTGTACAAAAAAACACCAGATTATGTTTATATAACACTTTGGCTAGACCAGTGTTGACCTATGGTAGTGAAGCATGGACAGTAAAAAGACAACATGAAATTAGAATAACGGCTTGTGAAATGAGATTCATGCGCAGAACAGCGGGTTACACAAGATGGGATTGGAAAAGGAACACCGATGTCTTAAAAGAATTGAAGACTACGCCAATTTTGGATTATATTAAATAGTACCAAGTAAATTGGAAACACCATCTAGAAAGAATGAGTTCAAATCGGATCCCCAAAGTTGTTTATAATTATATACCAAGAGGACGATCACTGAGCCGTCCTATGAAATGCTAGAGGGAAAATTTTCTATAGGATCGTAACAGGCCTTGGCCTAATACTTGGAAGGAAGAAGAAGAAGTTCATCTTCCTTCTTAGTTAGAATATCTTGAGTAAAGAATTCAGTTCATCATATTCAGCATTCTATAGCATCATTAAAAAGAAATAAATAATAGGCACAATGTTAATGTGTTTATAAATAAAGTAAATGAAAAATGTTTTGTATGTTTAGTAAAGTTATCATTGTATTTATTTTAGTTTCATTAAGCTGCAAATTTTCCAAGTACTAGTAGGCTCATTAATAAATTAAGATTTGCAATGTAAATATTATGCTTACAAAAACAATAGCAAATTTTCTTCCCATTGCGTAGATGGCATCTGAAATATGACAATGTATTTGTATAATAAACATTACCTAGGTTCCCATGGCAAACCATACAGGTATATTTATCTTGATAGAGCTGTACATTTCAAACAGTTTTACAGTATTATTCATTTCATCGAAAGAGGCTGCACTGGCTTTATAATGTAACGTAAAATTCCCAATAAAAGGTCTTCTTAGTAAAGAAGCTGCCATTTGCAAGATGGAAGCAACAGTTTCATAGCATTTGGCGCTCTGGAATTAGATGTTAATTTTTTTTTTTTAACCTGGTAAGTCAGTCTCCTGAACTAAGTTATCAAACTTCAAGTTATTCTAATATGGAGGCCTTTCGAAAACAATGTTTCATCTTCTGTGTTTTAACTGGAACTGATCTGGAATTAACAGTGTGTATATAAGAGAATAATTTGCATTTAGATTGGAGTGTGCAGGTAGCTCAGGGGAAGAGCATTAGCCTCGAAAGCCAAAGGTCCTGGGTTCAAACTCCAGTCTGAGCATATAATTTTTCTCTTCAAATATAGTTTTACAGTATGTTAGTGAACATACTGTATATATTGTAGGCTCTGACTTTTAGAAAAAATGCAGGGACAGTTTTATGGATTGTTGCATGTTTGCACAATCATTAGTTTTCAAATAACTTATTCTTTCGTTATAAGATTTGAAATATATAATGTTTTTAATCTAAAAGCGTTCTAAACATGTTATTTTCAACATATAGCAAGCCATGAAATGGACTTGTTTCAAATCATAGAGCACAAGGATTGAAAATCTGGAACATGGACAGAACAAATCTTAGTTGTTTTTTTTTTGTGAATGCACATTCACCATCCCCTTCATAAAACTTGGCTTTTAGGAGTAATGTAAATTGCAGCGTTCTTGCAAACGTGGGATTGTTAGAAATGCATGAGTTTATTACTGTTTTTCTAAGAATTTAAAATAATTAGAATAGTAACTGCTCTATAATCTAAGCCTTTTCATTACTTTCCATAGAAGAGAAATCTAATATATAAAAATGAATGTTTGCTTGTTTGTTCATACTTTATACGCAGCCATACCGTTGATCCAATTGTGATGGAGTTTTTTGCAAAATGTTCAGGAGATTCCCGGGATGAACATAGGCTATAAGAGAGTGGAGATACTCCTACACCCTTAAAAACACCCTTTGTAGTGAAAAAACGTGAAAAAGTCCCTTTTTTACCCTTAAATGGCTTATGCTGCATAAACCATAAATACACTAAATTAATGTACACAGAATTGAATATCTAAAAAAAAAACTCTATAAAAAAGTCAGTGAGAGCATGTTTATCTTTTAAGGATAACTCACAATAACCATTTTTGTCTTTCATTGATGCCAAGGAGATCAGGATAAGTAGATTCCCGGGCAAGTATGTGCTGCCACACCATTCATCCGATTGTCATGGGGCTTTTTGCAAAATATTCAGGATTTTCCCGGGAATGTTACAGGTTATAAAAGAGTTTTAATGCTCAAACCCTTCACCCTTAAAAATTGCCTTCTGTAGTGAAAACGTGAAAAAATGTTGCTTTTTGTAAGCTTAAATGGCTTATGCTGCCTAAACCATAACAAATACACAAAATTATTGTACACAGAATTAAATATCTCTAAAAAAACTCTACAGAAAAGTCCACGACAGCATATGTTTATCTTTTAAGGGTAACTCACAATAACCATTTCTGCTTTCATTGATGCTAAGAAGATTGGGATAAGTAGATTCCCGGGCAAGCATTGCAGCGCACAGTGGGTATTCTTTTATGGATAACTCAAAATGAGGAATTTTGTCTTTCAGCTTATTTATGCCAAGTACATCGGGATGCGTAGATTCTTGAGCAATGCCAGATAATCAACATGGGGTATCTAAAATAAAAACGATATACATTTATATTTATTTTTCCTTTTACTTATTCAACTAAATGCAAAAACACATAATTTATTTAGGTGTATTAACTAGTTGTAAATAAGAATCCTAGGAAGATCGACACTAAATCTGAATAAAAAACAGCCAGTTCAAAGCAAAAACAGACAATTCCATGAATTTCCAGTTGGGACATATATGAAAAGCATAACTGATTGTGTGGATTTGAAGTGATAAATGTGCTGCATTGTTTCCCTTACATTATGTCTATTTGTTTAGCAAGATTCACAACGTCTTCCTGCGTTTAATTAATCCACTGTCATTCTCTTTCACATCTCTGTCATTTCAATCTCCATAGTCCAATCCTTTCTCCCTCATGCTGCTTAAAACATCACCAATCCACATTATTTTTGGCTGTTTTCTTCTTCTACAAGTGGCACCCCATTCTAGTATTCTTCTTGGGAATATGTCTTCTGTCAATTTTTTTACTGGAGAAAATCTGTGGTCATGCTCTGGAGTGAAAAATTTTAATCATCTAGCAGAGAAAATAAAACTTGAATCTTTAAAAACAACATACCCAAAATATTTTGAACTCATATTTTTGGGTACTACAAATCTCAGCCATGGATGAGAACAGAGAACTTCATTATGGAATATTAGAATATTTTCTGTATGTGTAGTCAAGCTAATTTTAGTTTCTAAAGAGCAACATTGATTTTTTTTACAGTTACATTATTTTATATCAATTAGGCCTATTATTCACTTATAATATTATAAATCTGTATTTTATTATTTTTAGAGAGTTTGTAAAAACTCTACCTTATTCACAATATAAATAGTTAAAATTTTCCCAATATCAAGTATATTATCACCTCTTTAATTGAATTACAATATATTAACCTACATCTATACTATATTAAACTATTTTAATTAGGCCTACTGTATAACGAATGTGCAATTGTTGATATCTTATAAAATCTTAAAATTGCATTCTAAATACATTTATGGATTAGATTAGATTTGTGTATTTACAAATTCATAATATTTTCATTTGCGTTTGGTTAGGGAAAGGATTTTATGAATTTACATTAGTTCTGAAATTCGCAAGATTCCGTCAGAAGTATTAGAATGCCGCCACTGACAACTAAGTTGCTTGGATCTTGTACCGCCACTGACTTCATGACATCATCATATTGCAGATAGCTAGTTCTTCCCTACCAATTGCCATAAGCTAGATCATCAGCTGCGGTGTCCGAGTGGTTAAGGAGTTGGACTTGAAATCCAATGGGTTCTACCCGCACAGGTTCGAATCCTGTCCGCAGCGAAAATTTTATTTAATCAAGATAATGAAATTATTAGCAGTAACAATTTAACATAGAAAGTTAATTAAAAAATTTCAAATACGTATTAAAAAAATTAAAAAAGTAACTTGATATATCTCTGAAGCTTTGATAGACCTTATAATACTGTAGTTTATTTTGACTTCCATCCATACATTATACTGATTTTTTTTCTGCGTATTAGTCCATTGCTGTCTCGTGGTATCATTCTGCCTTGTCACACAGCGGGTTTGATCCCCAGTCGGGACAAATTTCTTGATGAGTTTTTTTTCGGGTTTTTTTCTCACTTGTTAAGACAAATGTCACAAAACTTTAAGGCCCAAATGGTCCCCGAACATCATCTGGCCACAATTAACATATTATTCATTAAATTTAGGATTAAGGCCTCCCCTGGCACATCATTACCATCATCACCTATCATATAGGCTATAATCGGGGCAGCGTAACTCCACCTTCCAGGCTCGCCAACCTCAGAAGTGGGTTACAATAACGCCATGCCAGGAGAGAATACCAGAATGTCGAAATGACAAAGTAGTGGTATTGAATAAAAAAAAGATATTAGAACAACGATAGGTTCGGGTTATCATGTCAATAGCATAACAACCTTGTGTAGGTTCATTGTATTATAGGACCCATCGTTGTTTGTTACGTATGAATATTCTACGGTATTATGTAGTCTATAATAATGTTTCTGGTTTCGACACATCAAGCATTCACACACGACTCATATCGTAATTTTCTGGGCTGTGCCCAGGACCTCAAATCTTCCATTTGGCCCTATTCTGTCCTAAGTTGTCACATAGGTTCATCACCACAAACATACATTTTAAACACCTGTGATTTGCTAGACCATCACCACAAACATACATTTTAAACACCTGTGATTTGCTAGACCATACTACTTTTTAGTTGAATGCAGGCTTTCACGGCCGGTAATCATAATGTTGAGTGATTCCGGGCTTTGTGGCCATGGTCCATTACTGGTGTTCCTACCAGAGTTTCTTTCTCCCTTAGCTGCAGAGGAAATACTCGCCACTGAAGATGCCCTTCGCAGCTGAGGGAGAAACGTCTGGTAGGAACACAAGTAAGTAATGGACCACGGCCACAAAGCCCGGAATCACTCAACATTATCATACTACTTTTTCTTAAATGAAGTGAGATGAAGGGTGATATGAAATGAAGATGAAATGACATGATAGGAAAGGGAAGAGAAGTGGAGAGTGTTGGTAATATGAAATTCGAGAAACGAGAAAAAACTCGAAAAATCCCACCAATGCCAATCGGAACCGCCAGGATTCGTCCCTGGGATCCCAATCGGAACAGCCGTTCTCCGCATTAAGTTTTATTTCCATTGAAAAACTGTCAGTCCAAATTATCTCTTCCTTAGTTGAACCTCTTCCTTTTTTAGGCTCTTTTCGTGACCCCAAGTCATACCTAGTAGGGCGGGTGGAAAAATCGATTTTTCGACTATCGATTTTTAATAGGGCTGTAAGGTTGCATATTTACATGCTAATCAACGTAAAAGGTCTAAAGTTTGAAAAAATCTGATTTTACCTTTATGCTACGGTTTATTATACAGCGTGTCGCGCCCGACGTGACGCGAATTCGTGTTTCGCTCGGCGTGATGCTGGTTCAGCATGGAGCGCATACGTTACAGCGCATATGTTTATGGAATTGTCGCCAGATGGCACCACATATATGGAAAATCAAAATGACCAACGTTCATAATAAATTTCCAAATGTGTTTACAAAAACTAATGTATACAACCCTGTCCCTGCATAACCTAATAAAATAAATTACATATATATTATTTAGTAAACTATAAATTAATCTGATGTACACTAAACTGACCCATCGGAATCTAACAAAATGAAGTGATTGAACATTTATTTCTTAAAATATGGTTTGGAATTAAATGCAAATGTTGGTCATTCACACATATGTCCTGCCATCTGGTGGATTTAATTTTATGAGCGTTCACGTATGCCAACTTCAATTCTAATAAAGAACTTTGAAAATAAATTGAGAGGAAAAGTCATAATTTGTGTACATAGATAAACATATTAAAATTCTTCATTTAAAAAGTTTCAAGTGTCGTTGCAAACGATTAAATAGTTCAAAATATTAGTAAAGACAGAAAAAGTAACAGCTTTTATTTATCTCTTGACTAAGTTCAAGCCACAATAACTTTTTTCTGTACATCTCTGTACTCCTTCATGCTCATATTGTATAAAACATATATAGAACTCGATGATTTGCAACAAAACTATCTAACTTTCGTCGTTAAAAATTGGAAAGTTATAAAACAAGTACTGCATTTCCGACATTTTGTTATAAATCTTAGTTTGTTTTTAGCAATTACACCAATGAGTACGGGTAATATCTTCTATATTCATTGTTTGCGCTGGCAAATTGCGTCCTGGATTCAAGAGATTCCAAAACACGACGCGACATGTCAGCGCAAATTATTTTGCGCCAGCAATTTGCGTTGTAGATAAACCACCTCCATTTAAATACATGGGGAGCCATTTTTGCGCTGGCGCGTTGCGTCGTAGATAAACCACAGCATTACCTCAAAATATTCACGTAGCCTACTTTGGCTTTTAATACCGTAGACTGTAAGTGCTTCACATTTTATGAATGATAATAGAAAAATAAATAAAAATCACACATTCATTTTGAGTTTGCGCATAAAAGCTAATATTTTCGAACTATCATGAAAAGCGGAGCTTTGCCGTTTAACAATTATTAATAATCATCATCAACAAGAAGGATTAAGCCCAATGGCCTGTTCCGATCTAATTATAGGTCGAATTGGTCCTTCCATCTCTTCAATGGTCTTCCCGACAATCTTCTCCCTTTTGGTTTATAATTATACATTTTTCTTGGTATGCGCTGTTCATTCATTCGTAATACATGCTGAAGGTAAGCATTTTGATAGTATTTTATTCTTTCACAGAGATTAAATATGTTAAGTTCTGTTCTTATATCTTCGTTTTTGTTTTTATCGGTCCTTTGGTATCCTGCTATTGCTCTCAGCATCTTCATTTCTGCAGCCTCTATTTGTTTACTATCTGACTTTGTTAATGTCCAGGTTCACATCCATAGATAAGAGATGGAACTGCCAATACTTTGTAAAATTTTAAAATTGTTTCTTTTCTATTTTATTCAATAAAGTATGTTTTAATGTGCCACACAGATAATTGAATCGTTGTATTTTAGTGTGTTTATCTAAATTTCTGTCATTACCTAAATTACATCCCAAATAATTAAAATTCTGAACTTGGTCTATAATTACATTGTTTATCACTATTTTTGTTCTTATTGCACATTTTCCTTTCAGAGCTAATATTTTTGTTTTAGATGTAGATATTCTTAAATTGTATTTTAGAGAGATATTATTTAAAGTATAAAGGAATTGTTGTAAAGCATTTTCTGATGCTGTCATTATTGCTTGATCGTCTGCAAAAAGCAGAGTTGTTAATAAAACAATTATTAATACCACCATTATTTTACTAACTGCAACAAACCCATTGCATGTTAGTTTTATTTACGGTCCTAAATCAGAGTTTAGCTTTATTCTTACCGTGATGTGATACGCTGAGCTAAAACATACTCAATTGTAAAGAAAGAAGGGCACATTAGCGTGATTCGCATCGCGAGTCTGATGACAAATAAAATACTTTCCGTGTTGGAAAGGAAGATATCGAGGAGGATATTTGAATCGATAAAAATCACAAATGATATTATGAAGATTAGAACAAATAATGAACTAAATAATTCGATAGTTCGCATATTGGGTCTTGAGTGTTTTATTTTATTTACCACGACAGATCAGTAGAGCATATAAGTTTTAGGCTCTATATTATAATGTTTTCGTAGAGCTTTTAAGAGTCGAATAACTGTTTTTAGTAACGACTTGTTTTCTATATTCGTCATGTGACATTTGTTCCGTTTTTACAACAAACGCTGAAAGTTAACACGAGACAGGAACTATTATACGACACAGCAGAACATTTACCCCAGTCATAGCAGCACAGTTACTGCGTCGCACGGACGTAGATACTAACCATGTATAATCAGGAACAAATAACAAATTAAGCACTTAGTCCGAACGCATATGAATTGCACTGCACTCTCGACACCACAGACTGACATAAAGCGAGTGTGTACGCGGAATGGCACGGCATTAGTTCGCAAAATCATCCACTGTGTCGGATAGTAACTAAATTATAGATGCATAGTACATATTTGAGAGTAGCTCAAAAACATCGTTGTTGATGCATAAATTGCCCTTTTCTGTTTATATTCTGTAGATGTGTAATGTCCCCCAAAGTACACACCCAGCCAGCAGTTCTTCTATCCTTTTGAATTTTACTTGGAAAGGACTAAAAAAATGATTATCTTTGAAAGTAGCCTCAAAGTTGAGCAAGGCTAATGCAAATTACAAAATTAAAAAAAAACTGACCTTCTGCCATGGGCGCTAAATACCTTAGATACACCTGTGTTCCGAGATTCTCAATATTGTTTATCGTAAGTAATGTAACGAGTGATTTCCAAATCCTCGATAAATTCACGAAGTTTAAAAACAAATCAGAATTGTGTGGTTAGTTTCATTTGTTTGTCCCGTGCAACTTGATCATATAATATTACTCATTGCAATCTGGCGTGGGAAACTTCAAATATGATCGCAATATTGTAAGAATGCATCCTAGTGGAGTAAAAAATGAAGCACATCCAACTGTATTTTATAACCAACATTATAGGTTATTAATTTTTTTTTCGACTCAGTGAACTAAGATTTGGTTGCGCTTCAAATGAAGATATAGACGAAATAATCCAGCAATCTAAATCTCAAAACACTGGGAAATATATTTGGACAGTTCGAAAGATTGTATCAACAACGAAATTATGTATTAACATTAGAAACTCCAACAAAAGGGGGCTTTGTTGGAGAGTCACTCACTGCAAAATAATTCTCTGACCTATTCAGAATATTAAACGAGAGGAGCTTTCTTTATCACAAAAGCAGGAGGTGGTAAAGAGTGAGGTGAAACACGACAATTGAAACGTGATTGGTCATTAACTCCCATTTTGGGGTTAAGTAGTCAGAAATATTATTATTATTATTATTATTATTATTATTATTATTATTATTATTATTATTATTATTATTATATTATTATTATTATTATTCTAATATTAATATAAAATTATAGAATATTCACCTGAAAGGTCCGTCTCCTCAACTTAATTATGATAATTAAGTTGAGGAGACGGACCTTTCAGGTGAATATTCTATAATTTTATATTAATTTTGAATAAACCTCGACGGAACACATCATGAATCTTATAAAAAAATTCTTCTAATAGCAGCCAAATGGCCATCAAGATTAATGTAAGATTTTATTTACTATTTATGCTTTGCATATTGGTTTGATGATTGTATCCCCTTTGTGTATAGTTCGATATGATAGCGTTCACATGTTTTGTTGCATAATTTACACTCGCACGATTGGTTTGGTTCGTGGTATGTTGTGGTCTTGCAGATAAGATGGTGAAACCCATGGACTATCAGAAATATGGACGCCACCGCACCGCGCCGATACAAACCTTCTCAGATCTCGGTAATACCAGTGAATTATGCCACCATCGCCCTCTTAAAGCAGATTTCAAAATCTTCTCTACCAATTTTCATAAACTTAGATGTCGGCTGCGGTGTCCGAGTGGTCAAGGAGTTGGACTTGAAATCCAATGGGTTCTACCCGCACAGGTTCGAATCCTGTCCGCAGCGAGAATTTTATGTAATCAAAGTAATGAAATTATTCATTACGCATATACAAAAAAGAAACTTTTTTTTTGTCTCAGAAAAAAAAAGTGATTCTGGTAGTATTTTTTTCTCCTGAAATCAAATATGATATCGGGTTTTCTCCATCGCGCAAGGTTTCCGAGAGACAGGAATTCATAATTTCAAACACTTTAATATTTTCTACATTCGTAACTACACAATATTCGAACATTCGGACTCACCTAGAAAGTAAGAAATGACGATTTTCTGCTATATTTCACCTGTGGAGCATCCCTCTTGATGGTCCAACAATAATCGGCCAGCATATTAAGATTCCATTTGCGTTGAAATATCTTTTCCATAGCTGAAAACCATTTGAGTTAGTTAGCTCATTTGGTTTTATTTTACAATGGACAAATGGACGAAAAAACGTTTATTAAAAAAATTATTATTTACATCCATTAATTGAAATTGAAATAAAAAACTATGGGTATGGAGAAATTCCGAGTACATATTTGAAAACACGATAAAAAACTGCGTTAAGTACAACTATTGGTACTCATGACGTCATGAGACAAAAATCATATTGACCATTGTTATCAGCACCAATTTCCATACATTCGTCCGTCAGCTGCGGTGTCCGAGTGGTTAAGGAGTTGGACTTGAAATCCAATGGGTTCTACCCGCACAGGTTCGAATCCTGTCCGCAGCGAAATTTTTATTTAATCAAGGTGATGAAATTATTAATTATCATCACGTTATCAGCAACAAATTAACATAGCAAATAAATTAAGAAAAAGCGATGCGCATTATAATAGAGAAGAAGTAAATAATTTCGATCTTTGAGGCATTATTTAATAAATCCCTTTTATAGTAGTGTACTTTTTTGACCCTTCATTCGTACATAACATTTACTTTGAATATTGTAGCGCAAATGTCTTGAGATACATGTTATAATGAGATCTATTCTTAGTCGTATTATTTTCCATTACATCTCCGATAAACACTCTGCATGCATGGCCACATGTTTTTTTGTTTTCTTCTATGTGAGACATTTATAAACTATTATGGTACTACATTCTACAACGTAAAGACACGTGTTTTTTTGAAACAATTATAGGCAATATAATACTATAGAACGATATTCCAATTAACATTAACATTTAGTCTACTATGGCTGCATTATCTTAAGTTATCTTGGGTCATAGGGTAAGGTTCCTTACTAAGACATTACGAAAGTTGCTTTAGCTTTCTGATTCTCTACCGCTATCCTCGTAGCTAGGCTGCTGCTTTGGGGGGGTCACTCAGCGGGTCCATGTGGTGATTTCCGGTGACGGAGGGGACAAACTTCCTGGGTGGGTGGAGTTTTTCTTCGGGGTTGGAAGACAGAAAGACAGGAAGGCTTGATGCCCAAAAGGTCCCCCGAACATCATCGGGGGGATGAGCCAACTTCATCATCATCAGTCATCATCATCCCACGGTGATATGGGAAAGCAGACGGCGGGGAGCTACCACACATAATTCCCTAGTAAAGCTGCAAAGCATAGCAGTGAAAATGCTATGATCATATTGAAAGACTTGCACTAGGCAATAAGACTATAGAATAGCATGGAAGAGTTTAAAACGACGCCGAAAACGACTGAGATAGCGTAGAACAAAGATTGCTTTCAATCCTTCCTTTAATTTGCAAGGGACGATCCTATTCTAATCATAATTCATAACTAAATTTGTACGACCGTAAATGATCGTATCAAGTTTTAAAGTTATTTCTAGCCGCCACTACCATTTTCTCGGCGTTTCTCTATTTTCTCCTGGCCAAACAATGTGTATATGTATATATCCATAGTAATTCTGCCCGAAGGCAGGTCCTGCTATGCTTGCAGCTTTACTAGGGAATTGTAGGTGTGGTAGCTTCCCGTTGTTTTCCACACCGGTGAAGGATGATGATGATAGTGAGAAGGATGATGATGAGGGCCATATGATTTCGGGGACCGTTTGAGCCTCAAAGTTTTCCTGACATTTGTCTTACAGGTGAGGAAAAACCCCGATAAAAACCTCACCCAGAAAAACTGCCCCGACCGGGGATCGAACCCGGGCTCGCTGCATGACAAGGCAGCACGCTACCTCGAGACCACAGCGGTGGGATATATATAAGGATCTGGAATATATGAATCGAAAACTCATAGAAGAGTATATTAAATGTAGTTTAAAAGTACATTTGAATAAATCATTTTATTTATCTTGTGGTGATGAAAAAAAATATTAAGTTTTGGAAGAAGAATGGGATGTACCAAACAAAGGCTGTGATAAATGTAATTACCTGGGGATCAAAATTATCTTAAAATGTACCCAAGAAAATGACATGAAATGTAGAATTCAAAAAGGCAGATCGTTAATAACAATTTAAACGGAGTTTTGTGGGATAAGAACATAAGACTATATACCAAATTAGAAATTTATAAATCCATAATTCGAAGCACGCTAACATACGGTGCAGAAACTTGGCAGTTGAATAAAAATTTGAGTTTAAAGCTTATGTCTACTGAAATGGATTGTTTTAGACGCTCAACTAGACATTCTAAATTGGAAACAGTCAGAAACACAATCATCAGACAACAAATGAAAGTCCAAAATTCAATATTAGATTTTGTGAGACACAGACAACTAGAATGATATTGTCATATACGTAGGATGCCAGAGAAAATAATATCCAGACAAGCTTTGGAATGGATTCCACCTGGAAAAGGAAAGAGAGGTCGACCGACATTTAAATGGATGGATGATGTAAGAAGAGGTATGATGGAGCTAGGTCTGGAAGAATTGGAATTGGAAGATAGAAGAATGAAGAAAGAAGATAACAATTTAAAAGAGCTTTGGGCATTGTAAACCTGTTTATATAAATAGGCCTGTCTTTTTTTCAGAAACTTTAAGGCCGAAACTGTCCTCGAACACAATTTGAGAGATCTATTAGCAAACCCGGAATCTCCATTAAAATAAATAGATGATAATGAATAATCAAAGTTGCATGCATTTCCTACTATTTGTTTAGTGTCTGCATTGTAAATCTGGCTTGCTACCTATCTAATTAACTAACTCACTAGCAATATCGAACTCGTAGGTTCATGGCCGCGCGGGCATAAACTCTCCATGTATCCCTATCCTGAGCTAATGTTTTCCAATCATCCCCTGTATAATCTACTTCCCACAAATAATGGTCAATATTAATCTTCCACCTCATTCTTGGCCTACCTGCTGGACGCTTTCCCTCTGGTTTAGAAATTTTCAGCCCCTCTTTCAGTCCCCTTTCGTACCACATGCAATCTATGAGACTTAACTCTTCTTAATATATTTCGTTTTCCATAAAGAGCATGTAGCTAACAGTTATGTAGTCTTCTGTATTCGAGTGTCTGTTCATCTCTCTTTGGTCCAAAAGCATTCTTAAGAACTTTGTTCTCTAATACCCAAACTTTTCTCCTCCCTTAAAGTAATAGTCCATATTTTTGCATCCATATAATATAACTGGAAGAATTGATAGGAGTTGGACAAGAGTCCCGGGTAATGCATAATAACACGCCTTCCCAGAAGTCAGCCTATGTTTAATTTCTTTGTGCACCTCATTCCCGATCATAATTAACATTAAATATTATTCCTAGGTTTTTGAATTCAGTCACTTCATCAAAATTTCCCTGATTTGTCATTAACTGTCCATTTCCATTATGTATTGTTCTTCTATGTGTGACAATATATTTTGTTTTACGATGTTCACCTTCAGCCCCAACTTCTTAATGATACTTAATAGAGTATGCGTTTTGGCCCTTAGCTCTCCAAATAATTCTTCTTCTTCTTCGTCAGGCTCTACGACTTCCAGTGGAATGTCTTGGCCTTCTCAACCAGTTTACGCCACTTCTTCCTATCTTGTGCAGTAGATTTCAAATCAAAAATCCCCATCTCTCTCAAATCTTCAATTACGTCATCTTCCCATCGATCCTTGGGTCTTCCCCTTGGTCTTGTTCCCTGTGGCTTCCAATTTAAAATATCATTCGGCAATCTTCCCTTTGGCATTCTTAGTGTATGTCCAAACCATTGTAATCTTTTGGATTTGATGAAACTAACTATATTTTCTTTATCATTCTTGAGGTATAATTCGTCATTCCTTCTCAACCTCCAAGTTCCATTTTCCTTTACTGGACCTAGCACTCTTCTAAATATTTTCCTCTCAAACGTTAATAGCCTTAATTTATCTGCTTCTTTTAGTACCAAGGTTTCAGCTCCATAACATATGATTGGTCTTATTATTGCTGTATATCTCCAAATAATTACGTTTTACAAATACATAATGGGCAGCAAAGTTCGCAATCTCCAGGCAATGTTTCGCGGCAAGAGCGGCAATCTCCAACAAAGCCAATAGCAGCGAGGCATTAATACCACGTGACTCACTCAGTCAGCTGTAGTTATTTCACCTGGGACGCGTTGGAAGACACGTGTGTCTATGTTCGTGTATTTTGCAGGACTTAATTATTACTATCAAGATTTGTGTAAACATTGTGATATCTATTGTTTTGTGAGGTATTAAAAGAATTAATTTATCAGTATCGCCTATGAAAGCAGGAAGGGGAACCTTACAACCAGAGAAATGGAAGCAAAATGTTGAGAAACAATTGAGGTTAGTTTTAGTTATTCAATTTGTATACTTCAATGTACTATTATGTTAATTACACGGAATTTAAGTTATATGAATATTACATCTTTTATTAATTTCGGCTGTTCTCCTAAATCTTTGCCAGACTAACCAAAATGTAAACACAATTCATGAACTTTCCAATGTAGCAAACTAACATTGAAAGACTACAAACATTCCAAAGCATTTTCTATAGTGCTAATAATAAGGTGGCTCAATGTACAATTTTACTGAAATATTGTTGTGCAATTCCAACTGTTAGACATCGCCATAAAAAAGTTGTTTTATGTTAGGAGTGGAACTAAAGTGATACCTGTCTGCCAAAAAGCTTTCTTAAATGCCTTGGGGATTTCTAAGCACGGAGTTGAGTACTAATGAAGAAATTTGTGACGATTGGTGGAGCCCCACAAGAAATAAGGGAAGGAGATAGCGTTAGCATGAAGTTTGCGTACATTCATAAGTAAGTTTCAATGTGTGGAGACTCACTCTTGCGGGATTGAAGCGTTAGAAAGGAATTACTTATCTCCAACTTTGAATATATATCAGTAAAATGTGGTAGATGTATAATGAATCAAGTGATATAAAACTTCGCGTTCGTTCAGGATGTTTCAGATAGATATTTAATTGGGCTATACAATCTAGGATTTGGAAGCATTAAAACCGTAGCGTGTTCAAAAAAGCATAGAATTCCGAGAACATAGTAAGAGGAAACAAAAGTTTACTTATGGCACAAAAGAGGGTTCATAAATTGAGAGTCAGCAGAGCATTCTATGGAATGCTTCATGAGAATAAGGGCAAAATTGTCACCAGTTTTGACTAAAAAAAACATCTGCTTGCATAAAATATGTGAGCATAGTGCCTATTACCTCTACAATTTTACTATGTTGAAGGTTCTTCCAAATCTAATCTCTGCAAGGACACTGTATTTTTTTTTCATTGTTATTGTACTGAAGATCAGCTCGGCTAGCGTTAAAATGAAATGGCATCAGCGGATTATGACATATTTCTCAAGAGCGAATACAGCCAGTGCGCTTATTTGCTGACGGATGTGGTGGGCAAAATAAGAACTCTACAATAATTGGGATACTTTTGAAATCCAGAATGGGTTGAAGCAAGGAGATGCACTATCTCCTCTACTATTTAATTTTGTACTAGAGCATTCCATCAGATCTTTAAACGATGAAGAAGGCCTACAACTCAATGGTATTAATAAGCTGTTAGTTTATGCTGAAGATGTAGTACTATTGGGCGATAGCGAGGAGATACTAAAGGCCAACACGCACACGCTATTGAGTAACACTAAGAAATTAGGACTGGAGGTAAATATCAATAAAACTAGTATATGGTCACACATAGAAATACATTATTTGATGGAAATGAATAGCTAATGACAAATGAGGGAAATGTTTGAGGAAGTGGCTGAATTCAAATACCTAGGAACAATAATCACAAATGGGAATGAGATGCACAAAGAAATTAAACTTAGGCTCAGTTCTGGAAATGCATGCTATTATGCATTGCAGAGACTCTTGATGCTCCAACTCCTTTCAAAAAACGTTAAACTGAAAATATATAAAACTATTATTCTACCAGTTATATTATATGGGTGCGAAACATGGACTCTTACTTTAAGGGAGGAAATGAGATTACGAGTTTTTGAGAATAAAGTTCTTAGGAACATTTTTGGACCAAAGAGAGATGAACAGACAGGTGAATGGAGAAGACTGCACAAAGAAATTAAACTTAGGCTCAGTTCTGGAAATGCATGCTATTATGCATTGCAGAGACTCTTGATGCTCCAACTCCTTTCAAAAAACGTTAAACTGAAAATATATAAAACTATTATTCTACCAGTTATATTATATGGGTGCGAAACATGGACTCTTACTTTAAGGGAGGAAATGAGATTACGAGTTTTTGAGAATAAAGTTCTTAGGAACATTTTTGGACCAAAGAGAGATGAACAGACAGGTGAATGGAGAAGACTACATAACAATGAGCTACATGGTCTTTATAGGAAGCCAGATATAATAAGAACAGTTAAGTCTCGTAGACTGCGATGGGCAGGACATGTTGCACGTATGGGGAATGAAAGACTTGCATGGAAGCTTCTTGTAGGAAAACCAGAGGGAAAACGCCAAGTTGGTAGACCAAGAACATTAACTATGATTCGAGGGAAGTAGATTATACAAGGAATGATTGGAAAGCATTGGCTCAGGGATATATGGAGAGCTTATGTCCGCGCGGCCATGAACCTACGGGTTCGATAGTGCCAGTGAGTTAGTTATTATTTCAGATGGTTAGAATGTAACGCTCACCTAACATCCAAATGATGGAACTGATATTTCCCCTAGTGGGTCATCATTTTATTCTACCAGATATGATTTTTGGAAATTTTAAAAAAGAATCTTAAGCCTGATAAAAGAAACCTTCAAACAAAATTTACCGACCTTCATAATCCACATGCCCTTCATGACATGTGTAGGGAGATAAGCGTAACTATTTTTTTATTAAGGATTTTCTCTACATTACAGTGCTTATCCTACAGCCCAAATGTATTTTGCTTCGCCACATATTTCTATCCTCAACATCTTTTTCTTCGAGGTCTCTGATCATGTTTCTTCTCACTTCATCCATCCACTGTTCCAGGCTGGGTTTCTCCCTCCTCCCCGTGCCTTCAGCATTCCAATCCAGCATCATTCTTGGGATTCTGTTATTCTCCATCCTCTTCAGATGTCCAAACCATTTCAATATTCGTTCTGTAACTTAATTCGTCTGTTTAAAAAAAAAAAAAACTTCCTATTGGGGAAGCACCCATGTCCCCGCAGTGAGACCAACGGGAGTCAGTCATCAAATAAAAATTAGAATGTTTGTGTTTTTAAAAAATTAAATATCAAGAAATCTGTTTTGCAATAATTTAATGTCAGAATGTCTGCCCAAACCATCCTTCCCTCTGTATTAGTTTAACCTCTCCCTTTTAGGGAATTTTGTGAGCTCCACATCTTCTTGGTCTAAACTAACTCATGTGAAACTAATAATAATAATAATAATAATAATAATTTATTATTATTATTATTATTATTATTATTATTATTATTATTATTATTATTATTATTATTATTATTATTATTATTATTATTATTATTATTATTTAGTTGGAATAATGTGCTGATTGATTTGAATAATCTCCACCTGGTGTCACGTGTATCTTCTTATGAAGGACGTATATAACTATACACCTCTTTAGTGTGTGATCTATAATCAGATTTAATTGGTTTAGCAGAGACCTTGAAAACGACATTTTTTATTCAGCTTTTGTCGATAATTAGACACTACATGAACATCGCTCACATTCTATCCTTGCGTGTTTGTCAATAACAACAAAGATAGTTGTATTGTTCAATAGCAATCAAGCAAAAACTCCGATGATAATTTAAAGAGTGTAGGTTTTTTATTGCGCTTAATAAATAAATCAGTCAATAGTAAACAAAGCATGACAAAAGAAATCTTATGTGAGGTAGTGTTTTTTATTTCCCTTTTGTTAGTGTTTTATTTAATAATCCACTTTAATAACTTTAGGCCATTAGCGTCGAAATTCAAATCTGGGTGTTAAAGAACCGACAAATGTTACTCAATACCTTATTTCATATATTTTTTTTTCGTTTCGTAAATTTACGCCAAATAAACCAAGGTTTTTTCCTTTCCGAAATAAGTCAAGCTCAGATTTTTATGCCCTTCTATGATGTACAATATATAGGCCTACATATTTAAAAAATAATATCTTATAATTTATTTCAAAATGGCCCGATAATCTCTGTCTTTAACTCTTCATTCTCCAGTTAACGATGAATTCCAAAACAAATTGCACAATTTTGTATTATTTCCGATTTTACTCACTTATTGATTTTTGAGCGGTATATTCTTGTTAAAAAAACAGAATTGATCGTTTCAGATAATCTCTAGAAATAAAGTTTTTTTTTGATTACTTAGAATTCTGCGGAATCATTTACATTTTATGACATTCGTTGAATATACAATTTCCCTCTTTTGTTAGGCCTACATAGTTGACCACAGTTATTATGAACGTTCTTTTCTTATGAAATTTCTTTGTCTTTGTCGACCAGAAAAAAAAATAGTTTACAAGACAAATTTATTTTTAATGATATTTGTAACATTAACCTGGCTATAGCCTTGTGTTATGGTACTTGTTGAATATCTCAAAGAGCGTTACCCTATTTTATTACAGGAATTTAATGTTACTAGTGTAAACAAATTATTGCTACGTGTAGGGGGGGGAAGAAAAATCCATCCATCCTATGGTTCTAAAACCCGGTCGGGCCTTGACCTCACCAATCTTCCTACTTCATCCTTCCCCATTCCTAGCTTTCGTCTTCCAATTCCTTACATCTAGAAGTGTAATGACGTCTGCATGTAGTCGTAGTGTGTCCTCTCATTGCATCCTCGTTATATAGCCCTCCTTTCTCCTAAGTGAGCCTGTAAGAATTTTCTTGGTCCACGCTATTCATCCATTTTTACCACGTGATCAGCCCTTCGGAGTCTTTTCATTGTATTAATGACTGAAGTTTTTTTAGAAAAATAGTGGATGTGAACCAACATTTATTTTACGGGGAAATAAAATGTATGTTCTTTTTACAATAAAAACCGCGACATATTTATTCAACTCATTCAGTCGATTACAATAACATGGTCTTAACCTCGACGCGGATTTACAATATTTTATTATTTCCATAGCAACTACAAAAAAATTGAAAAATACGAGAATAGTTAATAAATCTTGAGTTGGTAATTAACAGCCATGGATTTTCAGGTTTCTTACATATGTTATCATCATCATCGTCGTCTTCAAGTATTATACCTGTTGGTCTGTTCCGGCTCAAAATTTCTCACACCATCTCTTTAGAGATCGACCTATATTTTTTGTCCCCCTTCATTTATAATATAAAACAGTTCTTGCCACCCTGATGCTTGACATTCGAAGGACATGATATCTCCAATTTATTCCATATTTTTCTCTTAATGTTGTGATTGAGGGAGTCCGATATTTCAGGATCCCCATTCGAGGGCTATAGTGTAATAAAGCACGAAACAAAATGAGAAAATGAAACAACACATGTAACAGAAACAATAAACAATTGTGAAACCCCGGCCATGGTCCAGAATTTGTTTTGCAATTGACTGGCTGGCTATAACCATTTTGTAATGTTCACTTGAATGCAATAATCTAATACAAATGCGGCAGTGGTCATGTGTGAAGAACGGTTGCATAATTTCATAAAGTATGTTTGTGTTTATTTTATTTTCAATATGTTGATAATAATATTAATTTCGTGTGTATTAGTTTTAAGTAATCTGGCTGAAAGACAGCAACTTAATTTAAATTTAACTGGACCGAGAAGGGACATTGAACAATATGGCGAATCAGTTCTAGAGACCATGAATGATAAGATATCAAGCGAATTTCCGCAAATTGGTATGGGCCTATGTAACATAAATCTTACATTTAAGAAGAATTCAATTTAAAAACATATGAAGGTCCTAAGGAACGGAATAACAGAATTGTAAGTAAAGTCTGTTACTTATAATAATATGCCTAATATTACAGACACAATCTCCATGCCTCAATTAAATGAAAAACAAGATGACTATAATATATCACAAGATGATATTACTATACAGATACTTCTTGATGATGATGAGAATCCAAACTGCCAACAAGTTTGTAGAAAAAAACGAAAGTATAATGAAATCAGCAAGCCTCCTCAAAATATTCCATCAATAAATGTATATAATCCTTATGATACACTTATAGATGATACTGAGAATGCAGACAACATAATCCATCTCAATCAACAAAACCACTTCCACATAAACCACCACCCATATTTATACCGGGTGTAGTTAACTACCAGAACTAAAAAAATGTGTAAAACAAAAACTTTCTGATTTAGATTTCTCATTTAGTTTACAACATACTTTAACGTATACCTTAGCCACAGCAACGCGTGGCCGAGACTTACATATATAAAACAAAGTCGGATTAGTTACGCTATTTATAACTCAAGAAGGGCTGGACCGATTTTTATTATCTTTAATTTGTTGGATTTGTTTCCGCCCCGAATAGCAGATAACTATTAAAACATCGGAAAAATTAACGTAAAAATATTTAAAGGCGATACGACGTTCGCCGGGCCAGCTAGTATTTTATTAAAAATGCAAATGAAAGTATCACTATATTTGAATTATAAATTCTGAGACACCCTATATAGGCCTATTGCTCAATGGCTAATATTAATTGATGGGAAAGTCACGAGTATCCAGATTATAGGCAATTCGCCAATTAGAAACGACACTTCCGACCAAAACTTCCTCAAGCGTTTTACCACGCAATATAATTGTTACTTCCATGGTCGATAGATTGCTGTTAGGATGGCATGCGTGTGAAGATGTTAAATGCAAACTAGTTTTACAAGGACGCTAGTTCATGGATATCCTGATAGTTTTCTCATTCAGAGAATCCCCAGATAAAAAAAGATAATCCATCACGAGTTCTTGAAATAAAAATAAGAACCAATCAATCAAATGAATATCAATTTGAAGGCTTAACGTGACTTATCGAACTCTTGTAGATGATTGAATACTTGGTATTCTATTGCATTATTATACAGAGTTCATACCGCCGTTATGACCATATTTCCAAACACTTCAATAACCCCTCTTGGCTCCGTCTTACTGACAGACGTTAATTGCACTCTCTTTCACTACTTTTTCAGCTTTTGAATTCCTACACTCATAGATATCTGGCGTCCAGATTTGAGAAGTTATCTTCTTACCACAATATTGACACTAGGTCACAAGATAACTGTGTGCTAACAATCCTTCTTCATAGCACTCCTCTTATTCTACTTCCTTCACAGTAGCCTCTGCCCGCTCCTGTAATTTCCTTCCTCAAGATATCAGGGGTTGCCTCACACTTGGCACTTTTAAATTACGCTTATACAGTTAATTGTTGTCTAATATTTAATTTTTCTCTACTTATTTAAATTTATAGTACCCTATGTCATTAATGTTTTTTTCTCGTTTTTTATATATCTTGTACATATTACATTTAATTCGTTAAATCTAGAGTAAATCAAAATACATTATAAATAATAATTGTATTGCATATATAACATGTAATCGTTTATGTTTATTGTAATTTAGATGTAAGTCTAATTTTTTATATTTTTTAAAACCTGATTGACTGGCAGACAATACAATAAGGCCCTAACTCTGCCAGGTAAAATAAAGCTATTATTATTATTATTATTATTATTATTATTATTATCATCATTATCGAGGTAGCGTGCTGCCTTGTCACGCAGCGGGCCCGGGTTCGATCCCTGGTCGGGGCAGTTTTTCTGGGTGAGGTTTTTATCGGGGTTTTTCCTCATCTGTAAGACAAATGTCAGGAAAACTTTAAGGCCCAAATGGT
This sequence comes from Diploptera punctata, assembly GCA_030220185.1. Lineage (NCBI taxonomy): Eukaryota > Metazoa > Arthropoda > Insecta > Blattodea > Blaberidae > Diploptera > Diploptera punctata. The sequence continues at coordinate 1,882,372 of JASPKZ010006073.1, read as the reverse complement.
CCCCAAAATCATATGGCCATTATCATAAGTAATGCCACGAGTGATTTCCAAATTATCGATAAATTCACAACTCACGAAGTGAGGAGTGAATTTATCTAGAGAATTTGGATATCAAGAGTGGCATTTGTTAGGACTATTTAACGAATAAAATTAAGCTGTTTACTCACAAATCATTACTTAACTATAGTTATTTTAAAGTATTTATATATTTAATGTAAACGGCGATGTTTGAAAACAAATGAGAAACGATAGGTACGCTTCATCTGCTTATTTTATCACTGCAACCAGATCATACTATTTATTGCCAAAGGAACGCAATATTGTAAGAATTCTCTCTAGTGGAGAAAAAATGAAACACATCAAACTATATATTAATTCATTTCTGATGTCGTATGATGTAAATATGAGAATTATATTTTTCTGGATTATTACCTGGGAAAAAATACATTTAAGAAATTGCAAACAGTGGTTTCTTTTTTTTTTTTTTGGTGGTATAATAAATAGCTACAAATGTTTTTATATTAACTCCTGCAAGCGCTATGTGTTGACATCTATGCACTATATATACAATCTGGTAGCCGTATTTCTTATAGGCTCAGTCACTGCAAAATAATGGTCAGACCTGTTCAGAATATTAAAAAGGAGGAGCTTTCTTTAATATGGCAAATATAACACTGATAAATATTTCGTGAAACACGACTCTGATTGGTTGTAAAACAGAAATCATTGAAACGTGATTGGTCATTGACTCCCATTTGGGGCATGAGTTAAATAGTCATCATAATCATCATCATCATCATCATAATCATCATCATCATCATCATGCTTCACCGGTGTGGAAAGCAACCGGAAGCTACCACACCTAGTAAAGCTGCAATAATAGCATGAAAATGTGAAGGACCTGCCTTCGGGCAGAATTACTATGGATGTATTATTATTATTATTATTATTATTATTATTATTATTATTATTATTATTATACCGCTAAGTAAACAGAATTTTTGCATTAGACATCATTTTTATGAAAATCGCATACTGACAGACTTTTTTTTATGACAATCACACTTTTAAAATATGGTATGCTTTTAGAGTGGAAATTATACTTATAGAAGACGACTGTAAACGGAATATTTGGAAATAGAGAATGAGTGGCGCCCAAGAGACATTTTTTATCTTTTTTAGACGCTTTAAATATTACGAGTATTCGAGAATAAGGTTCTTAGAAAAACTTGGACCAGAGAGAGACGAACAGACAGGTGAATGGAGAAAACCCTACATAACAATGAGCTACATATTCTTTATGGTAAATCAGAAGTAATATGAACAGTTAAGTCTCATAGACTGAGATGATAGGGCATGTGACACGAATGGGGAATGAAAGAGAAACATGGAAATTTCTTATAGAAAAGTCAAAGAGAAAGTACCCAGTACGTAGGTCAGGAATGAGATATGAAATTTAAAAAAAATGAAATGATTTGATGGAAGTAAAATATACAGGGAATGTTTGAAAAAAAATAACTCAGGATAGAGATGTATGAAGAGCATATGCCCACACGGCAATGCAAGTTAGTTATGGACGTTTTAACACAGAGGTCGTATCTCTTCCTATGATCTAGATGTAACCATTAGTTTGTTTGTTCTATTAACGAATTCCGAAGGAATGAAAAATTGAGGTTGCTCTCACGAGAAAAAAAAAGTACAGATCTTAATGGAACCTATATATAGTAGACACCGTAAATGAACATGACGAATTATATATATATATATATATATATATATATAGGTTCCATTAAGATCTGTAATTTTTTTTCTCGTGAGAGCAACCTCAATTTATATATATATATATATATATATATATATATATATATATATATATAAAGTGTGTGTGTGTTTTAGTGGCAGCAATTTTTGCTTTATCGAAACAAAAACTTGGCATATAGTAGTCGATTAAAAAAAGTAAGGTCGAATTCGTTAACTTGCTTAATAGGACCGTTAGAAGTAGGGGTTAACGTGAACGAACAATTAAAGTCACTTTAGCGGTCGCAATTTTACATTTTTCGCAACTAAACTCAATAGGCCTATATTCTATTCTGCCCGAGGGCAGGTCCTTCTGCATTCATAGCATTTTCATGCTATGCTTTGAAGCTATAGTAGGGAATTATAAGCGTGGTAGTGTCCCGCTGCTTTCCACACCGGTGAATGATGACGATGACGATGATAAGGATGATATTGATAGCCAGATGATTTTCGGGTACTGTTGGGCCCAAAGCTTCCTGACATTTTTCTTACAAACGAGGAAAACCCCCAAAGAAAACCTTACCCAAGTATTTTCCAGAAATCAAGGAAATCCTACCAATACAAGAGGGGTTTACTGAAATTATAAATAAAACAATCGCCATGTTTGCATTGTTGCAGTATATATGTATACCATATAAATTTAATTAACCCTTAAAATGACAATGCATCCTGTAAGATACATTGGTATAATGTATTTAATATTTTGGAAAAAGTAGGTTATTTGACGGACACGAATTCTTCTAAGTTCCACAGAATCGTAGTGCGCATGCGCGAGTTGCGGGAGTTGCTGTAATGGTTAATGTAGCCTCTGGTAGAGAGATGGCTCTGCAGTCGGCGTTACCAACTTTGGGAATAAATTCCCAAATGCTAAAAAAATGGACGTAAACTAACTTGCCATTTCCTAACCAAAGAAAACAATTTACATGCATATTATTTATTCCTAAATGCTAAAAAAATGGACGTAAACCAACTTCCCATTTCCTAACCTAACAAAACAATTTACATGCGTATTATTTAATAAACTATAAACTAATTTTACGTACACTAACACTAAATATGGTTTGAAATTATTTTCAAATGTTGGTATCTCTGATTTAAGAGCCACCGAGCGGATGTTACATGAAGCATTTCCGCGTCTCTAGAACCCAATGCACAAATTTTGCGGAGTTTATAAATATTTAAAAATCGTAAGAAATGTTTATAAAATGGTTCCAAAATGTTTAAAATAGTACGAAACGTGTTTACACGTGTTTAGTGCATCAGTGACATAAGGATGTAAGTGTAGAATTGTGTCCGCCAAAAAACGTACCACAGCCAATATTTTTAATAAAGTTATGGAAAAATTCTAAAATTTTTTGTCAAATTATACAATATATTATATAGGTAATATATGGGTTGTTTTCATCGCAATCAGACATGTTTAATAAGTTGGCATAAGATATTCAGTTTCTCCAATGTTAGTAGGGTTAATAAAATAAATATCAAAATCGGACCATAACTTATCTTAGTTCTGCATGACAGGCTTTGTTTTATTTATTTCTTCTTCTTCTTCTTCTTCCGTATGCAGTATTGGGTGATGATGCCCGTTCTGCGACTACAAAAACTGATCTTTCCATCGGTTGAAGGGTCTTCCGAGGTCTCTTTTGCCTTTAGGGTTGAAGTGGTAAATCATCTTTGGTAAATGGGAATTTGACATTCTCTGGACGTGTTGGAACCATTTAATCTGATAATTTTGTATATGTTCAGCCATTTCCCTACTATTCCACTGCATCCTTATCTCATCACTCTTCATTCTATCCCTTAAAGTTACTCCAGTTAGTGATTTATTTATTTTTTATAATGGGTGAATTTGATGGCCAGATGGTGTTAAAATTTGGTGACGTTTATTTCATAGGCGAAGAAAAACTTCGAAAGAACCTCATGCATGAAACCTGTCCCAATCGGGGATCGAACCCAACCCATCTCTGAGGCAATGACGATATCTCTAGATCACCATTTTGAACTTACGAGAAGCTGGCTTCATCCATTTACCATAGATCAAAGCCATTTACATTGGGAGAAGTTGCGTACTACAGCACTTCGCTGTATGAACCATTAGACAAAATTCAATAATGGGTTCAAAATAATTTGGGGCCGAAGCTTGTACCGTGTTAAATGGTTGGGTTGAATTGTTCCTCAGTAATGTCCACCCAATTATTCTTCACGTTAAGGACCTAATCTAATTTAAGGTAACACTACCATGTTAATTATCTCCAATGTCTTCTCTACCAATTTCAATGCAATTGTATATCAGCTGCGGTGTCCGAGTGGTTAAGGAGTTGGACTTGAAATCCAATGGGTTCTACCCGCACAGGTTCGAATCCTGTCCGCAGCGAAATTTTTATTTAATCAACGTATTGAGATTATTTTAAAATAACAACTAAATAAGCTGTAACCAATAAGTATTAGAAAAAATAAAATAATTCCGCCTCGTAGCAACTGCATGAAATATGCGATACCTCGGAAAATCGAAGTATTTGTCCAACTTCACTGAATTAGGTAATAGGCTATATCTTTATTTAGTTAAATTGCAAAAAGTCTTGCTTGCTTTGTTTTTTGTGACGGCAACTATGCTCATTCCAGTAGTGTGCCGATTCGGAGATTTGTTTATCTCTTGGCGGCTAATTACTTTTAATGTTTCTGTATAGGTTATTTATATTATGTTTTTCATACGTAAATGGCGTTTTTGGAAGCAGAAACTCAATTTCTTATGCTAACATATTTAAATATGTCGGACTGCAGAGAAAACAAATCTATCATAATCTAAGTTGTTACTTACTTACTCACTGGTACTCGAACCCGTAGGTTCATGGCAGCGCGGACATAAGCTCTCCATACATCCCTATCCTGAGCTAATGTTTTCCAATCATTCCCTGTATAATCCACTTCCCTCAAATCATAGTCAGTTATTCTCCTACCTCATTCTCGGTCTACAAACTGGGCGCTTTCCCTCTGGCTTTCCTACAAGAAGCCATCATTCACATCTTTCATTTCCCATAGAGCGCAACATGTCCTGCCCATTGCAGTCGACGAGACTTAACTGTTCTTATTATATCTGGCTTCCTATAAAGACCATGTATTTCAATGTTATGTAGTCTTCTCTATTCACCAGTCTGTTCATCTCTCTTTGGTCCAAACATTTTCCTAAGTACTTTATTCTCAAATATTTGTAATCTCCTTTCCTCCCTTAAAGTAAGAGTCCATGTTTCGCACCCATATAATATAACTGGTAGAATAATAGTTTTATATATTTTCAGTTTAACGTTTTTTGAAAGGAGTTAGGACATCAAAAGTCTCTGCAATGCATAATAGCACGCATTTCCAGAATTAAGCCTATGTTTAATTTCTTTGTGCATCTCATTCCTATTTGTGATTATTGTTCCTAAGTTGTTACCTTTTGAATATTATATCTTATAGCATATATTGTTATTTTAATTGTTAATTAAATTGTATTATACTCACTGCGACGAAGCAAACATTCATTTAAACTCTCACTTCTAATGGTTGGGTTTCCCTGATTTTGGAGAATACCTTCCTCGTTTTATTATAATGGCATATACTGAGTTTTGTTGTGAAATATCGAACATTACGACTGCTAGAGCGATTTTTACATTTTCGTTTCAAGTGAACGCCTCTCCCAATGGCGCGAACTTGCTGGTTGACAAACTAGATCTTATTTTTTTAAATTGATTGTTATATGCCAAGTTTTATTTCCGTGAAACAAAAATTGCAGCTGTTACAGCATTAAAACACACACACGTTTATATATATATAAAGTTCGGTCATGATCATTTTCGGCGTCTACTAGATAGGATCGGTGCAGATCTATTCAAAAATATTTTCATTATAACAACCCCAATATCTCTAATCCCTCGGAATTCGCTAAAAAAAAAAGGAAATTAAATAATTTCGTAGCTATATCTTTGAGGCATTCTTTGATAATCCTTATAACATAATATTTTAATTTTGACATTCATTCCTACATTACACTTATTTTGACTATTGTACCGCAAATATCTAGGTAGGTATGTTGCAAAGAGCTCTATTCATATCGAATATCTTTTAATGCATCTTCGATAATATCTCCTGCCACCAATATTTCCTTTTCCTCTTATTGCGACATCTACCAAGCTATTTCGATACTACATCCTATATCGTTAAGTCACGTGATATTTGGAACATATTGTAAACTATCATCAATTAACATTCAGACTAATTCATAAGACAAGAGTTGATGAATGTCAAACATTCCCAAAGCCTCTGCTTCTTGAACGATTCACTGTTTCCTAAGTCCAAAATCTCCTGGCTCCTGAAATATGTATTTGAGCTCATTAGTTTTATATTTCAAAATATTCAGTTTACAGTCGTCTAATATCTGTAAAATTTAAATCTGAAGATTAGAGACAAAACAAATAAACAGAACTAAAGGACTTTTAACATACAGTCGACTGCTGGCCTCACAGCCACATGTGTCAATCACAAAAGTGAATGATCATCCCGCCAGTTAGAGTTGTCATGTGGACAGCAAGTTGTTTTCCCATAATTATAGCTGGTCATCTCAACATGGAGGGGTTATTTATCGTAACTATCTAAATTCGTCACGATGCTGGAAGGAACTCAGGTCCCATACAATGGCTTAAATCCATGACAATCTCCAATCCAAGGCGCATCCCGTAATTATGCGCCAAGCTATGATCTTAGCTCGACAACTGTACGGTACGCAAGATTATATACCAGACAGTATTTTCTTTGTGGATAAATCCACATTCGTTCTCCAGAGTGATTCTTCACTATTTCGCAACTGGAAATAATCTGAAATATGATTTCATCCCTCAAATTTATAAGAAAACTTAATGTAATCTGTCTGTTTACAATCATAATCCCCATGTGGGTTCTCTAAGGAATCACTAATGAGATAAAACATATAAATCCCATAAATATTAGACCTAATGATATTCAATCAAATAAAAATGTTATTACAATAATATTTGCATCAATTCTGTACCAATTTCCACGTATTACATGTCAGCTGCGGTGTCCGAGTGGTTAAGGAGTTGGACTTGAAATCCAATGGGTTCTACCCGCACAGGTTCGAGTCCTGTCCGCAGCGAAATTTTTATTTAATCAACATAATGAGATTATTTTAACATAGCAATACCCAAATAAATTATTAAAAAAACTGTAACCAATGTATTAGGAAAAAAAAAAGAAGATGAAGTCCGTCACGTTAGCAACTGCATAAACCAAGCGATACCTCGGAAAATGGAAGTAATTGTCCGATTTCACTGAAGGTAATTGTCTATATCTTTATTTTGTTAAATTGCAGAAACTTTTGCATTAATATTTGAGTTAATCGTTCCAACCTCTCATTTAATAAAATAAACTAATTCATCATCGTTAAATTCCATATGGTGGGATAAGCATATTTGGAAAGACACAAAAAATATATTGGTAAAACATTGGTAGAATCTGTTGCAATGTATGGAAGTGAGGTATGGACAATCAGTAAGTACTACAAGAATAGACTAATAGCTCTAGAAATGGATTATTTACACAGAAGTGCCAGAAAGTCAAAATTAGAACATGTCACAAATTAGAAACATAATGGAAGTAGAAGAAAGCATAATTGAAAGAATTGAGGAGAAGGAATTAAAGTGGTTAGGACATGTTTTAAGAATGGAAGATAAGCGATGGCCGTCGCAACTATATCAATGACATCCGAACAGAAAGAAGAAAAGAGGGAGACCAAAGTTAACATGGAAGGAAAACATGAAGACAGTAATGCAAGTTAGAGGGCTAAGCATCGAAGATGCCCAAGATCGTAGGCTTTGGAGGTTTGGCACAGGAAGACGGCAGCAGCTGTAAAAACCCGAAGATAGATAGATAGATAGAACTAATTCATTTGAAAATTAATTAGTGGTGACAATGTAACAATGTAAATATTTTTATGATTTATTCTAATTATATTTACATTATTTTATTAATTTAAGTGTGGACCCACAATAAATTTTACAAACTTATACACCATACCAAAGGAATATGTATAATAAAATAAATTCTCAAAAAAAAGTGGGATGTACCGTTACATGATTAAATTTAGGCTTGAGATTTTTTTAAGAAAATCTTCAGACTCGAAACTCACGTCTTAAATTCCCTCACGGAGGACTTGTCCCTTGTATTTTTCCATCCTAATAAATCCATCGGCCAGTGCCGAGTTTGAACCCGCGACATTTGGGTCTAGAGACAAGAAACGTAACACCTATACCACTGATGCCGATAATATAACGCAGACATGGGTTAATAATGACGATAATGAAGCAATGTTGCTATTCAGAGACCCAAATCCAGCTAATTAGAGCATAATCAAACAATTTGGAGAGTATTTACCAGAGTTTGAAATCTAGAATTATCTTTTTCCATGATACCATGATATAATCATTATTTTTAATTAATGCATTTAAAAATAATGCCTGATTTATTGATAAAAATATAAATCAATATTTGAGTTTTATTCATTAAATGAAAATAAGGGGATAGTCCACTTTAACTTACCTGATATATTTTCAGTTATATATAACAACAGTGTGCTTGCACCAGAGTCTATAGAGCCAGCGATAACCCACCATCGAACCATATATCGATTATTAGCGTTTTTTTTTGTTTTATGTATTTAGACACATTTAAAATATAACGAACTTAAAAGCTAACTAACTCATACTTAGCCTAATTCAATTACTCTAACCTAGGGTGGATCCCATGAAACGCCCTTTTTCTCACTCCTTAATAATCGCAACCATCGATAACCCACTGGTTCCAACTACATAATACTCGTATACTATCTGGAGAAAATAGCAAGTCACCATCACAATACGTGTATTTGAATTAATACTTAAAAATCTAAAATTAAATTATAAAAATTGTTTTAAATATTTAAAAATATTTTAAAATGTTATTAAATACAGAAGAAGAGTTATAATTGACAACAATAAACTGACAAATCAAGGGTAAGTGTTTCTATGCTTGAGCCGAAAATCATCTATGAGCGATTAATTTTTTCAATTAAAATTAATTCTTGATAAAAAAATTCACTCAAAAAATAAACATCAGACTGAATAAAAATATATATTTTTTCCGTTGTGCACATAAATGGTAATTCGGGGATATTAAACATATTAAGTAAATACGGTTACACTCATCTCTCCCTCTCTCTTCTTAATTCTCAGAATGATTACGGCTGCTAAGTTAGCAAGCTATTTTTTTTTCCCGAGCGGTGCTAACAAATCTCCAATTATGTAAACAATCCAGGAAACAGTTTATTACTGATTGTCAGTGTGTACACATCGTTTATAATCTAAAAGTTGAAGGTAATATAAATTTAAACTCATGCATCTATGAAGCCTTCGATATAAATTCTGAAGAAAACACAAGTAAATGTAATAACCGTAAAAAAAATTCTTATTGGTATTTATGTGTATTATTATTTAAATATTTAAATATCCACTTCGTCAAAATTATCTAAGAAGGAAATTCACTAAAAAAAAAAAAACATTACAACCAGTGAGTAAAATATATATTTTGTCAATCAAACTGTATATTTCAGATTTAAAAAAATATAACTTACAAATGACTATTTAACTCATGCCCCAAATGGGAGTCAATGACCAATCACATTTCAATGACATTTCATTACAACCAATCACAGTCGTATTTCGCCTAAAATTTACCAACTAAAGTTTATCATAATAAAGAAAGCACCTCCTTTTTAACATTCTGAATAGGTCATAGCATTATTTTGCAGTGACTGACCCTCTAAGAAATGCGGCTACCAGATTGTATATATAGTGCATGAATGTCAGCAGAAAGCGCATGCGATAGATAATATAAAAACATTTGTAGAAATTGATTATACCACAAAAAAAAAACACTGTTCGCACTTTCTTAACGAATTATTTTCCAGGAAACGGCGTTGCTTATAAATTTCTCCACTAGGGTGCATTCTTACAATATTGCGATCCTTTGGTAATACGTTCGTCGCCGTGGCGTAGTCGGTAGAGTCCCTACCTTCCACTCCGGCGACCGGGGTTCGATTCCCGGCGGGGTAGGGGATTTTAAATCTCCACCTTGGGTCTGGATGTGTGTCCTGTCTTGTGTTTGTATGTGTGAATAAAATAAATAGGTTAACAAAGTTAAACAAAAAGGAAAAACAGTATAAACGAAAAGAAAATGACAAAGAAAGAAATTTAAAAAAAGTAATAAATTATATTATGATCTGGTTCCAGTGATGAACAAAGGAAGGAAATGAAGCGTACCAATCGTTTCTCATTTGTTTTCAAACATCGCCGTTTACATTAAACATATAAATATTTTAAAATAACTATAGTTAAATAATGATTTATGAGTAAACAGCTTAATTTTATTCGTTAAATAGTCCTAACAAATGCCACTCTTGATTTCCAAATAATTTGGAAATCACTCGTGGCATTACTTATGATAATCTTATTAATTAATCGAAAATGTTGCTCAGAAATAATGATCAAGGTATGATTTTTTCAGCTCTTGGTCACAAAATAATAATCACTATTGATAGAATTCTAACTTCATTTTAAAAATTGCCAGATAAAAATTTCGATCTGATTTAATTTTCATTTATTTATTTTTAATTATCGATTTCAAACCCTGGTATTTATTTGTAACCTTTCTTTCAGCTGTGGGTGGGTGTAATCAATTGAGCACATCGGAGGGAGAAAAGAACTTGCATAACAAATTTAAGTAAAATCGTTGGTCTCTCAGAAGTAAAACTTGTAAAACCGCATGTTTAAAACATTGTTTGCATGTAGCGTTTTCACTTTTTAAATAATACAAAATAACACTTGTCACCAAGACAACCTACTTAAACATTTGCTGCCCACATAGCCTTTTTTTGCTTTGTTTTAATTCTTTTTATTCATGTGGTTTTCTGCATGTTATAGCTACAGGTTCAAACAAATTATTTACAGATTATGAGTTAGAGGATAAAGTCTTTTTCAATGATTTGATTATTCATATTAAGAAAACAACAAGAAAACATTACACACTCTCTATCTTTACCTTAGTTTAACCTCTCCCTTCATAGGTATTATTTTACATGCCCCATGCCACGGTCTCCTTATAGGGAGACAACCTACCGGGAGATGGACTGGCTGTTCTATGCCACCAGTGAATATTCGATCGGAGAACAAGTGACTTTTAGCGTTGTGTTGGCCAATGTGATAACACACGTTCCCGTTAGAGCCAATTGCCAACATGTTTGCTCACATCTATGAGGATTCAAAATTGTCTAATAATGTTATAAAATTGTTTGAAAAAGTTCAAAATATTAAATGATATTAGTAAATACGGAAGAAAAGCTATAGTTTACAACAATATAACTGAAAAATCAAGTGCTAGTAGAAGTGCAGTTGAGCCGAGGATTCTATCCCAAGGATTCGCCTATATTAGCGGGCAAGTTAGGGTGAAAAAATGGACAAGTTAGTATTAGACGGGCACGTTGGTGTTAGTTTGGGCAAGTTAGGTTGAGAAAATGGGCGAGTTAGTACATCAGATTAGTTTAGCGTTTTCTTGTTTGCTAGCGGGTTTTTGTGATAAGTTGGCTACACTGCCTGAACAATGACTAATACACATTTTACTTTGCAAGTATGTTGATTTTAGGTTAGTTTGAGCTCAACTTCTCCCTTTATTTTAAGGAATTTTCAATTTTTTTTTGGAAAATCAACATAACTTATATATTTCTCTCAGGTAATTATTTACATATTGAAACAATAAATTGTGTGTGTTTTCCATTTTTTTATTTGAATTTATGTTGATGGTAAAGTGGCATTTAATCCCCGAAGGATAGTTTTTAATGTAATTGCTGGTCTGTTAATTTCATCTATTATGTAAAGGAGTCGTAGTGAAAAACGTTGCAATACGGCAGAAATACATTGTTGATTCAAAATACCTGTATTATTAAGGAACCCGTTAAAATACAAGAACATTATTCACCATCAAAATTATTCTCCACATTTAATTAATTGAATATTTTTGGGAATTCAGTGAACCATTAAACATATTGCACGCGTCGCCTCTGATTAACATGCGGAGATTCTGTCATAATATAATAAATATACTTAAGTAATGAATTTCTTGGGCGTCCGTAGTTCCGCGTGCTGATAAATTATTCGTATCTTCCTTTAGTACGTGTTTACTTTCTCCCGTAGCTAAATCTGTCAGTCATTCACACGTAGGAATTTGAGAAATCGATTAAAACTGCATTCCATTTCACTTAATACACGAATTCCAGGTCATTGCCACTATATCTGTCATTTTAATGTTACATTTCCAGAAGACAGGAGTGAAAGAAAACTATTATGTTATCACAAAATTAAATCTTTATAAACTTATATCAAACTTTTGGAACCACTTCGTTTATAAATACTTAGATCTGGGTCTGGGATAACCAAATACGGACGTTGTTTTAGATTCCTTGCTTCTTTAATTCGTTATTGCGCGAGTTGGCTCAGACGGTAGTGTTTGTGATTTCGTATTCGAAAATTCACAGATCCAAACTCTAATGGCGGCCAATCTGGCGGAGTTCCTTTTCTTTCGCTACCTATCGTAGGTACCCAAATTCTTCAGGATGCTGGATACATTTTTGGACTATCTACCATCCCTGGATTACCTTGGGGGAACTACCCATACACCCAAGATTTTCTACATTCAGGTCACCACTTTTACAAGGTTTCAGGATTGTCTTTATTGCAGCGCATTGTTGAGCTAATAGTAAACCAATTCGCTTACCTTTTGGCGATCTCACAATTGGTCCAAGAGTCCAGCGGGCTTAGCCGGGATGTCTGATATGCACTGCCAAGGCCTCGCAAGTATACCGATTTTTCCTCCTGAACGCCAGCTGAGGACGTGTCCTGGAGCGTGGAGTCTGTCGCAAGAACAGACCCCACAGTATGAGCTTTTTAGTCCACCAGTCTTAAAATGAGCAGCAAATCAGCGCCCGGGCGGCGTGTGGCATGTAAATGTACATATAAGATGAGAGGTTAAACTATGATGGAGAAGAAGTTACTTTTCTAAAATTACTTATTACTTAATTAGTTTTAATTTGATTTTAATTGAATTTGTCAAAGTAAAGGAGGTATTGTAAAAATTACACTATTGACCGAACATGAGTTAGATTTTTTCCAGTTTTAAGTAAAAAAAAAAACAATTTTTAAAAACTAGATAGGTACTGCAAGAATATTTCTAATTCATTGCAGCTTCTCGCTAATTAGATGTCGAGGCATTTGCCTGCTTTAAGGAGTCATATTTACTCCCTCCGCTTACCCGCTCTCCATTATTACGTTATTGACATTGCCCCAATCATATTTCGTCATCATCATCATCATTACGGCTAGGATTTTTATGTAATATAAGATAAGATTGCAATGCAGTAAATATATATTATTCAACTGTTTGTGTATGAAACCAAGATAAAAGAAGCCACAAGTCTTACTTCTCACATACTACGTTGCAATCTTAACTTTTAGTACATAAAAATCCTAGCCATAATCATCATCATCATCGTCGTCATGAATATTTTAGGTTTAGGCTCAATTGAGCCTGTTCCTATATCCCAAGATGTTCTTGATTTTTCAACGTTGTTTATGTCTTCCTCCGTGTCTTTAGGTTGGTATTGGAATACCTTTTTTTTTTTGTAAACGATTTGAATCCATTCTGTGGAGGTGATTTATCTAATTTTTTTGTGTGTTTGGATATCTTATACTATGTTTTGAAATTGTAACCTTTTACGAATGCCAATATTACTATCTTTTTAAGTTAATGCCCAAATATAGTTCCCAGTTTCATATTAATCCAAATTTGTAACCGGACATGGAAAATTTCAGGCATATTTATATACATTTAAAATATCATCAAATACAACTTGTAAATGTGGAGAAGATATTTAAACAGTCAAACATGTTTTATTTAATTGTCCAATGTTGTGGTTTGAACGTTACAAACTTGAATCATATTTGAATTTTAATGAAAAAGATTATTCCTGTCCTCTTTATCATGTTCTTAACAACGAAAAATGTTATAATTACTTCATTTCTTTTGTAAATAGTGTTTATTCTCAACTATAATTTAATATTGCTCTGTTCATCTTTGTTATAATATTGTTATGTATTTGTATTTTGTTCTACTGTTTTATGTTAATTTACTTCCTATATTTACAGAATTATAACAATTATGTACCGTAAGGTGTCCCGCGCCGTAGCCGAGCGGTTAAGGTAGGAAGCCTTGGCGCAGAGCTACGGGACTTGCGCTGGTTCGAGTCTCCATGGGGGAAGAAATTTTCTCATGGTATTTCGGCCAGTATGGGACCGGTGCCCACCCAGCATCGTGAGGCAATTGGGTAGCTACAATAAGTAGCGGTTCCAGGTTGAGGAACCAGCTATAACGGCTGGGGGACTCGACATGCTAACCACATGTCACCCCTACACTGGCTGTTGATCATCTACCTCTGTGATTGACACATGTGGATGTGAAGGGCCAGCAGCCGGCTGGTAAAAGGGCAACCGCTGAAAAGTGGAAAGACCCTCAATCGGATATACCGTAAGGTAATGAAGGGTTTTCATATAATGGATATGATGTTTTTTATCCAACCTACTCATACCTAAAAGAGGACGTAAAAATATCATCTCTGCAGATTTTATGTCTAAAATCAAAATCCAGTTTTGCCTATTATATTTAAGGAGACTTTTGCTGTTATATTGTGTAATCGTAGTTTAGTTTCTTTGGACATAATTATTTAACATTTTTAAACACTTAAATGAAGTTCCAATGTAATTATTAGGGAGATTGCAACATAGTATAGCGATAAAATTAATTTAATAAGTCTTTATATCCAATCAACAGATTTTTTTATAAGATAACTTACAAAACCGTTTCTCAATAATTTTTGTGTGGATCTAGCAATATTACATTTATATTTTACGTCTTACTTTTAAATTAAAAAAGAAATAATGTAAATAGAACACTATTTCTTTTTAATTTAAAAGTAAAATGTGTAATATAAATGTAATAATGCTAGATTCCACACAAAAATTATTAAGAAACGTTTTGTAAGTTATATTATAAAAAAAATCAGTTGATTGGATATAAAAAACTTATTACATTAATTTTATCACTATACTATATTGCAATCTTAACTTTTACAACATAAAAATTCTCTCCCTAGTAATTATATTAAACGTATTTTCATTAGTCAGATCAAGATCACTGCTTAGCTGACATGTTGATCCAATTTACATCCTAAGATGCAAGGGTTGATGTAGATCTCGTGTTGTATCATACAACCCTGCGCTCTGTGTAGGACATGAAGGGACAGGGGATATACTCTTCTATATGATCTTGATCTCACTAGTTAAAATACGTGAACTATACACTGACCTTAAATAAAACAGTATTTGTTTAAAATACATCATCATCATCATCATCTTAAGGCACGACAACTTCAAAAGTGAAAGTTTTGGCCTTCTGAACAATCCTCCTCCTTGCCAATCTGTCTCTTGCCATATTCAAATTAGTCACTTTCATTTTATTTAGATCGTTCATTGTGTCATCCTCCCATCTGATCTTCGATCTTCCAACAGCTCTGCCTCCTATAGGTTTCCATTTGTAGAGTTTTTTGACCAGTCTCTGATCATCCATTCTTATCAAATGTCCAAGCCAATCAATTCTGAGAGATCTTATATGGTTTACTATATTCTGATTTTTGATTAATTTGTTTAGTTCGTTATTTGTTTTGATTCTCCAACATTTATCAGTTCCTCTATTTGGTCCAAATATTCTTCTTAAAATTTCCTTTAAAACATTAATAATTTCTGTTTTATTGTTTCTTTTAGGACCCAAGTTTCACAAGCATATGTAACTACTGGTCTAATGAGTGTTTTGTATAACCTTATTTTTGCAGTTTTTGATATTAATTTGATTTTAAATAAGGTCATATTTGCAAAATAAGCTTTATTCCCATTTATCAATCTTTCCTTAATTTCCTCTTCTAATGCATTATGTCCATTTACTTTGGTACCTAAGTATTTAAATGATTCTACTGTGTTAATTTGCATGTCGTCAATTTGTAGATTTTCCGATTTTCTGTTGTGATTACGAATTGAAATCTGGTTATATCCCCCCCACAGTTCCTACAAGGACCGAGGCAAGGATAATTAGTATTTTTAATATTTTGTTTTCTCTTGATTTATTATTAGATCAAATTTTTTAGATTTCTCTTTCAATTTTGTGAAGGTTTCACACAACGCTTGTCTGGTTCTTGCTGTAATTAGTATGTCATTGCATAAGCTATACACTGTTTGAGTTGATTAAAATACACATGCAAAAACTTATTGAAATCAAATATTAAGAAAACAGGCCTCATGGGCTTGTGGTCAGCGTTCCTGACTACTTTTCATGAGGTCCCGGGTTCGATTCCAGATCAGACCATAGGCATTTTTCCTTAAAGGAAATTATTCTTGTGGTTGCCCATGGTCTGGAATTTAGGTCAAGTTTAGATTAAGAACTCTCCTGGCACTTCATTATCATTTATCACCCATAATATCATCGGGATATTGTAACTCCGTCTTCCGGGTGCCCAAACCTAAGAAATGGATTACAATTCTGCCAATGCCAGGGGAGAAAGCCAGACAATCTGGTGACATTAAAAAAAAAACATATCGTGATCGGAATCATGATTAAAAACACTTTGAGCAATCTATCCTATCTTCCATGGCAATCTTTGAATCGCAGAGCTAATAGCTGAAGGTTTAAGGAATTTGGTTAAGTAAAATACTAACTACTTGTTTGAGATAAGACAATTATTTGTATCTTGGATAATAAATTAGGAACCATAAATTAAAAATTTTATTTTAGAATAAATTTAGAAAATTCCGTGAGATAATCTGGGAAGTTTATCGAGTGTGCTATTAAAATAGGCATGTCATTTTTTTTTCTTGACGTTTAACCTTGACTGAAGTCGTGTCCATTACTTTCCCTTTAGTTTCACTCAAATTATAAGATACATATTTCCTGCATAGGAAAAGCAAAGCATAAGTCGTCAACCTTTGACTCTTTAAACCTCATAATTTTTTCCAAGTTTAACAAGCATCCGCAAGTCTGATGTTATTACGTATAGTACCCTCACGTGCAATACTGCAAGGTTATATAGGACAGTCAAATGCTTTGCTCTGAAATGCCATATATATATATATATATATATATATATATATATGTAGTTTAACGATATTAACTGCTTATAGAATGCCTTACATAAACTGTTTGAATTAGGAAATTAATTGTCTAAAATTTAAAATGGTCCCTGAAATTTCCATTGATTTCCTGTTTCATTATATTCTCTTCTTAGACTTCTACCTTCTGTATAATGTTATCCCTAAATTTATACAGAGTGATTTAAAATTATTATCACACACTTTAAGGGTTATAGAAAATATTTAATAGATAAAATGTTGATCAGGTACCCATAACCAGAAATATACTGTTACAGTGTTGCAATAACGAAAAGATAAAAAAAAATTATGATTCTAGATATAATGAACCTACACTTGTCCATATCTGGCATTCCACATTTCCTGAAATGTTTAAGCTACATTTCGTCAGTTAAAAAATTACCATCGCTGCCATTAGAGAATTAATTTCAATTTTAAGAAACAATCCTTACAAAATGTCTACTTTATAGTATGTATACTTGAATTACAATTTGAAAATTTTAAAATGTATTTACAAAATGTATTTCATCAATTTCGAAAATTAATTGTCTGTATCACTTTGTCCTTGAGGCAATCCTCTAATGAGGAAAGTTATATATATAATAAAAAAGTGAAAAGTTCACTTGTCAAACCATATCAGCCCAAGAGTGTTCAGTGGCACATTTTTCAAGTGTTTCTAACAGGAAAGTCAAATATTTGAAATCCATGTCAGATTGTATGTAGAAGACACATTACATCAGTTGACTTCAGTCCCTGCTCTTTGTCAATGTGTATTAATGTACTACTGGTATGAAGTAGATTTGAAATTTCGATTCTTATCATTTGAAAGCGGAATTTGTTACGTGATACCGATAACTTTCCTGTACTGGTATTGACTGTACCACAGCGATAGGGAGGGGGTGATAGGGTGTATTAAATGTCTGATACCTATCGGGCGATTATTTTGTAATATAAACATTAGGAAACAATATCTTCTTCTTGTAAGCCCATGTTTCCCTTAACAGAGATTTAGGCGCTCTTCCCCTACAGGGAAGAATTTCAACCATATTAATTTAGTTACACTTGTTTTCGTATAGATGTCATTTGAGTGGTCTGTGGTCAGCGTTCGGCCTCATACTGACATCTAGGAAACCAAGGTAGTACTAGGACGGGAAAATTCGGTAAATTTTGCTTAGAGGCCTTTTCATTCAGGTTTAAGGATATTTTACGAGCCTGAAAATCTTCAGACTCGGAACCCACGGCTTAAAGTCCCTCCCGGAGGACTTGCTCCTTGGATTTTTCCATCCTAAAAATCCATCGACCCCGGCCAGGTTTGAACCCGTGACCCTCGGGACTAGAGGCAAGGAGCATAACCACTAGTCCACCGCGGCCAAGGCGCATAATACAATAAAATGTACTAAAGTTATATATTGCTTACAAGGTAATTAGACGTTTTAAAACAAGGATATCGAATTAACATTTGTTTTCGTTTTAGATGGCATTTCACTACACTTAAGATCAGGCACGCGCAATATCAACTACAGACGTACTTTACAAAACTCCACTCCTTAACTAAATGAAAAGTTGTTTATTGCATCTGTCTTTTTACATGACAGAGCTCTCTTCATAGCCCGGTAGATATGCAGCTATGTGATATACTCCATCCCACCCCCTCACTCGCGTTCTCGTATAGTCTATACCGATACGAAGTAAGCCTTCCACATTGTGGCACAGATTCCGCTCTCTGCTTATCATTATTGCACCAAAACTGTAGATTTCCTGAAACACGTTTTTCATAAGTAATGCCACGAGTGATTTCCAATTTATCTAGAGAATTTGGAAATGAAAAGTGGCATTTGTTAGGATTATTTAACGAATAAAATTAAGCTGTTTACTCACAAATCATTATCTAACTATAGTTATTTTAAAATATTTATATATTTAATGTGGAAAGCAACGGGAAGCTACCACACCTACAATTCCCTAGTAAAGCTGCAAGCATAGCATGAAAATGCTATGATTGCAGTGAAGGACCTGCCTTTGGGCAGAATTACTATGGATGGATATATTTTATGTAAACGGCAATGTTTGTAAACAAATGAGAAACGATTGGTACACTTCATTTGCTTCTTTTGTTCATCACTGCAACCAGATCATATTATGTATTGCCAAAGGATCGCAATATTATAAGAATGCACCCTAGTGGACAAATTTATAATCAACATTATTGGTATTAACAAGCGAATGATGACAAATCTCAAGAGCTTCAGAACATTTGAATACTACTACTACTATAAAGGTATTAATTAATTTCTGATGTCCTATGATGTAAATATGCCAATTGTATTTTTCTGCAACGTCATTTCCTGGAAAATAATTCGTTTAAGAAAGTACAAGCAGTGTTTTTTTTTGTGGTATAATCAATTGCTACAAATGTTTTTATATTATCTCCCGCATGCACTACGAGCTGACATTCATGCACTATATATACAATGTCTGGAAGCCGTATTTCTTATGGAGTCAGTCACGGCAAAATAATGCTATGACCTATTCAGAATGTTAAAAAGGAGGTGCTTTCTTTAATATGATAAACTTTGATAAATTCGAGGCGAAACACGACATGATTGGTTGTAAATAAAAATCATTTGACTCCCATTTTGGGGCATGAGTTAAATAGTCATAAAAAAACTTTATATACCAAGTTCCCTTTACCTCTTTAACTGCTAATGATGAACATGTTCCGAAAGACATGCAAAGTTTTTTTTTTTTTAGTTGAAAGTTTACTTTCTTGAGGACGACTGAGATCTCAAGTACATATGCTATTATTTTACCTTTTATAAATTCGCTTTACAAACCCCAAAACTGTATAAGAGGAGTTCTAAATCACTCTGTATAAATTAACTGAAGATAAAGCCGATAAATATGAAAGGACAAGTTGTATAATACAATTTTATGAGACACATTAGTTAAGCAAATCCAGTGTATACGTGGTTGGAATAAGATATTGGGAATAAACATGAAAGTTAGTTTAAAGAATTGTGACAATTTAGGTTTTTGATTCTCTTATGGCGAAGCATACAGTTTAAAACGACAGAGAAATCAGGAAACGGGAATCTATATTCAAATCTCGTTTCCAAATGGACAAATTCTTACCGAGTGTGCTCGTGCATGACTGTTGGCTGTGTTCATCTTACATAGTTTATCGACATTTATTATTATTCTTTTTCTTAGTTTATACTTCCTCGTTATCGAAATTAATTTTACAACTTATATGATAAAACTTTAGGAGTAAGCGGTATTGTACTCGTAGTTGGTTAAGGCGGTACGCTACAAATTGAAAGGTCGATAATATTCGAATCCAGTTGAGGATCTGGATTTTTAATCTTCTCTAAACTTCTGGAGGCAGCATGGCCCTAAGTCGACTCAAAAAGCACAATATATAATTATGTCTAGTGTTCTTGGGGTGAAGGTGGTCAAGCAGGGCTGACAATCCGGCTGACATCTTCTAATCACTTTTCTATAAAGGTAGGAGCCTTAAATTTCTATTAATCCAAGGGCTTTCTAAGGTCTGTAGTGGGATAATTGTATCTTTACTTTTCATGAGAAAAAAATTACCACAATTTATTTTTAAATCAACAACGAAAAATAATACTAGTACTACCGAATCCGATGTTCATGGCCGCGCGGATATAAACTCTCCGTTCATCCCTATCCTGGGCTAATATTTTCAAATTATTTCCTGTACAATTCATCCCCTTTAAGTCATAGTTAATGTTTATTCTCCCATATAATTTTTGGTATACTTACAATAAGTGAATATAAATAAATAAAATTTAATACTTGACAGTATCAGTTATGTAATAAGTTATTTTTTATACAAAATGACTGTGGTAAATCTCAATAATTAAAAAATAATAAATCATAAAAATAAACAACGCTAAATAAAACAATGCTCCGCGCCGTAAAGTATCAGAAACACTATAAAATATAAGCAGTGGTATATTACAATGCGAGGTTGGGATGTGGTTTTTACAGAACGGAGGAAATTATTAAAAACCGAGCGATAGCCAGGTTTTCAATTTCCGATATTCTGTAAAACCCTTCACAAACGTGTGTTGTACATTGTTTTTTGCACGATGGTGTTTTAAAAATTCAATGTGCATTTAGAAGAAACAGGTCTACAACAGATCAGATTTTTAGTATAAGACAGATTTTAGAAAAGAAATGGGAATATAATGGTACTGTACATCAATTATATGTAGACTTCAAAAAAACATATGATTCAATTAAGAGGCAGAAGTTATATAGTATCCTGCCGGAGTTCGGAATTCCTAAAAAGTTAGTTAGACTTATACAAATGTGTCTAAATGACACAAAGAGTAGGGTGCGTGTAGGCAAACAGTTTTCGGACACTTTTGAAATCCAGAATGAGTTGAAGCAAGGAGATACACTATCTCCTCTACTATTTAATTTTGTACTAGAGCATGCCATTAAATCTTTAGAGAATGAGGAAGGCTTACAACTGAATGGTATTAATAAGCTGTTAGTTTATGCTGATGATGTAGTATTATTGGCCGATAGCGAGGAGATACTAAAGGTCAACACGCACATACTATTGAGTAACACTAAGAAATTAGGACTGGAAGTAAATATCAATAAAACTAAATATATGGTCACACGCAGAAATTCATTATATAATGGAAATGGACAGCTAATGACAAATGAGGGAAATTTTGAGGAAGTGGCTGAATTCAAATAATCACAAATAGGAATGAGATGCACAAAGAAATTAAACATAGGCTCAATTCTGGAAATGCGTGCTATTATGCATTGCAGAGACTCTTGATGTCCCAATTCCTTTAAAGAAAACGTTAAACTGAAAATATATAAAACTATTATTCTACCAGTTATATTATATGGGTGCGAAACATGGACTCTTACTTTAAGGGAGAAAAGGAGATTACAAGTATTTGAGAATAAAGTACTTAGGAACATTTTTAGACCAAAGAGAGATGAACAGACAGGTGAATGGAGAAGACTTACATAACAATGAACTACATGGTCTTTATAGGAAGCCAGATATAATGAGAACAGTTAAGTCTCGTAGACTGCGATGAGCAGGACATGTTGCACGTATGGGGAATGAAAGACTTGCATGGAAGCTTCTTGTAGGAAAGCCAGAGTGAAAACTCCCAGTTGGTAGACCAAGAATGAGGTGGGAGAATAACATTAACTATGATTTGAGGGAAGTAGATTATACAGGGAATGATTGGAAAGCATTAGCTCAGGATAGGGATGTATGGAGAGCTTATGTCCGCGGGGCCATGGACCTACGGGTTCGATAGTGCCAGTGAGTAAGTAAGTAAAACAATATCATCTTTGTTGGAAATATTTACGTCCATTATAAACAACTGACTTACGTTAGCAGTCTGGACAATGTTTATACGATAAATGCCGAAAATAATTTAGTTGAGACTATTTCAGGCCGTGACACCATTCAGACATAAAATGGCGGCAGGTACGTATTTATTGTTTTATTCATTCACAGTGTTCTGCCCAAGAGCAGGTCTTTGATTGCAAACTTAGCATTCTCCACTCTTTCCTTAACTCAGCTTTCCTTTTTTGTATCCGCATTAAAACCATTTATTTTAATATTGTCTATAATCTGATGTCTTTTTGTGCCTCTAACTTTCTTTCCGTTGATCATTCCTTCTAGGGCATCCGTCAGCAGGCATTTTCTTCTTAGTCAGTGGCCAATCCAATTTATTTTCCTCTTCTTTATGAGTTCAGGCATTGTTCTTCCTTCGCCCACTCTGTCTAGCACAACTTTATTTTTTTAATTTTGTCTGTCCATATTGTTTTATATTGTTTCAAATAAAGTTCAGTTCATTTAAAATGCAGTGAATTTTTTCGTATTATAATGTAGGCCTACATTAACACTGTATTTTGGATACATTTTTGTATATACATTGTAGATATGTGATACATAAAGGCAGTGGTTTTACTTCCCGCCCTAGGTAAATAATTTGTAATATTACAGTATAGTTATTTAGTTATTTATAGGTTGGTAACCCCGAAATTTAGGAAATTGAACTTTCAATCATGGTCGCCATTCTTGTAAGTACGACAGAACGCAGTATCGTGCAAAAAATAATCTTAACAAGTAGATTAGGCTAAGTTACAAAACACTAAAAATAATTAAAATCAAGTAAATAAATAAGACAGTAGCAGTGAAATCATTTTGCCCCTTGCCTCTCAGAAGCGTCGATGGGGTGTAGCAGATTTAAACACAGGACAGGGGAATAGATGAGCAGAATCCATATTGGCACCAGTCCTATACAGCATGCAGAGAAGATAGTTAAATATTTCCAGACGGTGAAGATGATTAGCGAGGCAGTCATGTCCTACTGCTATCCGAAATTTTGCGACAGCTTCTTTGCGTGGCCAATCTGGTATTTCAGAAGTAATTTAATTCCTCCATTGGCTTTATTTGGTACTTTATAACAATGCCAGTTGGTGTTCAGATTTTATATTTTAGTGGATGGTAATAACACATCTATGGTTGTGTATTTATTTCATGGGTGCTTGTAGAATTTGAGTGCCTCGTTTTGCAAGTAGATCTGCAGTCTCATTACCTGTGATCCCACATGTGATTGTATCCATTGTAATAGGCCCTACAACTCGCTTCAGGAGGCATATATGGTAAGGTTGTTGTTATATTTTCTACAGTCTGAAACTTCTTTGTTATTAGCCGGTGATACATAATTTGCAGTTACATCAATTGCTGTTTGTGAGTCTAAGATAACATTTAAGACGGATTCTGGCTAGTTAGCGATAATCTATAAACGCATTACTACTACTACTACTAAGTTTATTAACACCACCATAGCCACCACCTCTAATAGAATTGCGTAGCTAATGACTACTATGCTCTGGTTCCGAGGTTCAAACTGGGCGGGATCCATGGCTTTGAGTATGGCTTCTTTCGGAAGGAAAGTAAACCGATTGGTCCCACAGTGCAGATTTACGGCACTTAAAATAATCTGAAGTCTGAAATGACCTAAGCTGTTAAAGAGGCTGTTAAGTGAAAACAGAATAGTATATAAGCCTATGTTTTATTTAAATAACCTCCTTCACAGATAAATTCATTAGCTTTCGCAATTCAAATTTGGGCTGAAAAGGCTGAACATTTTGCACATATATCGCTTATTTTAGGCTTGAGATTTTTACGCGTTCTAAATCTACGACATAGAGCCATTATTTTACTTCCATTACGAAGAAAGCCATAACGTACACATGGTCTTTACGCCGGGTTTGAACTGGCGAACCTAGAAATCAGATAAGGGCATGTTAACCATATGATTATATGATATTCTGTAGATCCTAATTAACTCTTATTCTATAAGATGCATTGGTTTAATTTATTTGATATTTTAATTTAAACAATAGATCTACAGCTGTTTTCTTGGCGTAGCATCGCTGACTCGTATCGGTGGGCTCGCGTTCGATCCCTGGCCGGGATAAGTTTGCTGGATATTTTTTTTTCCTCGCGTGTAAGACAAGTGTCAGGAAACTTTAAGTCCAAAACTGTCCCCGAACATCTTCTAGCCATCAAAATCATCATTATCATATTCGCCATGTTTAGTATGAATGTGTGTGTGAATGGTGTGTTTCATCTTAATGTTGTGTTGTCTCGGAGGAGGCCCTGACATTGAGCTGATCGTTCATTCGGAGAGGCCCTCCATGTATTTGTGTGATTAAAAACAGTATGGATGTGATCCATAGTTAAAATCCCTCTCCCGACAGGTTGTGTCACTGTAAGGCCCGGATTGTGTATTCCACGTAAAAGTGCCTACCTATAAGGTAAGAGGTTAAACTGCGGTAATGAAATAGAATGGAAAATAAAAGAATATTAAAACGAAGGAGCAGAAATTACTTAGATTTATCGAATTACACAGTATTCAGCAATAACTTACAGTTTTAATGATTTTGATTTTACTGCGGTCCGACATATTTAAATAATTGGCACGATAAATTACCGTTTCGCCAATTTAAGGGTTGAATAAAATACAAATACTGTACTGACCCATTTATTGAATTACAGTATACACTAATGACTAAAATAAATGCAGTCATAAAAATAAATTTTGATAAACAAATCTCAACCGCAACCAAATTGAAATTACACAATGTAACTGCAAAATCAAGACTGAAATATAGCAGCGAAAATTGGATACTAAATTCTAAAATCAAATCAAAATTGCAAACGGGACAGATGGGATTTTTACGTTCACTCCTACAGTAGGCTTGCCAAAAATAGACAAGCAAAGAAACACAGATATACGCGATATAAGTTCAAAATATAGCTGAAGAAATTCAGAATTATCAAAGCAATTGGTTACAACATATCCAAAGAATGAACCCATCTCGCTTTACTAAATTAGCATTGCAGTAAAAGACTTCGAGATGAAGGACGATCAAAATTAAGATGGACTGACCAACCACAATTTGAGATCTCATAGGAACAGGCTCAAACGACCTAAACCTAAATACGTTCATGATGATGATAGTAATGACTTACAGTTCTGCTTTTAACTGTTGTCCCACACCTTTATATAACTTGCACAAGAAATTAGCATTTCGATAATCTAAGGGTTAAATAAAATACAAGTACTGTATTTGTGCTACCAGTATTACAAATACCAGTTCTACTATAGAATGTATCTCAGTCTAACAAGTAAGTCTATTTCGTACAGCTATGACGACTTAATCTTAGGGCCTATATGTTTAATTTTTCAGTTTAGATTTATATATTCTGCATAAAATCGTGAGAGATATTCCACGAATCATTTGTTACATGACAAAACAGATGAATTACCAAACAATTTTAATTCCATCTGTTTCGAAACTTTTCATTACAGTTACAAATTTCAAAGAAAGATATTACAGACTCTTGTCATTGCTTTTGCCATTTATTTTTCTAATTGTTTGGGAGGAGAAAATTATAATTACAGTTGTACTGATTATACACTTTTTAAAAACTGAATTATCCAAACCGGATTGCGAGAGCATGACGTAACGTAGCCGGAGTAGTAACCAATCAAATAGCTAGAATATGGTGCCTGATGGATCGTCTGCTTGTTCAACAGCAACTAACCTCACCGTTACCTGAGGGCGTGAACATCTGTCTTGACATTTCAGCAGACCTTTGCAATACGCTGCATCGCTCTGCAACATCAGTTCGTTCGCATCAATGAACAGTACGTGCATTTTCAAAAGATAAATAAATACTTACTCTAACAATTGGATTGGACTCTTCAAAACAATTAACTCATTATTGTGAAACGAAAAAATTGCAATTTAGAAATAAGTGTTCGTAGCGTGTGAATAAACCGTACATAAAAGGAAATTAGGTTAGGAAAGTGCAACTAAAACTGGACTGCATGTGAATTTGATGTGTTGAAATTTGTTTTAATTTAATTCGTGACATTTTCCCACCGATTCTTTGTTTAATTATATAATCAACATATACAACGACAAATCGAGCATCATGAGAAAATGCCGGGCTATTTTTATGGTGAGTAGGCTTTGTCTATTGTTTTTTTATTTTGAGTGTAGTACACTAGATTACAATATCACGCTTGTTAAAGTCATTGATTCAGTATTTTCTCACTACTTAATGTCATTTAAATTTTTTTATAGGTTAGTGAATTACTTTCTTGTTGAATAATTAATTCAATTAGGACTTAACTTAAAGAAACATGTTATTTACTAAGTTGAAAATGTACTTTAAAAAAAGTGTTTTACTTGGATTTAAAGATGCTTAAGAATCTTTGATACAATTGCATCTAGAATTTTAGAGTATATCGTAGACTGTTTACATTTTTTGTTTACTTTTTAATGAGACGCTTGAATGTGCTGGTGGTATCGTGTCTAAACCGTCGGGTGTATAGAGTAGGCTGCGTTTGTCTTATCTTTGCTCATGTGTGTTTGTACGAGTATTGTGAATAATACTACCTCCACTTTTTTTTAAACTTAATAAATAATTATCTATGATAGAAATGTAGTTTAGCCTTAACTTATAAAAGTTACGTAAAGTAACCCCCTAACGTTAATTCTATTTTTTTTTGTCTAGTGTATTTATTTTTTTAATGCACCCAGTATTGTCCTTTTAGACATTTCTGGTATTCTCTTCTGACATTGGCGTAATTGTAACCACTTCAGAGGTTGGGGCGCCTGGAAGGCGAGGTTACGTTGCCCCGATAATATGATGGGTGATGATAATGATAGTGGTGCGCCAGGAGAGCCCCTAATCCTAAGCTTAATCTAAGATGAATATGAATGATGATGATTGCGATGGCCATATGATTTCGGGGACCGTTTGGGCCTTAAAGTTTTCCTGACATTTGCCTTACAGGTGAGGAAAAACCCCGATAAAATCCTCACCCAGAAAAATTGCCCCGACCGGGGATCGAACCCGGGCCCGCTGCATGGCAAGGCAGCACGCTACTTCGAGACCACAGCGGTGGACTCTAGTGTACTTATTAGTGACATTAAATTTCTAGCGGAGGTTATTAAATTAGGGAAATGAAAGTAGCAGAATAGTTATTTGTACAATTGCAATTTATATTTGAGACGATTAGTAGAAAAAGGATGCAAGTGATTTTTTGGCAAAAAAGATTTTGATGAATAATTACATTCTTGAATTACAATTTTATTTAGTGCCAAAAGGATATAAGTGTATGCGTTAGGAGTAGATTGTTATTATTTTCAATTGTTGGGGCACGCCGTAGCGTAGTGGTTAAGGCAGTGCGCTACAAGCCGGAAGGTCGAGGGTTCAAGTCCCGGTGGGGTCAGGATTTTTAAACTGACCCAAACCTTCTGGCGGCACTATGGCCCTGGGGTCGACTCAGCCTCTAACGGAAATGAGTACCAGACGCTTGTTCTGGGGTAAAGGCGGCCGTCACGCAGGGCTGACAACCCGGCTGACATCAAGTGCCGATTGTCTAGAAATAGTGGGAGCCTTAACCTCCCACTACCCCAAAGGCCTCCTGAGGCCTGTAGTGGGAATACTTTACTACTTTACATATGATTTTCTTATAGCATGCAACTTCAACTTTAAACCTGTTTTTCTCAATATTGTAAAACTTGTACCCCTTTGCTTGTAACCGCCTCAATTTATAATTAATTAGGAAATTGCGATTTGTACTTTAAGGGAGGAGAAAATATTACGAATATTTGAGAATGAAGTTCTTAGGAAAAATTTTGGACCAAAGTGAGATGGACAGGTGAATGGAGAAGATTACATAACATTGAGCTACATGATCTTTTAAGAAACCAGATATAATAAGAACAATTAAGTCTCGTAGACTGCGATGGGCAGGACATGTGACACGAATGGAAAATAAATGAGAGGGGGATGGAAACTTCTTATAAGAAAACCAGAGGAAAAACTCCCACTTTGTAGACCAAAATTGAAGTGGGAGAATAACATTAACCATGAATTGAGGGAAGTATATCATACAGGGGATGATTGGAAAGCAGCTCAGATAGGGGATGTGTGGAGAGCTTATGTCCCGCGGCCATGAACCTACGTTCGGGCAGGGCAACGTCTGCCGGGTCCGCTAGTATTTTTATAAAAAGGCAACTCTTGTAACAAATTACTGAAAGATTTGCTGCTAAATGTCGAACTATTATTACAATTACTGGCTTAAATCTAGCTGCACTTTGACCTTGATTAACATGTATTTATAGAAAAATTAGGACCCAGATCAGGATTTCAGTCGCAAAGGAGAGCGATGGGCTAGTGGTTACCATGCTCGCCTCTAGTTCCGAGGTTCGTGCTTTCAAATCCGGCTGAGATCCACAATTTTTTTTTTTTCCAAGGCATAATTATCCTGAATGTGGCATTCTTCGAAAGAAAAGAAAAGTCGCAGATCTCGTGTCACAAATTCATGTCACGTAAAAGAACAATAAGCCTGATAAAAGAAGCTTCTGAACAAAGTTCGTCTACCCTTACACGCTGATTTGAATTGCATCGCTAATTACCTAAGTTGTTAAAGGTCAACATTAAATAGACTGCTAACTACCTCAATCGCAGTGGGGCAAATTGCTGAAGTTGAGATACATTTAATGATAATGTCTCCCATTAGGAATATATATTTTTTTTTTTCAGCTTACTTTCATGTGTTTGACGCTACCCGGACCTTTCAGGGAGACAACCTGTTGGGAGAGAATTTTAAACTCTGAATCACACACATACTTTTTGACCTCACAAGGACATGGAGGGTCTCCTTGTGTGATCAGCTCATTACAGGAGCATGTCCAAGACAACACGAATTTAAGAAATGATACATCATTCACTCAAACATTCATAAAAATAAGGCGAATATTATATGGATGTCTGTCATGGCCAGATAATGTTTGGAGATTGTGTTCGGGGACTAAATGGGGCTTAAAATTGCATGACATTTATCTTAACAGACGAGGAAAAACCCCGAAATAACCTCACCTAGGAAACTTCTCCCAACCGAAGATCGAATCCGGGACCCCTGTGTCTGAGGCATCGACAATACCATTAAACAGAAGTGGTCATGGATGTGTATTTTACTACAGTCTGTGTTTGTTAAAGTATGATAGTGCTGTAAAACTTAAAAAAAAAAAAAAAAAAAAAAAACTCGTAAGTCCAAAGCACTTTATATAATATTCTATTCTTATGTTTCCCAATAAGGTCTAACGTATTTGCATTCAATGAATCTAAGTACGGCATGTAAACAAACTGAAATACTCTATCCCAACCATCGTTCTCTATAATCGCAACACTTCACGATCACATAGTTTAACTCAGATTTAAGAAAATTCATGGACGCAATGACACTGTTGGACATGGTCTTCTTTGTGGAAAATTATTTATACTAGTTTGGAATGCTGAAACTCATAAAGAAGAGGAAAATAAATTGGATTGGCCACTGGCTAAGAAGAAACTGCTTGCTGACGGATGCCCTAGAAGAAATGGTCAATTGAAAGAAAGTTAGAGGCAGAAACGTACATCAGATGATAGACAATATTAAAATAAATGGTTTGTATGCAGATACAAAAAGGAAGGCTGAGTTAAGGAAAGAATGGAGAATGTTGAGTTCGCAGTGAAAGACCTGCTCTTGGGCAGAACACTATGAATGTATCTTATTTATAGACTTTTTAACATCAAGGTCATATCGCGTCTTAGGATTTTAGATATGTTTATATCGTGAATTATTATTTTTTTTAACAATGGTAATATGATGACAAGATGGTGTCCGAGGTGAGGAGAATATCTAGGAAACATATCCCGACCAGAAATTGAACACGTGTTCGTGTCTGAGGCAAAGGCGTTATCGATAGATCTCAGCAGTGAAGATTATTTATATTAAATCCTGCTGTTACTGTTTTTTTTTTTTTTTTTTCCTTTACTGTGCAAACCTTTTAACGTATAACACAATCTTCCAGTCGGTTCCGGTGGTCTGGTGGTTACTATGCTCGCTTCTGATTTCATTGTTTGAGGGTTCAAACCTTGCCGGTGTCGGTGAATTTTTCAGGACACAAATCCTGAATATGGGTTCCTTTGGAAAGAAACTAAAGCCATGGGATCCGTGTTGTAGATTTACGGCAGATAAAAGAACCTCAAACCTGAAAAGATAGGTCTCTGAACAACATTTGTCGAACGTTTGACGTCCAGATTTGAGTTGTGACGCTAATGATGTTAAAGTTAATGAGCATCGTAAAATAAAATAAACAAATAGTAAAAATCTTACATAACTTCGATATTTTATTATTATGAAGGGTCGGATTTCAATGACGTAAAGAGAAAATAAGGAGGAACAGTACTTTGACTTTCCCAATAAGTTTTTGTCCTACAGAATAACAGTGCGCATGCGCATGAGTTTATGGAGCTGTCGCTAGGTGGAACCACATATATTTCAAGTCCTAAAGAAACTTTATAGAGCTGTCGCTAGATGGCAGCACGTGCAGTATGCCCAACTTTTGAAATAAATTCCCAAACGATTATTAGAAATGGATGCACACTTAACTCCTCCCTTCCTATCCTAACCAAAATACTTGCTTACTGAAGTGAACACTAATCTAATAAAAATAGTTCTAACTTAACAAAAATATGTGTAATTGAGTTGTTGATGGTGGTAACATTGAAAGAGGAGGGAAAATAGCTAGTTAGTTTCATAATATTGTCTAAAAATGTAATGTTACCGTGTTTCTCATAAATAAATATCTAAAAATTGTAAAAGAAAATTGTTAGTATCATTGAAAAAATTAAAAATATTACAAAAATTAGTAAAGACAGGAGAAGTATGTAGAGTAACAGTATTATAACAATATTATGCTATGGAGAATTAAGGGAAAGGTAATGTACTGTTGAGCCGAAAATGATTTATTTTTGCTCCTCATTCTATTTCTTAATTATTGTTCCTTGGTATTTGAATTTAGTAATTTTAAGATTTCTCACATTTATCGTTAACTTGTCATTTCCAACCTAATTAGTAGTCTGAATTTTAATATCTGAAAAGTGATCCTTAAATCACGTGAATTAACGATACAGATATAGTACAAAATATCAGCAGATGTTGTAATGGAAATAAAAATCACATTGACAGATGGTATGTAATCTACTCGAAACTGACGTCATTGATTGTTCACTTTGTCTGTACGAATCATGTTAATTCTACAATTATTTTAATCTTTAAATACTCGGACATAAGCCGAGGTGCCACGAGACTATTAAATAAAGTTCTCGAAAGAGGACAATGCAGGCTACAGTAGTAATAAACATCACTTGTATTTTAAATTTATGCACTTGGACAATAGCTACGTGGATTTCTTTTTAGAGACTGCGTGTTGGATAATAGATTATAAATACAAAAGTATGGCTCGCATTATAAGAAAATGTCTTATAACCAAACCGGAACACATTTGATTTGTCATGGTGCATATGAAATGCATGATTTTATCTTTTATTATATAACCTTAGACAATGTTAGCACCGGGTGATTTCAAGCAATACAAAAATTAAAATGAAGCTAGATTGAAGTTTCTTAATTCTTGTGGATTATTTATCCTGCACATTGCATTTGTATGTAGTACATTTAACGAAATTTGTTAGAGGCCTTAGTGACTATTTAACTCATGCCCCAAATGGGAGTCAATCCAATCACATTTCAATTAATTTTGTTTTACAACCAATCACAGTCGTGTTTCACCTCTATAATTATCGAATTTGGGTTACCAAAATAAAGAAAGCTCCTCCTTTTAAATATTCCGAATAGGTCAGAGCATTATTTTGCAGTGACTGACTCTCTAACAAATACCTTGAATACGGCAAATAATGAACAGATTCCTTCGAAATACACATTTGATAATTGTGTGTTCAATAATTGTGTTCTAAATACTGATTTTATTGAGTTGTTTCCGAAAAAAATGAATTAATAACCTGTAATGTTAGTTATAATATACAGTTTGATGTGTTTAATTTTTCCCCACTAGGGTGCATTCTTACAATATTGCTATCGTATTTGGCAATAAATAGTATGATCAAGTTGCTGTGATGAACAAATGAAATATAACCAAACATTTCTCATTTGTTTTCAAACATCGCCGTTTACATTAAATATATAAATATTTTAAAATAACTATATTTAAATAATGATTTGTGAGTAAACAGCTTAATTTTATTCGTTAAATATTCCTAACAAATGCCACTCTTGATTTCCAAATCCTCTAGATAAATTGGTATTACTTATGATAAATATATATCATTGTTAATACTGCAGCAAATCCGTTTTTTTTTCGATCAGATTCAATCTCTGCATTAAAGTCTTCAATAATTTTTCTCAGTTCAGGTATAAATACGAGATAATTTCAGCTACAAGTATCTGAAAATCATCGCTTGATAATTTAATTGTTTCATGCAGAAAGGTCTTAGACCATTTTAATGAAATTGCGATCTCGTTCTGCCCATAATAAACATAAAATGGTCACTTGTATCTAAACATGTTTCCAAACAACCTGACTTTATTTATAATCGGTTTAACTGTAGTACTCATATCGCGACTGCTCATTATCTCTAATTTAGTCTGTGAAGTTTGGCGTTCTACATTAACCTAGGGAAATCTGGCGACCGATTGGCGTGCTTATTCAGTGCCACATCTGGTAAACATTTTTTTTGACAGAGAAAAACAATAAGTCCTATTTCCTAAATACTTTCTATGCTTTATAAAAATATATCTTACCTTATTTATAATGTATTTTTTTCCGTTGGCCTGTAGTTTAATATCTTATAAATAATAGACCTATTATAATCTGAAATAGGATAATTGAGGAACTAATTTTCTAAACATCTCTTGTGCACTTTGAACAAAACTGACTTTTTGTGTGAGATCATTCTTCTAGGATTACTCTAAGATTATTATGGCGTTATATATTATAATGACCTAAATTTTGGCTTGTCGCAGATAATGCAGCATGTTCATAATGCTTGCGTTTGTTTGATTTTAAACGCCTGCTGTTAAAACACAGTAACTTTTTATTAATGTTATAATTGGAAATAAAGGATATTATAGTAATATAATGTACGGTCCATCTCCTCAACTTAAGTTCTTTTAAAACTCTGTAGGCCTTTCGGGACTAGTCCCATCATCAGCAGAATGCATTAGGTCCGTTCTTGTTGACCTTTGTTGAAGCACTGACTTGGTTGTGAGAATTTTGTACAGAGGATTGTGTGGATTAGGTATGTATTCATTGAGAATCAGGTTGTTTGATTTCTCTTAGGATTGCGATTTCCTCCAGTATATTTATTCTCGTTGGAATGTTTTCTCTATGTACTATTGTGAGGGTGTTATCGATGTTATGCATATGGTGTCCAGCTTGAATTACATGTTTTGCGTAACTTGATTTTCCTCCATTGTAAATGAAATCTCTGAAATGTTCCTTGAATCTAATGTTGAAGCTTCTGTTAGTTTTCCTAGTATCGATAAAGGATATTATGTTTATAAAACAAAATGAGAACTGGTCATTCATGCTTAACTTCATTCTTTATTTCCTTCTACTGAGTTACATTCAATAGCGACGTCTGATGCGATACATGTTCACTGCCTTTCCAGCTGTTTACAAACAGTCTATACTCTGTTTGTATAGTATATTTCAAAACATGAGGACCTCGCCTCACACCACTGGCTCATGGCAGCTATCAATGACAAGAACAACCCTCCCGAGCCAACAATGACATTGTGCTGTTTCTAGAAGTGTCTCTCTTTTGTCCATTGGTATTTAAAGGATTACAAGAAGGATTGCCTTTTGTTCACAGGAATTTTTGAATGAAGAAAAGATGGGGTACTTCCAGAAACTGAGGTTCTTAAGTTTTGGCGAAAACTATACAACACCTACCATTGATCGCATTCTCAATTCCGAAGTCTAATAATAAGACCATCGCTGTGGTCTCGAGGTAGCGTGCTGCCTTGTCACGCAGCGGGCCCGGGTTTGATCCCCGCTCGGGACAACTTTCCTGGGTGAGGTTTTTTCGGGGGTTTTCCTCGCCTGTAAGACAAATGTCAGGATACTTTAAGGCCCAAACGGTCCCCGAACATCATCTGGCCATCATTATCATCAATATCGTATTCACCTCATTTGATTAAGTTTAGATTTAAGACCTCTCCTGGCACATCATTATCCATCGTCATCACCCATCATATCACTGGGGTAGTGTAATCCCTCCTTCCAGGCGCCCCAACCTCAGAAGTGGGTAACAATACGCCAATGCCAGGAGAGAATACCTGAAATGTCGATCGACAAACAGGTGGCATTGAACAAAAAAAAAGTCACTGGAGACTAAGGGTTCTTTTTATCAAAATTTTCTTTTCTTTCTATCGTAGTTTATCTCTCATCTGATAGGAAAGCCTAATATTACATGCTTATGCTACACGAGCATTACAGTAGCACGACCTGTCGGGAGAGGGATTTGAACTTAGATTACACATATACTTTTTTTGACTACACAAGGACATGGAGGACATCCACGAATTAGTGAACAGCTCATTGCAGGGACTCCTCCGAGGGAACACATGAACATTTGAGTTGTAACTAATTTCGTTCACTTACACATTCATACAAACATGGCGAATATGATGAAAATTATGATGGGCAAATGATGTTCGGAGACAGTTTTTGAGCCTTAAATTTTCCTGGCATTTGTCTTACAGGCGAGAAAAAAAAAATCATCACCCAGGAAACTTGTCCCGATCGAGATCCAACCCGTGCCCGCTACATACGAAGCATCTAGCTACCACACGAGATAATAGCAATGGTTCCTTATATCAAAATACTTAACCAAAATCTCTGAACAACATGTGAAAGTTTGTCGTCAGAGTTCTATCTGTAAAATAACTAATGGAATTACCGACACACCATAATTTTATATACGACATTTTTCTTGTAATGAATGCAGTTGGTTACATTTTCTGAAACACGTGATAAAACAATTGTCATTCCTCAGCAACATTCCTTTGGTTTCATATATTACACCTCACTGCTGGTTACCACATTAAATACCATTTGTGTTTATGACTCATGTTCCATCCGAGATTAAAAAAGAATTCCTGACATAATTTAAAACATGTGCCATTACGTGTAAAGTTATGTTTGTCCTTGGACACTTTCACTGATAGAGGATTTCGTATCCTGCTTGATTATTATTGCAGTAAATTTTTACATGGGACATTTTGATGTGAATGTACAGTACATGCTGCTATAATTCATCATTTCACAATTATATGTATTTATTCATTCTGGATGTTATCTATACCCGCTGATTTTCTGTTTCTCAATTTTGTTAGCTTGTTTTTCAAATTCTTCCTTGCTTATCTGAAATGTATCTTTATTTGTAGTTTTCTCTAGATGTGGGTTCTCAGTATTTTCCCGTTCTGAATAAATTTCTTTAAAGTAGAAAAATGTGAAATTGAACCTATAAACCTCTGGATAAATGATAGAAGACTAAACTGGAACGATCACATAGATAGAATGGAGAACAGTAGATTAGTTAAGAAAGTACGTGACTGGACACCTCAGCAGAAAAGGCCTTTAGGACGACCACAACTACGGTGGAAGGACATCACCATACCCCGGACCTGTAGTGAATGAACACGCAACAAGCTGCCAGCTTTCATGCGTAGAGGAAGAAGAATAATATGTTGCTAATTTGAGAAGTACAACAGGTAAAATAGATAGGTAACATTTCCTGGTCCTCAAATTATTATTCACAAATTACTGAGACCATCTCTGTGGACTGTGTTTACCATGCTCTCCATTAGTTCAAAGTTCGCGAGTTCCTTCGGAATGAAACTAATGATAGGATTTTATTAGAGTAAAAATAGTCCCTTGAATTAAATTATTAGTAAATAGTAAATAGTTTAATAAAGTACAAAGGTGTAACTGCATACAAATTTCTAACTACTCTTTTGTAATAATTACAGTAATAAAGTTATGGTTAGGTTCACATACCGTAAACTTGTGTAAATAAGGTATACATATGTTCTCACGAAATAAGTATAGTGTTATAGCAATGATTTGTTTGGGCACTTTTACATGGTTCGAATTATAATATATCACATAAAACATCTACTTCATGCTGGTGAACATACTTAATTAGTGGTCAGCGTTTCTGACTACAGTTCGTGAGGTCACGGGTTCGATCCCCGGTCAGACCATAAGACTTTTTCTTTAAAGGGAATTATTCCTGTGCTTTCCCATGGTCTGTAATTTTGGTTCATTATCATTTATCACCCATCGTATCATCGGGGTCTCCACCTAAGAAATGTATTACAGTTCCGCCAATACTAGGGGAGAAAGCCAGAAATGTCATAAAAGACAACCTGGTGACATTTGACAAAAAAAAGTATATTAATTATATATAATTATCCGTTCCTAATAGAAAGAAAAAAAACCGTTTGTATAATGCATGGTAAGGGCGACATATCTATGCAAAACCTCATTACAGCGTTATATTAGGTAAGGAAAAAATAAATCTATTCATTTATAATCTTATCGATAAGAAAAAAAAAGAAAATCTTACTGTTTCTATCATCGTCACCAGAATGTGGGAAAATAGTAGGTATTATACTATTATAATGATATTGTAAAAAGAAAAATTAAGTCTGAACCAGGAATCGAATCGTGGATCTCTAGTTCTCCAGACTAGTGTGCAGCCCACTACACCATTCTAGACCTGGCACAAATATTAACAATTCTTTCCACATATACAAATCTATAATTCTCGTTTCGTCCGCTGCCAGGTTGGTTTCACTTCCATCAACAACGGCTGGCTTCGTTTAGAAGTATCTATATTTGAGAATTTTAACACCACCACTTTTATAAGCAGTAAACGATGTTATTTAACATTTTCCAATACTGTTATTTTAACACAGTTCCAATAATGGATCATATTATAATGATATTGTGAAAAGAAAAATTAATGTCTGAACCAGGAATCGAACCGTGGACCTCTAGTTCTCCAGACTAGTAGGTATTAGTCATTCAAAATATCTTTGCAGGCGGAAGAATTACGAAGCTCTGTTTGTTGCTACACGTGACGTCACATAAGGCAGTGTATACTGTCAGCGTCCCACGTCCCATTCCCCTCTGCACTCATAGATAGCATTGTCACGTGTTCTATTCCTGCATAAACACGACTGCAGTGCCCTCCGTCAACAACTGCACTTACTCCTTAAACGGGTAATATACTGAGATTTGAAATTACGAACAAATTAACTTTGTTTACAAAGTGCGAGGACTGGCTCAGGCAATGTGAAGACACATGACAAACTAGTGATGTCTATTACTCTATGTACATGCTATAATCTGCTTACTTTGACAGCTTGTACATGTACTTACACATTCACAAATGCATTTCCAGTAATTTACCTGTTTAGCACCGAAACGAATAGTAACATTGTGTAAGTTAGCTACAGATACTATGGTCGTGAAAAAATTGCCTTACTTCCTCTGTCTCAGTCTATGGTTAAGTCACACAGTACTTGTATGTACAGATACTACAGTATTTCCGTGCCGCAGTCTGATCATTATCATCACCATTACTGTAAGTATAGGGGTTATGGGTCGTGACTATCTTTTGTCAGTGCTTGAATTGTCTACCCAAAGATCTCTTGTCCGCTGAGTGGTAATTATAAATTTGTGTCGGAATTCAAGATTGCGGCATTCTCTGATATATGATTTCAAATTATGCCGGTGATTTTATAGGAAACTAATAACTGATTCTTTTGCACCTGCTATACGTCGCATTTATTTAATTTCTGATATAATAATCCTTGTGGATAAGAACTACGAATTGTCTAAGCAATTTATTTTCAGACATAACTAATCCTTATAGATGAGAGTGACGAATTGACTAAGTCTCACTGCTTATTACACAAGTATGGGTAGTGTTTTATAAACTCTTATTCGGATGATTCCTCCCCTCCCCCCCCGGTTGATTTTATCAGTTCTGCTGGGATCTCATCTGAACTTGATGCTTTATACATCTTCAATTTTTCTATCGCCATTTCAACCTCTAATCCACTTGGTTCTTCGATTAGCATTTCTGCTGTCTGTAAATTATCCTCTTCAACAGGATATTGAAGAGGATAATTTACAGACAGCAGAAATGCTAATAGCAGTACCAAGTGCATTAGAGGTTCAACAGGATATTACTTACTTACTTACTCACTGGCACTATCGAACCCGTAGGTTCATGGCCGCATGGCCATAAGCTCTCCATACATCCCTATCCTGAGCTAATGCTTTCCAATCATTCCCTGTATATCTACTTCCCTCAAATCATAGTTAATGTTATTCTCCCACCTCATTCTTGGTCTACCAACTGGGCGTTTTCCCTCTGGCTTTCCTACAAGAAGCCTCCATGCAAGTCTTTCATTCCCCATACGTGCAACATGTCCTGCCCATCGCAGTCTACGAGACTTAACTGTTCTTATTATATCTGGCTTCCTATAAAGACCATGTAGTTCATTGTTATGCAGTCTTCTCCATTCACCTGTCTGTTTCATCTCTCTTTGGTCCAAAAATTTTCCTAAGAACTTTATTCTCAAATACTCGTAATCTCCTTTCCTCCCTTAAAGTAAGAGTCCATGTTTCGCACCCATATAATATAACTGGTAGAATAATAGTTTTATATATTTTCAGTTTAACGTTTTTTGAAAGGAGTTGGGACATCAAGAGTCTCTGCAATGCATAATAGCACACATTTCCAGAATTGAGTCTATGTTTAATTTCTTTGTGCATCTCATTCCTATTTGTGATTATTGTTCCTAGGTATTTGAATTCAGCCACTTCCTCAAAATTTCCCTCATTTGTCATTAGCTGTCCATTTCCATTATATAATGAATTTCTACGTGTGACCATATATTTAGTTTTATTGATATTTACTTCCAGTCTTAATTCTTAGTGTTACTCAATAATGTGTGCGTGTTATCCTTTAGTATCTCCTCGCTATCGGCCAATAATACTACATCATCAGCATAAACTAACAGCTTATTAATACCATTCAGTTGTAAGCCTTCCTCATTCTCTAAAGATTTAATGGCATGCTCTAGTACAAAATTAAATAGTAGAGGAGATAGTGCATCTCCGTGCTTCAACCCATTGTGGATTTCAAAAGTGTCCGAAAACTGTTTGCCTACACGCACCCTATTCTTTGTGTCATTTAGACACATTTGTATAAGTCTAACTAACTTTTTAGGAATTCCGAACTCCAGCAGGATACTATATAACTTTTTCCTCTTAATTGAAGTTCAACAGGATATTGAAGAGGATAATTTACAGACAGCAGAAATGCTAATCGCAGTACCAAGTGCATTGGAGGCGAAATGGCGATAGAAAAATTGAAGATGTATAAAACATCAGGTTCAGATGAGATCCCAGCAGAACTGATAAAATCAGGGAGAGAAAAATTGGTAGAGAGGATACGCCGGTTGCTTAGTATGATTTGGGAAAAAGAAGCTCTTCCAGATGAATGGAAAGAATCGATTATCGTACCAATTTATAAAAAGGAAGATAGGCCTAAAACTGATTGTAACAAATGCGGGGCATCTCATTACTTTCAACTTCGATCAAAATTATAACAAATAGCAGATTTACTCCTTATATTGAAGGCAATCTAGGAGATCGTCAACGTGGATTTAGAAGAAACAGGTCTACAACAGATCAGATTTTTAGTATAAGACAGATTTTAGAAAAGAAATGGGAATATAATGGTTACTGTACATCAATTATGCGCAGACTTCCAAAAGGCATACGATTTAATTAAGAGGGAGAAGTTATATAGTATCCTGCTAGAGTTCGGAATTCCTAAAAAGTTAGTTAGATTTATACGAATGTGTCTAAATGGCACAAAGAGTAGGGTGCGTGTAGGCAAACATTTTTCGGACACCTTTGAAATCCAGAATGGGTTGAAGCAAGGAGATGCACTATCTCCTCTTCTATTTAATTTTGTACTAGAGCATGCCATCAAATCTTTAGAGAATGAAGAAGGCCTATAACTCAATGGTAATGATAAGCTGTTAGTTTATGCTGATGATAGTACTACTGGCCGATAGCGAGGAGATACTAAAGGCCAACACGCACACACTACTGAGTAACACTAAGAAATTGGGACTGGAAGTAAATATCAATAAAACTAAATACATGGTCACACATAAAAATACATTATATAATGGAAATGGACAGCTAATGTCAAATGAGGAAATTTTTGATGAAGTGGCCGGATTCATATATCTAGGAATGAGATGCACAAAGAAATTAAACATAGACTCAATTCTGGAAATGCGTGCTATTATGTAGGCCTATTGCAGGGACTCTTGACGTCCCAACTCCTTTCGAAAAACGTTAAATGGAAAAAATAATAAAACTATTAATCTATCAGTTATATGGATGCGAACCATGGATTCCTACTTTAAGGGTGGAAAGAAGATTACGAGTATTTGAGAATAAAGTTCTTAGGAACATTTTTGGACCAAAGACAGATGAGCAGACAGGTGAATGGAGAAGACTATTTAACAGTGAACTACAGTACATGGTCTTTATAGGAAGCCAGATATAAGAACAGTTAAGTCTCGTAGATTGCGATGGGCAGGGCATGTGGCACGATTGGGGAATGGAAGCTTCTTGTAGGAAAACCAGAGCAAAAACGCCCAGTTGGTAGACCAAGAATGAGGTGGGAGAATAACATTAACTATGATTTGAGGGAAGTGGATTATACAGGGAGTGATTGGAAAACATTAACTCAGGATAGGGACGTACGGAAAGTTTATGTCCGCGCGGCCATGAACCTACGGATTCGATAGTGCCAGTGAGTTAGTTAAAGGTGGGTTTAAATATCCGATTTCATAGAAAAAGTGAGCCCACTTTCCTGTTAAATTTTATGATTTGGTGTCCAAGATAATCATCATCATTGGTTTAATAGTCGAAAGCGCGCCACAGCCTCTCTCTCAAAACTGATTTCAAAGCCTCCCTATATTTGGCAACCTACCACCAATTCTTGATACCCAGGAATTTTACATCCTCTTTAAGCACGTCCTTCCATTCCAGTCTTGGTGTCCCATATTTATTTTATTCTCCATCTTACTCTCCATTATATTTTTCACTATGTCCTTCATCTCCTTCCTCTGAACTTGTCCGGCCAATCTTAGTATTGCCACTCTCTCTCTCTCTAGGTAACTGCATGAAACTGTTAGAGATACTGCCTCACAAGTAATGTCACTTTTAAACAAAATTTTATTATATATAGTTTTTTTGTGATAAGAAATTAAACTATTCTTTCAAAGTAGATACCATCGGATTCTATGATCTTGAGACATCTTCCAGCGAGGTTTATTATCCCGCCACAGTACAGTCTCTGGCTTTTCAATGTGAATAATTCGTTCCCCAGATAAATATGGAGCTTCCAAAATATGATGGAACATTTTTGCATTGGAGAATATTGCATTTATTTAATGAATGTTGGAGAAACTATAGAATACCAGAAAGTTGGAATATAGCTGAAGTCATATCGTTGTTTAAAAAAGGAGATAGAAGAGAATGTAAACATTATAGAGGAATTAGCCTACTTAATTTAATTTATGAAATCTATGCAAGGGTTATAAATAAACTACTTAAAATAATGACAGAAGCAGTCCTAGAAGAAGAACGGAGTGGCTTTAGAACGGGACAATCAACAACAGGTAATTTATTCATATTACAGCAAATAATTAAAAAAAAAAGAAGAGAACATAACTTTCAGACGCATGTTGCTTTTAATGATTTTGAGAAGGCGTTCGATCGTGTTGATAGAAATAAGTTATGGAAAATTTATGGAAATAAATGGCTACCCCGCAAAATGAATTTATGTATGAAAAGTTTGTATGTAAAATCTCAAATTATAATAAATACAGGCACATCAAAGGCCGAAGCTCTTTTAATAAATAGAGGTGTAAGACAAGGGCGTAGTTTATCACCTACTCTTTTTAATTTATATATTAATGGCATCATCCGAGATTGGAAAAGCGGTGTTAATATAGGTATAAGAATGGACATTTTTAAAATATTAAATATTTTAATATATGCTGACGATGTTGTTATTATTCAAGAAAATGAAAAATAATTTGCAGTACATCAATTAAATCAGTTATACCAAGAATATGACTTTAAAATATAAAAAAAATAATAACTTTTGTGGAAATGAACATACAATATCAAACATAATAGACAACAAACTTCTGAAACAAGTAACAGATTTTAATTATTTGGGTTGTAATTTTACTATAAACACAAAAACTGAAAGAGATATAAGTATAAAGCTGTCTAAATTCCAATTGATGTGTGGAACCATACATAAAAACATTAAATAACAAAACAAGAAGAGATACTAGATTCAAGTATTAAAAAACATTGCAGTTCCTCAATTACTTTATGGGTGTGAAACTTGGGCAATGACCAAAAAATTACGAAGTAGAATACAAAGCGTAGAAATTAACTTCATTAGAAGAACGAAAGGCTGCACAAGATTGGATCGGATAAAGAATGAATATACAAGAACGGAGTTAAATATATATCAATTGAATGATAAAATCAAATAATATAGAGATAAATGGTGTAGACATGTAGAAAGAATGAATGTAACAAGATTACCAAAAGCAGCATTTAACTACAATGCAAGAGGTTCAAGGAATGTAGAAAGACCAGTGAAAAGATGGACAGAACAACTGTGAGGGCTGAACAGGCAATTTGCTTAGCCCGTGAAATGAAGAAGAAAAGAAGAAGAATTCGTTCCCTAGTTCAGTATTTTCGAAATTTCGCGCAAGAAATGGGCTAAATGGGCCATTGATCGAAACGGAAGGTAATGTGAAGGCGAAAGATCAGAGCTGTATGCTGGGTGTGATAGCAATTCGATTCCTCCAAATTTGTGAATTCTCGTCATTGTTGTTCGTGCGGTATGGGGTCCAGTCGGGTTTGAACCCGCGATCCTCAAAATTTATTGAACTCGTTCCAGTTGCTGAGAATAAAAAATCTGCATGGTCTGCACGCCCATGTGAAACAAACTCTCAGTAAATCACATCCTCAGAATTCCCTCAGACACATAACATTAAAAACAGACATTGCCTATGAGACAACGTACTACAGCTGCATTGTCTGTCCAACGGATCTGTGCCCCCGTAAGATATGCGAACTAACCCTACTTCCTTTTCTGCCTTGGTAAATCATTCCCCCCCCCCCTGCATTCCTATCTCTCTCTAATACAATTTTGAGCCTTCTTGCGGACATTATTTGCACGTTCACTCCAG
Organism: Diploptera punctata; assembly: GCA_030220185.1. Classification (NCBI taxonomy): domain Eukaryota; kingdom Metazoa; phylum Arthropoda; class Insecta; order Blattodea; family Blaberidae; genus Diploptera; species Diploptera punctata. The sequence goes on along the minus strand of JASPKZ010006073.1, from coordinate 1,838,403 downwards.
TATTTTCAACTCAACTACAACCTTGCATTATTCAATATTCAAGAGTAATGATTACTGGGGGAATTTTTGCAACATCCCTAGTCGATAAATCACTTTGGCTGCTGTTTGACGTAATGGGAGGGGAGTGCGGTGAAATGATGTTAGTATAGACGTGTACTTTTCTAAGAACGATGCCAGCGCTATAGGGGCACAGATAGGTTGGTCCGAGTATACTACTATTGCTACTGATTCTACTAACGTGTCTTAGAGTATATAGGCCTAGTAGTTAATGTAGTCAATGTGTCTTAGAGAACTAAGGTTTAAATCGTCAATGAAATAAATATACTCGTATCGTATGTTCGGAAAAAAAAACGATAGATTGAGACATTGGTTATATTATACTGGAACAAAAAAATAAGTCGGTGTAGGCTTTTTAATTTACAAATCGTGGCCCTATATTTCGAAGTGGTGAGCATTGCAGACTATGCTGCAACATCGTGTCTTGATCATAACCTTTTGATGCGACTGGTGTAGCAGCATGCTGTTGCTTAAACAAGGGTTCACGTTCCATATGTTACAATTCATATTGAAGAAATAAATGCCAGGGTCTTCTAATTAGTTAACTACAAGTAAAACTAATGTATAATCACTGGTACCTCATTTTTGTGAAGTTATTTATTAGCTTGTTCAACTACTTTTTGTGTGTATTTATACTTCTTATGAATATTAATATTTTGTGAAACTCCTTTCACGACTTAACAGTTTGCTACGAAATGCCCTAAATCTAGAGTATTTTTTCTTCTATTTTAGTGATTCGTTATAGAGATGATTATATGCATGGTGACTTAAATATTAATCGATTTATTTTTCGTGTTATCTCATTTGTAGTATCCATATTATTCCATACTCCCGTCTTCTGGTAGGTTTACCCTACGGGCTGAATTTATATATGCTTGCATTTAAAACAGAACCTTTACTTACTTACTTACTCATTGGCACTATCGAACCCGTAGGTTCATGGCCGCACGGACATGAGCTCTCCATACATCCCTATCCTGAGCTAATGCTTTCCAATCATTCCCTGTATAATTTACTTCCCTCAAATCATAGTTAATGTTATTCTCTTTAAAACAGAGCCACCCAAACTTATTCGTATCGCGGGCCAAGTGGAAGATAGATCGAGGTAGCACGGGCCATAGACACTATTATAGCTGTTGTGGATTTATTATTATTATTATTTATTATTATTATTATTATTATTATTATTATTATTATTATTATTATTATTATTATTATTATTATTATTATTATTATTATTATTATAAGTGTGTGTTAATTTGAACATTCAGTCCACTCTTTTCACCAAATAGCAATAAACTACAACATGGAAATCTCAACAGAAAATTTTAAAGTCATGGATTTCCTAGGAAAAGACTCAGTTCGCGGTAAAATGTTTATTAGTAATAAAATATTAGAACAAACTAACACATTTAACTATCTCGGATACCAAGTTACATGCGAAGAGGAAAAAGATTTTAGTCAAATAATTATAAAATTTAACAGAGTAACAGGAATTATAAATAATATTTTCAAGCCAAACACAGTACAGCAACGCACACGAACTAGAGTTTACTGGCCAGACCCATATTATATCACGGCAGTGAGGCCTGGACAATTCGCAGTGTATATGAACAAAGACAACTGCGGCAGAAATGAAATTTATGAGACGTACTGCGGGTTATTCAAGAACAGACCATAAAAGGAATTCTGAGATTCTCAAAGAATTACAAACAGAATCAGTCATGGAATATGCACAAAAATACAGAAACAACTGGAAATCTCACGTAAGAAGAATGAGCAGAACAAGAATACCACGTCAAATCTTAAATTACCAGCCACCAGGCAAGAGATCTTTGGGCAGACCCTTTTCAAATGTTGGATTGAGACCGTAACAGACCACTAGGTCTATCACATGAAAAGAAGAAGAAGAATTTGCTACTTTTATTGTAATATTGTTATAACATATTTCACAAGTTCTTGTTCCATTACTGATAGACTAATACTCGTATTATAGTCCTACCCTTAGCATATTTTAATTTACTAAATGCTATAGGTGTACTGGGGTCAGATAGAAAGTGAAGGAGGGTCATATCCGGCCCGCGGGCCGCAGTTTGGGCGTGCATGATTTAAAAATAAAACTCCATGGCGCGACAGACCTAGAAAGCCCCTAGTCTACTAGTAGACTACTGGCCTCATATCCACATATTATAATCACATATGTGGACGATCATCCGGTCAGTATAGGGATGACGTGTGGTATGTTGTGTGTTTGATGCAATTTTTAGTATATTATTCACTAGGAGTTAATTCCAAACGAGTGTGCAGTCGATGCGGATCTTTATTCTCAACTTCTGGAATGAGTTCATGAAATTTTGAGGGTCGCGGACCTCTAATTTCATTCACAACCATGACAAGTATTCAAGAATTGAGAGAAATAGAACTGGTACTGCACCATCATATAGCCCTGAACTTGCGTCTTCAGATTACCATCTGTTTCTATCCATGGCCCATTTCGCTCATTTATTGCGTGAAATTTCGTAAACATTGAAGCTGTTTAAGTGGGTCTCAACGAATTCTTTACATCAAAAACCACAGACTGGTACCGTCGCAGCATAATAAATCTCGCTGAAGATGGCTCAAGCCTCTAGAATCTAATGATCTCTACTTTGAAAGAGTAGTTTAATTTCTTGTCAGAAAAAAAAACCCAAAACAAAAATTGTTTAAGAAACGACATTACTTATGAGATATCCATCCATCCAATCCAATGGCTGATTGACTCAAATTCGAGCTTTGGCCTCCCTTAACTTCTGTCTCCAATCATTTCTATTTTGCGCGGCAAACCTCCAGTTGCGACACTTAAGTATGTTTGCAGCATCTTCCTTAATACCATCATCCCATCGTTTTTTCGGTCTTTCAACTCGTCTATTCCCCATAAAACTTACTGTAAACACCTTTTTTGGTGCTTGGTGTCGTTGAGAACCTTTGTATATGGCCAGCCCATTTAAATTTCTTTAACTTAATAAAATTGAAAAAGTCAGGTTCATTGTATTTGTCATACAATTCTTTGTTGTATCGTGTTCTCCACTGACCATTAACATCTATCGGTCCAAATATTCTCCTGAGTATTTTTTTAAATTATTTAGGGCTACCTATGATATTTTAGTGAGGCTCCATGTCTCGCTACCATAAGTCAAAACTGTTCTTATTAAAACTTTATATAGCCTTATTTTAGTTGCTGAGTGTATGTTATTACCCTTAATTATTTTATGAAGCGAATAGCCTAATAAGCTTTGTTGACCAATTTCAGTCTTTTTTGTACTTCAGCGTGTTGGTCGTTATTATCACTTATGAGACAGCATGTATATATATAATGAAGACAAAAACGTATGGCATCCATTAATTTTAAGCTCTGATTTTAAAATAAAAAGATTCGTGGGGAAAATTTGGCTTACTTTCTTCAAGGCTTAATAGAGTCCCTCATTATGTTGTGTTCGAATTCAGCGACAGCTGTTCTTTTAAGCAGAAAACGTAATGAAGCTTGGCGCCATAGACTAGAGTATTTAGTTTCTTAGGCTTATGTAGATAGATGTATGTTCACGATTGAAACTATATAGTATATTAGATATCATACTAATAGGACAAATATGTGGTTCGCCCACTTTTTTATGGTAGCAATTACACACCCAAACCTTGGTCTCAGCACGATTATCCATCCTTATTAATCATATCTAAGAGTACCAGACAACGATCGACGTATTTCTTGGCCTCTAGTACGCGAGGGTCAAACTCTGATGCAGTGTGTATTGCCGCCCGCATCCTTTATGTACGAACTAGCACAACAACTTTTCTTTAGGACTCTTCATGCAAATATCATGAATATGTCATTATTATATTTATTTCTCTTGCATTATTTTTATCCTCCTTCCTTTCTAGGACTCCCGCATGAAATATACAAGTCAATGTCCTGGGTAATGCCTTATAAGGTGGAGCAAGAATTCTCAACCACAACATTAGACTCTTTAGATCTATGATTAATAATGTGACAAAGCCATCAGAAAATACTTTACAACAATTCCTTTATACTTTAAATAACATCTCTGTAAAATACAATTTAAGAATACCTACATCTGAAACAAAAATATTAGCTCTGAAAGGAAAATGTGCAATAAGAACAAAAATAGTGATAAACAATATAATTATAGACCAAGTTCAGAATTTTAATTATTTGGGATGCCATTTAGGTAATGACAGAAATTTAGATAAACACACTAAAATACAACGATTCAATTATCTATGTGGCACAATTAAACGTACTTTATTGAATAAAACTAGAAAAGTAACTATTTTAAGATTTTACAAAGTATTGGCAGTTCCATCTCTTATCTATGGATGTGAAACTGGACACTAACAAAGACAGATAGTAAACAAATAGAGGCTGCAGAAATGAAGATGTTGAGAGCAATAGCAGGATACCAAAGGACCGATAAAAAGAAAAACGAAGATATAAGAACAGGACCTAATATATTTAATCTCTGTGAAAGAATAAAATACTATCAAAATGCTTACCTTCCGCACGTATTATGAATGAATGAACAGCGCATACCAAGAAGAGTGTATAATTATAAACCAAAAGGGAGAAGATTGTTGGGAAAACCATTGAAGAGATGGAAGGACCAATTCGACCTATAATGAGATCGGAACAGGCCATTGGGCTTATTCCTTGTTGTTGATGATGATGGTGATGACAAAGTCATCGTCCAAGACAACACAGTATATCCTAAGACAAAGGACACACATTCAGACATAAAATAAATATTTGAAATTCCTTTCCTGGCCTGGAAAGGAATCCTGGTCGCCAGAGTAGAAGGGATAGAAAGACCGTACAGACTATGCCGCGGTGGTGGAATCATTATTTTTAAAAATAGCTTCACAGTACGATAATTTTAAGAGCCAATGAAGTAATTACCGTCACTACCTAACAGATGATAGTACAATGAATCACGAAGTTAGCATGACGCAGTCCCAGAACCTAGGTTTCAGTTTTATTAAACAGTTTACGTTAATTCCCCATAGATTTACTTCTCAATAGTTTTACTGACGAGGCTGAATGGATCCCATACTAGATATTATACTCAAATTGTGAATAAATAACTCTGGCCTCTGGGATACCGGTGAGACACGGCATTTATTATACAACAGATAAATAATGTATTGTCCTTTCATATTAAGAAAGTAGGGCGGTAAATAAATTTTCTTTAGTACAAATATATAATTTTCGGGCCGGATTTGATACCGGGCAGCGGAGAGGGATGGAGATTTTTTTTTTTTACTTTATTCCTCTCTAGCCTAGTCCTTCGGTTCACTCGCTCTACCATAATATGAGTTCGAAACTTTCCCTTAGGTAAAGTTGGTCAAAGCTGTATCTCTTTGTGTAATTGGCTATAAATAAAAATCCTTGTCTTTATTTAATGGAATTTCCATCGAATTTGGGATATTTGCTAAAAATGTCCTGGTAATATGAAACATACAGATAGTTAATCAAAACACCATGAATAATCCGAGCGTGTTAGCTCAAGCTGTAACGTTTGAGACTGGCATACACGGTTTCAAACTCTGGTGGTGAACAACCTGACTGAGTTTTTTTTTCTTTTCTTTCCTGGTTTGGCCAGATCAGATTATTTTTCCTAAATGAAATGAGGAAAATAGTGATACGAATTGAAGGTGGAATAAATTAAGATGAGATGAAATGATAGAGGAGGGAAGAGAAGTGGACATTGTTGATTGGACGAAAGTTCGGGAAACGGGAAAACCCTGAGAAAAACTGTGAAAATCTCGGCATGACCCACCACCAATGTCCCTCCGGAACCACCAGGAATTCGAACCTCCTTAAAGATAAAACTTTGCAAGAAATTTGAAGCCAATCGGAACCTTTATAGATATTATAATAATTATACCTATATTATAGGAACATTTTATTCGGGACAGCCCCATGCGCTAAATAATTAGCTTTGACATCTCACATTCTGGACATGAAACCCTGATTTAAAAAAAAAAATATTAGTTTGCCTTGACGCACGACATACTGAACGTAGGATCTCTTAGGCGTGCCACCGTGCCATCGTCGATTGGAGAACAAGTGACTTTTAGCGTCGTGTTGGCCATTGTGATAATACATGTTCCCGCTAGAGCCATTTGCCAACATATTTACTCACATATAAGGGGATTCTATCACAAGAGACCACTTACATTAGTGAACAAGTTAGGGTAAGAAAATGGGCAAGTTAGAGCTAGTTTGGACAAGTTATGGTGAGAAAATGGGGAAGTTAGAGCTAGTTTAGACAAGTTAGGGTAAGAAAATTGTTGAGTTATTACACCGAATTAATTTACCATTCACTTCTGCGTTAGCTGGATTTAGTGATAAGTTGGCTACACTGTCAGCAATAATTAATACGCATTTTACATTGTAAATAAGGCGATTGGGTTACTTTGAACACAGCTTCTCACTCCATTTTAAGGAATTGTTCACAATTTTTTTCGGAAAAAAAATCAGCATACATATTTGTCTCATGTAATTATTCATATACTGCAACAATACATTTTCCCATTTTTATTTTATTTTATTTTATTTGAACGTACTGTATGTTGGTGGTAGGATGGCATACAATCCCCTGGATCCGTAGCCTGCCGATTAGAGGAGAAGAACCGAAAATGCATGAGCATGTTATTCTGGTTGTAAAATCTCGTCATTGTGTCCACCACTGTGGTCTCGAGGTAGCGTGCTGCCTTGTCACGCAGCGGGCCCGAGTTCGCTCCCCTGTCGGGACAGTTCTTCTGGGTGAGGTTTTTATCGGGATTTTTCCTCACCTGTAAGACAAATGTCAGGAAAACATTAAAGCCCAAACGGTCCCCGAAATCATATGGCCATCGCAATCATCATTATTCATATTCATCTTAGATTAAGCTTAGGATTAGGGACTCTACTGGCGCACCACTATCATCATCATCACTCATCATATCATCAGGGCAACGTAACCCCGCCTTCCAGGCGCCCCAACCTCAGAAGTGGGTTACAAGTACGCTATGCCAGGAGAGAACACCAGGAATGTTCAAATACAACCTGGGGCATTGCAAAAAAAAAATCTCCTCATTGTCGTTTTCATTTAGTTAGCCTACCTCTTATAAGGCTTCCGCCTCTAGAATCGCACATAGGAAATACACCTTAAGCGTTGTTGACATTTGAAATCACGCTGTATACTCACTGTACAACATGTGCCGTAAAAGGAAAAGCGAAATGCAATATTAGTAAATGTTGCATTCATTTCCAATAGAGGTGCGAATTGGAATGTATTCTCACAGCTGAATATGATATATGGAGCCGGATTTGCCCCGCCTCTCAATTGAGTAATACAATGCAAGTCTTGGATTCTTTAGAATTTCGTGTATACGCCCAATTGTGTCCAGGAGGTGTGGAACGTTCTCATCCTTTTCTTCTTCAAATGTCAGATTCTATCTCCAGAGCTGTTACTGGCCTTTTAATTGGAAGATAATGGGCACATCCCTATCCGTTACGCTCATTTGAGCACGACCATTTCCAATCAATTACAGAATGCAATTTCTTGTGATCCCTTACTGGTCACGAACCTTTGAAGGTGTCTAGAGGGAACATAAATAATTGTAATACTCTGATATAGGATACTTAAACCTAACAGTTTGCGTGTTTGTTCGCTCATAGATCAGAGGAAATATTCTTGAGGTCAAATGCATTGTGTAATTGGACGAATTAATTTTATCAGTTGCATAGTGAAAGTAACTGAAAGATGTTACTGCAGGTAGAAAGTTCACAGACCCATTTCACGTGATGCTGGTTATAAGTGCAAGCTTAAACCAAGGGATAGGTCAGTTGGAACGAAGACGAATAGGCTTCTATATTTTTTATTTATTTTCACGTAATGTTTATACATGTATGCATACATACATAAATACATACTTACATAAATACATACCTACCGGTACATACAATTTCAAGCATTACCAGAATGAGCGAAAGTCTTGCTCAGGGATGTCTCAAATACAACAAAAGTCCGTCACGCAGGAACTGCCTAAAAAAAGCGAATTTCTCAGCAAGTCGAGTTTATGGTCCAATTTTGCTGGTTTACGGATTATGTATTTCTTTTGTTGAATTTCAGAAATTCAATGTATGATACCAGCTTATTTAAAGGGTCGGACTGCAGTGAAAACAAATCATGAGTAACACTGAGCAACAAAAAATAAACTTTTTTTTGTCTCAGAAAGAAAAATATATGATTCTGATAACATTTTTTCCCCTGAATTCAAATATGATATCGGGTTTTCTCCATCACGCAAGGTTTTCGAGATACAGGCATTTATAATTTCAAACATTTTAATATTTTCTACATTCATAACTACACAATATTCGAACATTCGGACTCGCCTAGAAAGTAAGAAATGACGATTTTCTGCTATATTTCGCCTGTGGAGCATCCCTCTTGATGGTCCAACAATAATCGGCCAGCATATTAAGATTCAATTTGCCATGAAATCTCTTTTGCATAGCTGAAAACCATTTTAGTTAGCTCATTTGGTTTTATTTTACAATGGACAAATGGACGAACAAACGTTTATTACAAAAATAATTATTTAAATCCATTAATTGAAATAGAAATTAAAAAAACTGTGGGTGATGGAGAAATTCCGAATACATATTTGAAAACACGATAAAAACTGCATTAAGTGCAACTATTGGTACTCATGAGACAATTATCATGTTGACCAGTGTAATCATAAGTGTGTCTATTAACGCTCTATCGACAGCAAATTTTGTGTTATCGGAACCAAACTTGGCATATGGCAAGTAATTAAAAAAAGTAAGGTGAAGTTCATTAATCTGCAAAATCGGACCATTGTGAGTTGGATTTCACCAGAAACGAAAATTTAAAAATAGTTCTAGCGATAGAAATTTTCGATTTTTCTAGATGAAACTCAGTTATATCCTATTTAAATAAAGTATAATAAAAAATTAGCAAAATTAGACCATTTAGAAGTAAGGGTACCTGAATCCCGAAAAAAAAATCGCTCTAGCAGTCGTCATATTTGTTTGATCACAATGTATTTGTATGAAATACAATTTAATTAACCATTAAATTTGCAATACCATCCTATAAGTTATATTACTTTAATATATTTTTAATAAAGTAATGGAAAAATGAATTGGTAGAATTATTTAAATTTATGTCAAATTATTATTTGACAATATGCAATAGATAATAACCCACGGTTATTGATGGTATGTATTCACTGCAGTCCCACATGTTTAAATAAGTTAGCATAAGAAATTGATTTTCTCCAATTTAAGGATTAACATAAGAAATAGGCTATTATATTCCGTAAACCAGTAAAATCGGACCATAACTTCGATATGATGAGGAATTCGCTTAGTTTACGCAGATCCTGCGTGACGGAATTTATTTTATTTTCCTTAACATGTATGTTCTCCAGCTACCACACATATAACTTTAAATGGAGCAAAACTGATAATGGTCCCGCGCCGTATCCGAGAGGTCAAGGTACGATGCCTTGGTGCAAAGTTACGAGACTTGAGGTGGTTCGAGTCTCCATGGGCGAAGACATTTTCTCATGAAATTTCGGTCACTGTAGAACTGTGCCTGCCCAGCATCGTGAGGAATTTGGGCAGCTACAATAAGTAGCGGGTCCAGGTTGAGAAAACCAGCTATAAATGCTGGGGGCCCGACTACTGACCATATGTCGCTCCTACATTAAATGGATGAGCGCCTACCTCTGTTATTAACACATATGGATGTGATGCCAGCAGCTGGCTGGTAAGCAAGGACCTTCTAAGCCTCTGTCGGGCCGTGGAGTTAAAAGTGAACGAATATTTCAAATAGGAACGATATAAGAATCAATCGGAAATAAGACATCTAAAAGTAGAGGAATTAAACACAACAATAGTGAAAAGAACAAACTGGAAAGAACACTTGGCAAGGATGACTGAGAATAGAATACCAAAAGCAGCATACAGCTATTCACCACGAGGAAGAAGAAGTTTGGGAAGACCAAAGAAAAGATGGAAATAGCAGCAATTTGGAGCCGGAACAGGCTAGTAAATAAGCCTAAAACGTGATGAAGAAGAAGAAGAAGATAAAAATCAATATAAAGCCATGACCATGGTTTGAACTTTATTTTTGCATTTTTATTTTCAAGACACAATACTGATATCTATCTGTGTGAAAGTAAAAATTGTAAATAAATTTATCGGATTTAATTTGTTAGGGCCTACTACTAATGTATTTTACTTACCATTACAATGGTAATGAATATTATTAAAATAACTTTAGGCACAATTTTTATAACATCTAATTTCTCCTGTGACTTTCGAACTTATACTTTCTAATAACCGGAAACAATTAAAAATGTCATACTGTAGCAAATGAAATGAAGCAAGTAGAGGAGATGAGAATAATTGTTACAGCATCTGGAGAGAGCTTGTGCAATCATCGAGTCAAATTCATTGTAACCATAACTAAAGTTTTATGTAAGAAGCATCAGTCACTATCATCAAAAACTAAATTATAGCATTGTTTAGACAAGATATCAATCTCTCTATACATAACCAGCCAAATTATGTCCTGTCTCTTCTCCAAGATAAAAACTAAAACCGCGAATTTTGATGATACACAACAAATGAGTTCCAGGTGAAAGGTTATCTTATTTTTGGGTAAAAATCTTGCATAATATAGTTTATATCTTATATTTCAGCTACGAAAATACTAATGATGCTGGGTAGTAAAGAGTTCTTATAGAAATAATAATAATAATAATAAAATAATAATAAGAATAAGAGTAATAATAAGAATAATAATGATAATGATAATAATAGTAATGATGATAATGATAATAGAAATGATAATGATAATAATTATGATGATAATGATAATAGTAACTATAACAATAATAAGTTAAAATAATAACGATAACAATAAATATTAACAATAATAATAACGATAACAATAAATATTAACAATAATAATAACAATAAATAATAGTTATAATAATTACTGTAACAATACATAAATAAAAATAACAATAATAAAAATAACAGTAACAATAATAGGCCTATCAATAATAAATATAATAAAACACTAATAACAACAATGATATTAATAAAAATAGTAATAATAATAATTATTATTATTTTTAATATCACTATAGCGAATTTAGAGCCCTGGCCGCTGCCAAGACTTTCTCCCATTCCTCTCGTCGAAAAAAAATCATCTCTTCTTCCTTGTTTTAACTTTTAAACAAGACAATTTTCATAGGGTTATCTTCTGTATTCCTGCCATCGAAGTAATACCTTAGTTCCCTACTAGGATTATCTTTGAGACAATGAGTAACTCGCTGACATCTGTAGGCCTATATGGAAGTAAGCATAGCCAAATTAGCTTGGTTTAGTAATTCCCGTGGGAAGTGCGGGATATGTGGACATTCTGTCATGCTAACAATATAGTCTAAAAAAAAAAGGAAAGTGATCATATAGGCGTTAAGAGTTCCTTGGGTTGGTAGATGGTAAAGGCTCCTACCTTTCTAGACAATCGGCACGGGTTTTCAGTCTTGCTTGACAATCACCTTTACCCCAAGAACAAACGTCAAATTCACATTTGCATTATACCCCCAAGCCATGGTACTGCCAGAAGTTTTAAGCCGGGACTAGAACCGGCTTTTAGCTTATTGCCTTAACGTACTTCGTTCGCTGCGGTGACCATAACTAACAATATGATATACCAATTGTAATCTTGATAATGCCCATATGTGAAAATAACACTGATCAACATGATTTTTGTCTCATGAGTACCAATAGTTGTACTTAATGCAGTTTTTTATCACGTTTTGAAATATGTATTCGGAATTTTTCCATCACCCACAGTTTTTTTAATTTCAATTTCAATTAATGCATTTAAATAATTATTTTTAATAAACTTTTTTCGTCCATTTGTCCATTAATCGATGAGCACGGGGAACACTTTGATCAGGAGATTTCAGCTATGGAAAAGAGATTTCAAGGCAAATGGGATCCTAATATGCTGGCCGATTATTGTTGGACCATCAAGAGGGATGCTCCACAGGCGAAATATAGCAGAAAATCGTCATTTCTTACTTTCTAGGTGAGTCCGAATGTTCGAATATTGTGTAGTTATGAATGTAGAAGATATTGAAGTGTTTGAAATTATAAATTCTTGTCTCTGAAACCTTGCGTGATGGAGAAAAACCGATATCATATTTGAATTCAGGAGAAAAAAATGCTATCAGAATCAAATATTTTTCTTTCTGAGACAACAAAAAAGTTCTTTTTTATTGCTCAGTGTAATAATTACATTAATTTTTATATCCTGTACGCCTATTTATATTTAATCCACTGGTAACAAATATTTTGTCCACCGCTCAGGTCTCGAGGTAGTTCAAACTACATTTTCAATATTAACAGGGTTAACCTATCAATCATTCTGATTTTCATATATTTTATTCTTAATTTTTTTAGGAGGTATACGTTGCGGCATGGTTCGATCCCTGGTCGGGACAAGATTCCTGGGTGATATATTTTTTTTCTCACATGTAATCAATTGTTAGGGAACATTAAGGCCCAAACGGTCCCCGAACATCATGGTTATTATCATATTCGCTCTGTATAGTGTGAATGATGTGTTTCATCTTAATATTGTGTTGTCTCGGAGGAGGTCCTGACGTTGAGATGACGCCTCATTCTGGGAGGCCCATGATGTCATTGTATGGTGAAAAAGTATGTATGTGATCCATAGTTAAAATCTCTCTTCCGTCAGGTCGTGCCACTGTAAGACCTGGGTGGTGTGTGACATATAAAAGTACCTAAAATAAGGTGAGAGGTCAAACTAGGTTAATGGAATAGAAAAAAGATCTTCGAAAATTATTTCCAAGAACTTCTTTTATTGTCTTTTGAGAGTGGCCAATATTTACTACCTCAGGTTACACAGACATAACCAGTAATTTATAAAAGTCCAAATCAGGTAAACATTAACAGAGGCAAAAATTTGCACCTGAGTCGGAAATATAAATCCTACACTCAGATTCAACACAGAAAGTTACTGTATGTTTGGAATAGGGAACTGGGTTGCCATTTTAACAGTATTTTCTTGAGAGAAATCCTTATATAAAACTGAAGATTCAAACACAGCAGGTATATAGTTGTAAGTTGTAGCCGTCCAAGCCATCCCATCTTAAAAAAAAACAGTTACCACTTGTCACTGAGCTCTTGCGGATCTGCACTATCCTGTGAGAAAGTGTCGACTCTCATATTTACTATAAACTAGTTTGCATGCCGTAAAAGAAAGACTATGTGTATTAAATGTATAGTACATAGATGGAAAAAGTACTGCTAACCTTGCCGCTCTATCCCTCCTTAAACAAATACCGTTATTATGAGTTTGGCAACATCTACCCTCTGTAGGTAGGGGGACACTGCCACAGCCCATAATGTCTGTAGTAACTTCCTGGGTTGAATTAGAGTGTAGTTCTCCAGCTTCAGACACTGTCATTAAGATGCTTAGACATTTCCTGGAGCAAGCTATTCTCTCTTTAAGCCATAAGCAGTGAATAGTGTACACAAGATTTAGCAAAGGTGCTTCAACTGCAAAGAAGCCATTGTGATGGGATTCACTGTAACATCAGTTAATTACTGTTTTCATGTGGAAAATAATGACCTCAGATAAGTCGTCTAATATGTATAGTTACATACGTGATTGTAGAGGAAAAAATAAATCTTACGGAAATCTTGGGATTAAAGATAAATTAATCTGTGCTTGGTTAATGGTAGAGCGCAACGTGAAAAATCTTGGAACAAAATTCGGGCAGAGGTGCAGAATTTTCTCTTCAGACAAGAGATGATTTGTTTAAAAACATTTCAGTGTTCGGAGAGTTTATAACAGCCTTTGAGATGCGATAGGTAATGTCAAATGGAGATTTTGTTTATAAACCCATTTCCAGTTACGGCCTACAAATCTACATATCGTACCCTTGAAAGGCAATGGGTTTTACCCATGACTCATCTTTTTTCTGTATTAAATGTCTTAAATTATGCAACCTTTCTAACTTATCAACAGGTTGAGTAATTGCAATATTCCCATAGTGTAGTTGACAAAGTTGTCAAATTTGTTATAGCTCCAGATAATTCCATTGTACTTGTAAAGTTTTATTTTAAGGGGGGTAGAATTTGCAATTATCAATAATTGTTAACTTAAGGCTGATGGCAAGTTTTATAAAGATGTATTCAGGTGAAATCCTATTAATTTGTAGCAAATTTATGAGTAAATGAGGAGATTAAATTCAATAAAATAGTAGTTAATCTCATCATAACATTCCATCCTGCAAACAAGGAAAAATTAGCAAATAATGATCATAGGTGTGTGCAGTGTTGAACCACGCTCTGCTAAACCATTTTGCACCCACGCAGGGCTATATTGTTGATCACTATTTTGATTGGAAAGCATAGATTGTTCAAATTTGTGACATCTTTGCCCGGGCCCATAGAGGCAAAGAGGAATTCAACTTTCTTTACTAAATTCTCCCAATATGTAATGTTTACTGACTTATAAAATACAATCGTGGAAGCTTTGGGATAAAGGAACTAACACACGCTTGAGAAAGCTTTTTTTGGAATTTGACTTTGATATCTGACTTATGCTAACTACTGAATTAATAGGCATAGAGTAAGTAAAAAAGCACAACTAAAGCTTTTAATGCGAGTCAAAATATAGTCCGATATAATATAAAGATAAATAAATAAATAAATGTTCAATTTACAAAGAAAATAAATCATAGTTGATCATCTATACAAAAAGAAAATATGATATAAATCAACATACATACATACATACATTATCACTCACTCTAGTCCAGCCTCGGGTTGGGGGAAATACTGTCCTAGCGTCCCCACCCTGGCTTACTGGACTAAACAAACAAAACCAGCTCTCCTGAGCTGCTCTGACCAGACTCCAATGGTGACTGAGTAGATGAAGATTCGATGTTACAAAACACAGCTATTTATGAGAGTTCACAGGGAGAGGGGGGAATGCGCGATAGCACAGGGTGCGCACTAGGAAGGGAAGGGATAGATAGGAAAGCATTTGGCACTGTTCATAAAGATGACACTCGAGATGGAGACGCGATGACGTATAATTTGTGCAGTAAGACGTAATTCCTGTACCGAAATGTCCATTTCGATACAGGTGAAACTATTTTCAATTGTACGCCGTGTCCCATTCAAACCTCCCACAGTTTAATTAATCATAACTCTCGAAGTATGCGGAATTATGAAATGTGGTTGGTATTAAAAGAAAGAGAAACTCAAAGCATTTTTCTTTTCATTGTTGCAGTTAATTTATCTGTCGCATGTTGGACAATAATGACATAAAACAAAATGGCGAGCAGAAACTGTTTGCTGGTATGCAGAGACGAAGTCAATAATTACAGTGCAAAGAAATTACCGGAGAGAACATGGAGGAAATGCATCTGATGGGAAGACCATGAAGGCATGACTTGAGAAGTTTCTGGCGACTGGAAGTGTTAAAAAAGAATCGGGTGGTGCTCGTACACGTGTTTCAGAAGAAAATATTGAAGAAATGGTGCAAATATAGAGGCATTTTAATGTGTGGCAATGAAAATTCTTCGAGTTTGTTTCGTTTAATACCGGCCTCATTTCATAATTCCGCAAACTTTGATAGTTATGATTAATTAAAATGTGGGAGGTTTGAATGGGACACCGTGTGTAGGCCTATAGCAGTGTAATTTGTATTACAATTTGCATTACATTATTGTCAGAATTTACTAAGCACAACGAAGAATCTGTTAATAATATAGGTTAGCGACATTTTTTTGAAATGTGATGTTTTATCCGTAAAATAAAAAAAACAACAACACATTCTCAATCTTATTAATGTTAAAGATATCAACTTTTGAAAAAAATAATATTAACGTTCAATTGCTCCAGCGTCCCTCACATTACTTATTTTATATTATTATTTATTATTTTTTTAAACAAATTATATACATTATGAAGTCAATAGCCCATAAGTCGCCCTCTGGCTTCCCAGTACCGCTTACTTGTAGTTCTTACTTGTATGGCACCTTTATGATGTGATGAAGTGGCTTTGCATGCTTAAATGAACCCGAGAGTTATACCGCCGCGGCGGTAACATTGCTGCCAAAAGGGTTACCCATGCCGGACACGTCGAAGGCGATAAGCCAGACGAAGAAGGTACCTTAGTAGAAAGATCTTTTACCGTCAACCGTCAAGAAACGCGGACATGGGTTCCATTGGGGTAATGAAGAGGTTATGTCCGCGCGGCCATGAACCTACGGGTTCGATAGTGCAAGTTAGTTGTTAGTTAGAGTTGGACATAGCCTAGTATCAGTTGGATTTCCGTCAATTTCGTCCTTTTGTTCACCTCTCGTTTACACAGGGAACAAATTGCTCTTAGATGGGGGCCTAGGCCTATATATTCTACTTATTTTCATACTCATTTTCGTATTGATATATTGGTATTATCGCCTCACGGTGATGATTGTCGGTTTATATAAAAGCGGGTGCCGAGCGACAATGCTTGACAACGATTAACATGCGGAATTATTATAGTGGCGGTAGTCGGCGGTATTCGGCAACTGCGGCGAAACAGAGCGAGCCGCTGGACAACCATCGTAGTAAGGTTATAATATCAGCTTTTGCTTACTTCCTTATAACTTGATCATTTTAATTTTCATACCATTGTTACCTAAAGCCTATATCATACTTCTTATGTAAGTCCACTTTTCAGCAGTTAAAATTAATTTACTTCCTGTATGTAGATTAATTATGCTATGCTTATATTATAATTATTATCGTACCTGAAGGCGATTTTGTGTAAATATGCAGATTTGTCATTTGTAAGATATTTATTTCTAGCCCAGTGGAAGACAAGGTTTTAAATCATTAACTCGCTAGTAGGATGATTAAACTTATATTCATTATCATCGGTATTCAAAACTTGTCCTGGAAGAGCCGAAAAAAAAAAAATATTGCTTTGAGTACTTTCATTTCGGATGTCGTGAATCTATAGCAAGATTCCCATGGTTTTATTTCCCTTCCGAAGGAGACCTAGGTAACATTTTTCACGTGAAAAATCCATCGGTCTGACAGTATTTGAACAAGCGATCTTGGATTCAGAAGCGGGACTGGTAAATGAAGAATAGATTGTATTGTTATAGACCAGGTGTTCACAAATTTCTTGGTTCAGACCACGCTGTTTCGCTGAATTGATTATAGCGACACATCACTAACGTCAAATAGGTCTATATTCTGTCTGCTTTAGGGAAATTACTAACATGATTTGTAATGAGGAAAACTTGACCAAAAGTAACTCCATGGCGCGATAAGCCTAAATTCTAAAAGGAACAACCTGAGACAGGATTTTAGATAGAAACAGCAACAAGTACTCACCCTCTCTTTCGCACAGGGGCTGCTTTATGGGGTCGATGCCATTGGAATAATACCTTCCGCGTCCTGAAGACAATGGCAAATGACAAATCCTAAACTTCAGGCAAACGAAGCAGATAACTGTCTCAAGTTATTCCTCAGACAGTATAGAAGACTCTTGGCCTATCAATCGGTTGCTGGCCTCAATCCACATGTGTTAATCATAAAGGTAGACGATCATCCACCCAGTATAGGAGTGGCATGTGGTCAACATATCGGGATTCCCAGTCGTTCTAGCTGGTTTTCTCAACCTGGAGCTACTACTTATTGCTAGGTACCCAAATTCCTCACGATGCTGGATAGGTACCGGATCCATACTGGCCGAAATTTGATGAGAAATTTTCTTCCCCCATGGGGGCTAGAACCGGCGATGTCCTGTAGTTCTGCGCCAAGGAATGGTGCCTTAAACCGCTCGGATACGCCAAAAATAAACAAGCACAAATTGCATTAACGGTGTAATAAATAGTCTACTCCCGTATGCCCTTACCTGGGGACATGAGTGCTCTCTAGAGGGAATTGCTACACGAAATAAATTTAGTTAAGCTAGTTACCATATCAGATGCCAGCGAGCGACATGTGGTCAGCACATCGCCTCAAACGGATATCTTTTAGGCAACTATGGCATTACATGGATGGGAAAGGCCGATTAAATTGTACTCAGAGATAGTAATTTGGGTTTGGGGTTCTTTTACGAACCCGAAAATTTTCAGGTTTGGGACCCATGATTTAAAATCTTTTTAAGGAGGACTTGTCCCTTGAATTTTTCCATCCTAAAAACCCATGGATTACGCTTGGGTTTGAAAAGGCGACCCTTAGGACTAGAAGCAAGGAGCATAACCCCTAGACCCCTGATGTCGATTATCAGCATCTAATATTGACAAAACGTTAATTTATAGAATTAGTGTTTATGCTTGCGGTTTTCTAAGAATAATATGAAGAAATGTGTAAACTTCTCGAATTTCTCATTAACTCTAAGTTATACACCGATTTTGCTAGTTTACGGAATATATATTACTTTTGTTAATAGGCCCAACTTATATTGTAGAAACTAAATATCTTATAGGCTACCATCTTATTAAAATGTTCGGACTGCAGCAAAGACAAATCATGCATGAGTTTAAGTTATATCTGTTGAATGTTGTATAATTTGACACAAATTAAAAAAAAATCTACTGATTCATTTTTCCGTTACTTTATTAAAAATATTAAATAAATAAACCAACTTATATTGTAGGGGCACATTATCAATTTAAGGGTAGGGTCTAAATGAAATTGCATTAATACGTTGCGACGAAGCAAACATGGTAGCTGCTAGAGCGATTTTTTATTTCGGGTTTCAGGTAAACCTCCACTTATAATGGTCGCATTTCGCTAATTTTTTGTAGAATATATTCCTCGTTTTATTTCAATAAAGTTTTATTGCGAAAAATTGAAAATTTCTACCGCTAGAACGATTTTTAAACTTTTGTTTTAGGTGAACTCCTATTTCAAATGATTCAATTTTGCTGGTTAACGAACTCGACCTTACTTTTTTAAAATCAGTTGTGATATGCCAAGTTTGTTGAGGGGATCGCAATGAAGATTAAAATGATAGCGGGGGCAATTGTCCATCAATTGGCTTCAAGGAGGAAGCGGTTATTAAAAGCATCTATAACACAGGGCAACAAAAAAGAAACTTTTTTTTTGTCTCAGAAAGAAAAATATGTGAATCTGATAGTATTTTTTCTCCTGAATTCAAATATGATATCTGTTTTTCTCCATCACGCAAGGTTTCCGAGAGACAGGCATTTATAATTTCAAACACTTTAATATTTTCTAAATTCGTAACTACACAATATTCGAACATTCGGACTCATCTAGGAAGTAAGAAATGACGATTTTTGTGCTATATTTCGCGTGTGGAGCATCCTTCTTGATGGTCCAACAATAATCGGCAGCATATTAGGATTCCATTTGCCTTGATATATCTTTTCCATAGCTCAAATCTCCTGATGAAAGTGTTCCCCGTTTTTATTTTACAATGGACAAATGGACAAAAAAAATTATTAAAAAATATTATTTAAATTAATTAATTGAAATTGAAATAAAAAAAACTGTGGGTGATGGAGAAATTCCGAATACTTATTTGAAAACACGATAAAAAAAACTGCATTAAGTATAACTATTGGTACTCATGAGACAAAAATTATGTTGACCAGTGTAATTATCATAACTATTATGTAAGTTACAAGAGCTAAAATTATAACAATAATTATTAGAGCATGATCATGAAAATATATTTTCCGATAAAATAAAAATTGCTGCCGCTAGAGCATTGATATACATATATTTGTTATGGTAATTTTTGGTGTCTATTAGATAGGATCTGGCGAAAATTTGTAAAAAAAATAAAAATAAAAAATAATCTCACGAGAACAACCTCAAAAGCTTCATTCTTCTGTAATTCGCCAAGAATATAATATCAGAAAATGTGTATGCCTAATACACAAGTCTATTTTAATATGTTACTTTCATTTTTTATCCCTCCAGCACAATCCAGTAATTTCGCGGCACTCTCTTTGTGAACTCCTGTTATAGATTAACAAGGGAACTGTCAGCCATTGCATGACGAAACCTACCTTGGAATTTCTCCCAGAGAAGCGTTGTGATGTAACAAGGTCGTGTCTAAAAAAAGTATTTGCCCCTTTTTTTAACTGCAAAGGGCAGAAATCGAAGCCAAAATCCAGCAATGGCTACCAACTGTACGGAGCAAATGGACTCCCTGCTCGAATAAATGCGGAGTGGAGTAAGGCGGGACGCGGCGGACGGAAGATAGTGAGGGCATTCCAATCTATCAATTCGACAGTTTAAATAAGAAATTTGGCGCTGTATTTTAGTGCCTTACAGTTAAAAACGACAGATATTATTTTAATCACAGCCTTGGTACATCACAACGCTTCTCTGGAAGACATTTCAAGGTAGGTTTCGACATGCAATGGTTGACGGTTCCCTTGTTAGTAGCCTTTAAATTTCAATTTTGTGCGGACAAGTAGAAGTGATGGACTATTATTTTAGAAACATTGGTTCCCTGCTATATGATGTCAGAATGCATGTGGACAGGTGATGGACGTACCTGGAGGCTGTATGTTGTTATAATTCTCATTTGTGAAGTGATGTTTTAAATACCTTGTTTCCTTTTGCTTATGGCATAATCTCAAGCCTCCCCTAAAGACAAAACATAGCATAAGAAACTAGGAAGTTATCTTCTCCTGGGAAAGAAAAAGTTGGTTAATAATCTTGCAAGTGCATTCTCTTGTACCTTGGAGGTATTTCATAATGTTATAAATTTATTAAAAAGGATTACTCTCCATTTAATCTAAATTATGCTTTATAGACATTATCATATAAACCATCTGCTTTATGTAGATGTAAATGGAGTACTAAACAAAAGAAGAAACAGAAATCGTTTTGTTGATTATACATTATATTTTTATACCGACATCAGTGGTGCATAACCAAGGGAAAATAAGCATGTAGGTATTTGTTTAAATTATTGGTTGCATATTGGTATTAAATTGCCTAAATTCTTGGTAATTTACTAGAGACGTAACTCCTTTCCTGTTTTTGGTCTGACATACAAACTCGTTTAATTAAGCTAACTGAGAACAATAATTCAATAATATTCAGGGGAAGACACTACTTGATAGGATACATACTACAGAAATTAGAGACAAATGTCAAATTCAAGACATAACCAAATTTATTGTGGACAAACGGAAATGTTGGAAAGATGGTCTAGAAAGAATGGAAGACTAAAGACTTGCAAACAAAAAAAAAAAAACAAAAAAAAAAGAGCTAAAGAAGGTAGACCAATGGACGTGAGAAGAGCAAGAGAAAGATCAGCCAAGAGATGGGTAGACAAATGGCTGCACATTCTATACGTGAGGAGTGATTTGGGAAATAAATAGGGTGAAAATCCTACAAATAATAATAATAATAATAATAATAATAATAATATAATAATAATAATAACAAGAGAACAATAATAATGATTAACCTTAAATTTATGAACAAAAAAAGTCCGTCACGCAGGAATTGCGTAAACTAATCGAATTCCTCAGCAAGTCGAATTTATGGTCCCATTTTATTGGTTTGCGGAATATGTATTTCTTTTGTTAACTTATAGATATTCAATTTATGATGCCAGCCTATTTAAGAGTGTCGGACTGCAGTGAAAAAAATTCACAATCGTAAGTTATTACCTATTTACATATAGTTGTATAAATTTACACCAATTTAAATAATATCTACCGATTAATTGTCCACTACTTCATTAAAATATTAAATAAATTAAATTAATGTATAACTTATTATAGGATCGTTGACAATTTAAGGGTTAATTAAACAGTATAGCATACATTGTGACGAAATAAACATGGCCATTGCTAGAGTTAATTTTTAATTTCGGGTTTCAGGTAAACCCCCACTTCTAGTGGTCGGATTTCTTGATTTTTGGAGAACACCTTTCTCGGTTTATTTTAATAGCATCTAATGAGTTTCGGTGTGAAACGTAGAAAATTGCGACCGCTAGAACGACTTTTAAATTTTCGTTTCAGGTGAACTCCTATACCTAATGGTTCGATTTTGCCGATTTTGCTCGTTAACGAACTAGACCTTACTTTTTTTTTAATTAACTGCGATATGCCAAGTTTAGTTTCGATGTTATTGCTATCTCTATTATTAGAATGGGTGAATTTTCACCATATATATATATATATATATATATATGTCCACCGCTGTGGTCTCGAGGTAGCGTGCTGCTTTGTCACGCAGCGGGCGCGGGTTCGATCCCCGGTCGGGGCAGTTTTTCTGGGTGAGGTTTTTATCGGGGTTTTTCCTCACCTGTAAGACAAATGTCAGGAAAACTTTAAGGCCCAAACGGTCCCCGAAATCATATGGCCATCACCCTTATCATTATCATCCTTACCATTATCATTATCATCCTTCACCGGTGTGGAAAGCAACGGGAAGCTACCACACCTACACAATTCCCTAGTAAAGCTGCAAGCATAGCATGAAAATTGCAGTGAAGGACCTGCCTTCGGGCAGAATTACTATGGATGGATATATATATATATATATATAGGCTATATTTTCTATTGTGTATTTGAAGGTAAAATTTCTAGGCATGTATGAAACATTTTATGTCAAATTACCAACTACTCATAAATAAATTTTTTCGCCAAAATTAATTTGGTGAAAGTGATTAGAATATTTTTTGAGTTAAATTTAACAGATTCTAGTTTTTAAGAGTTAATTCCCTGGAAATATATAGTTAGTACTTATTAAAAATCTCTGTAGGTACGAGACTACGTGATTACCAGACTGCGGTGAAATAGTACTGACATGTGAAGTTACGAACATAGTTTGTTTACAATGTGCGAACTGTCTCAGGCAATGCCAAGACAGACGTCAAGCTAGTGATGCCTATTGCTCTGTATACATGGTATATCCTACTTATTCTAACAACTGGTACATATTATAAACTTACATATTGACAACCGTATTAATTCCCTATTATTCAGCACCGAAACGAATAGTTGCATTGGCTATGTTAACTGTAGATACTATAGTCGTGAAGTGATTGCAGTTTTCCCTCTGTTTCAATCTATAGTTAGGTCGCATAGTAGGCCTACTTGTAAGCGTGTAAACATACTATTTCCGTACTATTTCTCCGCAGTCTAGTAATTCCATAGATTGGTCATGAATAATTCCAGTTCTTTTCATCACTTACTTCTGATGTGGTCTTGAAAGCATCTTGTTAAAAATTAACGAAGGTGAAACTGTCTATACTATGACTTTAGCGTATTTTTCCCCTTAACAAGAATTGACGTAAATATGTTGCAAGTAATTCATAGGAAGACATTTGTAACTAATGTGGAACAACGGGAAGAGTGCAAAGGTGAAGGTTTTCCACGAGGAACTACAAGACAACACAATGTGTAGAAGCAAGGACACATTTTTCAGTGGCTCCGACATCAGGATGAAGTGACGCCCATTCCACATGTGGCACTTAACACATTACACGTGAATTGTGAATCTTTCATTTGACATTAGGATATAAATTATTCATATACATTTGCAATGTAGATGTAAGCCAATGACTATAATTCCATCTGCTAACCTTTTTTAAGATCATGAAGGCCCATAGAGGTGGATGTAAGTATCCAGGATTCTTAGCCAACGGAATGAGGAAATAGGACAGATAGTTCTGTGCTAGGGACGGCTTTCGGAATGCAACACTTCTCGATTCTTCGCCTGCCTTTTGTTTTAATTATTTTTTACTGTCCTTTATCATTGTTGCAATCGTAATGATCTCCAAGGAAAGTAATGGCACTCGTTAGAGTGAGACTGAGCGGACCTCAGGATTCGTCTGAACATAAAGGGCTATTCTATGCCACCTTATGCGATCGATGAGCAAGTGATTACTATGCGGATAGAAGACACTAGTGTCATGTTGGCCAATGTGTTGCCAATAGAGCGAATTTACAACAAGTTTACTCACATATATGGGAATTTTATCCCAGGAATCCACCTATATTAGTGGTCAAGTTAGGGTGAGAAAATGGGTAAGTTAGAGTTAGGTGAGCAAGTTATCGTTAGTTTGGTTAAGTTACAGTGAGAAATCAGGTGATGAAATAAGTTGGCTGTACTGTCTGAGCAATGAATAATACATATTTTACATTGCAAATATGATGATTTTAGGTTACTTTCAGCTCAACTTCCCGCTTCATTTTAATTAATCTTTTTTTTGGGGGGGGGGGAAAAATCAACATGTATATTTCTCTCAGTCAATTATTCATATACTGCAACAATAAATTGTGTGTTTTTCGGGTTTTTATTTGAATTTATGTAGATGGCGTGTGGGCATAAAATCCCCCACGAATGACTAAAGAAACATTTTCACACTTTCGGTGTCCGGAAACGTATTTAAGTCGTCCAGCCAATGGCCAAACGACTAGCTGCTTAAACTACATTGTCCACTAAAATATTAAGTTAACAGTATATCTGAACAGCTTCGTTTAATGTTATAATTTCACAAAATTAAATTTAGTAAATATATTTATGAAGTATATTAAATATTAAAACAATAATTTAATCCCTAATGTGTGCTTTTAATACGAAATATCGATTTAAATAATTAATTAATGTTAGGTGATAGCATCCCTATCTGCTGACTGAAGAGACTTGCTGATCCTCCACGAGATTTAAAATTTGATTCCTAAAATTTTAATTCTCGAGGCTAGGAGGGATGGTGATGTACAATTTTTAATCTTTAGATGCTTCACCAGATACCTGGATTAAATTCGAAAAGCTCTCCGTAGTATCAACACAGAGTACTCTTCAAATCATGCATCACTCGCGATAGCTCTGAAAGGGACATTAAGAGGTTCCATTGGTGATTTTTTGACAATAAGTAAACTGTGTGCCGGCTCCAGTTACGTCTTCCTTCCCTTCATCGTCCCTCAACAAAAACTTAAACGTGCATATTTATTCTCTACTTATTTTTAAACACAATATTTTCTTAAAATGGTCTGCCGTTGTAGTGCGTAAATTGAAAATAGATCGCCTTAAGGTCTTCTATCAACCTAACGTGGGTACCCGAAACACGAGAAGTGCAGTGAGTGACATTAGAAAACATAACTTTTAGATATACCTGCGATTACATCAATTGATTCTGATGAAACAATTTTATATAATATACAGTAGAAAATTATCTTGTTTTGTTAAAGGTTCTAATAAGGTAACATGGCAATTATTATTAAGCATTCTACTTATTTATTTATCTTGGTGGAGTTAAGGCCGCGTGGCCTACCAGGACGAACGTATGTTTCAATTTAAAGCAACAGTCACAATACTAAACGAAAATTTGAGCAAACAGGCAATAATAAGAGTTAATAACATAATATTAATTACGTATTCTTATTTGTCTTCACTTCACGGGCTAGGCAAACTGCCTGTCTATCTTTTCACTGGCCTTCCTACATTCCTTAACCCTCTTGGCTTGTAGTTAAATGCTGCTTTGGTAATCTTGTTACATCCACTATTTCTACAGTGCGATCAGTATAGCATTGAACAGCAGATGCGGGGATATCACTATACACTGCTGACGCACTCGCGGCGGGGAATGGACAGCGTAGGATCGCGGTGATACAACCACACACATTTTCGTAACTGTTTTACAAATTGTCGTACTTACCAACTTTATTGAAGGAGGTGCCGGAACTGTTCACCTTCGTTGTCCATACATTTTTGATACTTGTTCATACAATTTATTGTACAGATTATGGACTGTTGAACGTGACGGAATTTTTACACCCAGGAATCGTGTTTCAAAAAGTCTTCATACTTGGCTGGCAGACTGAGTTAACAAATATTGATCATAAATAAATACACGTTGTTCAGTAGAAAAATTATTAGCCATTATACAGTTTACACTTTAAACTTATACACTCATCATTCAGTTTACACTTATACACGCCTGTTTTATAAGATACAAATTTTAAAATTGAAATAAATTATATACACGCCATTCAGTATACAAGGAAAAATTAGCGAGAACCTTATCTACTCGAAGCACACAATCTAACTGCGACCGTGAATGCGTGGGATATGCTTGTATAATGCTGAGTCTGCGCACATTGCAAGTCCTGTGTCTGCACGTGCAAACCTTCGTCGCCGCACAGCACAAACCACGCGTCTGCTGACCAATGCTGTACTGGTCGCACTGTACCGTACCTGTATAAATCCTTTATCTCTATATTCTTTAATTTTAATTTTTTCATCCAGTGGATATATATTTAACTCTGTTCTTAACAATAATATTAATGATAAATAAGATTAAAACTAATAACAAATATACACAAAGAAACAACAGCCTCTATCTAACACATATACAAAAAAAATAGATACTAATTAAAAAAATATATTTTCTGTTTTTTAAAATTCGCAAAAATACATGGAACTAATTTTGTGCTTATGGAACCCGAAGGTTCAATTTCGCATTTAGTAAGCCCCTCCCTTGGTCCCTGTTCTTGACCACAGATTGCAATTAATACATCCGATATCCATATCCTTTCCAATGCCCTCCCCCCCCCAAAAAAACATTTATATTGTCGCCCATTCGAGTTATATGACTTGTCTATCTCAATCTTCTACGCTTAACAACACTGATAAAATTACGACAAATATATAAATTAAAGAAAATTACGAAACAAATTCAATTTTACTCTATTTCCCTGGAATTTGCCTGAAAATACACAGCAACCTAAATCTTGAACTTCATTAAGCCTGTTTTTCTCTAGAATGCATACATATGATGAATTAAAGGAAAGAGAGAGAGAGAGAGAGAGAGAGAGAGAGAGAGAGAGAGAGAGAGAGAGAGAGAGAGAGAGAGAGAGAGAGAGAGAGAGAGAGAGAGAGAGAGATGGAAAAAAATATATATTAGACTTTCATGTTAATCTGAAGTGAAGACACCGAAACGAATCATTATAAAGAAGGGAAATTGAACATGTGTGGTGATCCGTTAAATTTGTATTGATGAAGGAATCACGTGGCTAATGGTCTGGGAAGTGTGTCGTCTTGAAAATGAAAGGTAAGCTACCTGTATCCAGGGTCAGTAAGTAATAAGTCCCACCCTGACTGATCTTCAAGTCAAGGTAATCGTGACAATGGGAATCATAAATGTAAAGAGTTGGGCCTTAGTGGGTGGAATTGGAAGAGAAGGAATGAAAGGTCATATAGGTGTATATTTCTCACGTGACAATACCGATGTTGGAATTTGTTGGGCGTTACCGAAGAATATCTTTTGTATGATCTGCTTCTAGGGGAAAGTTACCTGCTAAGAACTGTTATTATGCGAAATATTACCCGCATTTTTATAGCATTGAATGCCGATAGTTACTATCATTTCCTTACAAAGAATATACCGTATTCAAGCCTCGAATAAGCTCTTTATTAAGGAAAAATAAATATACAGTAAAACTTGTTCAAAGCGGAATCGCATGGGACCAATTTTTCTCTCCGCATTAGACAAAATTTGCATTATAAAAAAACAAAAACATTATTAACCAATGTTAGATTATAGAGTACCGTATATGTATTTTTACGTATCTTGGATTAATTGTAGTTCCGCTGTCGTTGGAAAGTGAAGTATAATATGTACGAGCGATTTTGACCGACATGTCGCGACAGTCCGTTTCGTCAAGCGTTAAAAATGTCTCTTAGCGCGTATCCTGAAATTAAAGTATGCAGTTTCGGTTTCCACTAACTATACTTTCGTCCACATCCTTTGATTTCCCACAAATTTCATTCCACACTACATTGTGTCGTCTTTTAAAACTGTACAGCCAACCTGAAGATGCCTTGAAATCGTATTCTCTAGGGAAATAGCAACAGCTAGAGCTTGACTTTGGAGCATCAGTCCATAAATTTGGAGATTTTTGATCATGCACTTGTAAAACACTCCCACACTACTTCATTGATTACTTTATTTTATTGATTTATTTGCTTTCCTCTTCGTTTCATCATTTCCTTGCATCCATCCATTATTTTTTTCTTTATGTTTTAAAATCTCTAAAACTTGGTTTTTTTTCTCCCCACATTTAAATTTAGTCATTATTTCGCGTACTGAGAGTTTGTTTTTCTTTATCTTCAATCACTTTCACTTTTTCGTTTAATGACAATGGTACATACGATTTAGCCAATTTGATTGGTTGGGTTATTGTCTTAATTAAAAAAAAATATTTTGTTGGGGCGATGGAGGGAAAATTCAGAACGCTACCTGTGAAAGATACGTACAAAATCAGTTTCGGATCTTAAACTAATTTAAGATTTTACAGTACACTGGTTATTTGTAAGACAGATGCCATACGCCAAATATTTTTTTAACGAACCTGTATTTCGCATAACGGGTGTGAGGCCGAAAGAAAATTTCAGATATAGGTAGAAAATCTACTTCACCCCGAGGCAGGAATCATCCCTTATTATTATTTAGCCTAACTGGAATTCAATGTAGTGGATATTAATTTATTTCTCTCTGTCTTTCCACCTTATACATATTTTTTCATGAATTGTTTAGAAATATCATTCCGTTTCCGCGTTGGACAGATTCCGTTTCGTACAAAATAAAAACACAAACTTTTACTAGTACTCCAAATTATATTTCATTAACAATCTACTATTTGTACTGCTGCTGTTGCTAATGCTGCTATGGCTACTAGTGCTAATGCTACTACTGATACTACTGCTTATGATACTATAACGACTGCTGCAGCTACTACTTCTACTTCTAATACTACTTCAACAATTACGATTACTAATTCTAGTATTACTGCTACTAATAATAATAATAATAATAATAATAATAATAATAATAATAATAATAATAATAATAATAATAATAATAATAATAATAATAATAATAATAACCGATGGATCGAATTGACATAAATTAACATTTTATAATCTTCCTGCAAAACATCCCCAATAGGATGGGGGAAAAGCGAGTTCACATACCAGTCATTTTCGTACATGTGTGTCTTCTAAAAAATATATATAATGGGTCCCTCGCCGTAGCCGAGATGTTTAAGGCATGATACGTTGGTATGCAGAGCTATGGGACTTGTGCTATTTCAAGTCCCCTTGAGGGAAGTCGCTTTTTCATGGAATTTCGGCAAGTTTGGAACGATGTCCATCCAGAATCGTGAGGAATTTGGATAGCTACAGTAAGTAACGGCTCCAAGTTGAGAAAATCAGCTACAGTATAACGGCTATGGGATCCGATGTGTCACCACACGTCTCCCTATACTGGCTCGATGTTGGTCCATATCTGTGAATAATACATGTGGATGTCAGGCCAACAGCCGGATTCTAGGCCTTCTAGACATAAGCGCCATGGAGTTTATATATATATATATATATATATATAGAGAGAGAGAGAGAGAGAGAGAGGGAGCGAGAGAGAGAGAGAGAGAGAGAGAGGGAGCGAGAGAGAGAGAGAGAGAGAGAGAGACAGACAGACAGACAGACAGAGAACAAAACTTGCATGATATTAAAGAGAAACTCTTCGAGTTTTCATAACATACTTTATAAGTGTTCGATGTGACGACACACATCTAGCCGGTAGTCGAATTCCTCCCAAAACCTCGGTCAGCATATTTGGAATAATGGATTCAACTACTTAAATATGTTCACTAAATAATAAGTGAAATAAAAAAAAGCTTAAACCCCATAAAAAATAATAAATAATTTAAAGATAAAGGCAAGAAGCTCTTGCGGCACCAACATTCCTTCTTCTAAAGTCTGGAAGGTCGACGGAAAGTGGTGGTACGTACACATGGTCTTTCACATACCCCCCACAAGAAGAAATCACAAGGTGTGAGGTCGGGAGACCGTGGAGGCCATCGGGAATAAACCATGTCATCCGGACCGGCGCGTCCTATCCATCGTCAGGGAACGTTATCGTGTTCGTGGACGTCCTGGACTTTTCCTTTTACAGATACATCCAGTTGTTTCTATCTGTCTACACCATCCGCAGATACTATTATCTGTCGGAGGATTAATTCCAAATTGCCGTCGAAAAGCTCGCTGCACTGCAACAATAGAACCAGACTTCGTCAAATTGAAACACACAGAATGACTTATGTACAGGAATCGCCATTTTCACAAATTTAACGCTGTAACGTAATAATGACAAGGAACAAATTACTGCATGCAGAATATGAAACTTTCATAGTTTTTCCTTCATTATAGCAAATAATCACTCATCCAATTTCGTTTGTAAAGTTATACCAACTACTTAAAACCCCGTCTATCATTTTGGAACACGGTGTACATGATGTAAAATAAACAAGAACATAGAGGAAGTAAGGTTAAAAACCAGGTGTCAATTTCATGATTGAAACGTTTGTTCAGTTTTTCTTCATAAAATTTTGTCTGACTTTGCTCCCGGATAAAATTAACCTGTTTATTCGGTAATAGATATTTTGCTATATAATAGGCTAATAGCAGCAGTAGCTGGCCGAAGAGGATGAAAGGGTGAAAAAAATTCAGATGCATTACACACATAATAATGTATTGCTCACTGGGAGGCCTACATATGCATTCTCTCTCTCAACCCTGCAGGATTTTCTCTGCAGTTACTGTCTTTAATTCGAGAAGTCGTCTCATGTTTGATTTATTTGGAGACTCTTGATCTATCTGTCTAGGATTTTGGTATATTCCATTATCCGATTGAGGGTCTTTCCACTTTTCAGCGGTTGCCCTTTTACCAGCCCGCTGCTGGCCCTTCACATCCACATGTGTCAATCACAGAGGTAGATGATCAACAGCCAGTGTAGGGGTGACATGTGGTTAGCATGTCGAGTCCCCCAGCCGTTATAGCTGGTTCCTCAACCTGGAGCCGCTACTTATTGTATCTACCCACTTGCCTCACGATGCTGGGTGGGCACCGGTCCCATACTGGCCGAAATACCATGAGAAAATTTCTTCCCCCATGGAGACTCGAACCAGCGCAAGTCCCGTAGCTCTGCGCCAAGGCTTCCTACCTTAACCGCTTGGCTACGGCGCGGGACATATTCCATTATACTGTACTTATTCACTGTTGTCTGTATTCATGTTACTTGTGCAAATTCAATTGATGATGATGATGATAATAATAATAATAATAATAATAATAATAATAATAATAATAATAATAATAATCTTAAATTTTGAGATTCCAATATAGTATTTTTATTAACTAAGAAAAAATCACGAAAAGATTGAACGGATCTCTAGAATATGTTACAATCCCTTGACTTGAGTACATAAACAGTTTTTTAAAACAATGTTCTAGTCTGAAAGCTTGATTAAATTTCTTCAAAAAGTAATATTTTCTGGTGTTGATTAATTAGATTTTTTGCAAGCTAACAGTAAGGTCTTTTTTATGTTGGCAGGAGACAAAGGCTGAAAGTTTGATTACTGGTAATTTTACCTAACTCTTTACCCGCTAAAATATTCCAACTTTTAAAAATACATTTTGATATATCATTTTGGTCAACCTTCCCTTTCATATAATGATGTACAGTATATTGTAATGCACCTTCACAAAGGTGTTCGTGGCGTAATAGCATTTAGGTCACGTGCTATTTTCACGTGAAGTCACGCGGCGCTCAATGGGAGTCGTCTGAATTACAAACTTAGCCACTTCGCAGGGAGGGACCTTCGCACATTGAAAATAAAATAGTATTAACCAAGATATGCTTATTAATTTATCGCTCTAGGTATTTTATGTAATATATACCTGCTTACTAGAACGGTGTCAATGTTAACTTTCAATTTGAAGCAAAGGAATGCTGTGTACAGGTTATTTTAAGCCTGAATTGAAAACACTTGCAGCTATGATGATCTCTATATTAGTGGAATGCAGGCTTTTTTGTCAGCACTAGCATGAAGAAGAGCGTCCAGCTTTCTGCTGTCCATTCGCAGTCGAGTCTACGACAGGGAAACAACAGCTGTAAGCGCTCGCCACTGAAGATGCCCTCCGCAGTTGAGGGAGAAACGTCTGGAAGAAACGCCAGTTATAGACCACGGCCACATAGCCCGGAATCTTTTATAACCATGATCTCTATATTGTCATAAATATTTTAGTAAGACCTTGCATTATCTAAAGTCAGCAAGTTTTATTTAGAAATAATTTTTTACTCCTTAAGGATATAGGTTTGCGCCAATAGAAGATCCCCGGATCAGAAAATTAGCTCATGTAAAGCATTTGAAACTTGCCTCGAGAGGTCTTAAGCTCACCAACTTGACCTGCGGATTTTTTTGGTTTTTGTCAGCTGTCGAAACAAATCCTGTGTTAGAATTTGTTTTTACGATCCATTTAAGAATTAGTTATAAATATCCTAAAATTAATATCCTCAACGTGTCTCCAACTCAGGGTCGGGTCGAGGAATGAGATGAGATGAGGTCCCTTTATATTTATAGAGGTCTGTGAACGACGAGGGTGCCGGCCGACCACTCTTGACGCACCGTCACAGGGGCGGATGAATGAAATGAAACGAAATGGATGAGATGAATATGGAGAAATGGTGGAATGAAATTTATGGCGGGGAAAACGGGAGAAAACCGCGAGAAAAACTTGCCCAAGCTCCGTTTCGTCCACCACGAAACACACATGGAGTGGCCGAGACTCGATCTCTGGACCTCAGCGCCGAGAGGCGAGCTTCTAACCGCTTGCGCCACGGAACCGTCTTTAAGCATTAGTTATTTCACAATTAATTAAGAAATTAATTACATTTAACTTAAGACACATGAATGTTGACAGCATGGGAAATGCGTAGATCACGGGTATAGATCCAAAGATTCTGTTCGCGATATGACCAAATATATTCTTGGGTTAAAAATATACAGTGTGATTATAAAGTCCCAGTACATTTTAAAGAAATCGCTTACATATCGTATTTCTGTTACAGCCATTCGAAAGATACAAATATGTTCACCATTGAAAAGCGGATAGAGATTGTTACTGCGCGTTTAAGAGGCCAGTCGTACGAGGAAGTTAGAGACAGATTCCAAAGGAAACCATCACGGGAGACGTGTATCTTGATATGTTGTAACTTTTCTTACAGCCAAAGTTACAGCAAGATGGTATCATTGATACAGTGGTGTTGCAACAAGATGGAGCACCACCACACTTTTCTCTGGCTATACGCGGGTATCTCAATGACAGCTATCCCAAAAAGTGGATTGGAAGGTCATCTCCTCGTATCTGAGCACCTCGTTCGCCAGAGCTCGCACCCCTGGACTTTTTGCTTGGGGGTTCATCAAGAAATAGGTGTACAGAACCAAGTTTTCTAATCTGCAAGTGCTGAAAGAACGCATACGCCAGGCGAGTGAAATGATTACAGAGGATATGTTTGTGCATGTTTTCCGGGCGACGGTGCGTCGGGGAAACATGTTTTGAGATAGATGGAGGTTATGTTGAACACTAACTTGATAATAGAAACTACCTTATAATTTTTGTTTTATTTGCGCTACGTTATCCACAAAATGTACTGGGACTTTATAATCACACTGTATATTGTAATAACGCCAAATATGTTCATCTGTCTAAAAATACAAATGAAAATATGGCTAAAAATATTCATGTGTTTCAATATATGTAATAATAATAATAATAATAATAATAATAATAATAATAATAATAATAATAATAGTAAATATAATAATGATAATGGTGATCATAATGATGATGATTTTAATGATGATGATAATGTTTTGCTTTTAGAGGACTAGATATCTTAAGATAAATAGTTTATTGCGTTCCTTAATACAATACTATCACATACTATTTTTTTTTGCAGTCACATATTTTTTAATGCCCCAAGGTTGTCCTTTTGGACATTTCTGGTGTTCTATCCTGGCATTGGCGTAATTGTAGCTCATTTATGAGATTGGGGCGCCTGGAAGGCGGGGTTACGTTGCCCCGATGATATGATGGTTGTTGATGATGATAGTGGTGCGCCAGGAGAGTCCTTAATCCTAAACTTAATCTAAGATGAATAGGAATGATGATGATTGTGATGGCCATGATGTTCGGGGACCGTTTGGGCCTTAAAGTTTCCTGACAGGTTGTCTTACAGGTGACGAAAAACCCCGATAAAAACCTCACCCAGGAAACTATCCCGACCGGGGATTGAACCCGGGTCCGCTGCGTGAGAAGGCAGCACGCTACCTCGAGACCACAGAAGTGGACAGCATTCACATATTGATAGTCTATATCTGATTACATAAGGATACATAATTTATATTTTAACTGAATTCCGTGTTTCTATCTCTAATGTTATAGATTGAAAGTTGAATGGCGTATACTTGTTAAGGGAATCGTAAGCAAAATAGCTCCCGTAAGCAAAATAACATAAGCCAACTAGTTAATAAATAAGAATCCCGTAAGCAAAGCATGACTAGTATTAAGCATTGCAGTTTGTAAACCATTGTTACGATCCATGACGACAACATTCGTATTGTTACGAAATTGTTTGTCGTGCAACAAATTAAAAAAAATATATATTATTTTGAATGGGGTATCTATTGAATAATAGTTATTTGGGATTTGATATTTCCAATTTTAAGAAAGAATACCCGGAAATACTTTACAACAAGTGAAGCGAAACAATTTTTTTAAAGTCCCAATCATACTCCATGCGCATGCGCCAACAAACGCGAAGCGGTTTACACTATGGAATCACGGGAAGCAGCCAACATATACACGATATTTAACGAACCTAAAAGCTAACTTAAAGCAATTGAAGTACTCTAACCTGTGAAAAATCAACCTAAAATCTAACCTAACGCAATTTAAGCACTCTAACGTGTGAAAGAATGCAACGCCCTAAAATAAACAATAATTTCTGAAATTCTGAAATATATGTGTACAGTTAATTAGTACATACTCTATGTTGGCTGCATTGGACATTCGTTAAAATCAATATGGCTGCCACGTCTTCATACTACGTGTACAGTTAAATATTATAGAAAGATAATTATATTCAAATAATCATTAGAAAAAATGTAAAAATCATTGTAAATGGTGGGAAATAATTTGGAAAATGAAAGCCTATGAATAAAATTTGACAGGAGTTTATGAAGGAATTAAAAAAGTCGCGTCACATGTTGTAAAGTTTAGCGGAAGACCCTTTTAATAAACTTAATAGATTTAATTTTGCATGTGTTTGAGATCCATCTTAGCAAATTGATCGAGAAATTCAGTCTTGTCCGTCATGCCATATGGTGTCAAAAGCTTTTTGGACGTCCATAGCGACTATAATTGAGGTGAAACTTTGATCACAATTGGCATTTTCAATGTGTGTGAAAACTCTTAGAAGCTGATCTGTAATTTCTGTTCCCAGCCTTGACATGTCCACCAGTGAGAATGCTTATTCTTGGGGTCGGTTTCACCAACAGAGGTAACTGTATTACGCCAGTTTAAGCTATGCATTATACACGGGGAAAACTGGCGTAATACAGTTACCTCTGTTGGTGAAACCGACCCTTAATGCACCTTCAAACACGACCGCAGCCCGACTTAGAAATCTATAAACAAAGACATAATATCTCCAATTAATTACAATAAACCAACCATCCCACTCAGACGAAAACACAACTGACAAAAAGTGGTCATCCGTATAAAATTATAATGCAATAGTTTAACTGAGAAAAAAGATAAACGAAAGCACTGTTACTATATTTATTACGTTTCAAAAGCCTCGGATATGCAGTAATACAAACCATTAATCACTTAATCTCTAGATCCGTCTGGTCTCATAAACTGTCTTCCTCTTGCATCAAACAACAACAATAATAACATATTATTTAATTAAATACAAATAAAAACTTAAAGTTTTTTATGATTTTCATATTTATTAAAATATAATTTCGTTACAGCTGTTTCGGTACTTTCTACCTTCTTCAGACATGATAACAAAATAATGGATTATGTTATTATACTATAATTATACCTTCTTCAGACATTATTATACTATAATAACAAAATTCATTAATTTGTTATCATGTCT
Organism: Diploptera punctata; assembly: GCA_030220185.1. Lineage (NCBI taxonomy): Eukaryota > Metazoa > Arthropoda > Insecta > Blattodea > Blaberidae > Diploptera > Diploptera punctata. The sequence continues at coordinate 1,802,196 of JASPKZ010006073.1, read as the reverse complement.
GAAGAAGGTACAAAGTACCGAAACAGCTGTAACTAAATTATATTTTAATAAATATGAAAATTACATAAAACTGTAAGTTTTATTTTTATTTAATTAAATAAGTTATGGATTTTAATCAAGTAAACACCAATTCAATTGATTACTTAATAATAACATCTAACGTAGAACTGAAAACAGGCTTGTTAATGCTCAATGACCGGATCTTTTCTTCCGGATTTGCCACTGGTTACGAACGGCAGCTGGATCATCGCTCTATCTTTAACTTAAAAATAATATCTATGGGCTGAAGAGGACATTTAAGTCCCTAAAACAGCCGGAAGAGACAAGCCTCGGGCCCTGCTCGTTGATTCCACCTTGCAAACTGAGTGTAATCTCGACGGGCCAGGGTACAATGAGTATGGGTACATAAAGGGGTCATTGCTCTTTCAACCCCATGTCTTGTCTTGTCTTGGTAAAATTAAGAGATAATTTAAAAAGTATTAAAGTTCTACAATATTGCTGAATGTTTGTAATTTTTTAACTCTAAACAAAAGAAAGGATAAAACCATAGAAACAGCAGAAAGGAGATTTTTAAGAAATGTAATCAGTTACGCGCTTTTGTATAAAAAGAAAACTAAAGGTATCAAGAAGGAAATGAATACTTTTAAAATGATGGAAAAATAGAGTAATACAGAAACAATTTGAGAGAGCATGTTCATAAAATGAAAAAGAACTAATTACCAAAACATATTTCAGATTATAGGTCAGATGATGATAGATGAAAATAATGTCGGTAGGCCGAGGAAGAGATGGATCCAACTTTTCAATTGTGGTCTATCTAACCGGAACAAGCCTTAATAGCTTAACAGGGGAAATGCTTTTGCTGCTGATGATGATGATGGATGGAAAAAATAATTCCAAGTTTGTTTTCTATGACTTGATCTTACAGAATTTATAAGAAAACTTTACCGCAATTCGTAATTTTTTTGGGATTATATGACGAGGCTTAGTTGATTCAAAAATAAATTATGGATTTGGCTTTTGGAACTAACAAAGAATAATACTTTAAAAAAGTTATAATGCGCAATCTGAGCACTATCAGTTGTATAAGTCTTCTAATGTGGTTAAATCAATTAAAGTTTCAATATTACGATGGACAGGGCACGTACAAAGAATAAACATGAGATAAAAAAATCATAGAATGTAAATTTGAAACAAAATGTTTATGGGGCGACCGAGACTGCATTGAATGGATGGAATTTTTGAGAATCTGAAGAAGATGAGAATCGAGGAATGATTGGTTGCTGGAGACAGAGATGACAGGAAGAGGGTTCTGAGGGAAACCGAGGCTCGAATCGGGCTGCAGTGCTGCTGTTGATGAAATAATGAGAAATGTTATTTAGAGATTTTTTTCCGTTAGTAGATAGAAAAAAAATATTTAGCTACAAGCACAAGCTGAAACTGATGTAATGACCTCCATTCTGTACGATTAATTACCCCACCATACTCAGTGATAGAATGTATGTAAAAAAAGTACATAAGATAAATTCACATCACTTCTGCAGATGGATGATAAATAGTAAACAGTTTTACTATATCCTAAAGAACAGTGAACTTAGAGATCACGTGATCACTGGATGGCATGCTATTTTTGTCTTTTATTCATTATAAATGTATTATTTGAAATTTATTTAATTTGTTTTCAGGAGAATGAGCACCCATACACTGAAATCGATTTATTTTTATTTTAACTGATGCATAGTATAGTCGGCCGCGGTAGACTAGTGGTTATGCCTCCTTGCCTTCTGGTGTCCGAGTGTGATAAAACGGTCTTTCAAACCCGGCCGGGGTCGATGGATTTTTTTAGGATAGAAAAATCCAAGGAGCAGGTCCTCCTAGAGGGACTTTAAGCCGTGGGTCCCGAGTCTGAAGATTTTCAGGCTCGTAAAATATCCTTAAGCCTGAATGAAAAGGCCTCTAAGCAAAATTTACCGAATTTTCCTGTCCTAGTACTACCTTGGTTTCCTAGATGTCAGTATGAGGCGGAACGCTGACCACGGACCACTCAAATGACATCTATACGAAAACAAGTGTAACTAAATTAGTATGGTTCAAATTCTTCCCTGTAGGGGGGGGCGCCTAAATCTTTGTTATGGGAAACATGGGCTTACAAGATACAACAAGAACTGATGTATATTATTAGAATTGCTGCAGTATGTAACGAATGATATTTTGATGCCAGATTGAAATTGAATTTTACACTAAAATTAAACAAAAAAGTATATTCTATTAAGGGGAATTGAGAAACCTTAGCTTCCGAAATGTGGGTGCTTATTCATCTGAGAGAAGTTATCAAATTTTTAAAATTACTTTACACCACATATAGAAATTCATTATATAGTGGATATGAGTGGATATTGTAAAGAAGTTGCTGAATTCAAATACCTCAGAACAACAAGTATAAACAGGAATATGGTGCAGAAAGTAAACATAATGTCGACTCTGGAAATGCGTTATATTATGCATTACAGGGACTCTTGTCATCGTAACTTTTATCAAAGAATGTTAAACCAAAAATATATAAAATTGTTACTCTTAAGGATATATTCTGTGAATGCGAAATATATCTTATTTAAGGAGGAGAAAATATTACGAGTAGGGCCTATTTGAGAATAAAATCCTTAGAAAAAATGTTGGTCCAAAGAGAGACGAACAGACAGGTGAATTGAGAAGACTATAAAATACAGTAAAACTTTCTCAAAGCGGAATTGCATGGAACCAATTTATTTTTCCACTTTAGACAAAATTCTGCATTATAAATAACTAAAACTTATTATTAATCTTAGGTTATAGAGTACCTAATAAATGTGTTTGTTTACGTTCATTTGATTGATTGTAGATCCGCTGCCTTTGAAAAGTGAGGTATAGTATGTATGAGCGACTTCGACGGTAACGCGCGAAAAAAAAAAAAGAGTCTCGTTTCGTCTGCGTTAAAAATGTCTCTTAGAGTCGGTTTCACCAACAGAGGTAACTGTATTACGCCAGTTTAAGCTATGCATTATACACGGGGGAAACTGGCGTAATATAATTACCTCTGTTGGTGAAATTGACCCTTAGACGCGTATCCAGTTTCGGTTTCCGCTTACTAACTACATTTTCGTCCATATCCTTTGATTCCCCGCAAATTTAATTCCACACTACATTGGTCGTTTTTTAAAACTGTCCGGCCAACCTGAAGATGCCTTGAAATCGTTATTCCCTAGGGATTTAGCAACAGCCAGAGCATCGGTCCGGAAATTTGCAGATTTATCCTCAATCACTTTCAATTTTTCGTTTAATGACAATGATACATTTTAGCCATCTTTATTCTGTAAATTCAGAACGCTACCTATGAAAGATCGGTCTCAGAACTTCAATTTAAGATTTTACAGTGCAATGATTATTTGTAAGGCAGGTATCGTATTTCGCATAACGGATGTACAGTGAGGCCAAACTAAAATTTCAGGTACAGGTAGAATCTCTAATTCACCCGGCGGCAGAAATCATTCCTTATTGTTTTTTTTTGTCTAATGGGAATTCAATGAAGTGGGAACTAATTTCTTCCTCTGTCTTTCCGCTTTATAATTTTTTCATGAATTGTGTAGAAATATCCTTCCATTTCCGCGCTGGACAGACTCCGTTTTATACAAAATACAGGTAAAATTACTATATTTCGCCGGGACCAATAAATTTGTTCACATTGGACAGATTTCCGCATTATTCACGTTCCGGATTAAACAAGTTTTACTGTATAACAGTGAACCTCAAGGCCATTATTGAAAACCAGATATAATAAGAATAATTTAATTTGTAGACTGCGATGGACTGGGTCACGAAATGAAAGAGAGGGTGGTGGAGGTTTTGTAAGAAAACCTGAAGGAAAGCGCCCAGTAATTAGACCAAGAATGAGATGGGAGAATAACATTAATCATGATTTGAGGGAAGTAAATTATGGGGGAGATGATATGATAACATTAGCTCGGATAAGGAATGTATGATGAAGTTATGTCCGCAGTCATGAAAATCCTGGTTCGATAATGTCAGTGAGTTCATTTAGTTAGTTATACTGAATTTAGTACAGTAAAATCTGTCTATGAAGGAACATGATGGTTCCTTAAATGTATTTCCGTCTTCGCAGTTTTCCTTCTTATAAAGGGTTCCCAAATTACAAGCTTGAATTTCCTCACGCAGCTTAAGGGTTTTGCATGCACGCTTTAAAGATATAACGTATTGACTGAAATACAGTCAAAATAGTGTATGTAACACAGCTCAGTTTGCACGGCAATACAAAATAATTTTATCACACAACAGCGAGAAGGAACTCAACTACAGGAAGACTAAAGAGTTTCTCAACTCCCTCGCAGGTAACGTAAGCAGGCAAGGAAAAGCGAGGGATTACACGCTGTCGCACATAAGCAAGGGTATCCCCTCAATACAATGGCAACACAAGAAGGTAAAACGATATAATGCAGAAAGCGTCATATGCAGGATTTTCACGTGAGGTCATTAGAACGTGCTTAAGAATAATTTTCCGTCTTACTGAGGTAAAAAATAACGACTGGTACTTTAAAAACCATTCCGTTTCTGCGTTATGAAGGTGTCCGGCTTATACAGGACGATTTTACATATAAAATCGTACCGTTCTGGAGATTTTTTTCCGTCTCTACAGGTTTCCTTCTTATAAAGGTTCCGGCTAAGACAGGTTTTACTGTATACAGTATAAGATATGAAAAGTCTAATAACCACGCTATTTAACTGTTCAGGCCATTTGCGTCTCAATTTAAACCTGGGCGTGACAGCAGCGATACATTTTGTTCAGAGGCTTCTTATTTCAAACATAACATTATTTTATTCGTCATTAATCTACGTCATGAGACCCACAGTTTTACTTCCTTTACCCAACGAAGCCATACTCAGTTCTTTTATGTCCTAAAAAATTGACATCGGGTTTGAATTTGCATGTCCCGCGCCGTAGCCGAGTGGTTAAGGCAAGAAGCCTTGGCGCAGAGCTACGGTTCGAATCAACATGGGGAAGAAATTTTCTCATGGAATTTAGACCAGTATGGGACCGATGCCCACCCACCATCGTGAGGCATTAAGTAGTGAACTCCAGGTTGAGAAGACCAAATATAACGACTGGGGGACCCGACATGCTGATTACATGTCATCGCTACACTGGCTAGGTGATCATCGCTACACTGGCTAGGTGATCATCTAACTCTTTGATTAACACATGTGGATGTGAGGCCAGAAGCCGGCTGGTAGGCCAATGTCCTTATAGGCCTGTCGCGCTTGGAGTATTATTGAACTTGCATGCCTCGGTATCAGGGGCGAATATGGTAACCACTAGTAGAAAAATTGTAGGTAAAAACATTTTTTTTGTCTAATGCCACCACGTTGTCTTTTATGACATTTCTGGCTTTCTCCCCTGGCATTGGCGGAATTATAATCCATTTCTTAGGTTGGGGCACCTGGAAGGCGGAGTTACGTTACCCCGATGATATGATGGGTGATAAATGATAATGAAGCGCCAGGAGAGTTCTTAACCTAAACTTAACCTAAATTCCTGACCATGGGCAAGCACAGGAATAATTCCCTTTAAGGAAAAATGCATATGGTTTGACAGGGAATCGAACCCAGGACTTCATGAACTGTAGTCAGGAACGCTGACCACTAGCTAATGAGGCTAACGTTCGTTACAATGAAACAGCCTAGCTTTTCTACTTTCATTGGGATTACATGGCTGAAAGATGAAATGAACAACCGACGAGAGAGAAATTAATTCAATCTGTTTAAAATTGAATAATATTGAAATGTCACTCTGTCATCGAAAAGTGTTCCTCAGCCTGCAGCAGTAATCTCGATCATGTCAGTTGCGTTGGTATAAATTAACCTTGAGAAGTGATATGCTGTACATGCATGCATTTGAGGTAATGACTGCGTGTGGTTAAGTTAAATATAGGAAATAGTCTGACGCGGGTCGTTCTTCTTCCTGATAACCCATTACAAAATAACACTAACATGAAGTCAAGGTTTCATAACATGGATAGCCTCTTTTTCCTTTTAAGCTATCTCGTTAAGCCAATTACAATGTTTTAATTTGTCCTTGTATAGCTGCCAGCTTGAATTATGTCCATTATATTATCGGCCGCGGTGGACTGGTGGTTATGCTCCTTGCCTCTGGTCCCGGGGGTCGCGGGGTCGATGGATTTTTTTAGGATGGAAAAATCCAAGGAGCAAGTCCTCCGGGAGGGACTTTAAGCCGTGGGTCCCGAGTCTGAAGATTTTCAGGCTCGTAAAAGATCCTTAAGCCTGAATGGAAAGGCCTGTATGCAAAATTTACCGAATTTTCCCGTCCTAGTACTACCTTGGTTTCCTAGATGTCAGTATGAGGCGGAACGCTGACCACTGACCACTCAAATGACATCTATACGAAAACAAGTGTAACTAAAAGGTGAGAGAGCGCCTAAACCTCTGTTAAGGGAAACATGGGCTTACAAGATACAAGAAGATAGAAAAATATATAAAGCTATTATTCTACCAGTTATATTATATGATGCGAAACATGGACTCTTACTTTAAGGGACGGAGGGAGATTACGAGTATTTGAGAATAAAGTTCTTAGGAAATTTTTTGGACCAAAGAGAGATGGACAGGTGAATGGAGAAGAGTACTTAACAGTGAACTTCATGGTCTTTATTGGAAGCCAGATATAATAATAGTTAAGTCTAATAGACTGCGATGGGCAGGACATGTGGCACGAATGGGGAATGAAAGAATGCATGGAAGCTTCTTGTAGGAAAACCAGAGGGAAAACGCCCAGTTGGTAGACCAAGAATGAGGTGGGAGAATAACATTAACCATGATTTGAGGGAAGTAGATTGTACTTAATGCAGTTTTTTATCGTGTTTTGAAATATGTATTCGGAATTTATCCATTACCCACAGTTTTTTTATTTCAATTTTAATTAATGAATTTAAATAATTATTTTTTTAATAAGCGTTTTTTCGTCCATTTGTCCATTATAAAATAAAACCAAATGAGCTAACTCAAATGATTTCAGCTATGGAAAAGAGATATCAAGGCAAATGGAATCCTAATATGCTGGCCGATTATTGTTGGACCATCAAGAGGGATGCTACACAGGCGAAATATAGCAGAAAATAGTCATTTCTTACTTTCTAGGTGAGTCCGCATGTTCGAATATTGTGTAGTTACGAATGTAGAAAATATTAAAGTGTTCGAAATTATAAATGCCTGTCTCTCGGAAACCTTGCGTGATGGAGAAAACCCGATATCATATTTGAATTCAGGATAAAAAATACTATCAGATTCACATATTTTTCTGAGACAAAAAAAAATTGTTGCTCAGTGTTATTAGTTTTATTACATTGTATTCAGTAATTAATGCGACGCATTTACAGTTAGATTTTTCGTCTTTGCAATCTTCAGAAAAATTCCAGTGTAGGTTTAAAATTATTCTTTGTGTTACACAGAGACAGAATAGTGATAAAAAAATCAATTTCTACAGATGACATAATAGGTAGTCCCAGAGGGCAATTTCTCCAATTGACATTGATAATTTTATCTCTAATTTCTCGGAGAAATTTCCAAGTTTTTGTATTGATACTCTTTTCTATTCTGTTTCCATTTACTATAATTATTTTACTTTCTCACTTGGCATGATTAAAGGGCAAGTGTGTGCATTAACAGCAACTCTGTAGTGCACAATAGCTTGCGTTTCCAGAATTCAAATTATGTTTTTGTCATTTCAATATAAAGTTAAATTATTTATTCTGAAAATAACAGTTCTCATTTGCTTTCTTAACCATTCCTACCTATAAATTATGTTCAGTCGGTGCATTAAAATATTCGTAATTCGATGTTAATAATTCTTCATTCCCATTTAAGAATGTATTTCTACGTGTGACCATATATTTAGTTTTATTAATATTTACTTCCAGCCCAAGTTTTTCTACCGTCTGTGTTATTTATTTTTAGGCTAATTTTTTTAATGCTCCAGGTTTGTCCTTTGGGACATTTCTGGTGTTCTCTCCTGGCATTGGCGTAATTGTGGCTTATTTCTGAGGTTGGGGCGCCTGGAAGGCTGGGTTACGTTGCCCCTATGATATGATGGGTGATGATGATGACAGTGGTGCGCCAGGAGAGTCCTTAATCCTAAGCTTAATCTAAGATGAATGATGATGATTGTGATGGCCATATGATGTTCGGGGACCGTTTGGGCCTTAAAGTTTCCTGACATTTGTCTTACAGGTGAGGAGAAACCCCGATAAAAACCGCGCCCAGGAAACTCTCCCGACCGGGATCGAACCCGGGCCCGATGCGTGACAAGGCAGCACGCTACCTCGAGACCACAGCGGTGGACTTTAAGCTAATTGTAAAAATCGAATGTCTGATGTATTAAATAAATAGAGAGTTACGAGAATTGAATAATATATATGAAACTCCGAATTATTCCAATTAAATATCATCTTAATAATGAGTTATTTAACCCTTAAATTGACAAAACAGTAATTTCTGGTATCACTCATTTAAATGTGGCGGATCGCACTGAAAACAAATTCGTGCATAATTGTTATTATTATGTACATTATGTAATTCCACATACATTTAAGTAATTTCTTAGCTTTCTCCTGTTTTATTAAAACTATTGTAATAATAAAGAAAAGCGCACGAATGTGCATAGTATCATATAAATTGTACATGTTAAGTTTATTTGCTGTAAGCTGTTATTGATTTGGTCCTTTCTTTGCACCATTGAATATATTAAAACTATTAGATGTATTAAACAGGTATCCTATAGGACACATTGCGAATTTCTTCCTTCCTTGGTAATTCTACCCGAGGGCAGCACTATCATGATATGCTTTGCAGCTTTACTACTAGCGAATTATAGGTGTGGTAGTTACCCGTTGCTTTCCACACCGGTGAAGAACGATGATAATAAAAAGGATGATGTTGATGGCCGGATGATTTTCGGGGACCGTTGGGCACCAAGCTTCCTGACATTTGCCTATAGGTGAGGAAAACCCCCGAAAAAAAAAACCTCACCCGGGCCCGCTGCGTGACAAGGCAGCACGCTACCTCGAGGCCACAGCGGTGGTCACATTGCGAATTTAAGGGTTAAAATCTTAAGTAATCCGAACTTTTTCCCGTCATTTTAAAGCCGTTCTCATGACATATTTTGTTCTAAGTTACGACATATCTCGAAGTCCTCTAATTTTTCCAAGATTTTTTATAGTAATATATTGACAATAATTATAATGTAATACAGATCTTAATATTAACATTTTATGTATTATTATCATAATTTAATATTCATTTAGGGTACATTTGCTTTTTTTCTGATGGCAAATGAAGGTAAAAATAATTGTTTAATGAATTTAAGAATTAACAGACTGAGATGAATTATAAAAGTAATTAGAGGTGCTCGTATATAATTACATAGATGTATATACCTTAATTGTATTAATTAATGGCTAAGTGGGTTAATGAAGACAAATTACAAATAATTTAACCTTTTATACATGTTTCATTATCTTATCGTTAAAAATTAACTTTCAACACCTTTTAATTTAGTTTTCACAGACCGTGAGACTTTGTAATGAACTATATACGGCAACTTTAAACGTCGTGATTTCTTATCACTAAAAACAACCGCGGCTGAAGCTTTGATTGCAGTTTTAAGAAAGTAGCTATTGAGATTGGTTAAGGCACTGAGCTACAAGCCGGAGGGTCGAGGGTTCAAGTCCCGGTGGGGTCAGGATTTTTAAACTGACCCAAACCATCTGGTGGCACCATGGCCCTGGGGTCGATTCAGCCTCTAACGGAAACGAGTATCAGACGCTTGTTCTGGGGGTAAAGGCGGCCGTCACGCAGGGCTGACAACCCGGCTGACATAAAGTGCCGATTGTCTAGAAAAAGTGGGAGCCTTAACCTCCTACTACCCCAAGGGCCTCCGGGCCTGTTGTGGGATCACTTTACTTTACTTTAGCTATTGAGATTGTTCTTATGAAAATATTTTTCAATTCTTTTTACAAATCTTCATCCATCGTACTTAGTTGACACCGAAACAATTGGCATGCTAAATTATCTCTAACTCCCTCTCTCTCTCTCTCTCTCTCTCTCTCTCTCTCTCTCTCTCTCTCTATATATATATATATATATATATATATATATATATATGTATGTATGCATGTATGTATTATGTGTGTATATATATATATATATATATATATATATATATATATATATATAATAGGGGTTCCAGGTTTGAGGAAACCAACACGAACGGGAAGGGGACTCCGCAACTCGACATTCTGACCACGCCATTCTTATCCAGATTAGATAACCGTCAATCTCCATAATTAACACATGTGGATGTGAGACCAGAAGCTGGCTAGTAGGACTGTCTTGCATGGAATGTAGAGTATATGTGTGTGTGTGTGTGTGTGTGTGTGTGTGTTTTAACACTCTTGCGGCCATAATGTTTTTTTTCGGAACCAAACTCGGGACATAACATTTGAGAAAAGTAAGGTCCAATTCGTTAACCAAAGAATCGGAGAATTAGGAGTGAGGGTTCTCCTGAAGTGGAAATTTTAAAATAGCCCAGGCGCCGCAATTTTTCCATTTTTCGCAACGAAATTCAGTATGTGCCATTGAAATAAAATGAAGAAAGGCAATTAGCCAAAAATTGACGAAATTCGACAATTAAGCTTGGGGGTTTATGTAAAAGGTAAACATTTAAAAATAGCTCTTGCGGCCACCATGTTTGTTTTGTCGCTATGTAAATCAATGCATACGAAACAAAAAATAATATATATATATATATATATATATATATATATATATATTCTGTAAATTTTATCAAATTCGAACCATAAATTCAGCTTGCTGAGGTTTTCGCTAGTTTACGTAGTTCTTCTTGACAGAGTTTTACTTGACAGATTTGTTAGTTACGGTGATACGTGTTATTTTACATTCTGTAATAGGAAGTAAAACATAATAACAAGAATTATTATGTTAAACAGTATTTGCATCTCTCGTTATCTAATAATCTCAGAATTTATGTATTTCTGATTAAATTGTTCCTGACCAGTCAGTAAATTTCTAGACATTATTTTCTCTTAAATATTATTTCTCCACAATTTTCTTTGTCTTCCGTTTTCCGACTATCAGGGAGATGTGCTATTTTATGTTTTAATATATATATAAGTCCACTGTGGTCTCGAGGTAGCATGCTGCCTTGTCACGCAGCGGGCCCGGGTTCGATTCCCGTCGGGACAGGCTCCTGGGTGAGGTTTTTTTCCCGGGGTTTTTCCTCGCCTGTAAGACAAATATCAGGAAGCATAGGTCCCAACGGTCCGCGAAAATCATCCGGCCATCATCATCATCATCCTTATCATTATCATCATCATCCTTCAGCGGTTTGGAACGCAACGGGAAACTACCATACCTATAATTCCCTAATAAAGCTGCAAAGCATAGCATGGAAATGCTATGATTGCAGTGAAAGACCTCCCTCGGACAGAATTACTATGGATGGATATATATAATTATTATTTAATCTTATTTTATAGACACTTTAATTTCAAGGTCGTATCGCGTCTAAAAATCGTTAACTGAAACCATTAGTGGAGTAGAAGGTCACATGGCTTAAACTCCACTAGGCAAAATTAATAAATGAAAATAAAATAATAGTCTGTATATTTCTATTGCATATTTATAATTTGATTTAAAAAAAGCTAATGTGATATTCATGCTTATGATAACCTTTTGGCGTTGAGAGTCTATTTGCGCCCTAACATTTTCTGACGAGGAAAAACTTCGAAATATTCTCACACAGAAAACTTGTCCCCATCGGGGATGGAACTAGGATCCGCTGCATCTGAGTCAAAGGCGTTGGATTTTATAATGTCTTCGCCAGTCCATATTCCTACAGTACATGGAAAATATAAAATAATCATACTCCTTTGTTTTAATATTATCTATCACAGTATTTATAACTTTTTTCATTATTGGTTTTAACGAAATCGCGGCGGGCATTTTCAATAATCTAAAAACATATAAAAACAAAATTAATTGAATAAAAATCTTAATATTTATTAATTAGAATAATACATTTTACGTGATTCAAAATGTACATGTGGAATTCTTTCAGGGACGACCATTCATAACATTCGCAGAGACACAGAGGGAACATTGCTTCCGAATTTAACTACTTAACACTAATATATTTTAAAATATTAGAAAATATTACTAAAATAACATCTGAATAATATCCAACGTTTATTAAAATAAAGAATAACAGTTAATAACAATTTAACACTAAACAAAGACTACCTTTTTCTCTCCGAAGTAATAAAAAAAGTTCTATAAGATTGCTCAGGGATTGAATCTGAAACCTCAGACATAGAAAATGTTAACTGGCTGCTAGGTCGTGAAAAAAATCTAGTTGCTTAATAACATACTTTTTTTAATTATACCACTGCAGGCCTTATTAGATCCTTGGGATAATATCATATTACGGCTGTCATCTTTCTAGGCAATCAACAATGGGAGGAGGGGTGAGCCGCGTTGTCAGTTGGGTGACGGTCTCCTTTATCTTCAGAATGTGCGTTTGATACTCAATTCATTAAAAGCTGAGTCAACTCTGGAGTCATGGTGCCACCAGAAGGTTTTTAGGCCAGTTTAAAAATTCTTACTACAAAGAAAATAGATCCCGCGACCTTCCGCTTTGTAGTGTATTGACTTAACCAATTACGCTTCACCGTTAAAAAAGTATAATTTACTCGTATAAGGTAATTTACGAATGCCAACCACAGATATAGTATGGGGTTATTACTAGATAATTGATTTGTTACACATTTCAGGCTGCTGCCAACTGTTCGTCTTGGCCACATTACTGTACATTTAGAAAATTAGGTTATCCTACCGTAACTAAATACAAGTTTACTAATTTTATACAATTAATAATGACTTATACCTGCTACTCGTTAATTTAAAAATTTCACAGCTTACTAAACTACTATTATAATATGATTAAAATGAAAACATGTAGAATGAAACATTCAATTTAGAACCAAATTTGGATAAACTTTGTTTTGTCTGAATAAACGATTCAGTCTTGGCATTATTAAGAGAACCTTATTTGCCTTAACCACTGGCTTCATAGAATGACCTCAACAGACTCTAAACGGTAATAAACATATAAAGCATATTTTGTTTTTAGTTATACTTGCTTGTTTAAAAAAATAAGTACATGGAATTCTCTCACGAGTAACATAGATTTTCTTTTAATGCAATAATATTATGAAAATAAATGCTGTGAAACATGGTAACGATTAGATTAAATTTAAACTTGACCTGATTCCTACTACTAACTTCAGAATAATGACATGAGTTATAAAAATTGTAAAACAACAAAAAGGACTAAAGTACTTACGAGATTTGTGAATAAGGGCCGAGCTGAATGGACTATTATTCTAAAGGAGCCACTCACTAAACTATAAGACCTGTAAGAGGAAGAATTGAGTTACGATTTTTAAAAGAACATCAGTCACAATGCCATGATGTAACTAACTAACTCACTGGCACTATTGAACCCGTAAGTTCATGGCCGCGCGGACATAAGTTCTCCATACATCCCTATCCTGAGCCATACTGTGTATTTCTTTCTCTCTCTGAAAATGTCTTATTGACCCAATTCATATTTGAACCCGCAAACATCAGAATGCCAGGCTATCATGGTAATTACTAGTTCAAAAGTGCCGACGAAGGTATTTTGGAATATAACTTACTTATAGACAATAACGAAGCCGGAAGTTCAGGGATGTGCGGACACATGCTCCCCATTACATCTATATCATGTACTAATGTTTTCCAATTATTATCCGCATAATTCAAATTATAATTAATAATATTGTCCTAACTCATTATGTGCCTATTTATTGGGCGGTTTCCACCTGCTGCTTTTGGTATTCTATTTTCAGTCATCCTTGCCAAGTGTTATTTCCAGTTTGTTCTGTAGTTCACTATTGTTGTGTTTAATTTCTGTACTTTTAGTTGTTGTCTTATTTCTGTGTTATGTTTTTTGTCTGTTCTTTGATATCCTGCTATTGGTCTGAGGAATTTCATTTCAGCAGTCTGTATTCTGGCAGTGTGTTGTGTTGTCACTGTCCATATTTCGGATCCATAAGTAACAATAGGCACTGCCATTGTCTTGTATAATTTCATTATAGTGTCTTTCCTGGCTTTATTTTTCAAAGTTATTTTTTAATGTTCCTGTTATATAATTAAACTTATTTAGTTTGTTATTTATATCTGTTTCCGCTGTGTATGATATTTCGCAACCTAGAAAGTTATATCTTACCATTTGTTCTATTGGTTTATTTTCTAATATTATCTTTGTCCGAACTGGATGGGCGCCCTTGAAGGCCATTGTCTTTGATTTTTCTGATGATATTTCCATGTTGTATTTTTTTATATTTCATTTAGTTTATATAGCATTCTTTGTAGCTCGTCCTCCGTTTTGTCTATTGAAATCAGGTCATCCGCAAAGGCTACTGTTTTTATTACTATATTTCCTAAGTTAATTCCCCCAGCCATTTGCTTCCATGATCTTATCATGTCGTCAAAATAAATGTTAAAAAGAGTGGTTGATAGTGGACAACCTTGTCTAACTCCTTCTGTTATATGTATTGGTTCCCTTTGATTTATTTTTATTTTTGTTTTCTCATACATTTTCATAATTACTGCTATCAAGTGTAGTGGAAGTATCATGTAGCTCACTTTTATGCATAGTAATTTTTTTTCTTCTCTGCGACCATGTTCGCATCCATATAATTTACATTAACTGGAAGAATAACCGTTTTATATAAATGTTTTTAGTTTGTTTCTGAGGGGAGTTGGGATGACGAGTCCCTGTTGTGGATAATAACATGCGTTTCCTGAATTGAGCCATAAATTTAATTTTAGTATTCTGGAATGTACCTATATCAATTGAGATGCAATCCTTAAAATTGAATTGTAATTGTTTTTGAAAATATGAAAGTCAGAAGAAAAGGCGGATTTAAGTTGAACCAGAACTGTGAACTGGACTAGGCCAACAACTAGGCTAGATGTGTGTTACTGCCGTTATCAGCAGGTTTGCTGTTCAGTATTCCAGTAATGTGCATGATTCATAGCGGACATACATGTAATACTGCTTCTTTTTGTTTTGTACAACTCCATTAGAAAGTCAGTGCAGCCTCTTTCCGTGCCCATAAACCAATTTATATCTCTACAGTTCATACATAAAGAATATATTCGTTTTGAAATTGTCTGCCTTGATTTATCATAGGGTCTTTCTAGCATTCTTATATCGAAGAAGAAATGAAGGACAATTTTAAATTGCTCAAAATTAACAAGTGAGCAAATTCAAACGAATTAAATTTTCATGAACAATGTAAAATATAAAACAAATTTAAATATATCGTAATTGCAATTGAATTGGAAAATATAAAAGATACACATTTACTTCAGTTTTGTGAAAATTAGATGTGGATTATAAAGAATTTTATGTGCTTTATAGATATTTTAAAGGCTGTCTTTAGTTCATAATTTTCCTTCAATCTGGATAAAGTATAAAAATAAATATTGGCGAACGTGAAATCTGAAATATATATATATATATTTTCGAAAAGTGGTTTATCATACTTAAGGAGTTGTCAGTTATATAATTAAGTTAATTTGAATTATAAATACGAATGGATTAGGAGAAGATTCTCAAATACGTCTAAGTTCATCCTTCCTAGAAAAAGTAAAAGAAGAAAAATAAGAAGAAGAAGTGGAGGAGATAATAATTAATAAATGCTAAAAGTAAAGAATATTATATAAAAATAAAACAAGAAACATTATTACAGACCCTTTAACTCATGCCCCAAATGGGAGTCACTGAGCAATCAGATTTCAATTAATTTTGATTTACAACCAATCACAGTTCGTTTTTCACCTCGATTTTATCAGTTTAATTTCATCATATTAAAATTAATCTCCTCTTTTTTAACATTTTGAATAGGTCAGAGCATTATTTTGCAGTGGCTGACTCTCTAAGAAATACGGCTATCAGATTGTATATATAGTGCACAAATGTATACAGATACTGCTTGCGGGATATAATAGAAAAACATTCCCAGCAATTGATTATACCACAATAAAAATAAACTTTCTTAAACGTATTATTTCCCAGGAATGTACGTTCCAGAAAAATATAATTTACATCATAGGACATCAGAAATTAAGTAATAACCTATAATGTTGGTTATAAACACTAGGGTGCATTGTTACAATATTGCGATCCTTTGGCAATAACTAATATGATCTGGTTGCAGTGATGAACAAATGAAGCATAACAAACGTTTCTGATTTGTTTTCAAACATCGCCGTTTACATTAAATATATAAATATTTTAAAATAACTATATTTAAATAATGATTTGTGAGTAAACAGCTTAATTTTATTTGTTAAATAGTCCTAACAAATGCCACTCTTGATTTCTAAATTCTCTAGATAAATTGGAAATCATCGAGGCATTAGTTATGAAAAACAGTATAAGGATATGATAAAATTATATCTAACAAATTGAAAGTTTAAAATAAAATAATAATATTTATGTAGATGATACATAACCTGCGTTATATATTTAACTTATATTGTGATAATCACGTATTCTAAACAAGATTGGCATATAATTTTCTGTACTATAAGAAAATGAAATTCCGTAAAGATCTAAAAAGTAATTAGTATTTTAGTGTCTATCACTGCGTAACTTTTTTATTCGAATATAGCGGACCCGGGTACTGTCCTGGGCAGATTTCCTGGCGAGACTTTTTTTTTCATCTCCGTATAAGATAAAATTCAGTAAATTTTAAAATCAAAATAGTTCTCGAACACCATCTGGCTCTCTTAATAAAGTGTCTTAGCGGTTACCAACATTATTGGCGTAGAGGTAACAAACATCCTATTCTGGAAACGCAGAAAGCCCACGGCATTAACATCGTCCAAGAACAGTTTTCTGTGTGAAAAGTTTTTAGTGATTTTTCCTAAACCTATAAGGAAAATGTCAATACATTTTAAGAGCCAAAAGTCTCCGAACACCATCTAGCCATCAATTATATATCAGACTTGTTTAGTGTGAATGTATAAAGGTATTTCCTAGTGTTATCTCGGAGGTGATTCCGGCATTCGGATCATTCATTTAGGAAGACCTTTCATGTCCTTGTGTCGTCAAAAAAAAGTATATGATTCATGGTTAAATATTCTCTCCCAATAGGTCGTTTTTCATTCAAGATTCGGAAGCGATGGGATACGTAAAATGGAGAAGTTAAACAAGTCAAAGAGATTATTTTGAATTCTTTATCTACTCTCATTTGTGAAAGTGGAATCTTTTGACATCACGTTTCATCCATCTATATATATATCATCATCCGGTATCATGGCAACTGCCGCCGTCTTCCGGAAACCAAACGCTATTCCTCTCTGTCCATCCATTGATCTTCCTCCATTCCTCTGATATTCATAGCTGCTTGTACCCCTTCTATCCAAGTTTTCTTCGGTCTTCCTCTCTTCCTCCTTTCCATTGGGATCCATTCCATAACAATTTTAGGCAATCTTTGTTCTGGCATTCTTTTGACATGGCCATACCACTGTAATCTGTTCTTTTCTATAATGTCTATGATGTCCGGCTCCTCTTGTACACTCAATAATGTTAGGATTCCTGAGTGGCTCAGATGGTTACAGCACTAAACGTACAGAGTTTAGAGACTCGGGTTCATATCCCGACTCAGGCATTTATTTTTCTTTTCATGTCACATTTGCCTTCATTGCCAAATGTCAAAAATATTATTATAACATCTAAATATAGAAGCATTACTGCCATAAAGTAAATATTCTCTTTAAATATGCTTACTTGTTATAGCGGCCACAAGATGGCAGTTGGAACGATATCCCGCTATCTCTTGTGCAAATTGAGAGTATTAAATATATAAGAAAATTAAATGTGTTAGGATTCCTGAGTGGCTCAGATGGTTAGGGCGCTAAACGTACCGAGTTTAGAGTTTCAAATCCCGACTCAAAATATATCAAAACACTGTTTCGAGACGTAAGACGACCCACACTTTCCTAAATATAGGTTTCATTTTGGACAGTAGTATTGTTTGTCTTAACCAAATACCATCTAAATATCGGGTATTCAAAAGGCTGCACAAACATAAGGGACTTACAGATGTAGATGGAGTTAAAATTCAACAATTCTAGAATAGAAAATTATTGTTTAACCGATTACACCACGAAGCCGCCCTAATGGAACATACTATAGTTTAAATGAATAACGAAATATGTATTATATATATATATATATATATATATATATATATATATACACGATACAACATAGTAAAATATTCATATAGTGGACTCCATATATTTTGACGAGGTCAACGTTCCAGACTGAATGGATTTGTTGATTTTATATCGAGTTAAAAGCCATAAATTTACTGAACACTCGTGCAAAACGTATTACTTTTGGCAGAAGTTACAACATATTTATGGTAATTTGTGGTGAAATTTGTCAGTGAGTAGTGGAAATGTTGCTGAAAGTGCTCTATGTGGCATAACTCAAGGGAAGGTCGCCAGTAATTTGGAACGTCTGCCAACAGACGTAATTATAATACTGTAATGCAGTGCATTCACTTTCTCAGTTTATCGTGAATGACAATTACCTGGCACCTACAGAGTAAACATATTTTCACTTTTTTACAAGCGTTTCTTCAGTAATACTGCAAAAATAAATTCAGTAGGAGAATAAAGAGGACAATAAAGCATAAAACATGTAAATTTACAAATTGAGCTTCGTCATCTATAGAACAATTAATTTGTTCTCACAAGAAAAACACAAATTAAATTCTACAAAGTTATGGCCATAACGATCTTAAATTACAGTGTTGTGAAAACTCGACTTTGAATATAAATTTAATCTACAGAAATGAGGTTTCTCTGATCTCTATCTAGCTAAACTATTTTGGTCCACAGAAGAAATGGACCAAATAAATTATAAATTAGCTCCAAGTATATGACTCATAGAAGAAATCGCTAAACTCAATAAAGAATGGATAGAGCACATAAGAAGATTGAAAGATCATGAATTACCGAAGATATTTCTGAATTACCAACAACAAAAAAGTATAATTTTATTGGAAGACTTCTTCGAAGATCGATGATTTCTTTTGAGTTGAAACACCCAAAGAAGCGTAATCCACAAAATAGATGATGATGATGATGATGATGGTTGTGGTGGTAATGGTAATGACTATATGATATTTTCATGAGAAAATTAAAAGCTCCAAAGCCATTTTAAGAATTAGTTCATAACAAATTTACCAGGAAGCTTGTTAATACCCTCCTGATTTTCACTAACATGTGAGCTTATGACTGATCAGGGACATAATATATGTTAACATATTAACATTAATTTGCATTGGTCCTGATACACAGTTGTTGCCGTACTCAACTTTGGATTTGAAGTTCGTAGGTTCATGGGTTTTTAACCCTTAAATTGGCAATATTTCCTATCAGATTAACTAACTAACTCACTGGCACTATCGGAGGTTCATGGCCGTGCGGACATACGCTCTCCATAAATCTCTAACCTGAGCTAATGTTTTCCAATCATCCCCTGTATAATCTACTTCCCTCAAATCATATTTAAAGTTATTCTCCCACCTCATTCTTGGTCTACCAATTGGACGTTTTCCTTCTGGTTTTCCTACAAGAAGCTTCCATGAACGTCTTTCATTCTCTATTCGTGCCACATGTCCTGCCCATCGCAGTCTACGAGACTTAACTGTTCTCATTATATCTGGCTTCCTATAAAGACCATGTAGTTCACTGTTATGTAAGTCTTCTCCATTCACTTGTCTGTTCATCTCTCTTTGGTCCAAAAATTTCCTAAGAACTTTATTCTCAAATACTCGTAATCTCATATCCCTTAAAGTAAGAGTCCACGATTTCGTATCAGATACATTGGTTTAATTTATTTAATGTTTTTAATAAAACAGTAGTTGACTAGTGACTATAAATTAATTAAATTTGTGTTGAATTACACAATATACAATAACATCTTACAGTTACATATGATTTTGTTTTCACTACGGTCCGAAATATTTAAAGAACTAGCACGGAAAATTAGTGTTTGTCCGTATAATAATCCTTGGCTTCGTCAATTTAACGGTTAAGACTGTAAAAATCCTGAGTTGTGGCTTCTTTCGGAAGTAAATCTGTTGGCCCCGTTACGTAAATTTATGGATAAAAAAGCTGACACCTGAACAAGAAACCTCTGAGCAAAATGTATCGCCCCATTCACGCCAGATATGAAATGCGATGGTATAATAATATGAGCTGTGCTAAATAAATATTTTTTTTGTATTGTAAGCCTGTGTTTTCCCTTTACAGAGATTTAGGTTAGGCGCTCTCCCCCTACAGGGAAGAATTTGAACCATACTAATTTAGTTACACTTGTTTTCGTATAAATGTCATTTTGAGTGGTACGTGGTCAGCGTTCCGCCTCATACTGACATCTAGGACGGGAAAATTCGGTAAATTTTGCTTAGAGGCCTTTTCATTCAGGCTTAAGGATTTTTTACGAGCCTGAAAATCTTCAGACTCGGGACCCACGGCTTAAAGTCCCTCCCGGAGGACTTGCTCCTTGGATTTTTCCGTCCTAAAAATCATCCATCGACCGCAGCCGGGTTTTGAACCCGCGACCCTTGGGACCAGAGGCAAGGAGCATAACCACTAGGCCACCGCGGCCGACGCTACATAAATATACTAACTTCAAATTACTCTATAGTAAACAGACCTAGTTTGTAATTATGTAATCAAATAATTAATTGGAAGCAATATAAATATGTAGATTTTAAATATGAATTAGTTGTGGTAAATGTAATCAAATGTATTATATACTTTGGATAAAAAAAATAGTGTTTTATTTGCAAAAAAAAAAAACTTAACAGATGTTTATTTATGCATTACGATGAGGGTAACTATTAAACTGATTTTAAATTTAACATAGTGGGCGCGAAATGAAATAATTGCTTCCCTTCTTATTTTTAGTAAAACAAGCTATGTGCACTTGAAATGTAACATTTATTCTATGTAGTATTAATATATAATACTTACTTAGTTTCATATATTGTAATTTAATTTATGCTTAATCTATAAGCATGCATGACAACAAAAATTACAAAAGAAAAAATATCCCGTATGTAATATTTGAAATATGAAGTCGATCCTTGTAGTTAATACATGAATAAAGATCTTTAAAAAATATTATTTACGAGAAAATTATAAGTTCCCGCCTTAAAATCTATAAGACATTTTGAGTACATTTAATATAAGGAGTTCATACTTAAAAATCTGTGAAATTGTGTTATTTCCGCTCTGTATATCTTAAATTGTTTAAAATATTCTTATTTGTAAATAAATCGCATACACCATCGAAGGGATTAGATATTAAAATCGTCGCACTTATATTGTTTTCATTTTGTATTAACTATTCTAACATACTAGCACTATCGAACACGGAGTTCATGGCCATGATAATTTGTTTTCCATACATCCTTATCCTCAACTAATATTTTCCAATCATTCTTTACATAATTCAATTCCCTTAAATCATTTTTTATATTAATGCTTCACCATATTCTTGGCCTATCTTCTAATCATTTCCCTCTGTTTCCTGTAGGAAGCTTCTATGCCATTCTTTCGTTCTCTTAAAAGAACTGCTCATTATAAGTCTACAAGACTTAACTGCTCTTATTATATATGGTATTATATATATATATATATATATATATATATATATATATATTATAGCTCACTGTTATGTAGTTAATCCGATTCATCTATCGTATTTTTTTTTCTATCTTGTACATTTTAAATTAATTCGTTAAGGGTAGCCATGAGTGAATTTTGAATTCCGAAACTAATAGAGATATTTCTTTCAAATGTTTACCACAGATGTCTACCTGTATGAATAACATTAATGATAAATTTCAAGTGATTTGTTATATTAGTTCGCAAGTTACATTATTTTTTTTCTCTTTTTTTATTTTAATTAATTATAAAAGTTCCTTGCAGTACAATTTTCAATATTTTGTCAGGATATTCGTTATACTCGGTGTTTCTAAATTTGCATTGGATTTTTCTGTGCTGTTAATACTTTTGAGAAAAAAAAGTTTTTTTAACTGATTTTCATGTTGGCGGAAATCGAGATAAATATGACAATATAAAAAATCATAACTCATGAGCATTTTGAGTATGATTAAAATCCAATGCAATTTTGGTTCTTTGTGTTCTTACAAATAAGTGCTAAAAATTTCAGTTGAATAGGCAAAACTTGCAGTGCAAGGTACTTTTTTTAAATGGGCATGCGCTTGGAAATACATTTTGAGAAAAAAGGCTACGAAGTTTTTTATGCTTCTGACTGTTTTAATAACACACAGTTCCAGTTTCTGTGTTGAAACAAATATTAATTTTGGATCTTCGTGCCTAACTGTATGGTAGAGACTCTCATTACCATTTTGGGTTTTTCCTTTTGTGCCTCTCTCCAATCTTTGATATATTGATATAATTTTTGCCACTAGCTCTGGGGGAGTTTAAAAATGGCCACCAGGGCTTTAATAATGGCGAAATAGCGATAAGTTATATAGTTTCTTGAACAGGAAGCTTAGGAGAATTTTATGAGAGATAAAACACTAAATGTGTGTTTTGGTCAATTTTCACTCAAAATTCCACCATGGCTACCCTTAAATCTAGAATAAATCAAAATATATTGTAACTGATAATTGTATTGTTGATATGCTATGTAATAATCTGTTTATTGTAATTTAGATGTAACAGTATTCTTTGTATTTTTTCTAACCTGGTTGAGTGGTAGACAAGGCCTTAAGATCTTAACTCTGACAGTTAAAATAAAGCTATTATTATTATTATTATTATTATTATTATTATTATTATTATTATTATTATTATTATTATCATTATTATTATTATTATTATCATTATCATTATCATTATTATTATTATTATTATTATTATTATTATTATTATTATTTTAATTGTAGCTGAGAGTGAAAAAAATTACATATAAATCCCTGGTAATAAGGGACCGGAGATCATAAGTTCTTTACATCATGATATTCAATTAGCATTCCTAAACATCGCACCGTCTGAGAGTTATAGGTAGAGTTATTTTACGTTCGTTATTAAAATAAGATGATACAAGTGTTGTGAAAGTCATCATGTCATAGATCATTAGTTCATCACATAACTTCCGCAGTTATTCAAGACTAGGGGAGGGGGTCTCTTTCACACTTTTAATTACAAATTTCACTTGACCAATGCATTGAAATATATGACCTGAGTGAAAACATGTGAGTTTGGCCACAGAATTGTGCATTCTTTGCCAACTTGTTTGTTGTGAATAAGAAAGAAGTGGGAGGAAAAGAGATGTCCTCCTTGTTAAGATCATTGCACTCTGCAAGTGTTGCAACGAGAATATACAGATACAACTTAATTCACTATTTGGTTGCTTGATAATCATAAACATCGCGTGTCCCAGAAATTAATTTGCTCTCTGACTTTGTGACCTCTAGACATATTGACCATCCATCCATTGTAATTCTGCCCGAAGGCAGGTCCTTCACTGCATTCATAGCATTTTCATGCTATGCTTGCAGCTTTACTAGGGAATTGTAGTGTGGTAGCTTCCCGTTGTTTTCCACACCGGTGAAGGATGATGATGATGATGATGATGATGATAAGGATGATGGTGATAATGGCCATGTGATTTCGGGGACCGTTTGGGCCTTAACGTTTTCCTGACATTTGTCTTACAGGTGAGGAAAAACCCCGATAAAAACCTCACCCAGAAAACTGTCCCGACCGGGGATCGGACCCGGGCCCGCTGCGTGACAAGGCAGCACGCTACCTCGAGACCACAGCGGTGGACATATTGACCATAAATATCAATAATTTTGCGTGGTTATATGCTCTAAATATTATACCCATCAATATTTAATTGGCTTTCTTTTTTTGTTAGAGTTCCCAGTAATTAAAAAATAGCATCATCATCATGAACAATTAAGGTTTAGGTTTTTTATTAGCCCGTTCTTGTTTTCTCCAGATGAGTCTGTGGTCTCCATCTTGTCACCCAATGTCTCGTTTACCCCTCGGTTTGTAATTAAAAGCCGGCCAAGGGATTCTGTCCTTGGTCATTCTTCTTACATGTATTGCGTTAAATTTATGCCTGATAGATTCATTTCTAATACGATCTATACGTGTTACTCCCATTATATGCCTGAGAAATTTCATTTGTGCTTCTTCCAATCTTTGTGTATCCCACTTTCTCAGTATCCATATTTCACTGCCAAATTTTAAGACTGCTTTTGCTGTGATATTGTTAATTCGTAATTTGTAAAATAATTTATGTGTTTCCCAAAGCGGCGTTTAATGGTTCCGTTAATTTATTATATGTCTGTATTTTGGTATGTAAATCAGTTTTGAATTCTGATATCATATTGCCTAAATATATAAAATTGTTTAGTCGTTCAATGATACTGTTATCTATTACAATCTTGATTAACATTTAAAAATACAATTTACAGAGTGGATCAGAAATCTACCGATAAACCTTTAGAGGATGCTCAGGGATGTTGGCTGTGTGTTTTGATACAAGAAATCCATAGTTTCCGGCCACTTATTACAGAATAATATGCGTTTGATGTGTCCAGACACGTAGCAACTCATTTCGACTATTTTATGACGGATTCTAATGGTTTTAAATGTTAAAATGATAAAACATGTACCTGAGATCTCAGTATTTCCCAACCAAGTGAAATTCAATTAAAACTTTGTTTAACCTTTTATACAATAACCTCAAGGGAAGTTCAAACGAGTTTTAAAAATATTCACTTCTGATTGGTGTAGATTACAAAGGAACTTAAATATTATCCAACAATACACCGCTCTGGTCACCAGGTAGTGTGCTGCCTTGTCACGCAGCCGGCCCAACTGCGAGTCGCGGTCGGTACAAGTTTGCTGGGTGAGTTTTTTCGGGGTTTTTCCTCACCTATAAGACAAACGTCAGGAATCATCCAAACGGCCCCTGAACATCATATGGTCATCATAAGTATCATAATTCATATTCACCTTAGATTAAGTTTAGAATTAAGGACTTTCCTGGGGCATCACTATCATCATGACCGTTCCTAGCGTGCCAACCTAATGCCAGGAGAGAACACCAGAAATTCCGGAATGACAACCTGGGGCATTAAATAAAATATTAACCAACTAATCTTATCTGAAGAAGATAGGTACTATAAAAATCATAAACTGCAATTTCATCATAATTTTTCGTGATCATGGGATCGATATTTCAAACTGCTGTTTCAGACTAACAAGGGAATTATCAATATTTTCATATCGAATTTATCTTTAAATTTTGTTGACGAAGTGGTCCTCTAGTAAAAATCCTATGTTGCAAAAATCATAAACTGCAATTTCATCATAATTTTTCGTGATCATGGGATCGATATTTCAAACTGCTGTTTCAGACTAACAAGGGAATTATCAATATTTTCATATCGAAATTTATCTTTAAATTTTGTTGACGAAGTGGTCCTCTAGTAAAAATCCTATGTTGCAAAAATCATAAACTGCAATTTCATCATAATTTTTCGTGATCATGGGATCGATATTTCAAACTGCTGTTTCAGACTAACAAGGGAATTATCAATATTTTCATATCGAAATTTATCTTTAAATTTTGTTGACGAAGTGGTCCTCTAGTAAAAATCCTATGT
Source organism: Diploptera punctata (assembly GCA_030220185.1). Taxonomy (NCBI): domain Eukaryota; kingdom Metazoa; phylum Arthropoda; class Insecta; order Blattodea; family Blaberidae; genus Diploptera; species Diploptera punctata. The sequence goes on along the minus strand of JASPKZ010006073.1, from coordinate 1,776,259 downwards.
TGCAAAAATCATAAACTGCAATTTCATCATAATTTTCGTGATCATGGGATCGATATTTCAAACTGCTGTTTCAGACTAACAAGGGAATTATCAATATTTTCATATCGAAATTTATCTTTAAATTTTGTTGACGAAGTGGTCCTCTAGTAAAAATCCTATGTTGCAAAAATCATAAACTGCAATTTCATCATAATTTTTCGTGATCATGGGATCGATATTTCAAACTGCTGTTTCAGACTAACAAGGGAATTATCAATATTTTCATATCGAAATTTATCTTTAAATTTTGTTGACGAAGTGGTCCTCTAGTAAAAATCCTATGTAGCAAAAATCAACACTTGAGATCAAATCGGAATATTTTGTAACATGGTAACTCGGCATCGAACAACCACACACGCTATCTCCCGCGCTCATTCCTATATGCAGCAAGGGCTGCCCAATCATAGCGTTAAAAGTTTCCGCTTTTTCTCAAGATATTGGGATCTCTAATTAGTTAATTTACAGTTTGTCTCTTGGATCAAAACAGAAAGGAGATGCTGCCAAAAAATGTTTAAAGTAGGGCACATTGACAGTTTCCTTAAAAGAAACAGCACGCACAATATTAAATAGGGCAAAGTGTACTCTAAAGTAAGTGTTTAACAAACAATTATGGGTTTTGTCCTTGGCTTGTTTTACTATTCACGTAATTTTTGTATAGTTTATATTTGTTTGATTTTTACAGTATATATTTTGGATGAGCATTAATTAATTTACTATTTTTTTTTTGTAATCTAATAGAACATATCACGATCCAAAACCATGTTACATATCTAACATAACAATAACACATTATTCTGTAAATAAGTCACCGAAGACAATGGGTCCCTTATATCAAAGTATTCAACCAACATCCCTGAACAATCTGTAAAAGTTATTTTAATCTCTGCTTATATGCTTTTTTTTCTCATGTTTCTGGTTTTAAAACTCCAGTAACATTGTAACATTTATTAACAAACAATTACATGTACAAAAGGTGTTAATGAGACTTTATGACAAACGTTGTAGTAAGATGGGTAGTATAAAATAGTAAAACTTTTATGACACTACATTAGATAATTTAAATTTCTTGGTTATTGCACCATACTGCTATTGTATACCGATATCATAAAACTTGCTATCCCCTACGTTCTGAGCACTTGTTGATCTCTTCTTTTCTTAATTTGATTTAGACTTCCATTTAATTTTCACTATTTGTTAATTATTTCTGATTTAAGTATAAATATAAACGGAATTTAACGCCAGAGCAATAAAGTAGCAGCTTTCACTTAGACTTGTTGAGTGTGCATTAACAATTGCACCAAAATTATGCTAATATTTATTGCAATTCGAATCAGTTTTTTAATTATTTTGGTAATTTATTTATAATTATTCTTTAATTATCCAGCTAAAACTTTGAAACCCCTCTCCACATGAAGATGCAAAGATATGGTAAAATAGTCATGGAATATATATAGACCTGTATATTATGAACAAATATTACATATAAAATCATATACTGTGACAATCCACAGTATAAAGCTACCGACAAATACCCTTGAAAACAGCGAGTTCTTCACATAGGCCTAATACTCAGTGTTAAGGGTTTTTGTATATACATAGAGCTGGGTGGACCCCATGTTAAAATCTCCATTGAATCACAAACGATGCATTTTAGGTCCAAGTTAATTTTGTAAAGATATATGCAATAATTATTAGTTGGTGTGTTACATTTGTTATGTAAAAATACGAAAGCACTTGAGTTATAAAAAAAAATAAAATATAGATTCATCAGCCGGTATGTTTGCATTGTCACAATGCATAACAAACAATTCAATCAACCCTTAAATTGGCAATGTATTCTATAAGACAGATTAGTTTAATTTCTACAATATTTTTAATAAAGCAATGGAAAATGAATAGGTAAATTTGTTTCAAATTTTGCAACAATATGCAAATAGGTAACTTATGGATGTGCAGGATTCGTTTTCATTGCAGTACGACTTTTTAGGTAAGCTGGCACTAGAAATTGAGTTTCTCCAATTTAACAAAACACACACACACACACATATATATATATATATATATATATGTCCACCGCTGTGGTCTCGAGGTAGCGTGCTGCCTTGTCACGCAGCGGGCCCGGGTTCGATCCCCGGTCGGGGCAGTTTTTCTGGGTGAGGTTTTTATCGGGGTTTTTCCTCACCTGTAAGACAAATGTCAGGAAAACTTTAAGGCCCAAACGGTCCCCAAAATCATATGGCCATCATCCTTATCAACGGGAAGCTACCACACCTACACAATTCCCTAGTAAAGCTGCAAGCATAGCATGAAAATGCTATGATTGCAGTGAAGGACCTGCCTTCTGGCAGAATTACTATGGATGGATATATATATAATATACCATAAACTCTCAAAATAGACCATAAGTTTTACTTTCTGTGGAATTCGCTTAGTTTTCACAGTTCCCATGTAACGTATTTTTTTGTATTTATAATACTGGATTACGCAAACAATTGTAAGGGTTTATAACTCAAGCATTTTTCGTTAATATCCTAGATTCCCTATCTCAAATTACTTGCTTGAAATTTATCTATAGCCAGAGTAATTTGTTCGGCTTAGCTTAATGCATATAGGCCTGCCTCTGCATTATATCTCAGTATAATGTGAAGAGACATAGCTTACACACCAATAACATAGCCTTGACCTAAGAGTAAAGCTATTCCAGAACTTGGACTATAAAACAGAAGCAACCAGTCTGGGAAATAAAAATGTATTCATTTACATGTTAAAAATAATTAAAGTTGATGTGGCCAATCCTTATATACTTAACGTGACATGTTTTAAGACGTAATAATGTAAACCAAAATATAAATAATAGGAAAACAACAAATGTTACTTTAAAGTTTAGAAATTCTAGACTAAATTATCTTGACTTGACAACTAGTAAATAGTTTCTTTAGATGAATTTAGATATAGTTGTATAGGGTGTTTAAAAATCAACGAAGCACAATATTAAAATAGGGATATCTTAGTTCAACAATATAAATCGGTGTCGAATCCGATAATAGAAAAGTTAGTTATGCAGAAACTGCCAGTAGTTTTACAGATTGTGTTAAAGATACATTTTACAAATAGGCCTATGCTTAATTAGTTCTTAATGGATCTATCTAATAGAATTTTTAATGAAGGTCCGAAGCCGTATCATACTACTCCATAGTCTCATTTTAGTTCTTTATTTAAGCCGAAAGGGAAGAATGCGCTAAGCACCACGGCCTGAAAGATCTATTGTGTTAACCAGTATATTATGGTAAAACATGTAGTCAATGTACCCATTTCACCAATTAAAAATTAAATGAGTCAACATGTTTCAACAGCGAAGCTGTCATTTTCGATACTAAATATTGACTAAAGACAAACTTGGTAATTGAATAAACAGAATCGAATTAAAAACAAACTACTTCACATGGCATAGTATATTATGGATGAATGAAATGAAGTCTTTTCTACTGTGTTATGTGAGTTGTAGGTCATGTTCGTGTCCGGCAAACTAAGTTTTTCTCTCACGACCCATACCGCCATTTTTGGATTGATCCTGTGTCCGCGAGGAGGGACTGCAACCTTCCCCTTGGCCCCTTCTGCCCTTTTTATTGTTTAGGCTCGGAGTCATGAGGTACCCCACTAGATCACCGCAATCACATATACTCAACATCTGTGGGTGCCAACCAAATTATTTTTTTCTATTATAAGATGAAGTGAAGAGTGATATCAAATGAATTAATTATAAATGAAGTGATATGAAGGGGAGGGAAGAAAGAATGTGTAGTGTTGGTGGGATGGAAATCGGGAAACGAGAGAACCCCGAGAAATCCCGGGTGGCTCACCACCAATACCCCTCTGGAACTCCCAGGATTCAAACCTGAAATCCCAGTCTTGGCAGCCGCAAGTGCTAGCAACGTGTATACCGAGACAACAAATTACCCTTACTTTACTTTATACCAGATTTCCTTCATCAAATTAAACTATTTTAAAAACTATTGCATGCGGATGACAAGCCTGAGTATATAGGCTAAGTAACTCTTTGGCACTATCAAACCGTATGTTCATGGCCGACCGGGCATAAGCTCTCCATATATCCCTAACCTGAGCTAACATTTTCCAATCATCCCCTGTATAATCTACTCCTTCAAATCATGGTTAACATTATTTTCCCACCTCATCCTTGGTCTCAAAAAAAGTTAAATTTTTACTGTCATAAAAAACATAATATTATTTATAATGGTAAAGAATAAAAATGTATTAACATTGACAATGGTTCTAATAATTTAAATAAATATAGGTCTTGTACCAACTAGGCTTTTTCCCTCTGGTTTTCATACAAGAAGCTTCCATGCCCCTCTTTCATTCCCCATTCATCCTGAGTATATACATTTCAATATTAGATTCGTAATTAGTTGATACATGTATAAAATTCCCCCATCATAATATATTGTTGGTGAGGTAGCCTTCACTTATCGTGAATAGTATTCACGACCAAGGGTACATGGTGTTTTAAAATGAGAAAAATGCATGTCTGTACATGGATGCCTGGGTAGTTCAAAGGTAGAGTGCCAGCGCGCAAAGCTGGAGCTCTGGGCCCAAATTCTGGTTTAGGCATAAATGTTTCTCTTCAGTTGTTAAGTCGAGAGCTTGAGTTTCCTATAATATATTAAGTAGTTTGTATGCAACCCTTCATAACCAGGTAAATTTATTCCGTTTAATTTACACTATTTATATTTATATCGGCTCGGTGGTCTAGGGGTTAAGGTTCTTGCCTCTAGTCCAGAGGATTGCGGATTCAAATCCTATCTATGTCGATGGGTTTTTTTAGGATGGAAAAAATCTAAGGGACAAATCCTCCGGCAGGAAATTTAAGCCTTAGGTCTCGAGGTTGAATGATTTTAGGTGTCATGAAAAGAACATCAAACCTAAATTAGAGACTCTGATTAAAATATAATCAGTTTTCGCATTCAAGTAATTTAAGCGTTGGGTTTCGAATTTGAATGATTATCAAGCTCATAAAAATAATCTCAATCCTGAATTAGAGACTCTGAGCAAAATATAATCAGCTTTTCCCAATTCAAGTAATACCTTAGATGCCTACTAGACCTCTTTCAGACGATGAACTTTTCACTCGCAGACGTCTATAGATATGTAAGCGTAATTAAATTATCTTGGTTAACTATCTCCGAAGAGAAGCACTTTGTCCCATGTGGGCAGACTGTATATTTATACTGTATACTTTGGTCTTTGTATATTACACAATTACTTCCTTTATTGTATAAATTTCATATCAACTTTTCGTCACAATGTCTGCAATTTTCTCCTTAGATTTGACCTCGATTTTTAATTATCTTGTGTAAATATACAATTACTAGACTGATGCCCCCTTGAAATGGACTTCGCTCAACACTGGGGTCAAACACTGTATGAAGATAAGATTCAGTTCACGTGCGAAATTAAAACCATAAATAATAAAAACATTTGATAAATAATTAATATTTATAGTGTAAAAGTAAATGATCCCACTACAGGTCATAGAAGACCCCCTCGGGGTAGTAGGAGGTTAAGGCTCCCACTTTTTCTAGGCAATCGGCACTTGATGTCAGCCGGGTTGTCAGCCCTGCGTGACGGCCGCCTTTACCCCAGAACAAGCGTCTGGTACTCATTTCCGTTAGAGGCTGAGTCGACCCCAGGGCCATGGTGCCACCAAATGGTTTGGGTCAGTTTAAAAACCCTTACCCCACCGGGACTTGAACCCTGGACCTTCCGGTTTGTAGCGCACTGCCTTAACTACTACACTACGGCGTGTAAGATTCAGTATTCTGGCCCCGAGGGTCGCGGTTTCAAACCCGACCAGGGTCAATGGATTTTTTAGGATGGAAAAATCCAAGGAGCAAGTCCTCTGAGTAGGACTTTCAGCCGTGGGTCCCGAGTCTGAAGATTTTCAGGCTCTTAAAATATTCTTAAGCCTGAATAAAAATGTCTCTAAGCAAAATTTACCGAATTTTCCCATCCTTGTTGTACTACCTTGGTTTCCTAGATGCCACCATGAGGCGAACGGTGTCAACGAACCCTCAATGACATCTATCCGAAAACAAGTGTAATTGAATTAGTATAGTTGAATTTCTCCCATGTAGGAGGAGAGTGCCTAAGTCTCGTTGAGAGAAACAATGGCTTACAAGAAGAAGAAAATTCAATATTAATATAGAAGAAAACACAAATACAATTTTTGGTCGACCATATTACGTATAATAAGTTAATTATTATGTGACGAAACTATATCTTACTAACATACATTATAGTACTGTCATTCTTTAAAGTACAGCGAAATATCGATTTCCTGTTGAGCATAATTGATTTCGATTTATATAGTATATGCAACAGTCCGTAAACCTCGAAAGCAGATATCGAAAAGGCAGGCACGATATTTGGAAGTTACATTGGTTTCGAATCCTTTAACATCACATTTTCCAGATTAATTACATGAACTGCGCTGTTGATTGTTGTCAACAACATGTATTTTACTAATGTAAATTTTTATCAGTGGCGTGCGGTGGTGACAGCAGTTGTACCAGCTGTAGACGAAAATGCTTATTTCACTTTACAACATGCTATGCTATTATTTTATTTAACGACGCTCTTTAATAGCTGAGATAATTATTTACACTCATTAGCAACCTCTAGTCCTCGGGGTCAATGGATGTTTAGGATGGAAAAAAATCAAGGGACAAGTTCTCCGGGAGAGATTTTTAGCCGTGGGTCCCGAGTCTAAAGATTTTCAGGCTTGTAAAAGATCCTCATGCCTGAATAAAATTACATCTGAGCAAAATTTGACCGATATCTCTCCATGCAAGTAACAGTTACCTACGAGACGATATATCAACGGTTTTCACTGGCTGCCATCTATAGGGAAATAAGCTTGAATAAATTAGTCTGATTAAGAAACTTTCCTCTATGAAACATTCAAGGTCCGAGCGGGATGAAGAAGGATCATTCATAGCGCTCGAATGGAATATAAATAATTGGGACGTCTACTACAGTGTTTTAGTTTAAAAAATTAGGCGACTGAAATTTATACTATATGCTGTAAGAGAACATTTTTACAAAAAAAAACTGTAGATATTCTTCTTCTTCTTTCTTCTTCTTCCGAATGCAGTATTGGGTGATGATGCCCGTTCTGCGACTACAAAAACTGATCCTTCCATCGGTTGAAGGGTCTTCCGAGGTCTCTTTTGCCATTAGGGTTGAGGTGGTAAATCATCTTTGGTAAACGGGAATTTGACATTCTCTGGACGTGTTGGAACCATTTAATCTGATAATTTTGTATATGTTCAACCATTTCCATACTATTCCACTGCATCCTTATCTCATCACTTTTCATTCTATCCCTTAATGTTACTCCAGTTAGTGATCGGAGGAATCTCATTTGTGAACTATTAATGCGGGATTTATCTTTTGCTCGAAGTGTCCAGCATTCACTTCCGTATAGTAGAGCAGTTTGGCTATGGCATTATGAAATCTCAATTGGATTTCTTTCCTCATTTGTTTTCCAAATTTCTCCTAATTATACCATTTAATCTGTTATATTTTTCTAAATTTGTTTCCACATCTTTTTGATTATGAAACTGTGATATATTATTAACCTAAATAATTAAAGTGTGTTACTTGTTCTATTGGTTTATTATTTATTATTATTTTTACTCTCGAAAGTTCCTTTCCAGTGATTGCCATGGATTTGGTTTTTATTTTCAGATATTTTCATGTTGTATTTTTCTAGGGTTATTGTTATGGCAATATTATTATAGTAAATTACAAGGAACTAGACTTAAAAAATCAAACCAACATATTTGGAAGGACGTTGTCCCTACAGTGTCCCGCCACTAAGAACTGGTGTTTTATCATAATCACTTATCCAAGACAATTCTCTGTTTTTGTCGGCATGCTTCAAACTTCAACCGTTCCAGTTCTTTTTCCATTCCACTTCAAAACACTATAAGGGAGAGGTTAACTAACAAGGCAACTGGCAACCATTGGACGCGAAATCTACCTTGAAATTTCCCCCAGAGATGCGTACTAAAAAAAAAGCTACTGTTTTAACTGCAAGGCACAAATATCGAAGCTAGAATCCAGTAATGACAACCCACTGTAGGGAGTAGATGGACTCCCTGCATGAATAAGAGCGGAGTAAATGGAGGCTGCATGCAGCGAGGACGTTAGGTAATGAGGATTATCCAATTTACTAATTCACGAGTTGTATTACTTCCCTATAGTTTAATGAGAGATTTGGCGCTGGATTTTAATGTCTTGCAGTTAAAAATAGGCAGATACATTTTTGGATACGGCATTGACATATTATAACTCTTTTCAGGGAGAAATTCCAATGTATATTTCGACATGCAATAGATGCACAAAGAAATTAAACATAGGCTCAATTCTGGAAATGCGTGTTATTATGCATTACAGAGACTCTTGATGCCCCAACTCCACTAAAAAAACATTCAACTGAAAATATATAAAAACTATTATTCTACCAGTTATATTATATGGATGCGAAACATGGATTCTTACTTTAAGGGAGGAAAGGTGATTATGAGTGTTTGAGAATAAAGTTCTTAGGAAAATTTATGTCCCGCGCCGTAGCCGAGCGGTTAGGTAGGAAGCCTTGGCGCAGAGCTACGGGACTTGCGCTGGTTCGAGTCTCCATGGGGAAGAAATTTTCTCATGGTATTTCGGCCAGTATGGGACCGGTGCCCACCCAGCATCGTGAGGCAATTGGGTAGCTACAATAAGTAGCGGCTCCAGGTTGAGGAATCAGCTATAACGGCTGGGGGGCTCGACATGCTAACCACATGTCACCCCTACACTGGTTGTTGATCATCTACCTCTGTGATTGACACATGTGGATGTGAAGGGCCAGCAGCCGGCTGGTAAAAGAACCGCTGAAAAGTGGAAAGACCCTCAATCGGATCGGAGGAAAATGTTTGGACCAAAGAGAGATGAACAGATAGGTGAATGGAGAATACTGCATAACAGTGAACTACATGTTCTTTATAGGAAGCCAGCCATACTGAGAACAGTTAAGTCTCGTAGACTGTGATGGGCAGAGCATGTTGCACGAACGGGGAATGAAAGACGTACATGGATGCTTCTTGTAGGAAAACCAGAGGGGAAAACGCCCAGTTGGTAGACCAAGAATGAAGTGGGAGAATAACATTAACTACGATTTGAAGGAAGTAGATTAAAGAGGAAATGATTGGAAAACATTAGCTCAGGATAGGGATGTATGGAGAGCTTATGTCCGCGCGGCCATGAACCTATGGGTTCGATAGTGCCAGTGAGTTAGTTAATGGTTAACAGTTCATTTGTAAGACAAAGAAATATAGTCTTAGTATTCTTTGATGACGTTACTAATGAAACACCGTATTAATATCAACATACCTAATGTCGTGCTTTATGTCTGGGAAATGTCAATAGTTTGCATAATTTTGTCGTGAGTGAAACCGATCAAAGTTAGTTTGTGAAGTTCTCACCACTCCATGAAACCTAGCTACAATTTCACTAATGTTTGCCATTACAAAATGTTAATAACCGCCGGATGCTCTATAATGACCTGGCAAGTTACTGAAGATGATTTCAGGTTCTCATAATTAACTCGTTCAAACCGGATTTTCCCGTGTCCTGTCGTGAGTTTTAAGCCATTTCTCCTTTCATACAAAACTGTTAAAATTATTATTAAAACAATCTGCCATTTCTGGACAGGCCATTATGAATATCGGTACGCTAGAAGTTGTTTTAGCAAACTTCTTCCGCATGTTGTTAAACTTCCGCATCATTCTTGTACTTGATCAACCCTAAAATATGATACAATTATGGAATTATTAAATAGCTTCCTTGATGCAGAGCTACAGGACTCGCCGTTAGCTAGAGCCCCCATGAAGGAAGAAATTTTCTTATGGAATTTTTGCAAAATGGGACCGATTCCCACCCAGCATCGTGAGAAATTCGGGTACTTGCAATAAGTTGTGGCTTCAGGTTGAAAAATACTATAAACGGCTTGGGGAGTGGAAATGCTGGCCACATAAAAATATAAGATACGATGAGATTTTCAGAGATTTTAAGTTTAACGAGGGAAATGAAGATTTGCAAAACACGTCATAATTGCAGGTCATCAGCTTAACACGATTGACAGCATACTATCAATAGTACACAAAATATGTAATAACCAAAAAAAATAAACATCCTGGAAGAAATATAAATACTGATAGTAGTAGAAACAAAACAACTGCTAAACGAGAACACGGCCAATCATTTCAACCCTCTGTATTGTCTACAGACGAAGAGAATGAAAGCACGTGACGAAAGGGACACGGGGAATTGCAATCGATACAGTGGCATTCTACCTGAAAATAAAGGAACACTCATGACGTATAAAATACCTACTGCTTTCATTCACTTCGTCTGTGGACAATACACTATACTCACAGAAAAATAGTATCCAGCTGCTGAGGATGGAACAAGAAGTTCTAAAAGACCTTCGCTATTTAAATAAATTTGAATTCGTTGGGGACGACTATTGTTTCAGGTACATGTCACTCTTATATTGGCTAGATGTTCGTCCACCGTTGTTAATTACAAGTGGGTGTGAAACCAGCAGCCAGGTGTTAGGCCAAGGGCCTTATTCTGTCCTTTCAGGGAAAGAAAGCCCCCCCCCGCGGGGATGACGGTCTAATGCTGAGTGGAAGGGTCTTGAATTTGCATGCAGGTGGATTCCTCGAATAGTCATTGGCTAGTGATAACGCAGCGATTGTTGTTCCGTTGTGTTATAGCCTACTTAACAAATTAGATTTAGTTGGTGCAGATTCCTGCTATCAAGCAAGGTTTATTGTGTTGATTTGACTATTACGCTCATGACGTCACACAAGTTTTAAATGTTATATTAGTTTTATATACAGTGAGTTTCACTCGACTTGCGGCCACTAGCGTGAATACTAAGTGGGCAGCGCGAGTTGCTGACTCAGTGCTTGCAGTCACTTTTCCCGCTACCGGCCGCAGATCGAGTGAAACTCACTGTATATATAGGACTTCGGGTAATTTGGACCCCTGTTTTGAATTTGTTTTTCTTCTTTTAATTAAGAGATTTGAATTTTGTTTAATTATAGTGATTTTCATTAGTGTTGTAACTATGAAATAGCATTGTCATTTTATTCAACTATTCGATCATTTTCATAATTTATAAACTTTTTTACATTTCAAGAAAGTTCCACTTTATCCTCCATATTCGGATAAAGTTGACCCCAGAGTCCACCTTAGCTTTTAGTCTATTTTTAAGTTTATTTACTCCATTAATTTATAGCCTACAGACAGACACAGATTAATCTGAAAATATTTAAGACTGATTATTATTAAAAAGCGTTGATATATATTTATGTCCACCGCTGTGGTCTCGAGATAGCGTGCTGCCTTTCACGCAACGGGCCCGGGTTCATTCCCGGTCGGGACAGGCTCCTGGGTGAGGTTTTTCGAGATTTTCATCACCTGTAAGAGAAATGTCAGGAAGCTTAGAGCACACCGGTCCCCGAAAATCATCCTTATCATTATCATCCTTCACCGGTGTGGAAAGCAACGGGTAGCTAGCACACCGATAATTCCCTAGTAAAGTTGCAAAGCAGAGCATAAAAATGCTATGATTGCAGTGAAAGACCTGCCCTCGGGCAGAATTACTATGGATGGATGGATATTTATTTAATATTTTGAAAAATTATTGTTGATTATAACATTCACACGTCATTCAACTGCAGAAAGCGACGGCTTTTGGGTTTAGTAAAATTACAAGGATATTAAATACAATTAATTAAGTGAATGGTTTTTACAGATAGCATCCTCATTGATAAAATATACGTATTCCTGTAAAGTGGACCCAGGTCCTCGTGGTGGGTCCATATTAACAGAATTCCATTCTTATGTTTAATTATTTTATGCAGCCCCATATCACATAATATCAAACCAAACCCGTCAGTATATTAAAACAGCATCTACATAATATAATATATTTAGGAGTTTTTCCAACATTTGTAATATTCAGTAGCAGAAACTATGAATTGATTCTTAGCTTGAAAAACTTTTGAAGTGGTCATTTTCATAAATATCACTAATAAACCCTTCTTCAACAAAGAATAAAATAAACTGGCCTTGAACCTGTCAAAGTTGATGAGGGGAAGAAGATAAAATATTTTCTGTTCGAGGGCAGCACCAATTAAAGAAGATATTAACAGGGTCCACTCAAACAGAAGGGTCCACTTTACCCGAACTTCCATATATATATATTAGTTTGTAATTAAGTTAGCCGCGGTAAACTAGTGGTTATTCTCCTTGCCTCTGGTCCCGAGGGTCGCGGGTTCAAACCCGGCCGGGGTCGTTGGATGTTTTTAGGATGGAAAAATCTAAGGAGCAAGTCCTCCGGGAGGGACTTTAAGCCGTGGGACCCGAGTCTGAAGATTTTCAGGCTCGTAAAGATCCTTAAGCCTGAATGAAAGGCCTCTAAGCAAAATTTACAGAATTTTCCCGTCCTAGTACTACCTTGGCTTCCTAGATGTCAGTATGAGGCGGAACGCTGACCACGGACCACTCAAATGACATCTATACGAAAATAAGTGTAACTAAATTAGTATGGTTCAAATTCTTCCCTGTAGAGGGAGAGCGCCTAAATTGTTGTTAAGGGAAATATGGGCTTACAAGTACAAATACAAATTAAGTTACAGCGCGTTATGAAACAATGTTTTCGAAGTGTACAGTACAACATAGACTCGAGTGGCGTTTGGCTCAGCCGCATTCCTACATGGAGATTTCTTTATCTGGGAGTACAATAGGCTTGTCGCGCCATGGAGTTTTATTAAACAACTTAGCATTGAAGTGTTGTATAGCGGTCTCGTGTTCGATTTCCAATCGAATTTGTATTTCGGTTGACGTCCTTTAACACATCAGGTTATCACATGAGATTTAGAACTGGGCGTCAAATATCTGACACATTTTATTCAGATGTCTTTTATTTTAAGCTTGGGGCACTAACAAGTGCCTAAATCTACGAACTGGGCCCATAGCATTACTATGGGCATCCTACCGAATGAAGGGATATTTAGGATTTTTATGTTCGAAGAAATTCATCGACTAGGTTGGTTAAAACCTGAGAAACTAACTACTTACGCATTATCAAAACCTGGAGGTTCATGGCCATGCGGGCATAAATTCTTCATATATCCCTATCCTGAGGATTCAGAGAAAATAAGGGCAACTGTTAGACCAAATAATTTGGGCCATTTAATATATACGTAACTAAATCTCTTGTAAGTGAAACATGATCTGATAAATTCACAGACGCTATTGAACCCTGAGGTTCAACACAGAAATTGTGTTGATGACTGAAGATAACTAAAAACTCAATCATATTGGTCGGCTTCGGAGTTTTGAACATGGGACCTCCCGAATATGAGTCTCAAACACTACCTCTGTGCCAATTCGCTCGATGTTTTAACTTACAAATATTAAATGACAACAAGAAAAAATTGTATAATTAGAATCGTAGTAGATTGAGGAATGACGAGCTCTATACAGGATGTTTCTAAAGTGATTGTCCAAAATGTAGGAAACAATAGTATATTTATGAAGGGCTTAGGACAGTAACATAAGTCACATTCTGTTAAGAAATGTCATTTATTACTATGATAGCAAATAAATGTATTGAGGTATCTATAAAATCATTTGTAAGTGCGTCAGTGATGAGTTGAAACATATAACACAGAATGTATTAATAACAATACTGTCCAATTATTAGTTAGTATTCACAATATTTGAAACATTAAAATCCTTATATCTCGGAAAGAACAATATATGGCTTCTCATGTTATTGCCCTAAGCCCTCCATATATAAATGTATGTATATATTGTCGCAGATGACAACGATTAATCTTGATTCAAAAGTTTATTCCACAATTATTTTACAGTCTCTGATGAGACACTCATTACAATATATCTTCTCTTCACACTTCACATATCGCTGTCAAAAACACGACTGACTCGCTTCCGTCTCCAGTGGCAGATTATATAGGGAAGGAGACGGAAATTACTCGGTCTCTAATGAATATTGTTCCAGTGTGGAAACCTCAGGCCATGGATCTTTCCCGAAAGGAAAAGTAGAGGTGCGTAGATATCTCTGGAATGAGGGCCCAGACATTTCGATGATCTGCTCGGGTCTTTCGACTTGCGATGTTAAAGCGCCTATAAATAAGCAAGAAGTAAAAAAAAAAAGACATTCGGAAAGGATCACATCCTAGGACCATCCATTCACATCTAAATTAGACCACAGAAGCTGCCTATATAAAAAAGTGAGTGCAAATACAAGTAATAACTTTGAAAAATGAAAACTCATTCTGTACATTGGCTAATCAGCAATTGTATAAAGATTAATGTATATCCTAAGTAAAAAAAATCACTGAATAATTATGAAGTAGATCAAATCACGATCTTGTTGTTTGTTGCGTGGCGTTAATGATGATTTTGTTGGTTAACGTTTATTGTTCGATCTTTAAAAACCTGAACCTTTTTAGCCGTGCATAATTCGTGACATCAAAATTAGTGTACATGTACATACTGTATTGTATAATCCATTGAGACATGCATATGAAATGTATACTAATGGTTCGCCCAATTACAATGAGCAACAAAAAATAATTTTTTTTGTCTCAGAATGAAAAATGTGCGATTCTGATTGTATGTTTTCTCCTGAATTCTAATATGATATCGGTTTTTCTCCATCAAGCAAGGTTTCCGAGGGACAGGCATTTATAATTTCAAACACTTTAATATTTTCTACATTCGTAACTACACAATATTCGAACATTCTGACTCACCTAGAAAGTAATAAATGACGATTTAGTGCTATATTTCGACTGTGGAGCATCCCTCTTGATGGTCCAACAATAATCGGCCAGCATATTAGGATTTAATTTGCCTTGATATCTCTTTTCCATAGCTGAAATCTCCCGATGAAAGTGTTTCCCGTGCTCATTGCGCCAAGATTTTCCTGGAAGAAATCTAGTTTATTAAAAAAATTATTTAAATCCATTAATTGAAATTGAAATAAAAAAACTGTGGGTGATGGAGAAATTCCAAATACATATTTGAAAACACGATAAAAAACTGCATTACGTACAACTATTGGTACTCATGAGACAAAAATCATGTTGATCAATGTTATCTGTATGAACACTAATCTTACATTTCAATTTTTTGATTTTGGTATTATATGTTTACAGGTAAGTTCCTGAGTTTGCATTTGTATCATTAACATATGGGTGAGTAAAATATTATTATTATTATTATTATTATTATTATTATATTATTATTATTATTATTATTATTATTATTATTATTATATTGATGTGTGAACCGCTATCATGGATTACAATCCTCGCAAATATGGATAAAAATTAAATAACAGTTGGTTAGGCTATCTTAAATTAAACATAGATACAACTTTTCAAGATTGATTTTATTAACAAGTGACCTGTAAGTAATTTTTGTGTCCTATACTATGTTCAGAAATAATTTTAAGTGACTATTTAACTCATGCTCCAAACGGGAGCCAATCATATTTCAATGATTTTTTTATTTGCAACCAATCACAGTCGTGTTTCGCCTCGAATTTATCAAGTGAAGTTTATCATATTAAATAAAGCTCCTCCTTTTTAATAGGTCATAGCATTATTTTGCAGTGACTGACTCCCTAAGAAATGCGGCTACCAGATTGTATATATAGTACTTGAATGTCAGCAGATAGCTGATAGATAGATTTCCATGAAATGACGTTGCAGAAAAATATAATTGACATATTTACCACGGAGCCGCCTTGTTTTATTTTATCTAAAAGTTTAAAAATATTTAGCTAATTATTATTATTATTATTATTATTATTATTATTATTATTATTATTATTATCATTCCTCTACACATGAAAGCTGGCAGCTTGTTGCGTGTTCATTCACTACAGGTCCAGGGTATGGTGACGTCCTTCCATCGTAGTTGTGGTCTTCCTAAAGGCATTTTCCGCTGAGGTATTATTATTATTATTATTATTATTATTATTATTACAGAATTATTATTATTATTACAGAATTATTATTGCAGTATTATTATTGTCCATTTTCTCTCCTATATTATCAAAGTGAAGTTAGTTTAATTTTTCATTATATGTCAAATCGATATTTTGAGATCCATAGCGTTTTTGTTTATTATCCTTGGAAGATATATCCAGTAGTATGTTCATTTTAACATATTATCTCCAACGATACATAAATCAGAATCATACTACAAACGTGTAAGACTTCATGTAAAAATTACTTTGCAAGTATGATGAGGAAATAGTGAAACGAAGATAAGAGGAAGATGAAATATTTTTGAGGAGTGCTAATGTGAGTCAAATGTAACACTCACGAGTCAAATACTTGCAATGCAACAAACAGATCAATTTCATGGAGCAAGAACGTGACTGATACTTACATTGCTAAACATAAGATGAACGATGAACTCTCTGTCCTTTCCCCTTAGCATTACAAAAGTCCACGCTACACGATAACTCGAAATGCATGCTTTTGATAAGATATAATTGTTCGAATGTTACAAATAATAACAAATCAAGTTTTGTGTATTGCCATTTCATTGTTCAGTGACATTTGAACATCTGTAAGAAAGATTGTTCAGAGACATTTGAACATCTGTAAGAAAGATAATGGTCTTAGTTTTTGGAATTGATTTACTCTCAATTGTATAGAGTTATAATTAATACATACATGGCATACATATTTATAATTGCTTTATGATGTTGAGTGATTCCGGGTTCTGTGGCCGTGGTCCATAGTTGGTGTTGATACCAGACGTTTCGCCCTCAACTGCGGAGGGCATCTTCAGTGGCGAGTGCTTCTAGGCGTGTTTCCTGGTCGGAAGCTCTACTTAGAGTGAACGCTGCGGGTGTTGTATTGATACTAGTGGTGGGAGCAGGGTGAGCGGGCGTGGCTCTTGCTGATTGGCTAATGGTCGTCTCCTTGTTGTCCCTAGTGTTGATGCATTTATTTTCTAGTGTACGGTACCAGGCCTTAGACAGTTTAATACCTTCCTCTTTTCTGTTAATATTTTCCTTATGCTTGTGTATTTCTATAGCCTCTCGATATAATCTAGGGAAATAATAGGAAGTTGTGGCTAAAACTTGTGTATCATCGAATAGAATCTGGTGTCCATTCATAATGGCATGTTCTGCTACAGCCGATTTATCCATTTCTCCTTGTCTGCAGTTTCTTTTGTGTTCTGATAAACGGGTGGCAAAAAGAAGTATAGCCACCCGTTTATCAGAACACAAAAGAAACTGCAGACAAGGAGAAATGGATAAATCGGCTGTAGCAGAACATGCCATTATGAATGGACACCAGATTCTATTCGATGATACACAAGTTTTAGCCACAACTTCCTATTATTCCCTAGATTATATCGAGAGGCTATAGAAATACACAAGCATAAGGAAAATATTAACAGAAAAGAGGAAGGTATTAAACTGTCTAAGGCCTGGTACCGTACACTAGAAAATAAATGCATCAACACTAGGGACAACAAGGAGACGACCATTAGCCAATCAGCAAGAGCCACGCCCGCTCACCCTGCTCCCACCACTAGTATCAATACAACACCCGCAGCGTTCACTCTAAGTAGAGCTTCCGACCAGGAAACACGCCTAGAAGCACTCGCCACTGAAGATGCCCTCCGCAGTTGAGGGCGAAACGTCTGGTATCAACACCAACTATGGACCACGGCCACAGAACCCGGAATCACTCAACATCATGATTACCGGCCGTGAAAGCCTGCATTCAACTATAATTGCTTTAACTAAATGGTTATAATGCACTTTTTATACTGGGATATGTACTTGTATGGGTTTATCTTTCATGTTCTCTAGATTTATTAGTAACTTATTATATTATTATTATTATTATTATTATTATTATTATTATTATTAATATTATTATATTAGTAAATAAACCAATAGAACAAGTGACAAAATATAACTTCCTACACTCAGATTCGACCCAGGAAGTTACTGTGTGTTTGGAATAGGGAACTGAGTTGCCATTTTAACAGTGTTTTCTTGAGAGAAATCCTTATATAAAACTGAATATTGCAACACAGCATGTACATAGTTGTAAGTTGTAGCCGTCCAAGCCGCCCCCTCTTAAAGGTAAAAAAAAAAACAGGTACAACTTGTCACTGAGCTCTTGCGGATCTGTACTATCCTGTGTTAAAGTGTCACTCTCATATTTGCTATAAAACTAGTTTGCATCCCGTAAAATAAAAACTGTGTTTTTTAAATGTACAATACATGGATTTAGAAAAACTACTGCTAATCTTGCCTTCCTCCCGTCCATAACAAATACCGTTATTATGAGTTTGGCAATATCTACCCTCTGTAGGTAGGAGGACACTGCATAGCCCATAATGTCTGTAGGAACTTCCTGGGTTGAATTAGAGTGTAGGTTGTGAAATATAACACTCAACGGAAACGGATATAAACAACAAACTAAAGTAAAGTAAAGTGATCCCACTATAGGCCTCAGGAGGCCCTTTGGGGTAGTAAGAGGTTAAGGCTCCCACTTTATCTGGACAATCGGCACTTATTGTCATCCGGATTCTCAGCCCTGCATAACGGCCGCCTTTACCCCAGAACAAGCGTCTGGTACTCATTTCCGTTAGAGGCTGAGTCGACCCCAGGGCGCCGCAGGGTGTTTCGATCAGTTTAAAAAACCTGACCCTACCGGGACTCGAAACCTCGACCTTCTGGCTTGTAGCGCAAACGGCCTTTGAACATCATGTATATGCTATTGTAATCATCGTTATATTTGCCATGTTTGGTATGAATTGTGTGTGAATGGTGTAGGCTTTATCTTAATGTTGTGATGTCTCGGAGGAGGCCCTCATGTTGAACGGATAACTCTTTCGGGGAGGCCCTCCATGTCCTTGTCTGGTCAAAAAAGTACTATGTGATCCACATTTTAAAATCCCTCTCTCGACAGGTCGTGCCATTTTAAAGGCCTGTACAAAGTACCTCTTAGGTGAGATGTTAAACTGAGATAAAGAAGATATCTTGCTTCCCAATACAATGTTTTAAATTTTGTTCCACAAATAGGCCTACCTAACTTCAATAAATAGTGGCACAATAAATAGAACATTGAATAATAAAGCCCATAAACAAACAAAATTAAAATTTATAAAACAGTGGCAGTCCCTGTCCTTTTGTATGGGAGTGAATCTTGGATTAACACTACCAAACAAGAAAGTAAATCCAAGCAGCCGAGATGAAATTTTTAAGAAGAGTAAAAGGATTCACTAGAAAGGACCAGATAAGAAACGAGGATATCCGTGAAGAACTGCAGATCTACTCCATAAAAGAAAATTTATATTTAAAAACAGAATTCAGTGGAAAGAACATATAGAAATAATGGAAGAAAGTAGATTACCAAATAAAATCTTACATTGTTTTCCGAGAGGAAGAAGATATGTCGGATGTCCTCGGAAGAGATGGTCTTAGATCTATTAGTGAAAACGGAACAGGAAACTAATGCCTAAATCAGTAAGTGAAGTAGAAAAACTTCAAAAACTTCATTAAAAGTAAAAACCTCGTAAACCATTTGAATGTCCATGTGTTATTGTGGATATTTCCTGATCTCTTTCTATAAACCATACCGCTTTTCTTATTATGTGTTTGGTCAAATTTTCATATAGGCCCCGATATTATATTTGTATAATAATTGTGATTATTATATTTTAATGTAACATGTGTATGTCTTGGTTGACTGGAAGAAAAGAACACATGACCATAACTCTACCAAGTTAAATAAATAAGAATTAAGTATCTTTATATAAATACAATGTTATTCATATTTAATATTTCGTAAAGGACAAGACAAATGAATAGTCTACAGAAGGCCATGCATGCGATGACTCTGTGGATTTGCTACTCCAATCTTATAAGTCAAGGATATTAAGATGGGTTGGGTATTTGACACAAA
This sequence comes from Diploptera punctata, assembly GCA_030220185.1. NCBI lineage: Eukaryota > Metazoa > Arthropoda > Insecta > Blattodea > Blaberidae > Diploptera > Diploptera punctata. The sequence continues at coordinate 1,756,100 of JASPKZ010006073.1, read as the reverse complement.
TAGCAAAATAACATATGTACTTCAAAGCTCACGAATTTAAGTGCTTGTTAAGTACTTTAGTGCATTCCTATGGAATGCATCGCGCTATTAGGACTCATGTGGCGCTTGAGGGTCCCCATGGGGCCCTTAGGCAAAACTTCCACGGTCTCCCTTATATTCACCAATAGTTGAATCCCTTTGTTCCCATTCTATTTATAAAACACCACATTATATTTTATCACTTAATTAGAACTTATCAGAATATAATAATAATAATAATAATAATAATAATAATAATAATAATAATAATAAATAATAATAATGGTTTCCGGAAGACGGCGGCAGCTGCCATGATACCGGATGAATAATAATAATAATAATAATAATAATAATAATAATAATAATACTATTTATAATAACAACATAATAATTTCAAAACGATATAATAATAATAATAATAATAATAATAATAATAATAATAATGCTTTATTTTAGCTGGCAGAGTTAAGGCCATAAGGCCTTCTCTTCCACTCAACCAGCGAATAGTACAATTATACAAAAATTACATACATATTACTATTTTAAGATATTATTAAAATACGGACTAAACAAAACACAATGATGATGTGATCTAATACTAGCTAATACTAACAAAAACATAGAATATAATAAAATTAAAATGATATAAAAAATAAGTAGCTTCCTAGATGATTATTAATGGAATGCTCTACATAGTTGTTATGTAGTTAATGTTTTCATTTGTCGAACTTCTTAAGATATCAGTTAATTTGGATTTAAATAATGATAGCGATTGACAGTCCCTGACATGACTGGGAAGTGAGTTCCATGCTCTAGTCATAGATATTGTGTAAGATTCAGAGTATAGACATATCCTGTGCTGTGGTATCAAAAGTAAAGAAGAGTCTTGTGATCTTATTCCTAAATTGTGATAAGCCGATAAATTTTGAAAACGTGTTGTTAAATAACTTGGTAAATATGTGTGCAGAATTTGGAATAGTAAGTTATGTGAATGTAAGGTTCTTCTGTCATTTAAGCGTAGCCATGATAAGGCCTGAAATGAAGGAGACACGTGGTCATAACGACGGATATTGAATATAAATCGAATGCACGCATTATGAACACGCTATAGTCTGTCAGATAGATCAGTTGTCAGATTAGTCAATAATATGTCGCAGTAGTCGAAGTGTGGCATTATAAGAGTCTGTACAAGTATTTGTTTTAATTTTGTAGAAAGGAAGTTTTTATGGTGAGCAACATTATATTTACAGTGTAATAAGAAAATTAACTATCGTACACTGCGATTGACAGACCAGCATGTGGCACCATTGGGAAATAAAAGAGGGGTATGCAAACTTGTTATAGCAAAAACCAGAGGAAAAGCATTCAGTAGTTAACCAAAGAATGAGATGGTAAAATAACATCAATCATCATTTCAGCGAGATTATTTATACAGGAAATAGTTGAAAGAAATTAGCTCAAGATGGGTAAGTATGGAAAGCATATGTCCGTGCGGCCCCATTAATCCCCAGGTCCGATAATGCTAGTGAGAGAGAGTTGTTACTTAATTATCAATAATGAAAACACCACTCTTGCGCTTTTTCCAAGGACCGGTTTTCGACAAATAGACTCATTTTTTTACTTTCTTGACGTAATTATTTATTTTTTTCTTCGCTTTCAGTTGGATGTGCTAGTTAATGAATTCAATATCATCTGCCGATATCCAGTTTCGTTATTTTGTATCTTATTGGTGGACGCTTGAACATCAAAGCATTATAAGCGTCTTAGGATAATTGAATGTAAAAGTAATCTTGAGTTTTCTTTTGTGTATTTTAATGCGTTTTTAAACAAGACAAAATATAGTTTTGGATTATTATTATTATTATGATCAGATTATGTTTAGAGATTGTTTATACCTTAAACTTTCCTACCATTTGTCTTACAAGTGAGAAAAAAAAATAAAAATATCACCCAGGAAAATTTTTCCGACCGGGGATAGTACCCTTTGTGTGTGAGGCAACAACGTTTCCCCTAAACCACATCTAACCACATTGTACAAACTGCAGACCTCTATTGTTGCATTTGTCATGTCTTGTTCTTTTACATTTTACATATCATTGTTCCTAAAAGTGTAGCCGAATATTTCGACCCCGGCACGTTAACATTTTATCTTTAAATCCGACCCCTTCGATCACCTACTGTATTTCTCTAGACCTTAAGTTTTTCTTTTTCTTCTCTTCTCCCGCTCCTCTTTCCGATACTTTTCAATTTATACGGAGAATCGTCAACATGTGTTGCAGCTTCAGATTTGACTTGCCACCTGACAGTCAGGTAAATCATGCCCGTTGAAGATTCAAATGGCGGCCAATGTAGGCCTATATATATATATATATATATATATATCCATCCATATTAATTCTGCCCGAAGGCAGGTCCTTCACTGCAATCATAGTATTTTCATGCTATGCTTGCAGCTTTACTAGGGAATTGTGTAGGTGTGGTAGCTTCCCGTTGCTTTCCACACCGGTGAAGGATGATGATAATGATAATGGTAAGGATGATAATGATAAGGATGATGGCCATATGATTTTCGGGGACCGTTTGGGCCTTAAAGTTTTCCTGACATTTGTCTTACAGGTGAGGAAAAACCCCGATAAAAACCTCACCCAGAAAATCTGCCCCGACCGGGGATCGAACCCGGGCCCGCTGCGTGACAAGGCACCACGCTACCTCGAGACCACAGCAGTGGGCATATATATATATATATATATATATATATGTTAGGATGTCTGGATAGAGTAGGTGGTAGCGCACTAACGTTTCAAATTAGAGATCCTGGGTTCAAATCTCGGTTCAGGCATTTGTTTATTATAAGTAGTAGGCTATATTCTAATTATGATGGTCATGCCTCTAACTAACTAACTAACTAATAAGCAACTCAGTGGCACTATCGAAATCAAGATTCAAGTTCGTGCTGACATCCTTATCCTGAGCTAATGTTTTCCGATCATTCCTGTATGATTCATCTCCTTTAAATTTATTCTCTCACTTCATTCTTGTCCCACCTTTTGGGCGCTTTATCTCTGATTTTCTACAAAACACTCCCAGACCTCCCTTTCATCCCCTATTCGTGCGTTATGCCTACCGTTCGCCGTCATCTTAAAGCATGTCGTTAGTTCGTGGAGAGAAGAAAGAAGAGCCTATAGCCTATGTGTTGATGATCCGGTGGGTATTTGTCAAGTCATCGGAAATACATAAATTAAGAAAGAAAGAAAGAAAGAAAGAAAATAATAATAATTTTCATCTTCTGCCTAAAAAGTATTAGGCCTCAAGGCCTATTACTGTTCTCTCAAAATGTTTGCGCCATCTCTTAGCAGGAATTCTACTAATGCGCATTCTTTCAAAATCGTATTTCCAGTTGGTTTAATGCTGATGGATTTATTCCAGGACTGGGTTGGCATTCAGTTAATTTAAATTCCACTTAGTATATTATGCTACTTTCCAAACTATTATTTGGTTACAACAATTTTCCTGAATGTCCATCCATCATTATCATAGCTTAATACTGGTCGTCCCAGTATATGGTAAAGACGTATGGGAGTGTATTTCTGAAGAAAATATGATTTCGTCAATCTATTAATAATACATATAGTTCTGGCATATTTTTAGATTTTCGATGATGGACCCTATATCAAATTCATAAAAATGTAAATATCAGGACCTATTGCCTAGATTTTGGAAACTATTACACTCTTCTGAAATTTTATCATCATCATCATAGTACATTCACGAATTTAGGCCATTTGTTGACCTGTTTCGGCCTCAAGAGAAACACCATCCAGAAGTCTTTTGAGTGGACGTCCTGGTCTTCTTCTTCCTGCAGGTTGATATCTTAACATTTGTTTGGGTATTCTGTGATCTTCCATTCGATGAACATGTTGCATCCATCTTGACTTATAATCAGAAATTTTGTTTTCTAAAGATTCCATGTGTAATTCTTCTAAGATGTCTTCATTTTTTTTGTGATCTAGTAGTGTGTATCCTGCAGTCCTCCGAAGATATCTCATTTCAGCAGATCTAAGTCTCTGTATATCCTTCTGTTTCAACGTCCATACTTCGCTACCATACAAAAGAGTTGGAAGAGCCAGTGTTTTATACACTTTCAGTCTTGAATGCTTTTGGACTAACTGTGGCTTGAAGATAGAATTTATTAACCCTAAAATTCTTAAAAATTTAGATATTTTTGCATTTACATCCTTTTCTTCTTCATATGAGATATTGCATCCTAGATATGTAAAATTATTCACCTGCTCCAAAATTTTATTGTCCAGTACAATTTTACTTCTGACAGGATCTACACCTTGAAATGCCATAATTTTTGTTTTTTCTGTAGATATCTTTAATCCATATTCTTCTGTAATTTTGTTAATATTATTTAGGCAAATTTTGATTTGTATTGGGTATTACCCACAGAATGTCATAATTTTTGTTGTTTCTGTTGATATTTCCATATTATATAATGATGCTACTTTACGAAAATTATAAATTGATCTTTGGATGCCATCTCTTGAAAATTCTAATAACGACAAATTATCTACAAAAATAATTGAATCCAATTTAAGATATCAATTAATCTGTTTATATCCATGTGCAGTTATATCCATGTGTTATTCATACAGAGTCTAGGCGATAACCTCCATCATTAGCACTTTTAGGAGGTGACAATCCAAATGTCAATAATTTATAATTTTCATAAAGTTGCATCCAAATATCTTCTTGTATTCTTGAAAGCCCATGTTTCCCTTAACAGAGATTTAGGCGCTCTCCCCTCCTACACGGAAGAATTTGAACCATACTAATTTAGTTACACTTGTTTTCATATAGATGTCATTTGAGTGGTCCGTGGTCAGCGGTCCGCCTCTTACTGACATCTAGAAAACCAAGGTAGTACTAGGACTGGAAAATTCCGTAAATTTTGCTTAGAGATCTTTTCGTTCAGGCTTAAGGATCTTTTACGAGCCTGAAAATCTTCTGACTCGGGGCCCACCGCTTAAAGTCCCTCCCGGAGGATTTGCTCCTTGGATTTTTCCAACCTAAAAAAATCCATCGACCCCGGCATCCAAATATAACATGTAAATAACAGAAAACACAAACATTAGACATTGTTTGGGAAATTCCTAATACGAAATAAAATTTCTCTCAATAATATAGCCTAATAGTAGAAAGGTGTAATAGTTTCCAATATCTAGGTTATAATAATTTTATTTTTTATGATTTAGATATCCATCCATAGTAATTCTGCCCGACGGCAGGACCTTCACTGCAATCTTAGCATTCTCATGCTATGCTTAGCAGCTTTACTAGGGAATTGTGTGGTAGCTTTCCATTGCTTTCCACACCGGTGAAGGATGATGATGATAATGATAAGGATGATGATGATCATATGATTTCGGGGACCATTTTGGCCTTAAAGTTTTCCTGACATTTGTCTTACAGGTGAGGAAAAACCCCGATAAAAACCTCACCCAGAAAAACTGCCCCGACCGGGGATCGAACCCGGGCTCGCTGCGTGACAAGGCAGCACGCTACCTCGAGACCACAGCGGTAGACGATTTAGATATATCGAAGAAAATTAATAAATATGTCTGAACTGTAGGTTATTATTAATTGAGTGATAAAACTGTATTTTGTTCAGAAACATACTCACATACGCCTTTCCAATATAGCCTACTGTTGAGTAGTAAGCAAGGCTTTAAGGGCTAAACTCTGCCAAGTAAAGTACAGCTGTTATTTTCGTTGTTGTTGTTATTATTATTATTATTATTATTATATTATTATTATTATTATTATTATTTCCTAGGAAATATTTGGACCAAAGAGAGATGAGCAGACAGCTGAATGGAGAAAACTACTTAACAGTGAACTACATTGCTCTATAGGAAGCCAGATATAATAACAGATAAGTCTCGTAGACTGCGATGAGCAGGACATGTGGCACGATTAAGGAATGAAAGACGTGCATGGAAGCTTCTTGTAGGAAAATCAGGGGAAAACGCCCAGTTGGTAGACCAAGAATGAGATGGGAGAACAGCATTAATCGTGATTTGGGGGGAAGTAGATTATACAAGGAATGATTAGAAAACATTAGCTCAGGATAGGGATATATGGAGAGCTCATGTCCGCGCGGGCCATGAACATACGGGTTCGAAAGAGCCATTGAGTGAGTGAATGACTACTAATTACTCGCATCCTTGTCTCACTAGAGTGTTAATAGGAACCAAGGAGATAACTTTCCAGTCTTGTTTAATGGTTATTGTACTTTTACAATAATATAATGGATATTTTAGAAGAAAAGGATGCATGAATTATTTTTTTATAAGAAGGCCTTTGACAACCTCAGGTTATTAGCATCCCAATTCAAAAAAATGTGTGAATAGTCCGACACATTTTGGCAGGGGATTCTTATCTCAGATAGTTATTTTACGTAGAGTTAATTTACGACATGGGAATCATGGCTCTATTTATCTTCCGAAAGAAGCCATGCTATAGGCCTATATTTTTACGCCTTTAAATGCAAGAGTTTGTAACCAAGAACTTCGGATTAACCAGGCGAGCATGGTAACCATTAGTCCGCCAGGATTGATAAAAAGGAAAGGAAACTGTGACTTGAAAATGTATCGCTAAAAGAAAGGCGACTATTCTACCACTATTTAATTGTAGGCCTTAATATTTATTTGTCTAGCCTAACGGAGTTATGTTATTGTAGCCTCCCCTTCTACTTTAGCAGAATAAGCATGTTTTGTATTAAATTACAATTAATAATAATAATAATAATATAATAATAATAATTTGTTATGCAACTGTTATCTATTTAAGAGGCGTGGAAAAATAGATGAGAATAGAGATTGGCTATAGAATTTGGAAAGCGGCACAAGAAGAATGCATTTTTATTCATGGAGCACAAATATTAACTACACTTTATAGTGATAGACCATATAAAATAATACAAATTTTAATTGAATTATTATAGATGAGAAAGGATAATAGTATTAATAATAATGAATTAGAAAAGTGAGGCTATGTATGTATATATAGCCTACGTAAAGTAAAGTGATCCCACTACAGGCCTCAGGAGGCCCTTGGGATAGTAGGAGTTATGGCTCCCACTTTTTCTGGATAATCGGCACTTGATGTCAGGCGGGTTGTCAGCCCTGCGTGACGGCCGCCTTTACCCCAGAATAAGTGTCTGATACTCATTTCCGTTAGAGGCTGAGTCGAACCCAGGACCATAGTGCCGCCAGAAGGTTTGGGTTCAGTTTAAAAATCCTGACTCCACCGGAACTTGAACCCTCGACCTTCCGGCTTGTAGAGCAGTGCCTTAATCACTACGCTACGGCGTGCCCCGTGTATATACAGGCTATATCGCGCCGCGGTGGACTAGTGGTTATGCTCGTTGCCTCTGGTCCCGAGGGTCGCGGGTTCAAAACCCAGCCGGCGTCGATGGATTTTTTAGGATGGAAAAATCCTCCGGGAGGGACTTTAAGCTGTGCGTCCCGAGTCTGAAGATTTTCAGACTCGTAAAAGATCCTTAAGCCTGAATGAAAGGCCTCTAAGCAAAATTTACCGAATTTTCCCGTCCTAGTACTACCTTGGTTTCCTAGATGTCCGTATGAGGCGGAAGACCACGGACCACTCAAATGACATCTATACGAAAACAAATATAACTAAATTAGTATGGTTCAAATTCTTCCCTGTAGGGGGAGAGCGCCTAAACCTCTGTTAAGGGAAACATGGGCTTACAAGATATATATATAATATATATATATATATATATATATATATATATATAATACACACACATACACTAGTATATTTTTTATAATTTATATAGGCCTATATTAGAGAATTTGCCTAATTATAATTGCTCTATATCGATAAAAATAATATGTAGTAATAAAACAGTTGCATTGTATTATTCACAACAATGGAAGAAAGAGGATTGGAGAAAGAGGCGTGGAAAAATAGATAAGAATAGAGACTGACTGTAGAATCTTGAAAGGAGCACAAGAAGATGTGAACGCATTCTAAAACCTGAGAATAAATAAATAGATAACAATCGCTAAAAATATAACATGAAAATTTTCATAGACAGAACAAAAGCCATGGGCATGCATGGAAATCAGACTAGTCTCTAATTTCAATCAATTGTAATATTTATGCAATCATTTTGCTGCAAAAGTGTATTGTAAATGTCAGTCAGTCACATATGGAATTGCTCTATTATAATACTTATACACCTGGAGAGATGTATAACCGTAGAGAACGTGTATAACGGTTTAAATTAAAACACACTTCTTACCTGAGTAATATATGAATCATTGGTGACGCTTTAATAAATATAATTTTCATTCGACCTTCACCTCTGACTTTGCCAGTTAGATTTTTTCTTTCAAAGCTGCACGTGCAGTTTAAATTTACTGACGGTTAATTTCTTAACACAATTTATATGTTTGTGTTTTTATTCATTTGTCTAAACCCGTTCATCCCCACGTGCGACAAGGGTGCTTTCTTGCAAGAATAACTTAATATAGCTAATTTAGTTACTCTTATTTGCCTATAGATATCTTAAGTTCGACACAATGAAAACATTAACTGCATAACAACTATATAGAGCATTCTATAAATAGTCATCTAGGAAGCTACTTACTTTATTTTATATCATTTTAATTTTATTATATTCTATGTTTCTGTTAGTACTAGCTAGTATTAGATCACATCATCATTGTATTTTGTTTAGTCTCTGTTTTAATAATATCTTAAAATTGTAATATGTATGTAATATTTGTATAATTCTACTATTCGCTGGTTAATAGAAGAGAGGGCTTTATGGCCTTAACTCTACCAGCTAAAATAAAACATTATTATTATTATTATTATTATTATTATTACCGTATTATTATTATTACCGTATTATTATTATTATCATCATCATAATACATTCACGAATTTAGGCCATTTGTTGACCTGTTTCGGCCTCAAGAGAAAAACACCATCCAGAAGTCTTTTGAGTGGACGTCCTGGTCTTCTTCTTCCTGCAGGTTGATATCTTAACATTTGTTTGGGTATTCTGTGATCTTCCATTCGATGAACATGTTGCATCCATCTTGACTTATAATCAGAAATTTTGTTTTCTAAAGATTCCATGTGTAATTCTTCTAAGATGTCTTCATTTTTTTTGTGATCTAGTAGTGTGTATCCTGCAGTCCTCCGAAGATATCTCATTTCAGCAGATCTAAGTCTCTGTATATCCTTCTGTTTCAACGTCCATACTTCGCTACCATACAAAAGAGTTGGAAGAGCCAGTGTTTTATACACTTTCAGTCTTGAATGCTTTTGGACTAACTGTGGCTTGAAGATAGAATTTATTAACCCTAAAATCTTAAAAATTTAGATATTTTTGCATTTACATCCTTTTCTTCTTCATATGAGATATTGCATCCTAGATATGTAAAATTATTCACCTGCTCCAAAATTTTATTGTCCAGTACAATTTTACTTCTGACAGGATCTACACCTTGAAATGCCATAATTTTTGTTTTTTTTCTGTAGATATCTTTAATCCATATTCTTCTGTAATTTTGTTAAGTTCATACAGACCTTTCTGTAGATTATCTTCGGAATTTGCTATTATTATTTGGTCATCTGCAAACAATATGGTGTTTAATTTTCTATTTTCTGATATTCTTATTCCAAATTTATATGTTTTGTTCCAGCAACATATTACTTCATTGATATAAATTGCAAAAAGTGTTGGGGATAGGGGGCAGCCTTGTCTCACACCACGATTTATAATTCCTTCTTCAGAAAATCTGTTATTTAATTTAATCTTTATATTATTATTATTATTATTATTATTAACCGTATTATTATTATTACCGTATATTATTATTATTATTATTATTATTATAGATGTCAGCGAGTGACAAGTATAAGTCATCGCCTAAAAGAGGCACTTATAGTGCGTGAGATCTATGTATGTAATTGACTGTTTATACGCTTGTGGCTGGTGAACACTAACTTTTTTTGTTATCTGATCCAAGGGACGAACGATTGAATGTTGACGTCATATATATATAATATTTTAGTAAAAGTGCTGGTCCATCCAGACACTCGGTTAAGAGTACCACGACGGGTAGGTCAAATAGGCCTTCACCAAGTACCGGGGTCCGGGAAACCTCGTGAAGGGATTATATATTGTAGTGATAAATACTTTTGGACATTTAAAATTTAGGGGAACCAGTGAGATTTCTAAATGCCAATCACGTACTTAAATCTAACGTACTTTAGCAAAAAACAAAGATGTTACTATGTTGGCAAATTCCTATTAAGTTACATGATATTTATAGTATTTATAGGAAACCAGAAATAATAACAGTTAAGTCTCATAGACTGCGATGGACAAGACATGTGGCAAGAGGGTGCTTGGAACTTCTGGTAGGAAAACGCCAAATTAGTAGATCAAGAATGAGATGGAGAATGACATTAACTATGATTTGGGGGAAGTAGATTATACAGGGGATGATTTGAAAACATTAGCTCAGGATAGGGATTTATGGAGAGCTTATGTCTGCGCGGCCATGAACCTACGGATTCGTAGTGCCAATGAGTTATTTATCTTCTCGTGTATAGCTCGCTGCGTGTCATCTAGACATGCTGCTAAATAAAGGTCAAAATGTGTGTCCACTGTTGTGGTCTCGAGAAACGCCGTTGTCTCGTACGAAGAGGGCTCGGGTTCTATTCCTGGTGAGAACATTTTATGGACAACTTTTTCGAGGTTTCCCTTAGCTGTAAGATAAATGTCGGTAAAACTTTAAGGCTCAAATAGACACGACTTATTTGGCCAATATACTTATCTCTCACATTTGCTCTAATTAGTGAATGTATGAATGAGTAGGAGCAACCTGGTATTGAGCTAGTCACTTATCCAGGGAGGTCCTCCTAGTTCTTGTGTGGGACACAAAAAAAGTATGTGTGTGTGATCAATAGTTTAAAATCCCCTCCGAACAGGTCATGTCTCTGTCAGGCCCGGATAACGTGGGGAATGTGTATGTTAACTAAGGTAAAAAAAATTACAAAACACACACACTTACTTACTTACTCACTGGCACTATCGAACCCTAGGTTCATGGCCGCACGGACATAAGCTCTCCATACATCCCTATCCTGAGCTAATGCTTTCCAATCATTCCCTGTATAATCTACTTCCCTCAAATCATAGTTAATGTTATTCTCCCACCTCATTCTTGGTCTACCAAACTGGGCGTTTTCCCTCTGGCTTTCCTACAAGAAGCTTCCATGCAAGTCTTTCATTCCCCATACGTGCAACATGTCCTGCCCATCGCAGTCTACGAGACTTAACTGTTCTTATTATATCTGGCTTCCTATAAAGACCATGTAGTTCATTGTTATGTAGTCTTCTCCATTCACCTGTCTGTTCATCTATCTTTGGTACTTTATTCTCAAATACTTGTAATCTCCTTTCCTCTCTTAAAGTAAGAGTCCATGTTTCGCACCCATATAATATAACTGGTAGAATAATAGTTTTATATATTTTCAGTTTAACGTTTTTTGAAAGGAGTTGGGACATCAAGAGTCTCTGCAATGCATAATAGCATTCATTTCCAGAATTGAGCCTATGTTTAATTTCTTTGTGCATCTCATTTCTATTTGTGATTATTGTTCCTAGGTATTTGAATTCACACACTCAAATATATATATGTAGGCTTATATATATTACATTGTTTATAGCCCCGAGCATTCTGATAAGTGGCAATTAGTTTCAATTTTTAATTTAATTCTAATAGTCTATTCAGGAACCGTATGTATCGCTTGTTAGGAATGTTTGATTGCGCCATCTTTCGACAGCAGTTTGCTACTCTTCATATGTTTTCCGATACGGAAGCTGGTTCTTTCAAGTGTGTGTATATATGTATGTGTGTGTGTGTGTGTGTGTGTGTGCGCGCGCGCGCGCGTGAGATAAGAGAGAGAGAGAGAAGAGAGGAGAGAGAGAGAGAGGAGAGAGAGAGAGAGAGAGAGAGAGAGAGAGAGAGAGGAGAGGAGAGAGAGGAGAGAGAGAGAGAGAGAGGAGAGAGTGAGTGAGTTGAATAATGTTGGTAAAAGTACTGAAATAGTGTACAATCGGCAATCTTTCGATATTAGTATTTGTTAAACGTGACAGATAATTTGCTGGTAATTAAGGCCTATTAAAATCTAGGCATCAAAGAACCGAGAAATTTTGATAAGAGGCTTCATATTTCATAATTGAGAGTCTTTAAAATAATTCATAAATCTACGATACGGGACGGAAGGTTTATTCCCTTTCAAAAGAAATTATACTCTCGATTATACGATCTTGAAAATTCATCTGTTTTTAAATCATGAACCTCGGCACCAGGGACACTAGTCGTCCAGGATCCAGAAATCGATGATTAATATCGTATTATGAAGTTAATTTGAAACATTATGATTTTCAGACCAATAATAACTTGGTTGTTAAAGCGTATATAAATTAAATTACTACGTTTTGCAATGTATTAGTGTACATATTTATACCTGTAATACAGTAGGCTTATATTAAATGCATCATCATCATCATAGTACATTCACGAATTTAAGCCATTTGTTGACCTGTTTCGGCCTCAAGGAGAAACACCATCCAAAAGTCTTTTGAGTGGACGTCCTGGTCTTCTTCTTCCTGCAGGTTGATATCTTAACATTTCTTTATTATTATTATGATTATTATTTTATATTATTATTATTATTATTATTATTATTATTGTGGATTATTGTTATATATTATATTAATTATTATTATTATATTATTATATTATTATTATTATTATTATTATTATATTATTATTTTATTATTATTATTAATTGTAAGATACATCAAGTCATTGAGATTGAGATGGATAGGACACGTAAGAAGAATGTAAGATGAAGAATGAAATAAAAAGATTAATACATGGCGGCATAATAGGAGTAAGAAGGAGAGGAAGGCCGAGAAGAAAGAGGTGGCTGCAGGATATGGAACAAGACTTGAGAAAGATGGGAATAAGACCATGAAAAAGGAAAGTACAGGTTTGAGATGAATGGAGGAGAATTGTGAAGGAGGCCAAAACTCGCAATGGGTTGTAGTGACAAATAGGAGGAAGGATTATTGTTATTATTATTATTATTATTATTATTATTATATTATTATGTTCTTCATCTTCTTCTTTAATGTGATAGACCTATTGGTCTGTTACGGTCTCAATCCAACGTTTGAAGGGCCTTCCCAAAGATCTCTTTCCTGGTATTACTATCATCATCATCATTATTATTATCATTAGAGTTGTTGTTTTACGTAATTATAGCACGGAAAATGTAAATGGAAATAATAATTTTATGCTATCTTCAAAATCTAGGGAGCAAAGATAGAATGAACTTTTGTACTTTTTTTTTCAGAACGCATTTTACATTGCTTAAGGCTCAAGAACCTGAATTTACAGAGCTCCTAGTGACTTTAAGGAATAATATAATAACAGTAAATTACATATATTAGTCTAATTGTTATGTTGGCTGCAGTTACAATCCCACGATGAGGTGCGCTCCTTAGAAAATTTTTAATGAAAGTTGTAATTGTCTCGTGAAATATTCATATTTTAGATCTTGTCATATTATAATAGGTTTCGGCTTACTCATGTTTAATGACTATATTCTCACTAAAACGCTCGACAACAAGATAATCAAATTTTAAGTTTAGTTTTATCCGGATGTTAGATATAAGATCTACTTCATGCATAATGTCTTGCTGTACAGGTTATATTTAAAGAGATTTTAGACATAAGATTTTGCATTTGAGTTAGAAAATTGCGAATTATAACCAAACATACAAAAATATACTAATTACTTATCTAAGTAAGTAATTTTAATCACTGAGAAAGTTTATATAAAGAACGAGCTGGCCCACGTGGTTGAATTTATTTTTCAAATGCACTTACTGTCGAAAATTATAGGATTTAAATGATGTTAGATTCATGTTACCACCATTTGATAATCCTAACGAGAGACAATTATTGAATATATGCAGGTTGCCTTTCCCTCAAACTCATATCCACAGTGCAATTTATTAATAATAATGGAAATAAATAATGCAAAAAGTATTCTTCTGTGGAAGACTTCAGTGAGGACGAGGTGTTATCGGTAAAGCAGTTGGCACGCTGCGATGTGTCAAAACTCGACCCCTAGATTGCTGGTTCCTTAGTGGATACGGACAGAGAGAATCTCGTTAATCCATTCATGCGTGTCACTAATTAGATGTCGAGGCATTTGGCTCTCTTCAGAGAGCCAAAACCGAATAGTCTATGTAACAGTAACGTCATAAATAAAAGATTAACATAATATTCAGGGTTTAAGCTGTAAAATGTTTTTTTTTTCGTAAAAGTTAATAAATAGACTTAACATAAACTTGTTTGGAATACTGAAAGTTTGTAAGTAAACATTTACAGATTTCACAAATAACATTTTTCATAGTTCCACTGTAGAGTTATTTTGCTGTTTTTTAAATATAATTAATAAGTTACTTCATAAATTATAAATTATTTATACATGTATTTATAATACGTTTACTTTTAAATGTTGGAATATAATTTTTAGAGATATTTACAATGTGTAAAAACATTTTCGTTTGTCTTAGTTTGCCGGTTGAATGAAAGACAAGGCTTTATGGACTTCACTTAACAGTTTACTCTACAACTGATTATTATTATTATTATTATTATTATTATTATTATTATTATTGTTGTTATTAACAACTTGTATGCCATATTTTGTATGTTATAGGATAGCTTGAAGTCCCGTCATATAGTGCGTTTATATTAGGAATAATTTAGGATATTGAAAATAGTATTAAAACTCGGAATGTCCCGCCTTATTCAAGATAGTTGGCATCCTTATATAAATTGCCAAAAATATTCTGAGATAATATCATAAATAACTGAACAAATAATAACAATGTATTTTAGTTGTAACAGTTCAAGGTTAATACATAAAAAAATATTTGTGTCGAAGTTTTGTAAAGGGGAATAATCCTTTAATTCAACATTACCATTAATCCCATATTTACTGTGCGAATCTAAACAGTCATAATGAACTTCCTACCACCTCTTACAAATGTAAGAATAGTAGATATTCTATATTTAAATAACAAATTGGAAAGTTACTCCAGCATAATTCTATCCTATGTGTTTCTTACGTTTTTTCTTCTATTTTCCTTCGTTTTTTTTGTTCTGATTTTTTATTTATCCACATACAAATACAAGTAAGTGAATATAAAAATCCAAACGCAAGATAGAAATTTAATATCTGTGAAAATCTCCTATCCCACTGGGAATCTTACCCGGACCGGAAGATAGGTACTATACCAATGGCAACGGATTCTCCAAACCCGAGATCTTGAGTCTGAAATGAAAATGAATAGTTTACAGTAGCGTGTAGAGAATTTTGAAATGAAATGCAAATAAGTTATATTACTCCATTTCATATAAATAATAATCAAGGTAAAATAGGATGATCAGATTAAAACAAATTGAATATTTTACCATTTCTACATATATAAAATTTCAATAACATGTAATTATTGCAAAATTACTTTGAACATGAATTAAATGCAGGAATGAAATATTTATAATCACAGAGTTGCACATGATTAGAATCATCATTATATGTATAGATATATATCCTTGAAAAAAATCAGTATTCCCTCATAAAAGTAAAGACAGGAAATATCAAACAAATATTATATATCGTGAACATTTTTTTTTTAATTCTTGACATTTGACGGATTCTTTTCCGTCTACAAAGAATTCCTGAGAAAAAAATATTCTCCACAGCTGCACATTTTGTTCTTAGACTGTCAACTGACATTATAAATCAAATATACGATTGTGAAATACTGCTATGAGAATAAAGGACAAAAGGGATCAAAGTCTATAAAAAAAGAACAATAAGGCATCCTGTTAAGGTTTTGTGGTGATAACGGAACCAGCGTATAAAAAGGGCATTCCAATTCAAAATGGACATCTAACCTAAATTGTGGTTTTATAAAGTAGATATATTTTTTTATTTGCTAACAGTAAAGATTCGACAGATGATAGTTTACATCCTGTACATTTATGATTTTTACGTAAGGGAATATTTTATCTAAACTCGAAGGCAAGTCAAGTTTACACAAATAGTATATATAACATAAATCAATTTGTTCCAAGTAAATTGTATGTAAAGTATTTTATTTAAAATATACATAATTATTATACTAGAGGTTGTACTTTATTACACAAAGATACTAGTTTCTCAACAAAATATGGTATAAAAGGGATTCGTTATGCATTAATAAACCATTACAATAACTTACAACATTTCACGAATGTTAAAAAGTTTTCTAATTGTATTAAACATTTTTTCATTGCTTTCTTAGTTAATTTAATTATTATTATTATACTGTTTAAATATTGTATTTATATGTGTATATAATAATAATAATAATAATATAATAATAATACTTTATTTATTCTGGCAGAGTTAAGGCCATAAGGCCCTCTCTTCCACTCAACCAGCACAAATACAAATAAATATTCGACAAATATAGATATACACTGTACTAATTATAAACAGTTAAAGATACAATAATGTAGCAATGTAAATGTCATGTACAAACAACATTTCATAGGGTAATAACAATAATGATACGATAATAATAATAATAGTAATAAATAATAATAATAATAATAATAATAATAATAATAATAATAATAATAATATAAATATGATACATTATACGGGAAACACCAATTAATATATATATCTTACACTGGATAATAATGAAGTCGAGTTTAGAGCAAATATAAATTTAGATTTCTTTTAAAAGATGCCAATGTCCGGCAGCTCCTTATTTCTTGTGGTAGGGAATTCCAGTTGCGAGAAGTGGAGATGGATATGACATGGAGTGATGTGTATATATATTATGCGTCTATGGTAGTTTGTATTACTTAAACTTATGCCTGAGTTTGTTTTCTTGTTTTTATTGTTAATTGTTTCGTGGTCATTATTTTTTGTATATTGCCCCTTAATATGAGCAATCTTTCTCTTTGGGGTCTTTGAAAAAATGAATAAATAAAATTTTAAAAAAATGTTTGAGATCTCAGTCGTCCTCAACTATGTAAGCTTTCAGTTAAAACACCTCGTAATGACTCTCTTAAAGTAGCCAAATGCCTCGTCGCCTAATTAGTGACGCGCATGAATGGATTATCGTGATTCCCTCTGTCCCTATCTACTACATACAATAGGGACAATAGGAACCTCATCAATCCATCCATGCACGTCTCTAATTAGATGACCAAGCATTTGGCTAACTTAAGAATATTTATTTGAACCTTTTATATAGTAACCTGATCGGTGGTTCTTAATGACTTTAAAAGTATTGTACTATACTAACCGAATGTTAAAATTATGTAGGCCCTGATTTCCTATCAGTCATTAAAATATTTAATACGTAAACCTCTTGAGAGACCCATCTGATCAACCTGAGCATATTAAAATCAGTCTTATACCAGTGGCTTCAGAAAACGCTTTATATAGTCTCTCATCATCATCATCATCATCATCATCCAGTATCATGGCAGCTGCCGCCGTCTTCCGGAAACCAAACGCCATTCCTCTCTATCCGATATTTAAATAGGTCTTCATATGTAAATAGGTATTTAAATAGTTATATATATTTTTTAAATGTAAGATATACTTTGAAATCACTATATTTACTAAATTACTTGGGCATAGGCTATATTTATTGTTTCTTGTTGTATATCCGCAAAACATTGTAACTCCTTTCATTATTGGTATTTACTGTTACTATTTGGAATATGTAAGCAGATTGCTTAAAAGGAAATAAGAGAACACTTCAGTAGTACATCCAATTATAGACTATTACAGCCAAATATTAATTTCTTCAGAACAAAAATGTTACTTTTTTCTGGATTACACAACATGTATTTAGTACTATCGGGACCCGCGACTTAGTTCGCATGGACAAAATTATTTAAACAGGTTATATGAAGATAATTGATTCTGTGTTCATTAATTTGGTGCATTTTTATGGTTTAGGCAGCATAAGCCATTTAAGCGTGCAAAAACCTACTTTTTTTTAGTGCACCGATGCAAATTTTTCTTAGTTCCGGCCCAACAGTACGTACGATAGTGTTATAGCCTATAGGTCTAACGTTAATTGTCCCAAAAAATTATCTAAAACTCCCATTCAAATCGGTCAACTATTTTTGAGCCCATAAAGGATAGGCTCACAGACGTTTATTTTTATATATAAACATTGCTTACTGTAAGCATAGAGAGCAAATGCGTTTGTGATTTTGTTTGGATGACAGGTTCGATGACTTCGAATATTCATTTGTAATAGAAATGCAAGTAAAATTAAATTGATAGGCCTATATCTGTATTTAGATGCGACTATATTTATTAGTTAGTTGTGTGTAAATTACACACATATTTACAAGTTAAAATACTATTATAATTTATTCTAATTTACCAATAATGTTTATATGTGACTAATGTCCAAAAGGTACATTTGGGCACTTGTCATAATAAAAAAATAACGTAATACATATTAAATTTGATACTCTTATTATTTAATAAAATGATTTGTTTACATTTTGCATTTTTTTTTACTTTTGATTGACTTTTCGCTTTCTTTAATTTTTCACCTTTTATTTTATATTTTTTACTTTATTCTTTAACAAAAACACAATTTTTTCCTTTTACACACACAGGCGCAATACATGAAGATTTTCATACACACACACACACGTACACACACACACACACATTCCTTATGAAATGGAAACAATTTCCTTTAGATAAAAATTCGCATGAGCAAGGTCGGGATTCGAACCAAGAGTCTCAAATCTGCAAGTGGAAAGCTGAAAAAGAGATAAGGAAGCCTTCCATATTCTAAATTTCCGGGTTCAAATGCCGAGGACAAACAAACTGACAAGGATATTTTCATGGTTTTCCTCAGTCATGAAGTTAGACATTTGACTAATTTGTTTATTATTATCCATTTCATAATTAATCATATCTTAATCTAATAAAAATAAATAAAACCAATTAATTCAGAAAGACGAAGGAATAGAAACAAAAAATGCAAATGGAAAACAGCTTAGGAAAATATCCTTCATCATGAACTAAATAACGTAGGCTATTCTGTTGTGCCTTTTGTAGTCAGTCTAGTTCTTGCCTCTTTGTATCGTGGTCGACCCAAGTCTGTCTTGCTTTTGGTTTATATTTCATAGTTAATTTTGTAATGAGTTTGATGTTATTCTTTTTATATATGTTAGTAGTAGTAGGACTTTATTAGACAAAAATTAAGATATTTACAATATTGTTTACAAATTTGGGTCGCACGGGCAGTAAGCCGTACTTGCTGTTGACAGTCCGCTACAATAAAGTAATACAATTGGTAATAGTATAAAGAAAAACAAAAAAATAAAACAATAACATTACAATTACATAAAGAAAACACAATAATATTACAATTACAAAATAATACAATAGCATTATACATTAATTAAGTCATGTAGGCCTATAATTATTAAGAATTAATGGTATTGCATTTTGATAACATATATTTATTCATGAATGAGTGTTGTTCTTATTTTCCGCGTTTTGTCCAGAAATTTACCCACGTTTATCCAATTTTCTGGATTTACCATTAACTCGTAGCATGCCAATCTTTCCCGATTCCAATTTAGAAATCTTTCCGGTAATAACTGACGTCTCCAATATTCTAAATCATCACATTTTCCTAATATATGTATCTCGTCTTCAAAGTTCCCGCACATTGGACATATTCACATATCGTGATCGTCGCTAATTTTTAGAAATTTCCATTCCCCTAGCCTAAACCAAGCAAGCCCTGATCTCTCTTTAAATCCTAGGTTGAGTATATACGATTCTTTTTCCCAGACTTGTTTTAGGTCTCTTTGTAAACACAGTGAGCGTTTTCCCGTATATTCAGCGAAAATATCTTGTTAGTTTATATCCTCCTTATTTTTCTCCACACGTTCTTGCGATTTTCAGTCCCTTTTTCCCATATCCAACCCATCCCAATCTTTTGGAGTTCTCTCCTAATCTCGTCTGCCCAAAATTTCACATCTATGTTTCTAATTTGATGGTCGTAACAAATTTCTCTAAGCATTGGTTGAGTATATACGATTCTTTTCCCCAGACGTGTTTTAGGTCTCTTTGTAAACGCAGTGAGCGTTTTCCCGTATATTCGGCGAAAATGTCTTGTTAGTTTATATCCTCCTTATTTTTCTCCACACGTTCTTGCGATTTTCAGTCCCTTTTTCCCATATCCAACCCATCCCAATCTTTTAGAGTTCTCTCCTAATCTCGTCTGCCCAAAATTTCACATCTATGTTTCTAATTTGATGGTCGTAACAAATTGCTCTAAGCATTGTTTGTTCACCTTGGATTAGCCGCAACCAGTATTTGAGTACACGAATTTTGCAGTTTATGTTGTCCTGGAATGACCCAAATTCAAGAATAACTTTATATGTTAGAGCCATCGTTTTCCTGATACGATTTTACGACACATACTATATTATCATGTAATATTTTTGAATTTACTTTATCCCCAAATTCCTGTAATTAGGCCTGTATGAGTCCTTAAGTTACGAGAACTGTTTTTCTCAAAATTGTAACGTTCCTATTTTATTATTAGATGGAAAAATATTACACCTACCATTAACAACTATTTCGCATTGAAATACTCCCGGAAAAGGTTGTAACCATCATTTTTAAGTTGATTTTTTACGTAAATAGATCCCAGGTGCCATTACCAACCATTTCCATGTAAAACGAAACTTAAACTAGGATTACAATATTATATTACAATCTATTAAATTATATAATGATTTATCTGTTGATTTGAAATGAGTTATGTGATCTTAAATAAGTGATTGCCGAAATTGTTGAATGAAGAGGCGGCAATTTTGCTCCCATTACGTCGCGAACTGCCTCTTTCTGATGATGTAATTTCATGCGTGTTGTGTTCTCTAGACGCCAGTAATTAAATCTGCTACAGTTCGTGTTTGTTTTACCTGCTTATCGTGCTGTTGCTGTGTGTTCCAGTTTTCCCTTTTTAATGACTTATTCTATTCATGCTAACCACTTACATGTTAATGCATTATCGTCAGTATTGTTTTAATTTTTTCACAAGGCCATTATTTGTAAACAAATGATATATAGGCCAGATGAAAGGAGTGAGAGGTATTATCTCAAAAAATAAATGCATTGAAGTGACAGTGGACTGGATATGTTGCCAGAAGAATGTTAATTGGTGGACAAATATAATCATAGGCCTAGACTGGAAACCACAAGTCAAGAAGCGACGAAGGAAAACCATGCAAGATGTAGGAAGAAATCAAGAAGCTCTATATTTATGACAAAACCAAACTAAAAAATAAATAATAGTTTAAAAAACTGAAACAACACGCTTTATTAGAGAACCGAACTAAAAAATGAAAAATAATTTTAATTTTCAACACGCTTGGGATAAATTAAAGTGGGCAACAAAAATCATCTCCAATACATCTAGAATAACACTAGTTATATCTACAAAAAAATAATTTTACCATCGAAAGCGTGGGGTGCTTTTTATGGTTTTTACGTTTTCTTCTTAGAGACTTTACTTTTACGAATATCTGTTTATTATTACTTACTTACTTACTTACTTACTTACTCACTGGCACTATCGAACCCGTAGGTTCATGGCCGCGCGGACATAAGCTCTCCATACATCCCTATCCTGAGCTAATGCTTTCCAATCATTCCCTGTATAATCTACTTCCCTCAAATCATAGTTAATGTTGTTCTCCCACCTCATTCTTGGTCTACCAACTGCGCGTTTTCCTTCTGGCTTTCCTACAAGAAGTTTTTATTATTAAATATATTAATTGATATAGAGCACCCCACGTTTTTAATGGTAAAATTACTTTTTTGTAGATAACTCTAGTTTTATTCTAGATGTGTTGGAGATGATTTTTTGTTGACCACTTTAATTTTATCCCAAGCGTGTAGGAAATTAAAATTATTTTCATTTTTTAGTTCTGTTTTCTAATAAAGCGTGTTGTTTTAGTTTTCTAAAACTATTATTTATTATTATTTCTTCTGCTGCCAACATAAACAAAGGGGGCTTAGTTGAATCGATATTTTTAATCCAGTTAGTAGTAGCAAATCACCTCTTGTTTCCGCAAGTATAACAATGACGTCACGGACCCGCTAGTTCAGAGTGCGCGAGGTATAAGGAAAGTTTGTTTGTATCGGTTGAAAGAAACTTAGATTCACAAGAACAGAGAAATTATGATCGGAAAGGCGTGAAGATAATATTAAGAGGAAGGTTAATATTAAGTAACTTACTTGAAAGCGTTAACCCGGTAGGCGTGGAAAGCCACTCGAACGGTGTAATCATAATCTCTCACTTCCGCACCATGCTTTGTTCATTTGCCATCTGGACCATGTCTTCACGTTCATCTGCCTAATGATGTGAAATAATTTTCCCATCTTTTTTAATGATCACATTTTTTTTCTTTACTTCCTCGAGTACTGTGCGTGACTACCTTCTATTATTATTTATCGTTAACAATTCGTTGCAGTTATTCAATATGGAAGCTAATATATTTCTTAAAATTCCTGGTTTTCTGTTGTAAGTGTTTCTAAATGTGTAGTTTGTACGCAAAGTAAAACCAATTTGTATCAATAATCTGCTGGCCACTAACGAAATATTAGTAAACCAAAAAGCAGAGATTAGCAGGGATTGGATCTTGGGTGAGTTAATTATGAATTTACTTATCCATACACTATATAATAATAATAATAATAATAATAATAATAATAATAATAATAATAATAATAATAATAATAATAATAATAATAATGATAATAATGCTTTATTTTAGCTGGCAGAGTTAAGGCCATAAGGCCTTCTCTTCCACTCAACCAGCGAATAGTAGAATTATACAAAAATTACATACATAGGATATTACAATTTTAAGATATTATTAAAATACAGACTAAACAAAATACAATGATGATGTGATCTAATACTAGCTAATACTAACAAAAACATAGAATATAATAAAATTAAAATGATGTAAAATAAAGTAAGTAGCTGCCTAGATTATTATTAATCTCTATATAGTTGTTATGCAGTTAATGTTTTCATTGTGTCCTTTGGAGCGCAGTTTTTAAATATAAATGAACCAGTGCTTCGATATTATAGCCAGGCAAGTACGAAAACAGTTTATACGTGAAATAGTAAATAAATAATCAGCCTCATTATTCTAGGGGTTAAGTTACTTGCCTCTGGTCCCGAGGGTTGCGAGTTCAAACACTGCCGGGATGGATGAATTTTTTAATGAAAATATCCAAAATACAAGTCCTTCAAAAGGAACATTAAGCCGTGGGTTTCCAAGTCTGACGATTTTTGGGCTCGTAAAAGAACCTCAAGACTAAATTAGAGCCTTTGAGCAAAATTTAATCGGTCATTCCCATCCAGGTAATACCTTAGCTGATTAATAGATGTCTCTTTGAAGCAATAAACTAACCAGATGCCACTCGATGACATCTGTAGGGAAATAATCGTAACTAAATCATCTTGGTTAAGTAACTACACGTGGGAATGTAAGGGTATAGTGTAGACTAGCAAATAAACCAAGTAGTTCACTGATATATTCTACCTGTAAAAACACAGTTCCTACTGTTTACATGATCTGATTGTATTGGCAGCGGGTGGTGGTGACTTGAATGTCTGACGTCACATTTAGTTAACTAAATCATCTTGGTTAAGTAACTACACGTGGGAATGTAAGGGTATAGTGTAGACTAGCAAATAAACCAAGTAGTTCACTGATATATTCTACCTGTAAAAACACAGTTCCTACTGTTTACATGATCTGATTGTATTGGCAGCGGGTGGTGGTGACTTGAATGTCTGACGTCACATTTAGTTGAACTGTGACAAATCTTGACAAAATCTTAAATCATGACGCTTTTTAAGCCTGGTGATTAGTAATGGCAACTGACCTCAGACATAGTAGGCCTAGTTTTTGATCCCCAGGTGAGATAATTCCACTGCGCGGGATAAATGTCAGCGGATTTTATGGTCCAAATAGTCTCCAAACACCATCTGACTATCGTAATCATTCATTTGGCATTTACCTCTTAGTGTGAACTTAGCATGATCATATCACATAATTGTATTTCCGACATCGGTTAGGCCTAATGAAATATTAATCTACTAAGTCCCCTCTATAGACGCCAAGAGCGTGTAAAAGGAATTCTAAATCACCATGTACGAGTACATTAGACTTATATTGTCTGATGAAGTTTTCACTAAGATTTTTTTTTTTAGCTGTTTGTAGATCTAGCAGTCCCTGATATATGGTAGCAAGGAATTCCAGAGACGTAGAGACGTGTAGTCGAACCTGTAGTAAGAATAATGGATACTGAGATGTTAAATGTAGAGTTACAGACAGAGTTAGGTTTCCTTTTCGATGGAGTGTTTAGTTTTAATGGGAGAACGGAGAATGGAAGAGAGTTAAAAACGAGAGATGTTATGAAATGGCAAATTCTAATTATAGGTAGCGCATCATTTCTCAGTATTCCATTCGGAGACTTGACAAATTTCAAATGTCAATACATTTTTATCACTGACACATACAGTAAATCCATGTAAAATAAGAAGGTTATCAAGAAATTTTCTGATTTTGCATCA
Source organism: Diploptera punctata (assembly GCA_030220185.1). Lineage (NCBI taxonomy): Eukaryota > Metazoa > Arthropoda > Insecta > Blattodea > Blaberidae > Diploptera > Diploptera punctata. Next base: position 1,731,220 of record JASPKZ010006073.1, on the reverse strand, counting down.
TCTACGTTCTAGTGAATTAATAGTTATTAACGTTTTAAGGATGAGTTGAATTGTTCATCCACAATTATGAATGCGCAGTCTGATACTTGCAATGTTGCATGTAGTAAAGAAGGAAGAAAACAAATCAATTTTGAAACTGTGTATTATATCGTAACATTTTTATAACGAGAAAAATATCTTTATAATGAAATACGTACTCATAAAGTGAACGTATTATTCATGCAACGTATTTTCTGTTGATTAGGTTAAATTGTACAAATATTCCTGAGATACTCAACCATCCTCAACTAGCGTTTTAAATTGTGTAGATTTTTCGCACTGTCGTCCATCATCAGCGTTTATTAAGTACTGTCTCCAGTGAGAATTTTGTAGAGGGAGCTCTAGTAAATGGATATGTTTTCGTTTACCAATATTCAGTTTTCGACTTCTTTCAAAATTTCAATTTCTTTAAAAAGTATAATATTATGTACTGTATTATTAAAAGTGTATTATTGATTGAATATTTTATGGTTTTATTCTATTACTTATAGGCCTAAGTTAAAGTGAGTCAATTATGTTTTTTGTTATTGGATTCTTTATTAATATAGTACATTTATGAAATTGTATGATTTGTTCTTATTAATGTATCAATTATTTCTTCGTTGTATTCATTTTAGTATGTAAATATTTGGTATGTTCTATGTATTTATCATTTTCTTTTGTTCAAAGGTAATTTTGCCATCAATCGAATGATAAATGATAGAATACCAGTTGTCGCAGGAATTTCATAGCATTAACAGTAATTCTACTTGCATTACATTTGAAATGAACTCTATTACTATATAAGGTCATATGAAGGAGGTTTGACGTTTAATCTAACAGACATGTTGAATTCAGTACAGTTTGCTTATTTCTATATTCGCTAACATCACTACACTGAAGTTATGTCGCTATCAAGAAAACTAATATCAGCAAGTCCAGAACAAGAATCCCTAGGGAGATCCTGCATTACCAATACAAATCTAAATTCAGGAGATCAATTGGACTCGGAATGACCAGTTGGGCTTCAAAACTTTACTAAGTTAGGTATCAGTCCTTCTATGAGTAAAACATGTATGGGTGAAAATCATGATCTTCCATTTTCCGGATATTTTTGAGAGAGTAAAGTACTGAAATAAGATATAGGCCTAACTCCAAATAAATACATTCATAACGCAATTAAAAACTTAATACAATATTAAAGAACTTTCGAGATACTACAAAGGAGTGAGAAGTAGGTCGGTAGGTAGTATATGAGATGTAACATAATGAACATCACACAATTGCTTGGTGAACCAAGCATATTTCACGGAAGCACAAACCTATTTCACCGCCATAGTGTAACAAACCTTATTAACACAATCAAGGAAACACATTTTGTGAAAACATAAATTGAAATCGGATGACAAGCAGATAGTTACTTTGATGGATGAGTTTCTTGAGTCAAAGATCTTAACTGAGTAAAACAGTAAATTTGTAGTATATTTAAAGGCAAAATATTATCAAGATTATATAACTGCTAGTCCATATTTTATCTTCAGAATATCTAAATCAAGATACGCAGTAGTGTAGTTGCTAAAGGTAATGCTCCGTATACTACAAGCCGGAAGGCCTAATGTTTGATTCCTGATGGGGTCGAGATTTTTAAACTGGTCTACATAACCATTCATAACTTTAGTTATGCTATAATTTAATGTATCACATAGGCCCTCTGTGTTTTAATAATGTTATTTTATTAGGAAACTTAGCAAATAGGGTCTGCCAAAAGTGACGAAATATACTTTGACAATAGAAAAAGAAATGATACAAAAATATATAGGCTACAAGTAGCGACAAAAATCAAATTTGGAATTTGTACGATAAGTACAAATAGAACAAGATAGAACTAGAGTTGAAAGGATAATTGCGAATGAAAGGAAAATTCAAGAACCAGAATTTGGAGACTGACCAAGTGCCTATAGATGATTGATCAATTTAGAGTTAGCGTGGTTGTTAGAACTTGTGCTATGAGATCTTCGCCAGTCCTGGTTGCTTCAGAAATTAACACAACATTGTACCATTTCACGGTCCCTATGTAGGCCTACCGTATGAATATTAGAAAATATCATACTTATGAAATAATACACGAATGAACTTACATACGCTTACCTTTTCTCTCCCCCCCCCCCAACGGAACGGGCTAATAAGCTCAATCCTGAAAGCTGATGACTTTGATGATGACTTTTTTCCCCTTAGAGAAACTTATACATTTCCACCTTAATTCGTAAAATATATTTTTCATGTATATTCCATAAATAATTTGTACTTAAAGTCAACGCACTTGCATTATTAGCTATTATCACTCTGTATATTGGAAAAATCTGTATATCTATAACACAGTATTTCGTATTTAATTTCACTGCTAAGTTTGATTGATTAATTTATTTTGACATATTGATCTCAAGAAAGTGAAATACAGATATTTTATCTTACATCAAACTTACAGATAAAAAATGGCCTGAAATATTGAAATTTAAGTGCATGTAATTGGATACTCACGGTTGTTTCTCAATATGGACCGGTTTTTTCTTCTTCAGATGGTTCACATTTTTCTTTTATTACTAAACAGTCTAATTGTATTGGTAGTAGCACATGGGTGTGTGTAGGTCGTGAATTCCCTTATGTAACGCCTATTGCGTATTACTATCGAAGCTGCCAAAAAAAGAAAAAAAGCAACAGGGGGTCCAGCGAACAGCTTTTATAAGTGGATGGAATTCTCGTGACTTCCTCGTAACTGGTTCATAGTATGATTCAAAAAGGGTAAGTTCCCACAATAGTACACGAGTCCGTGAAATTATATTATCGAAATATTATTATGTATAAGAATTATTATCTAATACCCATTTGCAAAGCTGGTCATGGCACGTTAAATGAAACAACTTCATAAATTAACTGATGTCCCACTTAATATGCTTGTAAAGCCACAGATCTTTCGTCTGCTATGTTTTTTATAGAGTGAGTTGGTACAGATGATGACGTGTGAATCCGACTTGGATGAATTTGAAGTGACCAACCGATATTTGACATCTATAGGATGTCAGAAAATGATCATTACAACATTTCAGAAGTGATAAAGGGGGTAAAAATAAACATATGTATTACCTTCAGACGGTGTGTGGAACAATACAGAGAACATTCAAAAATAAAATTAGAAAAGAAACCAAGATAAAAATGTATAATGTTATGGCGGTTCCCACAATATTGTATGGATGTGAAACTTGGGCTCCAGTGAAAAGACAGAAGGATAGAATACAGACGGCAGAGATGCGGTTCCTAAGACAAGTAAAAGGATGTACAAGACTTGATAGAATAAGAAATGAGGATATAAGAGAAGAATTGAAAGTACAGCCTTTATTGGATAAAGTCACGAATTACAGACAGAAATGGATTGATCACATGGATGGAATGAGCAAGGAGAGATATCCATTGTTAGCCAGAAATTATCAAGCAAGAGGAAGGCGTGATGTTGGAAGACCTAGAAGACGTTGGGCTGATGCAATATGAAGTCGGAACGGGCAGTTGCCTAATCCCTGGAGTGATGATGATGATGATGATGATGATTACCTTCAAGAGCAAGTCGTTCATTTTATTCGGTATTATATAAAACGTTTTAATGACCCATGGAGCAGAAACGTGGATTATAAATGTCAAAATAAAGTCAAAATTGCTATCTACGGAAATACATTTTTTAAGATCTGTACGATGCTCTAAATTAGACAGGATTAGAAACAGTATTATCCAATAAAAATAAACTTTAAAGAAATAATTATGCAATTTGTAGAAAATAAAGAATTAAAATGATTTGGACACGTGATGAGGATGAATGAAGACAGATTGCAATTAGGAGTTTGAAGTGAGTATCAAATGGAAGGAAGACAAGAGAGAGGCATAAGAAGAGGGAATTATGAATTTGATGAAGGACAGGGGACTGCGCTATGGTGACTGGAAGGATATATAGAAATGAATGGAGGGATAGAATCAAAACTTAATATTGGGCACAGGAAGATGTTGTATACATTTAAAATCTGTTGAATAAAAATGTAAGTACTTCTCTTCCTAAGAGAGTAGCATATTACTTAGCAATGGATAATAATATGCCATATATATATATATATATATATATATCATCATCATCATCATCATCATGAACAAATTCGTTTTAGGCCATGTGGCCTGTACGGTAAACCTAGCGAAGATGGTCTTTGATCTTTCCACCGATGTTTTGGTCTTCCTTGGTCCCTATGTCCAGTTGGGGTATATTGGAATGCCAATTTTGGAAGTCTATTTCTTGCCATTCTTCTCAGATGATTTTTCCATTCTTGTTGGTATCTTTGGATATCTTCATTTAAACTTGCTACTCCAAGTTTTCCTCTGATAGTAGTGTTCCTTTGGTGATCCAGTCTATTAACTCCTAACAATGATCGTAAGAAGCGCATTTGGCTTACTTGAAGTTTATGAGAGTTTCTTTTATTTAAAATCCAAATTTCACTTCCGTATTTTAGAGCAGCTTTTGATGTGACGTTATGTAATCTTAGTTTTGTCTCTGTCCTCATCTGTTTACCAAAATGTCTTCGTATTACCCCATTCATTTTATTATATTTTTGTAATTTTGAATCAATGTCACTCTTATACTCTGCAAATACACTTCCTAAGTAAAGAAAATATATATATATTTAGATGTTATAACTATATTTTTGACATTTGGCATGAAGGCAAATATGATATGAAAAGAAAAATGAATGCTTGAGTCGGGATTTGAACCCGAGTCTCTAAACTGTGTACGTTTAGCGCTCTAGCGACCTGAGCCACCCAAGCATTCCAACACAAATATACATTTTTCTTATATAGGCCTATGTAGTACTTATTCTCAATTCACACAAGAGGTAGCGGAAAATCGTTCCGACTGACATCTAGTGGCCAACATAACAGCTAAGCAATTTTTTTTAAAGAGAATATTTACTTTATAGCAGTAACGCTTGTATATTTAGATGTTATAACTATATTTTTGAGATTTGGCGACAGAGTTTAGAGACTCGGGTTCAAATCCCGACTCCAGCATTCATTTTTCTTTTCATATCATATATATATATATATATATATCATGACTGCATATGCAATGAATAAAAGGTCTCCTATGGACTTGAATGAAATAAAATGCAACAATTTAACTTCTAATGTATCAAATATAGGCCTCTCAGTATTATAAATATTCTGCACCTCAGAAAAGAACACGCGTTTCATTCCCTTGATACACTAGGTCTATACTACCTTTAGTCAAGAATTTAACATAAACGTCTATTGCAATTAGAAACTGACATACGCTTGATAATTTTGCCTACTATAAGAAAACGAATTTTTAGGGTCTATGAAAACTGCATGGAAGGAGGGAATGCAATTTTTGTACTTTTGTAAACCTGTTTGTTAGTTGGAAGTACAAACAACATAAACAATATAAATTTAACATCATCGTCTTAGCTAACCAAACTGCCATGACCTTAATTCAATAACGTAACATGCTGCTGTAGTGAGGAATTCGCTAGTTCAACTTTCAAAAGTTTCTTGATTTTTGGCACTTTATATAAAATAAATAAATCCAATCTTTATTTCATGAAGTTTAATTTTAATATATAATTTTTTACAAATAATTACTACGATAACTCGTAAATTAATCTGTAAACATGTTTAGAATATTTGTTATTTTTACACTTTGTTTATTAAAATTATAAATTTATCTCTTTCTTATTCTTAGTTTGGCGTCTCTCTTTTTAGCTATTTTTTACGTGTCCCATATCACACATGCATTACAGTTACACAACCTGATGGGAAAGATGTTCAAACTCTTGGATCACATTAGATCAAGGCTATCCAACTCGCGGTCCTCCAAGCCATTTCAAATTATTCGGGACTTTCTCATTATTGTAATGTGATTTGATGTTATTTTTCCACTAAAACATTTTTTCAAACGGATTTTTTAGAGGTCATTCCTCTTATTTTAAGAGGTCATTTTATTTCATAGCATAATGTATGAAATTATTAGGCAATATATTGGTCATTGTACATTTGAAATTAATTCTATATGTATCTGTTCTTGACTGTAATAAACACTTTCAGCCACCAAACAGCCCCATAGTTGCGAGAGCGCGGTCATTGACTTGAACTATGCCATGTGACCAAGGACAAGGTTTAACGAAATGACTTCCCTCATATATTGATGTGTTTTTCGAATTCACATTGAGTAGTTATACGATTGAAAAAAAAAAATTATAAGTTTTCCTTTCATAGAAGTTACTGAAGTCTACTTGTTGATTACAATTTTGGTAGGAGGGGATCTTTTTTATTCTTCAATCTCTGGCACGTTCCGTCTAATTGGAAAATATATTTCTAGCCTTCAGAATCCTTATATTTGAAAAAAACTGAAATAGAAACTTTCTTGACTACACCAACGGATTATGGAGAGTTCCCTGAATGAGCGATTCAACTCAATGTGGGCATTTAAAACAAGACACGCCATTCACTCACATATTTATACTGGGCAAGGTGAATACTATACGATGATTATGTTGGCCAAATGGTGTTCGGACACTATGTGGGCCTTAAAATTGCCCGATGTTATAGGTGATGAACCCCGAAAAAAACTAACCCAAAAAATGTGTCCCAAATGGGGTAATCATGTTACCCCGAGACCACAATGGTGAAACAATCTTTATTCTATGAGGTACAATGTTATTATTTAAATATTTTTTCACATAATTACCGTTATATTTGTGTATACAAATGATGGAGTGTCCACCGCTGTGGTCTCGAGGTAGCGTGTTGCCTTGTCACGCAGCGGGCCCGGGTTAGATCCCCTTTCGGGGCAGTTTTTTTGGGTGAGGTTTTTATCGGGGCTTTTTCTCACCTGTAAGACAAATGTCATGAAAACCTTCAGTCCCAAACGGCCATTATCATCATCATCATCATCATCATCATCATCATCATCATCATCCTTCACCGGTGTGGAAAGCAACGGGAAGCTACCACACCTACAATTCCCTAGTATAGCTGCAAGCATAGCATAAAAATGCTATGATTGCAGTGAAGGATCTGCCTTCGGGCAGAATTACTATGGATGGATGGATGATGGAGTATTATGAGGCATTATCGAGGGGTACTAAGTGCCAGTACACACTCGTTATTACGCATTACAATAACTCTTCTCATCCCAACTTCTCTGAAAAAAAGTTAAACTAAAAATATATTCCATTCAAATAACGTAGTTTGACTCCTCACCTTGTACTTTTACCGTAATATATATAACTGTTTTATTATTATAAATATAAGGAAGGCCATGGCTGATGTCTATGCGTGGATTATATGCTCCTGTATTTCTTCATTCTATTTATAGTTTCTTGTGATATTACTGTGTAAATTATTGGTGTTTGTGAAGTGTTTAATATTTAACTATATACGAATATTAGTAGTTCTTCAAATTTGATAATATTTCATAGTAAGTTCAGTTTTAAATATATTCGTTGGACTTGTTTATTTTGCTTAGCAACCATATAACGTTCTTTTGTTTCTCAATTTTTTTATATACAATCAAGATTGTAAAACATTAATTTACAAATTGTATTGTTATGGAGGGCGATCAAGGGGGCTCTTTCGAGCAGTGCCTTGAGGCCCTACAAACAGTAACGGAGGAAAGTGGAAAGATGAGAAAGACCTAAAAGAAAAAATACTAATACTGTGACTAAGCTAAGGGAGATTTTCAATTCTATGGCAAAGGAGACTTTAGTACAAGAAAAGAAAATTGCTGATTTAAACAAAAATTAATAGAAGTACAAAACAACGCTACTGCGACATCTTCCGAGGGAAAAAGAAGTATTCCGAAATTGTGATGAACATTCCCCAAAAGCATAAGCAAACGAGAACTTTCAAAATAATTGTAAAATCTAAGAAGAATGATAGTACAGATAATATGAAAACTCTAATAAAACAGAAAGTTAACCCAACTGAGATTAAGGCTGGTGTATGCACCTTTAAATCCCTTACAAATGGAAATATATTAATGGAGTCTAACACCAAATCTGACGCAGAAAAGATATGCTCCAGCATCAATGAAAAATGTGGCGCAGAAATAGAAAGCTAATGAAATGAAATTGAGAAACCCTAAAATGATAATATATAATGTTCCACAGGAAATGGAATGAATCAAATGAAGCAAGCAATATGTGATCAAACACAGAATTGAATATAAAGGAAGACGACTTTCAGCCAAAATTTGTCTTTAAAGATAGAAAAGGCAACATAAACTTGGTCATAGAAATAAAGTCAGTAGTAAGGAAGACAATACTAGGTACAAGATCAAATTGGGTTGGAACATGTGTAACTTAGATGATTACATTAAAATAAGCAGATGTTTTAAGTGCAGTAAGTATAACCATCGCGCTCAAGAGTGTAGAGGCGATCAAACACGTCCACTCTGCACAGGTAATCATCACATTAGAGAATGTACAGTAAGAAAAGAAGAATATAAATGTATTAATTGTGTTAATCACAATAAATACAATAAAACGGCACTGGTAAATGAGAATCACTCTTCACTTGATAAAGAATGTAATTAAAATATATATGTAGTCAATATGCCCATTTCACCAATTAATGTTTTAAAATGGTCAACAAGTTTCTTACAGCCAAGCTGTCATTCTCAAGACCAATATCTGGTCTTGAGAAATGACAGCTTGGCTGTAGAAACTTGTTGACCATTTTAAAACATTAATTGGTGAAATGGGCATATTGACTACATATATATTTTAATATTATATCACCAAGAAGATCACTTGTGTATTAAAAAAAAAGAATGTAATATTTATAAGGCAATGTTAAATAAGTATATTCTTAACACAGATTATTAATATGGCTACAAGTCATAATATAGGTGCGAATAATAACCAGTCTCATACATTAAGGTGTCTCCAACTTAACATGCAACATTCTAGGAATGCAACCAACAATTTAGTGCAAATTATAGCGAACAAAACACAGACTTAATATTTATGCAGGAACCGTATGTTATTAATAATCAACTGGCAGGTCTCCCCAAGACGTTTGTAACATTTACAGGGGAACCGGGAGAAAACGTACTGCAATAATAACAATAATAACAAAATGGATACAATGGCTATTAACCAGCTAAGTAACACGGACTGTGTTGTAGTAGAAATCATTACAGCAACAAAAAATTTTACGCTGCGAGTTTATACTTCGATATCGAAAGAGACATAGAAAGAGATATACAACATATTGAAACTATAATACATCACGCAACGGACTTTGGGTTATATATTAATCGCAGTTTGACACAAATGCTAGGAGCATCACCTGGTTAGACAATTTAAAAGAACCACTACGATGTGCAAAACTTGAAGTATTTATAACTACCAGGAACTTACTATGGATTAACGAAGATAATGGGATCCAACCATTTGAGGACTAGTACGAGCTAGGCAGTCTAGGTGCCTTAACATCCTCCACTTCTAATCTCTTTCAATCCGTTATTGGGTAGTTTGACCACCGGGGAGGAGGAAATTTGCTCTGACCACAAACTCACCTCTTTCAAAATAGCAGATAATAATGAATACAGAACACCTGGACAGAATAATGATCCACGATACATAATAAAAGAGAAGAAACGTCCACGGAATTCGATGTAAAGCCTGAATGAAACGATCAGATCCACATTTATGGTGTTACAACAAAGGCTACTAGGGAAGTTGTTTAAGACAGAACTAAGAGAGAAACTTAAGACAACAACGCACACTGATGAGGTTCATAGAAGATTTCTTTTTCCTGGGCATTCAAATAGCAAGTATATGGGCATTCCGGATCAAAGAATATATGTAAAAAAAGGAAAGGTAGATCTGTCCCTTGGTGGACAATTGAATTAACGATTCTACGTAAAAAGACAAAAAAAAAGCAATGAGGCGAAGATACAAAAGTACGCAGAACAATTCCAAAACTAAGATAAGAGAGAAAGAAACCTCTACCGAAGAAGGCAAACGGGCGTATCAAGCTGAAGCTCCACGAGGGAAAAAACCAAGTGCGTGGAGAAATGCATTGTAACAGTTACACCTGGATCCAATCCATGGAACGTAGTTGAACAAGAGCCTATCTGGAAAAACTAGAAATAAGACTTCCTTGACTACCCTTAGGATGCCAGAAGGGCTATATACCAAGGACATGGAAAGTACAGTAAAACATAGTCTTGTATTATTTTGTACCGGAGCACAATGAAGGAAAGGTTAGTATACATATCATTCAGAAATTTAGACAACTTATAACGGACCCACCATAAGAAGCAATGAGACCGAGAATTCACAAAGTGAGGAATTCCTCGCTGTACTCCAAGGAAATTTGATCTAAAAAAAACAGACCCCTGGGGGGAAGATTGGGACCTCAATTGACATACTAACGTACGAGTATTCAAACTTATCCCTAACTGATTTACAGAACTGTACAAAATACATGGCTTTGCAAAAAGGTTGCTCATTCCCAAAATTGTGGCGAAAAATCAATAGAGGTACCAAGTCACTAACTATCAGGCAAGGAGCATACTAATGAAGTGTCAAAATACAGACCAATAAGCCTCCTCAATGTAGCGGGAAAAGTACTGGAGAAGCTACTCATCGAAAGAATTCTACATTCACATGTACAAGAATAAATTACTTAATAACAACCAATTTGGATTTTACCCCACAAGTAGGAACAATAGAAGCAGTAATGGAGTTACAAAAAACCATTAAACAGAGCCTTGAATATAAAACAAAGTGTAGTTCTGGTAAGTCTAGATGTTAAAGGTGCATTTCGACGCGGCATGGTGGCCGAGCATACTATACACTCTAAAACAACTTAAATGTCCAAAAAAATCTATACATTTTAGCACAGAATTATTTCAGAGACAGATCTGCAATGTTCTCAGTGAATACGCTTAGAGTTACAAAGGAAATAAAACAAAGGATGCCCACAAGGAATCATGTAGCGGACCTGGATTTTTGAACTATCATGTACAAATCACTGTTGAATCTTAAATTCTCAAATTCAAACTCTAATGTTATCGCTGTCGCGACGACATAATACTTCTCTCAACAGAAAAGTAAGTAACGACAATGAGGCAGAAAGAAATTACGCAAATACTGACATAAGAAAAATAGAATTATGGGCTAACAATAACAAAATCACATTCAATGAATCCAAGTCCACAGCAATGTTAATATCAAGAAAAAGGACCTCCATTAATAAAAATATCAGTGTATACGTCAACCATGAACGCATCAAGCAAGTTCAAGAAATGAAATATCTAGGAATCCACTTTAATTGCAAACTAAGCTTTGATAAACACATTGAGATAACAACTAACAAGGCTATGAGCCTAATGAACATGTTAAGAAGGGCAGCTAGATTGCAGTGGGGACTGGGACATAAAGCATTAAGGACTATATACAATGGAGCAATCTTGCCTATGTTAACATATGGGGCCCCAATATGGGAGGAAGAATTAAGAAAACAAAAAAAAATTTAAAAAAGTTGAAGAGGGTTCAAAGAATTATAAATGTCACCATAGCCAAAGCCTATAAAACATTACCATATGAAGTATCTTGTATCTTAGCTGGAATTAAACCCATAACTATCAGTATACAAGAAACAGCCCAGTTATATAGAGCCATACACGATGACCAAACAAACATTGACATACCACTCAAAAAGGAGGAGTGGCCACATCCGGCAGAAAGAATTAATGTGGGCGACATTGAAGAATCGAACAACTACAAAATAAAAATATACACTGATGGCAGTAAATTCCAAGGAATGGTAGGGGCTGCTGCAGTTATCTTGAAAAACGGAAAATTAGAGCATACAATAAAGCCAAACTGTCCAATCGTTGCTCAAATAATCAAGCTGAACAGATAGGAATTCTTAAAGCTCTAGAAGCAATACCATCAATTGACCAAATCAGCTCTGAACAAAGTCTTGTTGCAGTTTATACAGATAGTCAAGTTACTCTCGACCTAATTAAAAACAACTTCAAACAGGGATACATCATATCAAAAATAAGACAAACAATAGCAAAACTCAGGGAACAAAATTGGATAGTACATTTCGGCTGGATAAAATCACATGTTGGAATTTATGGGAATGAAATGGCAGATCAATTGGCAAAACAAGCTGCAACAGAAACCAGCGTAACCGTAGAATATACAAAAATACCTAAATCATCAATAGTTGCCCAAGTAAAAGAAGAAGGAACCATTAAATGGCAGAACGAATGGGACAACGCAGATAAGGAGCCACATGTAAGAAGTTCTTCCCATCAGTCAGAGACAGATTAAAACTTAAATGTGAAATAACTCCAGAATTTTCTGAAATGGTAACTGGTCATGGAAAAAATAAATCACATCTTTATCGTATTGGAATATTAAACAACGCAACCTGTCCATGTAGAAAAGCAATTCAAAATGTAGAACATCTCCTTTATAATTGTGAATTGCAGCAGCATTCTAGAAATAAGTTGAAAGAAGAAATCAGCAAAGAAGGAGGAACATGGCCTGTGACGGAGAAAGACCTAATACACAAATATTTAAGACATTTCAAAAAATATATAAAAACAATAGTGTACGAAAATGAGTGATTAACAAGTGACGAAGATAAAAAAAAACATGTAAACAAAAACCAAATATGTGATGTTATGTAATGTTATGTAATCTGATTTTATGTTTGTTATGTTATGCATGTAATATTACTACGGTAATGGGGCATGCTGAAAAAAAAAATAAATAAATGAAAACTGTTTTATTCAAATCATCTATACGTATACAAAATATGAACTCTTACTTTTAAGGGGGGACAAAATATGATGATTATTTGAAAATAAAGTTCCTCAGAACATTTTTGGACCAAAAAGAGACGAACAGACAGATGAATGTAAAAGACTGCATATAATGAGCTACATGGTCATTATGGGAAATCAGATTATTTAAGAACAGTTAATTACCTTAGACTGAGATGGACAGGACGTGGCATTAATGATAAATGAAAGGGGGCATGGAAACTCATTATAGGAAAACCAGAGAGAAAGTGCCCAATAGGTGTTTTAAGAATGATGTGAGAGAATAAACGTTAACCATGATTTGAGGGAGGTAAATTATACAGGAGAAGATTAGAAAACATTATAGGGGAATACGGAGAGCTTACGTCTAGGCGGCCATTAACCTACGGATTCGATATTATTAGTGAGTTAATTAATTGGTTGTAATTAGCATTATCTTAATACGTAAATATTAATTTAAAGTGTTTAGAATACTTCTCACTTAATAAGAACAACACTCATTCATGAATAAATATATGTTATCGAAATGCAATACCATTAATTCTTAATAATTATATATAACTTAATTAATGTATAATGCTATTGTGATATTATGTAATTGTAATGTTATTGCTTTCTTTTTTGTTTTTCTTTTATACTATTACCAATTATTACTTTATTGTAACGGACTGTCAAACAGCACGTACGGCTTACTGCCCGTGCGACCCATATTTGTAAATAATATTGTAAATATCTTACTTTTTGTCTAATAAAGTCCTACTACTACTACTACTACTTTTAGATATTAATTGGCTCTATAGAATCCGTAGGTTCATGGCCGCACGGACATAAACTCCCCATATATCCCTATCCTGAGCTAATGTTTTCCAATCATCCTCTGTATAATCTACTTCCTTACATCATGGATAATATTTTTCTCCCTCCTCTCACCAACTGGGCGTTTTCCCTCTGGTTTTCCTACAAGAAGCTTCCATGCACCTCTTTCATTCCCCATAAGTGGCACATGTCCTGCCCATCGCAGTCTATGATACTTAACTGTTCTTATTATATCTGGTTTGCCATACATATCATGTAGCTCACTATTATGTAGTTTTTTTTTTTCTTTCACGTGTCTATTCATCTCTTTTTAACTCAAAAATTTTTCAAAGAACTTTATTCTCAAATACTCGTTATCTTTTTTCGCCCTTAAAGTAAGAGTCAGTGTTTCGCATCCACATAATATAACTGGGAGAATAATTATTTCTAGACATTACTTATTTAAATTATACATTTAAAGTTTATTTTATGAAGTTCACTTTTATCGCCTAAATAAGATTTCAAATAATTTGGTTAGAAATAAATTGATCTACAATTTCGCTTCCAATCTCGCTAGACACTTTAACACAGTTTACTCGAAATGGATCGTTATTTTATGGGGTTTGTTTTTAACGCCCAAATAATAACTTTTCAACTAATTTAACGCTATCTTAGGCAAATCTATTTACCAATAATATTCAGATTACGGCTTCCAGCAGTCCACCGCTCATTCACAGTCGAGCCTCCGACCAGGAAACAACACCTATAAGTACTCGCCACTGAAGATGCCGTCCGCAGTTGAGACAGAAACGTCTGGTAGGAACACCAGTAATGGACCACGGCCACATAACCCGGAATCACTCAACATTATGATTACCGACCGTGAAAGCCTGCATTCAACTATTGAAATAATATTTTTACATTTTATTGACAAGAAATATACACTTAATTTAAGTGCTCACTTTAAATTCTCGAATAATTATCATATGATTTAACACTATCCTAAATCAATCTCCAAAAATGTTTTAAATATTAATTATTTTAATTTTCCTTATTTTATTCAATTCAAAATTCGTTTTATGGAGTCCATTTTCAACATATATTTTTAAAAATAATTTAACATTGTAGTAATAATAAAATATGACGATGAGAAATGTTTCATAACTCTTTGGCACTTTCTTTAAAACTATTAAATTCATTTTATGAGGTTCATTTTTGGCATGAATAATTTTTCAAGCAATTTAATCAGTCGTAACAATACAATAATTTTCAAAATTATTAACTTTTTCTTAAGATCATCACACTTTATTTATCAGAAATAAATTAAAACTTAATATAATTTTGTTTACTAACCACCTAAGCAATTTTGAATTATGTAAAACTATCCGCATAAGTTAAGGAATCTCCAGAATGGTTAGAAATATTTCTTTATATTTTGACACTTCATAAAAATAAAATTCAAACTCAATTTTCTGTGTTTCACTTTTAATACCTAAATACGTTTTTATAATAATTATTTTCAGTAGAAATATTTAAATGTAGGTTGGATAGATAAATTTATATGCTTACAATCGAAACGTACTCGAGGCCGGAATTTCGAAACGAAATCGCAGGCCTAAAAAATTGTAATCTTTGCAAGGTATATAGTTTTATTTTATATTATGTCGAATTTAATAATTTAAAAATGTATGTATACAAACATGTACCACGCACATTAAATAACTATATAAAAAACAACCCTAAAATATACTCAGAATGAATTGGATCATGTGTAATTTTGAAGTTATTAGGGCTAATCAAGGTGCACGCCGTAGCGTAGTGGTTAAGGCACTGACCTACAAGCCGGAGGGTCGAGGGTTCAAGTCCGTTGGGGTCAGGATTTTTAAACTGACCCAAACCCTCTGGCGGCACTATGGCCCTGGGGTCGACTCAGCCTCTAACGGAAATGAGTATCAGACGCTTGTTCTGGGGGTAAAGGCGGCCATCACGCAGGGCTGACAACCCGGCTGACATAAAGTGCCGATTGTCTAGAAAAAGTGGGAAGTGGGAGCCTTAACCTCCTACTACCCCAAGGGCCTCCGGGCCTGTTGTGGGATCACTTTACTTTAATCAAGGTGAAATACGAAAGAATATATCTGAAATATGTCCTAATAATATATTAATAATTACATGACCTCGCAATTATTAATGTGTGAGACAGACAGTCATTTGAAGCATTACTTGTAAAAAAACACATATTACAAGTGATTTAAGCAGTAGGCCTACTGCCAATCGAGAGAATAAAACCCGATATGTATCAAATAATTGTTAACTAACTCTAACTCACTGGCACTATCGAACTTGTAGGTTCATTGCCGCGGGAACATAAGCTCTCCATATATCCCTATCCTGAGCCAATATTTTCCAATCATCCCCTATATAATCTATTTCCCTCAAATCATAGTTAATGTTATTCTCCCACCTCATTCTTGGTCTACCAATTGGGCGTTTTCCTTCGGGTTTTCGTACAAGAAGCTTCCATGCACCTCTTTCATTCCCCGTTCGTGCCACATGTCCTGCCCATCGCAGTCTACTTTTTTTAGGTAAACTTATAAAAAATAAGTATTAATGATAGGCCTATGAACTTGTTCATTTTCATATAATTTATGTTGGTTACTATTGTTTGTTTGTGTATTTGTAAAATTTATAATAAATTTTATCATGTTTTATTCATACGTTGGTGAATTTCACGCTTGTTTTTAAATATAGGCCTACTGTAAGTTACATGGCATTGTAACATTGAATGTTCCTTTACAGAACATTAAAATGTTAAATTTATGCCTCAGATCTCATCCGCAACAAAGCTAAAGTTAGAAACTTCATATTTTGTTAAATTCCGAAGACTGTTTAACTCATGCCCCAAATGGGAGTCAATGACCAATCATATTTCAATGATTTTTTATTTACAACCAATCACAGTCGTTTTTCACCTCGATTTCATCAGTTTAATTTTATCACTGTAAAATCAAGCTCCTCCTTTTTAACATTCTGAATAGGTTATAGCATTATCTTGTATTGAGTACATGTGGATACCAGATAGTATATTTAGTGCACGAATGTAACCTTATCGTGGTTGCGGGAGATAATATAAAAACGTTTGTAGCAATTGATTATACCACAAAAAAAAAACACTATTTGCACTTTCTTAAACGTATTTTTTCCCAGGTAATAACGTTCCAGAAAAATATAATTGACATCTTTACGTCATAGGACATCAGAAATTAAATAATATACAGTTTGATGTTTCATTTTTCTCCACTAGGGTGCATTCTTACAATATTGCGATCCTTTGGCAATAAATAATATGATCTGGTTGCAGTGATAAACAAGTGAAGCATAACGTTTCTCATTTGTTTTCAAACATCGCCGTTTACATTAAATATATAAATATTTTAAACAACTATATTTAAATAATGATTTATGAGTAAACAGGTTAATTTTATTCGTTAAATAGTCCTCTCTATCTGGGATGAAAAGGATATCCCTGAAAAAGTTACTAGTTATAATAAAAGTTTAGGAATTATTAATCAAGTTATGAAACCATCCCTTGTACAAAAAAACACCAGATTACGTTTATATAACACTTTGGCTAGACCAGTGTTGACCTATGGTAGTGAAGCATGGACACTAAGAAAACAACATGAAAGCAGAATAACGGCTTGTGAAATGAGATTCATGCGCAGAACAGCGGGTTACACCAGATGGGATCGGAAAAGGAACACCGATATCTTAAAAGAATTGAAGACTACGCCAATTTTGGAATATATTAAACAGTACCAACTAAATTGGAAACACCATCTTGAAAGAATGAGTTCAAATCGGATCCCCAAAGCTGTTTTTATAATTATATACCAAGAGGACGAAGATCACTGGGCCGTCCTATGAAACGCTGGAGGGAAAATTTTCTATAGGATCGTAACAGGCCTTGGCCTAATACTTGGAAGGAAGAAGAAGAAGAAGAAGAAATAGTCCTAACAAATGCTACTCTTGATTACAAATTCTCTACATAAATTCACTCCTCACTTCGTGAGTCCACAACACTATCGCAATGGATTAAAATTACATTATATGTAACTGTAATCCGGATCATGCTACTGTACGGCTGCGAGGCTTTGAGTATCCTTGCTAAAGAACATAAAAAGAAAATTCAAATAATTCAGAATCGTTGCCTCAAAATTATATTTTCGGCTCCTATGTACACAAGGATAGCAGAGCTACACGATGCAGCTAAAATGCCCTATCTTAATACTATAGTGAAAGATCAAGTTACCAAAATGCATCAAAACATTTTGGAACATGATAACCCAATAGTGCGCACGATATGACAATTACCGCAATGGCGTACAGTCCACTGAAACATGTTCACCCCAGAACCTCCATAAGAGCAAGTGGTGAAAACATAAAAACATGACGCTGAACACCATCATAGCGCATGTCAACAATCCATAACCATATCCAGCTCAAAATTCCTAAAAAAATGCCGTTTAGGCCAATGCTACAAAGAAAACCACTTACCGATAGCCACCATTAATTTAGCTGTCCAGGGATGAAAAACTTTGCCAGTAAACAGCACACTGGACGGCAAAAATGCTGTCGAAAAACGGACGGACGGAGTCGTGAATTTATCGATAATTTGGAAAACACTCGTGGCATTACTTATGATAAAACATGTTTTGAAAGATCTAAAAAACGAATTTTATGAGGACGACTGAGATCTCAAGTGCAATTTATAACTTCGCCTTTTAATATAGTCATAGTAACCTCAACGGTAGTTCACAATTATTTTAAAATTCGTTAAGCCGTGACATTGGACAGAGTACGAAAAAAAAAGTGCTATGACACTTTCGTAACAAGTAAAATAATCTCCAAATAATATTTAAAATGTTAATAATGTTTAGTACTGTTGGGAAATGTAATATTTATATTATTTGGAAAAGTGACAATGTAGAAATCCTGCTAGTTTTGAAATTACCCTAAATAACGTTATCTGCAGCAAGTTGTCACATAATTAAGATTTGTGGATGACCCCTGTGAACTCGGCAAGTGCTTCCTGATGCGCTGAGTGCAGTACTTGCTATCTTAAAATTATTAAAACCGGTATTCACAATACTGTTCAAGTATCTTGCTAATCAAACCTGATATTAAAAGTTAATCCTCTCGAACTTCATTCCTGCAGAGAAAATAGCTACTTTTAATATAAAATGTTGTAGACCATAAATTAATATGTTGATGAAAATTTCAATTGACATTCTTAAGTGAAATTTAGTATTCAATCTTTAAAAATATTTCTTTCCATTTTAATATTTCATATTTCCATTTTATATTTATACGTTTTAATATTTTTATCATATCACGTCTCGGAACTTTGGGCGTAGGCCTATATCAAGATGTAGGCCTATAGGTTTTGTATGTTATGTGTTTTCATATTATGTTCCTTTACTTTAGTTTACCCACGTAGGCTAAAGTCTGTAAAAATGCAATGAGTATTAATTTTAATTCATTCATTCATTTTGAGAATTTTCCTCATCATTGAGTAATTAACATGAATTAAAAATAAATAAATATAAATGACTACGGACTAATTGACTATCAGTTTGCAACAAATATTCACAAATTTCCCTTAATTAAAGTTCTCCATCATTCTCTGTCCTCTGTGTCTTCATCTGTTAAACCAAATTCCCTCATTGAATTTTGGATGTTTTCTTCCAGGTTGTTCTTGGTATTCCTTTTCTGTTCCTTCCATCAATATTAATTTTAATTAAATATGAAATTATTGCAAGTACAGTATGTAGTGAAATGGATTGCAGTAATACATTTAATGCCAGTATTTGTCCCAACAACTGAGAAAACCAGAAAAAATATGTCTTCTTAAACGATCTCGCGATTTAAACCTCAAGATAATCAGGAATACAGTAATATGCTACAAAGCCATAAAAGTTTCGATTTTGCATCCCGATGGTTCAGAATTTTTAAACTGGTGGCACCTTTGTCCAAATGCCCGATATATTGTCTAATGGAAATGGATATAAATCATATTGTCAGGAGTGGTGACGGTGATGGAAAACAATTGAATTTCTCTAACTTCACTTCACAAATGTTGACACAACATTTTTACAATTTTTTAAATTATTTGACAACATTTCACCATGTTCACACAAATAATTTGCTACTATAAGAGTATTCTATTTCACAATAATTGTATCATTCTGTTCTTCACATTTGCTGATAGTTTCCCTTAACACATCTACTTGGCTCTATACGTAGGCCACTTTTACTCGTCCACACTTTCGATGAGACTGGCCGGTCACACTCTCCAATTTTCTTATAGCTTTTTTAAAAATGATTTTACTATTAAATTACGAAATACTTGAAA
The DNA here is from genome assembly GCA_030220185.1 of Diploptera punctata. Lineage (NCBI taxonomy): Eukaryota > Metazoa > Arthropoda > Insecta > Blattodea > Blaberidae > Diploptera > Diploptera punctata. Next base: position 1,711,094 of record JASPKZ010006073.1, on the reverse strand, counting down.
AGAGTTATATGTACGGTTACAAACATTCTGGAATCCCATCTAGACTCCTATCAAATGGAAGATTCAAGAACCGACATTTCCAGAATTGAGGTATAGTCACATGTGGAAATTTCTCCGCGAGCTCACTAATTCACGAGTCGCTAGATAACGAATCTCCCTTTACTATACAAGGCGAGACAAGACTCTCGTCACCATCCGCAAAATTCAAAAGCTAGTCCAACATTGCGTCACAATATGTTGTGGTGTTAAACGCGGGCGTCATACAGGCTGACATTTTGTCGATTGTCACGAAATTGAGAGGCTTAACCTCATATTGTCCACCGCTGTGGTCTCGAGGTAGCGTGCTGCCTGTCACGCAGCGGGCCCGGGTTCGATCCCCGATCGAGGCAGTTTTTATGGGTGAGGTTTTTATTGGGGTTTTTCCTCACCTGTAAGACAAATGTCAAGAAAACTTTAAGGCCCAAATGTCCCCGAAATCATATGGCCATCATCATCACCATCATCCTTATCATCATCATCATCCTTCACCGGTGTGGAAAGCAACGGAAAGCTACCACACCTACAATTCCCTAGTAAAGCTGCAAGCATAGCATGCCTTCGGGCAGAATTACTATGGATGGAAGCTCATATTACCACAAGGGACTCAAAATATGTGTAGTGGGATCACTTTACTTTTGCCTCAGGCATAAGAGTCTGAAATACCTCCGTAGGATAAAGATCATCCCCAACTACAGGCGCTGGAATATTCTGAAAATATGTAAGCTGATTAATAGGAAAAAGAAATATATTAATGATTTTTGTAAGCCTTTCTTCACACTTTTAAAATATTTTGGATCAAATTATGATTGAATACAGTTATGCCATTATAGCATGCAACTCACTAGACTATTGTGAAAACAGCAACGTCATTGATATAATCTTCCAATCTGCGAATAACAATTTTGTACTGTCTTTAAAAGTAGACCTATTTATCAAGAGGATTCACAAATCGTATTCTATTTGGATGAATGACTTTAATTGTAAGTTGAAATGGTTCTTATTGTTAATAGATAGCGCCGATTTCAAATCTGTAGTAAGTGAGTTGCGTCCTAGAGTGGCATAGATTCAATATCAAAATCTGTCCATTAGGTGTAAACGAAAATTTAAAAATGGTTCTAGCGGTGGCAATTTTCGATATTTCACAACGAAAAACCACTACATTCTCTTAAAATAAACCAAGAAAGGTATACTCAAAAAATCAGCGAAATCCGACCATTAAAATTAGGAGTTTACCTGAAACCCAAAATTAAAATTTGACTTAAGTAACTGCCATGTTTGGTTTGTCGGAACGTTTACCATGCAATTTAATTAACCCTTAAATTGGCAATGTATCATATACGTTTCATTAGTTTAATTCATTTATATTTTCAATAAATTAATGGAAAAATGAATCGGTATATATTATTTAAATAGTGTTAAATTATATACAGCAATGTGCAAATAGATAATAACTTACGCTTACGCATGATTTGTTTTCACTGGAGTCCGAAACTTTAAAATAAGTGAGATTCAGAAATTGAGTTTCTCCAATTTAACAAAATAAATATGAATTCCTTAAACCAGCAAAATGGGACCATACATGTTAATTGCTGAGGAATTCGCTTAGTTCACATAGTATCCGGGTGACGAACTTTTAAATTGGTTCCATGTAAAGAAATATATTTTTTGCGCGATAGTGCGTTTTGTCGTACTTACAGCAATGGCGATCATGATTGAAAGTTTAACTTCCTACATTTCGGGGTTGCCAACTTAAATAACTATACTGTAATAAAATAACTATACTGTAATATTACATATTACAAACACGCGTGTGGGAAGTAAAACCACTGCCCTCTATGTATGCTACATCCAATGTATATACAAAAAATATCCAAAAGGTAGTGTTAATATGCATTATACGAAACAATTCACTGCATTTTAAATTAACTGAACTTTATTTGAAACAATATAAACAATACATACGTACTTGCCGCCACTTTATCACTAATATTGTCTCACGGCCTCCTGTAGTTTCAAACTAGTAAACATTACCCACATTGTTAACGTTAGTCAATTGTTTATAATGAACGCAAATATTCCGAGCAAAGATATTATTTTACTAATATTAAATTATTTTGAAAACACCATCGCGCAAAAAATAATGTACAATGCACATTGTGAATTGTTTTACAGAATCTCGAAAATTAAAAGCCTCGCTACCGCTCGGTTTTTAAACATTTTCCTTGATTCTGTAAAAACCACTTCCCAAACTCGCATCGTAATATACTATTATCATCGTATGTTTTGGTTTCTTTAGGTAAAGGGAAGATAATAATTTTACTATTCCCGTAGATTGACAAGTAAAAGAATTTAATGTTAACTAAGTTCAACTAAATCACAAAGATTCTTCAATATCTTCTTTCAATAAATTAAATAATTATTGTGTAATACTCATAAAATGATTACAAAAATTATAGAGCTAATTAAACTAATACATTGTTCAAGTTACCATAATTATAAAGGTACCATAAATATACTTTTTTACATTTACAAAATAATTTACATATTATTTTCTTGGCAGTTTATGATTATAAAATTAGTGGATTTTTTCAGTTCGGGGGATCTTTTCGTTCTGAATTTTATATTATGTATTGTTCTTCTTTTTTAAAGACAGAAATTAAAACTACTACTTAATTTATATTGGCAAAGAAATGTGTTCTTGCTGAATTCGTATTTAGTTATTGCATACTAAAGACCACGCTTATATAAATACGCAAGTAACGCCGTTCTTTAGAACAATACTGTTAAACACGAAGAAAATAGTAAACTCCTTATAGTGTCGTCCGGTGAGAGGCGTTGTCTATGTTGAAGCAAACATTTGGTTTCACACAAAATACTGAACTCGTAAGGGAACACATCCCCAACGAGGGATATTTCATCGTTCTAAAACTCTGTAAATATGCTGGATATATTTTTTTAAATTTTAAATAAGTACCTGGAAATTCGAATAAACGTATTCCATTCTAATATTCAACTGTGTCGCTAGAGATTCCACATGCGCGATGTTACAGAACTAACTGTTATTCCAGTATGAAACTTCTTTATCACTTACCTCAACGGTGATAATGTGGATTAGAAACAAGGATTATATGGGCATATCATTATTTAATAATACACTTGATTATGGCTGATTCTTTACACTTTTATTTGACATCACACATACATTACTTCAATAACCTATCGCAAAACAGGCATTCGTTCAGTAAATTTTAAATTCTGACATGTCGTAGCCCGCAAGAACAGCTGGCCAACTCATTATTTACCACATTTTTTATCGACCAACAATTAGGGCTGTCTACACAATTTCGTAAAATTTGAGCGCTCCTTGTTGGGGATATTCCCTTGAAAGACAAGCATAAGTTGTTGCGAGTTCTGCTGTAACTGTAATTCACTAGACCGTGTTTAGTGTTTGGTACATTTTCTCAAACAAGTCACAATTATGTTAGAACTTTGCTTTGTGAATTACAGAATTGCGAAGGAAATAATGTTTCGAGAGATGAAAGTTGGGACATTGTCACATGAATTCCCACAATTAGTGGAGGGAAGTTTCCTATAATGCTTAGATCTCGGGCTCACGTGTGAACTTGTGTTTAGAGTTTCACATCGTTAGCCAACAGTGAAACTTAATTTTACTCTTCTTTTTCTTAGACAAACTTAATATACTTTACTGCTATTAGTTCCGTTTTACGTTAACAGGAATACTCCATTATTACAGGATTTCCAGGAAATTGTTCTAAATCATGTTACACACAGTTCTCTCTTATTCAGGAACATCCTTCTACAGAATTTTATTACTTGGCTATATTATCAGCAGGGAAAGTGCTCAAAACAAGGAAACTACCTCCATGCCAAAATATGTTGTAATATTAATCCGTAAGTTAATATAACTAGAAAGATATGAACTAGAGCCGGGATTTTAACCAAAGATCTCCAGCTTTATGCGCTGCTGCTCTACCTTTGAGCTACTTAGGCGCATCTCTCGGATCAAGCACAGATTCTCCTCTCTTTAATCCCGTAATCCCTCGTAAGTAGATGAAACTGTACTCACAAGACTTAGGGCCAATTTCACCAACAGAGGAAACTGTATTACGCCAATTTTCCCCGTGTATAATGCATAGCTTAAACTGGCGTAATACAGTTACTTCTGTTGGTGAAAACCATAGCTTAAACTGGCGTAATACAGTTACTTCTGTAGGTGAAAACAACCCTTAGTACTTCATTACTAGAATTTATATTAACCATTGCCTACGGACGGCTTGTCTGCAAACATTAATTTCATTTAAACCATAAATTCATTCAACTATTAAGATTTTTATTATTTTATCCTACGGATGTAGAATATAAATTTGACACTTCAGATATAACAGAAGATGAAGTAAAAAGAGCTTTCAAATAGGCAAAAAAATGGGAGAGCACCAAGACCAGGAAATATTCAGACCGAACTCCTAAAACATGGAAGAGATATTTTAGTAGTCTTTTTAACAAAACTTTTTAATAAAATTGAAATTGGAGACGATATCCCAGAAGACTGGAATTTATTGTATATTACTCCTATTTAAAAAAAAAAAGTGATAAAAACCTGTGTTCCAATTATAGAGGTATAAGTGTTTTACCTTCAACAGCTAGGAGTTTTAATAAAGTTATGAATTTTAAACACGGGAGATGAAAGATAACTTAAGAGAAGAACAATGTGGATTCCGGAAGATCATGTATTGATAATATTTTCTTTATTATACAATTACAAGAGAAAATCCTAGCAAAAAATAAATAACTACATATGACCTTTGTTGACTTAGAGATGGCATATTATAGTGTACCTCGATAATTGTTATAGACGGCAATGAGAAATATGAATATACGCGATAAATGAATTAATATTGTTAGGAGGATGGAAATGGAAGACTTATGTCAGAACTATAATGGATGTTAGGAATTTGGAAGAAGGAGATTGGAATGATAGAAATAAATGAAAACTGAAGACGGGAAACCTTTTAAGTGGGGAAAGCCGAAGAAAAAGAAGAAAATATTATTTTTATCCTCCTTCGCCTTTCTTCAACTCCTTCCCCTTCTCTTCATCTCCTCTTTTCGTTTTCCTCTTCTTCACTTCTTAATTATCTTTTATCACTATCTCTACCGATGCGCCTCTCTCTTCTTCTGTCTCTCTCCCATCTTCACCTTTCTCCCCACCTCCTTCTCCTTTTTATTCATCCTTCTCTTCCCTATTCTTTATCCTCTACATCTTATTCGTTTACTTTTCCGCCTTTCTCCTTCTTTTTTTTCTTCTTCACATCCTCTTTTTCCGTTACCTTCTCTTTCTTTTCAAATGCACCTCGTCCTTCATCTTCACTCCCCCTCCTTCCACTATTCCAGTCTTTTTTCATCTCCTTGTTCATTTTATTATCCTTTTCGATTGATTTCTCCCCCAGATTTTATTTTCAATTTCCTGCAAAAAGCATAATGCAGTGTTATTGAAATACAACAGGATAACCAAAAATCATTGCACGCTTCGTATGTTATTATTATTATTATTTTTATTATTATTATTATTATTCCGACAGACGCCAAAAAATTACTTTTTTATTTACATTTGAGAATAATTTATTTTTTAATTTAATGTGCCCCATAATTTGATCAAATTATTTTATCCGAACTTGTTGAATTCGCTTTAATTACTTTGTTTTGTAAGTAATTTAGGTAAGATCGTATAGCTCTGAAGCCATCTGTATTCTTAAAAACATAATGACAGTATTTAGTGCAGGTAACTAATTTCACATGAAAAATCAGCATATTTCCTAACGTTTATAGTTACCGTGTAAAAGATTACGTATTTCGGAACATAACGTTTTGTTTCTCTTTATGTGCTGTGAATATAATTTATAATACGTTTATCAACATATTACTTCACTCTTATGCCTGGAATAAAATTTTAGATATTTATTTTCGTAGTCAACTGATGGTACATTGATGTGATCTCGGAGTAACGTCGTTACCTCATAAGCAACGGGTCCGGGTTCGAACTGTATTCGGGACAAGTTTCCTGGGTGAGTTTTTTTTAGGTTTTTCCTCACCTGTAAGACGAATGTCGGGAATTTTTAAAGTGCTGAACATTATCTGACCATCGTATTCACTTTGTTTAATATGAATAAATAAGTGAATAATGAGTTTCTCAAATTTTAATTTTGTCTAGGAGGTGGCCCTGGTATTGAGTTGATCCATTTCCTTATATGGCCAAAAATGATGTATAATTAGAGGTTTTAAAATCCGCTCCAATAGTTCCTGTTTCTGTGAGGCCCGGGTGACGTGGGCCATGTGAAAGTAACTGCAAAGGGAGAAATTAAATTAAGGTAAATAGAGAAGCAGACAGAGACTATTCTGTTAATACTTTATCACTTTGCATATTAGAGTGACTGTAGCAAATTCTTCTTCTTGCTGTGGAATCTTTAATAATACTGGTTAAAAATCCCTACCACATTACGTAATTCCAATAAAATTTTACACAGGTATTAAATCTTAGATTCCCTATATTTTACTGAATTCACTATATTTAATGTTTAAACTGCATGTATTTGAGTCTAATGGCTAAGAAGAAATTTGAATGACCAAAAATAAATTACTTATACGAATGTGTCTAAATGGCTCAACGAGTAGGGTGCGTGTAGGCAAACAGTTTTTCAGACACTTTTGAAATCCAGAATGGGTTGAAGCAAGGAGATGCACTATCTCCTCTACTATTTAATTTTGTACTAGAGCATGCCATTAAATCTTTAGAGAATAAGGAAGGCTTACAACTGAATAGTATTAATAAGCTGTTAGTTTATGCTGATGATGTGGTACTACTGGCCGATAGCGAGGAGATACTAAAGGCCAACACGCACACACTATTGGAGTAACACTGAGAAATTAGGACTGGAAGTAAATATCAGTAAAAACTAAATATATGGTCACACGTAGAAATACATTATATAATGGAAATGGACAGCTAATGACAAATGAGGGAAATTTTGAGGAATTGGCTGAATTCAAATACCTAGGAACAATAATCACAAATAGGAATGAGATGCACAAAGAAATTAAACATAGACTCAATTCTGGAAATGCATGCTATTATGCATTGCAGAGACTTTTGATGTCCCAACTCCTTTCAAAAAACGTTAAGCTGAAAATATATAAAACTATTATTCTACCAGTTATATTATATGGGTGCGAAACATGGACTCTTACTTTAAGGGAGGAAAGGAGATTACGAGTATTTGAGAATAAAGTTCTTAGGAAAATTTTTGGACCAAAGAGAGATGAAGAGACAGGTGAATGGAGAAGACTACATAACAATGAACTACATGGTCTTTATAGGAAGCCAGATATAATAAGAACAGTTAAGCCCCGTAGACTGCGATGGGCAGGACATGTTGCGCGTATGGGGAATGAAAGACTTGCATGGAAACTTCTTGTAGGAAAGCCAGAAGGAAAACGCCCAGTTGGTAGACCAAGAATGAGGTGGGAGAACAACATTAACTATGATTTGAGGGAAGTAGATTATACAGGAAATGATTGGAAAGCATTAGCTCAGGATAGGGATGTATGGAGAGCTTATGTCCGCGCGGCCATGAACCTACGGGTTCGATAGTGCCAGTGAGTAAGTAAGTAAGTAAAAATAAATTTAAGAGGTGAAAACAAGTTAAATTAGAAGACTTGTATTATGCATAGAGACAAAGAAACATTTTTTTGAGGTAATAACTATAGTTCTAGGATCTATCACGAGGGCTGTAATTGCACTAAATGTACACAGTCGCACAGTCATGGGGCAGATGAACCTAAATGAAACGAAATCAGTGAAATGAATATGGTGAAATGGTGGAATGAAATGTTGAATGAAAAACATACCCACACTCCGTTTCGTCCACGGCGAAACCCACGTAGAGTCACAGAGTCGATCTCGAGACCCCAACTCAGAGCTGAGAGGCGAGCGGCTTTTTGCTCCGCTGAACCATCCTGGATTAAAGAAAATAAATATAACTTTGTTCAGGATTGAGATGTCATTTTGTTGGATGTAATTTTCGTATCTGCTATTATGTGGAAATGCTGAAATATTCAAGTCATTCCAAGTATATTATTATCATGACAAATGTCTAACTATTTTGTTTCTGTTTTTAATAAGGTTATGTTTGGTTGTTAAAATAAATAAATAGCGGAAAAATGTCGAGAGAAAGGATAAAATGGCATTAGTCATCGTAAATAAACATTATAATGCGATAACATTTGTATTAAATAAACATTGAAACAGGAGGAGGGTGAATGTTAAACAGGGAAATGTAAAAGACACAAATAACATATTACAATGTTTACATAACTTGTAGAGAATGCAGAAATTACATTAGTTCAACTCATTCCATCATTTTCATTTCCTGAGACGTAACGTGGTTCCATTTAAGTTTTTTTTTTATAATATGAAATCCAATCCAGGTGGCTCCGTGGAGTAATCGATTAGACGCTCGCCTCTCACCGCTGGGGTCCCGAGATCGAGTCTCGGTCACTTCATGTGGATTTCGTGGTGGACGAAACGGAGCTTGGGCAGGTTTTTCTCGAGGTTTCCTCCCGTTTCCCTTGCCAAAATGTCATTCCATTTCTCCATATTCTTTTCAACCATTTCGTTCATCTGCTCCTGTGACGGTGCGTCAGGCGTGGTCGGCCGGCACCCTTGTCGTTCATAGGCCTCTATAAATGCAGGGGCTTCATCTCATCTTATCCCTCGACCCGACCCTGAGTTGGACACGAGTTGAGGATATTTATTTTATGAACTCCAATTAATTACGCTGAAAAGGGATAACAATCCCGCGCCGTAGCCGAGTAGATAAGGCAAGATGCCTTGGCGCAGAGCTACGAAACTTGACGCTTTCGAGTCTCAATGGGGGAAGAAATTTTCTCATGGGATTTCGGCCAATATGGGACCGGTGCCCACCCAACATCGTGAGGCATTTGGGTAGCTACAATAAGTAGCATCTCCAAGTTGAAAAAAAAACAGCTATAACGGCTGGGGGATCCGACATGCTAACCAGATGCCATCCCTACACTGGCTGGATGATCGTCTACCTCTGTGATTAACACATGTGGATCTGAGGCCAGCAGCCGGCTGATAGGCCAAGGGCCTTCTGGGCCTGTTGCGCCATTGAGTTTATTTTAAAGGAATGGCATATGGTCAGCTTTTAATATCCACCAGCTGAAGTAGTTTATTTTATGATAAATGGAGACAGGCATAACTTTGCAGAAATTATATATATATATATATATATATATAAAACAATTTACCTTTGTAGTAATTCCGCAAAAAATAATCAGCAATCAATCTGTTCAATGTTCAATTAAAACCACATATACCAGTAAAAGTGATAAAACAAGACAAGAAACGTACCCAACACGTGTTTCGCCCTTGAACGGGGTAATCATCAGGATGATCAGGTGGGTTCACATCAAAATAAAATCGTCTACTTATCGTAGTTTACTAGTTTTTATCTAATGCGATTTCACCTTACTTGAGTTTTCTGCTTGCTCTTATCAACTTTATGGGTATATGTGGGTTTAATTGGACATATTTTTTCCCCCTTCTGATTGGCTGCATTATTTTAGCGGAATTACTACTAATAGGGTACATTGTTTTCATTTTATACGTAGTTTATTTTTTCAACCTGGAGTCGCGACTTAATTTAGCGACCCAAATCCCTTCCATGCTGAGTGGGCATTCGGTACCTGTGCGGGTTGAAAAATTTTACTTGTTAAAATTTCTTAAAATTTAGTAATTGTACAATGGTCTATCTCGAAGGCGAGGACAGGTGGTGGCGTACAACATTTTAATCGCTTGACTGAGCGCCAGATTCTTGCATTTCACATGTTGAGAAGGCATGTGGTAATTTTTATATCGATTCGTCAGTTGGATTAGGACTTCAGTAAGCCTGGTGTCCCTTGGTGCTTTTCGACAGAAATAGGCTACGTGTCGACACCGGGCTTCATTCTCTTCCTTGGTTCTTGGCCGCATTGACATAAGCTCTCCATACATTCCTATCCTGAGCTAATGTTTTCCAATTATCCCTGTATAATCTACTTCCCTCAAATCATGGATCATGGTATTCTCCCATCTCATTCTTTGTTACCAACTGGGCGTTTTCCCTCTGGTTTTCCTACAAGAAACTTCCATTCACCTTTTTCATCCCCCATACAAGTCGCATGTCCTGCTCATCGCAGACTACGAGACTTAACTGTTATTATATCTGGCTTCCTATACATATCATGTAGCTCACTATTATGAAGTCTTCTCCATTCACCTGTCTGTTCATCGCTTTTTGACCCAAAAATATTCCTAAGAACTTTATTCTCAAATACTCGTAATCTTCTTTCCTCCTTTAAAGTAAGAGTCCGTGTTTCGCATCCATATAATATAACTGGGAGAATAACTGTTTTATATATTTTCAGTTTAACATTTTTGAAAGGAGTTGGGACGACAAGAGTCCATGTAATGCATAATAGCACGGATTTCCAGAATTTAGCCTATGTTTAATTTCTTTGTGCATCTCATTCCTATTTGTAAATATTGTTCCAAGATACTTGAAATCGGCCACTTCTTCAAAATGTTCTTGATTTTTCATTAGTTGTCCATTTGCATTATACTATAACGCATTTCTATGTGTGGACAAATATTTAGTTTTATGGTTGTTTTTTTCCAGTCCCAATTTCTTAGTGTTACTCAATAAGAGTGTTCGTGTTGTCCCTTAGTACCATACCTACGAGCAATAATTGCAAACAGAAGTGAGGTGCAGAAAGAAATTAAACATAGCCATCATCATCATCTTCAAGGTATGGGCCTGTTGGCCCGTTCCGCTCCCGGCGCACTACATGCCGCAGGCGCAGGTCGTCCTTCCAACGACGTTTTGGTCTTCCTACATTTCTTCGGCCTACAGGCCTATAATGAAGCAGCTGTTTTGATAAACGATTATTACGATTATTTGGCATTCTTTGTATATGTTCAAACCAATTACATTATTCTGCAAATGCATACTATTACCCATTACATGAGCACTTGTCCCCCAAATTGTCTCAAAAGTTAAACTATATATATATATATATATATATATATATATATATATATATATATAATATATATTTGTTTATTTATGTATTTATTTATTTATTTATTATTTATTTATTTATTTATTTATTTATTTATTTATGTATTTATTATATAAAGGGCAAGGGAAATTAATGTTTGCACTAGGAACATGGATTGCGGAGACGGTATCGCACCATTAATTTAATAATGTGATAGTGAAGGGTGAAAAGAATTAAGTTAAATAGGTGTTGTTTCGTACAAGCAAAAGTTTTAATTGTTTATGTCGTAACGCCTTTGTTAAGTTGCATCGTTAAATGCTTAATAATGTGTGTAATTAAACTGAATATGGTCTTCGCAATCTTACCGCTTGACATTATTAAATGTTATTTCCACGTCATACATATTTAACATTAAACACTTCACGGAATGTTACTTATCAATGGCCGATTGTTGTAGAACGGAGTAAATTCCCATTAATTGAAATACATCTACATGATTAGTATTTATCTGACATCTTAGCATTAATAAATGTAAACATAATGTTAATGAAGCATTCAGCACTGTACAATCTTTTTAAACAAGGAAATGATACAGGGAATGCCGTAAAACATAGATAATTTAACAATTTAAAAATAAAGTTGTGTTAATGAGGTTGGGGCACCTAGAAGTCGGAGTTACGCTGCCCCGATGATATATGGTAGGAGATGATGATAATGATGCGCCAGGAGAGGCTTTAATCCTAAACTTAATGATTATGTTGATGATCGTTATGGCCAGATGATATTTGGTTACCGTTTGGGCCTTAAGATTTTCTGACATTTGTCTTGTAGGCGAGGAAAAACCCCGAAAAAAAACATCACCCAGGAAACTTGTGCCGAGCGAGGATCAACTCATGCCCGCTGCGTGACAAGGCAACATGCTACCTCGAGACCACAGCGGTGGATCAAGTTAATAAACTGACTTCTCTTTATTTCACCTACCCTTTCCCTCTCTCTGATGAAATTTTATTTATCACTTAGATTTTATAAGGAATAGTTTAGAAATGGAATTCGTTAACTTATTGGTTAATTTTCCCTTACTCGCTCTTTGTCTCATACTGTCTCCCTTTTTCTCTCACACTCTCTTTGACTCACCTTCTCTCTGTCACCCTCTCTCTCTCTCTCCTCTCTCCTCTCTCTCCTCTCTCTCTCTCTCGCTCTCTCTCTCTCTCTCTCTCTCTCTCTCCTCCCCCCTCTATGCCATCCTTTCTCTCTGTCACTCGTACCCCTCTCTTACACCCTCTCTTTGTCATCACCTCCTGTCATCCCTCCTGTCATCATCTCTCTGTCACCACCTATCTCTCACCCAATCTCTTTCTCACACAGTACTTTCTCTCATACACACTCTCTCACAAACTCTCTCTCACTCACTCTTTCACACACTGTCTCTCATCCACTCTCTCACATCCGCACTCTCATCCACTTTCACCCATTCACTCTTTCTCACTCTCTCTCTTTCACCTCCGTTTCTCTCGTTTCTCATAACTCGTCCCCTCTCTCTCACCCACGCATCCCTTCTCTCTCACCCAATCATCCCCCCTCTCTATCTCTCTCTCTCTCTCACCCATTATTTCACCTCTCTCGTACACTCTCTCTCTCTCACCTTCTTTCTGTCATCCTCACCCTGCCACCCTATCTCATATTCCTCTCTCGTCATCGCTCTTTCTAAAATCTTTTTCTCACCTCTCTCTCTCTCTCTCTCCTCTCTCTCTCTCTCTCTCTCTCTCTCTCTCTCTCTCTCTGACTCACACACACACTTTACCTTAGTTTAATTAAGCTCTCCCTTTATAGGAACAGTTGGAGCACGTGACAAGTCTAATGAGGGACATATGTTATTGTTATGGTTTAAAGATTTCGGATGTCATGTGTCTACCGTCCTCAAACATGTATTTACCCATGCAAAATGAAGTGATCTCCAATTTTATGAGTGCAAAATTTTAGAAATAAATTCTCTAGTACGTCCAGGTGAAATTATTGGTTGTTTCTTTTCGATCTTGTCTCGTACTAAATCGGTCCCAGTGTATTATTATTTACCATGCTCGCCACCGGTTCCAATAATCGCGGTTCAAACTTGACTGTGACTGATGGATTTTCATGGGCATAAAAATATGAGCATGGTAAGTAAGTCCGTGGTCCCGTGTCGTAGATTAACGGAGTTTAGAAGATCCTCAAGCATGAAATAAGTTCTGTGCAAGATTTGTTGATTAGTTGACGGTCAAATTTGAATTAGGACGCTAATGACCTGAGACGTGAAAAAGCGTTAAAAAAAACATTAATTGTCTTAAACTTTAAATTGGCAAGACACTAATTTCTCGTGTCACTTATTTGAAATGTGGATGACCGCAGTGAAAACGAAATCAACCATAACTGTTATTATTAGGTATATTGTGTAATTCGAAACACGTTTAAGTTATTTCTATTCGTTTATTTTCTTCTGAATTTATTGAAAATATCAAATAAATTAAACCAATGTTGTATCCTGTAGAATACATTGCCAATTTAAGGGTTAAATGTTCGCGTTTTCTAAGAGATGTCCTGAGGACCTCATCGGGAGAGAATCGGTCAATGAAATGTGATCCAGAGTTGAAATCCTTTCCCGAATAGGTCGTACGCTATAAGACCCGGGAGGCGTTGGGGTATCTACAAACTGGAGAGTTTAAACAACAAGAGAACTATCAACCATTCAATGCCGAAATTTATCTTGAAATTTCTCCCAGAGAAACGTTGTGGTGTAGCGAGGCTGTGTCCAAAAAATTATCTGCCGCTTTTAACTAGAGGCACAGAAATAGATGGATGTCCCTCTTTGAGTAATAGCGGTGTAATGAGTCGAAACGCGGCGCGGAAGATATGTTGTGAGGGTTATCCAATCCACCAAGTCAGGAGTTGTATTACTTTCTTGTAGTTTAAATGAGCGATTTGCGCTGCATTTTAATGTCTTGCAGTTAAAAGCGGTCGGCCGCACTGGAATAGTGGTTATGCTCCTTGCCTCTGGTCCCGAGGGTCGATGGATTTTTTAGATGGAAAAATACAGGGAGCAAGTCCTCCGGAATGGACTTTAAGCCATGGGTCCCGAGTCTGAAGATTTTTAATAATAATAATAATAATAATAATATAATAATAATAATAATAATAATAATAATAATAGCTTTATTTTACCTGGCAGAGTTAAGGCCTTAAGGCCTTGTCTATCACTCAACCAGGTTTGAAAAAATACAAACAAAAAAATAGTCTTAAATCTAAATTACAATATATATATATAAACGATTACAAGTTATGAATACAATACAATTAATATTTATAATGTATTTTGATTTACTCTAAATTTAACGAATTAAATATATAATATGTACAATATATATAAAAAACGTAAAAGATCCTTAAGCCTGAATAAAAAGGCCTCTAAACAAAATTTACTGATCTCAACACCTAGTAATTCTTAGTTGCCTGCTAGATGTATCATTATGTCGGTATGTTGACCACTTCATGCCATCTATGGACAAATAAAGTAACTAAATTGACTTGGTCTAGTTAACTCCTAACAAAGGAGAGGCTATGGCTCAACAGTAGGCTACGCCATTATAGATTATAGATAGTTAAAAACGGCAGATATTTATTTGGACATGGCCTTGGTACATCACAACTCTTCTCTGGGAGAAGTTTCAAGGTAGGTTTTGGCATGCATTGGTTGACAGTTCCCTTGTAAGAAAAGAGGAGGGAAGACAGGAGTATTTAATAGAATGAATTTGTACTTAACACCGCTGTGGTCTCCCGGTATCATCATAGCCTCATATGCCGTAGACCATGGTTCGATCCCTGGTCGGGACAAGTTTCCTGTAAGACAAATGTCTGCTAACTTTAAGGCCAAATAATCTCAGGACACCATTTGGTCATTATAGTAGTCAATATATTCTTAATTGTTCTTGTTGGCTTGGAGTTTCCTTCGCCATTCAGGTGATCACTCATCCGCAGAGGCCTTCCATGTCTTCTGTAGTCAAAAAAGTATAAGCTAGGAACGGAAGAGATGGTCATCCATTTGGGTTCATATAACTGGATCTATGATTGCTATAAGATGGCAATCCCATCGTACACTTGTAGATTCCATCAGATACTGTATTTAATAAATTGTCTTTAGCTTTCGCAGCCATTGTATACAATTATTTTGCTTATAAAGACTGTTCAATGCTCACGGGAAATCTAATCCAGTGGGGTTCCCGATGCTCTCGCTTGCATTTTGCTCCCGTGCATGCGTTTGTCATTCCCCTCTTACTTCCCTGAATATATCAAGGTACTCCATAGAAGCAAAGACACTGGAAAGTTCGGGGAGCGAGATTCGAGCGGGAGAGAATGTGTACTTGACCGGCTCTAGTCGTCGCCTCAGACGCAGTGAGGTCAGGTTCGAACCCCGTTCAGGACACTGTTTGACTTGTTTCGTATTTCCTGGCTGAGGATATTTTACGGAATTTTGCTTCGCCTATAAGACAAATTACAGGTAACTGCAAAACTCAAATAGTCCCAAATAACATCTATCATAATCACCCATTCCATATTGGCCTTGTATGAATTTATTAGCGAATGGCGTGTCTTATTTAAATGTTTGTGCTGTCTCGCAGGTGGTCCTTGTATTTAGCTGATCGCTCAATCAAGGAGTGCTCGATACCCCTGTGTGGTAAAAAAAAGTATTTGTCAGATCGAGTGTTTAAAATCTCCTGCAAAAGGTTCGTGTGACGTGGATCTGAAGAAGAACCTATGAATCAGGGGTTATCTGTATACTGCGTAAAACTGGTGCCAATATGGATCTGCCCCACTTACTCCATTGTTCTGCACTAACAACTTCTCACTCCATCACGCGCTACTGGGAGGCAAGAGGGAAAATGATCTCACTGCAAACCTCCTAATCTACTTAAGATTATTCTATTTATATTTCATAGTGTTTTTATGTTATTGTTTCTATTGTGTATAGTTATTGTAAATATGTTAATAAGGTCTGTCATTTGGGTGAATGATCTGTATTTCAAGTGCCCTGCATTAAATAAATAAAAAAATATAATTAAGATAAAGAGAGAAAAAAAATAGAAATAATGTTAAAAGTTGTCAACAAATGATTTGGATGTCGATCAAATAAATACAAAGTAGCATTAATTCTGTCACAACATCACAACACTAAAATTACTGAAATGACAGTAAATATAATGTGTTCTAACATACCGTATCTTTGTTACAAAAGCATGATTTCTTATGGAACAAGAAAGAAGACGTAATGTGTTTTGTGAAATAAACATTCTTCGCAAGTGTGAGAGAGATGGAGAAAGTGCTTGTCTAATTTCTTTCAAGTGTTGAATATTAGAACACGCTGTTCCCAAGCCTGGACCCACCCCTCATGAGAATCGTGTACTTTTACTGTTTACTACGCTGCGTAATCTTTTTATACTGTCAGTATGGCAATCATCTCTAGTCGTGAACAAACTGGAATGTGCTCCTGCTAACAGTGACGTGAAGTGAAGTGATCAGTGGCGGGTTTTACGAGTGTCTTGCTAAATCTTCAAAAAATAAAGGTTATTTTCAGTTATACTTACAAGAGTGGATTATTTAATTTAAGTGAATATTTAATCATTGTTATTCAGTTCTAAAACCCTAACAGCAATCATAACTTCTGCATGTTCTTATACCGCTATTCAATAGCGCTGTGTGTAATTGATCTAATTTATGTAAAATTTATGTTCGTTATGTCGCCGCAGTGTGGTTAGTAGGGTCCTACCTTCCTCTCCAGCGACCCAGGTTTATTTTGATTACTTAGGTGATTTTAAAATCTTCACATATATCTTAGTTGTGTCCTTTGCATTATGTTGTCTTGTGCTGTCTTCGTCGGTGTTTTTTACTTATTGATAACCTGTAAATCCAGGAACCCTGGACTACTGTTCTTGTTGATTGATTTGTAAGTCTCATGGAATGTTACGCCAAGACAAGAATAAATAAATACATACCTTTAAATGTTTCTTTTATCTCGTTATCTTTCATTTTCCTTTGCTAAATTTTATTTTTTTCATTTGTTTTGCCATTTTTTAATACCGGTATATTATCTATTTTTTCATAGTATTCATTTTTATTTTTTATATTCAATTTCCATTTCTTTTTTTTAAGTTTTTATGTTTACTCTCTATTCCCTTTTCGTATTTTATTTTTCATCTTACTATATTTTTTCCAACTTTTGTTTTCTATTTTCTTTCTTTATTCTTTCCTTTCTTTTTAATTGTTATATTTTCTTTTTCTTTTTCTTTCCTTTTTTCATCTTTCTTTTCCCATTTTTTAATATTTTATTTCTTTGATTTTAATTTCCTCCATTATCTTTAGTTAATTATTGTTTTATTTAACGACGCTCTTTAATATCTAAGGTCATTATTCTAATCTTGGCGTGAAGTAGCCGACATATTTTGCTCAGGGGGCTATTTTCTTCAGGCTTGAGTGTTTTTTTTTCATATCATAATTCTACAACAGAGTACCGAGGACTTAGATTCCTTCCGAATGAACCCATTCCAGAAGTTTTACGACTGAAAAAAATCCATCGACTCCGTTAGATTTTGAACCCGCGAACATGCGAAGGATTCCGCGAGTAATGGTAAACATTTGTCTACCAGTACGAATTCTTATATTTCTCTGTTATTACATTTCTTTCTCACATTTTATTATTTTTACTTATTTTCATTTTTCATGTACTTTTTTTTAATCTTTGCCTGTTTCTTCCTTTAAATTTTTATCACATATGTCACAAATTCTTTGTAACAAGGGAACGATCAATTCTAAGAGATTGAATAGGACCCTTAAGTTCCGTTACTCTTTTATTTTATTCTTATATATAGGCACTTACACGTCTATGGTCATATCGCGCTTATTTTTTATAGCAATGAAATTGTGAATATGATTAAATGAATCCTGATAATAAAATAACAATCCCACTTTTATTTGAAGTCTGAGAACAGCCAGGAAAACCCTCATTAATTTTTATCGGCACCAGTGTTTGAGCCCAAGACTTCTAGTATCATTTGAGCAAACTCTCTCGATTTTTGTCCATTAAAATATCTCAAAAATAATTTCATACTTATGTTATTTTCCACTCTGAATCATACTTTTCTCATATTTCAGTATTCTAAACTATGCAAAGCATGATTCCGGCGAAGAGAAACTTGAAAAACAAACCGTAAACATCACCCGCATGGTTATGTATGTGGGTATCCCTCCTAGATAAATTCAGGCCAGTGTACTTTCGAACTTAATTTGGTTTCATTTGTTAATAGTGTTCTCGTTAAAATATAACTTAATAAGAGAGTTTTTTTTTTCTTGTGCAAGATATCATCACCTATCAAGTAGCAGACGGTGGCCTGTTGCGGACTCCAGCCACCTTTTGTGAGGTCTTTCAGTAGGTCTCTTCCTCTGGGATATGTATGAAGCATCTGTTTGGGTAATCTGGTATGTTCCCTTCTGTTCACACGCTAGGACCAGTATTGCCTATATTGTAGGTAATGAACAGTGAGGATTATTTTTAATTTTTCTGCAATCTCAGTATTTCTATTATGATTCGGAAGACTATAGCCAGCAATTTTTCATATTTATCTCATTTCTGCACCTGTCAACCATTGTCGTCTTGGAGGTTTCGATGTCATAACTAAGAATTGAACGTGCCAACATTTTTATGTAATTGAAGTATTTGTGTTTTTATGCTTTTCTATCTGGAAAGTATGGATAATGATTCTCTAGGTGAATTTCATGGTAACTGACGTAACCATTGGAAGGAAATAAAATATTTTAATTTTTTTAACCTTCAGATATGTAGGTTTCAACTCATTAACAGAAAATTTGGAGTTAATATCTTTAGTATCATACGCGAAATTGTACTTAAAATGTACGATTTTATGTCGGTAACTTGTGTAACTGTACGTACAATTTCATGTTTACAAAGTGAGAGCCTTAAATCGCTCGGCTATGGCCCAGAGTAGTAAAAGCGGAAATTTGGCTTTTTGAAGAAAGGAAATACATACATTTTCAATGACTTGCACACAGACTTATTTGACCGTACGTGTATATTCCTGTTCCACGAATAAATGAAAATTATACGAAAACATAAACAATTTATATATGGCTACAGTATTACACCTACACTCATACCAAAAAAGGTGCAAAACATAGAATATATATATATATATATATATATATTATATATATATATATATATCCATCACTGTGGTATCGAGGTAGCGTGCTGTCTTGTCACGCAGCGAGCCCGGGTTCGATTCTCGGTCCGGACAGGCTCCTGTTTGAGGTTTTTTCGGGGTTTTTCCTCACCTGTAAGACAAATGTCAGGAAGCTTAAATCCCAACAGTCGCCGAAAATCATCCGGCCATCATCATCATCCGGCCATCATCATCATCATCATCATCATCCTCTTTATCATTACCATCATCATCCTTCACCCGGTGTGGAAAGCAACAGGAAGCTACCACACCTATAATTCCCTAGTAAAGCTGCAAAGAATAGCATGAAAATGCTGTGATTGCAGTGAAAGATCTGCCTTCGGGCAGAATTACTATGGATATATATATATTAATAAAGCCTACGTTTACAGTACATACACAATGACACATTTTGTAATCGTACTTGAAAATACCCTGTGTATATATATAAAAAATATTACAAATTCTCTCACTTTGTATATTAATAAAAAAATCTAGCACCTTGACATATGTACATGTGTATAGTATTTTCTTTTTTCGGAAAAGTCAGTACATTCCACTAATAACATTACTAATAACAAGTGACCCTTTTCGTCAGTGATGCTCGAAACAATTGACGTTATTTCAAGTGTTACGCATGCTGGCGTGAGAGCTGAAGGTTTCCCTTAAAAGAGACGCAAGAGACGTTATTATACGATCTTCTTCCCCGTCACGCCCTAATGCTAGTAGTTATGTTGTTAACATGTTATAGGGCAGAGTTGCTATTAGTTGTGCTCTACAAGTCGAAACTTCAACACGTGTCGTAACCTGTCACACACATGTTATCTTGTAATTACTAGGTAGTGCACAATGGGAGGTCCATACAGTGAGTACATATGTTTTTACAACGTATCATTCAAATTTTTAACATAAAATGTTGCTACCCTTTTAAGGCCGCTATAATTACAATTTTTTAGTATTTTTTTTTAATTCTCCACACAATTTTTAATGTGTGAGATTGGTATATCTAACTTTAGTGACATTATTTTTTAATCTCCTTACATAAATACATGCCTCCATAGTGTTCTGTTCAAGAACTGGTCTTTCACTGCAAATTCTACATTCTCCACTCTTTCCTTAACTCAGCCTTCCTTTTTATATCCGCATATAAATAACTTTTAAAAAATATTTTCTATCATCTGATGTATTTATCTGCCTCTAACCTTCTTCCGTTGATCTTCCTTTTAGGGCATCCATCAGCAGGCAGTTTCTTCTTAACCAGTGGCCAATCCAATTTGATTTCCTCTTCTTTATGAGTTACAGCATTGCTCTTCCTTCTCCTTACCACACACACACACACACACACACACACACACACACAAATGTATTAGTTCACCCCATATGGGACTTACAAGCAAATGCCTTTGCGTGTCCCATGTAGACAGCGACCAAAAAAAAAAATCACAGGTACAAATCGCCCTGGATATTTACTTATGATGATGCCAGGGACACTGTCGAACACAATAAAATCACAAGACAAAGGACATATACATGTTCCAAGTTCAAAATTTAAAATTCCCTAACCCGCTGGGAATTGAATTCGGGTGGCCAAAGTGAAGGTAGAGACTCTTCTGACCACCAAAGGGCAATCTCTACTTCTCTCGTGTGATTGTTTTAAAAGTCTTCTTGTTCACTTCCTGGATTAGCCATTAGTTGCCTGTTCCGTCTTCACTAATAGTTCTAAGACCATCTCTTCCGAGGACGTCCGACATCTGATCTTCCTCTCGGAAAATAATGTAAGATTTAATTTGGTAATCTACTTTCTTCCATTCTTTTTACATGTTCTTTCCACTGAATCCTGTTGTTAAATATGTTTTTTTTATGGAGTAAATCTGTAGTTCTTCACGGATATCCTCGTTTCTTATCTGGTCCATTCTAGTGCATCCTTTTACTCTTCTTAAGAATTTCATCTCTGCTGCTTGGATTTTACTTTCTTGTTTTGTTTTAAATATTTTTTATTAACTTCTAAATTGATCCGTTCTATAGTTTAGAGGTTACGCCTTTGCCTCACGCAGGGTTTATCCCCTGTCGAGGTAAGTTTTCTGGATGAGATTTTCCAGGATTTTCCCCTTGCCTATAAACCAAATTCAGGAAAATGTTAAGGCCAAAATAGTCTCCAAACATCAACTAATCATCATAATTACACATATAATGTCTACTTTGGTTAGTATGAACGAATGAATGAGTTAATAGCGCATCTTGTTTCAAATGTTCGACATGTGGCAGAAGTGCATCATGCTGGTTATTCATTTGGGGCGTCCCTCCATGCCCTTGTGTGGTCAAAAAAGTATTATTTGATTGAGAGCTAAAAATCCTTTCCGACAAGCCGTGGAGTCATGGAGCACTTGAAAGTATGATTGCCTCTACAGAGAGAGAGAGAGAGAGAGAGAGAGAGAGAGAGAGAGAGAGAGAGAGAGAGAGAGAGAGAGAGAGAGAGAAGAGGGAGGGAATATTTAATCAAGTAATTGATTTCTCATACTTAGTTTCTTTCTCTTTTTCCTCAGTTTAACGTCTACTCTTGTAGATACTTTTGTGTGCTCCACCTCCTCACGGAAGAAGATCCGTGAGGAGAAATATGTCTAACTCTAGATCACAATACATACTTTTCAGACCATACAATGACATGAAGGCATCTCCGGGTGGATGATCAGCTCAATTTCAGAGCCACATCCGACACAAAACAGATATTTAAAATAATACACTCTGTTAACCCATCATTCATACTAAACAAGAAGTATCCACTTGTGGTCTCAAAGTAACGTGCTGTCTTGTCACATTGCAGGCTTGAGTTCGACCCTTGGTCGAGACAAGTTTCCTAGGTGATATTTATTTCGGAGTTTTTGCTCGCCTGTAAGACAAATGCCAGGAAACTTTAAGGTCCAAACGGTCCCCGAACACCATTTGGCTATCATTATCATCAAGAGCATATTCGCCTCATTAGATTACGGCCTATTATGGCGTGCCATTACCATTATCACCACTTTTAATATCAATGGGGCAGTCGTAACCCCGCTTTCCAGGCGTCCAACCTCAGAAATGAATTACAAGTATGTCATGTCAGGAGAGAATGCCAGTAATGTCGTAATGACATCCCAGTGGCATGTATTAAAAAAAACTAAACAAGGCGAATATGATTGGGTGATTATGATGGCCATACAGTGTTCGGGAACTATCTGGACCTCAAAACATCCCGACATTTGTCTTAGAAGTGAGAAAAAAGTAAGGTAAAGTGATCCTACTACAAGGCTTAGGAAGCCTTTGGGATAGTAGGAGGTTAAGGCTCCCATTTTTCTAGACAATCGGCACTTGATGCCAGTCGGGTTGTCAGTCCTGCATGACGGCCGCCATTACCCAACACAAGCGTCTGGTACTCATATTCGTTAGAAACTGAGTCGACCCCAGGGTCATAGTGCCGCCAGAAGATGTTAGGTCAGTTTAAAAATCCTGACCCCACCGGGATAGAAGAGAGAAAACCCCGATAAAATCTCAGCCAGGAATCTTGTCCCGACGGGGATCGAACCCGGGCTCGCTGCTTTTGTGACAGTGATGTTAAATTAGACCACAGTGATAGACACGTATTTTTAGTTAATGAAGTAAAATAAGGAGCGGATACTGAATTTATATAGTATTGCGAGTGGAATAAAATGTGCCTTGTTGTTTATTTTAGGTAGGCTTATATTTTGTGAAAGTTTGTTCAGAACAAATTTTGTCATATAATTAATATGCCAAGTGAAGGAAATAATAGTGAAGTGTGAATAGAAGAAGCAAAATGGTGACACGTAATTACGATATAGGAAGCAGTGACATTGAGACAGTTTCCAACTATGGAAGTAGTGATATTGTTTCCATGTCGAGGAGAGACTCTCGAATGAGTTCTCGGAGAAGTCAAACCAGTGGAACAGTTCGTCATGGAAGATTCCAGTATCTTGGAGACAGACCATTCGAAGTTACCAATTCGCTCAAAGGATATAATAGGGTAAGTGAAAATTAAGATTGTATTGTTGATATATTATAAATCTTTGCCACAGCATTCTATAAAGACTTTCGACTATGATCTAGGTTCAGTACGACAGAAAGATCAATAAGATTATTGGTTCTGCGATTATGTACTCATTCGTAACCCGAATTCTTTAGACACTTTCGTATTACATAAGTTCGAGTACGCATTTCCTTTCAATTATAAATAAACATTTCTCGATCCTGTGTTGTTGATTTAACCCTTAAATTGGCAATGCAACATATAAGTTACAGTCCACCGCCTGGTCTCGAGGTAGCATGCTGCCTTGTCACGCAGCGGGCCCGGGTTCGATTCCTGGTCAGGACAATTGTCCTAGTTGAGGTTTTTTCGGGGTTTTTCCCTCACCTGACAAATGTCAGGAAAGTTCAAGGCCCAAACTGTCCTCGCACATCATCTGGCCATCATTTTCATGTTCACTTTATTAGATTGAGTGTAGGATTAAGGCTTCTCCTGGCGCATCATTACCATCATCATCAACTTTCATATCATGGGACAGCATAACCCCGTCTTCCAGGCGCCCCAACCTCAGAAGTGAGTTACAATATGCCTATTCCAGGAGAGACTACCAGAAATGTCTAAGTGATAAACTGGTATCATTGAATAAAAAACATGTTACATTAGCTTATCTTACTTAATATTTTTAAATAAAACAGAAGAAAAACGAACTAGTATAAATTATTTAATTTTGTGTTTAATTTCACAAACACAGTAATAATTTAGTTACATATAATTTTATTTTCACTGCGGTCCGACGCGTTTAATTAACTGCCACCAGAAATTAAAGTTTCGTCACTTTAAGGGTCAAAGTAAATTAAAATCACTAACTCAGTCGATCCATTTTACCAATTGTCCTAGACGCTCCCCGGTCTAAGTGACTTTATGGACTCAATCTTCATTTAGAACCTTCAGTAAAGTGACTTGGACTATTATATATAATTGGATTCTAAGTTTACATTCAAAATTCATATTCAGCACATCATTTAAATATCAAATGCTGTAATTGCACTATTATACGAGGGCGGATCGGAAAGTAACGCACAATAATTTTTTTCTGCCTTGGTATTGCAGCTAGAATGTTGAAATTTCACAGAGATATAGTGTGAAGTTTTCACTACAGGTATTTTTTCTCAGGTGCACCTCTTGCGAGAGAAGCTTGAACTATGCAACAAAGATGGCGCGCATGCTACAGTCGTCCACCTGTGAGGAACAGAGAAGTGTTGTTCGATTTTGTGGGCCAAAGGGCATAAACCCAGTGAAATTCACAGGGACATGCGTGGCGTGTATGGGGATGATTGTATGGACCGTAGCAATGTCTCCAGGTGGTGCACATTCTTCCAAGAGGGACGCGTGAACCTTAGTGATTCGCCACGTGATTCGCCTTAGTGATTTCTGGCCGGCAAACGCTTTGAGACAGATGTGGAAGTGAAATCAGCAGTGCGCAGATGGCTACACTCCAACCAAACGGACTTCTACGAACAGGGCATATTGAAACTGGTAAACACGATGGGAAAAATGTGTTGAGAAAGTTGGTGACTATGTCGAAAAGTAGGTAAAAGATGTAAGTTCATTTGTGATTTTTTTCCATTTTTTTTACTATTAAACTTTTAAAAAAAAACATTATTGTGCGTTACTTTCCGATCCGCCCTGTGGACGACTGTAGCATGCGCGCCATCTTTGTTGCATAGTTCAAGCTTCTCTTGCAAGAGGTGCACCTGAGAAAAAAATACCATCTGTAGTGAAAACTTCAAACTATATCTCTGTGAAAATTCAACATTCTAGCTGCAATACCAAGGCAGAAAAAAATTATTGTCCGTTACTTTCCGATCCGCCCTCGTTACCATTTTTCAAGTGGTCTACATTTTCTTATAAGATTAATCTCATTCTCTACAAGACATGATTGGCAGTGAGGCCTGGAGCATTCTCGCTGCGTGTAACAAAGAGAAAGTTCGTATTATTCAAAATAAATTCCCCAAAATTATTTTTCGCTCCCCCCCCCCCCCGATACTCGAGAGTCACAAAGCTTCACAACGTGGCGCAAATGCCCATGTTGCTCCCATCGTTGATTATGAATTCACCTCTTTGTTTTTTTAACATATCACACATGATTTATATCAACTAATTCGCGACATAACACCTATGCGACATCATCTTGCTGCACATCGAAACATATTCACCAGACTCCACCCATGTATACTTCCTCTCGACTCTGTTCCTATATGACAACTTAGGACAACTTAGCCCCTCTTCGAGGCACTGAGCCCAGTCCAGAAAATGGCGACACGATTCGTGTGTGTGTGTGTGCCTGAGTTTAGAAACCAAGAACACTATAACAGACAACATAAAAAACACCGTAGATTCCATTTACATTCATTCTATAACAAACAGCGATGTGTCCTATAATGAATAAACCTACACAAGGTTTCCGTGTCACGGGCATTGAAAACCCGAGTCCATATGTTGTTCTAATTTAATTAATCTAACGCCCCCCCCCCATTGATAGACTCAGCGAATTGAAATGGTTGACGTACCATCAGCTGGAGCATCATGGCTCATTCTGTGCTGTTGCCTTGTAGCTCCTCTCGTCGGCAGTGCAATCTCCGTTGCTCGTTTCCGGGGTGGGGTAGTCTTCATCTCTCACTAAACTATGATTCATCAGGCAGAACACAATTGCGTCCAAATGGGCTACGGTTAAGAGTCAAACCTCATCTCGGTGCCACAAAGATATTAGCTGCTAAGGAAACTTAATTGATTCCAGTACTACTAATAGTAATTGTTCTCAAGTTGGTACGTACTAAATTCTTACTGACATTCCTTGTAAAATAAAATAAGGTTAAAATGTACCTTCTTAGGTCATAGCCGTCGTCCTAAACTTATAAACATGTATGATTTTTTGCCTGAAGGCCTTTCAGAATCTCTATTCCATCTTCAGGAGATCTTTCTTCGCTACATTACTTGATGTTCTAGATGCTGAAGATGGAATAGAGATTCTGAAAGCCCTTCAGACAAAAAAGCATACATATTTTATAAGTTGAGGACGACGGATATGACCAAGGAAGGTACATTTTAACTTTATTTTATTTTATGACTACCCACCTCAATGGTTTTAAACAATGAATATTATTAGTATTGACATTCCTTACGGTGAAAACATCGAAAAAAATTCCATAGTGGGTAGCATCCTACCAGAAATTGCGACGTTAAACCTACAAAACAAACATTCTAAGTATCGCTTCCTTCGGAGGAGTAATAAAGTCATGGGTATCGTATAATAGATTTACAAAACATAAAAGCCTCAACCCTGATGTAAGAGGCCTCCGAGAAAAATGTTTCAATCCTTTCACTCGTAAATTTGAATTGCGAGGCTAAAGACCTGACTTATTAAAGAATGTCGTCACATAAAAAAATAACAAACAAACGAAACATCTTGAAGCATCTTGGAAAATAATGTTTTATTTATATACAGAATTTTAATGTTTACACATCTTTCTGTGCCTAAAGTTTTATTTTTCTTCTCCACTCGTCTCTCTCCATCCAATCCATGTCCTCCAGTCCTCTTGCTCTCATTCCAGTTCTTATTTCCTGCATCCACGAGTTTCGAGGTCTTCGTCTCCTCCTTCTTCCAGGTGGACACCATTCCAATGTTTTCCTGGGTAATCTTTTTTCTTGCATTCGTCGTACGTGCCCATACTAATTTAATTGCTTATACCGTATATAATGTACTATTGAATAACGAATATTAATTTTTTTCTCTTATGACAATATTTCTTATTTTGTGTAATTTTGAACATCTTGCTGCTCTCCCCAAGAAATCCATTTCTATTATTTTCCATGGAAAATAATAACAATGTATAATGAATGATGTGAAATTTATATACGAAACACATGACTGAATATCAAAAGAATTTATTTCACAGCCTACTGTAATATGTACAATCAAAGATCCCAGATGCGATATGACCTTAGAAATCCAATCTTCTGTATACAACAATGAAGTAAAAAGATGGGAAAATGTTGACGCTTTCATATTCAAAGTCATATTCAAAACGAGCAATCTCTTTGTTCACCAAAACTGAATACAGTAAGCTGATAGCCTATAAGATAAAAGTGATCCCACTACATGCCTTGTGAAGTTAAGGCTCCCAACTTTCTAGACAGTGGCACGATATGTCGACAGGATTTTCAGCCCTGCGTGACGACTACCCCCACCGGCACTCAAACCACCGATCTTCCAGCTTGTTGTATATTGCCTATCCCAACTACGATACAACGTATCCCTAGATAATAATGTCAAACTATAGTCAAATAGGGGGTCCGGGTTCGATTCCGTCGGGATGGAAATTTTAATTCTATAATTAAAATTGAAGCTAATATATTGATTTAGTCCACCGCTGTGGTCTCGAGGTAGCGTGCTGCCTTGTCACGCAGCGGGCCCGGGTTCGATCCCCGGTCGGGGCAGTTTTTCTGGGTGAGGTTTTTATCGGGGGTTTTCCTCACCTGTAAGACAAATGTGAGGAAAACTTTAAGGCCCAAACGGTCCCCGAAATCATATGGCCATCATCATTATCCTTGTCACCATCATCATCCTTCATCGGTGTCGAAAGCAACGGGAAGCTACCACACCTACAATTCCCTAGTAAAGCTGCAAGCATAGCATGAAATGCTATGATTGCAGTGAAAGGCCTGCCCTGGGCCAGAATTACTATGGATGGATGGCTTTTGATTAAGGCTTTCACGACCACAGTTCGTAATATGATCTTGTAGAAGATCTAGAACCAGCTATAACGGCTGGGGGACTCGACATGCTAACCACATGTCACCCCTACACTGGCCGTTGATCATCTACCTCTGTGATTGACACATGTGGATGTGAAGGGCCAGCAGCCGGCTGGTAAAAGGGCAACCGCTGAAAAGGGGAAAGACCCTCAATCGGAATGTTTTAAGTCCCGCGCCGTAGCCGAGCGGTTAAGGTAGGAAGCCTTGGCGCAGAGCTACGGGACTTGCGCTGGTTCGAGTCTCCATGGGGGAAGAAATTTTCTCATGGTATTTCGGCCAGTATGGGACCGGTGCCCACCCAGCATCGTGAGGCAATTGGGTAGCTACAATAAGTAGCGGCTCCAGGTTGAGGAACCAGCTATAACGGCTGGGGGACTCGACATGCTAACCACATGTCACCCCTACACTGGCTGTTGATCATCTACCTCTGTGATTGACACATGTGGATGTGAAGGGCCAGCAACCGGCTGGTAAAAGGGCAACCGCTGAAAAGTGGAAAGACCCTCAATCGGAGAAGATTTCCGGGCAGTTGGCCGTGGTCTTGAGGTTTGAAGTTCCCCGAAGTTTCGCCAGTGAGAATGCCGGAAGTAGTATCTGATGAAACGTCGAGGAACTTCAAACCTGAAGATCACAGCCAACAGCCCGGAAATCTTCTGCAAGATCATAAAATTAGACTGTTCTCATGAAAAGATTTTTGAAAATTGTTTACAGATTTTCGCCGATCCTCCCTACTATGCACCGAAAAAGACGATGACAAAATGTGTATGTGTGTCCGTGAACGCTCTAGCGGCCACGATGTGTGTTTTATCAGAACCAAACTTGATATGCAGTAATCAATTAAACAAGTGAAGTCGAGTTCGTTAACCAACAAAATCGGTCTAATAAAATCTAAAACTAATATATAAAGTCGCCCTAATGGTCAATTTTCAATATTTCGCAACGGAACTCAGAAATTGCTATTCAAATAAAACGAGGAAGATTTTTTCCAAAAATCTGCCAATATGACAGTTATAAGTGGGACTTTACCTGAAACCTGAATTAAAAATTCACTCTAGCGACCGCCATGTTTATCTCGAATTTTGTCGACTTGTATATCACACAATTAACTTAATCCTTTAATTGGAAATATAACTAGGGCAAGGATTTTAATGCACTAAAAGTTAAGATTGCAACACACATCATGTATATTATTCAACTGTTTCTGTGTGAAACCAAGACAAAAGACAGTCAGAAGTCTTACTTCTAATTTATTAACTTTTAGTGCATTAAAATAGCTACTTGCCCTACCTATAACATACATTACCGTAATTTAATGTATTTAATATTTTAATAAAGTATCCTATTACTTACTTACTCACTGCACTATCGAACCCATATGTTCATGGCCGCGCGGACATAAGCTCTCCATATATCCCTATCCTGAGCTAATGCTTTCCAATCATTCCCTGTATAATCTACTTCCCTCAAATCATAGATAATGTTGTTCTCCCACCTTATTCTTGGTCTACCAACTGGGCGTTTTCCCTCTGGCTTTCCTACAAGAAGCTTCCATGCACGTCTTTCATTCCCCTTACGTGCAAATGTCCTGCCCAACGCAATCTACGAGACTTAACTGTTTTATTATATCTGGCTCCCTATAAGACCATGTAGTTCATTGTTATGTAGTTTTCTCCATTCACCTGTATGTTCATCTCTCTTTGGTCCAAAAATTCTCCTAAGAACTTTATTCTCAAAAACTCGTAATCTCATTTCCTCTCTTAAAGTAAGAGTCCACGTTTCGCACCACATAATATAACATGTAGAATAATAGTTTTATATATTTTCAGCTTAACGTTTTTTTAAAGGAGTTGGGACATCAAAAGTCTCTGCAATACATAATAGCACGCATTTCCAGAATTGAGCCTATGTTTAATTTCTTTGTGCATTTCATTCCTACTTGTGATTATTGTTCCTAAGTATTTGAATTCAGCCACTTCCTCGAAATTTCCCTCATTTGTCATTAGCTGTCCATTTTCATTAGATAATGAATTAGTAAATATTACTGTATTTAAATTTATGTTAAATTTTACAAATGCAATAGGTAACCTTACGTTTATGCATGATATTTTTTTACTGCATTCCGATACTTTTAAACAAACTGGCATCAGAAATTGAGTTTGTCCAATTTAACAAAATATATATTTATACATTCTGTAAAGCAGCAAAATCGGACCATAAATTTGATTTGCTGAGGAATTTGCTTAGTTTACGCAGTTCCTGCATGACGGATTTTTTCTAATCTTTAATTATATAGTTTGAATGCTTCTTTTGCGTAATGGTAGCAAGACTACTTCTTCCCATTCCTATATGTATCATATATATTTCTCTTTGAATATACGATCGATATTCGGCTTCCCTCAGCCTCGTGAGGACAACTGAGTAACTACTTGAAATGAGTAGTGAAATCCGATTAAGAAAACTGAAACTAAGATTGAGGGATTGCTTGACACATCCAATGTCACTATATTGTCATTTGGTTTGCCAGTATCAATAACCAATTTGTCGTCCACGGCCTCTCTGAATTTAAGCCAGATTTTTTTTTTATCTGAGTACGCAAACTATGTTAGGAATATATTAAAACATTGTGTTATCCGTGAGATAATTATTGTTTAGTTATTCGAGGGACCCAGACAGGATTTCCTGTGTCTATATCCAGGCATACAATGACTTATCTCTAAATCTCCACACTTTTTACTTCTTTACAATTTATGATAAACGTCTGAAAATGTGTGTGAAAATAAAAATATTCTCACATTCTAAAGACGTAAAAACCTTGAACATCCTTGATAACGGACATGGTAAATTAAATGCGTAATTATGATAGAGACATAACGGTAACTATCATATAGGAATTCCTTTCACAAATCTTGTAAAAACTTTTAATTTGTATTTATAATTATATAATATAATTTTGAGAAATTAAGAATTAAATTCGAGATTTTTTATGCTCGATAGTACATACTTATCCTATCTTCTTTGTTGTACGTAATTCTTCTTCCAAATATAAAAATGTGTTGCTGTTAGTATATCGTCCTTTCAAGTTACTGTAGATCTTCCTTTTCTTTAGGATGGCCATTCAAAATAATTTTTGGCATCCTCTCTTCTTGCATCCTTATTAAGTGACCACATCACCGCAATTGTTTCAAAATCATATTATCAACGTAAAATTATGTTCAACTCATATTTTAATAATAATAATAATAATAATAATAATAATAATAATAATTAATATTAATAAACATCAGTCTCATTATAAGGAAAATTCAAAACATTTCACAAGAACAACGATAAATCCCCTGCTGCAAAAAATAAAGTCTGAACGAGGATCATATACATACAATGGGTCGTAACAGCCCAAATGTTGGGTCTCAGCCTCTCATTTGTTAGGAGTTGCTAGGTCAAGTTTATTTAGCTAGGCTTATTTCCCTATAGATATTATAAATGATATGCGATCAACATACCGACCCAATGAGACATCTAGTAGACAACTAAGATATTACTATCATGAAGAAGGTCTTCATCATCATCATCATCATCATCATCATCGTGAATGTACTATGATGATGATGATGAAGAAGGTCGGTAAATTGCATGTAATGTACCATATAATGAAGTAAAGTAAAGTAAAGTGATCCCACAACAGACCCGGAGGCCCTTGGGGTAGTAGGAGGTTAAGGCTCCAACTGTTTCTAGACAATCGGCACTTTATGTCAGCCGGGTTGTCAGCCCTGCGTGACGGCCGCCTTTACCCCCAGAACAAGCGTCTGGTACTCATTTCAGTTAGAGGCTGAGTCGACCCCAGGGCCATAGTAGCATGTTGTATTAAAATATATATATATATATATAGTCCACCGCTGTGGTCTCGAGGTAGCCTGCTGCCTTGTCACGCAACGGGCCCGGGTTCGATCCCCGGTCGGGGCAGTTTTTCTGGGTGAGGTTTTTATCGGGGTTTTTCCTCACCTGTAAGACAAATGTCAGGAAAACTTTAAGGCCCAAACGGTCCCGAAATCATCTCGCCATCATCATCCTTATCATCCTTATCATTATTATCATCATCATCATCAATCATCCTTCACCGGTGTGGAAAGCAACGGGAAGCTACCACACCTACACAATTCCCTAGTAAAGCTGCAAGCATAGCATGAAAATGCTATGATTGCAGTGAAGGACCTGCCTTCGGGCAGAATTACTATGGATGGATATATATATATATATATATATATATATATATATATATATATATTAATACAGCATGCTTCATTACATGGTAATATATATATATGTATAGGCTATATAAAGTCGGTAAATTTTGCTTAGAGGCGTATTTATTCAAGTTCAATATTATTTGATGAGCATGAAAATCTTCAGATTCGGGACGCACGGATATATATATATATATATATATATATACATATAAATATTTGCTGCAACAACGTCATAACTAAAAAATGACGATATTTTAGTTAATATCACAGGGAGACTTGGAATGACATTTTTTAAAATTGAAATACTTATCTTGAAAAATCATGATTTTCTAGTTATGACACTGTTGCAGCAAATGAGCGATTATATACAGGGTATGACAGGACCTCGCCGACAAAATGATAAGGATGATAGGCCATGGAGAGAGGATAATTGTTTGTGAAGGAACATATAGTCGCAAACGCGTCGTTTATGAGTTATGTGCAGATGAAGGTGTTCACCCGTAAGGTTCGGAATTGAATACAAACAATTGTACACGTACATTTTTGTTGAAAAAACATGTTTTTGTAATAAGTGTTAAAACAATGTGTTTTGACGATATCAAAAAGAATCCTACCATGATCGGCCGTGCTGGCCGATCGTTGCTGCGACGATATCAAACATGCATTGATGCACAGGGTCGACTGTTTGAACACTTATTGCAAAAAAAAAAAGGCCTTTTTCAATAAAGGGATATGTGTACAATTGTTTGTATTCAATTCCGACCCTTACGGGTGAACACCTTCATCTGCGCATAACTCATAAACGACGTGTTTGAGACTATGTATGTTCCTTTACAAATAAAATGATCCTCTGTAATTGGCCTATCATCCCTATCGTTTTGTCGGTGAGGTCCTGTTATACCCTGTATATATATATATATATATATATATATCCACCGCTGTGGTCTAGAGGTAGCGTGCTGCCTTGTCACGCAGCGGGCCCGGGTTCGATCCCCGGTCGGGGCAGTTTTTCTGAGTGAAGTTTTTATCGGTTTTTTTTCTCACCTGTAAGACAAATGTCAGGAAAACTTGAAAACTTTAAGGCCCAAACGGTCCCCGAAATCATATGGTCATCATCATCATCATCATCATCATCATCATCATCATCTTTCATCACCGGCGTGGAAAGCAAGGGGAAGCTACTACACCTACAATTCCCTAGTAAAGCTGCAAGCATAGCATGGAAATGCTATGATTGCAGTGAGTTCTGCCTTCGGGCAGAATTACTATGGATATATATATATATATATATATATATATATAAGCAACGGGAAGCTACGTCTATAATTCCCTAGTAAAGGTGCAAAACATAGCATGAAAATGCTATGATTGCAGTGAAAGTCCTGCCCTCGGGCAGAATTCCTATGGATTGATATATATATATATATATAATTCTTTACCTGATAATAGACCTAATTGTACTATTGATCGAAAATCCTCGGCATTGGTTATAAAACCATTGTCATAATACATGTCTCCATTTTATACTTAATAGTTGTAGATTATTATTATTATTATTATTATTTATTATTATTATTATTATTATTATTATTATTATTATTATTATTATTATTATTATATAATAAAAAGTTTTGTTACATTCACCTCATTGAGGATTACTCCTACTCGGAGATAATTCAATTACTTTGTAGTACTTCCTTACTGTCATTACTGTAAGGAATCAGTTTATTGAAAACTGTCCAGCCGTCAAAAAGTGTAGAAAATACTACGAGAAGATAACAATGAAATAGAAACAAATAAAATAGGAAACAACGATAATAAATTCCGAATTTAGTTATTTTTAGTAATGCGGAGTTTCATAAAATTACAGTAAAGTTCTTAATTACTTAGACTTACATCATTGTTATCAATTGGAGCTAGACACAAACACCTAAATTACAAAAAGTGTAGAAATTGGTATTCATTATCATAAAGAGTACCGGCATCATTGTATTCTCCAGAAATGACAGAGTTATGTGTTCGAAAGTGAAACGTACTCTAAGACAAATGACAGTGTATATGTTTTTAAACGGAAGTAAACACAATAGTTAAATACAGGAACGGGCGCCCGCGTCGTCATGAATACTCATTGTTATTGTTTTAGAACCTTGGGGACTGTTTATAAATCAAGATAACCGTCTTACTTGACGGCATTGTGTTTAAGATGTTTTAAATGCAACACTAATCTTGTAGGAAATTATTTTAAATCGTTTTACCTTTTTATTATTTTTTATCCTCTCTCTTCTTTATGACTCATACTTCTATGGGACTTAGAAGCTAGTTTCCTGGACTATGCCGGAATGAAATGGTGATAATTTTAGACAAATAGACACATATCGGTCCTCTGGAATATCTGAGAGTTGTTCGTAGTGCTAACAACCCAATCCGTATAACCTCCATTTTTTATTAATTTTTTTATTTCTATTCCATGTTTTGTTAGTGTTAATTTTTACAAGACCCAATCACAGACTCGGATTGGACGGTGGCTAGGAATAAAAAAATATTGAGGACACCTGGGCCTGATTCAGGCTGTAGTATAGGTGGATGGATAAAAATATAACCAATATGGAGTTTTTTAAACCAATTGATTTTAAAATATTCAATAAAGATTCCCAAAGTAGTTTACAATATTTAATAATATTTTTTTATTTATATACAGATTTTTTTAATGTCTACACATCTTTCTGTGTCTAAAGTTTTATTTTTCTTCTCTATCCATCCACTCTATGTCCTCCAGTCCTTCCTCTTGTTTCTCATTATTGTTCTTATTTCTTGCATCCACGAGTTTCGAGGTCTTCCTTTCCTTCTTCTTCCAGGTGGACACCATTGCAATGTTTTCCTGGGTAACATTTATTCTTGCATTTGTTGTACGTGCCCATACCAATTTAATTGCTTATATCTTATATAATCTACTATTGAATATCTAATATTCATTTTTTCTCGTATGACAGTATTTCTTATTTCTTCTAATTTTGAACATCTTGCTGCTCTCCTCAAGAAATCCATTTCCATCGACATAAGTTTTCGTTCTAAGTTTTTGTTGAATTTCCAAACTTCAGCTTCATATGTGACAGTACTTCTCACTATTGAATTATATTTGTAACTTATTTTTTCTGGTTATATGTCTGTTCCATAAGACTCATTTATCATTGCTGTTATTGCTCCACCTTAAAACAATAATATAATAATAATAATAATAATAATAATAATAATAATAATAATAATAATAATGCTTTACTTAAGCTGGCAGAGTTATGGCCTTCTCTTCCACTCAACTAGAGAATAGTAAAATTATACAAAAATTAAAACTTACAACAATTTTAAAATATTATTAAAATATAGACTAAACAAAGCACAATCTGGATGTGGTCTGATATTAATACTAATTAAACATGGAATAAAAATAAAATATTGAAAAAGCAGCCCAGGAAGCAATAGGGAAAAAAAGAAAGATTAGAAGCAGAAAAGGAGTAAGAATTTGGAATGAAGAAATAGAACTGGCAATTAAAGAAAAACAAAATTCATATAAACAGTGGCTTCAACAAAAAACAGAAGAATCAAGACAACAATATGTGGAAAAAAGGAATATAGCAAAACAAATTATTGGGACAGCTCATCAACATTCTTGGAATAATTTTATAAGTGAAATAGAAAATGATATTCATTGCAGACAAAATGTTGCATACAAAGTTATAAAACTTTTAAATAAATCAGAAAAGGATACTGCAAAGATAGATCTTATTAACAAAGAAAGATGGATGGAACACTATAAAAAATTATGGTGTAAAGAAGAAAAAGAAGAAGACGAAGAAAAACAAGAAACGTATCCAGATAATGAAACAGGATAAATTCAAACTGATATGATTACAATTGATGAACTTCAAGAATCCTTAAAAGAAACCAAAAACAGAAAAGCAGCTGGTCCTGATCAGATAAATATGGAGCTTCTAAAATTGGTGGAACATTTGTACATTGGAGAATATTGCATTTGTTTAATGAATGTTGGAGAATCTGCAAAATACCAGAAAGTTGGAATATAGCTGAAGTCATATCGTTATTTAAGAAAGGAGATAGAAGAGAATGTAAGAACTATAGAGGAATTAGCCTGCTTAATTCAATTTATAAAATCTATGCAAGGGTTATAAATAAAAGACTTAAAATAATCGCAGAAGCAATACTTGAAGAACAAAATGGCTTTAGAACGGGGCGATCAACAACAGATAATTTATTCATATTACAGAAAATATTTGAAGAAAGAAGAGAACATAGCCTACAGACGCATGTTGCTTTTATTGATTTTGAGAAGGCATTTGATCGTGTTGATAGAGATAAGTTATGGAAAATAATGGAAATACATGGCTACCCCGCAAAATTAATTTATGTGCTAAAAAGTTTGTATGTAAAGTCTCAAATTATAATAAATATAGGCACATCAAAGACCGAAGCTATTTTAATAAATAGAGGTGTAAGACAAGGGTGTAGTTTATCACCTACCCTTTTTAATCTATATATTAATGGCATCATCCAAATTGGAAAAGTATTGTAATATAGGTATAAGAATGGACCGTTTTAAAATTTAAACGTTTTAATGTATGCTGACGATGTTGTTATTATTAAGAAAATGAAAATAATTTGCAGTACTCTTTACATCAATTAAATCAGTTATGCCAAGAATATAATTTTAAAATTTCAAAAGAAAAAACAAAAATAATGGCATTTTGGGGAAACGAACATATAAGATCAAAAATCGTAATAGACAACAAACCTCTGGAACAAGTAACAAATTTTAAATTATTTGAGTTGTAGTTTTACTATAAACACAAAAACTGAAAGAGACATACATATGAAACTGTCGAAATTTCAAATGATATGCGGAACTATACACAAAACAATAAAGAATAAAACAAGAAGAGATACTAGATTGAAGTTTTATAAAACATTGGCAGTTCCTGCATTACTTCATGGGAGCGAAACTTGGGTAATGTCCAAAAAAATTGCAAAGTAGAATACAAAGCGCAGAAATGAACTTCCTTAGAAGAACAAAAGTCTGCACAAGATTGGATCGGATAAGGAATGAAGATATAAGAACAGAGTTAAAATATATATCTATTGGATGAGAAATTCAGAGAATATAGAGAGAAATGGTTTACACATGTGAAAAGAATGAAAGTAACAAGATTACCAAGAGCAGCATTCAACTACAAGCCAAGAGTTCAAGGAATGTAGGAAGGCCAGTGAAAAGATGGACAGAACAACTGTGAGGCGGAACAGGCAATTTGCCTAGCCCGTGAAGTGAAGAAGAAGAAGAAGAAGAAGAAGAAGATAAAAATAAAATAAAGTAAGAAAACTTTCCTAGATGAATATTTATAGGTATATAACTTACAAAATGCTGAATATAGTTGTTATGTAGGTAGTATTTTCATTGTGTAGAACTTAAGATACCTATCTGTTAATTTGGATTTAAATGATGATAGTGATTGACGGTTCCTGACATGACTGGGAAATGCGTTCCACGCTCTAGTCACAGATACGGTGTAAGATTCAGAGTATAAACATGTCCTGTATCGAAAGTAAATATTTACTGTTGTAATAAAAAATACAAGCTCTATTCATGGAAATTTCATTAAATCCTGACAATTAATTTTAATTATGTAAGCAAAACGACCTGTACAATATCATCATAGATATCAATTATTAGGCATTCTGATTCGGTCTTAGAATAATTGTTCACCTGAACTCTTCAAAGGATGGCCTATATTCCTTACTCCTTATTAATTACCTGTGGTGTAGAGAATCTTTTGCTATCCTCCGAGTGTACCGTTCATTAGATGTGATCTCTCCACTTTGTCCTATATTTTTTAACTATAAATGTAATTGATTATTATAGATATTGAACTCATCTTTGTTACCATTTGTCGTGTAATGTTTTATAACCTACAAATCGGAAAAAACCTGATTATTCTTTTTGTCTTAACCGATCTTTTAAGGTCGAACATTCACTTCATATAATAGCGAAGGCAATGCAATTAGGCCTACTTTATACATTTTAATATTTTTTTATACGTTATGTTTTAATGGTCTTTGTAGTTCCACAAAACCATTAAATCTATTTAGTTTTATTCGGACGTCTTCAGATTTTCTTTATCATAAATTATAACCTAGCTATTTGAATAATTTAATTATTTAACGATTTTATACTTATTACAATTTTAGCTCTTCTGGTTGTAGTCCTTTTAATGTCATTACGTCATTACTTTAGTTTTATTTGCCGAAATAATGTATTTTGTATTTATGAGCAACCTGGCTTAGCTTATGGGTTGCTTCTTGGACTTCATTTTCTTTTCTCCTTATAATAATCTAATCATCAACAATGAGAAATGTAATAATTACATTGTTATGGATAGCTTATGTCCGCCGGCCATTAAGCTACGGATTCGATTATACAGTCACTTAGATAATAGTTAAGACATTTTTTTATTCAATGCCCCAGAAAGTCATTGCGACATTTCTAGTGTTCTCTCCTGGCATTGGCTTAATTGTAACCCACTTCTGAAGTTGGGACGCCTAGAAGACGGAGTTACCACGATGGATATGAGTGATAAATGATAAATGAAGCGCCAGGAGAGTTTTAACCTAAACTTAACCTAAAGTTCAGACCATGGGCAACCACAGAATGATTCCCTATGGTTTGACCGGGAATCGAACCCGGGACCTCATGAACAGTAGCCAGAAACACTGACCACTAACCCATGAGGCTGGTCATAGTTAAAACTATTACATGTACAATAATTTGACAAATGTATTATAGAAATAGTAAGCTAATAATTTGTATTATTTTGTTTCAGGTAAGTCTCTTAAGCCGAAGTGTGTTCATGAGCTATTCAACGTACAGTGGAGGTAAGAATAATATTTAATGAAACTGTATATCCCATGCACTGTAATATTCACAAAAATGGACACAACTTTCAGAAAGACATTATTTAAACCGCAGTAAAATAAATTAGTAAAAAGTAAACATTCTACTCGTATCTTGTGTAATACAAAGTCGAAGGATGAGACGAGATGCAGCACCTAATTGAAGGTCTGTAATATACGAAGATGCCAGGGCAAATCCCGAAGTTCTGCGCCAAAGCATGATGCCTTCAACCGCTCGGTCGCGAGACTTTTTTACATCCCTTCAATTCTCAGAACAACTCAAGTTTGCTAAGAATTTTCCCATAAATATGTGTTCTATCATAAATTAGTACCTTTATAACAAATATGGAAACTAATTAATTTCCATCCATTCATGCTCAACCTGAATGTTTAACATTCTGTCTTCACTAAAGACGTGTACATTTTCTGATAATTGCTGCAGCTGCCTTCACTTTTGAATAAGCTAAATCGGATTCCAGTGATTCAAATGCCGAGGTCCTAGACCTATAAACAGGGGTCTATAAACGCGATTATAGGCCTAAGTGTGATTAATGCAGCTTGAATGGAGTCGTTATGAAATTCAGAAGTTTTTAATGTTTGACTTAACAATACTGAAATAATGATTTAGAGCAATGCATGCATTAAATGAAATATGTAAATTATACGATCTAAAAATTTCTGTAAGGAAAACGAAGACCATGGCTTTTAGAGGAAGAGATCCAGTGAGAACCAAAATTATTTTAGAAAATCAAAGTATAGAACAGGTGTCCTAGTTTCAAATATTTGGGCTGTGATGTTGGCTACAATGTGGAAAGAGATATTGACTCCAAAATAAATAAATTTCAGACGGTGTGTGGAACAATACAGAGAACATTCAAAATAAAATTAGAAAAGAAACCAAGATAAAAATGTATAATGTTATGGCGGTTCCCACAATATTGTATGGATGTGAAACTTGGGCTCCAGTGAAAAGACAGAAGGATAGAATACAGACGGCAGAGATGCGGTTCCTAAGACAAGTAAAAGGATGTACAAGACTTGATAGAATAAGAAATGAGGATATAAGAGAAGAATTGAAAGTACAGCCTTTGGTTGGATAAAGTCACGAATTACAGACAGAAATGGATTGATCACATGGATGGAATGAGCAAGGAGAGATATCCATTGTTAGCCAGAAATTATCAAGCAAGAGGAAGGCGTGATGTTGGAAGACCTAGAAGACGTTGGGCTGATGCAATATGAAGTCGGAACGGGCAATTGCCTAATCCTTGGAGTGATGATGATGATGATGATGATTTAGAGACTTTTCTTGAAGGTTATAATGACACCCTTGTTTATTGTCCTTCAATTATGTTTTATTGTAAAGTGGAATTCTTTCGCCATAATATGAAAGTAAACCTTTACAAGCACATTATGATGAGGTCATCAAACAAGTAATTTTTTGTTAGACAAGAAACTATATAATTTGGAGGTCATGGGTGATAGATAGTTGCTTATCGTTATTCATAAATAAAATATTCAACAAGATGATACACTGCTTTCTTGGTGGAACGAGTTGTAATATATTCTTCAGCTCTTCTTTACACACATGTATCGTATATCACTTCTACAGTATTATTTATGGGAAATGTTATAAGACGAATTTAAATCGTTTATTTTATTTATTTAAATATATCATTGACTTCTAGTGTTTAGGCCTCTTTGCCCTTTTCAGCTTAGAGTAAATCTCTCCAAATATTTCTAGAATATCCAACTTTTTTTTTCTTTTTGTCATATAGTGGAGTAATTTTTAAATTAGTCTCTGACAGTATATTATAGTGACATGTCCTTCTGTCATATTTATGTCTTAAAACAGCCTAATAAATATTTAAAACATACATAAAAACACACATTTAATTATATTTTATTATACTAAATTAAAATATTTACCAAAAATCATATATTTTCGGAAAAATTGCAAAAATAAATGACATAATTCATGAACGG
Organism: Diploptera punctata; assembly: GCA_030220185.1. NCBI lineage: Eukaryota > Metazoa > Arthropoda > Insecta > Blattodea > Blaberidae > Diploptera > Diploptera punctata. Next base: position 1,669,647 of record JASPKZ010006073.1, on the reverse strand, counting down.
TCAACCATCCCAATGCAATGGGAAATAATTAACATTCAAGAATGGTCACCCATACCAGCGCAATGGGATATAATTAAGAAAAATACACTACAACTAATAAATAAACATAATAAACCTAATTAGATCACACACGAGCCAATCATCTGGAGCCCAAATATGCTACTGGACACAGCCATGGAAAGAGCAAATGGCATAAATATAAACACAAATATTAATTAACATAACAATATTATATTTTTCAAACTTTCAAAGTGTTTTATAACACTTCAAAACTCATCACATGGGGTTAATGGGCTCGGCCTTCGTACCCATGTCGACAAAATTTAGTGTCGACAGAACTGCATAGTAGCCGCCATAAAAAAGCCGCATTCTATGCAGACTTGTTCGTTCGTTCATGACTTAACGAACATTGATTCTGATTATGATTCTGTCTGTTCATATCGTGGAGTTTATGCTTGACTATATTGATTAACTAGTAGTGTGTGTCTGCTATTAGTCCAAGGAATCTATATTTTGCTGCTTCAATTCTTGAAATTTCTCTTGCTTCTAAAAGCGATATTTCTCAAAGTTAACGTCATTAAAAATGATGGCATAATAAATATGCCTTCAGATGTAATCCATAATGACTTACAATTGGCAATTGCAATAAAACTGGACAAAACACAGAATGAGTAATGTGAGATTACTCAACGAAATTTATGTTTACAATCTCAGTAGGGAAATACCTCTCGACAAATATTACAAGAACATTAAGACATAATTAGAACACAGTCCGCCGTGCTAGCTAAGATGGTAGGATGCCTGCCTCCTTACTTGTAAATCCGAGTTCGATACCCAGCAGAATTGAACATTAAAATGTAAAATTAATTTTATCTAATTAATTAAATTGTAAAATGTTCATATTGAAGGCAAGGAAAGATAATGGTGTACAATTTTTAACCTATGATGTCCATCAGATTCCTCCATTAATTTTCAAATCCCTCTGCAGTACATATGTTGATAAGTCATATGATAATGTTGATAACAATTCGTCCGTCGGATGGGGACATTAAACCTGGTGACCCCTTGGTGCTTTTCGACAGGCATAGACTACGTGTCGGCACCACATTTTACCTTCTCCCTTTTTTCATCATCAATCATCATACAAACAATTTTACATTACATACATCACATATGCATACACTCTTACTACACTTTTCTCCGAGGTTAAATAAATATACAGTTAGTGCAGAAAGTATTGATACACTTAAAAATAACACAGACAGAAATAAATAATTTCATTATTTCTTCACTATATAAAAAAAATACACATTTATATTGAACCCTATGAAGTTAAATGCACTTAGTTTCCTCTGTTTAAACATGGCAATTAACGAGTAAAAAATAATTTGTACATGAAGAACAAACATTAACAAACAAAAGGTGTTGATACAGTACTAATATTTCGTCAACAGAATGTTCACATGAAGTCGAGTGGGGATGGATCTGGTAGCGTTGTTATTCACTCTAGCCTTGAGTACTTAGCCGTGTAGTTGTGTGAGTCTGGCTGCAGATTAACACTGGAATGTAGCGCAAATGTAGAAGCACTACTGTAGAAAGAAGGGAATTAATTATTGGTTTGCATAATCAGTGTAAATTAAATTAGTGAAATAATTGGAAGACCAAGACCAAGCATTCAGCATACAATTGATAGAGTTGGCGAACGAAAATCTTTCGAAAATAGTCACCGATCAGGTAGTCCTAGAAAACTGTATGTTAACGTTGATAAAGCATTAATGAGAAAAGAAAAGCAAAAACCTAAAAGTAGTGCCCCTAAATTAGCAGCTAGTATCAAAACTTACTTTAATATTAGAATTTCTGCTAGCAGTGTTCGTAACTGTCTATGGGCTAATGAAATACATGGGAAAACAGCCCGTAGAAAATGCTTAGTAAGTGAAAAAAACTGAAAAAAAATTTTGAACTTCGCCAAAAACAGCCCCAAGAATTTTGTAAAAAAGTAATTTATACTGACGAGCCTAAAATCAAAATTTCCTCTTCAGGTGGAAGACGAAAAGTCTGGAGGAATCAAAATACAGAGCTACAAAAGTAAAATCTCGAACCCACTGTGAAACATATTGGTGTTCTTTATTACTATGGGGATACATGTGTACCTCTGCTTGCATTTTATCGATGGTGTGATGGATCACAAACACTATATGTACATACTGAAAACCAATCTTCATTCCTCTGCAGAGGAAATTTGGATTAAACAAGATATTGTATTTATGCAATGATCCAAGTACACCTGTTTCAATACGCGTTTATGGATTTTGTATAACACACCAAAGTACATGGAAACGCCTCCACAGTCTCCGGACATGAACTCCATTGAGAATTTATGGGAACATCTGAAAACAAGAATTATTTCAAGGCAGGTTTACAACAAGCAAGACCTGAGAAACGCTTTGGAAGAAGAATGGAGAAATATACCTTCTTCAGTAACTTCAAATGTAGTCGGATAGATGCCACGTCGTCCTCAATCCATCTTGGAATCAAAACGGCTCCCAACTAAGCATTGAACTCAAAAAGTAAAGACTCACAACAGCCATAACATGATACAGTATCAATACTTTTTGTGTGTTAATTTTTGTTGTTCGTGTATAATTTTTTTTACTCGTTAATTGTTATGTTAAAATAGAGGAATCTGCGTTTATTTAACTTTATAGAGTGCAATGTAAAGGTGTATAATTGTGGGTTTGTATATCGTGAAGAAATAATTAAATTATTTATTTCTCTCTGCGATATTTTTAAGGGTATCAATACTTTCAGCACTAACTGTACATTTATCCTGCAAAAAGTGACTAGACAAAAAAAACGTTTAAATATCAATTTTATTAATTAAATAAAAATAAAACTTAGTTTTATTTGATTTTCATATGTATTAAGATATGATTCAGTGCACCGAAACAATTTTCACTGAATTATATCTTAATAAATGTGAAAATCAAATAAAACTAAGTTTTTATTTTTATTTAATTAGTAAATATGGATTTTCGTCAAGTAAACACCACTCAATTGATTATTTAATATCAATTTTGTTTACCTAAAATATTTATTTAACTTCACTATTTCTTAGCGCTATAATTTTCTAAATATTTAAAGTAAACAAATCTGGAAATAAATTATATTAGAATAGAGGAATGTAGAAAGAATGTTTTGAAATACTGCGCATTTAATAAAGACATCGGTTAGAGCTCTAAGCTATAAGAAAGACCGCCCAAGTATACGTGTCTATTATCTAATATTTACTGTGTCACGCAATGCTGAAATCTTAGCTAGACCACCTGTCAAATATATTATTGCTATCCAGATACAGTTCTAGTATAACGTTATACAATATGCCCTACATTAATATGATATAGATATGTTAGATAACATACCATCTAATAAATATGAGTAATTGAATTTGATATGTAAAATTGAATTAAATCAACTAACTCGCTGGTACTACAGAACCCGGAAGTTCATGTCCGCTCAGACAAAAATTCTCCATACATCTCTATCTTAAACTAACATTTTCAAACAATTCACCTCCCTCTCACTAAGTTCCTGTTATTCTCCCACCTCATCATCAGCATCATCTTCTTCTTCTTCTTCTTCTTCTTCTTCTTCTTCACTTCACGCGGTAGGCAAAAATTGCCTATTCCGCCTCATAGTTGTTATATCCATCTTTTCACTGGCCTTTCTACATTCCATGAACCTCTTGGCTTGTAGTTGAATGCTGCTCTTGGTAATCTTGTTACATTCATTCTTTCCACATGTGTAAACCATTCCTCTCTATATTCTCTGATTTTCTCATTCAATGGATATATATTTAACTCTGTTCTTATATCTTCATTCTTTATCCGATCCAATCTTGTATAGACTTTTGTTTTTCTAAGGAAGTTCATTTCTGAGCTTTGTATTCTACTTTGTAATTTTTTGGACATTACCCAAGTTTCGCTCCCATAAAGTAATGCAGGAACTGACAATGTGTTATAAAACTTCAATCTAGTATCTCTTCTTGTTTTGTTCTTTAATGTTTTGTGTATAGTTCCACATATCATTTGAAATTTCGACAGTTTCATATTTATCTCTCTTTCAGTTTTTGTGTTTATAGTAAAATTACAACCCAAATAATTAAAATTTGTTACTTGTCCCACCTCATTATTTCCCTAATTACGGACGCTTCTCCTATTGTTTACCAACAAGAATTTTTCATATTTCTATTCCGTTTCCCTAGCGTGTCACATGTTACACACATATTTGTACTTTTTTATAGTAGTTATGACAATATAAACGAAAATGTACTTACAGATTGGATAAGACTTTATCACGGCTATCGTTATGTGTATAATGTATCATATTTATATTATTATATTATTATTATTATTATTATTATTATTATTATTATTATTATTGTTGTTGTTATTATCATAAGTATTGCCACGAGTGATTTACAAATTATCGATAAATTCACGACTCGCGAAGTGAGGAGTGAATTTATCTAGATAATTTGGAAATCAAGAGTGGCATTTGTTAGGACTATTTAACGAATAAAATTGAGCTGTTTACTCACAAATCATTATTTAACTATAGTTATTTTAAAATATTTATATATTTAATGTAAACGGCGATGTTTACAAATGAGAAACGATAGGTACGCTTCTACTGCTTCTTTTGTTTATCACTGCAACCAGATCATACTATTTATTGCCAAAGGAACGCAATATTGTAAGGAGGAGCTTTCTTTAATATGGTAATTATAACACTGATAAATATTTGGTGAAACACGACTCTGATTGGTTTGTAAAACAGAAATCATTGAAACGTGATTGGTCATTGACTCCCATTTGGGGCATGAGTTAAATAGTCCTATAAAATGTTGTTTGTACATGAAATTTACATTGCTACATCTAATGTATCTTTAACTGTTTATAATTAGTATAGTGTATATCTATATTTGTCAAATATTTATTTGTATTTGTGCTGGTTGAGTAGAAGAGAAGGCCTTATGGCCTTAACTCTGCCAGAATAAATAAAGTATTATTATTATTATTATTATTATTATTATTATTATTATTATTATTATATTAAAATAATTTTTCGGGATTCTTGGCCGTGTCTTATAGTATTGTCTTTTCGATGTTTCATCACCTTCTGTGGATGACATCTTCACGAGATTTTGCTTGTGTCTTCAGGAGATTTTGCTTCTGTAGATTTTCGTACTAACTGTTATAATTAGTTGTTAATAATTACGATAAAATCACACAAGTTAACAACTAATTAACAGTTACTACGAAAATCTACACAAGCAAAATTTCCTGAAGACGTCCACCCACATAGGTGAAAGAAACGTCGAGAAGACAATTCTACAAGATTATTTAACATTTGCCAATACTGCTATTTTAACACAGTTCCAATAGTGGATGATATTATAATATTATAATGATATTGTGAAAAGAAAAATTAATGTCTGAACCAGGAATCGAACCGTGGACCTCTAGTTCTCCAGACTAGTGTGCCATGTCTAGAATGGTGTAGTGGGCTGCACACTAGTCTGGAGAACTAGAGGTCCACGGTTCGATTCCTGGTTCAGACATTAATTTTTTCTTTTCACAATATCATTTTCATCATCATCATCATCCGGTATCATGGCAGCTGCCGCCGTCTTCCGGAAACTAAAAGCCATTCCTCTCTTCCATCCATTAATCTTCCTCCAATCCTCTGATATTCATAGCTGCTTGTACCCCTTCTATCCAAGTTTTCTTCGGTCTTCCTCTCTCAACATCATTATAATATTATAATACTACAAGACACGGCCAAGAATCCCGATTAGGTATTTTAATATACTTACCGATTGCTTGTGAGATGAAGCTAAATTGGGACCAAATACATAACACGATTTCTCTATGTGCTGATAGGTTTATAGGCAGTCTACACCTTCATTTTTCTTAGTTACCAGATGAAGGAAAACATCTAAAAAATCATCTACTTGAGATGTATATCGAAATTTGATTGATTCCCGTTCACCCCGCTCAAAACATGGATACTTCTAGTGGGATGTTTCGTAACCAGAATAATTTAGTACGCTTATTTCCCTTGTGATGCCAGTAAGTGATATTCGATTTGTACATTGCCTCGAGGAGATATCTAGTAGAAAATTAAGGCATTGCTTGGATGGAGGAACATCGGTTAAATTTTGCTGTGAGACATTTTTTTATTCAGGCTTGAGGTTCTTTTGGGAGCCTAAAAATCTGCTGTTTGGTCCCTCCCAGAGGACTTGTTCCTTGGATTTTTTCATTCTAAAAATTCCATCGGCCCCGGTTTAGAGGCAAGGAACATGACCACTGGACCACTCCGGCCGACCAATTTTTATCGTACTTTAGTATAATTATCAGATTCTGGACCAATTTTGCATTTTTCGTACTTTCAAAACACACAAAACTTGTTACAGATTGTGAAAATTGAAATTACAAGAGTACAAGCCCTTACAAGCATTTCGCGTTATAGCACATAGCATTTTCGAAAAATCCTCACTCCTACCATCATTACTTTAATTTTAATTGTATTTAATCTGATTGTATTATTAGACATTATTTTCATTATTATTCAATTTGACATATAATTAATTGTTTAGTATGTACTATTATTGCAATTTTTTTAAATGTAACACATATGTTTTGTCCTGGTGAGTGCAAGAGAAGCCCACATGGCCTTGGGGTCAGGCGGCTCGGGCACCAGGCTAAATAAATCTATTCATCTATTGTATAATGTTGAGTGATTCCGGGTTATGTGGCCGTGGTCCATAGTTGGTCACATAACCCGGAATCACTCAACATTATGATTACCGGCCGTGAAAGCCTGCATTCAACTATTCTATTGTATATCCACGCTTTGATATGATAGGGCTTGGTGATTTAAGAATTAAGTAACTTCATTCTGGTCTCGGAGCCCAGGTCGGATCGTGGGTTTGAACTCTGTCGGGATCAATGGATGTTTTTAGAATAGAAAAATCCAAAGGATAAATCGTCCGGTATGAACTTTAAACCGTGAGTCCCAAGTCTGAAGATTTTCGGTCTCATAAAATAACCTGAAGCCTAAATTAGAGCCTCTGGGTAAAATTTAATCGGGTATTTCCCATCCAAATAAAACCTTAGTTGCCTATTAAGTGTCTCCTGCCGATGAACTGCCTTCTGTACGGTAATGTGGATAACTAAATTAGCCTGCAAGAACCACCCTGCTCCACATGGGGTATATAGCCTACAGTTGATAGATTCTGTAATATGTGACAGTTTACTTCCCCAAGTTTGTAATTAAACTTTTATGACATATATGAGTTAAAAATCCTTCGAATAATTAAACGGTTTCAGCTTTCGTGTTATTGGCGATATTAAGTCATGACGCAAATTGCAGGTCAAATTCCTTAGTGGGAACCAATCATAATATTTTCTGTGTGTGCTCCTCCTTTCCCTGAAGCCAAGTGTTAACTTTCTTGTGCGGGGAATTCAGACCACCGCCATATTGGGAAATAGTGCCCTGATAATTATCATCTTCAGCAGTTACCATACAAAGCACCGGAGGTAAAGAAATATGAAATATTTTATCACTCATAAAGTTATGTTTTTTTCCATCTCTGTAAGAGTAAAATTCGGCTGTATTAAATAAATGCGAAATTAGGAACATATCTCTTTAATTACCGCTTTAATCTACACTTAATTTTATGAAGATTCAAATTGCCGATAATTACGCATAAATATAAAAATGTGATATTTGTGCCTTAAACATTTGTACAAATATTTGTTACAATTAAGACATTATAATCGAAAAATCGTTAATTATATCGTTCCATGTCATATTAATGTGTGTGTATATATATTATAAATGAATGTTTAAAAATTAATATATAATTATGGAATATTCACCTGAAAGGTCCGTCTCCTCAACTTAATTATCATTTAACTGTAGCGCTTTCGGGACTTGTCCCATCATCGGCAGGATTCAAAACTGGTGTTTCACTGAAGAAACACCAGTGAAACACCAGTTTTGAATCCTGCCGATGATGGGACAAGTCCCGAAAGCGCTACAGTTAAATGATAATTAAGTCGAGGAGACGGACCTTTCAGGTGAATATTCCATAATTATATATTAATTTTGAATAATACCTCAACGGAACACATCATGAATATTATAAAAGTTGAAATGAATGTTTGTTTGTTCGTACTTTATGCGCGGCCATACCGTTGATCCGATTGTGATGGGGTTTTTTTGCAAAATGTTCAGATGATTCCCGGGATGAACATAGGCTATAAGAGAGGTGAGATACAAGATTAAAAAGCACCATTTATAATGAAAGTCCCTTTTTTACCCTTAAATGGCTTAGCGCTGCCTAAACCATAACAAATACACAAAAATTAATGTACACAGAATTGAATATCTCAAAAAACTCTACAAAAAAAGTCCGCGACAGCATATGTTTATCTTTTATAGATAACACAACAATAGCCACTTTTGTCTTTTATTGATGCCAAGGAGATTGAGATAAGTAGATTCCCGGGCAAGCATGTGCTGCCATACCGTTCATCCGATTGTCATGGGGCTTTTTGCAAAATGTTCAGGATTTTCCCGGGAATATTATAGGTTATAAGAGAGTTTTAATGCTCAAGCCCTTCGCCCTAAAAATCATCTTCTCTAGTGAAAAAAAAAAACGTGAAAAAATGTCGCTTTTTGTAAGCTTAAATGGCTTACGCTGCCTAAACCATAACAAATACACACAATTATTGTATACAGGATTGAATATCTCAAAAAAATCTACAGAAAAGTCCGCGACAGCATATGTTTATCTTTTAAGGATAACTCACAATAACCATTTTTGTCTTTCATTGAAGCCAAGACGATCGGGATAAGTAGATTCCCGGGCAAGCACAGCAGCGCAAGGCGGGTATTCTTTATGGATAACTCAAAATAACGAATTTTGTCTTTCAGCTCATTTATGCCAAGTAAATCGGGATGCGTAGATTCCCGGGCAACGCCTGTAATCAGCACGGGGTATCTAAAAATAATAACGATATAAAGTACCTTGGTCGAAAGACTGACGACCTTTCACCGTAAAAATACAACCGTCAAGAAATGCGGACATGGTTTCAACTGGGGTAAAATTCTCCAGAGGTCAAATAGTCCCCCATTCGGTTCTCCGGGCGGGGACTACTTCGGGGAACCCATGCCAAAGGCTCAAACAAAGGGACATGTTCCTAGGAACATGGAATGTTAGGACTTTATACAATAGCGGGGCACTAGAGATATTAACGCGAGAATTGGATAAATCTCCCTTGGATATAGTCGCTATACAGGAAGTTAGGTGGCCAGGAGAAGGTAGTCAGGAATCAGGAAGCTTTGCATTATACTACGGGGGTGCAGAAAGACCTGCATTTGGAACGGGTTTTTTAGTCAGAAGGAGGATCCTATCCGCTATCCGAGATATTAAGTTTGTTAGTGATAGGATATCATACATAATTCTAAAGGGTAAACGACATGATTTTGTAATTGTAAATGTACATGCCCCCACAGAAGATAAAGATGACAAGATCAAGGATGAGCTCTATGAAGAATTAGAATGCTTATTTGATAGCCTTTCACGATATCATATGAAAATTGTCTTAGGAGATTTTTAATGCAAAAGTGGGGCGGGAAGATATATTCAAACCAACAATAGGCAAATTCAGTCTTCATGAAGATAGTAACGACAATGGGGTTAGATTAGTCACCTTCGCTACATCAAAGAATCTCATTGTTAAGAGCACAGCATTTCAGCATAAGGATATTCATAAATAAACCTGGACATCTCCAGATGGCGAAACTCGGAACCAGATAGAGCATGTATTAGTGGACAAACGCTGGCACAGTAGCATCATCGATGTTAGATCAGTTAGAGGTGCAGACAGCAATTCGGATCATCATCAGGTCAGGGTGAAAATCAGAAAACAGCTATCGCTAATGAGAGGAACAAACGCTAAAGATGATTCTGTAAAATTTGAATTAAAAAACTTGAAAAACGATGAAATGCGGCAAGAATACCAAATCAAAATAGCTAATAGATTTGAAGTACTGGAATCTTCACATGACAATGTGGCAAACGAAGAAGAAACTGATATAAATAAAGAATGGGAGGCTATAAGAGATACTATTAAATTGTCAGCATCAGAAAGCATTGGCTGTTTAAAAAAGAGGCAAAACAAGAAATGGTTTGATGAGGAATGTGTCGACATTGTAAAGAAAAGAAAGCTAGCAAAAATGAAATGGTTGCACGAGCCAAATGAGGTAAATTTAGAGCAATTGGGTAGTGTTAGACGGGAAACCACCAAGTTACTAAAGAGTAAAAAGAGGGAATATTTGAGAGAGAAGATTAATGATCTTGAAATGAATGCAAAAAATAGGAACATTAGAGAATTATATCAGGGAATTAGTATAGAGAAGAAAGGGTTTCAGGCTAGAACAAACATAATTCGGAATGAAAATGGGGATATGATTGCAGATTCTAGGAGTATATTAAATAGATGGAAAGGTTACTTTAATCAGCTATTAAATGTACATACAGAACAGGACATTGAGGAGGATAAGTTACAGACAGCAGAAATGCTAGTCGCAGAACCAAGTGCATTAGAGGTTGAAATGGCGATTGAAAAATTGAAGATGTATAAAGCATCAGGTTCAGATGAGATCCCAGCAGAACTGATAAAATCAGGGGAGAAAAATTGATGGACAAGATACGCTGGTTGCTTAGTATGATTTGGGAAAAAGAAGCTCTTCCAGATGAATGGAAGGAATCAATTATCATACCAATTTATAAGAAAGGAGATAAAACTGATTGCAACAACTACAGGGGCATCTCATTACTTTCAACTTCGTACAAAATTCTAACAAATATATTAGTAAGCAGACTTACTCCCTATATTGATGACATTCTAGGAGATCACCAATGTGCATTTAGAAGAAACAGGTCTACAACAGATCAGATTTTCAGTTTAAGACAGATTTTAGAGAAGAAATGGGAATATAATGGTACTGTACATCAACTATATGTAGACTTCAAAAAAGCATATGATTCAATTAAGAGGGAGAAGTTATATAGTATCCTGCTGGAGTTTGGAATTCCTAAAAAGTTAGTTAGACTTATACGAATGTGTCTAAATGGCACAAAGAGTAGGGTGCGTGTAGGCAAACAGTTTTCAGACACTTTTGAAATCCAGAATGGGTTGAAGCAAGGAGATGCACTATCTCCTCTACTATTTAATTTTGTACTAGAGCATGCCATTAAATCTTTAGAGAATGAGGAAGGCTTACAACTCAATGGTATTAATAAGCTGTTAGTTTATGCTGATGATGTTGTACTACTGGCCGATAGCGAGGAGATACTAAAGGCCAACACGCACACACTATTGAGTAACACTAAGAAATTAGGACTGGAAATAAATATCAGTAAAACTAAATATATGGTCACACGTAGAAATTCAGTATATAATGGAAATGGACAGCTAATGACAAATGAGGGAAATTTTGAGGAAGTGGCTGAATTCAAATACCTAGGAACAATAATCACAAATAGGAATGAGATGCAAAAAGAAATTAAACATAGGCTCAATTCTGGAAATGCGTGCTATTATGCATTGCAGAGACTTTTGATGTCCCAACTCCTTTCAAAAAACGTTAAGCTGAAAATATATAAAACTATTATTCTACCAGTTATATTATATGGATGCGAAACCTGGACTCTTACTTTAAGGGAGAAAGGAGATTACGAGTATTTGAGAATAAAGTTCTTAGGAAAATTTTTGGACCAAAGAGAGATGAACAGACAGGTGAATGGAGAAGACTACATAACAATGAACTACATGGTCTTTATAGGAAGCCAGATATAATAAGAACAGTTAAGTCTCGTAGACTGCGATGGGCAGGACATGTTGCGCGTATGGGGAATGAAAGACGTGCATGGAAGCTTCTTGTAGGAAAGCCAGAGGGAAAACGCCCAGTTGGTAGACCAAGGATGAGGTGGGAGAACAACATTAACTATGATTTGAGGGAAGTAGATTATACAGGGAATGATTGGAAAGCATTGGCTGAGGATAGGGATGTATGGAGAGCTTATGTCCGCGCGGCCATGAACCTTCGGGTTCGATAGTGCCAGTGAGTTAGTTAGTTAGTTATAAATTTATATTTATTTTTCCTTTTACTTATTCATCTAAATACAAAAATACATAATTTATGTATTGTGTAGCAGCGCACGCCGGGTATTAGCTAGTATATAGCCTATATATATTATATATATATATATTACAGTATATATATATATCCCTTCCTTTCTCCCCCATCACTCTCTCCATCTCCTCTCCCTTTCCCATCTCTATCACTCACCTCTCTCTATTCCTCAATTTAACCTCTCCCTTTGTATGTTCCACATCTCTCAGGACTTACAGAAACATTGACCTGTGGAAACAGGATTTTTAATGCTGGATCGCATACAAACTTATTTGTCTGTAGAAGAACAAGGAGTCACCCTGATGTCACTGCAACATTACCCATACAGTGAGTTGTTCAGCTCAGCATGTAACAGTAATTCATTGTGGCATTTACTACGGAGGTGCAGAAAGACCTGAATTTGGAACGGGTTTTTTAGTCCGAAGGAGGATCCTATCCGCTATCTGAGATATTAAGTTTGTCAGTGATAGGATATCATGCATAATTCTAAAGGGTAAACTGCATGATTTTGTAATCGTAAATGTACATGTTCCCACAGAAGATAAAGATGACAAGCTCAAGGATGAGTTCTATGAAGAATTAGAACGTGTATTTGATAGACTTTCACGATATCATATGAAAATTGTCGTAGGAGATTTTAATGCAAAAGTGGCGCGGAAAGAGGTATTCAAACCAACAATAGGCAAACGCAGTCCTCATGAAGATAGTAACTACTACAATGAGGTTAGATTAGTCACCTTTGCCACATCAAAGAATCCCATTGGTAAGATTATACAGGGGATGATTGAAAAAACATTGGCCCAGGATAGGGATGTATGGAGAGCTTATGTCCGCGCGGCCATGAACCTACGGGTTAGATAGTGCCAATGAGTTAGTTATTTAGAGCATAGAGAGGCTAATAAGGTATAAAATAATTAATATAATATGTCTTCTTGCAATCGTTCAGTTTGATATCCTCATCCAATGAATGAAATCTAAGTGTCTCACTCAATATCTGTACAAAATTTGGTACAGGTATATTGATATGTCTATTGGATCTAGTTTTTTTACCATGTACTTTCAATCTTAGATTAAAATTGTCATAAGTAATGCCACGAGTGATTTCCAAATCTAGAGAATTTGGAAATCAAGAGTGGCATTTGTTAGGACTATTCAACGAATAAAATTAAGTTGTTTACTCACAAATCATTATTTAAATATAGTTATTTTAAAATATTTACATATTTAATGTAAACGGTGATGTTTGAAAACAAATGTGAAACGTTATGTTTCATTGTTCATCACTGCAACCTGATCATATTTATTGCCAAATAGAATCGCAATATTGTAAGAATGCACCCTAATGGAGAAAAAAGTAAACACATCATTAGAGGTTATTAATTAATTTCTGATTGTCCTATGATGTAAATATATCGATTATATTTTTATGCAATGTTAAATTCCTGGAAAATAATACGTTTAAGAAAGTGCAAGCACTGGGTTTTTATGGTATAATCAATTGCTACGAATGTTTTTCTGTCATATCTCGCAAGCAGAATCTGGTTACATTCGTGCACTATATACATTCTGGGAGCCACTTGATAAAATGAAAGCGATAAAATGAAAGTGATAAAATGGAGGTGAAAAAGACTGTGGTTGGTTCTAAATCAAAATTCATTGAAATATGATTGGTTATTGACTGTCATTTGGTACATGAGTTAAAAATTCTATAATAATTTGAATGTGAACAACTAAATCTAAAAGATGCTGATAAACAACGTTACAATTTTTGGTGCAATAAAATGATTAACAGTTAATTATAATCTTATTCTTCTTCTTCTTCTTCTTCTTCTTCTTGTATTCCCATGTTCCCCTTAACAGAGATTTAGGCGCTCTCCCCCTACAGGGAAGAATTTGAACCATACTAATTTAGTTACACTTGTTTTCGTATAGATGTCATTTGAGTGGCCCGTGGTCAGTATTCCGCCTCATACTGACATCTAGGAAACCAAGGTAGTACTAGGACCGGAAAATTCGGTAAATTTTGCTTAGAGGCCTTTTCATTCAGGTTTAAGGATCTTTTACGGGCCTGAAAATCTTCAGACTCGGGACCCACGGCTTAAAGTCCCTCCCGCAGGACTTGCTCCTTGCATTTTTCCATCCTAAAAAATCCATCGACCCCGGCCGGGTTTGAACCCGCGACCCTCGGGACCAGAGACAAGGAGCATAACCGCTAGTCCACCGCGGCCGATTATATTCTTATTAAGCGTACTAATTGGATATTCCATGAATGAAACAAATATTCTCTATTCATGAATCACAACTTTTATTTTTTTAATATTAATATATGCTAGGCCTACATTGCAATCTGTTAAGAAATATGAACAAAAAGTAATAATGATAAAAATTACCTAGTGCTTTGTATCATGAATAGCCTACTAGTTAATAATTCTCCATTAGCATTGATTATCAATATATTATCTACACCAAAATGCAGTCTATGAACCACCCAGAGGAAGAAATGGATGACGAACACATCAACAACTGTACAACCGTAAAGCAGGAAACTTCCAAAACTTCAAAGTACTGGAGAGCAAGACAGCTAATGACTTCAGCGTTAGATGCAGACACCAATTAGACACCAACCAATCAACCAACCAACCATTAGACCTAACATTGATTATTAAATCAGTGTATTAAATCCAGTGCCCATTTCTTTGAAGCGGATCACACTCATGACGTCATGAGTTCCGTCCGTTATAGTTAAGAATTATTTCAAATCGATTTGGGTGGTTATAAAGATGATTATGATATTCTCTGCCAATATGTTGCTAATATACCAAGGCATATGTTATCAGTGATTGGTTTTAGACTCAAATCGTTCTAGATTCTATCCAACTTTTAATAATTATGCCGGTATAGTAGTGGTTAAGGCACTGCGCTACAAGTCGGAAGGTCGATGGTTCAAGTCCCGCTGGGGTCAGAATTTTTAAACTGACCAAACCTTCTGGCGGCACTATGGCCCTGGGGTTGACTCAGCCTCTAACGGAAATGAATACCAGATGCTTGTTCTAGGGGTAAAGGCGGCCGTCACGCAGGGCTGACACCCGGCTCTCATCAAGTGCCGATTGTCTAGAAAAAGTGGGAGCCTTAACCTCCTACTCCCCAAGGGCCTCCCGAGTGGGATTACTTTACTTTACTTATTGTTGTAAACAGTAAGAATTCCGAAAACTTTATTAGAATCGCCGAAATTAAATACCTATACTATATAATATAGTATAATATAATATAATATAATATAATATAATATAATATAATATAATATAATATAATATAATATAATATAATATAAGATAATATAATATATATAATATAATATAATATAATAATATATTGAAGAGGAAAGGAAATCGAATAGACCTCATACCCGTTTAAGAATTTGAAAAAAAAATCTACAAATTTAGGATATGAATGGAATAAAGGAAGTATTTGAGGAATGTTAACTCGTGAAGAATATTGCGGTCCAAGATTGAGTGTTAAAAGACAGCTGCTTTCTGAATTTTAAACAATTACCAAGTCGGCAAATGTCATATCTTAATTTAACCATCATATCATTTGCGTTTACCTACTCGTACATTACATGCAAATTGACTTTATATATAAATTCGTTATTTCAGTTTGTCTTGCAACGTCCTTTATTTAAAGCAATCGTAAGTTGAGCTTCAAATAACTCCAAGGTTTTATATCTTCGTGAAGTGCATTGCAATAATGAGGCATTTTCTAAATATATCTACTCATTAAGGTACGGAATGTAATCTGAAGCAGATGTTAGTAAACATACCAAACAATTAAATAACTTTACCGTTGAGAATAAATCGTCCAACTTAAAAGTAGGAACAATCTTCTAACAAACAGTTTTCTCTGACTATTTAACTCATGACCTAAATGGGAGTCGATGACCAATCACGTTTCAATGAATTTTGTTTTACACCAATGATAGTTGAGTTTCACCTCGCTCTTCACCAGCTCCTGATTTTGTGATAAAGAAATATCCTCCTTTTTAATATTCTGAACATTATTTTGCAGTGACTGACTCTCCAACAAATACATTCTTCTTCTTCTTCTTCTTCTTCTTCTTCTTCACTTCACGGGCTAGGCAAAATGCCTGTTCCGCCTCGCAGTTGTTCTGTCCATCTTTTCACTGGCCCATTAAATCCGTCCGGCTGAACACTGTGAGAGAGATGAGTTTGGAAATTTTTACATGGTCGGGTTACCAGCCCAAGACGCACAACCACATTCCCTAGTGGATCGGGGATTTATTTCGGAGTTTCCTTCTCCTAGACGGGTTGCTAACCAAAGCTTTTGGAGTCCCATCTACCCCTTGTCTTGCAGGTTTCCTCTTCCGCCTTCTTTATCGTTGAGAACAATATTCTTCTTCCGCTTCTGAAGCCGTTGAGGTTCCTGCGTTGGAATTAGTTCGCTTCCCTTCTCCTCTTACTAGATAGCAAGCTAGTTAAAAACCAGACATCCCTATCTAGTCATCTGGGTCATTAGGTACTGAGCCACTCCACCACGACAAGGTCTAGCCCGTGGGGGGTTACATTGAATATAGCAAATAATGAACAGATTCCTTGGAACTACACATCTGATAATTGTGTGTTCAATAATTGTATTTTTAAATAATGATTTTACTCAGTTGTTTACTAAAAAAATGTTAATAACCTATAATGTTGGTTATAATATACAGTTTGATGTGTTTTACTTTTTATCAACTCTGGTGCTTTCTTACAATATTGTGATTCTATTTGGCAGTAAATAATATGATCAAGTTGGAGTGAACAAACAAATGAAACATAACCACACATTTCTCATTTGTTTTCAAACATCGAATATATACATATTTTAAAATAACAATATTTAAATAATGAATATTGCTTAAACAGCTTAATTTTATTCGATAAATAGTCCTGACAAATGCCACTCTTGATTCCCAAATCCTGTAGATAAATGCACGAGTGAATTTATCATTGATTTGGAAATCACTCATGACATTACTTATGATAAATAGTTTAACTAAAAAATATTAGTAACGTTTCACTACTCTAGGAAGCATAAGGCCTTAACGAATGCACGCCAGCGTATTTTTTCTTCCCCCCTCCAGTGCTTTATTTCTTTCGAACGTTTTCCTAATTCTTCTACCTTATTTCTTCTTGTTCTGCCGCCAGTAAGTTTAGGACAGTTTAAAAATCATAACATCGGGACTCGAACTCCGGATATTTCAGCTTCTAGCGTACTGCTTTAGCTATATACACTACGGCCTGCCTCCCAGGACATGTGATATTGTAAAATTACTTACAAAAGGAGTTAAAAGTAAGGAAAAGATAATAATAATAATAATAATAATAATAATAATAATAATAATAATAATAATAGCATTATTTTACCTGGCAGAGTTAAGGCCTCAAGTTCTTGTCAACCGCTCAACCAGATTAGAAAAAAAATTGTTATATCTAAATAATATTAAACAAAATTATTACATCATATTTCCACAATACGATTATTATTTACAATGCATTTTGATTTACTTCAGATTTAAGAAATGAAATATAAAATGTAGGCCCTACAAGATAGGCCCTATATAAAAAATCAGAAAAAAATACAGTAAAACGTGTTTAATCCGGGACGTGAATAATGCGGAAATCTGTCCAATGTGAACAAATTTATTGGTCCCGGCGAATTAATAGTAATTTTACATGTATTTATTTTGCATAAAACGGAATCTGTCCAACGCGGTAACGGAAGGATATTTATACACAATTCATGAAAAATGTTTATAAAGCGGAAAGACAGAAATATAAATTAGTTTCCATTTCATTGAATTTCCGTCATGTCAAAAAAGAATATGGAATGATTCTTGCCACCGGGTGAAGTAGAGATTCTACCTGTACCTGAAATTTTCTTTCGGCCTCACTGCACACCCGTTATGCGTAATACGGATTTCTGTCTTACAAACAATCATTGCACTATAAAATCTTAAATTAGTTTAAGTTCTGAGATAGATCTTTCACAGGTAGCGTTCTGAATTTACGAAAAAAAAAAGATGGCTAAAACGTATGTATCATTGTCATTAAACGTAAAAGTGAAAGTGATTGAAGATAAATCTTCAAATTTCCGGACCGATGCTCCAACATCAAGTTCGATCTATTGCTAAATCCTTAGGGAATAACGATTTCAAGGCATCTTCAGGTTGGCTGGACAGTTTTAAAGACGACACAGTGTAGTGTGGAATTAAATTTGCGGAGAATCAAAGATGTGGACGAAAGTGTAGTTAGTGAGCGTAAACCGAAACTGCATACTTTAATTTCAGGATACGCGCTTAAGAGACATTTTAACGCTGACGAAACGGGACTGTTTTTTCGCTCGTTGCCGCCGAAGTCGCCCATACGTACTATACTTCACTTTTCAAAGGTAGCGGAACTACAATTAATCCAAGGTTCATAAAAAGACATATACGGTACTCTATAATCTAAGATTTTTAATAAGTTTTATTTTTTATAAATTTTGTCTAATGTGGAAAGAAAAATTGGTCCCCATGCGATTCCGCTTTGAGCAAGTTTTACTGTACTATTAATGACATAGAATAAATTTAGATTTTGAGAAAAAATTAATTATTTAATAAGTAATTGTATAAGCATAACTTAAAAGTGTCAAGTGTGCGGCAACCCCTAATATTTTGAGGGAGGGAATTCCAGAAGCGGAGAGAAGCTACTGTGAAATAAACAGAATATGAAGAAATGTTGTACGGAGGATTGTTAAATAATTGACAAAGAGGAGTAGCTTCATGATTTTTTTCATTATGAAATTCTGAGGCAGTGTATATAGGTCTTATAGTAAGATGAAAAAGTAAAAGCAGAAAAATAAAATACGTAATCGAAATAGAAAAATTCTTAATATATTGAAAACTTGACTGTTCAATATAATCGGTCACAGTAACCATGAAGTATGCCAACTGATGATTGGTTAGAATCTGAATATTTTAACACCTTGAAACCTTTGTACATTTGAGGAGATTGTTGAAGATGTTCTGAAAGGAATGAGTTGTGTCACATATTGAAGAGGTTTTGGATGGCTGCTGAAGAGGCTCACCTTGACAATAAAGATGATAGCAGAGAGTGTAACTGTTTACAGTCCACTCCTACTGGAACCGCAAGCAATTTAATTTTCACTGCTGCTACTACGAGGTCTTGGCATTGAACATCATAAGTTTCTCACGAAATTCACTTGCTCGAGCTTGTAATTACATCACCACTAACTACTTGTATCGTGATTGATTTTTTTTGTAATTACTAGAACGTACATTTTTACTATAAATAAATCTTTCATGGAATCCTACACAGTTCATAGGTAATCTTCTTCTTCTTCACCCTTTCAAGCCTTAGGCCCATATACCTGTTATTATCTCACTGGTGAATTTTTTAACCAGGGCTGCCTTAGACGGCGCAGATATCTCTTCCCAGTTGGACAATAACGAAGCATGGCTTTGGGAACTTTATCAGAAACTCATCCGTGGCAAATGATTCATCCACTTGTTCTGATATTCATATGGGCTATGTACTTCATCTATTGTAAATTTACAAGTATTTGAGAATAAAAATTCTTAGGGAAATTTTTGGACCAAAGAGAGATAAACAGACAGGTGAAATGGAGAAGACTACAAAACAGTGAACTACATGGTCTTTATAGGAAGCCAGATATAATAAGAATAGTTAAGTCTCGTAGACTGCGATGAACAGGACATGTGGCACAAAATGGGGAATGAAAGAAGTGCATGGAAGCTTCTTGTACGAAAACCAGAGGGAAAAACGCCCAGTTGGTAGACCAAGAATGAGGTGGGAGAATAACATTAACCATGATTTGAGGGAAGTAGATTATACAGGGAAGTGAAATAGAAAACGATATTCATGGCAGACAAAAATTTGCATACAAAATTATAAAACTTTTAAATATATCAGAAAAGGATACTGCAAAAATATATGTTATTAATAAAGAAAGATGGATAGAACACTATAAAAATTTGTGCTGTAAAGGAGAAAAAGAAGAAGATGAAGAAAAACAATAATTATTTTCAGATAATGAAAAAGGAGAAATTCAAACTGATATGATTACATATGATGAACTTCAAGAATCCTTAAGAGAAACCAAACATAGAAAAGCTGCTGGTCCTGATCAGATAGATATGGAGCTTCTAAAATATGGTGGAACATTGCATTTATTTAATGAATGCTGGAGAAACTGCAGAATACCAGAAATTTTGAATATAGTTGAAGTCATATCGTTGTTTAAAAAAAGAGATAGAATAGACTGTAAAAATTATAGAGGAATTAGCCTACATAATTCAATTTATAAAATCTATGCAAAGATTATAAATAAAATACTTAAAATAATAGCAGAAGCAATACTAGAAAAAGAACAAAGTGGCACTAGAACGGATCGATCAACAACGGATAATTTATTCATATTACAACAAATATTCGAAAAAAGGAGAGAACATAACCTACAGACGCATGTTGCTTTTATTGATGTTGAAAAGGCATTCGATCATGTTGACAGAGATAAGTTATGGGAAATTATGGAAATACATGACTACCCCGCAAAATTAATTTATGTGATAAAAGTTTATATGTAAAATCTCAAATTATAATAAATCAAATACCGAAGCAATTTTAATAAATAGAGGTACAAGACAAGGGTGTAGTTTACCATCTAATCTTTTTAATTTATATATTAATGAAATCATCCAAAATTGGAAAAGTAATGTTAGTGTAGGTATAAGAATGGACCGTCTTAAAATATTAAATGTTTTAATGTATGCTGACGATGTGGTTATTATTCAAGAAAATGAAAATAATTTGCAGTACTCTTCACATCAATTAAATCAGTTATGCCAAGAATATAATTTTAAAATATCAAAAGAAAAAACCAAAATAATGGCATTTTGAGGAAATGAACATATAAGATCAAAAATAATAATGGACAACAAACCTCTGGAAACACGTAACAATTTTAATTATTTGGGTTGTAATTTTACTATAAACATAAAAACTGAAGGGGACATAAATATCAATCTGTCAAAATTTCAAATGATATGTGGAACTATACATAGAACATTAATGAACAAAACAAGAAGAGATGCTAGATTGAAGTTTTATAAAACATTGGCAGTTCCTACATTACTTTATGGGAGTGAAACTTGGGTAATGACCAAACATTACCAAGTAAAATACATATCGTAGAAATGAACTTCCTTAGAAGAACAAGACTGCACAAGAATGTATCGAATTAAGAATGAAGATGTAAGAACAGAGTTAAATATACATCCCTTGAATGGTAAAATCAAAGAATATAGAGAAAAATGGTTTAGACACGTAGAAAGAATGAATATAACAAGATTACCAAAAGCAGCATTTAACTACAAGCCAAGAGGTTCAAGGAATGTAGGAAGGCCAGTGAAAAGATGGACAGAACAACTGTGAGGCGGAACAGGCATTTTGCCTAGCCCGTGAAGTGTAGAAGAGAAGAAGAAGATTGGAAAACGTTAGCTCAGGATAGGGATTATGGAGAGCTTATGTCCGCGCGGCCATGAACCTACGGGTTCGATAGTACCAGTGAGTTAGTTAGTTAGTTAGTCTCTAAAAATAGGTCGTTAGTAGGATTCGAAAGTTTTGCCCTAAAAACTTGAATATATGTGAATCTTTGCCTGAATAGCTAAATATTAAGAAAGTATGTTGATTCAGTCCACAGTCGATATCTCGTGCCAGCGGTCACGCTTTCGATCACCAATCGGGAAAGTTTCCTGGGCGAGTACTTTTTTCGCGGTTTTTCCTCACCTGTAAGACAAATGTCAGGAAACTTTAAGCTACAAATGGTCCCAAACATTATCTGACCATCACAAACTTCCATGTCATATTGCCTTGTTTAATAAGAAAATATGAGTGAATGGTGTGTCTTGACACTCATCTCCATTACCTTGCATGGTCAAAAAGAGTGATAATGTAATCCAGATTTTCAAATCCTCTCCCGACAGGTCGTTTCCCTGTAAAGTCTGGGTGACGTGGGGCTCGTAAAAGTAGGCCTAGCTACAAGGGAGACATTAAATTAAGGTAAAGAAAATAACATATGTTAATTCAGTTTAAAATTATTTTAAAAAATAGATTCTGTGTAAATGATGTTTGTCTCTAAAATTTTAAGAACTGTTTAAACGTGCTTCAACATTACAGTTCACAACTGAGCAATTACCGGTGTGGTAAGCTTATAATAAATTACTGGAACATTTCTTAAGTAAAATTTATATTTATGGGGAGATTAATTTAAAGTGAAATGAAATATATTATAATGTAATATTCCACAATTTCTCAGCTCTATTGATTGAGGTCATATGTAAATATCAGCACTAATTATTTATTTGAGTAGCCTTTCTATACGCAGTATGTTCGCATGCCTTCTTGGCAGATTCAGTCCGCGCTAACTTCCAAGTTATTTATTAATGATCTAGAATGCAGTAAATCCACATTTGTTACGTCATTGAAGAATCCGTGAGATATCATTACGAATTGTACGTGATAGCTTCGAGTAAACTGTATCGATTATCTTTCACACCGAAAATTAATTTCTTAATCATTTTCTTCCCTACATGGTATCTTGTGGAAAGCAACGGGAAGCTACCACACCTATAATTCCCTAGTAAAGCTGCCAAAACATAGCATGAAAATGCTATGATTGCAGTCAAATACCTGCTTTCTGACAGAATTACTATGGATGGACATGGTATCTATACATTGTCGTGGTGGAATGGTTTGTGTGCTTAAATGACTCCGAGAGCTATGCCCACGGTTCGGCAGTAGCATTGCTGTCGAAAGATTTACCTATGCCAGACAGGTCGAAGACGATAAGTCAGATTAAAAAAAGTCGAAAGAGTGACGATCTTTTATCGCAAAAATACAATCGTCAAGAAACGGGGACATGGATTCTACTAGAATAAAAATTTTCTGGAGGTAAATAGTCCAACATTTGGATATCCGGACGGTAATATTTCAGCGAATCCATTGTAATGGAAAACGTTGGCTCAGGGATAGGGATGTATGGAGAGACTATGTCCGCGCGGCTATGAACCTGCGAGATCGATAGTGTCAATGAGCTATTTATAATTTTCTCAGGTATTAATAAGTGTTCTACTCTGACATTAGATACATGAGCTAATGATACTATTATCTGGATACCAAAACTGAATAATGTGATGTTAATGAATATAGTAATTAAAAGCTGAATAATCACTGCATTTTTCTCAACATTTATCTGTCTTTCTTTATCTTAGTTTAACATATCTCCCTTTGTGAATACTTTTAACATGATTCCCACCATTCGGGCCTTAAAGGGACACGACATGTCGGGAAAGGATTTGATCCATACTTTCTGATCACACAAAAGACATGAAGGGTCTCCCTGTGTGAGTGATCATGACCACCTCCGAGACAACGCGAACACTGAAGTCAAGCCACACTACTCTCTCATATGTTCATACTAAATATGTACTAAGCAAGAAGAATGTGATATGGATGATTTTGATGACTAGCTGATGTTCGGGGACTATTTGGCCCTTAAAGTTCCTTGATATTTGCATAACAGGTAAAACATCAAAACCCTCATCCTGGAACCAACCGGAGATCGAACCCGGGTCCGCTGCGTCTGAGATGGCAACATTATCACAAGACCATAGGGATGGACATTAATTTCTAATTTGACTATGCCACAAAACTATTTATGTTCAAATTAAAAAATTTTGTTTTTCCATATTAAATACGATGACTATTATTATTATTATTATTATTATTATTATATTATTATTATTATTATTATTATTATTATTATTATTATTATAACTGGTGTTTTCGGTTGTATACTATGTATTTTCTTATACGTTATACGTTCTTATAAAATCCAAGGGGCAAGTCCTCCGGAGGGACTTTAAGCCGTGGGTCCCGAGTCTGAAGATTTTCAGGCTCGTAAAATATATATATATATATATATATATATATATATATATATATATATGGACATACATATATATGATTGATTTTATTATTAATTTATATTTCGCAGTTTATTCACAATACAATGATTTTCCGTTATCTTAAAGAAATTTGCATTTTCCATTTCTAGCTTTCCTGAACCTCATTTGTAAGTTCCAGTTCACTGATACTTTTTCTAACCCCATCCATCCAACCCTCTTTAGGTCTTCTCCTTCTTTTTTTTTTCATCTATTCTCCGTTCCAATATCTTCTTATGGATTCTATCAGATGGTAATCTCTTTAGATATTTATACCAACTTATCCTTTTTCTCAAATATTGTCTCTAACACGTTTCTTTCAGCTTTCATCATAGTCATCTTCACTTCAAGACACAATATTAAAGATTCCAAGTTCTTTTCTGATTAATTAATTCCCTTTTTTTATCCCTTTGTGTGTCCTGCTCTTTATGTTAAGGATCTCATCTCGGCCGTTTCTATTTTTCGTTTGTCACTTCTGTTTTTCGTATGTCACTTCTGTTTAGTGCCCAGTTTTGCCACCGTACATATGCATTGGTTCAGCTTTTATCTTTATAAAATATCAACTTCGTATCCTTTCTAATTTTATATTTTAATGTTGTTTGTATGGTTCCACACATTTGATGAAATTTATAAAATTAATTTTGTAAACCTTCATCATAACAGTGGGATATCTCACGGCCTAAGTATTTAAAACTTTTAATTCAACTTTCACATTTTCCTAATTTTAACGTTTCTATTTTTTTCTAATCAAGACTTCCACGATGATATTTTCCACTAAATCCATATATGTTGCCAACAACTTATTAGCTATATATATATATATATATATATATATATATATATATATATATATATATAAATTATCCATTTATTTATTTTCCATTTTTTATTATTTTGTTATTTTTTAGAGTTTATTGCGTTGACACTTTTAACACGTTACGCTAGAGTCATTTACGTATTCATTTGTCACCTGGTCACTTTAAAGTAACGTGTAACAACAAACTGGTTTCACAAATGAGATCAGTATTTCAATGTCAATGTTGATACATAAGTTGAATATTCATACTAACAAATTAACCTTGAGATTATTGTCCTAAATATTTAATTAATGACGGCTTGTTTAATTTACCTTACTTCCTTCATTTTTTTACTTTCATTTTCTAAACTTTTCTCTAATTACATAATCAGTTACGATCTACTGTTAAGTTTTTTTCAGTAATAGTTTATCAAAAAAGTAACATTGTGGTGTATTGGCAGTAGATATGCACAGATATGTTTATTTCTTCTGTTTTCTCCATCGTGGTTTAACCTCTCACTTTATAGGTACTTCTATGTGCTCCTCGCCATCAGGGCCTTACAGTGACACGACCTGTGGTGAGAGGGATTTCAAACTTTGGACTCACACACACACACACACACACACACATTTTTGACTACACAAGGTCATGAAGGACCTCCCCGAATGAGTTATAAGACAACTCGAACGTTTAAAATGAAACACACCATTCACTCACACATTCATATTAAACATGGCGAGTATGATAATGATTATGATGGCCAAATGATATTCGGGGAATGTTTGGTCCTTAACGTTTCCTGACCTTTATGTTATGGATGAGGAAAACTCCCGAAAATACCATCGCTCAGAAACATTTTTCCGGCTGGGGTTCAAACCCGGTCCCCTACGTACGAGACTCCTATTTCAGCATTAGGAGGCTTGTTGCTAGTCTCTTTATGTCTATTTAGATATAATACTTTAATTGATAAAATAATTAATACTCAAAATATAATTACCTACAACACACTTAACTACACAAACACTCTTCTCCACTCCCTGTCTATATAATACAAATACACGCCATCTCATTAAGTGATCTACCGAAGTGGTGCGTAAATTTAAAATAATCACATTAACGTACCTATCCGCCTAGAACGGAACCCGAAGGACTAAAAGTATAATAAATTGTATTAGAATAGACACACACATGCACACACACACTTATACAAATATAGCTAGGGGCATGGAAATTTCTAAAAATTAGGGACGATCACGATAAGTGAATATGTCCAATGTGAAGACGAGATTCATATATTAGTTATTACCGGAAAGATTTCTAAATTCAAATCGTGAAAGATTGGCATGCTACGAGTTAATGGTAAATCCAGAAAATTGGATAAACTTGGGTATATTTCTGGACAAAACGCGGAAAATAAAAACAATCATTCATGAATAAATACATGTTATCAAAATGCAATACCATTAATTCTTCTTAATAATTCTACATGACTTAATTAATGTATAATGTTATTGTATTATTATGTAATTGTAGTATTATTGTGTTTTCTTTACGTAATTGTAATATTATTGTTTACATTTTGTTTTTCTTTATACTATTATCAAATATTACTTTGTTATAATGGAGTATTTGTGTAGTTAAGTCAACAGCCACTTACGGCTCACTGCCCGTGCGACCCATATTTGTAAATAACATTGTATATATCCTACTTTAGTCTAATAAAGTCCTATTACTACTACTACTACTACTGCTGCTACTACTACTGCTGCTGCTACTACTACTACAACAACTACTACTACTACTACTACTACTACTACAAAAATATAAACGAAGAATAATAGTCTTAAAGCAGCCTATCCAACGCGGCGCTTTTTGGCGCCCGCCGGGCATCGTGCCCAGTTTTGTTTAAAGCAGTTTGTGATAAATTGATAAGTTAATTGAACAATTCTGAATTTTAAACGTAAATGGAAACCAACTTCGGTTGACATTAGTGAGATTAGTGGGATCGATTGTGAAATATTTAGAAAGTATAATCTTCCAGAATTAGAAAGAAATGAAAATTTTAAATCTTCAAAAGACATGTCCTTAAAATCCTCGAATGCAACTTTCGGCAATTTCAAGACTCTAGTGGACAGGAATAAATATCCTAATGTCGTTAGTGTTGCTCTGCAAATTTATTCTTGTTTTGGTTCGACATACCTTTGCGAAGTCGCATTTTCATCTATGAGCATCAAAAATAAATACCGATCCTGCCTGACTGACTCGCATTTGGATGACGCCTGTTCCAGCTATAATTTTTTCATTACACTATTATTATTATTATTATTATTATTATTATTATTATTATTATTATTATTATTATATGTAGTAGTACTTAATTACTCTTACTCACTGGCACTATCAAACCCGTAGACATAAGTTCTCCATACATCCCTATCCTGAGCGAATGCTTTCCAATCATTCCCTGTATAATCTACTTCCCTCAAATCATAGTTAATGGTATTCTCCCACTTCATTCTTGGTCTACCAACTGGGCGTTTTCCCTCTGGCTTTCCTACAAGAAGCTTCCATGCAAGTCTTTCATTCCCCATACGTGCAACATGTCCTGCCCATCGCAGTCTACGAGACTTAACTGTTCTTATTATATCTGGCTTCTTATAAAGACCATGTAGTTCATTGTTATGTAAGTCTTCTCCATTCACCTGTCTGTTCATCTCTCTTTGGTCCAAAAATTTTCCTAAGTACTCTATTCTCAAATACTTGTAATCTCCTTTCCTCCCTTAAAGTAAGTGTCCATGTTTCGCACCCATATAAATATACTGGTAGAATAATAGTTTTATATATTTTCAGTTTAACGTTTTTTGAAAGAAGTTGGGACATCAAGAGTCTCTGCAATGCATAATAGCACGCATTTCCAGAATTGAGCCTATGTTTAATTTCTTTGTGCATCTCATTCCTATTTGTGATTATTGTTTGTTGTTGTAGTAGTAGTAGTCATAGTAGTAGGCTACGGTATGGCTGTGGCAGAATTAGTGATAATAGTATGGTGGTAGGGGAATTACTTGGCGCCGCGCTTCCATAGACATCAGTCAGATGTGCCCTACTACACAAGAAAGTTGGACAGCACTGGTCTAAATTTATAACAATTAAGATAATATTTATTGGCATTTTTCATAGGCCAGTGAGAATGCAATATTGGAATTAAATACTCAGCAAGCCATTCGCACGTAATAGTATATACAACTAAAGTAAAAAATATGTATATCTGAATCGGAATTTGAACCAAAGATAACTTATCCAGCATTATGCGCTGGCGTACCTATCAAATGTGCTACTCAGGCAATTTCATTTTTAAGGGGGGTAGAATTTAAGTTGGAATATATAATATGCAATTATCAATAATTGAATCCACGAGCAGATATTTCTCTACTGTAGATATACGGGGATTTCGGTAGAGAGAAATTTGTGTCTGCCTGGGATGTACAAGACATGTGGCACGAATGGGGATTGAAAGACGAGAAAGAAACCTCTTGTAGGAAAACCAGACGAAAAACGCCCAGTTCATAGATCAAAGATGAAGTAGGAGAATAACATTACAATGATTTGAAGGAAGTTGATTATACAGGGAATGATTAGAAAACATTAGCTCATGATAGGGTTGTATGGAGAGCCGTGCGGCCATGAGCCTACAGGTTCCATATTGCCAAATGAGTTAGTTATTGGATTGTCTCAGTAGAACATTTGGTTAGTACACCAGCGCGTAATGCTGGAAACATTGGGTTTAAATTCCGGTTCAGACATTTTTTTTTCTCTTCAGTTGTAGGGACAGATTGTATATTTTCTGTAATATGGGCATTTTGGGCTATCTGCTCAAATATATATAAAATGAAAGTGATATTGAACAAAACTAATTGCGCTTGCGTAAATTTGCACAATACAATGGAAATAACCACTTGTTCGAAGAGGTCCTAATCAAGTATGTACTCACGAGGGTCAAATACACACACAAGGAGTCATGTAGTAATGTCAGGACCCTGCCAAAATGGGTGGAGTCAGTGAAAGGATTGCCACTGTTTTCTCTCATCTCATCGTCTTCTTGTAGCGCCTTTATCGTTATTATACCTTAGCACACCATTATTAGACTCAGTGGGTCGCCTACAAACGTGTTTCCATTATACACTACATTCCTGTCTAAGAAACTGAATACAGTCGGTGATGGAAATGGGTGGATTCGACCACTCCCTCCTGTCTAATTTGTTTCCTTTGTATTAATTAATGTGCAATTTCTGAAATGGATACACCTAATATATTATTTGCAAAATGTAAATATGCGGTTTCGACATATAAATAATATTCTTGTTCGCAAAACTTCTCCATTATCAACTATCCAAAAGACCCTTTGATTTGAAAAATCGTATAAACTCATATATTTCTTTCCCACTGCTCTACTCCATGGCACGACAGGCCTAGAAGACCTGATCTACCAGCCGGTACAGCACTCATATGCAGATGCATTAATCACATAGATCATCCATTCAGAATAGAGGTAACATGTGGTCAGCATGTAGAGTCTCCCACTCATTATAGCTCTTTTTTTAGACCTGGAGCCACTGCATGTTTTAGCTACTGAAATTGCTCACGATGCTCAGTGGGCATCGGTCCCAAACTGCCCCATGGAGACTCGAATTAATGCAATCCTCGTAACTCTGTACAGAAGCATGATGCCTTAAACCACTCGGCTACGACGCGGGGCTTCTTTCTTTCTTTGCTTAGTTTAACCTCTGTCTTTGCAGGTACTTTTATATACCCCTCCCACCCGGGCCTTAGATAAACAAGATCTGTCGGGAGAGGATTTTCAAGTCCTAGAATATACACATACATTTTTGACCTCACAAGGACGCGGCAGGCCTCTCTGGATATGTAATTAACTCAAATTTAGGCCTATCTCCGAGGTAGCATGAACATTTAAGACAAGCACCATTCACTTATTCTCCTCGTCCTGAAGAAAAGTTCAACAAGGTACATATTAATTTTTGTGCTTAATGGGTTTCTAGGGAACCAAATATATATATATATATATATATATATATATATATGGAGTCCACCGCTGTGGTCTCGAGGCAGCGTGCTGCCGTGTCACGCAGCGGGCCCGGGTTCGATTCCCGGTCGGGGCAGGCTCCTGGGTGGGTTTTTTTTCGGGGTTTTCCCTCACCTATAAGACAAATGTCAGGAAGCTTAGGGCCCAACGGTCCCCGAAAATCATCCGGCCAGCATCATCATCCTTCACTGGTGTGGAAAACAACGGAAAGCTACCACACATAGCCTATAATTCCCTAGTAAAGCTGCAAAGCATAGCATGAAAATGCTATGATTGCAGTGAACGACCTGCCCTCGGGCAGAATTACTTTGGTTGGATATATATGGGGATTAAAATAATGGGGCTGCTTTTATGGGGGATCCTGAATTGAGATTTTGTCTATAATAATAATTTTAATTTCACGTTTAAAGGGCACGTAGGGGCCTAAATAACAAATTTTTCAAGAAACATGAAATATTTTGGGGGAGACATTTAAGGGGGTTTTAAGGCGTCATATATGATACCTCTGGTCATGACCGCGTTTTTTGCCCTATAATTGATGCTGCCATCTAAATACTGCAGTTGTAATTAAAAATAAATAATCTCTGAAGGCATCGAATATGATACCCCGCGATCATAGCGAGTTGTAGTTATTTCAGAAGCGAAAAGAAAATTAAACGTCAAATGTACATATCATATACTGTATGATATGTAAGTTATACATTCACATTTAACAAGGCGAATATTATATAGATGAGTGTGATGTAAAAACCAGAGAAATCTCGCCCAGGAAATGTGTCCCAACCGCGGATTAAACCCGGCAGCTGCATCTGAGGCATCGATGTTACCACTATACCACTATTACTGAATCTCATGTAAAATGTTAATATTTATGTATCTTTGAACTATATCCGATTTTTTAAGGTATCAAGTTGATTTCAAATTATACTTTTTTGTTTAAAAATTATGAAAGTTCTCTTACATACATTACAAAGAATAGTACACTTCAAAATATTCAATTAGGACACGTAGGTTATGATCGCTTTTTTCACAAGCAAATCCACATTTGGCATAAATTTTACCAATAGTATATTTAGAAAAAGAAAAATCTGGTACCGAACGAATTGGCTTAAGCGGTAGCGTTTGGTCTCTTAATCGGGACCCAGATTCTAAACTTCTGCCAAATCAACCTGACTGAGGTTTTCTTTGCCGTCTCGGTATAGGCGTGACTAGTGTGTCTGGCTGCCCAAGCAGGGATCTGGTTTGAATTCCGGCGCTTCTGGAGGGGTATTAGTGATGGATGTCTCGCAGGGATTTTTCGAGGTTTTCTCGATGATCTTCCGTTTCCTGAATTTCATCCCACCTACTCTCTCCACTCTTCTTTGCTTCGCTATACTGTAATTTCATCTTCATTCACTTAACTCATATCATTTTTCACCTCATTTCATTCTAGGTAAAAATAGTCTGGTTTAGCAAAACATAGGTGTTTAAAATATATGGTTATGGTGATCTAATGGGGTACATTTTTTTTATTAAGAGCCCCACCACCATCCCCCTGGGTTTCCTCGGGCTTAATGTCCATATCCCCAGATCTGCTCTTATCCCTAATTACTCTCTGCTGTTTTTATTTTGTTCATTTTCTGGATACAAGTTTCGGGTGTTTGTTCTTAATACTACTTATATACAGTTATGTTTACATATTAATCCTTAACCTAAGTCTTAAGTCTTCAATCTACCACCTAATCTAGTAATATTTGCATGGTCTTGTTTAACCTAAGTGTTAAAACTAATACTTAATTTACTAACTTACAACTAACTTATTGCTAGATTACATCTAATCCTTCTTCTTTGTCTGCGGATGTCCTCTAGGCGTTGAGTAAGGACCCATCCGATGAACCTTCTCACCGCCTGGTATGGCTGTTTTTCTGTCCAAAACTGTAGAGGAGGCGGCCAGTTCATATCACCGTTTAGTGCAGCCTCACGTAAGTCCCTTCGTCTGGCCTCATATTTGATGCATTCGTACAGGACATGTTGCACAGTGTCCAGCTCTGTTCCGAAGCAATCGCAATGAGGCGTTCGTGTGAGGCCTCTTTCATGGAGTTTGGCTTTGAAAGAGCCGTGGCCGCTCAGGAGTTGCGTGATATGGTGACTTGGTTGAATCCAAGTTTTCTTTAGCCTTTCTTTGATGTTAGGCAGAAATCCGTATGTTACGCGTCCATGTTCTGCCGCTTCCCATCGTTCTTGCCATTCCTAGAAAATACTTTCCTGGATAATCCGTATGATGGTGTCTCGTTCATCTGGTGTCTGGTATAAGACTGGCGTGATAACAGTGTTGCCGACTAGTATCGTCTGGTCTCTTCTGAATTTAAAATTTTGTATTCTTTGAGCGATATACAGATCGATAGGTAGGACTCCTGCGATCACTGGCAGGCAAACCCCAGACACCGTATTGTACGCTTTTGTAACTGTTATGAGGACTTGGCGTTGGGCAGAAAACAGTTTCTTCTTTTGAAGTGTGGTTAACTTGCGGGCCCAGCCATGTGCTGCGTATCCGCAAATTTCTTGGAACTATACCTCGTAGAGCGTTAGGTAATTTATTGCTCCATATCCCCACTTTTGACTTCATGTACATCCTCATGAGTCCAAGCCTCTGTGTGTATATCATCTTAGGGCAGAATAGGTCCAAAGAGTGGGTTGTAGGAGGTTCTGGGCTCAGCCAAAATAAAGTGAAGGTATGAGTCATTTGTGAATTATTATTATTATTTTTATTATTATTATTATTATTATTATTATTATTACCGCAAATTTCTTGGAACTATACCTTGTAGAGCGTTAGGTAATTTATTGCTCCATATCCCCACTTTTGACCTCATGTACATCCTCATGAGTCCAAGCCTCTGTGTTTATATCATCGTAGGCAGAATAGGTCCAAAGAGTGGGTTGTAGGAGGTTCTGGGCTCAGCCAAAATAAAGTGAAGGTATGAGTCATTTGTGATTATTATTATTATTATTATTATTATTATTATTATTATTATTATTATTATTATTATTATTATTATTATTATTATTATTATTATTATTATGATGTGTGTCGAAATCAGGAATATCATAACAGACTACATCACTCCATAAAATACATTTCGTTCCGTAGATGGGAAAAGCGAAATAGATCATTCAGGTTATAGTGCTAAGGCAGTTTAGCTCTCCCCCCCTTTCTCCAGTTTACGTAGGCCTATAACATAAAACAATACGACGTTTGATGAGGAGGAATATAATGGATATTGTCCCGATGGGATTGCGTTCATAAATTTGTGTAACGGTGTCTAAAGAAGCTGTGTGATACGTAATTAGGTGAAGATTTAGGTAGCATTTTACATATTATAGAGAAGAGATATACAGAAAAGGCTCTAAGATCTCGTAGAGAAAGCCATGATAATTTTTAGGGATGGCGTAACGTGATCAAATCTGCGAATTCAACAAAAATACGCAAGAATTATGAACACTTTGAAGTATTTAGATCGGTTTAATAAGTAGAAACATATATCTTCTTGGTATCCATTCTTCTTCTTCTCGTGTTTTATGGTATAGCCAGGAATGAAATCAGATACGAGATGTTGGGTACGATAACAAAGAGGAGGTCTATGATGTACTAAGTTGAGTGAAACTAATTCTGCAGTGGCAATATAATTTCTCTAACAAGTCCTGCAGGCGAATTGATTAAATAACAAAAGCATTAATTATCTAATAAATATTATGGTTGCCTCTGATAGATATTATTCAGTCATGCCCCGAGTAACATACAGTTGTGGGAAGTATAGGTTAACTACAAATTATCTACCCGATTTTAATGCCAAGCCTAGTGAAACCAAAAGCAAGACATATAAAACATAGATTTTAATTTTACTTTGAAGTTCTTGAAACCATTGGCCATATCATGTAGAGGATCTTTGAATGTATGCCAGAAAGTTGTGTATATATTTCGTTATATGCTTTCATGAATTTTTAAAATGCAGTTGATATTAATTTTGTTAAATAAAATGTTCGTTGATAATGAAAAGGTTTTTGGTAATGAAATTCCAATTCAACATTTGCATTGCTTCCAAAAAAAAAGATTAGTCTAGACTGGATTTTGAAATTGACACCTCTCGAAAACGAGTCTTAATAGTCTGAATCAACTCGTTCGGTATAATTTTACCAAAATTTTACCTTCACACCAGAATGTACACTGATTGTCGGGAAATGGATTTTTTAAAACTTTTCTTTTTTCTTCTGTTAGCCGTAGCGTAGTGGTTAAGGCACTGCGCTACAAGCCGGAAGGTCGAGGGTTCAAGTCCCGTTGGGATCAGGATTTTTAAACTGACCCAAACCTTCTGGCGGCGCTATGGCCCTGGGGTCGACTCAGCCTCTACGGAAATGAGTACCAGACGCTTGTTCTGGGGGTAAAGGCGGCCGTCACGCAGGGCTGACAACCCGGCTGACATAAAGTGCTGATTGTCTAGAAAAAGTGGGAGCGTTAACCTCCTACTACCCCAAGGGCCACCTGAGGCCTGTAGTGGGATCACTTTACTATGAAGCTTATAAAACAAGCGGAAAAAACTATACCAGTCGTGGATAAGGTCAAATTAACTTAATGAACCTCTCTATACCTCTCTATATATCTCTCTATTTATCTCTTCCTCTCTTTACGTACTTTTAAAATGTCCACGTTTCCCTGACCATCTTCACATCTGTCTGAAGAGGGTTTTAACTCCGGATCACATAATGTACATTTTTTTAATCGCATAAGACATGAAGAGCCTCCCGTTATGAGTGATCAGCTCAATTTCATTAAGAGACGACACAACAAACTAACTCACTGACACTATCGAACCCATAGGTTTATGGCTGCGCGGACATAAGCTGTCCATACACTCCTATCCTGAGGTAATGTTTTCCAATCATTCCCTGTATAATCTACTTCCCTCAAATCGTGATTAAGGCTATTTTCCCACCTCATTCTTGGTCTACCAACTGGGCATTTTCCCTCTGGTTTTCCTACAAGAAGCTTCCATGCACATCTTTCATTCCCCAATCGTGCCACATGTCCTACCCATCACAGTCTACGAGGCTTGACTTTTCTTATTATATCTGGCTTCCTATAAAAACCATGCAGTTCACTGTTAAGTAGTCTTCTCCATTCACCTGTCTGTTCATCTCTCTTTGGTCCAAAATTTTCCCTAAGAACTTTATTCTCAAATACTCGTAATCTTCTTCCCTCCCTTAAAGTAAGAGTCCATGTTTCGCTTCCATTTAATATAACTGGTAGAATAATTGTTTTATATTTTCAGTTTAACGTTTTTTGAAAGGATTTGGCACGTCAATGGTCCCGTGTAACACACCAATCATTCATAAATATTAATTCAGGCTATTCGAGTCCCGGTGGAGCCAGGAATCTGGTGCCATCATGACACTGGGATCGACTCATCTTCTAAACGAAATTAGGACCAGACTATGTTCTGGAGTAAAGGCGGCTGTCACCTAGAGCTGACAACACGGCTGACATCTCATGCCGATTGTCCTAAAAAGTGGGAGCCTTAACCCCCTATTTTCCCAAAGGCCTCCTAAAGTCTTTAACGGGAAACATTATTTTTTTAAATACGATTTAGGTGATAATGGTCATATTATGTTTGAAGCTATTTCAGCATTCGCGTTTTCTGGCTTTTGCTTTACAGTTGAAGAAAACCTAAAAAAAAAAACTTGATCAGGAATCAAACCCACATCTACTGCACCCGAAGCCCTATGTCATATCGGTTCATTTAGATAGGTTCTTTTTATATAGTGTGGTATTTGGAAGATTTGTATACTGATTGGGGAGATATTCAATTTTACTCATAGGGCATACAACTACCAAGTTATTTAATCTGACAGTTACTTTATAATGGGACATTTAAAAATCTCGTTTATGTAGCTTACACTTTTCGTAGCCGAATTAGCAGCTCTGAGGAACAAGGTCACAGTTACAGTTCACAAGAACATATAATAGAAGGGTTAACAATTAAACATGTGTTACATAGCAAGGAGGAGCACATATCCGAAACCTTAAAACGGATTTTCTTTTCTATTAATTTTGATTTCGTTATCTCTCTCTCTCTCTTTCTTTCTTTCTTTTCTTTTCTTTTCTTTTCGTTAGTTTAATCACTACGTTTATAGGTACTTTCAGATGCTCCACACAATCCAGGATATGCAATCAATAAGATATATTTTATTTTATATAACGTGTTTTAATAAAGTAACGGAAAAATGAATCTGTAGACACTGCATTATTCAAATTGGTGTCAAATTCACTACAATGTGCAAATTGAGAATAACTTGGTGTTATGTATAATTAGTTTTCACTGCGATTCGACACTTTTAAATAAGTTCCTCCAATTTAACAAAAGTATATATTCCGTAAACCAGCATAATAGAACCATAAATTCGATTTACTGAGGAATTCGGTTAGTTTACGCAGTTCCTGCGAGACGGACTTATATAATTTCATATTATGTTACAGAGTGCGGTATAAAGAATTCATTTTTTAAATTATTATTATTATTATTATTATTATTATTATTATTATTATTATTATAAAATTAAGAAGAATGAGCTAATATTATAAACATCATAAGTCATCTCATGTTAGAATACATTAATATAATATTCTGATATAGTATAAAACGTATATAATATCCTAATGAAGAAATTTGTACCTTCATAATAACTTTTCTTCTGATTCATATGATATAGGCCTATTACATTGAGCAACAAAAAATAAACTTTTTTTTTGTCTCAGAAAGAAAAATATGTGCTTTTAATAGTATTTTTTTCTCCTGAATTCAAATATGATATCGGTTTTTCTCCATCATGCAAGGTTTCCGAGAGACAGGCATTTATAATTTCAAACACTTTAAAATTTTCTACATTCGTAACTACACAATATTCGAACATTCGGACTCACCTAGAAAATAAGAAATGACGATTGTCTGCTATATTTCGCCTGTGGAGCATCACTCTTGATGGTCCAACAATAATCGGCCAGCATATTAGGATTCCATTTGCCTTAGCTCATTTGGTTTTATTTTACAATGGACAAATGACGAAAAAAGTTTATTAAAAAAATAATTATTTAAATCAATTAATTGAAATTGAAATAAAAAAACTGTTGGTGATGGAGAAATTCCGAATACATATCTGAAAACACGATAAAAAAAACTGCATTGAGTACAACTATTGGTACTCATGAGACAAAAATCATGTTGACCAGTGTTATTAAGTCCTTTATATCGTGCATCATAGTATTTTAACAAATTTAAATTGTTTTCTTATTAAAATGGTTTTATTATGACTACGAAAGGGATGTTTATGTGGTTCTACTAAAAGTTAAGATCGTAACATATATTAGTATAATGTTTATGTAAATGGAACATAATCTGTCTGCAAATACAAAATAAGTATGTGTAATATCTAAGTGATATTGTTAGATCCTACAGAAAAAATTCATCATTTTTTCATTTAGTTTATACAATTAAGCAATTTTCAAATGATTAAAGAAACAAGTATTAATTTTCATTATACTATGTTGCATTCTCAACTTTTATTACCTAAAGTCCTTCCCTAATTATGCTCTATTGTTCTATCTTTTTAGTAACTTTTTTGAGAATATAGGTGTAGGCCTACATTTTATTCACAAATAAGTGTTGTTCACAGTATTGACACCCGAATGATCAAGTGCTCGTATTCGGGTGTAGTTCAGTTATGGAAATAATATATATATATATATATAACAATATTTTAGTTAAAGGGAGAGGGAAAACAAAATATATAAATTTAGGACCCAGTTTCAAGGCATAAAATAAATTGTAGCATATACACATTTTAAAAATAATAGAGTGGGAAATAAATTAACAAAACAACATAGAATAGATTAATACCGTACTGATGATGGTAATTAATGACATTAAGAAATAATGCAATTAAAAACTCAAATTTAGGAGAAAGTTTCAAAATATAAAATGCACTCTGACACACAAAAAAAGTTCTACAAAATAGAGTGATATAAACAAAACATTATACAATAGCTTAATACGTAACTAACTAACTAATTCACTGGCACTATCGAAACCGTAAGTTCATGGCCGCGCGGACATAAGTTTTCCATACATCCATATCCTGAGCTAATGTTTTCCAATCACTCCCTGTATAATCTAGTTTCCTCAAATCATAGTTAATGTTATTCTCCCACCTTATTCTTGTCTACCAACTGGGCGTTTTCCCTCTGGTTTTCCTACAAGAAGCTTCCACGCACGTCTTTCCCCATTCGTGCCACATGTCGGTGCCCATCGCAGTCTATTAAACTTAACTGTTCTTATTACATCTGGCTTCTTATAATGACCATGTAGTTCACTGTAACGTAATAGTTTAATACCAAAGAGTAATTAAATACAGGAAATTAATGGTAAATTTAAATTATCAAAAAGTAATTTTCCAACAAATTTCAGACGACGTCTATCAATTTTAACGCCAGCAAGATCATTGAGACCTCCGCTTAATATTGGAACGTAGTTTGGGAAACATTGGGTTAGTTCATGTAATAATTTTGGATGTGCAGATAGCATCGAATAGCGACAGTTGGTGGCCTGAAGCTCTGCTCCACTTGTAGATGCTGCCAATGATTGGTTATGATGATAATTTGTAGCGGAACTGGTATCCCCATATATCGGATTTCACTCACTGTCAGTAACTCATGATACAATCTAATAACAGTGTTGTAATTCAGATGAATCCTATACACCCACTATTTAGAGGAGGAAAAATCAAGCGAAGAAAGTAAAAGTAGCAGGGGGGCGCGGTTTTTGACCACATTGCCCTGTTATAGGATCAAGGACCTCTTGTTCTTGAAGTTCCAAGAACTGTTTATTTGTCCTGATTTCTCCGTGAATTAAAGGAATTTAACATGCTCAATAAACCTATAATATTAGCTCAGATAGTGGCATACCTAATTTCTGACTAACCGGCCCGGGTTCGATACCTGGCGGTATTAGATCTTTAAATAGCAAAATTATCAAACTCGGGGCCAGGAATATCGGTAGTGTACAGTTTTTTATCGCTTATTATTAGAGCCCGGATATTAGAGAAAATGCCTACAGTTATTTATTATAGAAATTGTAAAAGAGACTTAAAAAAGTTCATACCGACGACCCTAGAGCTGTTTTCATGAAGTTAATTTTATCTATAAATGTCTATTTCAGCTTATAATGCCTATAAATGCATATTTTCCATTTTTTTAAAATTAACTTAGTATTTCAATTAAATTAATTGAAATGGACAAATTTCATGACACATATCAATGCATAAAAACCTTTAAGTGACTGGCAATATTGTTTTTGATATTGGTAACACTTAATTGAGTCTGTAGTCCTCGTTCAGAGACAGGTGCTTCAAAGACAAAGTGGTGTGACAAGTGTATGTGGCTTTTTTTTAGAACAGTTGTTTTACGATGCCTAAAGAACGGACAACAGTAAACAGTAAAACAAACTGACCAATTTCGTGAAAGAATTTGTGCGGAAATATTCTCAAGTGACGGTTCAATATTGTTTTGCAAAGTGTGTAAAATTCAGCGAGTTGCGCGAAAAAGTGTCATGTTTCGCAGCACATACACACTGCAAAACATAAATCTACTCTTTGTAAAAAGACAAAACAAGTTTCAAAATCATCTCTGATATATTCGTATGCTATTCACAGCATATGTTTATATTCTTTACATAAGGCTGTAAAAATTTATGTTGTAGTCCATTTTGTAAGAGCCTATTTTGAATGTTTAGTGCTTATATAATGATTTTGAGTGCCTTATTGCCTACCTATTTTGAATCTTTTTTAAGTGCCTAACATCCGGAGTCATTATGTACAAGATCCCTCCATTAAGTTGTAAACCCCTCCACAGTACATAACGCTGATTTGCTGCAACAATGTCATAACTCAAAAATTGTCGATTTTGAGTTATTGGTAGGCCTACTACATGAAAGACAAAACTCAGTTCTATATTCATGAAGAACGACATAAACTATTGTATACAATGAGTTGGTATAGTAATTTGATATTTGTGACAAATACAGGCAAAGGTATATGGATTTCAAACCTTTAAATGCTTCTCCTGAAAAACTGTTTTTTGAGTTATGACGTTGCAGCAAATGAGCGATATGTTGAGAAGGCATGTGGTACTGTTGATAGCGATTCGTTCGTCGGATGGATATGTTAAGCCTAGTGGCCCCTTGGTACTTTTCGACAGGAATAGGTTTTGTACTGACGCTGGATTTCACTTTCTCCCCTTATTTTCATCACTATCACTCGTATAACATACTTTACACTACGATATACACTCCTCTCTGTACACAACACAATCTATGTAAAGCCGAAGTGGTGGAAAATTGAAAATAGACCAGGTCATTGCCAACTATCTGCCAGCGAAATCTGAAGCTCGAAAAGTGCAGTGGATGGCATTGTTAGTTATGATTAATTAAAATGTGGAAGGTTACGCGATTTTTCATCTCTTTGGACAATTCAGTTCCGCCGATACGCTCCGGTCCGGTTGTGATATTGGCCTTGAAAACAGTAAGAATAATTTATTCAGCAATGTTGACTGTTCTTTATTAAAGAAATCATGATTTCCAATACCGAATTATAACGTAATATGATGTTGTTAGTATTTTTATTTGACGCTCTTGAACAGCTCACGTCAGTAGTGTCGTGATTCAAATCTGTTCATGAAATGAAATATAGGCTATATTTCTTCAGATTCCGATTATTTCAGTCTTAAGGTTCTTTATGTGCCGTAAATCTATGAGAAGTCTGAGCTTTCTTTACCTCGAAGAAGATATTTCAGAGTTTTCACCCCCTAAAAAATCCTTCTATCACGTTCAATTTGAACCCATGAACCTCGTGAAAAGCATGGTAATCATTGAGCCACCGGGATCGACTACTGATTTGGTGTTGATATGTCAGTAATTAAATAAAATTATCGCCTATTAGAATCATTAAAAGATATATTATTTATTCTGGGGATTTTTATTATTAACTGGCTCGTGAAATTTTTTTAAAGAAGTTCGCTATTTTTCTTTTGGGCGCACTTTTAAAATTAAGACGTCTAGTGTAGCCGAGTGGTTGAGGCAAGATACATTGGCGTAGAACTACAGGACTTGCGTTGGTTCTATACTCCATGGGGAAGGAATTTTCTCATGGAATTTTGGCCAGTATGGGTCTGGTACTCACCCAGTATCGTGAGGAATTTGGGTAGCTACGATAAGTAGCGACTCCAGGTTGAGAAAACCAGCTATAACGGCTGAGGGACTCGACATGTTGATTAAATGTCCTCCCTGCATTGGCTGGACGATCGTCTACCTCTGAGATTAACATATGTGGACGTGAGACCAGGAGAGAACTGGTAAGCCAAGGGTCTTTTAGGCCTGCCCCGCTATGGAAAAATAAAGGATACATTATTTTTTCTAACCCGATTGAATGGTAGGCAAGGCCTCAAAGCCTTAACTCTGCCAAGTAAAATAAAGCTATTATTATGATTATGATTATTATTATTATTATTATTATTATTATATTATTATTATTATTATTTTTAGTATTATTATTATCATCATCATTATATTAGATATCATCTAGTTACATGCTTGGAGAACAATATTTTCTTGCCATTTAGGTATTTAAGAAAAAAGTCTCGATTTGTGGTCAAATCAACACAAGTGATACAGTAGTTAAACATAGAAATTTTCTATTTAGGACCCAAAGCTAAAATCAAAATACGAAATGCGAGAGAGAGAGGAAGATAGAGACGGAGAGAGAGAGAGAGAGATGAGAGAGGAACGAGGAGAGAGAGAGAGGAGAGAGAAGCGAGATGAGAAGAGAGAAGAGAAGAGATGAGAGGAGAGAGAGGACAGACAGAGAAAGAAAGAGAAAGACAGAGAAAGAAAGAGAGAGAAATGGACATGTTTGATTTAACGGTGAGAGTCCTGTTGAAAGTCCTCGACACTATGGATGTCAGGTAACCGGGACTGTTTTCATCATACAGCTGTGGTCCTCCCACAGTCTTTATCTTCTTAATCTGTCACCGTCGATCACTTGCAGATGGTCACTGATGGGCGCCTAACCACATATTTAGAAAGTCCCATCGATTTCACTTTGAATAACTAT
Organism: Diploptera punctata; assembly: GCA_030220185.1. Lineage (NCBI taxonomy): Eukaryota > Metazoa > Arthropoda > Insecta > Blattodea > Blaberidae > Diploptera > Diploptera punctata. The sequence continues at coordinate 1,627,208 of JASPKZ010006073.1, read as the reverse complement.
ATTAATCTCTTGTTTTGTGTGTTAATATACTGCGTTTCTGTTCACAAAATGTTATTTACTGTTAACTAAAAACAAAACTCTTTTGTATGTAGGTAACATATTGGGTATGCCGGATCGCAGTGTAAACAAAATCGTGTCAAATTGTAAGTTCTTGCCTTATTTGTGTAATTCGACACAAATTTAAATAATTTTTACACGGTTGTTTTTCTGTTTTTATTATTAAAGTATTAAACTGCCAATTTAAAGCTTCATGGTTCTTCCAACTTTCCCATTGTCATCTGTATGTGGTAAACAAGTGGTCAGTCATCTCTGCGTCACGCGGAGCAATCCTACCATATATGGAGAAAAGAATCTCGTATCGTGACAATTATATTGATGTTATCCTAATTCTATATTAAGAAATCATCACAAGCTTGTTTTCCAGCTATATAAATCAAATTGTCATTTATTTCTTAATTTTTAAATATTAAACGAAATTAAATAAAATATACATCGAGCTAGTTGACTTAGGCGGTAGATTTTGAGATTGTATTCGGGAGTTCCAGGATTCAAAACTCAACGCCGACAAACTTGTGGTTTTATTCCTGATTTTCTCCAGTCGTCAAGACAAATCATGAATTTAAATTTCATTATTAGGACTGATTCCATCGTTACTGCCATTTCTTAACATTGAAATTATTGTTCTATGTAAAACACACAACCAATACAACAACAGAAATCCACAGTGTACTGAAAACAACCAAACAACCTTAGACGTTAAAGAGTTTATATTTCACTATTTATTTAATTTTTGATACGCTGTTTTCTGTATCACATCAGTATAATTTTCAAATAGTAAATTTCACTCCAAGGAAATATAGTCAATACCTCATATTGACTACGAATTCCTTGGGGTAAATACAATCAAAATGCCTTATAGACATCAGGATGCTGGATAGGCACAGGTGTCTCACTGGCCGAAATTCCTTGAGAAAATTTCTTCATCCATGGGGTCTCGAATCAGCGTACATGCTTTGCGATAATGCATGAAAACTGTTCGACTATGGCGTGAGACTTAAAATTTCTCTATTGTTCATCAATCCAGTTACTTCCCGAGAAGGTAACAGCAGAAGTGGAAGCAGAAAACTGGATTTCAAACATTTCACCTAACGATCTATAATATTATTCTCTAATATCTTTAAAGTGATATCTTTACTTATTAGATAAAATGAAAGTGAAACTTATATTATTGATAATCCTTATTGAATTAACATGTTTCGCAATTATTTGAGACTACTTCACGATTATCCAGTCCTTGCTAATTGATAAAACCGATAAAAGAGGCGGAGGGGATCGTGGGAAACATTCTCCTGGTTGTGAACTGGGTTACTTTCGCAGAATGTTAATTGAGCGGACAAGTCTCATATGTCAGGGGTCAAACGATTGGAAGAAGCGTATGTGAGTGTCATAAGATGCGAACCAATTATATGATAATAAAGAGAGGGAAATTTTTTATGAAATATTATAGACTGGAACAGTTTATTTAATTGAAGAGAAAAGAATATTACACTGATCAGAGAAAATTTATTCAATTTTTGCATAGGCTATAGTAATTTCTCCTTAATCTGTCGGTTTCTCGGTTCTTCGCGTCCCCTTGTGTACATTGTAAAAATCAGAACAAAATTCGTATTCATAATAAAACTAACCCACAATAAACTTTCGAACATTTTTCTCGAAAACAAAAGGTATTTTTTACTCAAAATATAGTAAACTGCAAATAGTTCATAATTAAAATATTTGAATGTGTATAACTTCCTTACTGTAGAAGTAACTAACTCACCGGCACTATCGAACCCATAGATTTATGGCCCTGCGGACAACATACATCCCCATCCTGAGCTAATGTTTTCCAATCATCCCTTGTATGATCTACTCTCCTCAAGTCATGATTAATGTTATTCTCCATCCTCATTCCTGGTCTACCAACTTGGAGTTTGCTTTCTGGTTTCCATACAAGGAGTTCCCATGCTCCTCTTTCATTCCCGATTCGTCCCACATATCCTACCCATCGCAGTCTACAATACTTACCGGTAACTGTTATTATATCTGGTTTCCTATATAGATCATGTAGCTCACTGTTATGTAGTCTTCTCCATACGCCTGTCTGTTCATCTCTCTTTACTTAAAACTTTATTCTTAAATACTCGTTTTGTTGTCAAAATTAGCTCAGAATAGGAATTTATGGAGAGTTTAGGAATGTCCACTAGTGTTTAATAGTGCCAGTGAGTTAGTTATTTTATATTACGTTTGCGTACCTTACATCTCTTGGGCCTCATTGTGACACAGACTACGTACAAGAATATGGATAAAGTCACCGGATTAGTAATATAATTTCAATTCCGGATCCACCTCCGAGACAAAGCCAACATTTAAATCAAGATACACCACTCATGCATTTATCATCATCGTAAACTTATTTAGGTTTAGGTCGTTTGAGCCTATTCCTTTGAGATCTCAAGATGTGGTTAAGTCCATCTTAATTTTGGTCTTCCTCTTACATTTATACTGTACGAATATAATTTACGTGATTATGTTGGCTAGTTAATGTATAGAGATTACTTAAGTCTTGAAGTTCGATGTCCATTGCTGTGATCTGGCGGTAACGTCGTTGCCGGATTGATCCCCGGTCGGGACAAATTTCCGGATGAGGATTTTTTTTTCGAGTTTTTCCTCACCTGTAAGACAAATGTCGGGAAACTTTAAGGGCGAAATAGTCCCTGAACAATGAGTTCCTGAACACCTTTTGACCATCCTAATCATCTTATCATATTCGTCTTGATTAGTATGAATGGCTGGTAAAAAAAAAAAGCATGCATGTGATCCAAATTTTAAACATCCTTTCCCGACAGGTCGTGTTACCGTAAGGCCCGGGTGGCATATGATTTGTAAAAGTGCCTAAAAGGTGAAGGTTAACCTTAAATTAAGGTTAAAAAAACGAAGAAAGAAAGTTCCTCAATATTAATGTTACAGAAAAAAAAAAGAACATCCGACCTGCATCGAACCCGGATTCAGCTGGTTCCAGATCATAACACTGCATCAAGCAATGAATACGATTTTTTTTTTTTTTTTTTCACTTTTCAGGCTTCCATTTACTGTATAATTGAAGGGAAGTGTTTCATTGTAGAATGTAACAGTGCATTTACTTTCCCCCAATATATCGTGAAGATGTTCGACTGAAAGGTGGATTAGTGTACCGTAGAAAAGGCAATTTTATTCTCACGACACGAACGCTATTCGCCCATAACGCGTGACCCAAACAAGAGGACTCCATTGTTATTAAAACAAGAGAATGTCATGGTCGCGAGCTAGCAGTTCCTTTTACCATCTCATTGTTGTTCGCATACATATTTTGCCAACTGACTACAAACCCAGGGAAATAAACAGTTGAGGTCGAACTTCCGAAGGTTGTTTTAGTATTATGAGTCAACGTTCGACTGCTCATGCATTCGAGGTCATTGATAAAATGTTCCGTTAGGATATTGTACTTATAAATACTTTATAAGTTTTTTTATTTATATTTATGACGTATAGGAATTAAGTGAATTAAACTTAAGAAATGTATCTGATTACTATAGGGGAATTGCAAACAAACAATTGAGATCAATGTCAGAGATTTAGACGAAAAATATGAGTTATCAGTTATAAAGTTCTGAACATTTGATGCTCATAATTCAGTATTAAAATAAATAAGAGCATAGAGTTAATATTAAGAAGCTAAAGCTATTAATGTGATTGAAATAAGTAAATTAATGTAAACAATAAAGTTGTTTATGACTTCCAAAATTGGCATTCCATTATACCCCAACTGGACATAGGGACCAAGGAAGACCAAAACATCGGTGGAAAGATCAATACCATCTTCGCTAGATTTACCGTACAGGCCACATGGCTACTAAAACAAATGTCTTCATGATGACGATGATGATGATGATGATGATGATGATGATGATGATGATTGAAATAAGTAAATTAATGAAAACATAATGATTAGAATGGATCTGTCAATAAATAAGCTAAGGCTAGACTTGAGGGCCGTGATTCTAAAGAAAAATAAGAAGAATCAGCAAACGCCAACCTATAAAAAAATACATCTCTTAATCGGATAATTTCTGGACGCATGTTAACTGAAACTCTTGTTTGCTTGTCTTCATCCCTGCATTTTGAACCATCGCTTTTGAAAAAATGGATAAAGCCGCAAATATATACATACATATTTGGATTGTTACAGCACATGGAAAACCACATTTTGCTAAGATTTATTAAAGTTCAAATACATAAAACATTGGTAAAACCACTTCATACGTAAGCATCTGAAACGTAAGAAATCATCGACATGATTTCAGTTCTTTGAAAGAAAGTATTGAGATGTATAACAATATGAACAATTACGTAAGAACACTTGGAGAAGAAGACATAACCAAGAGTTATATATATTTTTAAGAATCCTGATATCAGTAAATACATCAAGATATCTATATTGAGAAGAACAGAAGATTTAATGAGGATTAATAATGAGTAAATCCCAAATAATATAACGGCATTAGAAGTGGGTTGCCAGAGGGGAGGAGGATGACTGCGATTGCAATGGAGGATGGATGGATGGATGGATGGATGGATGAATGGATGAATATAATGAATACGGATGCGGCATCATTTAGAATGAGAAACTGGAGAGATATTGCACTTGATTGGGACAGGTGGAAGGAAGTTCTCGAAGAGATCCAGACTCTCATGGAAACTATAAACCATTGCATGCCGAAAACTACCTGGAAATTTCTCTCAGAGAAGCATTTATATGCACCAAGACCGTGTCAAAAAAATCTGCCATTTTTAACTGCAAGGCCCATAAATCGAAGCCAAACTTCAGCAATGGCAATCCACTGTGCGAGACGCGGTGCGGACGACAGGTTGTGAGAGTTGTCCAATTCGCCAATTCAATTGTTGTATTATTCCCCGAGTTTAAATGAGAGATTTGCGCTGGATTTTAGTGCCTTGCAGTTAAAAGCGACATATATATATATTTTTTTTTATCTCGCCCTTGGTATATCTGGGAGAAATATCAAGGTAGGTTTCGGCGTGCATTGGTTGACAGTTTCCCTGTACATGAATGAGTTGTTTGTACCAAAGTTGTTGATGATTGATGAGTTGGCTTTTGAAACTCTCTGTATATTCTATTAGGAACCACTTATGTATGAATAAATAAAAATATGCATGTTTTATTTTGATGAGTGAATAACAACGTGTGCGTGCTGTGTTGAATTACGCTATTAATAATAATTACGGTATCTCATAAAATTAATTATTAATAACAAGAAGCTTTTTACTCGTATAACACCCATAGTTTATGAAATTAATGTCCATGTAATTATAAAACAATTAGTTTTAACCACAAAATACACATTCACAATTTGATGGTATTCAAGTACCGTAAAAGTAAACATCCATTAAGGAATAAAGAGTGACATGTTTTTCATAATTCCATATCCATATTAATATGACAGAAGCAAATGTAATTTCTTACCATTATCCAAGTACTGCATAAGTAAATTCTTTCTTCTTCTTCTTCTTCTTCTTCTTCTTCTTGTAAGCCCATGTTTTCCCTTAACAGAGATTTAGGCGCTCTCCCCGTACGGGGAAGAATTTGAACCATACTAATTAGTTACACTTGTTTTCGTATATATGTCATTTGAGTGGTCCGTGGTCAGCGTTCCGACTCATACTGACATCTAGGAAACCAAGGTAGTACTAGGACGGGAAAATTCGGTAAATTTTGCTTAGAGGCCTTTTCATTCAGGCTTAAGGATCTTTTACGAGTCTGAAAATCTTCAGACTCGGGACCCACGGCTTAAAGTCCCTCCCGGAGGACTTGCTCCCTGGGTTTTTCCATCCTAAAATAATCCATCGACCCCGGTCGTGTTTGAACTCGCGACCCTCGAGACCAGAGGCAAGAAGCATAACCACTAGTCCACCGCGGCCGATGTAAATTCTTTCTTTATAGTTTTAATGGTGCACACATAAGATGTAACTAACTCACTGGCGCTATCGAAACCATAGGCTCAAGGCGCGCGAGCATAATCTCTCCATACATCCCTATACTGAGCTAATGTTTTCCAATCATTCCCTGTGTAATCAACTTGCTTTCAATCATGTTTAATACAAATAACATACATGGCCTACGCAGTTTGTAGGTCTTGGGTGTATACAGCCATAGACGCATTACAGAAAAAAATATTAGGTAGAAAATATACTTAATTTTTTATTCATCATCATCATCAACAACAAGAATTAAGCCCAATGGCCTGTTCCGATCTCATTATAGGTCGAATTGGTCCTTCCATCTCTTCAATGGTCTTCCCAACAATCTTCTCCCTTTTGGTTTATAATTATACATTCTTCTTGGTATGCGCTGTTCATTCATTCGTAATACGTGCTGAAGGTAAGCATTTTGATAGTATTTTATTCTTTCACAGAGATTAAATATATTAAGTTATGTTCTTATATCTTCGTTTTTCTTTTTATCGGTCCTTTGGTATCCTGCTATTGTTCTCAACATCCTCATTTCTGCAGCCTCTATTTGTTTACTATCTGTCTTTGTTAATGTCCAGGTTTCACATCCATAGATAAGAGATGGAACTACCAATACTTTGTAAAATTTTTAAATAGTTTCTTAATTCTTTATTCATTTTTGTTTTATACTATGTATTTTATACTATGTCTTGGCATGTCAAAATGCATGTTCTTATATATATATATACACATACAGGATGTTCGGAAATTCATATTACAAACTTCTGGGGCTAGTATAGGGGACTGAGTAGACAATATTTTGAATAGGAACCCATATCCGGAAACGTACCGTTTCCGTGTTACAGCCATTACAATGTGCCGGATTTGCCGGTGTTGTTTTACAACCAGATAGGCAGTACACGACGTCACGAGTTATGGTCCTGCATAAGAGATTAACGGGACACCAGGTATGATGGAACGAGCGTACCAGATCACGATTCGTCGGTACAATGTGTGCAACGACGTTGGTGTTCGTCACATCGAGCCTCAATTGTAGTGAAAAATTTCGCTGTTGGTACAAGTGTTATTGTGATCAATGAAAGTGTTTTTGTTACTTTGGCCATTGTTACCAAATAAATTTGGCTTTCTTCTGATATGAGTCAAACGTAATTTAATTTTGTACCTTACGTCACACCTCATTTGAGTGTTCTTCACACGTCATGTAGGCTTACTGCCTATCCGGTTGCAAAACAACACCTGCAAATCAGACATTGTAATGGCTGTAGCACGGAAACGGTACGTTTCCGGACATGGATTCCTGTTCAAAATACTGTCTATACAGTCCTCTCTACTAGACCTAGAAGTTTGTAATACGAATTTCCAAACATGCTGTATAAGGGAAAGGAAGCGGAAATTGGGAAAAGGAAGTAATACCAGTTGTAACAATCTGTAAAATAATGTAAGCTACATATATTTTATTTATTTAGCAGATATCATAATGTTTCACATCTTCCTGCGCCCAATTAATATACTGTCATTCTTCTCCACATCTCTCTGACATTCCAATCTCCATTGTCCAATTCCTTTTCCCTCATGCTGCTCAAAACACCATCAATCCACGTTATTTTTGGCCGTCCTCTTCTTCTTCTTCTTCTTCTTCTTCTATCAAGTGTCACTCATTCTAGTATTCTTCTTGAGAATGTCTTGTCAATCTTTTTTATATGACCTTACCAGTTTAATTATATGTATTTTTATGAAATCCACAATTATTTTACTTTTTATTTAAATTTTTATCGGCCGCGGTGGACTAGTGGTTATGCTCCTTGCCTCTGGTCCCGAGGGTCGCGGGTTCAAACCCGGCCGGGGTCGATGGATTTTTTAAGATGGAAAAATCCAATGAGCAAGTCATCCGGGAGGGACTTTAACCCATTCGCCTCAGAAGACGAGGTACGCTCGCTTTACTGTGTTGTTACATATTTTTCAATATTTTGTACATCCCTTGGCTAGTTATCTTTTGTTAACATTTATGAATAGTAGAGGAATGCGTTTTGGCCTTCACCGTTAAAATTTGTTCCTTTTGAATATTTGGCAATATAATTTACGGTGACTTAAATCCGATATCTGGGAAATGTATTGAGCATTTAAACCTGAACTGAATGGGTTAAGTCGTGGGTTCCGAGTCTGAAAATTTTCAGGCTCGTAAAAGATCCTTAAGTCTGAATGAAAAGGCCTCTAAGCAAAATTTACCTAATTTTCCCGTCCTAGTACTACCTTGGTTTCCTAGATGTCAGTATGAGGCGGAATGCTGACCATAGACCACGCAAGTGACATCTATACGAAAACAAGTGTAACTAAATTAGTATGGTTCAAATTCTTCCCTGTAGGGGGAGAGCGCCTAAATCTCTGTTAAGGAAAACATGGGCTTACAAGAAATTTAAATTTTTTATAGTCGATTTAATATCAAAGGTCATATCGTGCCTAGAACCTTTTAGTTGTATTCAGACACGTAAAAGATCCTAAACGCGATGTGGCCGGGATATGTGTTTATTTTCTGTTTATCTTAGTGTTTCAACATATAGGTGCATAATATATCTGGGCATGTTAAATGCATTTATTTAGTAGCCTGTAATAAATAAATATATAAATAAATAAATATATATATATATATATATAACGGTTTCTCCTTTTTTTATTATGTTTTTCCTATATTTTTTTCTGGAAAGTAGCCTTTTTTATGTAATAATAAATTGATACTTGAATGGGAAATAGTGATAAGATAATGAAGAATACATTGCTGATAATAGAATTCCAAACCAGAATTTTCCTTGACCATGTAGAAAAACCCGGGAAAAGGCTCAGTCAGGTTGATAGTCACCGAAGTTCGACCCGGGAACTCGCGAATAAAAGTCGCAAATGGTTGCTCCTGTGTCAGCTCTCTTGATTATCTTATTTAGATTGATACCTTACAGGCATACAAACTATAACGTAAAAACCATTGTATTTTGAAATATAAACATGATGGATACTTTTTTGAATTCCATATGTTAAAGCGATACAACATAATCTACAGGTTACTGTGGGTTTAACCTTTATGAAATTGTCCCAAACAAGAATACTTTCATGAACACATATTAGTGGGTGTATACCGTTTGCCCTATTCAGTAATAAAATAATGTTTATATTGGGCGTGTGTGAGACATTATACAATTGTTGTACTCATCCTCCCCTTTGGAACAATCAAACACGTAATTTATAAATGAAATCTACTTTGATGCCATCGTACAAATTTAATCGTTTAGTTTTATTGTGGATCCGCCTATAAAGTAACACAGTCTTCTTTTATATATCCCGTACTTCCCCGTGTAGGGACCAGGGCGCTCTCTAGTGGATGTATTTTAACTAAGCTAAGTAGCTTATTTGCCTACAAATGTAGGCATATCGCTTCAGAGAGGCACCTAGCAGGCAACTAAGGTATTACTTGGATGGATAAAGATTGATAAATTTTGCATAGAGGCCTCTTTATTCAGGCTTGCAGTTTTTAACCAGCCTGAAAATCTTATCCTTTAGATTTTTTTCAGCCTAAAAATCCATAGATTCCGGCCGGGTTCTAACTCGCGACCCTCAGAACTAGAGGCAAGTTAATGGAATATTTTATGAGACCATGTGAACATTACGGCAGCTCAAGGGGCGAAGGTAGCCACCCTCTCCATAGAGATGGAGGATAAGTCTCAACACCAAGCAGTGTTACTTGGCAGGGCAGATTTTGCCAATTTTAAGCGCAATTTTCGAAAATTTTGTGTATTTCCAAAAAATCTTAAATTATACATTACCGAACTAACTTTATATTCGTTTTAATCTTCACATGTTTTATTCTTAATCTTCCTAATGATTTACTACGAGAGAAAAAAGAAACAATCTCAAACTTCCGAGAAAAATGATTACAGAATTCATAATCATTTATTATTCAGTTATCAAACTGCAGGAAGAAAAACATCTTAAGACACGGTCTCAAATGGAAGAAACAGGGTATAACGTTTTGGAAGCGGGACCGATCTCATGACTCATATCGTTCTTCTTCTTCTTCTTCTTCTTCTTCCTTTCATGTGATAGACCTAGTGGTCTGGTTATGGTCTCAATCCAACGTTTGAAGGGTCTGCCCAAAGATCTCTTGCCTGGTGGCTGGTGACAGGTAATTTAAGATTTGACGTGGTATTCTTGTTCTGCTCATTCTTCTTACGTGAGATTTCCAGTTGTTTCTGTACTTTTGTACATATTCCATGACTGATTCTGTTTGTAATTCTTTGAGAATCTCAGAATTCCTTTTATGGTCTGTTCTTGAGTAACCCGCAGTACGTCTCATAAATTTAATTTCTGCCACAGTTAGTCTTTGTTCATCTACACTGCGAATTGATCGTTAATATTATTATTATTATTATTATTATTATTATTATTATTATTATATCGGCCGCCGAATAACAGCAAATGAGATGCGATTTATGCGCCGAACAGCAAGCTACACAAAGTGGGACCATAAAAGGAATCAGGAAATTATGGAAGAGTTAGATGTAGAACCCATTCTTCACCATATACAAAACTACCAGAACAACTGGAAAGCCCATCTTCAACGACTGCCGTCTCATAGAATTCCAAAAGCCATACTTCGCTACTGCCCCCAAGGCAAAAGATCGTTGGGACGTCCAAAAAAGCGCTGGATGGAAAATTCCTCTTTGAGACCGTAACAGGCCACATGGCCTAATACTTGCATGGATGATGATATCGGCCGCGGTGAACTAGTGATTATGCTCCTTGCCTCTGGTCCCGACGGTCGCGGGTTCAAATCCGGCCGGGGTCGATGGATTTTTTAGGATGGAAAAATCCAAGGAGCAAGTCCTCCGGGAGGGATTTTAAGCCGTGGGTCCCGAGTCTGAAGATTTTCAGGCTCGTAAAAGATCCTTAAGCCTGAATGAAAGGCCTCTAAGCAAAATTTGCCGAATTTTCCCGTCCTAGTACTACCTTGGTTTCCTAGATGTTAGTATGAGGCGGAACGCTGACCACGGACCACTCAAGCGACATTTATACAAAAACAAGTGTAACTAAATTAGTATGGTTCAAATTCTTCCCTGTACGGGAAGAGCGCCTAAATCTCTGGAATCATGGCTTACAAGATACAAGATTGTTATTATTATTATTGTTATTATTATTATTACTATTATTATTATTATTATTATTATTATTATTATTATTATGTTTTGTTTATTCTGGCAGAGTCAAGTACACATTCAGCCCAAGTACACAACTACAGATTACAATGTTACACAAACATACATCATATTAAGTTAATATAATGCATGATAAATTAAGATCATATAAATTATGTATATGAAACAATAATTAAAACATAGTATATATGGATACAGTAGAGTATTGGTTAAATTATTGATTAGGTTAATTTTACAAATTATATCTCTGTTTTCGATAAAAATAAAAGATTTCAAAGGTATAATTGGTATTATTTATATTCAACTCATGCTCTTCCTAAAGTTTCTATTACATTACGTGATTTTAAATCCAAATTGTATTGAGCTGAAGTTAATGAACACGCTAGAGTCAGCATTAGAAAACCAGACAATTCATTGCACTATTAAAATACTTTCCATTGCCTAGTCTGAGTTCTCTAATAGACCGACTGTCAGGACATAATTTAAACAAGTTGGAGTTGTATAAAACAAGAAGTTTATGTGAATCTCTTCAGCGGTGTGTTTTACGGCCGTCTATGTCAATTTTTACGAGTTTGCGTAACGCCATTGTGTTTACAACTATTGGATTTCATGCTTAATTCGTCAGTATTATTTATCTCCCTAGGCTTGGTGTCTCCAATCTTTGGGCTAAAAAGTATAGATATGGTAGAGGACTGTAAGCTGAATATTTTGAGGTGTTATTATTATTATTATTATTATTATTATTATTATTATTATTATTATTATTATTATTATTATTATTAAGTTTATATGTTGAAATTAAGAATATACATTGTTCTATTTCACTTCGGCAGGGTCATAATTATTTTTCCCATGGCAGGTCTTACACTGATAGATAGATAGATAGATAGATGGAAAGCTCTGCGGCCATCACTTAAGTGTTGGCGGTGAGCGATCCATTTTGGTCCTCCTTAATAGGTAGAACCCCGGGTTCCTGTAAAATACATTAGCCCCGGTTTAAATTTTGAATTTAATTTTGAAGTTAATTAGCAGAGTGAAGTCGGAAGCGGACCTTTTGGGGTTCTATTCCAGCATTTGCTCTTTGGATTGAGGGGAAACCGCTTAAAACCTCAATCGGAATAGTCGATCACGCGGGATCTTGCACTGCAAACTCAGCAATCTCCACTCTACACTCTGCTCTGCTTTTCTCTTGGTAATCACGTATGACATATTTATCTTTATAAGGGGTGTAATTCTGCTAGTAGAGTTGAAGAGTTAGTGTTTATTGTGGATAAGCATTAATATTTACAATTGCTTTAAAAACAATTTTCAGAAAAGTGTTAAGAAATTAGAAATACTGGAAACGTTCAGACAACCCCAAACACACGGTCTTTAACGTTCGTTTCTGGCTGTTGTACAACTGTTCCAAAGTTATTCGAGCCCCGTCGCAGTCACCGGATTTGAATTCGAGTCAAATTTTGTGGGACGAACTAGACCGCAGGATAAAAAAGTTGTCAATTATCTCAACCTATGGAACTAAAGAGAAGACTGTCGAAGAATGGAATAGCTTTTTTTCTAACTACACAAACAAGTAGTATCTAGTTATGTTAAATCGTCTGAACGCTGTTCTGCGCTAGAACTAAGTACTGATGGACACAAAATGCAGTACCAAAGTGAAAACCGACTGTTTAAGAACACTTTTTTACACGCTTTATATTAGCTTGACCTGTATATATCTATCTATGTAACGGAATCTTTTTCAACGCGATTTTCACCCACTTAGAATCATTGGATCGACTTGAAACTTTGTATACTTGTAAAAGACCTGTGACAATACAATAATTTCATACTTATTTTCTAAAATTCTGGCCAGAATCATCAGAAAATAAAAAAAAAGTGTCTTTGTATCGATGTTACGGAATTTTTGAACACGACTTGCACCCTCTTAGAAACATTGGATCGACTTGAAACGTTGTATACTTGTAAAGGACCCGTGACAATACAATATTTTCATATTTCTTTGTAAAATTCTGGTCAGAATCGTCAGATAATCAAAAAAAATTAGAACTGGTTTAATAGGTTGCGTACTTGTCGACTTTTTAGTCAATCGTCGTAAGAGCTCACTTGGTACAGCGGTGGACTCTAGTGGTACATAATTTCAGTAATCTATAGGTCGCTGGTTCAAATCCGGCTGGAAGATTTTTTTTTTTAGAAGAGTGTTACTTTTAGCTCATACTACAATAGTATCGAATTTAAAGATATTTACATTTTTTTCTTATTCTGTAAAATATTAAAAATAAAAAATAAATAATAGTTTTAAAAAACTAAAACAACACGCTTTATTAGAAAACCGAACTAAAAAATGAAAAATAATTTTAATTTCCAACACGCTTGGGATAAATAATTTTACCATCAAAATCGTGGGGTGCTTTTATGATTTTTACATTTTCTTCTTAGAGACTGTACTTTTACCAATATCTGTTTATTATCATATATATTAATTGATAAAGAGCACCCCACGCTTTTGATGGTAAAATTATTTATCCCAAGCGTGTTGGAAATTAAAATCATTCATTTTTTTTAGTTCCGTTTTCTAATAAAGCGTGTTGTTTTAGTTTTTTAAAACTATTATTTATTTAAAGTATAAGTCTTTAGTTATTTATTTGATTTAGAATATGGACTTTTTTATATGGTACTACCTAATACCCGGCGTGCACTGCTACGCCTAAATAAATGCAAATTAATGTGCTTTTATGTTTAGTTGAATAAGTAAAAGGAAAAATAATTATAAATTTATATTTTTAGGTACTCCGTGCTGATTATCCGGCGTTGCCCATGAATCTATCTATCCCGATCTTCTTGATATAAATGAGCTGAAATACGAAAATTAATGTGTTTTATGTTTAGTTAAATAAGTATGAGGAAAATTTTATATCGTAATTATTTTTAGATACCCCGTGCTATTTACCCGGTATTGTCCGGGAATGTACTCATCCCGTTCTTCTTGGCATAAATGAGCTGAATGGCATAAAATTAATATATTTCTTATGATTAATTGAATAAGTAAAATGAAAAATAGTTTAAAATGTATATCGTAATTATTTTAAGATTCCCCGTGATAATTACCCAGTGTTGCCCGGGAATCTACGTATCTCGATCTTCTTAGTATAAGTGAGCTAAAAGATAAAATGCATCATTGTGAGTTATCCGTAAAAGAATGCCCGCCATATGCTGCTATGCTTGCACAGGAATCTACGTACTTGTCTCGATCTTCTTGGCATCACTGAAATCCAAAATGGTTTATTGTGAAGTATCTCCTAAGAGATAAACAGATGCTGTCGCTGCTGTCGCGACCTTTTTTGTAGAGCTTTATTGAGATATTCAATTCTGTGTACATTAATTCTGTGTATTTGTTATGGTATAGGCAGCGTAAGCCAATAAGCGTCCAAAGAGCTATTTTTTTCACGTTTTCCACTATAAAGGGCGATTTTTTAGGGTGTAGGAGTTGAGTATCACAACTCTCTTATAGCCTATGTTCATTCCGAGAATCTCCTGAACATTTTGCAAAAAGCCCCATCACAATCGGATGAACGGTATGGCCGCACATATAGTACGAACAAACAAACAAACAGACAAACATTAATTTTTATATATTAGATTACTTGTCTTGAAAATTAATGTTGCAATATTTCGTTTATTATAAACAAGCTTAAAGTAAATTAAGATTAATAATAGTCAACAAAACACTAAACCGAATGTTTAATGGGAGTCACTGGAGAATGTTCAAAATTGATACCTCATCTTCAGAACCAAAACATCGCAAATCTTATAAATCTAATACTTCTCCTTCCGATTAATTAGCTCCGTGGAACAATAGGCTTAGACGTCCCTTGACCAACTAACCGGCTGCTGGCATCATGTGTTTCACATTTAGTAACCCTTTAGTAATGATCAATATTCGTCTACCCAATCGTTCATAAATAACATTTGAGAAGTGGATAATAATCGTCGTGACATGTGGTTAACAGCCTTTAATACAATCAATTAATATTACAATTTAGATACGTTCCAATTCAATTTTTACCCCTTTAAAATAAAATTTTATGAGTACAATGCAAGTCTACGGGTTAGATTGTCAGATCCCCCAGCCTTTATAGTTATTTATCGTACACTCTAATTCAACCCAGGAAGTTACTACAAATTTTATGGGTTACGCCAGTGTCCCCCTACGTACAGAGGATAAATGTTGCCAAACTCATAATAACGGTATTTGTTTGTTTAGGGCGGGGACGAGGGGCAAGGTTAGCAGTACTTTTTTCCAAATCTATGTATTATACATTTAAAAAAAACATAGTTTTTCTTTTACAGCATGCAAACTAGTTTTATAGTAAATATGAGAGTCGACACTTTTACACGGGATAGTACAGATCCGAACGAGCTCAGTGACAAGTGGTAACTATTTTTTTTCTTTAAGAGGGGATGGCTTGGGCTGTTAAAATGGCAACCCAGTTCCCTATTTCAAACACACAGTAACTTCCTGAGTTGAATCTGACTGTAGCTACTCAAATTCCTCATGATACTAGGACACCGTTTCCATATATTGGCTGAAATTTCATGTTAAAAATTCTTCTATTAAATAATTAACCACATTGTATTTTAAAAGGGGAAACAAATTGAATGTGAAACCTGAATTATTTCATTTTTTTTAAGTAAAGTGCCAATTTCCCACGACCCAAACAAATGTATAAATGTAAGTCATGGTTTCATAGATCATGTGTAACCCGATTGATTTAGATAATACGTGGAAAGTGAAGGTAAATGTTAATAGGTTTATGTCGCATCTCATGTTCTACATCACTGCGCACAGTTAACTAAAATTTCTTCATTATCGTGAGGGCGTGCATTATTATTAATACAAGATCTCAGTAGCCAAGTATTACAGAACATTCTGTAAGAAGTTTTGAAACTTGTGTTAATTTTAGGACCCAACCTCATACTTACTTACTTACTTACTTACTCACTCACTGGCACTATCGAACCCGTAGGTTCATGGCCGCGCGGACATAAGCTCTCCATATCTCTATCCTGAGCTAATGTTTTCCAATCATTCCCTGTATAATCTACTTCCTCAAATCATAGTTAATGTTATTCTCCCACCTCATTCTTGGTCTACCAACTGGGCGTTTTCCCTTTGGCTTTCCTACAAGAAGCCTCCATGCAAGTGGACCTAACCTCATACCAACTTTTTTTCTTAATATAATGCCTGTTTTCACAGCTTCTAAATTTGTAACCTTTCTCAAAATTCCTGCACATTGAACTTGAATTAGAATCCTCTTCATTTATTTGCCTAAGATACAACTGAACGTCCAACTCCCTTTTATTTAAGTACTACATCATTATGATTCTTCAACGATTCGCATTTTTTTTTATTTATAACTAATTTCAGTTTTCGATCCTTCAAAACATATTTATTAGTTTGTATGTAAAATGTTTTAATATCATCCTATAAGTACTAAATCCTTTAACATTATAATTTAACACTTCAGGACGTTTTAGTTTAAGCAACATTTCAGAGGTCTTAAGAGATTTCGAGATGAGTATAGATATTTATTGTTTTACTTTATTTGTTTTTATTTCAATAAGAGCATTTTTATTATATAATACTTTTCCTCCCTATTTTCCACATTTTCTTTATGCTCCTCCTGATTTCGTCCAGCGATTTTTCTTAGTCTTCCTCCTTTGCCTTTAGCAATCCATTCTTAGGATCACCTTAAATACAGAAACAACTGGAAATCTCGCGTAAGAAGAATGAACCGAACAAGAATACCACGTCAAATCTTAAATTATCAGCCACCAGGCAAGAGATCTTTGGGCAGACCCTTCAAACGTTGGATTGAGACCGTAACAGACCACTAGGTCTATCACATGAAAGGAAGGAGAAGACCTTAATTTTTTTTCCTTCGTCCTTTGAACATAACCAATTTTCTTTCTTCATTTACCCCCCAGAATATTCTTACTCACTTCCATACATCTTATTATTTTTTCCCCATTCTTGGCTTCCTAGCTGATCTATATTGATTGATATGTAAATACAATCTAGTAATAGTCAGTCCTGATTTGTGATTATGTAGCACTCGTCATAAACATGTTACTCATTTGTCTAGTTTACAGCAAATTCAGTATTTTTATTAATCATGTCTTCAAGAAAAGCAAGAATGAAACAAAATATTTTTTTTCTAATGGAATAAACGCTTATGTACATTTATTAGTTTCGAATTTAGGCGTAAGCCATTCTGTAATTCAAATTTAATAAATTTTAACAACAATGCCGAATTCAGTGGATGAATGTGGTGTAAAACGTGGTAACTATTATTAAGATCATAGATTAATTTATAGGAAAGAAAAATGCCCATATCCGTTTCCGCAACCAATTATTTGTTTGCTTTATGTATATAAGAGTTTATTTAATTACACTGAGCAACAAAAAAGAATTTTTTTTCTCAGAAAAAAAAATGTGATTCTGATAGTATTTTTTCTCCTAAATTCAAATATGATATCGGTTTTTCTCTATCACGCAAGGTTTCCGAGAGACAGTAATTTATAATTTCAAATACTTTAATATTTTCTACATCCGTAACTACACAACAAGAATCAAACTGCAGTAAAGTGGAAAGCCTGTATTAAGTAAAACTACACAATATTCGAATGTTCGGATTCGCCTAGAAAGTAACAAATGACGATTTTGTACTATATTTCGCCTGTGGAGCATCCCTCTTAATGGTCCAACAAAAATCTGCCAGCATATTAGTATTCCATTTGCCTTGATATCTCTTTTCCATAGCTGAAATCTCCTGAGTTAGCTCATTTGGTTTTATTTTACAATGGACAAATGGACGAAAAAACGTTTATTAAAAAAATAATTATTTAAATCCATTAATTGATATTGAAATAAAAAAAATGTGAGTGGTGGATAAATTCTGAATACATACTTGAAAAAACGTTAAAAAACTACATTAGTACAACTATTGGTACTCATGAGACAAAAATCATGTTGACCAGTGTTATTTGGGCCTACTTATTAGTTTGCTTATTTGGTTGCCTGCTTATTTGCTTACGTAGTTTCCTTTTCATTTGTTCTTTGATCATTTTTAAATTGACATGAACATAAAAAGTAAGAAATAGTGTTGAAAATGTTGAACTGGTTTTTATGGCGGCCTGTAAAATAAGAATCTGATGTTTTTTAAATAGAATGTGGGTGAAGAGGTTGCATAACTGTCTTCCTCATGAAGAGACTAATTTGATTGCATGCCTCGAGAAGCCAGATGATACTCAGTGGCCTTGTCTGTTTGATCTCGTGCTCAATACTACCACAAACACACCTTATTCAACTTGCAAAACGTGCTCTTTGATCTCGTGACCATTTTTTGTTTTTTTTTTTCTTCCTTCCTTTAATCTATAATCTTATCAATAGTTACTATGTTTTACACCACGTTCATCGAATTCCACTGAATCCGGCATTATTGTTAGAATTTCCAAAATTTTAATTACACAATGGCTTACACCTAAATTCTAAACTAATAAGTGTCATTGTTTCTTGCATTAGACATTATTTTCTTTCTTTTTATTTCATTCTTGCATGTCTTCTAAGTATAATTCAATAAAATGTTGAATTTGCTTGTAAAATACGTAATTTTTTATGACGAGTGCTGTACAATCGAAAGTCGAACTGAGTCATTTTCTACATTGTATATATATAGTATGTCCCATTTAAACCTCTCACGTTTTAATTAATCATAACTGACAAAGTTTGCGGAATTATGAAATGAGGCCGGTATTAAACAAAACAGAAACTCAAAGAATTTTCATTGCCACACACACCAAAACACCTTTATGTATAATCACCATTAGTAGCACGAACAATATCAAGTCTATTATGATCTTGAAGAAGATTTCCGGGCTGTACGCCGTGGTCTCGAGGCTTGAAGTTCCCCGACATTTCGCCAGACTGCGTCTGGCATCCTAATAATATTATCTTCAGTATCGTGTATGGAGGAAGTCATATCTCATTTAATAAACAAACGGTTATTCAGGGGGGAGATGAAATGTAGTAGATTGAATGGAATCTTACGACGAATCTTTGGTAAAAAAAAGGGGTAGACAATTAAATTCAGATTATATACTCGTAATATAATTTTGAGGAAGTGGCTGAATTCAACTATCTAAGAACAATAATTACAAATAGGAATGAGATGCACAAAGAAATTAAACATAGGCTCAATTCTGGAAATGCGTGCTATTATGCATTACAGGCACTCTTGACGTCCCAACTTCTTTCAAAAACGTTAAACTGAAAATATATAAAACTATTATTGCACCAGTTATATTATATGGATGCGAAGCACGGACTCTTACTTTAAGGAGGAAAGGAGATTACGAGTATTTGAGAATAAAGTTCTTAGGAACATTTTTGGACCAAAGAGAGATGAACAGACAGGTGAATGGGGAAGACTACATAACAGTGAACTACATGGTCTTTATAAGAAGCCAGATATAATAAGAACAATTAAGTCTCGTAGACTGCGATGGGCAAGACATGTGGCATGAATGGGGAATGAAAGAGGTGCGTGGAAGCTTCTTGTAGGAAAACCAGAGGGAAACTCCCAGTTGGTAGACTAAGAATGAGGTGGAAGAATAACGTTTAACAATGATTTGAGGGAAGTAGATTATACAGGGAATGATTGGAAAACATTAGCTCAGGATAGGGATGCATGGAGAGCTGATGTCCGCGCGGCCTTGAACCTACGGGTTCGATAGTGCTAGTGAGTTAGTTAGTTATATAATATAATTTCAAGACTCCCTTCTTTAATATATGGTAATGAATGTTGGATATTATGCTCAAATGATATAAGTAGAATAAATTCTTCACAAATAAGATTCATAAGATGTTATACTGAGCGATCACATTCGAAGTGAAGACCTGAGGAATCAATGGAAGTCAGAAGAAATGACAGAATACATTCATAAATGGCAACGACTATGGAGACAGTAAGTTCTGAGGAATTCTCGCACCGTAGCCGAGTGGTTAAGGCAAGAGGGCTTGGCGCAGAGCTACGGGAATTGCGCTGAATCGGGTCTCAATGGGGGAAGAAATTTTATCGTGGAATTTCGGCATTTGGATAGCTACAATAAGTAACGGCTCCAGTTTGAGAAAACCAGCTATAACGGCTGAGGACCCTACATGCTGACCACATGTGACGCCTATATTGGTAGAATGATCGTCTGTCTCTGTGATTAATACATGTAGATGTGAGGCCAGAACTTGGCTGGTAGACCAAGGGCCTTCTAGGCCTGTCGCACCATGGAATTGTTTTTAATTTCCATGGATAGAGTGCTATCGTGCTACAGTTTTTACCATTTAAAATCCTCAACTACAATGCACGTGAACATAGATCTATAGGAACTGCAGATGCTGAACCAGTTTCAAATGTAATCGCAGAATGGAATTTATACCTAAATTCTAATGGCGAGGAAGAAAAAGAATAATAAGTATCGCACGTTTTTTATCTTTTTTTTCTCCCCCAAACCACGTATTCAAGTCTGATATTGCCTTGAAAGAATCATTAGATGACAAGGCCTTACAAAAATATAGGCCACATTTTAATTTCCTACGACACCTATAACAAATACAATCTTAAATTGAATACGTACGTTTGAATAAGTTACTACCGGGTGAAATGTTCTTAAGTAAACATTTGCCATGCTTGCATGTCGTACTGTTCTAGTCATTAAGTGAAACAAAGAAAATGACTCTAATTACAAAAATTACTTGTCAAAGTAAGTACAGAGTACTGCATTTAGTTTTGTTTTGGACGTGATGAAAACAAAAGTGCATCACGTTTCATAACGGATAATGCTATTTGCTGAAAGACATGAAAGGTCACACCTTGTAAATTTGAGTTCCTCCCTTGCAGATTGTCAAGACCGTGCCCATGGTAATAACGTGTGCACTAATACTTGTTACAACATAAAAGATGCACTTGCATTATGCAACTTTATATACAGTGGGAACCAATTCTAACGCCAAAATTTAAAGATTTTAATGGATGTTGCCTAGTGTTTTAACGACAAACTACTGCCTGCAGCACCATGCAAATACGCATATCGAGTATTATTTAGCGGTTTTGATTTCAACTACTTAATCGATTATATAGGCGAGTTGAAAATCGGGAATATTGCCAAGGTCACCTCGCGATCGGCCGTTTTCACGAAAAAATTCAAGCCCGTTTCACGACGCCAACAGGTCGCGAAACCGGCCTATTTCCAATATATATATCTCGGGTCAATGTGTCTATGTATAAAGAAACAAAACAAGAAAAAGAAAAAAACATTAACAAATAAAAAGCAAAAAACATAAAAATTATTACCGAGCCTATAAAAATACTACTGTTTCTAAAAAATGCAAGTACCAGTGTCATGTACCTGATTTTTTAAAATACTTTTTTTTAACTTTTCTCCTTTACATTAGTTTTTTTTTCAACCGTTACTTTTCTTTTCTTTATTGTTTTGTTTTCCAACCGTTACTTGTTTTGTTGACGCAAAAACATAGAACACATACCCATACACAAAAATGAGATTCAAAATCTCCCACCCTGCCCGGAAAACGAACCAGGGTTTCCGGAGTGGAAGATAGGGTCTCTAAGAGACCATGCCACGGCATCGGGACTGATAGATATCCTACTATATATTATATACCGTATAACACGTGTAAGATAAATCGCATAAATAATATTTGTATATTAAATGCTAATGAAAAAAAAAACGAAAAAACATTCATTTTGGCACACTTTTTTTTTTTTGTCTCTTTGAATTTAGTAACATTAGTTATTTTCAGTAAACTATAAGCCACATACTGGTATTTATATTTTGAAATACAAATTATGTTGGTTGATTTGCACTCAATAGTTTAGCCGTTCCTGTATCAGTCTACGAACATCGGATTAGGAGTGAGGGATGGTAGCACGCGACACAATGAAAACAAAGTAGTCGTAGATTCTAAAAAGTATTCACTTTTCTACCAAAATAAATAAAAATAATTTTTAAACTTGGTCCTTCCTAACAAAATCATTATAAAATGTAATAGGAACCAACCTGATTCAACGATAAAATATATTTACTTCCATATAACTTGCTACAGAGGGAGTTGAAATGATAATCTGTTCTTCTTCGCAGTGCGACATTTTTACAGTGCATTTCCTTATCATTGAGCAATCAAGTTACAGCTTGCAATAATTTACTTTATTATCGTGAAATTGTGAATAACCCCTGCTTAATGTTGTTACACCAATGAGTCTTCACGATTTTCCAGTACTCGTGACTAATTGACTAAGCATATCTTCCAAATTGAGCAAGTTTGTTCAGGAAAACAGAACGTGTAGAATTGAACTGCGGTTTTCATTTTATTACAAATATAGACTAATACGCATGTTCGATTTGGTTACAAGATAAAACTTGCAATTTTTAATGTTACAAAATAATAAACCGTGCTATTTTAACCAAGAATAAAGGACCAGGTAGTTTATGCAGATATAATTTAATTTCTTAGTGTAATTGAAAAAAAAAAAGAAAATGTATTATATGCTTTTGAAAGGAAGGCGCTGAGAAGAATTCTAAGCCCAGTAAATGTTAAATGTTTGATAATTAGATATATTGATGAAATATATGCATGGAGAGAGCCGAGTATAATAAAGATAATTAAATTGAAGACTCAAAGGAATGGCCGGATGGATTATATGGATAAATGTTTTGGCGAGAATAAATAGTACATGAGAAGATGGAAAATGGGAACCATATTGTAGGAGGGAAGTTGGGCGACAGTCGAGAAGATGGTCTGACCAATTTTTTTGAGTCTTGGAATGGATCTTCGAAGGCCTCAATCTTTATAGTTTTGATGATGATGATGATGATGATGATGATGATGGTGAAATATGTATGATTCGTTGATTTATTTTACAGGAAATTTCATCCGAAATGTTCCCCCAAGGAAGATATTACCGAAAACTATTCGCAAGTAAAAATTCTTTCAGCAATGATCATCTTGTCATATTTAGAATGTATGTTGTGGATATATATATATATATATATATATATATATATATAAACAGACAGAGATATAGTTAAAGAGAGATATACATAGGCAAATAGTGATGTATAGATAGTCGAGACAGATAAATGGATTGATCGGTAAATACACACAATCTCGTATATACCGAGATATATATGTGGATAGGCATGCAGAGAGATAGATAATAAAGATATTGATAGATATATGAATGAACGGAATGGGTGATATGAAGTGTGTGTATATATATATATATATATATATATATATATATATATATATATATATATAATTACAAATAGGAATGAGATGCACAAAGAAATTAAACATAGGCTCAGTTCTGGAAATGAATGCTATTATGCATTACAGGGACTCTCGTCATCCCTACTCCTTTCAAAAAAACGTTAATCTTAAAATATATAAAACAGTTATTCTCCCAGTTATGTTATGTGGATGCGAAACATGTACTCTTACTTTAAGGGAGGAAAGAAGATTACGGGTATTTGAGAATAGAGTTTTTAGGAAAATTTTTGGACCAGAAAGAGATGAACAGACAGGTGAATGGAGAAAACTTCATAATAGTGAGCTACATTATAAGTATAGGAAGCGAGATATAATAAGAAGAGTTAATTCTCGTAGACTGTAATGGGTTGGACATGTGGCACGTATGGGGGATGGAAGAGGTGCATAGAAGCTTCTTGTAGGAAAAATAAAAACAAATAATTTAGATACAAATTTGACGAAAAGTGAAATAACTTTAAGAATTTAAATGTGCCTAAAATGCATGTTTTAGTCATTAACCTAGTTTATGTTTTTGATTCCAAAATTTCGTTTTAAATTGAATTTACATAATTCGTCCCAATTCAACTTGTCAGCTCCTTAATAATCAAGGAATTTTAACAGATCATGGAAATAGTGGCAGGTCAAAGCCTGTCCCAAGCCAGGTTAGAAAAGGGTGAGGGGGAGGAGTAACAACCTCGTTAAAAAGACAAGGTTCAATACACCCGGCTGATAGTATCCTGTGAGGGCCCCTTATCTACGGTACAGATACTGCTGCATTGTAGTTCGTCATTGGTTTAATAAAGGCTAGAGGAAGAAAACTTTGACCAAAAATCATCTGGTCCTCCAGGTTGTAGGTTGTTGAATCAGGTCAGCTCACTGTTCGTCACAAAAGAAAACATAACAATGCTAAAACGCCTGGTGTCCACCTGGAACAAGAAAGAAAGGAAGACCTCGAACTCGTGGATGCAAGAAATAAGAACTGGAATGAGAACAAAAGACTGGAGGACACATAGTGGATGGATAGAGACGAGTGGAGAAGGAATATAAACTTTAGGCACAGAAAGATGTGTAAACATTAAAAATCTGTATAAAAATATAAATAGTGAAAAAAAAAGATCAGTTTTACTTTGTGGTCATTTCATATATTTACTATCCTTAATTAACTTTATATATTTTATTAATTTAATAATTCTTACATCTATTTTGTATCATGTGGTATTAGATATTTTAAAAGCTTAAATTAGTACTTTTAGAACCTATTTTACAATTTAAAGCCTATTTTATTTGTGGCTCAAGAAATCTAGATCTTTGCTGAGCTGTTTTTCCATTTTAATTAGCTTTTCTATTAACTTTTACCCAATAGAAAATGCCATGTTCATGATTTGAAGCATTTTTAATTCTATTCTATAAAGTTCTGCCGTAGAACAGGTCCTTCACTGCAATATCATTTTCATGCTATGCTTTGCAGCTTTACTAGGGAATTACAGGTGTGGTAGCTCCCCGTTGCTTTCCACACCGCGAATGATGATGATGATGGTCAGATGATATTCGGGGGCCGTTTGGGCTCAAAACTTCCTGGCATTTGTCAAACAGGTGAGGAAAAACCCCGAAAAAAACTCACCCAGGAAGCTTGCCCCAACCGGGCATCGAACACGGGCCTGCTGCGTGACAAGGCAGCACGCTTCCTCGAGACTTCAGCGGTGGACGCATTTTTAATTAATTAACATAAATTATCAAGTCTGGAAGGTTATATAGTCATTTGAGTACTCATCTAGAAAGTCGTACGTTGCGAGTTCTTATCAAACAGCTTAATCTCGGTTTAAAAAATCCTGATTCTCCCCCTTCTTTCCGATGATTGATCAAATGCAGGTAAACTTGGAATCCTGAGTTGATTAATGAAAATACATTTTGAGGATCGTTATTTTAACCACTATGTCTTTGTCAGATAGTTGGAATGTCTGAGGGTGTCTCGACATGCTTTCTATAAACTCTTGACATATGCTCTTTAATCAAAATAAATATAATATCCTCTATGTGATATGTGACTGTCTTGTACGTGATCTTAATAGTTGACATAATTTATACCTTCATCTGAGAGATCTGTTGGAAATACTTTCTCGAAGTTAGAGATGTCATTCTTATTGATTTGACACAACTTGACATCATATTAGTGGTTATTGTCGCAGTACCTTCACCTCTTACTGAACAATAGGAAGTGAACGCACTTTATAATAGAAAGTATTTTAAGTGTCATTGATATCCCTATTCCAAATAGGAAGTGAAAATCTGTGAGCGCAAAAATATGTTCTAAGTGCTTCGTAACTGTGATTATAAGTAGCATATTTTTAGTTGTTTTAAAGTGTATTCTTGCTAATATTCTTTGTTCATAAAAAAAAGTTTTTTCCTGCGCTATAACAGGTCCAAACAGGAAGAGAGAGAGAGAGAGAGAGAGAGAGAGAGAGAGAGAGAGAGAGAGAGAGAGAGAGAGAGAGAGAGAGAGAGAGATGAAACCCGCACCAACACAGGGGTGACTTATGCAAAAATGGTGGAATGAATTTTTGACAGGGATAAATGAGAGAAATCCCGAGATAAATCTCCTCTCACTCCAATTTGTCCACCGCGAATTCCAAATGGAAGAACCAAAACGCGAATTGGAAGATGAAGGAAGAGTGTCTAACCAATAGCGTCATGGAGGCACCTTTGTTCATGGAGCTCCTACTGGCTCCTCGCCAGAGTTACGCCAGGTTCGATTTGCGGCTGAGAAGAGGATTTTTAATCTATGGTGTGTCCAGTGCATGCATCAAAAAAGGAAAAACAAAAGTAAGAATGAAAAATGAAAAGCGAAAAGAAACAATAAACGAAGAAGTTGAACAAAAAATATTATTATTATTATTATTATTATTATTATTATTATTATTATTATTACTATTATTATTAGTCGGCCGCGGTGGACTAGTGGTTATGCTCCTGGCCTCTGGTCCCAAGGGTCGCAGGTTCAAACCCGGCTGGGGTCGATGGATTTTTAGGACGGAAAAATCCAAGGAGCAGATCCTCCGGGAGGGACTTTAAGCCGTGGGTCCCGAGTCTGAAGATTTTCAGGCTCGTAAAAAATCCTTAAGCCTGAATGAAAAGGCCTCTAAGCAAAATTTATCGAATTTTCCCGTCCTAGTACTACCTTGGTTTCCTAGATGTCAGTATGAGGCGGAACGCTGACCACGTACCACTCAAAATGACATCTATACGAAAACAAGTGTAATTAAATTAGTATGGTTCAAATTCTTCCCTGTAGGGGGAGCGCCTAAAATCTATGTAAAGAGAAAACATAGGCTTACAATACAATTATTATTATGAAATTAACTATATAGGAGGGGCACGTCGTAGCGTAGTTGGTTAAGGCAATACGCTACAATCCAGGTCATGGGTTCCAGTCCCGATGGGGTCAGAATTTTTAAACATTTTGACGGCCAATAGCCCTGGGATCGACTCTAACGAAAATTAATACCTGAACCATATTTTGCGGATAAAGGCGGATATCATGCAAGGCTGACAACCTGACTGATATCTCGTACTGATTGTTCTAAAAAGTGGGAGCCTGTACCCTCTTCTACTCCAAGAAGTGAGACCACTTTACCTTTTACTTTTAACAGTGTAGGACAAGTAGGGTAGGCCGGGGCACGTTGTTCCACTTTTAAGTTAAATGATTTTTCTAGGAAATCGATTAAGTTTTTTGAAATGGTAATTTCTGTATAATGTTCAGCTTTGTTTACATTATGTAATATTAATAAAAGAACCCGATTGTACTTCGCGATTTGATAATACAATATATTTTTCTAAACTCTGCATTGTGTCACAACTAACCCCACTCTGGGGCAAGTTGTTACATATGTGAGGCAAGTTGTGACAACACTTTTTTTATTTAAAATATTACAATAAGCTATATGGAATATGAGTTAAGCATTATTTTATTGCAGAATTATAAATTATAAAGTCATTGTTACAAAATTAGCAAATTTTCTCACAACAATACGTGGCAAATTCTCTCACAACAATAAACAAAATTTGATATTAAATAAAAAAAACCTATTCCAGTTATTATAAATAATTATTGTGTAGAAACTCCTGGAGTTTTGTCTTTGCTTCCCTAACATTAACTACATAACAACTATATAGAGCATTCTATTAATAATCATGTAGGAAGCTACTTACTTTATTTTATATCATTTTAATTTTATTATATTCTATGTTTTTGTTAGCATTAGCTAGTATTAGATCCATCATCATTGTATTTTGTTTAGTCTGTATTTTAATATCTTAAAAATTGTAATATGTACGTAATTTTTGTATAATTTTACTATTCGCTGGTTGAGTGGAAGAGAAGGCCTTATGGCCTTAACTCTGCCAGCTAAAATAAATCATTATTATTATTATTATTAAAATCTAATCTTCCGTTTCTTGTTCCATATCAGAATGACAATTAATGCACACAAAAAACGGATCGTTGTCTGTGCATTTGACATGAGCCCAAATTTCACACTCTCTGCACTGCACCCATTCTTATCCACTTGATGATTCTTTATATGGTTTTAGACACACTAAACATAGACAATCATCTTCGGTCTCTGTGTCACTGCTCTGCGTGTTTTTCTTTTTATTTTCTTTGTATTGTTTGTTGGAGAAAAGTATTTTTTTTTGCCATTTCCCTGGATTTTGTTCTCTCTCTACCCATTTGTTCTTCCCTGAGAGCTTCTTTTACAGGTGTATCTAATAAAACAGCTGCCTTGCGGGTTCTTAGACAAATTCTTATTTTTTCGTTTTCCTGCTTTTGACAGTGGGCGCAGGTCGTCTCGAGTCGTTACAACGTCACTAGTGGAAGCAACATTGCTGCGCGCTGGTGTTGTAATTTGTGTTTCCTCATCACTTCTGGGTGTTCTGATTTCAAATTGAGATTCTGAAATTTCTCCAGGTCCAGAAAGTTCTAACGGACGATCGGTGACCGAAGAAACATAGAAAATCTTCATCTGTAAAGATATTCCTATTGAACTCCCAAATACCGCAAGCACGAAAACCTGCCTGAATATTTTTGGTGTTGCAGCATTCGGTAAGGCAGTCTTGACAATCCCAGGGATGTCGTAGATTGATATTGTCTCCCCAGGGTGCGATTTCATCCAATCACAAGCAGCTTTATTATAGAATTTTTTAAAGGACCGAAAACAGAAACATCCAAAGGTTGGAGACGGTTTGTGGTGTGGGGAGGAAAGGAATGCAAAACAATTCCATTAGCTTTACAAAAGTCCAATACATCAATGTTCAAATGTGAAATGTGATTGTCCAGTAAAACTAAAACAGGAGAGGATATGGAACAGCGCACATTTCGAGAGAAATGCTGCATATAGGCCAAAATATCAGGGCCTGTCATCCACCCACTTGAATTGAAACGGCCTATACAACCTATTGGCCCATCGCGTATGAAATAACTTTTAAATGTTTTCCACGGAAATAAGAACATAGGGGCATGGAATTACCAATAGCGTTCACGCCGAAAACCATGGTAACATTAGTTCCTCTTTCGGGAGATGTCATTCCACCCACTCGTTTTTCTCCTTTCTGAGCAATTATTTTACACGGCTTCTGTACGATTCCTATCCCCGTCTCATCGATGTTCCAAATATCATTTCCTCCAGACACCCTCCAAGCTGTCAAAGAAACTGCTGACATTGTGTCGATTAAAATAGTGCTCGGCTTAAGCTAGTTGGTTCAGGGACTCTAAGTGACAAGTTTGTATGTCGTTTCATAAATCCTGAAAACCAATCACTGCTTGCGCTTTTGTTTGAAATCCAATTTTCAGGAACCTTAATATTATTTTCAATAGCAAATTCATATGCTAAAGATCTCATTTCGTATGGGGTAATACCATAAAATATTTTCGAAGCTCGTAGTGCATAATCATTCAAAAGATGTTCCTGTTCATTGGTGAAAATTTGCCTAGGTTTCTGATACCCCATCTCAATTTTATTTCCGGTAGAATTCTTTTTCTTATGCTTGTACCTTAGTAGTGACATTCTGTTAACTTTAAATAATTCTTGTGCTTGTCTTAAACTACATTTTCCAGATTCAACTTCCTTCGCAGCCCTTTCATAGTCTTCTAGAGAAGAATTTCCCCTCTCTGTTTTTCTTTTATAAGTTCGGACCAAATCTGTAAATTTAAAATTTAAAACGTCAGTACGGGGTAAATTGTGACAGTGTCACAAGTTGCCCCCAGACCTGTGTCACAACTAACCCCTCCCGCTACCATTTTGTTTCGTTCTCATTATTCAGGTAACCATAAGTGAATTAGTGAACTTTTATATAGCAGATGTAAGGGAAATATGTGTAGTTTATGTCTGTATAAAACATTTTTACTCACCTTCACTATATTTTGTAGCAGGTAAGAAAGTATCCAGGTACGAAAAATTATGTTTAACTGTCAAAAACACTTCAAACAATACCCGTTACACGTCATCCTTCAGCTTCAGTCTACACACTGGCAGGATGAATAGGAATGTTATCAGTAGTGTGACAAGTGTTGCCATTTCTTAGAAGCCGAAATAATTAGAGTGTCACAAATTACCCCTGTCAGAACATGCCCCGTCCTACCCTACATAAAAATGTTTGAACAGTGGGTTCCGGAAAATGCAGGCCTATGCAGTGTAAAAACACATACATACACACACACACACACACACACACACCTGAAAACCCAAAACTCTTACAGGCCTAATTATATAAACAGCTCTACATAATATCGTCTTAAGGAAAAATAAAAGTGGCGTAAAACTATTATAACAATCATGATTGCCCCTTTATTTCGGAATCTTGATTGACTTTAGGATAAACGTGATATCAGGCATGTTTAAAATTTGAAGAAAGCTATTATTATCGTAGCACTCGTTTGTCACCTTTACCGTTCTCTAATTGCACTGTAGCGTAATTAAGACTAATTTTTCGTGATTGAAATTGGGTTAATTTCGCAGTTCCATTAAATTATATTACGCTGTGAGATATTATATTTTCCAAAATTTGAGGTTTCTCTGCAACCTTCCTCTTTTGCAACTCCCATGTCCTTAACTTTGGACTCAGGATAGAGGCAATCTAGTAACGAACTCACTTGCACTATCGAACCCGTAGATTCATGACCGCGTGGATATAAGCTCTCCATTCATTCCTATATTGAGCTAATATTATCCAGTCATCCGCTGTATTATAATCTACTTCCCTCAAAGCATGGTTAATGTTATTCTCTCACCTAATATTTGGCCTACCTATTGGGCGCTTTCTCTTTAGTTTTCCGACAATGAGTTTCCATTTCCCATTCTTGCCGCATCCTACGAGATTTAACTGTTCATATTAATATACGTTTTCCAATACAGTTATGTACTTTTCTCCATTCGATAGTCTATTCGTCTCTCTTGGGTTCAAAAAATGTTCTTAGAATTTTATTCTAAAATACTTGTAAGCATTTATTTTATTTTAAAGTAAGAACCATCCTTTGTATCCATATAACTAGAAGAATGACCGTTTTACATATTTTTAGTTTGAGTTTTTTTGGAGAGTAGTTGGGATGACAAGAGTCCCTGCAATGCATAATAATATGCGTTCCCTGAGATGAGCCTATGTTTAATTAATTTCTATTCTTCATTCCCATTTGTAATTACACTGAGCAACAAAAAATAAACTTCTTTTTGTCTCAGAAAGAAAAATGTGTGATTCTGATAGTATTTTTTTTCTCCTGAATTCAAATATGATATCGGCTTTTCTCCATCACGCAAGGTTTCAGAGAGACAGGAATTTATAATTTCAAACACTCTAATATTTTCTACATTCGTAACTACACAATATTCGAACATTCGGACTTGCCTAGAAAGTAAGAAATGACGATTTTCTGCTATATTTCGCCTGTGAAGCATCCCTCTTGATAGTCCAACAATAATCGGCCAGCATATTAGGATTCCATTTGCCTTGGTATCTCTTTTCCATAGCTAAATTCATTTGAGTTATCTCATTTGGTTTTATTTTACAATGGACAAATGGACGAAAAAAAGTTTATTAAAAAAATAATTATTTAAACTCATGAATTGAAATAAAAAACTGTGGGTGATGGAGAAATTCCGAATAAATATTTGAAAACACGATTTAAAAACTGCATTAAGTACAACTATTGGTACTCATGAGACAAAAATCATGTTGACCAGTGTTATTGTTTGTAGATATTTGATTTGAAACATTTGTTCACATTTATCTCATTTGTTATTAACTGTCCATTTATGTGTGGACCATATATTTAGTTTTATTAATATTTATTTACACCCCCAGTTTCTTAGTGTTAGAGCCGATCTAGTGAGATATGTAATTATTCTGTTGAACTGAGAAGCTGTATGTATATAAGGCACATGCTAAACAGGTTCTCTGGGTGAGGTAAGATGTATGTATGTATTTATTGTAGGTTTGCTCCACGGGAGTTGTAAGATGTAAGCTTCAAATACAAGTTACCACTTTATTATCTTAGAATACCCTACTGCCTTCTCGCCGCTATTACTGAATTTAAAACTTCAGTCCTACAACAGAATGCATAGTCTAAGACAGAGGTCACCAATTGGTCCGGATCCGGACCGGTTAAATATCGAATTAGTACAAATTTTTAAAACCGGTTAAACATCGAATAAAACCAGTTTACTAAATTCCATGTTATGATGTATTATGTCCCGCGCCGTAGCCGAGTGGTCAAGGCAGGAAGCTTTGGCGCAGAGCTACGGGATTTGCGCTGGTTCTAGTCTCCATGGGGAAGAAATTTTCACATGGTATTTCGGCCAGTATGAGACCCAGCATCGTGAGGCATTTGGATAGCTACAATAAGTAGCGACTCCAGGTTCAGAAAACCAGCTATAACGGCGGGGGACTCGACGTGCTGATCACATGTCACCCTTACACTGGCTGATCATCTACATCTGTGATTGACACATGTGTATGTGAGGCCAGCAGGCTGGTAGGCTAAAGGATATCGTGAAAAACGCGAAATTTATGAGGTAAGATATTTAAATATTACTGTGACCATACGTTAAATTTATCATAAACTGTATTCTTTTAGTATTTACCATGTCTTGTGTTTAATTTGTGCAATTCATAGCCATGACATAATTTAAATAATTTCCTTGAATTATCGATTAATAATAAAGGCTTCGTACGTTTAATCAACTGTGATTCCGCACCTCGACTGAATTTACTACTTTGAAAATGGACCTCCATGAAATCT
Source organism: Diploptera punctata (assembly GCA_030220185.1). NCBI lineage: Eukaryota > Metazoa > Arthropoda > Insecta > Blattodea > Blaberidae > Diploptera > Diploptera punctata. The sequence goes on along the minus strand of JASPKZ010006073.1, from coordinate 1,594,279 downwards.
AATTGGTGTCCCTGGTCTAAGAAAAGTCCGTTATTCTGAATATTACAGTTCTATGTAGTGAATATTCACGAAAGGAACGCAAATTTCACTAACAATGATTAAATAATAACAAACTTAATTAGTGGTTTTACAAGTAAAAAATCTACGATCTGTATCCCTGTCTAAAGCCATACAATCATATGGGGTAAGGTCCCTTGCAGCAGTTACTTAACCATGATAACCTACGCTTATTTTCCTATATGTGTCAGCAAGTGACAAGTGGTTAGTCTATTGCTTCAAAGAGACATCTAGTAGGCATTTAAGCTATAATTTTGATGCAAAAGACCGATTAGATTTTGTTCAGAGGCTCTAATTTAGGCTTAAGGTTCTTTTACGAGCACAAAAAATTAACACTTGCGACCCATGGCTTAAAATCGCTCCCGAATACCTGTCCCTTATTTTTTTCTATTCTAAAGAAATCCATCGACTCTGGCCGGATTTAAATTCGCGACCTTCTGGACCAGATATACGGAACTTGGCCTCTACATTACTTGACCGATAAATAAATTGAGATACTCAATAAAAATGATATAGAGAAATTCTCCTTATTTACTTCTATATTACTTTATAGTAAGTGCAAGTGGTTAGACACTTGCCCTTCACCTCTGGATCCCGAGTTCGCTTCTCTGTCACTTCATATGGGTTTCGTGAGGGACGAATCGAAGCCAGAACAGGTTTTTTCCTCGAGTTTTGTCTCGTTTTCTTCTTCCATTCCTGAATACTCATGACATTAATTTCTTTCGATTTCATTTTCCCAAGTAATGAAGCAACAAGCCTGGGAAGTCAACATATTTGTAACAAAATTAAAGTTATAATACAAAATTATAAAATTGTTACATTTTAGGTCCGACTCCTCAACTTTGTAAAATATTAGTTTTCTGTAGGCCTTTCAGGACTTTTCCCATCAACAGAATAAGCAGGAGATAGGTCTATATCTAATTACCCTGGATGCAATACTCTACACAGAGATTTAATACTAGAGGAAAATATTTTCGCTTCCCCTCTTGTGATCTGACATATGAGTATTATTTTTATACAGAAATAGGCAATGTCTCAAAATTATATTTGCCCTCGAAAGATTTCATCTCCGGGGCCGTAAACTCTTAAGACCCCAGGAAGATTATCTTATTACGATAAGTCCATACCTGGTATAACTTATGCTAAAACTCTGGGTGAACTCGCACAATTTTGTTTTTGAACAAGACTAAGCTCCGCCTTACTACCATCAAGAAATGGCAGGATACCTCAATGAAATCTTTCACAGCGATGGTTAGTTTTCATTGATCCACACGATAAAGCGTCTGTTAGATGTCTCCGAGGTTCACAGAAATTATCCCAGCATTTTTTTTTTCGTGGGGTTTCAACAAAGAAAGAAAATGTAGCTTACCCATTGCCTGAAGATCTGATGGAATTGAGAGAGTGGTTCAATGTGAGTTTTGCTGCTGTCACAAGAGACGTGTTTAATCGTGTATGGGAAGAAATGATAGATAAAACTAGATGTCTATATTGCATCACAAAAGCTTCTTAAGGTAAATAAAGCTTTGAATATTATGTTTCTTTTGATACAAAAAGGATGCTCGTATTACTTCAGGGGAACAGAGAATATTTTCTTGTAAAAGGTACAATATTTTTCGATCACGTAAATACATGAAGGGTACAGAGAAAAAACCAGGTAAGTCACTTTTTTGTCAAAATGGATTTTGAGGTGTCATTAGATTCTCTATGAAAAGCACTTTCATTTAGAAGTTGTGAAATAGTAAAATATACAGATTCGTCAGTAGTTTGTTTATCACTAAAGTTTGGCATACAGGAAATATGAATGTTGTACAACTAATAGTGTGCTTTCTAGGTTTCAAGAAAGAAGTGACTTACCTGTTCTTTTTTTTCCTCTATGCCCTTCATATGAAAACTGCAAGCTTACTTTTACTTACTTTAACTTTTGAGGGCCTCTCCACTTTTCAGCGGTTATCCTGTATTCCCATTCGCCATTCTTGCAGATCACGCCATTCATCCTCCTCCAGACCTCGGTTGTTCACCAATCTATGGATCTCTCCTCTCCAAGTTGTTCTTGGCCTGCCCCGTTTCCTTCTATCAGAAGGTAACCATTCCAAAAGAGTTTTGGGCCACCTATCATCCTCCATTCTCCTGACATGGCCATACCACTGAAGATCTCGTCTTTCGATCCTTTCAACCACTGTCTCCTCCATATCCATCATCTGCCTCACTTCTTCATTTCTTCTTCTTTCCAACCTGGACACCCTGGCACTGCATCTTATTGCATGCATCTCTACTGCCAAGATCTTAGTTTTTTGTCCCTCTACCAAAGTCCATCCCTCAGCACCATAAGTCATTATGCTTTCCACAACAGACTTCAAAATCCTCTTCTTCGTGTGGTTTGACATGGTCCTACTCCACAGTACTCCATTCAACATTTTTATGGCTCTTCGTGCTTGTACTAACCTGCTATCTACTTCAGCTTTACAACTCCTAGATTCATCAATAAGTGATCCCAAATATTTAAATTTTTAACAGCTCTAATAATTCCTTGGGATAGGGATATATCTCGTCCACTTCCTCCTACTACAAGATATTCAGTTTTTTCCATGTTTACTCTTAATCCTCCTATTTCAAAAGCATTTAGAAGTTTTCTCATCATGTATTTAACATTCTCACGACTCTGAGCTATCAACACTTGATCGTCTGCAAATAATAAGGAATGTATTGTAAGCAAAAAATAGAAATACACTATTATTGAAGATTGATGTAATCGTAATACATGTGTATTGTGTAAACTCGATATCTCCGTCTTCTTTACTCAGGTCCTTATATTGACTATTTAATTCATGCTCCAAATGGGAATCGATGGCCAATCACGTTTCAATAAATTTTGTTTCACCTCGCTATTTATCGGATTATGTTTACCAAAATAAAGAAAGCTCCTCCTTTTTAATATTCTGAACAGGTAAGAGCATTATTTTGCAGTGACTGACTCTCCAACAAATACGTTGAAAACAGCAAATGATGAACAGATTCTTACTTACTACACATTTGATAATTGTGTGTTCAATAATTGTGTTTTTAAATGCTGATTTTACTCAGTTGTTTCCTAAACATAAATTAATAGCCTATAATGTTGGTTATAATATACAGATTTATGTGTTTCATTTTTTCTCCACTAGGGTGCATTCTTACAATATTGCGATCTTAGTGGGTTATCGCTGATTGCAATCCTATTTGGCAATAAATAACATAATCAAGTTGCAGTGAATAAACATTACCACACATTTCTGATTTGTTTTCAAACATAGCCGTTTGCATTAAATATATAAATATTTTAAAATACCAGTAACTATATTTAACTAGTGATTTTTGAGTAAACAGCTTAATTTTATTCGTTAAATAGTCCTAACAAATGCCACTCTTGATTTCCAAATCCTCTAGATAAATTGGAAATCACTCATAACATTACTTGTGACTATTTAACTCAGGCCCCAAATGGGAGTCAATGACCAATCACATTTCAATTATTTTTTATTTACACCAATCACAGTCGTGTTTCGCCTAAAATTTACCAACTAAAGTTTATCATAATAAAGAAAGCACCTCCTTTTTAACATTCTGAATAGGTCATAGCATTATTTTGCAGTGACTGACTCTCTAAGAAATACGGCTAACAAATTGTATATATAGTGCATGAATGTCAACATAAAGCGCATACGAGAGATAATATAAAAACATTTGTAACAATTGATTATACCACAAAAAAATAAACCACTGTTCGCACTTTCTTAAACGAATTATTTTCCAGAAAATGACGCAGAAAAATATAATTGACATATTTACATCATAGGACATCAGAAATTGATTAATACCTATAACGTTGGTTATAAATTTCTCCACTAGGTGCATCCTTACAACATTGCGATCTTTTGGCAATAAATACTAGTATGACCTGGTTGTAGTGGTGAACAAAAGAAGCAAATGAAGCGTACCAATCGTTTCTCATTTGTTTTCAAACATCGCCGTTTACATTAAATATATACATATTTTAAAATAAATATAGTTAAATAATGATTTGTGAGTAAACAGCTTAATTTTATTCGTTAAATAGTCCTAACAAATGCCACTCTTGATTTCCAAATTATCATAAGTAATGCCACGAGTGATTGGGGCACGCCGTAGCGTAGTGGTTAAGGCACTGAGCTACAAGCCGGAGGGTCGAGGGTTCAAGTCCCGTTGGGGTCAGGATTTTTAAACTGACCCAAACCCTCTGGCGGCACTATGGTCCTGGGGTCGACTCAGCCTCTAACGGAAATGAGTACCAGACGCTTGTTCTGAGGGTAAAGGCGGCCGTCACGCAGGGCTGACAACCCGGCTGACATAAAGTGCCGATTGTCTAGAAAAAGTGGGAGCCCTAACCTCCTACTACCCCAAGGGCCTCCGGGTCTGTTGTGGGATCACTTTACTTTTTACTTTAATGCCAGGAGTGATTTCCAATTTATCTAGAGAATTTGGAAATCAAGAGTGGCATTTGTTAGGACTATTTAACGAATAAAATTAAGCTGTTTACTCACAAATCATTATTTTACTATAGTTATTTTAAAATATTTATATATTTAATGTAAACGGCGATGTTTGAAAACAAATGACAAACGATAGGTACGCTTCATCTGCTTCTTTTGTTTAGCACTGCAACCAGATCATACTATTTATTGCAAAGGAACGCAATATTGTAAGAATGCTCTCTAGTGGAGAAAAAATGAAACACATCAAACTGTATATTAATTCATTTCTGATGTCGTATGATGTAAATATGACACTTATATTTTTCTGGATTGTTACCTAGGAAAAAAATACACATAAGAAAGTGCAAACAGTGGTTTCTTTTTTTGGTGGTATAATCAATTGCTACAAATGTTTTTATATTAACTCCCGCATGCGGCATGTGTTGACATTCATGCACTGTATATACAATCTGGTAGCCGTATTTCTCACAGGCTCAGTCACTGCAAAATAATGGTCAGACCTGTTCAGAATATTAAAAAGGAGGAGCTTTCTTTAATATGGTAATTATAACACTGATAAATATTTCGTGAAACACGACTCTGATTGGTTGTAAAACAGAAATCATTGAAACGTGATTGGTCATTGACTCCCATTTGGGGCATGAGTTAAATAGTCTATATAAATTCACTCCTCACTTCGTGAGTTGTAAATTTATCTATAATTTGGAAATCACTTGTGGCATTACTTATGATAAAGTGAGGCCTATGTTATTATGTTATTTGTCGTATAGTTGAAGAAAGTCTGAGAAATTCAATTACATCATTCATCCTACCAGAAATCGAAACGCAGACTGCTACATGAGAGGCAACCCCCTAGGCCATAGTACCCAAACTCATTTTTTTAAGTTAGTGATACAAGCTTCACATTTATGCACATGTGAGGCGAATTGCAGGAAATCTATTATACAAGAAATTCCTGTATTAACAGTGGACATGATAATTACGTGCTGCAGGCTATAGGTTAGACTTAACGTGGATGTGAAGTCACGAACTTTATCTTTTGTGTGGTGGATGGGTGTGTTGATGCAGAAATTTCACATGATGCATTTCACTTCAGTTGACATTCATCTTGACCCATTATGCACTCCATTCAGAGTTGGGTCAGACTTTAAAAAAAAAAATCTTAAAATTTCACAATCTTGCAGTAATACTCCCAACAATTAAAAAATGTTTAATAACAAAATTGAATAGTAAAGCTAAATCATAGTAACTATGAACTGTTCATAGTTTATTATGAATTGTAAATATGTAAATTTCCATCAGGCAAAAGCATTTTACAATGGTCACTTACTGACAAATATAAATTCACGAATATTTATTTATATATATATAGGCCTATATATATATATATAGGCATATATATATATATATATATATATATATAAATGTATGTGTGTGTGTGTGTTATAATTAAATGTTTAACATTGAGCAATGCAAGCTTAATATGGTATGATAAGAAAAATGAATGCCTGGACGGGATTCGAACCCGGATCTCTGAGTTCCGGGTTCGAATCGCGTCCAGGCATTTATTTTTCTTATCATACCATAAATATATTTGTCATTTGCACCAGGTTATTTTTATGACATTTCTGGCTTTCTCCCCTGGCATTGGCGGAAATGTAATCCATTTCTTGGGTTGGAGCACCTGGAAGCGGAGTTACGTTACCTCGATGATATGATAGGTGATTAATAATGAAGCGCCAGGAGAGTCCTTAACCTAAACTTAATAAATTCCAGGCTATGGGCAACCACAGGATAATTCCCTTTAAGGAAAAATTCCTATGGTCTGACCGGAAATCGAACCGGGGACATCATAAACTGCACTCAGAAACGCTGATCAGTAGCCCATGAGGCTGGTCTCATGAATATTTATAGAAGATATAAAATAAGAAGCAATGTAATTAAACAAAGGGACGAGTGTTTAAATATCAGTTGAAGATTTCATAAAAAACTTACAATTAAAATGGTGTGATCATGTGAAAAGATTGACAGAAGAGAAATTCCCAAGAAAAATAATAGAATGGATTCCAAAAATAACGTCGATTGATAGCGTATTAAGAAGCATGAGAGAAAAAGGATTGGGCGAAGGATTTCGGAATGACAGAGAAATGTGCAGACGAATTATATTAGATTAATTTGGTGCACTAAGATGTTACGAAACATTGTGAACCGTGCTCTGGGTGTGTGTGTGTGTCCAGACTTTGTGATAAAAAAATAACGAGTCCCGACAAGTAATACCACTATAAGGCCCGGGTGGCGTGTTGGTACGTGAAAAGTCCCTATAAGGTGAGAGGTTAAACCAAGTTAATGAAATGGCAAATAAGATTTTAGCATTGTAAAAATAATTATATCCTAAATGTAATAATAAAGCTATTTTAGCCAATGGGAAAGTGCAGTAGATGTCATCATGGCGAGTGGTACTAAGTGAACAAGTAAAACAAATCAACATTTGATAAACTGTGTGATAAAAAAAATTAAATTTAATAAAATTAGCCCTCTATCTTAGGTCATAAGTCCTACAACAATTCCGATATCACTATAGGATGAACAAGGAAAGTAAATAAAAATTTGAAAACTGTACGAAAAAAAATATATATGATTAAAACTAGTCCTCTATCTTAGGTCTTAAACCCTACAACAATCCTACTACCGTTATAGTAATAAAATTCTGTAATAGCTATCGTATTCTAAGTTATAAATCTTGAGATAGTTATAAACCATAACTGTATAAGTACCTATAATCTCATATTACCAGAAAACAATGCTGTAATAAAACATAGAAAATAATACAGAATTAAAATCCGTTATGAAGGTCATTCCCGAAGGATGAAAAAAAAAAATGTCTATATTATTTTAAGAAAATTCTGTACGACATGTAGTTTCTCTGGTCTCTAAGATCAAAACTATAAAAATAGTTATATAAAGAATGGTAAATTAAGTGATTGATTTAATAATATTATCATTAATTATATTATTTTTTGTCTGGACATCTTACCTCAATATTAATTTGTTCTTGAACATGTTTCAGAACAATTCTGTTTTATCGTCAGCTTTTTTATCATTACTATTATTATTATTATTATTATTATTATTATTATTAATATTATTATTAATGCTATTATTATTTAATATTATTATTATTAATAATAATATTATTATTATTAATATTATTATTATGTAATATGAGGGAGGAAAGGAGATTACGAGTATCTGAGAATAAAGTTCTTAGGAAAAATTTTGGACCAAAGAGAGATGAACACACAGGTGAATAGAGAGGACTAAATAACAATGAACTTCATGGTCTTTATAGGAAGTCAGATATAATAACAACAGTTAGGTCTCGTAGACTGCGATGGGCAGAACATGTGGCATGAATGGGGAATGAAAGAGGTGCATGGAAGCTTATTGTAGGAAAACCAGAAAGGAAAACGCCCAGATGGTAGACCAAGCATGAGGTGGGATAATAACATTAATCTATGATTTGAGGGAAGTAGATTATACAGGAAATGATTGGAAAAGATTAGTTCAGGATAGTGATGTATGGAGAGCTTATGTTAGCGCGGCCATGAACCTATGGATTCGACAGTGCCAGTTAGTTAGTTAGGTAGTTAGTTATGTGTATAAAAATACATATAATTAATGTTTGTTTGTTCGTATTTTATGCGCTGCCATACCGTTCATCCGATTGTGATGGGGCTTTTTGCAAAATGTTCAGGGGTTTCCCGGGAGGATTATAGGCTATAAGAGAGTTGTAATACTCAACCCCTTCACCCTTAAAATCACCATTTGTGGTGTAAAACGTGGGGAAAAAAAAACGTTTTGGACGTTTAAATAGCTAACGCTGCCTAAACCATAACAAAATTAATTTACACAGAATTCAATATCTCGAACAAAAAAAAACTCTACAAAAAAGTCCGCTACAGCATATGTTTTTCTTTTACGGATATCTCACAATAACCATTTTTATATTTGTTTGATGTCTAGAAGATCGGTATAAGCACGGAGATTACCGGGCAAGAGTAGTAGTGCACGGTGGGTATTCTTTTACGAATAACTCACAATAACAAATTTTGTCTTTCAGCTCGTTTATGCCAAGAAGATCTGGATAAGTAGATTCCCGGGCAACTACGGATAATCAACACGGAGTATCTAAAAATAATTACGATATAAATGTTTCTTTCGCTTATTCAACTAAACGTAAAAAACACATTAATGTTCGTCTTTCAGTACATTTAAGCCAAGAAGATCAGGATAAATAGATTCCCGAGCAACGCTGGGTAATCAGCACGGGGTATTTAAAAATAATTAAGTTAGAAATGTATAATTATTTTTCTCTCTACCTATTCAACTAAACATAAAAATACATTAACTTTCGTCTTTCAGATCATTTGTGCCAAGAAGATCGGGATAAGTAGATTCCCGGGCAACGCCGGGCAATCAGCACGGGGTATCTAAAAATAATTACGATATGCATTTCTCCTTTCACTTATTCAACTAAACATAAAAATACATTAATTTTTAATTATTTAGGCGTAGCAGCGCACGCCGGGTATTAGCTAGTATTGTTAATATTATTCTTGTTATTACTATTATTATTAATTATTGTTATTATATTATTGGCTAATATGTTATAAAATCCATGGCGGCGGGACAGGCCTAGAATGCCCTTGACCTGCCAGCCGGCTGCTGACCTCACATCGACATGTATTAATCACAGATGTGGATGTTCATTCAGCCAGTGTAGGGGTGACTTGAGGTCAGTACATCGGGTCTCCCAGACATTATAACTGTTTTTACACGCTTTATATTAGCTTGACCTGTATCTATCTATATATGTAACGGAATCTTTCAACGCGATTTTCGCCCACTTAAAATCATTGGATCGACTTGAAACTTTGTATACTTGTAAAGGGCCCGTGACAATACATTAATTTCATATTTTTTTCTAAAATCCTGGCCAGAATCATCAGAAAATAAAAAAAGTGTCTTTGTATCTATGTAACGGAATTTTTGAACACGATTTTCACCCACTTAGAAACATCGGATCGACTTGAAACTTTGTATACTTGTAAAGGACCCATGAAATACAATATTTTCATATTGTTTCTAAAATCCTGGCCAGAATCGTCAGAAAATCAAAAAAAAAGTGTATTTGTATCTATGTAACGGAATCTTTGAACACGATTTTCACCCACTTAGAAACATTGGAACGACTTGAAACTTTGTATACTTGTAAAGGACCCGTGACAATACAATAATTTCATATTGTTTCTAAAATCCTGGCCAGAATCATCAGGAAATAAAAAAAAATGAAAACTAGTATAATAGGTTGCGGACTTGTCGACTTCTTAGCCAATCGTTGTAAGAGCTCAGTTGGTAGAGCGCTGAACTCTAGTGGTATATAATTTCAGTAATTCGTAGGTCACTGGTTTAAATCCGGCTGGGAGGATTTTTTTAGAAGAGTATTACTTTTAGCTCATACTACTTAGTATCGAATTTAAAGATATTCACAAATTTTATCTTATTCTGTAAACTATTAAAACTAAAAAATAAATAATAGTTTTAAAAAACTAAAACAACACGCTTTATTAGAAAACCGAACTAAAACAAATGAAACATAATTTTAATTTCCAACACGCTTGGGATAAAATTAAAGTGGTCAACAAAAAAACCATCTCCAACACAAATAGAATAAAACTAGAGTTATCAACAAAAAGAAAATAATTTTACCATCAAAAGCGTGGGGTGCTTTTTATGATTTTTACATTTTCTTCTTAGAGACTTTACTTTTACCAATATCTGTTTATTATCAAATATATTAATTGATATAGAGCACCCCTCGCTTTTGATGGTAAAATTATTTTCTTTTTGTTGATAACTCTAGTTTTATTCTATATGTGTTGGAGATGTTTTTTTTTTTTTTGGCCGCTTTAATTTTATCCCAAGCGTGTTGGAAATTAAAATTATTTTTCATTTGTTTTAGTTCGGTTTTCTAATAAAGCGTGTTGTTTTAGTTTTTTAAAACTATTATTTATTTTTAATCTGGGTCCGCTACTTATTGTAGCTACCCAAATCCTCACGATGTTGGATGGGGTTACTGGCCGAAAATCGATGAGAAAATTTATTCGCCCATGAAGACCCGAACGAACGCAAGTCCCGTAGCTTTGCACCAAGGCATCTTGTCTTAACTACTCGTCTAAGGCGCAGGATATTATTATTATTATTATTATTATTATTATTATTATCATCATCATTATTATTATTATTATCATTATTATTATCATTATTATTATCATTATTATTATTATTATTATTATTATTATTATTATTATTATTATTATTATTTCCACCTCTGTGGTCTCCGGGTAGCGTCGGGAGAAGTTTCCTAGCTGATGGTTTTTTAAGGCCAAACGGTCCCCGAACATCAACTGGCCATCATAACCATTATCATCATATTCGTCATGTTTAATATGAATGTGTGTGAATGGTGTGCTTTGTCTTAATGTTGTGTTGTCTCGGAGGAGGACTTGACGTTGAGCTGATCTCTCATTCCTTGTGTGGTCAAAACTCTATGTATGTAATCCATAGTTAAAATTCCTCTCCCGTCAGGTCGGCCACTGTAAAGCCCGGGTGGCATGTGACGTGTAAAGTGCCTATAAAGTGAGAGGTTAAATTGAGTGCATTAATGGAGTGGAATAATATTTTTGTTATACAGGATGTAACAAGACCTCGCCGTCAAAATGATAGGCCATGCAGAGAGTATCATTTTTTGTGAAGGAACTTAGAATCGCAAAGAAGTCGTTTGTCTTCACGTAGACTTTCACGACCGGAGTTACTATGATGATCTTGATGAAGGTTTTCGGGCTGTAGGCCGTGGTCGTGAGGCTTGTAGTTCCCCGACGTTTCGCCAAAGACTGCGTCTGGCATCCTCAAGGGTTATCTTGACTACAAGCCTCACGACCACTGCCTACAGCCCGAACACCTTCATCAAGATCATCATAAAGTCGTTTGTCGTTTATGAGTTATGCGCAGATGAAGGTGTTCACCCGTAAGGGTCGGAATTGAATACAAACAATTGTACACGTATCATTTTATTGAAAAAGACATGTTTTTACAATAAGTGTTCAAACAGTCGACTCTGTGCCTCATTGCATGTTTGATATCGCCGCAGCAACGATCGGCCAGCACGGCCGATCATGGCAGAATTATTTTTGGCGTCGTCAAAACACTTATTGTTTGAACCTTTATTGTAAAAACATGTCTTTTTCAATAAAATAATGTGTGTTCATTTTTTTTGTGTTCAATTCCGACCGTTACGGGTGAACACCTTCATCTGCGCATAACTCATAAACGACTTGTTTGTGACTATATGTTCCTTCACAAAAAAGGATCCTCTCTGCATGGCCTATCATCCCTATCATTTTGTCGGTGAGGTCCTGTAACACCCTGTATATTATGAAGTTAAGACCGTAATGCTTTCTTCCACTTCACACAGGTTAAGTTATGTGTTAACAATATTATTATAAAATTCTGTATTAACTAATTCCAATTATGTTAAAAACCTTGAGGCAGCGAAGTATAAATCATAACTGTATAAATACTTATAATCTCTTGTTACTACAAAACAATGCTATAATACTGGTTAGGAAATAACACAGAATTAAAATCCGTTATAAAGTTCATTACCGAAGTATGAAAAATAAAAACTATTAAACGTCACTTATTCTTAGAAAATCTGTAAGATTCTCTACCAATTAGGATCAAAATTATACATATAGAAAAGAGATGTAAAGTGTTTTATATAATAATAACATATATTTTTCTTCTCCTTCATGGACTAGACAAATTGCCTGTTCCGCCTCACAGTTATTCTGTCCATTTTTTCGCTGACCTTCCTACATTAATTGAACCTGTAGTTAAATGCTGTTTTTGGTAATCTTGTTACATTCGTTCTTTCTACATGTCTGAACCATTTATCTCTATTTTTTAATTTTATCATTCAATTGATACATATTTAACTGTTTCATTCTTTATCCAATCCAATCTTGTGCAGGCTTTTGTTATTCTAAGGAAGTTCATTTCTACGCTTTGTATTCTACTTTGTAATTTTTTGGTCATTACTCAAGTTTCACTCCCATAAAGTAATGCAGTAACTACCAATGCTGTCGTCCATTAAATCCGTCCTGCTGAACACTGTGAGAGAGATGAGTTTGGAAATTTTTACGTGGTCGGGTTACCAGCCCAGATGCACAACCACATTCCCTAGTGGATCGGGGATTTATTTCGGAGTTTCCTTCTCCTAGACGGGTTGCTAACGAAAGCTTTGGAGTCCCATCTACCTCTTGATATAGGCTATATTTTTTGTTTATTTATTTAATTTACATGATGATGTTAAAATAACAATGTTTTCTTCCACTTCATTAGGATTAAATTACACAGATGTTAATAACATGAATTAACAAAATAACACATGATAGATAATATAATATACAGTTGATATCGAAAGTAGAAAATAATAATAATAATAATAGTAATAATAATAATAATAATAATAATAATAATAATAATAATAATATAGCATAAACCTATAAATTTGTTATATACAATATAAACATGATAATAAAAGTGAAGAATATAAGAGAATAAAAAATAACCTGGAATTTGTTTATATATTAAATTTTCTATGATTTGACACATGAGGTTGGAAAATGTTTTTGAAACATAAAAATGTTACATACATAAATGTAAGTGTGAATAGAAAAGTCCTACAAAATTTAAAAAAAAATTGAATGTCAAAATGTTAAAAAAGACTGTGAAAAATTTAGGATAGAAGATGCATTGCCCACAAAATAAAAATATATAAAATTTCTATACTTGTTGCATTGAGTTCAAAAATTATAATTTGCTGTAGTGTGACGTTCTTGGTTACCAGGGTCAAGACTATAAGTCTGCGTCTTTTCAAGTGTTTTTCTCCATCACTTATAACCTCGGATCTGCTCCTTCCTTTATAACTTCGTATATAGTTATTTTGTTTTTCCGTCTCTTTATATGACTTTTAACATTTTTTAATATATCCTTTCACAAGAAACAGTCTCCATCAAGTCTCTTATGTCTTTTTAACTATCTAATTATTTTTATTTTCATCGCATCATCTAAGTACTAAAACGACATAAATCGCGCTAATAATAATAATAATAATAATATTATTATTATTGTTATTATTATTGTTGTTATTATTATTGTTGTTATTATTATTGTTGTTATTATTATTGTTATTATTATTATTATTACTTACTTACTTACTCACTGGCACTATCGAACCCGTAGGTTCATGGCCGCACGGACATAAGCTCTCCATACATCCCTATCCTGAGCTAATGCTTTCCAATCATTCCCTGTATAATCTACTTCCCTCAAATCATAGTTAATGTTGTTCTCCCACCTCATTCTTGGTCTACCAACTGGGCGTTTTCCTTCTGGCTTTCCTACAAGAAGTTTCCATGCACGTCTTTCATTCCCCATACGCGCAACATGTCCTGCCCATCGCAGTCTACGGGACTTAACTGTTCTTATTATATCTGGCTTCCTATAAAGACCATGTAGTTCATTGTTATGTAGTCTTCTCCATTCACCTGTCTGTTCATCTCTCTTTGGTCCAAAAATCTTCCTAAGAACTTTATTCTCAAATACTCGTAATCTCCTTTCCTCCCTTAAAGTAAGAGTCCATGTTTCGCACCCATATAATATAACTGGTAGAATAATAGTTTTATATATTTTCAGCTTAACATTTTTTGAAAGGAGTTGGGACATCAAAAGTCTCTGCAATGCATAATAGCATGCATTTCCAGAATTGAGCCTATGTTTAATTTCTTTGTGCATCTCATTCCTATTTGTGATTATTGTTCCTAGGTATTTGAATTCAGCCAATTCCTCAAAATTTCCCTCATTTGTCATTACCTGTCCATTTCCATTATATAATGTATTTCTACGTGTGACCATATATTTAGTTTTACTGATATTTACTTCCAGTCCCAATTTCTTAGTGTTACTCAATAGTGTGTGCGATTATTATTATTATTATTATTATTATTATTATTATTATTATTATTATTATTATTATTATTATTATTATTATTATTATTATTATTATTATACTTGCGAGATGAAAAACAATTTTTGTAAAATCAGCAGCAGCACAATAATCCTGGGTGGGTCAAGGTTTCTTTCAGAATTTTTCTCCAGGCTTTTCTGTCTCTGGCAACCGTCCACCAGTTCATGAATTTTAAATGTTTGACAACATGTAGCACTCAATCCACCCATCTTAAATTCGGCCTTACAGTTCTCCATCTTCCTTCTGGCTTAATTCTTCTAACTACTTGATTTTTTGTCATCCTATACGTATGTCCTGTCCATCTTAGTCTGTTTGCTTTAACAACTGTAATGATATTGATGATTTGTAAAACTCGTATTATACCCTATTATATTTCATTCGCCACTCTCCATTTTCCTTAATGGGTACATATATCCTTCCGAGTACATTTCTTTCAAAAATAGCCAGTCGAGTTTTGAAATTTATTATGGACGTCTATGTTAAGGTTTAAGTTCAAAATAGTGTTATGAAATATTTTTATTAACAATACTAGGCTATAAGATCAGGCGAATTGACTTAGGCAGTGAGATCACATTCATGATATCCCCGGTTTCAATCTCTGATGACTACCAACCTAATTGAAATTTGTCCTGTTTTTTTTTTTTTTTTCGGTCGCCAGATCTCAATTAGAATTTCCTTACCAAAATCCATTTCATCATAATCACACTTTGTATTATCATAATTAAATTAGCTATCTTCTGCACGTGACAAAAATGTCTAACTCCCTGCCACTATCGAACCCGGAGGTAGATGACCGCTTGGACAGCTCTCTATCCTGAGTTAATATTTTCCAATCATTCTCTTTATAATTCACTCCCTCAAAGCATGGTTAGTTATTTTTTCACCTCATTCTTGGCCTACGTGACAAACAATAGAAATACAATTTCAAAATTGGATAAAATCAAATATTCTAAACGTGACGTGGACTTGGTATTAAAGCGTCCACAAAATATAATTAAATAAATAAATATTAAAAGCAAGTTTTCTTCATTCACTAAACTTGTATTGGAATTTCATTATCAAAATCAATTTCATCATAACCGTTATTTCATAATTAAATCAGCTTTATTCTGCACGTTACAAACAACGTAAATCCAATTTCAAAATTGGATAAAACCAAAGATTCTAAACGCGACATGGTACTGATCTTAAAGCATCTATAAATGATAATTAAATAATAAAAGTAATAATAATGTTATAATAACCAATCCGGCCAGAGGCGATGAAATTTTAGAATGGAAAAATCCAAGGGACAAGTTCTCCGGGAGGGACTTCAAGCCGTGGTTCCAGAATCTGAAAGGTTCGTAAAAGAACCTCAAGTATAAATTAATGTCATCCAAGTAATACCTTAGTTGCCCACTAGATGCCTCGTTGAGGCGATGTGCTGATCACTTGTTACTCACTGGCATATATAGGGAAATCGGCGTAACTATATTAGCTTAATTCAGAAACTCTCGCTATGGGAGCACCCATCTCTCTATGATGGACGTATGAGGTACATTTTTCTTCCTCTTCGGCTTTCCCCCACTTATAGGTTTGCCTTCTTCAGTTTCCATTTATCTCTATCATTCCAATCTCCCTCTTCCAAATTCCTATCCTCCATTATTGTACTGACGTAGGTTTTCCATTTCCATCTTGGTCTGTATGAGGTACATACATGCATAAAATGATCACCGCTGTAGTATAAGAATAGCATCGTTTCTTCTCATCCAGCGGACGTATTTCAGGTTTTTCTTCTATGCAGCAGCTCCCAGACTTCTTAAATTGCAGTTCTATATCCCTGCTGATAAGTGCGGAAGTACCCTAATGTCAGATGTGATCGTATAAATCAGGAAAGTGCATGGGATAATACATGAAAATAGAATTAACATTTTTTTTCACATCAACATGGTTCTACTGGGTAGTACTAATCTTTCCGACTGTTGTCATTTTATCATTTCTAATCACTGAATAAGGCCTATGATTATATCCTCGACGCGGGGCCCGCGCCCTTATAAAAGTTTAGCATCGTCCCCGGCACCTCGGCGCGAAACATAGATTTGAAAAACTTATCTAAAGTATGCCAAATTATCAATATTTGTACCTTATGTCTTATATAGGCCATTATATAAGCGATAGATTCATTCATTACAGTTTATTACTTTCTTTGAATTTTTTTCATCTATAGTAGATTCGAGCTTTCTTCCTTTGTGCATATATTATTTTACTTACTTACTTACTTACTTACTCACTGGCACTATCGAACCCGTAGGTTCATGGCCGCGCGGACATAAGCTCTCCATACATCCCTATCCTGAGCTAATGCTTTCCAATCATTCCCTGTATAATCTACTTGCCTCAAATCATAGTTAATGTTGTTCTCCCACCTCATTCTTGGTCTACCAACTGGCCGTTTTCCCTCTGGCTTTCCTACAAGAAGCTTCCATGCACGTCTTTCATTCCCCATACGTGCAACATGTCCTGCCCATCGCAGTCTACGAGACTTAACTGTTCTTATTATATCTGGCTTCCTATAAAGACCATGTAGTTCATTGTTATGAAGTCTTCTCCATTCACCTGTCTGTTCATCTCTCTTTGGTCCAAAAATTTTCCTAAGAACTTTATTCTCAAATACTCGTAATCTCCTTTCCTCCCTTAAAGTAAGAGTCCATGTTTCGCACCCATATAATATAACTGGTAGAATAATAGTTTTATATATTTTCAGGTTAACGTTTTTTGAAAGGAGTTGGGACATCAAAAGTCTCTGCAATGCATAATAGCACGCATTTCCAGAATTGAGCCTATGTTTAATTTCTTTGTGCGTCTCATTCCTATTTGTGATTATTGTTCCTAGGTATTTGAATTCAGCCACTTCCTCAAAATTTCCCTCATTTGTCATTAGCTGTCCATTTCCATTATATACTGAATTTCTACCTGTGACCACATATTTAGTTTTACTGATATTTACTTCCAGTCCTAATTTCTTAGTGTTACTCAATAGTGTGTGCGTGATTATTTTATTAGTTTTAATTTGAATAATCTTTAACTTTATTGTATTATTAGACATTTTCTTTATTATTTTTTTGTTTGACCAGATAATCGTATAGTACGTAAATAATATTGCTGCGATTTTTGTATTTGAATGTAACATAAGTTTGTCCTGGTGAGTGGAAGAGAAACCACAAGGTCTTAACTCCACCAGGCTAAATAAATAAATGCCACGAATTATCCTGAAAATAAACTGCCTCATAATTGTCACAAATCGTGATCGTAAGAAATTGAATAAAGACAACAGAGTAATGTAGTTCAAAACAATGAAACTAGAACGTAATTATTCTCATCAAAGGCTATGAAATAGCATCAGAGCCAAGTGAGAGTTGAAACATGCTGTCTTCCCGAAGTACCATATTCCGGGACATTCGGTGGACTTCAGTCACCTCTCGCTAAAGTTTAAATGTCCATTCATCACGCCGATTTCGTACTAGTGGTAGAGGATACCGGTCGCGACATCGATATCTCTAGGACGAGAGAGAAAGCTAATTTCAAAACCTGAAACAGCAATTATTGTAAAGTTGCAATATGTAGTTAAATTAATGTTAATAACAAAACAAAAATGTAAAAACTCTACAATTCATAGACTCTTAAAATATAAATTTTAAGAAATATTGTAGCAAAAATAATTCTGGAGGGGAAACCTGTTGAACAAGTGAACCATTTTAAGTACCCGGGTTATGAAATCTCCTACTTTAAAAATGAAGATATTTTTAAGAAACTTAATAAATTTAATTATATATGTATCACAATTAAGAGAATATTTAAAAATACAAGAAAGGAAACAAAACTAAAATTTTATAAAGTTGTGGCGGTCACCTTACTGTTGTATGGTAGTGAATTTTGGGTTTTAACTAGAAGAAAAGAAAAAATTATAGAAGCAGCTGAAATGAGATTTCCGAGAAGTGTAGCTGGCTGCAAACTTCTAGATAAAAGAAGTGAATATATTATAAATGAGCTAAATATTTTTTAAACTTTTAGATAAAATAAAATAATCTAGAAAAAACTGCAAAGAGCATGTTCAAAGAATGATAGATAAACGCATACCAAAAATTATACTTAATCACAAACCAAAAGGAGGCAAGAATGTTGGTAGACCGAAAAACAGATGGATTCAACTTTTTGAATGAGAATCTATGAGACCGGAACAAGCCACATGGGCTTAATCCGTGAATGTTGATAAAGATGATGAAGAAATATTGTTATTAACAAATACTTATAAATAGATTGTCGATGTTCTTTAACGTCTCAGATCTCCATTCAAATATGGATATGAAAAACCCCAAATAATTTTACACAGACTTTCTTGCAGGCTATCAGGAGATAAGGGGACAGGCTAATTGGGATTTCCGGATCCTTGATCTGGTCAAAAACCCTGATGGAACTGATATTTAACCTCTGGGGTGAATTTCGGTGAAGTCTGGAGGGTCTAACTTAGCCAAATCCACTCTCCTCACCTCCAAGTTGGGGCCCCTCGGGACCGTCTTAAGATCTTTTAAGATTTTTAGATACAAAAGAGAGAGTGGGGTGTGGAAAGAAACGGGAAGCTACCACACCTATATATATATATATATATATATCCCTAGTAAAGCTGCAAACATGGCAATGATGAGTCTTTCCACGGTAAAAGACTCCAGACGTAAATTATCCCACAATTCGGATGTCCGTGAGGGGGATACTGCGGAAGGAAACATCATGATTAAAATAAATGGTTTGTATGCAGATGCAAAAAAGGAAAGCTGAGTTAAGGAAAGAGTGGATAATGCTGAGTTTGCAGTGAAAGACCTGCTCTTGAGCAGAACACCATGAATGAATCAGGAGATAAAAATAATTTATTTATTTAGCTACCAGAATGAGAGTGTACGGAATGACCTGATGCCTTGTCAGTGTGAAGACAAATGAAGAGGGTAATGTGTAGTGTCATTTGTTTGAAGCCCGATGCTGAGGAACGATGTCGTGAATGAGTTTTGACGAGTAATCTCTCTCACATGACAGGCAGAATTTGACCTCCTGGGGATTAATCCGCGCCTTCAGGACCTCAGTTGTTGACTCATGTTACACAAGTGATAAATTATTAAGGCACATGTATTTGTGTAACAAAAGAACATCAAACACAATGGTTGTTGAGGTGTGGATTGTGGATTAAATATCTCCTACAATGACATTACTTGTTATTCGATTAGAAAATAGATAAATAATGACAATTCATTTTCACGACAGCTCCGAAGAGAAATGCGACAATTTTTTTTAATCTCGTTCTTATTTATAGACACTTTAACATCTAAGATGATACTGGGTATAGAATTTATAGATGTATCCAATAAGCTGTGTGTTCCTGTCATGTTTGCTGTTTTTTCTGAAGAAATTAACTGATTTAAATTTGAATATAACTATCAATTGGTGATTATGATGGAATTTGACCTTGTATATAATATATTAGTACAGAATTTGCTTTGACTACTGTAAAAAAAATCAGGAAAATAACAGAGAGGTTTGCGTTGGCTCCGAAATATGAATCAGGGATATCCCTAATAAGTGTCTGAAATACTACAGCTTGAGGCAATTCGTTCGGTTAAACTGAAGTCGTTACTTATTGGCTAGTGTCAGTACAGGCATGACGCAATCTTTTTGACTTTCTTGTTTTTTTATCCATTTTTCTGTAATTAATTTCTAAATTCAATTACATATTGAGTTGCCCCTTCAAGACTGAGTGAACCCGTTTTCAGATCTTGTATGCAAAAAACATAGCTATATTAATTAGCAAGGAACTAAAATCCGTATTCCTTCCATGTTTAACACTTTGACCAGTGCACCAAAAAGATTTGCATTACAGTATACTACAATTACTTCGATTATAAATTATGTGAGAGAAGCTAGAACTAAAATCGTGAATCTCATGTCATAAATTAACGGCATATAAAAGAACCTTAAACCTGAAAAATAGGGCTGTGAGCAAAATTTGTCGACTCTTTCGCGCTCAGGTTTGAATTCCGACTAAAAAGCGTCGTTAAACAATATATCAATGACTTACTATCAAAGCTACACAAACTTGTCATCTTTTGACAGAAGGAAGAATTATTAGCTTCGAAGATCCAAAATCTTCCAAAATAAAACATGACCAAAATATACACATAGGCCTATCTGCTTATGGCTTCTCACTAAGAAATTGTTTAGATTAAGTAAAACTCGCTTATAATTTAACTGTAAATTATGTAATAAATTAACGATTTTTAATTAAAATTTTAATAATTGGAATTTAAAAAATTGTAACTAATGTATAAATCTTCTACAAACTCGTTAAGTTTCTAAATTTAAATAATCATGCACCTATTATTTTTTTATATTCTAGTATGAATATTGAACAAAATTATACTCTATGTCCATTGGAACTTGCAAACTTCTTCTGAGTAAGCGTATATGGACAGAAGATTCCGATTATCTATTAAAAAATTGGACTACACTAGTTTAAACAACCGTCTCTGTGGCGTAGTCGGCAGAGTCTACCTTCTACTCCGGCGACCCGGGTTCGATTCCCGGCGGGATAAGGGATTTTTAAAATCTCAACCTTGGGACAGGGTGTGTGTCGTGTCCTAGTTGTACCCATTGGGTTTAATACTTCTAAAAAGTATTGTATAATTCGTGTATGTACCCATTGGGTTTAATACTTCTAAAAAGTATTGTATAATTCGTGTAATGCGCGAGACTGTCAATTCAATGAAGGAATGTTAACAATTAGTTTGAAAATAAATATATGTTAGAATAGATATTCATCCATCCATAGTAACTCTGCCCGAAGGCAGGTCCTTCACTGCAATCATAGCATGTTCATACTATGCTTGCAGCTTTACTAGAGAATTGTAGGTATGGTAGCTTTCCCGTTGCTTTCCACACCGGTGAAGGATGATTATGATGATAAGGATGATGATGATGGCCATATAATTTCGGGGACCGTTTGGGCCTTAAAGTTTTCCTGACATTTGTCTTACAGGTGAGGAAAAACCTCGATAAAATCCTCACCCAGAAAAACTGTCCCGACCGGGGATCGAACCCGGGCCAGCTGCGTGACAAGGCAGCACGCTACCTCGAGACCACAGAGGTGGACAGAATAGATAAGGAAAAATGTTTAATTTTCCTTTCCTTCTCCCGATGTTTTTATTTTCCTCCATTTTCCTTTTAATGAATTCCGAAGGAGAATATAGCTAGTGAAGTTATTCTCATCAAACGATTATTGAAATATTTTTACAAACATTCATCGATCCTACCTAAATGACATCGAAAATTTCCACGACAAAAATGTTAACGCTGTAGTGGGCGCATTTTTTTTTTTCTGAATCCAACTTGGCATAGTAAGTTATAGCAATCGATTAAGAAACGTAAGGTCGAATTCGTTAACCTAAAAAAATCTGACTATTAGTTTATTTAAATATCGCCCTAGTGACCGCACAGTCGATTATTCTCAACGAAACACAGTAGATGTCATTGAAATAAAACGACAAAATGGAATCACTAGAAGTGACGATTTATCTGAAAGCCGTAATTTAAAACTCACTCTAGCGGTCACCATGTTTTTCTCGCAACGTAACTGGTTACATATAATTTAATTAGCCCTAACAAAAGTAAGATAAGCCCTATATTCCGGAAAGCATCAAAATCGGGCTATAAATTCGATTTGCTGAGGAATTTGTTTAGTTTTACCTAGTTACTGCGTGACTGACTTTTCTCCGTTCTATATGCCTTCTGTCTGTCTGTCTGTCTGTCTGTCTATCTGTCTATCTCTATCTCTCTCTCTCTCTCTCTCTTCTCTCTCTCTCTCTCTCTCTCTCTCTCTCTCGTATATATATAATTTTGATATTTATAACTGATTTTATTAAACTCATTTTTATTCAGTTAAAAGGCACCCGCACATATTGCGTACAGAGTGTTTCGAAAAAAAATAAGTTCCCACATTAATACATGAAAAAAAAGAGGTAATATTCGGCAAACCAACAAAAACATTATATAACCATGTTTCCTAAATGTAATATCCTCTGAGTTTGTCTATGGTTTTACTTTTTACTTGGATCACTTTGACACGAAAAAAGTGAAGAAAATTGTACATGAATATACCTACCTAATACCTAATACAGGCTTTCCACTTTACAGCAGTTCGCCCTTGATTCCTGCTTTCTAGAGATTCCCATCTTCCCATTGTCCCTCTTCCACACTCCTCTTCATCATGGCATCATATATTCCCTCATACCATGTTCTTCTACTTCTCCCCCTCTTCTTTCTGACTGGTACCATCCAATCTTAATACCTGTTTAGGCCGCTGGTCTTCCGACATCCGTTGTACATGTCCATAACACTGTAAAGCTCTCTTTGTTATCCTTTCGATGACAGTTTCTTGTGCATCCATTTCTTGTCTGATAATGTATTTGGAATATGTTGTAGCCTGGATATTTTCATACTTCGCCGTAATCCATCCATTTCTGTCGCCAAGATTCTTTTCTGCATCCTTTCATTTATTGTCCAGCTTACATGAACGTACGACATCTAAAACGAGTGTTTCATGAGCGATGGATTAGTCGGGGAGGGCCAGTACAATAAGAAAATAGCTTACCTGACTGAAATAGAAATACCGTAATTTATAGTGAGGTAAGTTTATTATTGTTGTGTTTGGTTATTGACTGATATAAATAGGTTAGAAACAATGTATTACCCACATTAATAACAAATGTCTATGTACTATATTTCCTCATTTGTTTCTTGCCAAAATTCTCGAATAGAATATACGATAATTTTACAAAATACGGTTACAAGTGAAATTGTGTTATATTAATAATCATGGCTATAAACACTTTTTTTCTTGTTCAGTCGAACACTATCTCCCCTATATTGAAATTTTCGTTCGTAATACTCTGTATATTAAATAATCATTTATGTAAGCCTACTCTTTCTGCAAAGGAATACAATTTGTATTATGTATTAACTCGTAAACAATATAGATTATGTCAGAATGAAAGCTACCAGACTGTATAACCCCAGTCGCAGTAATGGGTTCCTTAACCTGAAACTCTGCAGTACATTAAAGTCAAATCGCAACATGGTCAGCTGGACGCCCTACGATGCTAGTATAAAATAAGATGCTGCTCAGAACGTATATTCTCGTGAATTGTAGACTTAAGACAGCAATAAAAATGTTCAACAATTATTTAGTGAAAGAGATCAGGACTAGTTCGTTTCCATCCACGTAAGTCAACAGCGAAGACCTGGTCACGCTACATAATATAAACTTTTGATGCAGTGTACTTATATCCTATCGAATTTGTCAATTACAGACATTTGACACGTTTAGGAATTCTGAAGAGTATATATTGCAATTTTAATAACCAACTACGCACTTTCACTTTTTATTTATTTTTTAATTATTCAAATATTCACAAGGCGTTAGGTAATTTATCATATTTAAAGCCTAAATATAAATCATATGTTTGTGCTATTCTTTGTTTTGCTCGAATACGAACACTAGATTAATATTTTTTCTAAAAATCTAGTGTTAAACTAAGAAAGTACAGATTTATTTTCTCTTCATTTGCTAAAATATAAATCTAAGTTTGTGTTATTCTTTGTTTTGCTCGAATATGAACACTAAATTAATAGTTTTTTCTAAAAATCCTAGTGTTAAACTAAGAAAGTACAGATTTATTTTCTCTTCATCTGCTAAGTTTGTGTCTTATACACTCATTGACATCTCTTAGCAATAACTAGAAAGACATAAACTCGTTTCTTCTCAAATTCTAACTTCGTCATTATAACTTGGGACATTATATTTCACTTTTGCAATTTCCAAATAAATCTACAGAGTATTACAAGAGCTACCGATGAACTTTTAGGAACGAAAGGTCATGCAGTGAAGATAATGTTTTGCTAAGAAGCATAAAAAACTGTAACCCAAAGATATTGTTTATATTTTCTGAGCATTGTTGAAGGTGCTCACCCTTAAGGTTTTGACATTGAATAAAAACAGTTTCACCCTAAATGCTTTTTATTAAAATACATGATCTGTAATTTTACAATGTAGGGCCTATGTTCAAATAGTCTGCCTAATGCCTCTCATTTCATGCTTCATCTATGTACAATGGCGTAACAGCCCAATGTTGGGTCTTAGTCTCTCTTTGTTAGGAGTTATTAGACCTAGTTAATTTAGTTACGCTTATTTCCCTACATATGTCATGAATAGTAGTATGTTGTCAACATACGGACCCAATGGGACATCTAGTAGACAACTAAGATTACTAGGATAATCAAGATCGGTAAATTTTGCTTAGAGGCCTCTTTATTCAAGCTTAAGGTGTTTTTACAAGTCTGAAATTCTTCAAACCCGACATCCATGGCTTAAAGACCTTCCCGGAGGACATGCTCCTTTGATTTTTCCATCCTAAAAATTCATCGGCTCCGGCCGGTTTTGAATCTGAGACCCTCGAGACCAGAGGGTAAGAATATAACCACCATAGCCCACCGCGGCCGACTTACTTCCGTGATATCTTCGTAGAAACTCTATCGAGGAAGACAAGATAATGTTTAATATGGTTTATTTGTTTAGGCCTTACTCACAGTCTTAGAACATTAATTAATTTTAATAATACTCCAATGAGAGTAGCATATGCTCAGGCACAGTCCAAAGGCAAACAAAACATAATACAATTTGAGATACAGAAATGTACATAGTTACTACAATATTATAATTTGTTATATATGTCGTATATATGAAAACTAAAAGAAGGAAAGCAAATGACATATTTTAAAACAATATTGGATGCGAAATTAGGGAGCTAAAATATATAGAGTTTTTTTTTCGGTTACTACAATAATTTTAACCTGAATTATACAGATTATTGTGATTAATACATATCAATAGGTGGAATTAATAGGCTCTGATTATTTGTGTACTGCTTGTTGGGCATGTATGTGTCTTGTAAGTTCAGTTCTGATTTTAATAATATTATTACTGATCTCTGACTTAATTTTCATAATATTATTACTGACCTCTGACTTAATTTTCATAATAGAGTTTTATAACCTTGAGCCAAAATCACTATAGTGTCTATCATTGAGTTCTGTGACATTTGGCTTAAATGAATTTTGTCTAAAGTTGTGATTATGAGGATCAGATTTTTAATGTTTATTTTATGGTAATAGATCAGTAAAGTATGATTATAAATTTGTTCAAGTTAGAGACATTAAATGTTTAATAAAAACTTTGTTGAATAGTCTAAGGGTCTTCTTAAACAAATCTTAATAATATGTTTGTGATTGATTCAGACAATCAAATGAACTCTGGTGGCAACTAGAGTTACTTACAGCATACTTTTGACATGCTCAAAAACTAGGATTTGGACAAATGAGCAGAATTCATAAAACGATGTATTTGGAGTAAATTTTTGATAAAATATAGTCTTCTCTGTATGACAAATCGTTCCTAAGTTTGTCGGTGAGGTCGTGTACCTAACTATCGAACCCGTGGGTTTATGGTTGCGCGGACATAAGCTCTACACACATCCCCATCCTGAGCTAATGTTTTCCAATCACCCCTGTATAATATACTTCCTTCAAATCATGGTTAATGTTATTCTCCTATCTCATTCTTGGCCTACCAACTGTGCGCTTTCCCTCTGGTTTCCCTACAAGAAGCTTCCATGTGCTCTTTCATTCTCCATTCGTGCTACATGCCCTGCCAATCGCAGCCTATGAGACTTAACTGTAGGCTACTTATTATATCTAGTTTCCTATAAAGATCATGTAGCCCACTGTTATGTAGTCTTCTCCATTCGCCTCTTTGTAACACTGTATAAATTGGCATCACCTCCCTACTTTCTTTAAAGAATTCATGCTAAATACTCTACAATTTGTGCATGCAAAATACAAAATGTACAGCATATATTGTCTTAATGTTTTTAAGACTTAAAGAAGTAACATTAATTACATATAATAATGATCCCGCATCTTTGATTAGTATCACAGTGGTGCCGGATTCGACCTCCTACTATACCATTGACTTTACCTTGAGTATAAGATATGGAACGAACTTCACTCATTCTAATTAAGAGAATTGAATAGCTTCTTGATATGATCTTCTTGTATCTTGTAAACCCATGTTTCCCTTAACAGAGATTTAGGCGCTCTCCCCCTACAGGGAAGAATTTGAACCATATAAATTTAGTTACACTTGTTTTCGTATAGATGTCCTTTAAGTGGTCCGTGGTCAGCGTTCTGCCTCATACTGACATCTATGAAACCAAGGTAGTACTAGGACGGGAAAAGTCGGTAAATTTTGCTTAGAGACCTTTTCATTCAGGCTTAAGGATTTTGTACGAGGCTGAAAATCTTCAGACTCGGGACCCACGGCTTAAAGTCCCTCCCGGATTTTTCCATCCTAAAAAACCCATCGACCCCACCTGGGTTTGAACCCGCGACCGTCGGGACCAGAGGCAAGGAGCATACATAACCAATAGTCCACCGCGGTCGATTCTTGATATAATAAGTAGCGAAATATTTTCAAAAACTCTAAAGCTAATACTGAGGGATTATGTTGCGATAATCATGTGACTGTACTGACGTCATAATAGAACTCCACGGGGCGACAGGACCTTGGGTTAATAGTCGGCTGCTGATCTCACATACATACTTCTCAAACAGAGAGGTGGACAATCATTCTTCCAGTACAGGGGTGACATGTCAGAACCCCCAGCCGTTATAACTTATTTTATCAACCTGAAGCCGCTATTTATCGTAGCTATCCAAGTTACTCGCGTTGCTGGATGGGCACCGGTCCCATGCTGGTCGAAATTCCATGATCAAATTGCTGTCCCCGATAAGGAGTCATACAAACGCGTCCCGTAGCTCTGTATCAAGGTAGGGGTATCTTAGACCGCTCTGTTACCGTGCGGAACTGTGCTGCTAAACATAAACTTCAGTCGCCATCTATTTTCAGGAATTGTAAATAATACTCAAATGAAGTTAAAAAGCTACCCCTACTAGAACACAAACCATAAAATATAACAAACATTTTTATAAATGTTATCGAATAAGGCGAAGTACACTTTAACATAGGCTATATCCCGATAGGATTATAAGCTTATTTGTAAAAAAATACTGTTCTAATTCATTATTATAGAATGGCTTTACTGAAGTGATTACATTTTGATATAATAAACGGTACACTTTTTTTATTAGTTACTGGTTTTCTCTTTCTTTGTAATCCATTAACTAACTTATTTGGGTAATAGAACTCTTAGGTTCAATGTCGCATTTACTAGGCCCCTCCATTGGACCATGACCCGAACCATTTTCATATCTACGATTTCTAGCTCCCTAAGATCCATCTGAATATATCTTTCCACTTATGGATACATTGGTAGTACACAATAAAAGCAATATATAAGAAAAGAGGTCAAAGATCTTAAACTTACTGGAACATTCCTTTAAAAGTTGACTGCTGAAGTGAATTATTTCGAAGTGAGAAGTTCGTAATAAATCTGATATTTGATAAGTGATGCTTTCATATGTAACATATGTAAAATTGAGATTCTAGTTTCACGGTTATGAAGAATAATTTATGCCAAGGCCTTATTATTTTTTAATAAGAGAGAGCATGTTTGCTTGTTAAATCCTATATTGATACATCGCCATAAATAAATGCTCCGTGCTCTTTGTGAAACTAATGTTGTCCAATAACGTCAGAGTTGCGATGAGTTATTCATATTTAATAATAGCGTTCATTTTTATCTCATCGCCCAGACTAATGGATGAGATGAAATAACTCTAACTTCATTTATCTGTGATTCATTACAAAATGTGGTTGTACACACTACTACAAAATTGCATACAAACCCACTCTTTAATTTTTGTTTATATACGCTTTAACAGCATGCACTTGAATCTATCTACATTCGAAATTAGGACCCAATAACATGTAATAACTACATTTGACTCAATTTTCACAAAAATGTCACTTGTGCCGTCATGGTTTTCACTCATTCAATTGAGATCCGAAACAATTATTACCATACTGAGGTTATCATTTTAATACTACAAATTTTTTCATTGAGCCCCAATTTCTTGCCCTCTCTCGATTTTCTCGCCACAACCATAGAAAGGCGATGCATGTCACAAGCCTTTGCTTTAGACAGTGTCATAAACACAGCAGCGGCAATGACAATAGCACCGTAAATTTGATAACATGGCTTTTTATATGGTCTATTTAGGCATATATTTATTTATTTATTTATTTATTCAACCTGCGTATGTTTGTTCTCGCAAAACTCGAAAAGTAATGGGTCGATTGTTATGAAAAATTGTACATGTTTTCAGGCACGGAAGTCTCTATCTATTACTCTTTACAACCATGAGGTGACTAGAAGTTCACCTGAAACGAACATTTAAAACTCCCTCTAGCAAACGAATTGTTTTATATTTCACAACGAAACTCAGTATATGCTATTAAAATAAACCGAGGCAGATATTGTCAAAAAATCAGCGAAATATGGTAATTTACCTGAAATCCGAAATTAAAAATTGAATTAGCAACCGCCATGATTGGTTAATCTCAATGCACACCATACAATTTAATTAACCCATAATTTTCTTTTAACTTATTCATTTAAAAAAACACATAATTCGTTTATATAGGCGTAGCAACCAAGCCGGGCATTAGCTAGTAATATATGTATAATAATATAGAACTACGTACTGTTTATGGTTGACGGCGTAGATTGTTGATAGTGAGCAATAACAAAGGCAACCCGTACATGTTTGTTAAGCCGAATGTTAACGTAATAAATGGGAGAAAACGTAACACAGCTCTCTAGTTCACAAGAGAAGAGGTAATTAAAATACTATTAGGTATGTCTGTCAAATGAGAGATACGATATAGTCTTTGCGGCACATTTAAAATTACTATGGAATACACAGTAACACTGAGAGGGCATTCGCATTGGTGAACCAGATGCTGCATATCTAGCTCGAGAAAAACGCGAATAGTCAGAAATAAAAGCTATAATTTTACAGGAAAATTGTAATATAATTGTAGTTAAAGCTACTATAAATAACAGAAGTAAATGAAACTATATTCTATTATGCATCACAAGGATTCTTGTCATCCCAAATTCTCTCAAAAAAAGCGTTAAACTAAAAATATATAAAATGTTTATTCTTCCAAGTGTATTATATAGATTCGAAACATTATATTTCACTTTAAGAGAGGAGAAAAGATTATGGGTATGTGAAATAAAGCGCTTAGGAAAATTTTTGGACCAAAGAGAGGCGAACAGACAGATGAATGGAGAAAGATAAATAACAGTGAGCTGCGTTTTATTTATGGGGAACCAGATGTAACAAGAACATACTGCGATGGGTAGGACATATTATACAAATGTGAAATGAAAGAGAGGTATGGAAACATGTAATAGGAAAAAGGAAAGCGCACAATAGATAGGCCAAGAAAGAGGTGGAAGAATAACATTAACCAGATTTGAGAATTGATGTAAATTACAAATTAAAGGAAAAATTATAAATCAGACTATGATTGTGGAATGCAAGGCTTTCACGGCCGGTAATCGTAATATTAAAATCAGACTATGAGTCTGTCGCGCCGTAGCCGAGAGGTTAAGGCAAGAAGCCTTGGCGCAGAGCTACAGAACTTGCGCTGGTTCGAGTCCCCATGGGGGAAAATTTTTTCTCATGGCATTTCGGCCAGTATGGGACCGGTGCCCACCCAGCACCGTGAGGCATTTGGGTAGCTACAATAAGTAGCGGCTCCAGATTGAGAAAACCAGCTATAACGGCTGGGAATTCGACATGCTAACCACATGTCATTCCTACACTGGCTGATGATCATCTACCTATGTGATTGACACACGTGGATGTGAGGCCAGCAGTCGGCTGATAGGCTAAGGGCCTTCTAGGCCTGTCGCGCCAGGAGGAGTATGAGTCTGTCGTCGTGGCGTAGTCGGTAGAGTCCCTACCTTCCACTCCGGCGGCCTGGGTTCGATTCCCGGCGGATAGGGATTTTTCAAAAAATCTCCACCTTGGGTCTGGGTGTGTGTGCTGTCCCTAATGCTCACCTGAGTGCGCATTTCCTAATAAAAAAATCAGACTATGAGTTTTATATATTTAGTCACGGGATCAATGAACGATATAATATGAAAGAATAAATACCTAAAAACAGAAACTGAAGTACGAATTTATAAATCTGCAGTACGACCTATCCTCACTTATACTTCTGAAACAAAGGCCGAAACATTCAAAACAAAACAATAGTTGGAAACACAAGAAACGATTATAGGCAGAAAACAATAAAAAAAAAGAGATATGATAGAATCAGATAAATACATTCGGGAACAATCTGAAATTCAACCAATAAATGAACGTATATCAAGGAGGAGGAAAGAATGGAATGACCATGTCTTAAGTGGTTACAAACTATCAAAAGTCGTACGAGATAATATATCTATAAGCCTGGGATAAAGAGAAGAAAAATAATAATAATATTATTATTATTGTTATTGTTGTTGTTGCAGTAGTAGCAGTAGTGGTATTAGTATCACTATTTTTGTTATTGTTTATATTATTATTATTATTATTATTATTATTATTATTATTATTATTATTATTATTATTATTATTATTATTGTAGTAGTAGCTCAGGATAGGGATGTATGGAGAGCTTATGTCCGCGCGGCCATGAACCTACGGGTTCGAGAGTGCCAGTGAGTAAGTAAGTAAGTAAGTAAGTAAGTAAGTAAGTAGTGGTGGTGGTGGTGTGGTGGTATTATTATTATTATTATTATTATTATTATTATTATTATTATTATTATTATTATTATTATTATTATTATTAGAGGGAGTTGAATTTTGCAGGCGAAAGTTGGGAAAAGTTAGCCAAGGATAGAGATGTATGAAAGGCATATGTCCGCGGACTTAAAGAAGTGGCTAAATTCAAATATCGAGGAATAATAATTACAAATAAGAATGCGATGCATAAAGCAATTAAACATAGGCTCATCCTGGAAATACATACATGCTATTAGACCTATGTTGTCCCAACTTCTCTCAAAAAACGTTAAACTGAAAACAATTAAAATTGTTTTTCTCCCAGTTACATGTACGAAACATAGACTCTTACTTTAAGGGTGAATAAAATATTACGAGTATTTGAGAATAAAGTTCTTAGGAAAAATTTTGGACCAAAGAGAGATGAACAAACAGGCAAATACATAACAGTGAGCTACATAATATTTATAGTAAACAAGATATAATAATAACAGTTAAGTCTCGTAGACCTCGATGGCAGGACATGTGACACGATTGGGGAATGAAAGAGGGGCATGAAAGTTTCTTGTAGAATAACCAGAAAGAAAATGTCCAGTTGATAGACCAAGAATGAGGTGGGAGAATAACATTGAGCATGATTTGAGGGAAGTAATTTATGTAGGGGTGGTTGAAAACATTAGCTTAGAAGAGTCGAGAGCTTATGTCCGTGCGATCATGAACCTACGGGTTCGATAGTGCCAATGAGTTTAGTTAGTTGAAACTATAACGATCTACGCTACTGTACAAGTTATTATGGATAATATTGTGCTCATATTGAGTCACTATACGAAAAGATTAATTATATTAAAGCTCTTTGTTTTATAACAGACTAGATAGTACGCGGCGTGCGCTCCTACCCCTAAATAAATGAAAAATTATGTGTTAATTAAGCCATATGATATACACTGCGACGAACCAAACATAGCGGCTGCTAGTCATTTTTTAATTTCGGATGTCAGGTAAATCCCTATTTCTAATGATCGGATTTCGCTGATTTTTGTAACTCTATTTATTTTAATAGAATATATTGAGTAGTGAAATATCGAAAATTTCCACCACTAGAACGATATTCAAATTTTCCTTTCAGATGAACTCCCAAGACAAGAAAGGCAAGAACGAAGATTGGAAGCAGCTGAGATGAGATTTTTAAGAAATGTAGCAGGTATACTCTGCTGGATAAGAAAAGAAATGAAGATATAAGAAAGGAACTAAATATTTTCAAACTTACAGACCGAATAATTAAATATAGGAACGACTGGAAAGAATATATTGATAGAATGCCAGAAGAAAGATTTCCAAAATTCTTCTTCTTCTTCTTCTTCTTCTTCTTAAACTTAATTTGTAGGATTCATCCTGTTTGTTTCCTAAATCACTCCTCGGAGGAAGACGTATTGAATGTGCATTCACTGTCTATCCATCTCTTGGCGGGTCTTCCTCTTGTTCTTCTCCCGTCCATTGGTCTATCTTCTTTAGCTCTTTTTGCTAGCCGCTTTTCTTCCATTCTTTCTATATGACCCTTCCAATATTTTCGTCTATCTATAATAAATTTGGTTATGTCTTGAATATGGCATTTGTCCCTAATTTCTGTGTTGTGTATTTTATCCCCAAAATTATTGATAAATTATAAACCGCACGGAAGGAGAAATGTTGGACGTCAACACAGAAGATGGTCTAAACAATTTTAACAATTGTAGCTTTCATGAAACCGGAACGAGCTAACAGGCTTAATCCCTGGATGATGATGATGATGATGATGATGATGAACTCCCATGCCTAATGATTTTTAGAACATGATAACAGCTGAACACTAGCCATACCTAAGAACTTGTATGTACAAATTTTCATGAAGATCGATTTAGCGGTTTAAACAAACATACATATATTCGTGTACATATATGAAGGGGTATATTGCATAGTGGTGTAAGTCAGTTTTTTAAGAAGTGAATAAAGTTCACGGCTGTAAAAAAATAAATTGCATACTGTATTTCAGATGCATCAACAATTTAATATCATCACTTAGGATAATAAGTATCTGCATGATTATCAGTATGAAGCTAACTTGATTCTTTGTATACAGGCAAACAAAATAACCGATTTGTGTTTACTTGATGAAAATCCATGATGTTGATTTATTAAATAAAGCCTTAAAGTTTCATACAGGGTGATTTCACATTAAGTATTACAGACTTCTAGGAGTTATAGAGGTGACTTAGTAGATAAAGTTTTGTTAAGAAACCCATGCCCGGAAACATACCATTTTGATGTAAAATAAGTTTGAAGTTCGAAACACAATGGGCTGATATTGTGTGTTTTGTGTTTCAGAATAAGTATTACAGACTTATAGGAGTTTTTTGCACGAATTCTGGGGGCAGCAGAAATAATTGAACACACATCAGGTCTTGTGTGGTGTCTGTATTAAAACATGCGTCGGAGGTACACTTTGTGCAACTAACAACAGGGTACCCAAATGGAACCACACCTGTAGTACAGCCCCTAGAAGTCTGTAATACTTATTCTGAAACACAAGACGCGATATCAGCCCATTGTGTTCCGATCTTCGAACCTGTTTTACATCGAAATGGTACGTTTACGAACAGGGTTCTTTATCAAAAACTTTATATACTAAGTCCCCTCTATAACCCCCGGGATTCTGTAATACTTATTGTGAATCACCCTGTATGTTTTTTCATAAATATTAAATGCATAATAATATTTGTGAAAATCGTATAAAAATTTGATAGTTTCTATTAATAAAATGGGGGAAAAGAAACACTGTTTTTCCCAAAATGAAGAAAAATTACTTGCGTCACTATGACATGTAGGCCTACCCCTTCATATATACATATGAATGTATAGAATGTGCAAAGTGTATACTTACAAATGTAATGTAAGGACATCAATCCATGAAAATATGAGGAATTTAGTTGCCTCGTGAATTACAGTCTTTAAGTAATGAATGCATGAAAAGTGAAATCTTTTTTTTTTTTTAAATTATGTAGATGGAAAGTTGGAAGTTTGTAATGGTAGTGTACGAGTAAAAGAAAAATATCTGCTTGAAGCATCGGAAATAGCTGGAAGCAGTAATCACGATTTACACCTTACTTGTCAAGATTAGTGGTTTGTTGGAAATCACGCTGAACTAATAACTCAAACATACGATTCTAGAATATTTTATCTCGAGGATATGCAAAAAAAGAACCCTCCAGTAATCTCGGCTATACTTACTTACTTACTCACTGGCACTATCGAACCCGTAGGTTCATAGCCGCGCGGACATAAGCTCTCCATACATCCCTATCCTGAGCTAATGCTTTCCAATCATTCCCTGTATAATCTACTTCCCTCAAATCATAGTTAATGTTGTTCTCCCACCTCATTCTTGGTCTACCAACTGGGCGTTTTCCCTCTGGCTTTCCTACAAGAAGTTTGAATACGCGCAACATGTCCTGCCCATCGCAGTCTACGGGACTTAACTGTTCTTATTATATCTGGCTTCCTATAAAGACCATGTAGTTCATTGTTATGTAGTCTTCTCCATTCACCTGTCTGTTCATCTCTCTTTGGTCCAAAAATTTTCCTAAGAACTTAATTCTCAAATACTCGTAATCTCCTTTCCTCCCTTAAAGTAAGAGTCCATGTTTCGCACCCATATAATATAACTGGTAGAATAATAGTTTCATATATTTTCAGCTTAACGTTTTTTGAAAGGAGTTGGGACATCAAAAGTCTCTGCAATGCATAATAGCATGCATTTCCAGAATTGAGCCTATGTTTAATTTCTTTGTGCATCTCATTCCTATTTGTGATTATTGTTCCTAGGTATTTGAATTCAGCCAATTCCTCAAAATTTCCCTCATTTGTCATTAGCTGTCCATTTCCATTATATAATGTATTTCTACGTGTGACCATATATTTAGTTTTACTGATATTTACTTCCAGTCCTAATTTCTTAGTGTTTCTCAATAGTGTGTGCGTGTTGGTCTTTAGTATCTCCTCGCTATCGGCCAGTAGTACTACATCATCAGCATAAACTAAACAGCTTATTAATACCATTCAGTTGTAAGCCTTCCTCATTCTCTAAAGATTTAATGGCATGCTCTAGTACAAAATTAAATAGTAGAGGAGATAGTGCATCTCCTTGCTTCAACCCATTCTGGATTTCAAAAGTGTCTGAAAACTGTTTGCCTACACGCACCCTACTCGTTGAGCCATTTAGACACATTCGTATAAGTCTAACTAACTTTTTAGGAATTCCGAACTCCAGCAGGATACTATATAACTTCACCCTCTTAATTGAATCATATGCTTTTTTTGAAGTCTACATATAGTTGATGTACAGTACCATTATATTCCCATTTCTTTTCTAAAATCTGTCTTATACTAAAAATCTGATCTGTTGTAGACCTGTTTCTTCTAAATGCACATTGATGATCTCCTAGAATGTCATCAATATAGGGAGTAAGTCTGCTTACTAATATATTTGTTAGAATTTTGTACGAAGTTGAAAGTAATGAGATGCCCCTATAGTTGTTGCAATCAGTTTTAATCTCCTTTCTTATAAATTGGTACGATAATTGATTCCTTCCCATTCATCTGGAAGAGCTTCTTTTTCCCAAATCATAGTAAGCAACCAGCGTATCTTGTCCATCAATTTATCTCCCCCTGATTTTATCAGTTCTGCTGGGATCTCATCTGAACCTGATGCTTTATACATCTTCAATTTTTCAATTGCCATTTCAACCTCTAATGCACTTGGCTCTGCGACTAGCATTTCTGCTGTCTGTAACTTATCCTCCTCAATGTCCTGTTCTGTATGTACATTTAATAGCTGATTAAAATAACTTTTCCATCTATTTAATATACTCTTGGAATCTGCAATCATATCCCCATTTTCATTCCGAATTATGTTTGTTCTAGCCTGAAACCCTTTCTTCTCTATACTAATTCCCTGATATAATTCTCTAATGTTCCTATTTTTTGCATTCATTTCAAGATCATTAATCTTCTCTCTCAAATATTCCCTCTTCTTACTCTTTAGTAACTTGGTGGTTTCCCGTCTAACACTACCCAATTGCTCTAAATTTACCTCATTTGGCTCGTGTAACCATTTCATTTTTACTAGCTTTCTTTTCTTTACAATGTCGGCACATTCCTCATCAAACCATTTCTTGTTTTGCCTCTTTTTTAAACAACCAATGCTTTCTGATGCTGACAATTTAATAGTATCTCTTATAGCCTCCCATTCTTTATTTATATCAGTTTCTTCTTCGTTTGCCACATTGTCATCTGAAGATTCCAGTACTCCAAATCTATTAGCAATTTTGATTTGGTATTCTTGCCGCATTTCATCATTTTTCAAGTTTTTTAATTCATATTTTACAGAATCATCTTTAGCGTTTGTTCCTCTCATAAGCGATAGCCGTTGTCTGATTTTCACCTTGACCAGATGATGATCTGAATTGCAGTCTGTTCCTCTAACTGATCTAATATCAATGATGCTACTGTGCCAGCGTTTATCCACTAATACATGATCTATCTGGTT
The DNA here is from genome assembly GCA_030220185.1 of Diploptera punctata. NCBI lineage: Eukaryota > Metazoa > Arthropoda > Insecta > Blattodea > Blaberidae > Diploptera > Diploptera punctata. The sequence continues at coordinate 1,557,105 of JASPKZ010006073.1, read as the reverse complement.
CCGAGTTTCTCCATCTGGGGACGTCCAGGTGTATTTATGAATATCCTTATGCTGAAATGTTGTGCTCTTAACAATGAGATTGTTGTCGTTACTATCTTCATGAAGACTGAATTTTCCTATTGTTGGTTTGAATATATCTTCCCGCCCCACTTTTGCATTTAAATCTCCTAAGACAATTTTCATATGATATCGTGAAAGGCTATCAAATAAGCATTCTAATTCTTCATAGAACTCATCCTTGATCTTGTCATCTTTATCTTCTGTGGGGGCATGTACATTTACAATTATAAAATCATGTCGTTTACCCTTTAGAATTATGTATGATATCCTATCACTAACAAACTTAATATCTCGGATAGCGGATAGGATCCTCCTTCTGACTAAAAAACCTGTTCCAAATGCAGGTCTTTCTGCACCCCCATAGTATAATGCAAAGCTTCCTGATTCCTGACTACCTTCTCCTGGCCACCTAACTTCCTGTAAAGCGACTATATCCAAGGGCGATTTATCCAATTCCCGCGTTAATATCTCTAGTGCCCCGCTATTGTATAAAGTCCTAACATTCCATGTTCCTAGGAACATGTCCCTGTGTTTGAGCCTTTGGCATGGGTTCCCTGAAGTAGTCCCCGCCCGGAGAACCGAATGGGGGACTATTTGACCTCCGGAAAATTTTACCCCAGTAGAACCCATGTCCGCATTTCTTGACGGTTGTATTTTTACGGTGAAAGATCGTCACTCTTTCGACCAAGGTACTTATTTCGTCTGGCTTATCACCTTCGACCAGTCCGGCATGGGTAACCCTATCGGCAGCAATGCTACCGCCGGCATAGCTCTCAGGATCATTTAAGCACGCAAGCCACTCCACCACGACAAGGTAAAGATACCATGGAGGGGTAATCTCGGCTATAGCAACTTAAACTTTAAAGTTCGCTTTCACGCTCCCAACAGAGGCCAACAAAACACATCTTTTACATTCAATTATGTATATTATTATTATTATTATTATTATTATTATTATTATTATTATTATTATTATTATTATTATTATTATTATTATTATTATTATTATTATTATTATTATTATTATTATTATTATTATTATTATTATTATTATTATTGAGGCACTTAAACATATTTGATCACAGTTTTAACGTCTCGTTGTGTCTGTATGCTGACCACATGCCACTCATGACATCTGCAGGAAAATAAGCGTAACTAAACAGTCTGCTAACAATCCATCTCCACAGCACTTCTTCATATTCTACATATTTCACAGTAGCTTCTGCACGCTCCTGGAATTCCCTCCCTCAAGATATCAAGGGTTGCCGCACACTTAACACTTTTAAGTTACACTTATACAATTAGTTGTTATTAAATAATAACGCTGAGCAACAAAAAAAAAACAACCTTTTTTTTTGTCTCAGAAAGAAAAATATGTGATTCTGATAGTTTTTTTTTTTCTCCCTGAATTCAAATATGATATCAGTTTTTCTCTATCATACAAGGTTTCCGAGAGACAGAGATTTATAATTTCAAACACTTTAATATTTTCTACATTCGTAACTACACAATATTCGGACATTCGGACTCACCTAGAAAGTAAGAAATGACGATTTTCTGCTATATTTCGCCTGTGGAGCATCCCTCTTGTTGGTCCAATAATAATCGGCCAGCATATTAGGATTCCATTTGCCTTTATATCTCTTTTCTATAGCTGAAATCATTTGAGTTAGCTCATTTGGTTTTATTTTACAATGGATAAATGAGCAAAAAAAAAAACGTTTATTAAAAAAATAATTATTTAAATTCATTAATTGAAATTGAAATAAAAAACTGTGGGTAATGGAGCAATTCCGAACATATTTGAAAACACGATAAAAAAACTGCATTAAGTACAAGTATTGGTACTCATGAGACAAAAATCATGTTTACTAGTGTAATCTTTTCTCCTGAACTAAACGTATTCTATGTCATTAATAGTATTTTTTCACATTTTTCTATCTTGTACATTTAATATGTCATTCGTTAAATCTAGAGTAAGTCAAAATATATTGTAAATATTAATTATATTGTAGATATAGTACGTAATAATTTTGTTTTTTGTCATTTGGAAGTAACAGTATTTTTTTGTATTTTTCTAACCTGATTGAGTGGTAGGCAAGGCCTTAACGCCTTAACTCTGCCAGGTAAAATAATCATCATCCTCATCATAGTACATTCACGAATTTAGGCCATTTGTTGACCTGTTTCGGCCTCAAGAGAAACACCATCCAGAAGTCTTTTGAGTGGACGTCCTGGTCTTCTTCTTCCTGCAGGTTGATATCTTAACATTAGTTTGGGTATTCTGTGATCTTCCATTCGATGAACATGTTGCATCCATCTTGACTTATAATCAGAAATTTTGTTTTCTAAAGATTCCATGTGTAATTCTTCTAAGATGTCTTCATTTTTTTTTGTGATCTAGTAGTGTGTATCCTGCAGTCCTCCGAAGATATCTCATTTCAGCAGATCTAAGTCTCTGTATATCCTTCTGTTTCAACGTCCATACTTCGCTACCATACAAAAGAGTTGGAAGAGCCAGTGTTTTATACACTTTCAGTCTTGAATGCTTTTGGACTAACTGTGGCTTGAAGATAGAATTTATTAACCCTAAAATTCTTAAAAATTTAGATATTTTTGCATTTACATCCTTTTCTTCTTCATATGAGATATTGCATCCTAGATATGTAAAATTATTCACCTGCTCCAAAATTTTATTGTCCAGTACAATTTTACTTTCTGACAGGATCTACACCTTGAAATGCCATAATTTTTGTTTTTTCTGTAGATATCTTTAATCCATATTCTTCTGTAATTTTGTTAAGTTCATACAGACCTTTCTGTAGATTATCTTCGGAATTTGCTATTATTATTTGGTCATCTGCAAACAATAGGGTGTTTAATTTTCTATTTTCTGATATTCTTATTCCAAATTTATGTTTTGTTCCAGCAACATATTACTTCATTGATATAAATTGCAAAGAGTGTTGGGGATAGGGGGCAGCCTTGTCTCACACCACGATTTATAATTCCTTCTTCAGAAAATCTGTTATTTAATTTAATCTTTATGGTGTTGTCTTTGTAAATATTTTGTATGTTCTGCCGAAGTAAAACTATTATTATTATCATTATTATTATTATTACTATTATTATTATTATTATCATTACTATTCATATTATTACTATTAATATTATTATTACTATTATTATTATTATTATTATTATTATTATTATTATTATTATTATTATTATTATTATTATTATTATTATTCCTGAGAGAAGACGAGGCAGAGGAAGACTTAAAACCTCTTGGAGTCAGGGAATATATTTATACATACAGGAAAAACATCTACAACCAGGAGATTGGATGGACCGACAAAATTGGCTATTGGGAATCGGACAATGTTAAAGACATTAATCAACCGAAGATCCATCTATCTATTATTATTACTGTTACTATTATTACTATTATTAAATAAGCTTGGTCTAGAAACTCCTAACAAATGAGAGGCTATGGCTAGACTCAAAGGGTCATAAAAGCCAGTAAGTAAGTAAGCAAGACAAACAGTAATTGGAGAATTAGAAACAATTATATTAGTTGTATGAAAAGTATAGAAATGCTGACTGGTTACTTATAGGCCAATTAAATTAAGAAGATAAGGATGGATAAACACAAGATGAAGATTACGGAAGGAAAAATATTTGGTAAAACACCAGTTGGATAGATGGATTGATGCAGTAACAACTAATTCCAGAGAACTCCTTGGCTTCGAAGCACGGAGAATAATGGCATTTGACAGGCAAGGAGGAAAAGGACAATGGAGGCTAAAACCCGACGTTGGGCTGTTATGCCACTAGAAGAAAAATAATTCACTTGGAACTTGCGCTGATTCGAGTCTCCATGGGGGAAGAAATTTTCTCATGGAATTTCAGTCAGTATGGGATCGGTGCCTACCCAGCATCGTGAGGTATTTGGGTAGCTACAATATGTAGCGGTACCAAGGTTGAGAAGACTAGCTATAACGGTTGGGAACCCGACATGCTGACCACATGTCATCCCTACGCTAGTTAAATGATCGTCTACCTCTGCGATTAACACATGTGGATGTGAGGCCAGTAGCTGGTAGGCCAAGGACCTTCTAGGCCTGTCGCGCTTGGAGTTTTATGTATAAATGTGTGAGTGAATATTTTGTCTTGTCTTAAGGATCGCTCTGTCTTGAAAGTTGCCCTGAATTGAGCTCATCTTTGATTCGAGGAGACCTTCTTTATCCTTATGTGATCAAAAAAATATGTATATGATCCAAAGTTTACACATCCTGTCCTGGCAGCGGCCTGTTAATATAAGGCTCAGGTGGCTCGTAAAAGTACCTAAAAGAGAGAGATTATACTAAGAATAAGAAATAAACAATAACAAAAATCAAAACAACAGTAATAATCAGGACATTGTTCAAAATTCCAACAGATATTATGACACACCAATTCAAAATTACTGGGACAAATGGACGTCATATCTAAGAGCTGGCTATTCTTCCCAACAAAAAGGGTATAGACGCCACTGCCGTTCAACAACGGTCGCAGGCAATTCTCTTTTCAACTTTATCTTCTTTATCTTAGAAGAAAGAAAGAAAAGAATAAAACTATTTATTTGAATGATCCCATTAGGCAACAAATTTTTGCTGACATTACAATTTGCTGGTGATCAACTGATGCTAGCGCAAGGCAAATTTGATATGGAATTCATGATGAAAGTATTGAAAAACACATACGAATCTTGGGGTCTCACAGTAAATTTACAAAAACAATATTTGGCAATAAATAGCAATGAAAGAAAAAATAATGTTGGAAGAAGTGAAACAAACTAAATATTTGGGAATAATTATAGATAACATTGAATGTATAGGCAAAGAGAATAGGCCCTATATCGTAACATGAAATTGAACTGAGTAGCAAAATAATATCATCGTTAAATTCTATATGGTCGGATAAGCACATTTGGAAAGACACCAAAAAAATATTCGTAAAACATTGGTGGAATCAGTTGCAATATATGGAAGTGAGGTATGGACAATCAATAAGTACTACAAGAATAGACTAATAGCTCTAGAAATTGATTATTTATCCAAAAGTGCCAGAAAGTCAAAATTAAAACAAGTCACAAGAGGAAATTAGAAACATCATGGAAGCAGAAGAAAGCATAAAGTAAAGTAAAGTGATCCCACAACAGGCCCGGAGGCCCTTGGGGTAGTAGGAGGTTAAAGGCTCCCACTTTTTCTAGACAATCGGCACTTTATGTCAGCCGGGTTGTCAGCCCTGCGTGACGGCCGCCTTTACCCCAGAACAAGCGTCTGGTACTCATTTCCGTTAGAGGTTGAGTCGACCCCAGGGCCATAGTGCCGCCAGAGGGTTTGGGTCCGTTTTAAAATCCTGACCCCAACGGGACTTGAACCCTCGACCCTCCGGCTTGTAGCTCAGTGCCTTAACCACTACGCTACGGCGTGCCCCCCAGAAGAAAGCATAATTGAAAGAATTGAGGAGAAGTAATTCAGATGATTAGGATATATTTTAAGAATGGAAGATGAGCGATGGCCGAAACAACTATATCACTGGAACCGACCAGAAAGAAGAAAAGAGGGAGACCAAAGTTAACATGGAAGGAAACCATGATGATAGCAATGCAAGCAAGAAGGTTAAGCATAGAAGATCCCCAAGATCGTAGGCTTTGGAAGTTTGGCACGGCAGCTGTAAAAACCCGAAGATAGATATATTAAATTAGTGTAATTATTGTGCGTGCATTAAACCCGGAATATTTTCTGGTCGTTGTTTGTCTTACATTGAAAGCGTAGCTAATCAAGATTCAGAATGTCCTGGAGTATTAAGAGATTTATTGTATTCCACTGCTTGTTTAATCCTCCCACACATCCCTTCCGAAACCAGTTGTGCAAATTGTTAGAGGGAAAACAGTAAACACGCCATGACATCTGATAAAGAATGTTCGCTTATGCCGGAATGTATGATTATACATCTGGATGATAGTGGTGAAGTCTGAAGGTGTGGCAAATGATTTCCTAGAATGATAATAAAAACCTATTATCAAACTAATTGATGTGTGAAATTTATCTCTATGAGAGATGAAATAAATAAAATATTGTAGTGAAAGTTTGTCTACATGTACCGAAAGCTAACGTTAGGCCTATTAAATTAAAAACCATTTAACCTAATAATTAAGAGTATTTCTTTCGATTTCTGATAATTTATTGGACATGTTATACCACCAAATTCATCAAATTAAAAAAAAAATTATAAAGGGGAATGTATATCTTAATATATAAAAATTTCGTGTCACGTTGTTTGTCCGCGATGGAATCCTAAACTACTGAACCGATTTTAATAAAATTTTGCACACTGTGTGCAGTTTGATCCAACTTGAGACTTAGGGTAGTTTATAACTAAATTTATAGTCGCATTATTTTTTATTGCAAATTATTTGTTTATTATATAACAAAGAGTTATAATTATCTGTGAGTTCCATACGATTCTAACAGATGGCGGTGTAAGGTAAATTGGTAAGGTAATTCGTTTATTATTTAACAAAGAGAGATCCAGATGGCTGTGCTTTTTGTTGCAGCCGCGAATTTCAATTGAATTACAAATACTGATTATTTCATAATTTAAGTGTGTTCAGAGTTTATTTTATTTCCAATATTATTAATTTCGTGTGTAAGTATTAGTTTTAATAAATCTGGCCGAAAGACAGCAACTTAATTTAAATTTTTAACGTACACCTTAGCCACAGCAACGCGTGGCCGGGACTTCTAGTATATATATATATATATATATATATATATATATATATATGTATATATTTATTTATTTATTTAGCAAGTTTCGCAATGTTTCCAGAGTTAAAATCATAAGGCCTCTTCCACTCAACTAGTACAAACATCCATCCATCCATCTATCCATCCATCCATAGTAATTCTGCCCGAAAGCAGGTCCTTCACTGCAATCAAAGCATTTTCATGCAATGCTTGCAGCTTTACTAGGGAATTGTAGGTGTGGTAGCTTCCCGTTGCTTTCCACACCGGTGAAGGATGATGATTATGATGATGATGGTGGCCATATGATTTCGGGGACCGTTTGGACCTTAAAGTTTTCCTGACATTTGTCTAACAGGTGAGGAAAATTCCCGATAAAGACCTCACCCAGAAAAACTGTCCCGACCGGGGATCGAACCCGGGCCCGCTGCTTGACAAGGCAGCACGCTACCTCGAGACCACAGCGATGGACAGTACAAACATACAACTACGTATATTAACAATATAAATTGTATAAACAATATAAATTGTATAAAGACTATAAATTGTGTTTTATACAATTGATGGGTTCTGTGGACTAACAGCTTAAGTGTAAAAACATACTTTTTAGTAAACGGAAGTTGCAAAATATTATATTATTTTTTGTGTGTTTCTATGACAATCATCAAACTTTGAAAGTGATCTATATATTATCAATATAGCATTCCTTAAATACAAAAATGAAACAAATTAATGGTCATTATAGAAATATAATATTTTTAAAATTGTTAATAGGGACTTTCTTTTAAGTTGCAGAACATGAATAACTGGTTTTTATTGGAGAATATTATGCAAAATAAGAATAGAAACACTTCTGTTAACATTGTACTTTACTGCACAATAACTCCAATACAAAAATAAACTATATCCTTTCGTATTGTACTCTGAAAATAACATGTATAGTAAAATCATTAATTAAATTTTGTATACGTTAAATTAAAGAAATTAATATTTGAACTATGTTTATCTTTATTACATTAAGCAAAAATTTATGTTATTTAAAACTGAAATTCAATGTAAAGAACATGTTTTTGATTCGTGTTCATCGTTTGCATCTGAGTAGGCCTATATCTGTCCAGAACTCTGTCTTAGCCACATAACATAATATCCCAGTGTTTTTATCAATCTTCCTAGGTCGATTTGTGTGTTTTCCCATTATTTTCATTTGTAGTCCCCAATTTAGAAGCTTGTTGACATGTTTTGCATACGGGCTTCTGTAATTTCCAATATTTTAGTAAAATCATTTACATACAGTGACATTAGTGCCTTCTAATTTCACGTTGCATACAAATGAATACTAATGATTGCTTCTATATGTAGTTTTTTATTTCAGTGTAAACTAATAACATTGTGTCCTTCAGTTGTTTTTCTCCAATACTCCAAAATCCATTGAACAGACACAACGCATGTTGACAGACGGGCCGCCAGACACTCATTAAGAATCATGAACCAGCTACAGGGTGACAGATATCCCGCATCCTCATACAAATCTGCTTTTGCTGCCCTCCAGAAATAAGCTAGAGGAACAATATTTTGTTACTATATAAGGCACCCAACAAGATGTCGGGAAATGTGATCTGTGAAATAACGACTTAAAGTTACTTAGGTTGTTAGTCCACGGAACCCCTCAATTTATAATAATTATAATGAATTTAAAAAATACATTAAAAATTACAGTGATTTAATGAATAGGGCCTATATACAACATTTTATATGATAAAAATAATAATAATAATAATAATGATAATAATAATAATGATAATAATAATAATGATAATAATAATAATAATAATAATAATGACTCATTGGCACTATTAAACTCATAGATTCATGGACACGCGGATATAAGCTCTCCATACATTCCTATCCTGGGCTAATATTTTTCAATCATTCCCTCTAAAATTTACTTTCTTCAAATCGTGGCTAATGTTATTCCCCCATCTCATTCTTGGCCTCCCTAATTGGGCGCTTTTCCTCTATTAATCCTACAAGTAGTTTCCATGCCCCTCTTTCATTCATCACTCGTGCTACATGTCATACCCATCACAGTCTATAATACTTAACTGTTCCTATTTCATTTGGTTTTCCATAAAGATCATACAGCTCACTGTTATGTAGTCTTCTCCATTCGCCAGTCTGTTCGTCTCTCTTTGGTAAACATTTTCCTAGGAACTTTATTCTTAAATACTCGTAACTTGTTCTCTCCCTGAAAGTAAGAGTCCGCATTTCGCATCCATATAACAAATAATAATACTAATAATAATAATTTAAAAGGAAAACACCAATTAATACCTGTGCATTACACATGAAGGTAATGTTCATACCAAAGTTAAAGCAAATATAAATTTAGATTTATTTTAAATGATTCTAACGTCCGTCAGCACCTGATTTCCTGTAATAGGGAATTCCAGTTCCGAGAAATTGAGATAACAGGGCCTACATGATATGGAGCGATGGCCTATGTTGCGGTATATTAAGAAAGATATTTTGGTGTGATCGTGTGTTTAAATTGTTTAAATTGCGGTTGGAGTATATATATACTGATGCTAAATGATTTGTAGCCGAGTATATAGACAGAATCTTAAATAAGAGAATAGAGAGTGTAATTTCCTTCTATATTTGAGATGAAGCCATGACAATTTGTATAAAACGAAGAAATTTGATAATATTTTTGGACATCAAATATTAATCTGATACTCATATTACGTATGAACTCGCTGTAGTTCGTACGACAATTCATTATTAATAAGTTAGTATGTTAGTATTACGTCGCAATAGGTATCACTGAGGTTTGGACTAAAATTATTTTAAGAGCTGTAGTAAGAAAGTTCTTGAGAGCCTTTAGGGAATGCATTATAAAGAAGATCTTTTTAGATGTTTGTTTTATTTGGGTATTCCAATTATAATCTAGATAAAATCTCAAGTTTTTTAAAAATGTTGACATGTGAAATTTGTTTATTATCTAACATGATAGTCGTCATATTGCTATTGTTTATGGAGCTTAATAATCTTGAATGTTCGATAATAATTATTGCTTACCTTTTATTTACATTTAGTTTTAGACCATGGCAGGACCATTCAAAATATATGTCTGAGGTCAGTGTTCATTTTATCGTGGTGTTCGTTATTTGCGTCAGGTCTGAAGTGTGTGTAAATCTGTAAGTCGTCGGTGTAGAGTTGGTGCTTGCAATTTTGTAGTTTATTGGACACGTCATTAATATAGGCAAACTGAAGAAGAGGAGAGGACGAACACCCTGCCTTGAGGTTCTCCTTTCCCCACTAAGCGCCGGATGAAATAGGCTACGATTATTAACAAAAACTAATTGGTGACAATTAGTGAGATAACTAAGCCAATCAAGGTAATTTTCTGGTAGATGTAATGTCTTTGCCTAGTAATAAATCTATGTGACAAAGGCTTTGTTGTAGTCGAGTAGGGCTAATACAGCGAGTTCGTTTTTATCCATTGAGTCTCTTATGTCCTCTACAATGTCGAGAAGTACAGTTTTTGTCTTGTCCCTTTTTTTAATGCCACCAGGTTGTTTTTTATGACATTTCTGATTTTCTCCTCTGGCATGGAGGGTTGGGGCACCTAGAAGGCGGAGTTACGTTACCCTAATGATGTGATGGGTGATAAATGATAATGAAACTTAAGCTAAAAAACAGACCATTTGTAACCACATGAATAATTCGCTTTAAGAAAAAATTAAACCTGGGACCACATGGACTTTAGCCAGATCTGGCCACAAAATCATGAAGCTAAAACTGGAACGATGCGCATTAAGTAAGTCATGTGTGCTGAGGTAGTCTATTAATATATTGTGAGTGTGTTAGTGTATTATATGTTCCAGTGCTTTAGATAAAGAGGGGAAAATACTGATTGGTCTATAATCTTGTAGATGTATTTGATTTCGATGTTGGACGAACTAGAGACATTTACCATCTTCTGGGAAAAGTCCCGGTCATTGTAGAAGACTAGTAGTCTTAAAAATGTGGGTTATTGTCGGGAGAATGTCAATTATATTTTGTAGGAGAGTTACTGTTATATGTTCTATTCCTTGGACTTTAGTTGTAATATGTAATAGTGACACTGCGCTACAAGCCGGAAGGTCGAGGGTTCGAGTCCCAGTGGGGTCAGTATTTTTAAACTGACCCAAACCTTCTGGCGGCACTATGGCCCTGAAATCGACTCAGCCTCTAACGGAAATGAGAACCAGGCGCTTGTTCTGGGGGTAAAGGCGGCCGTCACGTAGGGCTGACAACCCGGCTGACATCAAGTGCCGATTGTCCAGAAAAATGAGAGCCTTAACCTTCTATTACCCCAAGGGCCTCCTGAGGCCAGTAGTGGGATCACTTTACTTATGTAATAGTGGTTGAGTGCTCTTTAACGTCATTAGGTAAGATGTAGTTAGAATTTGTCTCACGTGGTTGGAGAATATGACACTAATTGATTTATTGTCATATAAAAGGGGGTTAAATTGAGGTGAGGCTATTTTCCGCAAATTTCAAGATGAAATATACTATATTTGCAAAAGTTCTATTATAATTCGATTATGCAGTTGCACTGATTCTGAAATACCCTTATGAATCCTCCCCGCTTGGTCGAAGAAGCTTGTTTTGCTTGTGTGGAGAAACGCACTTAATGAGTCGTGTAATTCAATGATGGCGTGAGTTGGAAGAGAAATTGTCTTGCAATGCGGATAACCACATTTACATAATCTCAATAAATGATTTCGCAATTGTTGGTTATGTTTGATCTTTTGTTTCTAACCTTATAAACACGCTCACGGGTTATTACTCGGCAATTTTCATACGATGAGCTGCTAGTAAATCAAAGCGTCGTATGTTTGAAGTTAATGTATTCAGCTGTTCGCCTGGAGAATTGATGAATACATACAAGAGAGCACTTTCTTTGATTGTAATTACACTAAAATGTTGAGATTTTTTCATTGTTGTCAATTTGTCCAAAATCCGCTCAAATATGAGGAAGCAGGAATATTTATTGTAGTCTCACTATGATGGTTGTCCAGCGGTTCGCTTTGTTTCCCCGCAGCTGTTATATACTTTATTTATACTTTATTTATTCTGGCAGAGTTAAGGCCATAAGGCCCTCTCTTCCACTAAACCAGCACAAATACAAATAAATATTTGACAAATATAGATATACACCATACTAATTATAAACAGTTAAATATACAATAAATGTAGTACAAAGTAACATTTCATGTACAAAACAACATTTATAGGGTAATAAATAATAATGATACGATAATATAATAATAAAAATAATTAATATAAATATTATATATAATTATATACTATATATATCAATATATATATATATATACCTTACACTGGGTAATAATGAATTCGAGGTTAGAGCAAATATAAATTTAGATTTCTTTTAAAAGATGCCAATGTCCGGCAGCCCCTTATTTCTTGTGGTAGAGAATTCCAGTAGCGAGAAGTGAAGATGGTATATGACATGGAGTGATGTGATGTCTTATGTTGCGGTATATTCAGCAAGAGACTATGTTGTGATCTTGTGTTTAAGGTATGGTTTGAGGATAGATACTGGAAACGGGATGATAAATAATTGGGAATCGAGGTATGTAGGATCTTAAATAAGAGAATTAGTAATTAAATACAAAGATATCGACTACCGCCACTATAATAATTCCGCATGTTAATCATTGTCAAGCATTGTCGCGCCACCCGCTCTTACATAAACGGACAACCATCATAGTGAGGCGATAATACGAGTATTGCCGATGTCAATAATCTCTCAGTATTTTTTTTAATGACTCATATTCCAAATATCGATACAAAAAAATTAAAGCTTGTCTTTTATTCAATATTTTATCTAATTATTTTTATTTGTGATTGATCCCTTTATCATTCCAGGTAGCATATGTGAACATATTTTGTTTTTTCCAGTCTCGTTTAACAGTGACTTACTTTTACTTGTCATTAAATTATCTATCCTTATACTGCTTTCCATTTCAAAACGGAACCTAATATATTACATCAGGAATCAAAATAACCGGTACCTTAACATTAAATACCCTACTCTTCGCAAATGACCAAGTTATAATTTCCAATTCAGAGAATAACTTACAAATAGGATTATCATTATATACACTAAATAAAATATTAAAAGATTTTGGAGTGGAAATTTCAGTACAAAAGTCAAAAGTAATGGCATTCTTACGAAAAGAGCAAATCAGAAGTAAGATAATACAGAATAATTAATGCCTACATAAAGTACAAATTTTCAACAATTTAGGTTGTGAAATATCTTACAAAATGAAAAAGATGTGAACAAGAAAATCACCAAATTTACACAAATCTTAGGAATAATAAGCAATACATTAAAATCTAAATTAGTACTAAATCCACAAGAATAAAAAGAAAAAATATATATAATACTTTAGCATTATTCATACAGAAGTGAAATTTGGACATTAAGAAAGAGACAGGAGAAGAATCAAAGCAACGGAAATGAAATTTCTCAGAAGGACAGCAAGATACACTCTTTCAGATAGAAAAAAGGAATGAAAAAATGTTAGAATAATATAAGTAGAATAAATAGAAGGAAAACTCAATAGATATAACAAACTGGCTAGACCATGCAAAAAGAATGGATAATTTATGAATTCCAAAAATGTTGCAATATAAACCCAAAGGATATCAACGACCAGGGAGACCTCTTAAACGATTGCTAGATGGGGCCGAAACAGGTCTACAAGTGCCTAATTGTGACTGATGATGATAATGATAATAAAGCTTGTTATTCCAAACTCCATGGCGCGACCGGCCGGCTACTGGCCTCACATCCATAAGCGTTAATCCCGGAACTGGATGATCATCTAACACTAAGCTTATTGCACGCACACTAATTCAGCGCTTTTACTAATATGCAAAACAAATTATCATGACAGGCTTTCTGCGGCCAATATTCCACATTTGTATCGTTTTCTTCCAAATCTATTCCCCAGGTCCAGACTTGCAGGATTTTTTTCCCCGCTGGAATCCAATCTAAAAATCTTATTGATCATATTGATGAACCTCCATCATCCATTCGTTGTATATATCCATACCATTGCAATTGTCTGCATTCATACTTCTAAAATCCATTATAAATCACAGTTGAGGTTATAGTAAAATTTTACAATATTAAAATGAGGACCTGATATATCAGTCATCTCCTCAACTATAATGGATTTCTGTTTAAAATAACTTTGTCATCATCATCATCTTAGTACATTCACGAATTTAGGCCATTTGTTGACCTGTTTCGGGCCTCAAGAGAAACACCATCCAAAAGTCTTTTGAGTGGACGTCCTGGTCTTCTTCTTCCTGCAGGTTGATATCTTAACATTTGTTTGGGTATTCTGTGATCTTCCATTCGATGAACATTGTCAATTACTTAAAACGATGTAGGCCTTTCAGAACCAAATGATATGACGAAGATGGAACATGTTCTGAAAGGCCTACATGGTTTTAACTAATGAAGTTTTTTCTTCTTCTTCTTCTTCTTCTTCTTTCTTCCAAGTATTAGGCCAAGGCCTGTTACGATCCTATAGAAAATTTTCCCTCCAGCGTTTCATAGGACGGCCCAGAGATCTTCGTCCTCTTGGTACATAATTATAAACAGCTTTGGGGATCCGATTTGAACTCATTCTTTCAAGATGGTGTTTCCAATTTAGTTGGTACTGTTTAATATATTCCAAAATTGGCGTAGTCTTCAATTCTTTTAAGATATCGGTGTTCCTTTTCCGATCCCATCTGGTGTAACCTGCTGTTCTGCGCATGAATCTCATTTCACAAGCCGTTATTCTGCTTTCATGTTGTCTTTTTAGTGTCCATGCTTCACTACCATAGGTCAACACTGGTCTAGCCAAAGTGTTATATAAACGTAATCTGGTGTTTTTTTTGTACAAGGGATGGTTTCATAACTTGATTAATAATTCCCAAACTTTTATTATAACTAGTAATTTTTTTCAGGGATATCCTTTTCATCCCAGATAGAGAGATAATATCCAAGATATTTAAATTGATTAGATCTCTCTAAAATTTTATTCTGGAGACAGAATTTACTTTGTATGGGGTCCTTCCCATGAAATGCCATAATTTTAGTTTTGTTAATTGATATTTCCATATTAAATTTGGCAGCTATTTTTTGTAAATTATAAATTGATCGTTGCAAATCATTTTCGGAAAGTTCCAGAAGCGCTAAATCGTCTGCAAAAAGAATAGCATCGAGTTTGAGGTTCCTATTGATGAGTATATATCCCCGTTGTGTTTTCCTCCATTCGTTTATTATTCTATTCATATATATAATGAAAAGCACCGGTGAAAGTCCACATCCCTTGTCTTACTCTAGTGTTGATCTTTTTCCAAGAAGATAGTTTGCCATCTTGTTTAACAGATATTTCATTATCTTTATAGATGTTGAAGATATTAGTAATATATTGTTGTGGAACGTTATCATCAGCTAAAATTTGTAATAATATATTTCTGTCTACTTTGTCAAAAGCCTTTATGAAGTCAACAAAGGCGATATGAGTTTCTATATTAAATTCCTTGTTCTTTTCTAATAGTAGTTTTAGAGTGAAGAATAATCTGTAGAAGATCTACCCTTTCTGACTCCATTTTGCTCTTCTCTAATTATATTTTCATATTTTATTTCAATTTATTCTTAACTATATTAGCATAAATTTTATATCCAGAGTTCAACAATAATTGAAGTTTCTTAAACAAAAATCCATTATAGTTGAGGACAACTGATAAACCAGGTAGGCCTACTTATTTTAATATTTTAAAATTGTCTGTATTTTATAAAATCTAAATTGGATTTTAATTTTCATATGTTGCCTAATCACTTAATTTCATGTCTGGCCATTTGGAATGTCTTGTTGACGTCGTGAAAAATCAATTTCTATTGTTAAAAATTTTGATCGCAAATTTGGATTTAGATTCTAGGTTTCCGCTCCATACGTAGCCAGACTTCGGACTGCAGACTGATACGAGTATATGGCTTATTTAAATAGGCCTATACTCATTCCATATTACTTCATTTAACATTGATGTTGTTGATCTTCCTTTGATGAAACAAATTACCAACATATTGTATATGGCATTGTTTTTCTTTTGCCCTTAGATTAGTTATTTTCATACGTCACAAGGATTCAAAATGAGGTTTTACTTCATAACACATTTTCATTCCTTGCAGTGATCAACATGATTTTATGTTATATTATTTCGTAGTTCATTATTTTCAATAAATACTTTTTTATTAGGAACTGTCCACAGTGCAGTGCTTCTCCTTCAATCCAAAGTGATTTGTCGCCAGAGGTTCCTGTCTAAAGCATCTCCTTCCCTCAAATCTCTAGCTTCCATACTTCTCCTCACTCCATAAATCCAGCGTTCTCTAGGTCTTCCTCTTCCACTTCTTCCATTAGTTTTCCAATGAAGAACATTTTCAATAAATAACATTTTAATAATAGCAGTGGAGTGCTATGATCAAGCAGTTATGACGAAAATGCTTCCTTCACTTTATAATTCGTATTACAAAATCGTTTATTTTTCACCATCATCATGAACTTTTTAGATTTAAGCTTAGTTGAGCCTATACCTATTTCTCAATCTGTTCTTCATTTGTCTAGCGTTGTTCAGGTCTTTATCTCTCCGCGTACTTTAGGTTGATACTGGAATACATTCTTTGGCAAACCATTTAAAATCATTCTGTGGAGGTGATTTAAATAATTTCATTGATCATTTTGGAAATATTTTACTATGTTCTGAACTTTCAGCTTTCCACGAATGTCAATATTTCTCTTTATATCCAATCTACTTATACCTAAAAGAGGACGCAAAAATCCCATGTAATCTGGTTTTATGTCTAAAATTCAAAATCTAAATTTCACTGCTATGTTTTAGGATTTATTTATATTATGTAATCACAATTTAGTTTATATAGACATTTGTTGTTTAGTGATTCCGCTTATCTTTTTATATTTCGGCGATTTGAGCTCTACATCAATTTTTGTTTCAGAAATTAAGTGTTTAAGATAATTAAATTCGGACACTTGTTCAGTAATATTTACAACTAATTGCATTTTGACTCTCATTAATATTTTTCCGCACATTGTCATAGCTTTTGTCTTATTAAACAGTGATTTTCATATTATAATTTTTAGCTAATTGCTTAATTTCAAATCTTCTTCTTCTGATGTAGCAAAAATAACAAAATCATCTGCATACATTAACATTTGTAGCATGTTGTTCCTTGAAATTTTTATTCCATGTAGAATTAGTTCTTTGTAATATTTTATTATTTTCTTAGTGTATATATATATATATATATATATATATATATATATATATATATATATAGATGTTATAACTATATTTTTGACATTTGGCAATGAAGGCAAATATGATATGAAAAGAAAAATGAATGCTTGAGTGCGGGATTTGAACCCGAGTCTCTAAACTCTGTACGTTTAGCGCTCTAACCAACTGAGCTACTCAAGTATGCCAACACAAACATATATTTTTCTTATATATGAGTATTCTCATTTCACACAAGAGATAGTGGGAAGTCGTTCCAACTGACATCTAGTGGCCAACTTTAACAGTTAAGCAAATTTTTAAAGAGAATATTTACTTTATAGCAGTAACACTTATATATTTAGATGTTATAACTATATTTTTGACATTTGGCAATGAAGGCAATCGTACAGAGTTTAGAGACTCGGGTTTAAATCCCGACTCAAGCATTCATTTTTCTTTTCATATTATATATATATATATATATATATATATATATATATATGTTGAATAGGACAGGTGATATTTTTATTTAGTCTTATAATGAAATAAGTAGGTTACTGATGAAACTCCCAATTAGTAGACCAAGAATGAGGTGGGAGAATAAGATTAACCATATTTGAAGAGAAAAATTATACGCTCAGACCGGGACTTGAACCCGGGACCCTTGGTTCTCTAGACCAAGTGCTCTACCAACTGAGCTACCTGAGCAAGTACCGATCTAAACGCAAATCTTTCTCTATATACATTGTAATTCCCATCCACCAAATGCTGTGAAGCCATGCTTCTATCTTGCAAATGGCGGCTCCTTTATTAAGAAGACATATTCCCAAATATGTCTTCTTAATAAAGGAGCCGCCATTTGCAAGATAGAAGCATGGCTTCACAGCATTTGGTGGATGGGAATTACAATGTATATAGAGAAAGATTTGCGTTTAGATCGGTACTTGCTCAGGTAGCTCAGTTGGTAGAGCACTTGGTCTAGAGAACCAAGGGTCCCGGGTTCAAGTCCCGGTCTGAGCGTATAATTTTTCTCTTCAAATATGATTTATCCATCATTGAGATGTACGAAATCAATAATAAAAACTTGGAAAAATCCGTACTGGCTGTAATGTATAATTCCCAAATATGTCTTCTTAATAAAGGAGCCGCCATTTGCAAGATAGAAGCATGGCTTCACAGCATTTGGTGGATGGGAATTACAATGTATATAGAGAAAGATTTGCGTTTAGATCGGTACTTGCTCAGGTAGCTCAGTTGGTAGAGCACTTGGTCTAGAGAACCAAGGGTCCCGGGTTCAAGTCCCGGTCTGAGCGTATAATTTTTCTCTTCAAATATGATTTATCCATCATTGAGATGTACGAAATCAATAATAAAAGATTAACCATGATTTGAGAAAAATGGATTATACAGGGAATGATTGTAAAACGTTAGTTGAAGATAGAGATATGTGGAGAGCTTATGTCCGCGCGACCATGAACCTATGGGTTCGATAGTACCAGTGAGTTTTGATGATAGGAATTTATATCCATGTCCATATAACTTCTATTGATTAACCTTGCTTGTTTACTTGTGACATTATTTATTAATTAAGTTTGATGTTTGTTCATATGTTGGCGAAAGTTGGGTCCGTTTTTTTTGTGAATATTAAAGTATGTGGTAATGTAATGTTTAATTTTCCAGCTTTTTTTTAACATCGTAAAGTACTTAATAAGACATAGCAGGAATTAAATGTACATTTAATTGTCCCAGTTGTTTACTTTAAATAAATCGTCTCGGTATACGCGTGGCTAGCTCGCGCGGCTGCCCCGACTGAAATGCTAGGTTCGCAACCAAGCGGTTTCAGAGGAGTATTGGTAGTGGGTCATACCGGGATTTTACGGAGTTCTCCCGTTTCCTGAATTTCATCCCAACAGTACTCTCCATTTCCCCTACCCTTCCCTTTATGTCATTTTATTCCTCATTCATTAATTTCATATCATCACCCTTCATTTCATTTTATGTTAGGAAAAATAGTTCGGTTAGCACCCACAGATGTTGAAAATATGTGATTGCGGGCATTTAGTGGGGCCCATGACTGCGAGCCTGAGAATGAAAAGGTCAGAAGGGACCAACGGTAGGGCTGTAGTCCCTTCTTGCGTCCACGGACCCAAACCAAAAGTGGCAGTAGGCTTCGTGTCATGAGAGAAGAACTTGGTGTGCCGGATCCCGGAAGACGATCTAAAGGCTGTCCGCTCTTAAAGTGACCCTCATCAAAACAAAACCATGTGAACTGCTCGCTTTTCATTGGTTATGGACACCGATGTACGTTGTAGAAGCAATAAGTACGCGAAAAAGTAGTTCATTTCATTAAATTAAAAATATGTCCTCTGAACAGTCTTATTATTCTTCGTGAATGAAAATTATAATATTCAAAACATAGAAAATATTCTAAAATATGCCTAATCAATAATTTTACTTAAAAGTAGTTTATTACATATGGGTGATGCATTTGAGTCATGCTTCAGTCGATTTTCATTAAACAAAATGGCTGAAAGTGTCGAGTCTTCTCTTGCTGTATCATCATTTCCCTATCAAAAGTGACAGTAATTGTGGCGCAAATGGCGGAAGGATACAATTGGCGTTTGTTTATGTTAGGATCACTCTAAGAGCGGATAACACCATAGAGTAGGCTATACTTTATTTCATTCAACCGTAATATATTGGGATAGCGCAATAGATTCCCCAGGTCACGGTTTTCAGGTCAGTCTGCCCGCCCAGTCCGAATAAAGAACTAAAGAACTACTTTAGGTAATCCTTAACTTTATAGTGAATATAACAAACTCCGATATTAAGACTTAATACACAAATTTACAGCTTGTAGCTTTAACAAGAAATAATCGTACTTCATTTGCAGGGAGGTCACCTCTCTGTGTGCGCTGACCTCATCGGCTTGTGTATAACATAAAATCCGCTGTCTGGTTACGATCATTGTTTGAGGTCAAGCATAAAAATGCCAACAAGAGAAGGAATGTACCAGAAGCCTTTTGTGATAGTGAATGTCTTGGGGCGAGGTAATCTCCAGACGAAAGGCTAGATGTGAAATATTGCTCACAGGCCATGCAAGTCATTATTGCACAATATTCATTCTTCCCTTCAAAATGATCGTCAGAAGATCATTACTGAATCAAAGTAGCCTACATTTAGGCCTATGGTTAAAGAACATACATAAGTTTGTGGGCCAAATGACATATTCCATAATAAATATAAATAACTTCATTGCATATAATCGTATTTAAAATATTTGGCGTGGTATTCTTGTACGGCTCATTCTTCCTACGTGAGACTTACAATTGTTTCTATATCATCATCACCATCCTGGGATTAAGCCTGTTCGCTCGTTCCGGTTTCATGAAAGCTAGAATTGTTAAAATTGTTCAGACCACTTCTGTGTGGGCATCCAACATTTCTCCTATAGTTTTGTACATGATTGATTCTGTTTGTAATTCTTTGAGAATCTCAGAATTCCTTTTACGGTCTGTCCTTGAGTAACCTGCAGTACGTCTCATAAATTTCATTTCTGCCGCAGTTAGTCTTTGTTCGTCTACACTGCGAATTGTCCAGGCCTCACTGCCGTAACATAATATCGGTCTGGCCAGTGTTTTATAAATTCTTGTTCGTGTGTGTTGCTGTACTGTGTTCGGCTTGAAAATATTATTTATGATTCCTGTTACTCTGTTAAATTTTATAAGTTTTTGACTAAAATATTTTTCCTCTTCGTATGTAACGTGGTATCCGAGTTAGTTAAAAATTTATGGTTAGTTTACTTTGCTATTTACTCTCTTTTAACTCTTGCAATCATTTTAATCATACACTCTTTACAAGTCTATTTCAGTGACCAGGTGTTAGTTTGTTCTAATATTATTAATAACAATTTTACTGCGAACTGGATCTTTTCCTAGGAAAGCCATGACTTTAGATTTTTCAGTTGAAATTTTCCATGTTGTAGTTTATTGCAATTTGGTGAAATGAGTGGACTGAACGTTGTAGGTCACCTTCTGAATTCGCTATAGCACAATGTTATCTGCAAATAATGGGTGCCTAAATTAGTATAATCTATGAAGTGGTATACTGCCATGTGTTTGTAGTCTCTTTAATAATCGAGTCATGTATATTATGAAGAGCATTGGTGAAAGACCGCATCATTGTCGAACTCCTAAATTAATAAACGCGATAATAATTGTATTTAAAGGACACTAGGATGATACATTTCTAGTAAATTTGATAAAATAACGTCATTATCGACATTCGCATTTAAGGGACACTAGGATTATTATGTTTTGGCAAAATTTATGAACTTGAAAATAAAGGTAATGGCATCATTCTTGATTATTGTATTTAAAGGGCCTTAAGAGTATATATATGTATAGACCCCATAAGTCACTATATAGAGGCATGGATGCTCCCATACCATGGAGTTTATTTACCTAGCTTAATTTAATTACGCTTATTTCCCTACATATATTAGTGAGGGGCATGTGGTCAGTATATCGCCTCAATCAGATATCTAGTAGGCAACTTACATGTTGAATGCCGGTTAAATTCTGCTCAGATATACCAATTTAGGCTTGAATTTCTTTCACGAGCCCGAAAATCTTCAGACTCCAGACTCACGGCTTGAAGTCCCTCCTGCAATATTCGTCCTTGGATTTTGCCATCCTAATATAAGTAAAACTTCATTCCAACGCCTTTTGTTAACCAAGAATGAGATGGGAAAATATTTGGTAGCTATGATTAAAGAGAGATTGGATGCAAGTGATTTTACACTCGCCTTCCACCCCTGGATTCCAAGTTCATGTTTCTGTTAGTCCTTGTGGGCTTCATGGTGGACATATTGGAACTAGTGCAGGTTTTTCACGGGGATTCTCTGTTTCCCCCTGTCAGAAACTTAATTCTACTACAGTAAAAGCTCCTTATTCGCGGGGGATATGTTCCGAAAATATGCCGCGAATATGGATTGGCAAATTGTATGAGTATATAGAGGATACGTTCCAAGGTTCCGAAATAAAATAAAAATTATTAAAATAAAATCAATTAATGAGAGATTTTTAACAAGTTCTATTAATTATTACTGTCAGGCTTAGGCAAGAGCTTAAAGAACTTAGTATTTTTTTCTGGTTTTGCCGCTTTTATATGGTATTTTAATTCACATTGACATTTAGCTGTGAAATCAGCTATATAATTCCTTCTTTGTCTTCGGATTTCTTGATGAATCGTACAGTTGATTCTTAACTTTGAAACTGCGTGATACAGATGCAAACAACTCGCCAACACGTAAACGGTCAAACATTTCTATTTTTACTTTAAGCGGCAACACTACTTTTTTCCGTTTCGAAACTAATTTTCTTTCTTTTTGCTCTTCATTATAAATTGGCAACAAAGCAGAAGAGACACGTGTTATTCAATCAAAATTATTGCAACTAATGACAAGTTGAAACAATAAAACACCGATTGTGGCGAGGGCGGCATTTATCAACGGACATAGCGGCACGTGAATTGCGGCGGCGGTGGCTTTTAACAACAAACTTTAGGTTTAGTGACAATAAGGCTTGTTTTACTTCGATATTTATTTACCATTTGGTTTGAATCGCTCCTTGTAAAAGCTACCTCGACACATGCCTGCAGTAAAAAAAAAAAAAAAAAAAAAGTTGCCGATAGTTAATAAAGGATACTAATCCTTCTAATATACCGGATTAAGAACATTATTAGGTGTAGTAGCTTAAATAATAGGTCTGCTCGACCTCTAAATTCTTACATGATCTGAGTTCAGACCGGCGCACAGTGTGGTATTTGACGATTCTAGGGGGATTTAATTCTTGGCTCGATAATTTTACTATTTTCCTGTCTTTATTGTTTTCTATGTCACTTGTAACATTATTTGGATAACGCTCTTGGCAATTTAAATTATTCCTTGTAATATTTTCCATAAAAAATGTTAGGTATTATTTTATTGCCAATATTTTACAAAATTAATGAACACAAATGATTTTCCATTTCTTACCAAAACATTAAATTTATTATTTTGAATAATATATCATTGATTTACATAATATACAAATATATTAGCATTTCTTACAAATGAAAATATCACATGTGTATATTATATTTCTTATATTATATATTTTTAATATCAACATTATACATATTATAGAGAACAAATTATATTTTATTTCATACACAAATCATATAATTATTATGAATTATTTATAATCATTTTTAAAATTAAAATTTCTTAAATATTATTGTCTTTTTACAAAATCCATCATTTTTTAACATTTTACAAATATGAAAATTACAAATTATTCTATATTTCTAAGAACATATACATGTATTAAGTATTTTTCAATTTCATTACTTTAAAAATTTGTATTCTATTTATTAGAAAGTATATTATGATTTGTATATTATCAGTATTCTATAAATTAAAACAAAAAACACAATCGCGTTTCCATTTCTTACACAAAAAACTGTTTATTCTCATTATTTTGCACGTACAGTAATGTTTTACAAAAAATATTAATCTGCATCATTTGAGTCACTTTTATCGGAATCTGTTGTCTCTGTATCAAAAGTAGGTGCTGAGAGCAATGGGAGAACTCCTGTGTAATTATACCGTGTTTTCTTTTAGGATTATGTCTCAAGCTGGACAAGAAAGGATCAGCAGATATCAAAAGTCTGTGGATAAGATCGGTGTTTGTGTCGATCCTCGAAGTTTTTCTTGTGAAATGTTCCCGATATATTTTACTATATTTGTTTCTTGCTTATTGTGCTTCTTCCGAATGTTGACCAACTTAAATATGTACATATTTCTTTGACCCTGCAGAAGGGGGAGACAAGAGGCAATAACAAGCTTGCATTGGCATAAAATTTTGTGCACACTGTTTGGCATATAAAACCAACTGTATTCTTTCAAATACAGATTTCTAGTTTCATCAGCATACTTTCCAAAAGCATCAGCATTTATGGAAAACCCACAGCTCAATTCTCTAATATGACATGATAACGGCGAATTAGCTCAAAATTTACACCTGTTATTTGGGGAGTCTCTTCGGTGTTTCTGAAAAATCGACGAGCAGTGTTTGCATTATTCGTATTTCCCGCTTTTTGTGTTGGCATATCCACCAGTAGGCCTGTCTCATTCTTGAATCTGTTCTGAATATACGTCTTCCTATTCTCAACTTTAGTATTTATATATTGGTGAGTTGAAAGACTGGCATCTATCATCATCGCTAGGGCTCGATCAGCTGATAAACTCTTCGGTTTATTTAAAAACAGCCGCCGACTCTTTTTCATTCTGGTGCCTCGTGATGCAAGGGATAATTCTTTGACTATTGTAGCGGAGTCTTTTTTTTTTATCACGCAACTTCATTTCAGCAGCAGTAGATATTTCTTCTAGACTTGTTGACCGAACGAATTCTCCAAGCTTCCGCCTTTTCATAACATTCTTCGAATGATATTGATGGCCTACCAGAACTAGAAGGCGATTGATCTGTAGCAGTAGATGACATAGATTGATAATCGGTCACGGGAAAATTAATATTTTTTGAAACCAGTCTGAATAGGCTAATTTTCCAGGAATCTGCCACGATGACGATAACTTTTGCTACATCTTACTTAAATTTGCTGACACACATTTCTCATGTAGGCCTTTAAATTCTTAATAACGACATCAGAGACTGTCACATGTTTAATATGTTTAAGTACAAATTTATACACTGCATCACAACGTTCCGGACAAAAATTCGAAAAATTGCGTGCCGGGAAATAAGGGGAACCATTGTGAAACAAACAAGAATAAACTAAAGAAACGCAGATGAACGCAAATTTTCTCTTCTGTTTCCAACAGAAGGGATGTCAATAAATAAAAATAATGCAATTAGAAGGTCATATACGTCCATATAAGAACGTTCTAATCTAAAATATCTGGATAATAAACTTAAATTGAAACACAGTTAAAAGTCTTCTTTCATATTAACATTCTTGTGAATGTAAACAGATGAAACCTATCTTACGTAACTTACAGAACCCTACACTAAACATAAATATTACAATAACATGAAAACCGACTTTATTCTCCACACAAAGCAGCTCGACAGATCAACCTACTCAATAAGACAGATTACATATCTGCGCGTGATTGTTGTGTTTAGACCTTATTTATGAGTCCCTGCGCATGCCTAGGAACAAAATAATTACACATATATGCTAACAGGCGTGTGTGCATGTAAATTACAAAATATCACTTTTATTAATTAACCTTGGAATTTTTAATTAAATCCCCGTAGATTGTTAAAATAGCACACTGTGCGGCGCGGCGTGAGCCAGGTTGGTTTCTATCCATTAAATTTTATAAGACTGGATCCGCTAATACAGGAACTGAGTCGCAATTTTTTAACCCCCAAATAATGAAAACGCGAATAAGGAGCTTTTACTGTACTTCTCCATACTCATGCCAACCATTTTGTCCTGTTTTATATCATATGTCCCTATGATGGTGGTGACAGGCTGATAGCCGGGATCATATATTTATCACAGATCTCCTCAATACGCGTAATAGGGATCTCATATCATCCCTCCACCTGACACGAGTATAGAGGTAAATGAATTATACAGATAATCACGGAAAATATTAGTTCAGGATAAGGATATAGAGAGAGTTTAGTCCTCGCGCCGTGAATCACCGGATTCAATTGTACCAATGAGTTAATTTTATTACATATATAATGTGTGTGTGTTAAGGAAAGAGTGGAGAATGCTGAGTTTGCAGTGAAAGTGCTCTTGGGCAGAACACTACGACTGAATGAAAATATATATGTATATATTTCTAGTTTTTAACAATGTTGGTACTTTTTTCCGGCACCTTGTCTTCAATTTCGCTTTATAATTTTTCTCCATTCGTCTCTATTATAACAAATTTCTTCCTCTATTTCCCAGTCCTTCAAAGTTTCTCTAATCCCTTGGATCCACGTGAAGATTTGGTTCCTTTCCTTCTCGTTCTTGGTAGTGTCCATTCCATTATTTTTTTTTTTTTGTAATCTTTCATCCTACATTCGCCTAATATGCCAGTACCATTTTAGTTGCTTTTCTTGGATAAATTCTAAAATTGAGTTTTATTCATTTGATTGTAATATACCGCTTTGATCTCGAGGTAACGTGCTGCCTTGTCACACAGCGGGCCCGAGTTCGGGTCTTGTCAGGACATGTTTCCTGGGTGAGGTTTTTTCAGAGTATTTTTCTCACCTGTTGGACAAATGTCAGGAAACTTTAAGGCCCAAACGGTCTACGATCATCAAATGGCCATCATAATAATCATCAAACATATTCTCCTTAGATTAAGTTTAGGATTAACTACTCTCCTGGCGCATCATTATAATCATCTATCATAATCGGGGCAGTGTAACCCCGCCTACCAGGCGCCCCAACTTCAGAAGTGTGTTATAATTACGCCAATGCCAGGAGAGAACACCAGAATTGTCGAAGTGTCAAACTGGGGCATTGACTTTAAAAAAAAGTTATTGTTTGCAGGGTTCCTCTACGGACACAATCTATCGGACAGAAAGCGACTCATTGGACTGGTGGCAAGACAAGAAGAGAGGATGGCGCGCCCTCCGTTGGTCACTTGTGCTACTAGCAGTACTGCTTGTCGTCGGCCTCGTCATATACTTTCTCATGATTGGTTAGTATGCAAACTACCTTCTCTGAATACTAAACTAAATTTCATAGCGCAGCAGGCCTAGAAGCTCCTGCCATCTGGCTACTTGCTGACATCCACTTATGTCATTTATAAGAATGAACGATCATCCACACAGCATAGGAATGACATGTGATCAGCATGTCGAGTACTCCAATCGTAATAGCTGGTTTTCTTAACCTGGATCCACTACTTATTGTAGCTACCCAAATTCCTAATGATGCTGAATGGGCACTGATTCCATACTGGCCGAAATTCCATGAGAAAATATCTTCCATCACAGAGACTTAAACCAGCTCATGTCTGTAGCTCTGCACCAAGACATGATGCCTTAGACCACTCAGCTAAGGCGCAGGACACTTTATACCTATACAAATTCAATTATTATTCTAGCATTCTGACCTTATGCTCAAGTCAACTTATTTTCTGTTCTTTAGCTCTATTTTCCACCCTCTGCTTATTCCACTTCTTTTGTATTACACAACTTACAATTGAACTTCCGGAGAAGCATTGTGATGTACCAAGGCTGTGTCCAAAAAATTATCTGCCTTTTTTTACTGCAAGGCACAAAAATAGAAGCCATAATCCAACAATGGCAACCCACTGAACAGAGAAGATGACTCCCTGCATGAGTAAGAGCAGAGTAAAGTGAGGCGGGACACAGGTACTGAGATGGCAGGTACTGAGGGTTATCCAATCTACCAATTCAGGTGTACTATTACTTCCCTATAGTTTAAATAAGAGATTCGGCGCTGGATTTTAATGCCTTGCAGTTAAAAAGGCAGATTTTTTTTGGACATGGCTTTTGTAAATCACAACACTTCTCTGGAAGAAATTTGTAGGTAGGTTTCAGCATTCAATTGTTGACAGCTGTAAGATAATATTCCGAAAGGCAGTTCACCTTTTCTCCCTCCCCCCTTTCTTCATTTTAAAATAAAATAAACCCATTCTTTTCAATTTAATCACTTCAATGCTCTTTTAAAACACTGGAAAAAGCATGGATCCATGTCCTCGCAGTTTTGGGAAAAAAATCTACATTCAAAAAAACAAAAAGGAGAACTTAATGACCTTTGAAATTTCTGGGGAAAATTATTTGAGTTCATGTTCTTCAGGCTACCAACAGAGGGAGCAGGAGTCGTCTCTTCAAGATGACATAAAAATGGTTTTTGAAAATACTGAGAACGGAACTAAATAAAGTCCCAAAACTGGTTAAAAAGAAGAATATGAGGTGAGGTGATAAAATTTTACTTAAATAAGCGATACCTCTTTGAGGACATCTGTTATGCATCACATCTCCCTACACCCATCTATGGAAAATTGCATGCTGAAAACAGTGATGGGAGATAGAAGTTATTAACTTACACTGGTAGATCTTTGGTAACTAATGTTTGAAAAGTGTATTTTAAAAGAACCCATGCCATGCAACTAAATCTATACTTCAGTGTATAAAGTTTGAGAATTTTGGACACTTTTCTAATTTTGAATGTTCCTTTCTTAATAAAACAATAAAATGTTAAATTTCAGATATGAAAGTAATGGCACCAATTCTCACTAAGTCACATGATGGAGAACAGTTAATAGATGAATTCAGAACTGTTGTTTCTGAAACACCTGGTAATGATGTTGTTGCATTAGATGGAGATGTGATATTGGATATTGGAGGTGTCACATACCATGAAGGACAGTATCATGTTACCAAGGAACCAGAGCAAACAGGTAATATAAAATACTATAAGGCATACGCTGTTAGAAGACTATGTGTGGCTAGTACATTTCGTCTATCCTATTATAATTGAGCGGTGTTGTACAATTGGCACTGTGACCATGACATATCATCTGTCTCTTCCCCTCTTACATCTGACAATGGCGTATGAAGAGTGAAGCAGGATTGGCTTACCGCATATGTCTTCTCGTCTGTCTCTTCCCCTCTTACATACCGATATCTGACAACGGCGTATGAAGAGTGAAGCAGGATTGGCTTACCACATATATCTTCTAATAGCATGTCTACAATATTCTAAGGTTGATAGATAAGGCAAAGGGAAAAGAGCTGATGCTGGGACACTTGCCGCTGAGTGCTGTAGAAAATGTCATAGACTGTTCAGTACATAAGAATGATATGTTATTTAACTATTATAAGAAATATCACTATGAGGTATAATTTAAAATTTAAAATAAATTTTGTATATTGAACCATTATAGGAAATATCAGTAACTCACTGGCATTATCAAACCCGTAAGTTCATGGCTGCACGGACATAACCTCTCCATACATCCCTATCCTGAGCTAATGTTTTCCAATCATTCCCTGTATAATCTACTTCCCTCAAATCATAGTTAATATTATTTTCCCATCTTATTCCTGGTCTACCAACTGGCCGTTTCCCACTGGTTTTCCTACAAGAAGCTTCCATGTACATCTTCCATTCCCCATTTGTGCCACATGTCCTGCCCATTGTAGTCTACGAGACTTAACTGTTCTTATTATATCTGGCTTCCTATAAAGATCATGTAGTTCACGTGTTATGTAGTCTCCTCCATTCACCTGTCTGTTCATCTCTCTTTGGTCCAAAAATTTTCCTAAGAACTTTATTCTCAAAAACTCGTAATCCCTATGAAATATAATTTAAAATTTAAAATTAAATGTTTTATATTGGACTGTTATATGAAATATCACTATGATGTATAATTTAAAATTTAAAATAAACTCAAAAAATTCACGTACCATCCATTGAAGCACTAATATACAAATCACTACTTTCTGTTTATATTCTCAAGAAATGTTTATGGTCTCTGAGTTACGCTTATAAAGATTCTAGATGTAATATGAAAAACGGTTTTTTGATGTGTCTCAAAATAATGTTTAAGTGAAAAAATAAATTATCCAGAATATAAACAGATTTTGTAGTACCGGTACTTTTTTTTTTCAGATACAGCAAAACCAATTAATGCTTCAAAACAAGACTTCATAGAGATTGTACCAGCACCAAATCTTGGTACATCCACAATAAGTGAATCATCAGATAACTTTGATAGTTCATTATTTACATCCAGAACAAATGTACCAGTATCAAATGGAATTTCGACGACAGAAGAACCAGTTGATGGATCTGCAGTCGAATCAGATGGTTTCTCTCCCTCATTTGACTCTGGTTTCTTCTATCCCACATCTAAATTCTTTAATAAAGCATCAGCAGGAAGTGAAAAAGTTTCTAATGAAGAAAACAGTAATGATACAGACTCAGGAACAGCTCTTCCTTTAATAAAGAAAGGCGACACTACAAGGAACAGGATTACAGGGAAGGACAGTGGAAAAAACCAAGATGCCTCTGGCCGAAATCCTGTATACCCCACTCTACCTTCAAGTACTTCAGTTATACATGATGTGTCTGAGGTTATATATCACAATGACTCAGAAAGTATGTATCGTAATAATTATTTTATGCTTTTGTAAGGAATATAAGGTGAATCGATGTTTTTATTATTAATTTCATACATCTCAATGATGGATAAATCATATTTGAAGAGAAAAATTATACGCTCAGACCGTGACTTGAACCCGGGACCCTTGGTTCAAGTCCCGGTCTGAGCGTATAATTTTTCTCTTCAAATATAATATAAGGTGAAGTTTGACATTGTTATGACTAGGGCCCAGATTTTGATGAAATGTCATATTTTTTATGGGTTGTCAGAGATGATGCAGAATAATAATTAAGTGCATTGTGCAATAAATATGTTAGATATATGAGGTTTTTATAGGTCATTAAGATGTATTTTTTCAACTTTTTTATGATAAATCATTTTACAAATTTCATTTGTTATTTTTGATCATTTTATTTATTTTTCATACTTTTATATGTCAGTTTTTAAATAATATAACGTTAAATGTTCATTTTTATGTATTTTTTGCTATCTTGTTTTTGTGTTCAGGTAAGTCAATGAGAAACCACAATGTGTTGCCTCAATATAATGTGAAATCACTGTGCTCTGTATGAAACAGAATTCGGTGAACAAGTATTTTCTACAGAAGAGAGTATATTCTTTTGCAAGATGTACAAAATTAAAGTCGTTGCAATTAAGTTTCACAGTACGTCAACATATCGGGCGTGAGAAATATTTGCAGGCTCTTAAAAATGTGAACAAAAGAAAAGTGTCTCAATTACTGTTAAAACAAATTGCTTCCACATCAAATAGCAAGTCATCTCTATTTTTTAAAGAATTATGTGGAGTGTTTGTCAGTGCACATATTCAACTAGAAAAACTAAACAATTCCAAACTATGCAATTTCCTTGAACACCATTGGTCATACTGTTTCAGAAGAATCAACATTGTGTAAAAACTATTTAATAAAATGTTATGAAGACACATTAAACCATATAAAACCATGTTAGCTGACAACCGCTGATCATTTACTTTTGATAACTTAGGGATGACCATGGTGGTGTTTTGCAATACCAACTAAGGTATATTTAGTTAATAACTTTTCAAATTAGTTTAATGGAAATGAGATTGACCTAGTGATAATTTTTTATAATTTTATATTACTACTAAGAACAGGAATTACTTTGAATAGTTACCCCAATTAATAACAATCATTATTTCTCTTAGACCATTTCTAATTAATAAATTAATAATTATTTAAATTTGAAGAGAAAAATTTTCGCCTAGACCGGGACTCGAACCCGGGACCCTTGCTTTCCGGGCCAAGTGCTCTACCAACTGAGCTACCGAGGCGAGTTACGATCTAGACGCAAATTTTTCTCTTATATACGTTGTAATTCCCTATCGCCAAATGCTTTTGAAACCATGCTTCTATCTTTGCAAATGGCGGCTTCTTAGTTAAGAAGACATTTATTGGGAATTTAACATTACTTTATAAGCTAGTAAGGCTTCTAATGAATGTTTTTATTATTAATTTAACATTTCTCAATGAAAGATAAATTAAATTTGAAGAGAAAAATTTTCGCCTAGACCGGGACTCGAACCCGGGACCCTTGGCTTTCCGGGCCAAGTGCTCTACCAACTGAGCTACCGAGGCGAGTTACGATCTAGACGCAATTTTTCTCTTATATACGTTGTAATTCCCTATCGCCAAATGCTTTTGAAACCATTGCTTTCTATCTTTGCAAATGGCAGCTTCTTAGTTAAGAAGACATTTATTGGGAATTAACATTACTTTATAAGCTAGTAAGGCTTCTAATTATGTTTTTATTATTAATTTAACATTTCTCAATGAAAGATAAATTAAATTTGAAGAGAAAATTTTCGCCTAGACCGGGACTCGAACCCGGGACCCTTGGCTTTCCGGGCCAAGTGCTCTACCAACTGAGCTACCGAGGCGAGTTACGATCTAGATGCAAATTTTTCTCTATATACGTTGTAATTCCCTATCGCCAAATGCTTTTGAAACCATTGCTTCTATCTTTGCAAATGGCGGCTTCTTAGTTAAGAAGACATTTATTGGGAATTTAACATTACTTTATAAGCTAGTAAGGCTTCTAATAATTATTTAGTTTATTATGAAATTTATAATTTTCATTAGGTATTTTTTTTTACACTTTTAGGTCATTTGAAGAGAATATTAAGAGAATATTATAGGTCATTTTTAAACATTTTAAGGTCATAAACATCTGGGCCCTAGTTATGACGTTTCATAGAACTTATGATGAGAATCAACATTATGAGGCTTTCAAATTAATAACATTAAAATGAGTCGTACTTCATCTGACCTCATACACTCCACGTTCTTCACAGCACAGGACCACGGTTTCAGGAAGAAACATTCCTATCTTCAGCCTTCTTTTCGACTGATGAATTTTTGCCTTCACCACCATCTTCCAAACTGCCATCTACTGTTGATTTAATCTCAAAGTTTGTCAAATAAATGCTAGATGGCAGTTTAGAAGACGATGGTGAAGGCAAAAATTCATCAGTCGAAAAAAATGGACAAAGATAGGAATGAACTAAAAACTCCATGGTGCAACAGGCCTAGAAAACACTTGGCCTACCAGCTAGCTGCTGGCCTCACATCCACATGTGTTAATGACATAGTTAGATTATCATCCAGCCAGTGTAGGGATGACATTTGGTTAGCATGTTTGGTTCCCCAGCCATTGTAGTTGGTTTTCTCAATCTGGAGCCACTACTTATTGTAGTTACCCAAATGTCTCATAATGCTGGGTGGGCATTGGTCCCATACTGGCCGAAATTCCATGAGAAAATTTCTTCTCCCATGGGGACTCAAACCAGCACAAGTCCTGTAGCTCTGTGCCAAGGTTTCTTCCCTTAACCACTCAGCTACTGCGCGGGATGAATATAGAAAATACTCTTCCTGAAATTGCGGTCCTGTGCTGTGAAGAATGCTTGTGTACGAGACTCGATGATGCACAACCCATTTTAATTTTATTAATTGTTATGACAGTTTATGCAATGAATTGCATATAATATTTTTTTTCCACTCTACACTTTACATTTTGAACATTGTATTTTTAAGAAAATTAGCTTCAATTTATATCAGTTAATATCGGTGATCAATCTGCCATGCTAGCTCAAGTGGTAGCATGCCTGGTTTCTAACTAAAGGGTCTAGGATTGATACCCACTAGGATTGGAAACTTTAATTTAAAATTTCAATCTAGGGCCAGGAGAGGTATTTAATTGGTTGATTGTGCTCCAGATCTTGGATTGAATTCCAAACTCCTCTGCAGTTCATATGTTGAGTAAGCATGTAGTACTGTTGATAACAATTTACCATCACATAGGAAAGTTAAACCTGGTGGTCTCATTGGTGCTTTTCAACAGAAGTAGAGTATATGTAGACACTGGGTTTCATCTTCTCTTTTCTTTTCATCATCATCCCATACTTACACTGCATAAGCTCTTAAATATACACCCATCTACACTATTTTCTACATAATACCAGGTAAACATCATATAATAAAGTGGTCTTCCAAAGTGGTGCATAAAATAGACTACATTAATACCATTTATCCATCTAGTCCGGAGTCCAAAACACAAATGAAACATAACCAATGTCTCTGTATGGGATTTATCCATGAAAATATATAAAGTCACTGCTTTTCGTGCATCATTGTGCCTAATTAGAGAAATAATCAATGTACTTACATTTAAAAAATAAAATGAATTAAAATTATATAAATTATCATCTTCTTCTTCACAAATTGTCTCTCCATCCCCAATCGCCATCTTACTCTATTTTGGCATTCTTCAATATATAAGTTTCTTGTCGACATTACCTCTTCAATGTTGTCACTCCAGTTATGTCGTGGGTGACATTGATATTTTCTTTGAGATGGTATCCACCTTAGTACCTTATTAGGGACTCTTTCTTTTTTTCATCCCATTTACATGACCAAATCAAATTAACACTCTCTAACAACAAGTATATCTCTCTCCATTTTCATTCCTCTTCTTATTACATCATTCTGTATTTTATCTAGATGTGTTTTACACATACTCTGTCTCAAGAAATCCATTGTAGCTGTCAAGAGCTTATTTTTATATCTGATACATATATCCTATACCGCTGCCCATACGACAACACTTCGAACTAGTGTGCTATGTATCCTCTTATTTGTTTTTTTTTAATTATTAAAATAAATAAAAAATAATATGTTTGGATATTTGTTATTTTGGATGATTGATGTTAATATATTCACGCTTTCATTGTATCATTCATTCTTAATAACTTCAAAAATTATAAATTTCTTCATTTTTTTGCAGTAAGAAAATTTTATAATTAAGAGCACTGTTTTAATTTGTTTCCATTGTAGGTTTGTGCTTCTCACCACACTTGACAATGTGTCGTGGTACAATACCATATGATCTGACAACTTTGCCTCTGGTACAAGGGATCAACAAGCTGGCTGATCTAGATGCTGCTCTACCTTACTTTGAAATGATTGTTGAATCAGGTTGTAGTGAGAGGGCTAGGCAGTTTGTATGCCCTTTGCTGGAACCTGAATGCAGACCAGAAGGAGATGCTATTTTACCTCCATGTCGTAAAGCATGCAAAGGTGCTTATACAATTTTTATTTCACCATGATTAATTCATAAGTTCTATTCCTTGGTATAAGACTTAAACAAATAAAACCTTACTTATTTTAGAAATTCACACTATGAGGTATAT
This sequence comes from Diploptera punctata, assembly GCA_030220185.1. Classification (NCBI taxonomy): domain Eukaryota; kingdom Metazoa; phylum Arthropoda; class Insecta; order Blattodea; family Blaberidae; genus Diploptera; species Diploptera punctata. The sequence continues at coordinate 1,522,002 of JASPKZ010006073.1, read as the reverse complement.
TCATTTAGATAAAATTTTATCACTCTCACCTCATATTTTTCTTCTTTTTTTAAACTAGTTTTGGAACTCTTCACTTCAGTTCCATCTTCGGTATTTTTGTGACCGTTGTTCTGTCGTCTTGGTGGCTCTTCAAGATGACAAAACAATGATCACGAAAATACTGAAGATGGAACTGAAGTGCAGAGTTCCGAAACTGGTTTAAAAATAGAAGAAAAATGTGAGGTGAATGATAAAATTTTACCTAAATAAAAACCTATTAGATATAACCTCATTTTCATCTATCCTCACATTAGTTCTAATGGACTAATCATTACCATGCTTTAATAGTGAGTGGAGAACATATTTTTAATGACTCACCTCATATAATTTCAAATTTCTTTGATACTGGCGGTTTCAGACAATATCTTGTTCAGTGATGGCTTCCACTGAAGAGGGACAAGATATTGTCTGAAACCACCGGTATCAAGAAATTTGAAATTATATGAGGTGAGTCATTAAAAATATGTTCTCCACTCATTATTAATGATATAACCTCATAATGTTTACTTCCCAATATTAATTTAAATATTACCATGCTTGCCTCTGGTTTGAAGGTTTGCTGGTTCAAACATGACCATAATTGAGGAATTTTTATGATCTCCACCCCAGTCAAGTTTGAACCTATGTAAGTATGTGTAATGCTCAGAATTTAAGAATAAAATTGTTCTATTTCTTACGAGTATTTTTCAATATTTTGAAACCACAGCTTCATAATTCTTGAGATTTCACATATTGCAGATGAACAGTGTCCTTTTCTTCATGTGAGGAAGCTATCATACCAATTTTATAAAGACATTAAGTCAGACAATCAAGGTCTGTGATAAATTTAATAATACGAAATTTGAATATATCTAATAAGTGTTTCGATTATATTTTGCAGCTGTAGCTGAAGAATGCAAAGACTTCATTTTAGCAACCCTCGATCTCTCTCAAGTGTTTAATTGCGAACAGTATCCTGATAGTGATGATCCTGACATCTGTGTCAATTGGGCAAGAGGTAAGTACTTTCAAAATTAATTTAATTTTAAAGACACAGCAATTTTATAGAGAATAGTACATCTTCCCATTCCTATGAAGTGAATCGCAAAGAGGTGATCAAATAACTGAAGCATTCAGTAAAAGAGTTATGCTACATCAACAGAAACTATAATAATTAACATTTCATGTTTCTGAACACATCATAAAATTTTGGAAACACAGATCTATTGTATATGGTCTCTCAGGGATTAAAATGATGATGATGATTATGATGATGTTAATAATAATAATAATAATAATAATAATAATAATAATAATAATAATAATAATGACAATACTTTCAACTTGTTTCCAACTCAGGGTAGGGTCAATGAATGAGACGAGATGAAGCACCTATATTTTTAGAGGTCTGTGAATAGCAATGGTGCCAGCCTAGCACACTGGACACATTGTCACATGGATGGATGAATAAAATGAAACAAAATGGATGAAATGAGTTCGGACAAATAGTGAAATGAAATTTTTGGCAGGGGAAAATAGGAAAAACCCTGAGGAAAACCTGCCCAAGCTCCATTTCGACCAATACGACCCACATGGAATGACCAAAACTCAGTATTGAGACCCATGCAGTCAAAGGCGAGCATCTAACTGCTTTTGCCACAGAGCTACCAAAATGAGAATAATTTGAATTTATTCCTATAGATGTGTATATGTAGAACAATCATAAAGTACAAAATTATAAAACTGGATGCCTTTATAATAGTCCAAATCCCTGCCTAGATGCAAACCTTTTTCTATAGATAATTGGATTTTAATACTTTTCCTCTTCATCTTCTTCTTCTCCCTGGTAATGGTCATCACAGAACCTTGGCCTCTCTTCAAACAAATGACTATCCTCTTCTTACCACACCCTTCTGACTTGATATTTCACATTTATACCTTTTCCATCCACCTATTATATGGTCTTCCTACCTTTTTCTTTCCTCCTAAGATACTTTTTTGCACTCTTTGATGATTGATTCTCAATACATTCCAAACTTCTTCTTTTGTTATCTCCCACTAAATCAGTGTCATTATAAAGTCTTATAATTATTTATTTAGTCCTATTCTCTGTATTCCTTGTGTTTGATTGATCCATGAATCATTCTTAACCCGTCAGCGTGGAGCGACGTGACATGTACGCAAGTTGAATTCTTCACCAAATGCGGAACGACGTGACGTGTACGCTAGCTACACGCACTGCTTTAAACTGTAATTATGACCTTTGTGTTTACATTAACTATTTACCATTAATACAAATTTTATGTAGAGACTTCAAAGTTTATATTAGTGCATATATTAACTGATTACGGCCCTCAGTAACAAGTTAAAATAATTTTATATTTGCATTTATTCTTGCGGCCTCTGACATTTTTCTTAAATTTATAACTTGATAAAGGATTTCTTATAAAACTAAATTCACTCTTTTTTTTGTAGAATAGCTTGTCTATCAAATTGCCCTATTTTCAAATCTCTTCATTTTTAATAATAATGTCGCAAAATTCAGTATATATAAAGGCCCAACAAAGTTATTTCCGATTTACGCTATAGTACAGGACCACAACAGTAAATTTCAGATATATATATATATATATATATATATATATATATTTCAAAATGACGATATCCTTACATTATGGAAAGGTAGTTAGTCTACAATTCAGTCAGTATCTAAAAGGTAAAGTGGTCCACTACAGCCCTTAGAAGGTTCTTGGGATATTAGGAGGTAAAGGCTCCCACTTTTTCTAGACTATCAGTACTTGATGTAAGCCGAGTACTTATCTCTGTCTGATGGCCCATAACAAGCATCTGGTACTCATTTCAGTTAGAGGCTGAGTCAACCCCGGGGTCTACAGTGCCGCCTGAAGGTTTGGTTCAGTTTAAAAATCCTGATCCACCGGGACTCAAACCCTCGATCTTCCGGCTTGTAGCATGTTGATCTTTTAAGTCCACACCTCCGGTGAAACTATTATAGTCATATTTCATCAACTGGTTTCAGTTTGGAAACCAGAAGAAAGACATTGAAATTTAGGGTTGATGAAGGTCTTTTAGCACAACAGGTCTGATGTGTAGAAAGACAATTTTTTGAAGGCACACGACCTAAAATAATGTTTCCAAAGTGTTAGAAAGACACATTTGGAGAAGGCTGCCCCCCCTACAAGAAAGAAGGTCAGCGCATAGAAGCAATGTGTTTGTAATAAACATGAACAAAGTAAACACAAGGGAAAAAAATACACTTATTGTTGCCCGAGTGTCAAACAGCTGGTTTACATTTTGAAGATTTCATTTTGTTGTTAGGTAAAGCCGGATCTCTGAATTCTTCAAAGAATCCCTAGTGCAATTCACTGTGTCACTTATGTGAGAAATTTACAAAAAGGACCTATTTCAACTGTGGCACAACAACCATAAATAAGTCTGCAAAAATGCAGAGATGTTACGTGAGAACCATAACAAATTTAATTAATTAAATATTATATTAAGGGTTCACCATAAACTAATTGCAAAAACATTTAAATTATTCAAGATATATCAATTTAAATGCGTTATTGGAATACTGGCACTGAACGGCTGAGTTTAAATACCGGTGAACTTCCTCCCGCATCAGAGTATTCCCGGCCATTTAACTCCATCTGCTCTGAAGGGTTAATAACTTCCTCTCCCATGTATTCATAGTCACCTCATCCTTTCCTGGCAAAGTCCATAATTATTCTTCCTTCTTCTTCTTCTTCCTTCCAAGTATTAGGCCAAGGCCTGTTACGATCCTATAGAAAATTTCTGGGAAATTCTCGTATAAGACTTGAAAGCATAATAATAGTCCCTTCGATTGGTTGCTGGCCAAAGGAAGGCAAGACCAGTGATGGGGCTGCCATCTTATAGCCTCTGGTCAGGCTTTTCTGGAGAAGAAAAGAAAATAAAGGAAAGAAGAAATGGAAGAAAGGAAAGACTCCCTAGGCCCTCGGATGCCCTAATAGCGTCCGGGTCAAAAAAACAAGAGTTAACCAAGAGAGGTTAGATAGTAAAGTTAAAAGAGTGCAAAACACAAGTAAGTGGAAGAAATGTTTTGCTCAGCTTGGGCACCTTGTGGTCGCCATCCACAATATCCCCTAGGTGAGGACCCCTGAGGATTAATTTATTCCTAAACATATATATATGTTTTAATATTGTTTTACAAAATTTTAAAATTGTTTGTTTATTTGTTAGAGTCATTTTTATGTAAATTTTCTGTTGCATGAGTGTTGTGAAATTTTGAAGAAGTCAAATTGTGAATTCAAATACTGCACCCAGGAACAATAATTACAAATAAGAATAAGGAGCAGAAAAAAATTAAACATAGGCTCAACTCTGGAAATGCATATTGTTATTCATTACAGGAACTCTGTCATCCCAACCTCACTCAAAAAAGTTTAACTAAAAATATATGAAAGAGTTATTCGGTTATATTATATGGATTCAAAAAATTATCTCATACTTTATGGGAGGAAAAAAATTATGAGTATTTGAGAATAAAAGTCTTAGGAAAATTTTTGGATTGAAGAGAGAGATGAACAAACAGGTGTATGGAGAAGACTATATAAGAGTAAGATAGATGATCTTAATGGGAAATCAGATGTCTACCTATCTATCTACAATGGCATTACAACATAATGTTGGGCCTCAGCCTCTCATTTGATAGGAGTTGCTAGACCAAATTAATTTAGTTACGCTTATTTCCCTAAAAATGTCATGAATGGTATTTGGTCAACATACTGATCCAATAAGACATCTAGTAGGCAACTGAGGTATTACTAGGTAAATTTTGCCTAGAGGCCTCTTTATTCAGACTTAAGGATCTTTTACAAGCCTGAAAAATCTTCAGACTCGGGACACTCTCCCTTCTGGAGGACTTACTCCCTGAAAAATCCATGAACCCCCCCTGGATTTAAACCGTGACCCTTGGGACTAGAGGCAAGTAACATAACATCTACTCCATCACGATATACGGGAAACCAGATGTAATAAGAACATTTAGGTCTCATAGACTGTGATGGGCAAAATTGTGGCACTAATGGGGAATGAAAGAGAGAAATTATAGAAAAATAAGATAGAAAGCACCCAGTAGATAGGGCAAGAATGAGGTGGGAGAATAACTTGTAGGAAATTCAAATGAAAACACCCAGCAGATAGGCCAAGAATAAGATGGGAGAATAACTTTTAAAAAGTTGCAGATAGAAAGCACCCAGTAGATCAAGAATGAGGTAGGAGAATAACATTAACCACGATTTGAAGGAGGAATGTGAATTATATAGGGGATGATTGGAAAACTATAGCTCAGGTTAGGAAAGTATGGAGAGCTTATGTCTACATGGCCATAATCCTCCATGTTTGATAGAGACTGTGAATTAGTTGTCATAAGTAATGCCACGAGTGATTTCCAAATTATCCATAAATTCACAACTTAAGAAGTGAGGAGTGAATTTATCTAGAGAATTTGGAAATCAAGAGTGGCATTTGTTAGGACTATTTAACAAATAACATTAAGCTGTTTACTCACAAATCAGTATTTAAATATAGGGTAGTTATTGTTTATTTTTTATTATTTCACTCATCTCATACTTCATAATTCATAGCAGACCCTGGGTTTCTTCACATAATTTGTGACATTGTCAATGCTGCGTCACGTTCACAACTGACGTCCAACGGCCTTCTATCCTGCAGACTGACCTCCGCGCCATCTGGTGGCCGACCGAAGAATTTCCAAATCAGTCCTCTTTCTTTATAACCGGGTATTTCAAAATTCATAGTTGTATTTTCATTCTTGCATATGTAAATTTTTTCCCAAATTGTGAGTTCCTTCGGTTTTTCCAATGTGTTAAGTAATTTTGTTTTGGTTTCTATTCTATGTTTTTCTGACCAGGCATGTGCAGCTATTGCAGATTTTTCGGTTTCTCCATTTTTAACATTTCTGAGGTGTTCTTTTAATCTTGTATTTAGATTCCTTTTTGTTTTTCCTATGTATATCTTTTCACAATCTTTACAATTAATTTGATAAATTCCCGATTTTTTGCAGTCTTCAATCTTTTCATTTTTTTTTGGTTTTTATTAAATTACCTATGAATTATGAAGTATGAGGTGAGTGAAATAATAAAAAATAAACAATATTAAAGAACCTCATAGTGTTATTTCCTATCTACATAACTTAATAGGGTAGTTATTTTAAAATATTTATATATTTAATGTAAATGGCGATGTTTGAAAACAAATGAGAAACAATTGATATGCTTCATTTGCTTCTTTTGTTCATCACTGCAACCAGATCATAATATTTTGTTGCCAAAGGATAACAATATTGTAAGAATGCACCCTAGTGGAGAAATTTATAACCAACATTACAGGTATTAATTAATTTCTGATGTCCTATGATGTAAATATGTCAATTATATTCTTCTGCAATGTAATTTACTGGAAAATAATTTGTTTATGAAAGTACAAACAGTGGTTTCTTTTCTTTTTGTGGTATAATCAATTGCTACAAATATTTTATATTATCTCCCAGATGCGCTATCTGCTGACATGCATGCACTATATATACAATCTGTTAGCCGTATTTCTTAGTGAGTCAATCACTGTAAAATAATGCTATGACCTATTTAGAATGTTAAAAAGGAGGAGCTTTCTTTAATATGATAAACTTCGGTTGATAAATTCGAGACAAAACACGATGTGATTGGTTATAAATAAAAAATCATTGAAATGTGATTGGTCATTGACTCCCATTTGGGGCATGAGTTAAATAGTCATGAGTATTTTTTATATTCATTTTTATTTGGTTACCTCAGGGTAGTAGTTCCCAAGTCTATGTACTGCAATTCCTCACTCAGTGATTAAAAGTCATAAAATGCAAGCCTTAATTTTTTTTTTCAGGAGATTCATGCCTAGATCAGGAATTCCAGTGTCCTGGTGGTATTTGTATTCCAAGAAGATGGCAGTGTGATGGTGTTAGTGATTGCCCATATGCAGCAGATGAGAACAATTGTACCCACTGCCTTAGTGAAGAGTTCAGGTATTTATTTCACCTTTCCCTTAACATAGCATTTCATATCACACAATCATGCATATAAACTTTTCAGCATAACATATATCATATGTACAGAAGATAATAATATTAAAGAAAAAACCCATCACGCAGGAATTGCGTAAACTACACAAATTCCTTAGCAATTTATGGACCAATTTTTCTGGTTCATAGAATATATATTTCGGCAGAAGATCATGAAAACTTAGTGCACATGACAAGATAACTGAAGGACGAATATGAAAAATGGTGACTAAAGATAAATTCAGACAAAACGAAGTATATGATAATAGGAGATAAATAAAAGATATGATTTTAGAAGATGGAAAAAAAAAATAAATAAAAATATGTGATGAATATGTATAATTGGGGACAAAAATTAGTCCAGATGGAAGACATATTGCTGAAAGTAAATAAGATCAAATCTGCAATATCAAAGTTAAATGGTGTTTTATGGGATCAGAATATAAGTTCTAAAACAAAAACAAACATTTTTATTACAATAATGATATGATGGAGAAACATGGGAATTAAAATCTAGAACAATAAGTAAATAAAATTCTACAGAAATGGATTTTTTGGAGCTGTTCAGCTGGAATTTCTAGAAGAGTGTAATTAAACAAAAGATGAATGTTCAAACTTCCATTGTGTGCATTTCAGAAAAAACAAACAATTAGAATGGTAAAAAGAATGACAGAGGATAGATTCCAAAGAAGAATACTAGAATGGTTGCCACTTGATAGAAGAAGAAGAAGAAGAAGAAGAGGACAGCCAAAAATAATGTGGATTAATGGTGTTTTGAGCAGCATGGGAAAAAGGATTGCATTATGAAGATTGGAATGACAGAGAGATGTGGAGGAAAAAGATTAATTGGGTGCAGGAAGATATTATGAAAGCTACTAAATAAATAAATAATTATTTTATTAAATTGAAGAAACTCAGTTTCTGATGTAAGCATATTTAACACATTGGTGACGGGCCACGGAGATCTCCGTGTTTAAATGGCCAGCGCTAGACGACCAGTCACGGAGATTTCCGTTTTTACGTTTTCTATGGCTTCCCTGCCTCTTTGCTTTTGAATGAGGCATGCAATTTTGTTTCTTCTCATTGTGAAATAAATTTTAGTTGTTTTTGTATCCCTCTCTTCTCTTTTATGAAATTGCCAACTTTACAGAAAGAGTTGTTTACAATTTTAAGACAGACGGCTGGTGAAATATGGAATTTTAGTGCGGGTAGTCAGGCGATTACGGGATACGTATGTAACCTGTAAATATATGTTGCGGAGCGGAAAAATTAAAATAAACTCTATTTTGCGTTCTGGAGCCGAATTTATATCTGTGGCATCATGTCCACCAGGATAATTATTATAATAGTGTGGCTATAGCTGAAAATTTGCTCGAAAGAAAGACGAGAGTTTCTGAAGCAATAATGATTAACAGAGGGCATCCAAAATCATTTGTGGAAGCAGGAAATAAACTCAAACCAGGAGAAAGTGAATTTTGTAGTAAGGGGGACCTTTTGCTACAAACATCGAAACATAAAAGAGACGTAAGAATGGTTAGCACATTGCATCAGGCAACACGAGAGTGGGAGGAGTAAAGTTGTAAAAATGTCCTATTGAATACTTCAATATATCAAGTATGTGAAGGGTGTAGACAGGGCTGACCAGTACCTATCATATTACTCCATCCTTAGAAAAACAGTGAAATGGAACAAGAAAGTTGTATTGTGGCTTCTGAATTGCACACTCTTTAATGCTTTCAGGGTCTATAAATTTCAAAATCCTAACAGCAAAATGTCAAAAAGAAGGTTTTTGCTTGAAACAGCCTCTTGTTTGGCAGTTGTGAAATTAGAAACAGATGACAGGGAAGAGGAAGAAAGACAGAGAGAAAAGGAGACCACCTCAAGACCCACCAGGGAGGCTGAGACATGAAAAATAAATTAACACCAACTGTGATTGGAAAAAAAAAATTACCCCTCCAAACCTTGCCGCGTTTGCAGTGAACACAAGAAAAAAAACTCGCTACATATGCTTTTTTGCACTGTACCTTTACATAAAGGGAATTTTTTAATACACAAGTGATCTTCTTGGTGATATAATATTAAAATATATATGTAGTCAATATGCCCATTTCACCAATTAATGTTTTAAAATGGTCAACAAGTTTCTACAGCCAAGCTGTCATTCTCAAGACCAGATGTTTCCAATGTTATCAAACCCTCAATTTCTACTAGAAGGTCTGGTGAGAACACTAATAAAGACTTACTTATGCATTATTGTTATTGACTGTAAATATATTGATGTAAAAGCCACACTGTCCTAGAGCGGTTTAAAATTTAAAAGTCCACCCTACTGACAGAAATGTCCGGTCCAGCAGCGTGGGTGGAACGCACAGCTGTCGGTCACCAATGTGTTAAGTGTCTGACTGCATTGAAAATGAATGCATAACCATAAGAGTACCTCCATCCATCCATAGTAATTCTGCCCGAAGGCAGGTCCTTCACTGCAATCATAGCATTTTCATGCTATGCTTGCAGCTTTACTAGGGAATTGTGTAGGTGTGGTAGCTTCCCGTTGCTTTCCACACCGGTGAAGGATGATGTTGATGATAATGATAAGAAGGATGATCATGATGATGATGGCCATATGATTTCGGGGACCGTTTGGGCCTTAAAGTTTTCCTGACATTTGTCTTACAGGTGAGGAAAAACCCCAATAAAAACCTCACCCAGAAAAACTGCCCCGACCAGGGATCGAACCCGGCCTGCTGCGTGACAAGGCAGCACGCTACCTCGAGACCACAGCGGTGGACTAAGAGTACCTAATGCATATTATTGTATAATTTGACACAAATTTAAATAATATCTAATGATTCATTTTTCCATTACTTTATTAAAATTATTAGATAAATTAAATTAATGTATCTTATAGGATACATTACCAATTTAAGTGTTAATTTAATTGTATGGTAGACAAAGTAAACATGGCAGTTCATAGTATGAATTTTTAATTTCAGATTTCAAGTAAACACCTACTTAACATGGTTGAATTTTTCTGATGTTTGGAGAATACTTTTCTCACTTTATTTTAATAGCAAATACTGAGTTTGATGCAAAACATCGAAAATTGCAACCACCAGAGAAATTTTTTAATTTTCATTTCATATGAACAACTGTACCTAATTGTCCGATTTCACTGGTTAACGAACTTGACCTTACTTTTTCACTGGATTGCTATATGCCATGTTTGGTTTTGATAAAAAAGAAATTGTGCCTGCTAGAGCTTTAACAGACATATAGGCCTATATATATACTTAGGTTGTAAGTTTAATAGTGGCAACTATTTATTTATTACTAGTATACAAGTGACAGACCTGTGAAACTTCTACAGTCCTTCAATGAAGTACCCAGCATTGTGCATAACTCGTCAGCAATGTGGAAATCATAGTATACCTGTAGCGGCTCCTGTTCAGTTGATGTTTCTGATGGACTGCCTTATGTATCTTGGGAACAGTCTGAAATTGAATGTCACAAAGTGGTTCCTTCATTTTAGGGATCAAATCATAATCACATGGGCTTAAGTCCGATGAATGTGGTGGATGGAAAAGCACTTCCCACCCCCCCAGCAATGGTGCAGATCAGCTACAGGGTGTGCAATGTGTACCCGAGCATTTTCTAGCAAAATGATTGGAGGGTTCTGCAAAAAATGTGGGCATTACCTTCGCAACACTGGTCTCAGGTTTTTCTCCAAATAATGATGGAAATATTACACATTAACTTTGTCCTTACGAGATGGTATGCGTTAGAATGATGCCATTGCAGTCATAAGCAAGAATAATCATCACTTTGACATTTGTAAGGGTATGATGCATCACTGTTTTGCATGGTGACCTGTGATGACACCACTTATTGGATTTATGCTTAAGTAGAGGCTCGTATGATCTGGCCCAGGTTTCATCAAGTGCAATAATGTGCCGTAAGAAGGCATCATCATTACGACCATAACGCTGTAGGTGAGTTTGAGCAGAATCATATTGTAGTCATCGCTGTGTCTCAGTCAAATCCCAGAGAACCCACTGAGATGCAATTTTTTGCATTTTAAGGCATTTCTTTAGAATCAAAACACAGTCATATGTGACAGTCCTACCTCTGTCGTTGATCGGTGTTTAGTAGCGCAGAAACAGTTTCCACATCCTCTTCACTAACACTGGGACAACCTGGCCTAGCCATGTGTTCCATGCAGTCACGCCCTTCGTTAAAGGCTCTATCCCATCTCGCTACAGTCCTGTATGGTAATGCCATCTCTCCACATGCTTCCATAAGACCTTTATGATACCATCATGCTATACAGCCATGGGCACATTGAAGTTTCAACCAAGATCGCTGTTTCTCCTTTGTAAACATAGTAAAACTCAACAGCTTAGAGCTGCAACTCAGAAGAGACTAACTCTCTCCAAAGCGAATACGCTTTGAGACATACGGACGAGTCCATTTACTGTAAGATGCATCAGGCTTATATTACCATGTGATAGCAGTTACAACAATTAACTCCGTCTGGTTTCGCTTCTACAACAGTGTTGCCACTATTTTTGTTACAGCCCCACACACACACACACACACACATATATATATATATATATGTGTGTGTGTATATATATACATATATATGTATGTATATCCATCTATCCACAGTAATTCTGCCTGAGGGTGCAGTGAATACTGCAATCATAGCATTTTCATGCTATGCTTTGCAGCTTTTACTAGGGAATTATAGGTGTGGTAGCTTCCCATTGCTTTCCTCACCAGTGAAGGATGATGATGATAGGACGATAATGATGATGGTCAGATGATTTTTTGGGGACCATTGGGCCCTAAGCTTCCTGACATTTGTCTTAGAGATGAGGAAAAACCCCAAATACCTCACCCAGGAGCCTGTCCCGACCGGGAATTGAACTCAGGCCTGCTGCGTGACAAGGCAGCATGCTACCTCGAGACCACAGCGTTGGACATATATGTATATACATATGTAAATGTACCAATATATGTAAATTTTGGTCATGGTCATTTTCAGAGGATTGGTGAAGATCTGTAAAAATGTTTAAAAAAACTTTCCAAGAGAACAACCTCAATAGCTTCATTCCTTTGGAATTCGCTAAAAACAATAATATTAACAGGAAATAAAAGTTATTATGCACTAAGCTTTTCTGAGAAACAATATATATCGAAAAGTAAAATTTAATAATTTCAAAACACCAATAAGACCAATAGTAATATACAGAAGTGGAATTTTGATACTCACAAAAAGTAAAAACTACAAATTAATACATGGAAGAAGAACATTTTGAGGAATATTTTGATCCAGTGAATGACAAGTATTGAGATGAGACTTATGGAGATAGTAACAATAAATTATTATGAATACCTTACAATGAAATGGACTTGGTATGAACTATCAAAGCTAAAAGATTAAGGGTTGTATCTATGAATGCATTAGACCGTAAAAGTCGTTCTCAGCTTGTACTCTGTTGAGAAAGTTGCATCCAAAGACGTTTTTGCGTACTCAAAAATCTGTTCATGCGATAATAATTGTCGAAATTCCTAAGCTACCTGGCAAGGTGACTTTGCAGAGAATGAATCGTGAGCAACCCGATGGGAACCGATGGTAACCGATGTACTTTGAAACCTTGCTGCCTACCTTGCTGCTTTATCCAAGATGTCGGACCTTGAAGACTTCGATCATGTTTTCGGTATACGCAGAGAAGAGGAATTTGATAGAGTCTACCAAAGAATTCAACTGGAAGAACAGGAGAATCGGCATAATATCGCGTGACACAGACATCGTCGTATACGGTTTTATTTCTGGGACACAAGCGTAAATGCAATCCTCTAGCAGATGAAAATAACGGAAGTGGTTTTATCGCTGAGAATTCTGGGCAATTTCTTGCCAATATTACAAAAAAAACTACTTTCATGCATGACCAGTCAGCGACTCGCTAATTCGAACTTTGCAAGTGCTCATGGAAAACTCAGCTTACCAGAGACTAATGTATTTGCATGTGGCCCTAAGATAACTGGATCATGTCTATAGAACATAATAATAAATTATTTCACAAACTAAAATATAAATAACTTATCTGGTAACATGTTCTTTAATATGTTTATTGTGGAGAAGTAGCAACTAATATTAAAATGGGATATGTGACATGAAGAATGTTTTTTTTTCTTTATACAAAACAAAAAAAAAATCTTTTTCTCATTTTGATGAAAAACATGTGAAGCATTGTGATTATCTGCAACAGATTACTACACTGTTTTTGTTGACTTTTATTGAATTTTACCAGAATGAGTGAAACAGCTAATGAGGGATGGTGGCATAATAATTGATCCAGTTATTGGCATGTATGTTCTAAACCAATCAGAGCTCCAAAAATGTTTTTACATGTATTGATTGACAAGGTAAAAATGTAATGTGTTCAAAATCCCACATATGAGGTATTCAGAAGTCTTTAATAAATTACAATAAGAAGTAACATTATGAAGTTTTTCATAATAAATAAGTGAATCCGGAGTCATCTTACCTCCTAAATTGTTGTGTTCTATTTGAACATGTTTTGATATCTCATGCATACTATCATCCGCTTTTAAAGACAGTTGAATTTTATGTTGTTGGCTCTGGATGTTGACTTACACTCTATATTTTGGTTGACTGAACAATTTGAAAATCAAATCTTTTTCCCTGCGAATTTCAAAAATTCATAATCCTATTTTTGTTCTTCTGGATGTAGATATTCTCCCAAATGGTGAGTTTTTTGTATTTTCCAACTGTTTTAATAATTTATTTAATTAAATAAAAATAAAACTTAAAGTTTTATGTGATTTTCATATTTATTAAAATACAAATTGGTTACAGCTGTTTCGGTACTTTGTACCTTCTTCAGACATGATAACAAATTAATGAATTTTGTTATTATAGTACATAACAACTGTAACTGTTATCATGTCTGAAGAAGGTACAGAGTATCGAAACAGCTGTAACTAATTTATATTTTAATAAATATGAAAATCACACAAAACTTTAAGTTTTATTTTGATTTAATTAAATAAGTTATGGATTTTCATTAATTAAATGCCAATTCAATTGATTGTTTTAATAATTTTGTGTTTACATTGATTTTATGCTTTTCCAACCATGATTAACCCCTTTTTCTAAGATTTTGAGATGTTCAAGGTTAAAGTTAAATACATGCATCCTATGATTATGTTAAGGAGAATTTGCACTATATGATCCATGGAGTAAATCAAATTGAAAATATAGTAAATTTAATGTATTACCAACTTTAAAACTGTAAAATGAACAAAATGGTATTAATTAAGTTGGTTGCAGTTTCTTCAAATTGTTGTTTTTATTTCAGATGTGAAAATGATAACAGATGTATCCCTGTGAACTGGCATTGTGATGGATCAAGAGATTGTCCAGATGGCTCAGATGAACAAAATTGTCCTAAAGTAGAAGGTAAAGTTTTACAATGAATCCAGTTAAGGACCATAGGAACCAGTAGTTGCCATTCAATAGATGCAAGATGCACACACACACACACAAATCTCCAGCACTGTTAGTTACTTGTACAATGCATACAATAAAAATTCCACTGTATGTGTGTGTTTGTGTGTTCCATTGCTATCCACTGCAATTTGACAAATTTTTAATTTTATCCACTACTTCACCAGGCCAAGTTACATAGGTGATCTATTATGTATAGAGAGGAGTGAGGTATGTGTATGTCTTTTTAGGTGTTTGTGTCATGTACATGATGTTAAGAGAAGGAAAAAAAAAGGTGAATTGATCCCACTATAGGCCTTAGGAGGTCCTTGTGATAGTAATTACATATATCGTCGGCTTGGAAGAAGACTGTCGTAACTCAAAATTAACAAATTTTCAGGGGAAGCATTTTGGACTCTCTTGCTCAGAATAAAGTTGTTGACTTGTCAAAAAATACACCGTCACTTGTGCCATGTAGCAGGTGCAGTAAGAATTACAGCTTATAACTCTCTTCTACATAAAAATAAAGACAAATTGCAGTCATTTCATTGTGTGAACATAAAATTAATTATTTTGAGTTGTGACAGTCTTCTTTCAAATCGACGATATTTTGAGTAATGTAAATTCTATCAAAACTTATAGACATTAACACTGTGAAGCCTAGGCATTTACATACCCTCTCATTGCTCAGCTGCGGTTTCGTGTATTTAAACGCAAGACATTTAAATCCCCAAATGCAGTTTTCCATATACATACATATATATATATACATGGGAACAACCATGATTTCCAATAACCATAACTAGCTTATTAAATGCACTAAAGAATTTTTTTTCTGTTAATATCTTATCACATTCAGTACCATAAACCAGTTAAGGCGTTTAAAGAGACTAATCACATGTATGCTAATGCGGGGGCCGTCGGTCAGTTAACGTCCGTTTTAGAGTGGGTGCGAACAGACCGCGTTTATATTCAGCGCCTAAATATTGTGGTTGGCTTTAGTATGTCTTGGAGATCATAGATGGCATGTCAATGTACTTTTTTCCTCTTCCCGTTTGAACAAAGTTTAACCTTGGTGAATCCCCTTTTATTTTTAAAATAAACAACACATGAAATTCGTTCACCCAAACTTGACTCCAGGCTCCAATGCAGTTTGCTGAATCTGTTTCTTCTTCTCATGCTCTTTGTTTTTTTTCGTGAGTGAAACCATGGCGAAAGAAAAATATCCTCACTGAAAAAGAATTAGTGAATATTTGTATAAGTGATGATGCAGGTGATGAACGGATTCCTGAATTAGAAGATTCACAAAGTTGAATTGGAATATGAACTTTCCACTTCCTGAAATTGATATGCCAATACCATGTGATGTCAATCACTCAAGTTATTTCACCATCAAATCCTACTAGGATATCTCCTTTAGGTATGTACAAAATTTGAATTTTCTAGGACTAATAGTTTGTGAATAATTGTCCATTTTCTGAAGTGCCACGAAAAGGGTAGCTGGGGTATTTAAATGGCTGGCCTGTGGGTTTAATGCCCTGCTCAGTGCCTGGTACTGAATGTGACCCCTTCATTTTATGACATGATTTATGACAGACAAATAGAGTAAAGTGGTTACTAGTTAGTGAAAGGAAATGTTTTTTTTTCCTATGTTTTTCAGCCTCTTTTGAACATTTCCTGTGCCCTATTTCTTGCAAAAATTAAATTAATTACTGTAAAGTGTTGCACTGTGTAGTATTCATACTTTTCTCTTGAAAAAAAAATTCCTTCTCACAACCTCTTTCTAACCATAGTCCATGAGTATAAAGAAAATTGAATGACTACACTTACGCACACATTTAATATGATTTTAACATCAGTTTTAAGTGGATGGAATTGTTCAAAAGATATATACCTCGTCCATAAACATATTGATTCATCAATTACAATAATTTTATTTGGAAGGTAAAGCAATTGGAATGTATTATTTAAATATTAAATAAGAGCATCCAGCTAAAGTCTAAACAATGTCATTTTCATGAGAGAATTTATGCAAGGAAACTATGTATGAATGTGCCAAAAAAAGGTGAGTAAAGAAATATAATTTTCTGAACTTTTATAGGAGTTAATCACTATGAGGTTTCATTTTATGATTAAATTTAAAAAAATGCTTCATACCTCTCCTCATATCCAGTCTTCTAAGTAGATCGCAATTCCAAAGTCTTGGCAGCTTCATGTTCAGTACTTTCTTGACGACTGATGTTATGTCGATCGGAAGAACTACTTCTTCTTCCCTCTGTTGGTGGACCAATAAACCTCCAGATCCAGTCAGAATCCCTGGGAATTTCAAAGTTCATAAGCTTTTCTTACTTTTTTTTAATGTGGATTTTTTCTCAAACTGTGAGTTATTTTAGTTTTTCTGTTTGTTTAATTAGACAAGCTTTTGATTCAATTAGGTGTTTTTCGTTTCAAGCAGAGCAGCTATTGCTGAATTTTCCACTTCACTATTTTTTACATTACTAAGTTGTTCTTTCACCCTTGTTTTCAAATTTCTTTTTGCTTTTCCTATGTAAATTTTTTCTCAATACCTGCATTTAAGTAAGATGATTAAAGCCAATAAAAATGAAAAAATTGAAGATGAAAACAAATCAGGAATTTATCAGATCAAATGCAGGTATTGTGACAAAATTTACATAGCAAAAAACAAAAAGAAATTTGAAAACAATGGTGAAAGAACATCTTAGAAATGTCAAAAATGGTGAAGTAGAAAAGTCAGCAGTAGCTGCTCATGCTTGGTCTGAGAAGAATATAATTGAATCAAAAGCCAATCTAATTAAACAAACAGAAAAACTAAAAGAACTCACAGTTTGGGAAAAAATCCACATTAAAAAAAACAAGAAAGAAAGAGTTACAAACATTGAAATTCCCGCGGATTCTGACTGGATCTGGAGGTTTATCAGTCCACCAACAGAGGGGAGAAGAAGTAGTTCTTCCAATCGACATAACATCAGTCATCAAGAAAGTACTGAAGATGAAGCTGTCAAGGCTTTGAAATTGCGATCTACTTAGAAGACTGGATATGAGGAGAGGTATGAAACATTTTAATTTAATCATAAATATAATTTAACTAATTTTTTATTTATTTAGAATTTAATATACATATGTGAAAAACTCTCAGATACTATGCGAAAAAGGAGAATACATTTTTATGGTCATCTTCTCAGAATTAACTTTAACAGACTATTTTAAAATATAATAGGAAGTAACATTAAGAGGTTTGTTTAATAATTAAAACATTTTGTCTTTTCATTCTTACCTCATAGAGTTATTTTTGTCGAACATATGTTTCAGAGCTTCTTAGCCCCATCATCAGTGATTACAGACTCTAAGAGGTAAAAATGAACAGACAAAATGTTTTAATTATTTAACAGATTAACTAAACAAATCTTTGGTTTTTTCATAACCACAAAACAAAACACAACTGGTTTAAAGAAAATTAAAAAACCTAGTAGAATTAAAGAATACAGAAAATTCACTAATCAATTGAACAGCTAAATTAATTATTCAAGATGAATACATAAGATTCCAAAATAAATCTACACAAAGATCCAAACCTGTTATCTCGGAAGAAGAGAGGAAAAGAAGATCAGAAATAATTAAGAAATACTAAGTACTAAGAAAAGAAACAACACACAGAGAAATGATTGATCCAACATATCCCAAGGAGGGTGAAATGAATAAAAAATATACATATGTGGACATTTAAATGACTGCACAGAAGGAAAGAAATAGTCATATATTGTATATGTAAGTCAAACCACACTGAAGGGTTAATAGATTGAATTGGAAGTACATAGATACCTCAACTCATTTTTTCTCTCCTTGTCATGTTTTGGTGAACATGTTAGTGTAAATGTTTTATTATCAATTTAACACATCTCATTGAAGGATAAATTAAATTTTTCTCTTCAAATTTAATGTTAGTGTAAGAAAATGAAATATGAGGTGAGGTGTACGTGTACTTCCAATTCAATCTATTAATTGCAAATTCTGATAATCTTGTATTAATTTGTGCTTAACATAGAGTGTGGACGAGAACAATTCAAGTGTGAGGATGGATCTGCATGCATCTCAGCCAGATGGATTTGTGATGGAGTAAACCACTGCAGGGACAATTCTGATGAAAAGAACTGCACAAGCATAGGTAAGATTATCTGCTGATGTCCTGAGCAACAGAACAACATTAATTATCTTGAACTTCTATAGGAATAAATCACTATGAGGTTTAATTTAAGATAAATTAAAATAAGAATTAAATTAATCGTGATTATTTCTTACCTCATACGTCTATATTTCTTTAAATACAGCACTGCAGTACCGTCAACTTCTTGTCACCATCGTCAGCTGTTTTCACGATGGTGACAAGAAGTTGCCGATACTGCAGTGCTGTATTTAAAGAAATATAGATGTATGAGGTAAGAAATAATCACGATTAATTTAATTCTTATGAATTGAATCTCATAATGTTAAAAATTTCCAAATTTAATATATAAATAAATTAAAATGTTTCATACCTCTCCTCATATCCAGTCTTCTATGTAGATTGCGATTTCAGGGTCATGGCAACTCCACCCTCAGTACAATTTTGCCGACTGATGTTCTGTCGATCAGAAGAACCACTTCTTCTTACCTCTGTAATAAATATTATATTTATTTTTAAATATCTTTTATGTTAGTAGTATTTAAGTATCAAGATTTAATTACAGTATACCATACAGTCCAAGATCCGGCTGCAAGATTACTACATTCATCGAGCCGATGAACAAAATCAATTTTTTTCATAAAACTGTGAATTACTGAATACAGTTTTGCTGAGTTGCCTATTAAAATTCGGCTGCCAGTATGTTTAATTAAAATATTATTTATTTATTTATTTGAAATAATTTGATTCATCTGTTATTAAAATTAATTATAATCCAGTTTGCAGAAATCAATGTATAGAGCTTGAAAAGTTTTGGTTGCTGCCATTGCACACTTGGCCGTAAAACTCCTCGCGGCTACAGCAGGCTCTGAGACCAATTTAGTGATAAAATGGCAGTAAGTACGTATTTATTGTTTTATATTGTTTCAAATAAAGTTCAGTTCATTTAAAATGCTGTGATTTGTTTCGTATAATGTATATTAACACTACCTTTTGGATATATTTTTGTATATACATTGTACGTAGTATACATAAAGGGCAGTGGTTTTACTTCCCGTTGCAAGGGAACAGTATAAAACAATAAATACATACTTACTGCCATTTTATCACTAAATTGGTCTCATGACCTGCTGTAGCCGCGAGGAGGTTTACAGCCAAGTGTGCAATGGCAACAGAACTTTTCAAGCTCTATACATCGATTTCTGCGAACTGGATTATAATTTATTTTAATAGCAAGTGAATCAAATTATTTCAAATAAATAAATTAATTATATTTTATTTAAACGTACTGGTGGCCAAATTTTTAATAGGCAACTCGGCAAAAATGTATTCAATAATTCACAATTTTATGAAAAAAAATTGATTTTGTTCATCTGCTCAATGAACGTAGTAATCTTGCAGCCGTATCTCGGACTAATATAAATCCATATTTGTATATCTTACTTCCCTGGTTGAATGAAAGATAAAGTCTTATGGTTAACTCTTCCAGTTTAAATAAAACTTTTATCTTAAAATACAATAGGAAGTAACATTAAGAGGTTTGTTTAATAACTAAAACATTTTGTCTGTTCATTTTTACCTCTTAGAGTTGTTTTTTGTCAAACATATGTTTCAGAGCTTCTTAGCCCCATCGTCAGAGATTACAGACTGAATTTTCTCATCATGGCTGACAACATGAGAAAATTCATTCTGAAATCGCTGACGATGGGGCTAAGAAACTCTGAAACATATGTTCGACAAAAACAACTCTAAGAAGTAAGAATGAACAGACAAAATGTTTTAATTATAAAACTTTTATCATTTTTATTATTAAGTAAAATGGGTTAAACCAGTTTTGTGGTCTTCCTGTTGACAAATCTTTAGAGTGCAACATGATTATTATTAACAGCTTAAATCATCATGAAGTAAATAATAAGGTGAGTCATCTTACCTCATAACTTCTTGTGTTATATTTGAACTAGTTTCGGTATATCATGTATGCTATCGTCAGCTTTTCCAGACTCACCTTATTTATTATTACGAATATTACTTACTAATGTAATTTATTAACATTACAAAGTAATATTAAGTATAGTGGGTAAGCCAACTTTGTGGTATCCCTGTTAATGAATCATCTTAGGGCCGCATGCAAATACATTAGTCTCTACTCAAATTACTTCCAATCACTGGTGAGCTGACTTTCCATGAGCAAGTGCAAACATCGAATTAGTTACCCACTAACTGGTCATGCATGAAAGTCGTTGTTTTCGTAATATTGGCAAGAAATTACGCAGAATTCTCAGCGATAATACCACTTTCGTTATTTTTGTCTGCTATAGAGGAATGCATTTACGCTTGCGTCCCACAAATAATACCGTATACAACGACATCTGCATCATGCAATATTACGCCAATTCTCCTGTTCTTCCAGTTGAATTCTTTGGTAGACTCTATCAAATTCCTCTTCTCCACGTATACCGAAAACAAGATCGAAGTCTTCAAGGTCCGATATCTTGGATAAAGCGGCAAGGTTTCAAACTACATCGGTTACCATCGGTTCCCTTCGGGATTCTCATGATAAGTTTCTATCTTAAGCTATGATCTTAAGTTACCTCGTCAGGTAGCTTACGAATTATTATCGCATGAATAGATTTCTGAGTAAGCAAAATCGTATTAGAATAAAACTTTCTCAGCAGAGAACGCCTTTTACGGTCTAATGCGTTCAAAGATTCGACCCTTAGAGTAACATGATTACTAAACTTTAGCTCAAATCACTATGAAATAAAATTAAATAAATAGGGTATATAAATTTGTATTTTTTAGGAAGTAATATTATATGGTTTTATTTAATAATCATAAAATTAATCAGATTTTACACCTCACATTTTGACTAGTTTCAAGGAAATGTTTCCCCATTGTCAACTGGGTTCTAACTTACTAGCCCTAAAAACGATTTGCTGATGATATGGCTTTGCTAGCAGAAGATGCATTGACACTGAGGAACATGCTGATGGAGCTAAATGACAAGTGCTAGGATTATGGGATGAAGATAAATATAAATAAGATGAAGGCCATGGTTGTAGGAAGAAAGCCAAGGAAGATAAACATCAGGATTAAAGATGAGGCTATTGAGCAAGTGGAGAGGTTCAAATTCTTGGGTTGTACTATCAATAGTAACATGAACTGCATTCAAGAAGTAGAGCAGAGGATAGCAATGGCAAAAGAAGCTTGTAACAAGAAGAGAAGCATTTTCTGTGGACCTTTGGCAAAAGAATTACAGAAGAGGCTAGTGAAGTGCTTTGTGTGGAGTGTAGCATTGTGGTGCAGAGACTTGGACATTACGACAGAATGAGGAAAAGTGACTGGAAGCTTTTGAGATGTGGATATGGAAAAGGATGAAACATATAAAATGGACAGACAAAATAAAAAATAAAGATGTGCTAGACAGAGTGGGTGAAGGAAGAACAATGCTTGAACTCATAAAGAAGAGGAAAAGAAATTGGATTGGTCACTGGCTAAGAAGAAACTGCCTGCTGACGGATGCCCTAGAAGGAATGGTCAACAGAAAGAAAGAGTCAGAAAAGGACATCATATGATAGTAAAGTAAAGTAGTCCCACTACAGGCCTCAGGAGGCCTTTGGGGTAGTAGGAGGTTAAGGCTCCCACTTTTTCTAGACAATCGGCACTTGATGTCAGCCGGGTTGTCAGCCCTGCATGACGGCCGCCTTTACCCCAGAACAAGTGTCTGGTACGCATTTCCATTAGAGGCTGAGTCAACCCCAGGGCCATAGTGCCGCCAGAAGGTTTTGGTCAGTTTAAAAATCCTGACTCCACTGGGACTTGAACCCTCGACCTTCTGGCTTGTAGCTCAGTGCCTTAACCACTACAATATTAAAATAAATGTATGTATGCAGATACAAAAAAGAAAGGTAAGTTAAGGAAAGAGTGGAGAATGCTGAGATTGCAGTTTGCAGTGAAAGACCTGCTCTTGGGCAGAAACATTATGTATGTATATATGGCGGTATACAAATCATAAAATTAAGTAAGGGTTAACTATGCCAGTTAGATGGGGAAAATATTTCCTTGAAACTAGTCCTGGAAGAGATACAAAATATGAGGTGAGGTGTAAAATCTGATTCATTTAACAATTGCTAAAGGATACCAACTTTATGACCGGCCTTTAGAGTGATATTTCTTTGCTTGCATTGTTCATGTCCTAACTTAACCAATGCAGAATCTCCAGTTGTATAATTTTTTTTTTAGAATGTCATGCAGAACACTTCAAATGCCAAGACACTGGCTACTGTATTCCATCAATGTGGAGGTGTAACGGTATTATTGATTGTAATGACAGTTCAGATGAACAGGGCTGCAAACATAGCAATACTAGTGAGTATGGAAACTTTCATTAATCTGTATGATTAGGAGATTGAGAAAATAAAACCAATCTTCTCCAAAACATTAAAATAATTTGACATCTTAATCAATAAAATGATAAGACTTGTTTTTATAATAGTAATAATATAAATTACTTAATAAATAATTTTGGTCGATATTTTTCTTACCTCATATAGTTGTTTCTATTAAGAAATATGTTTCAGAGCATGTTTACTCCATCTTCAGTTGGTCCAGACAGATTTTTTCCCAAGTTGTCTGCCCTGGATCTTGACTTCTGCTCCCTCTTTCTTTAGTCCAAAGAACTTGCTAATTAGGTTCCTCTCCACAGAAATTTCAAAATTTATAATTCTCTCCTTGTTATTCTGTACGTAGATTTTTTTCCCGGGGAGAGAAACAAACAAACAAACATTTACTTTTCATTTATATAGAAGATAGATAAAATAATTTACTTACTCCACTCCATGCACAACCAGTTAGAAGGCCCTTGCCTACCAGCCAGCTGCTAGCCCTACGTTCACACATGTAATCACAGAACTGCAGCCAGTATAGGGGTAACATGTGGTTAGCATGTCAGATCCCCAGCCATTATAGGTAGGGACTCAAACCAGAGCAACTCCCATAGCTCTGTACCAAAGCCTTAAACCACTCACCTATTGATATCTATAAATACGAGGGTGAATCAAATATAAACCGGAATTATTGTTTACAATTTTATTGAATTAACAAAAAATACAAAACCACCACCTCATTTTTCTACATAGTCTCCTGCATTTCCAACACACTTTTGCCATCGAGTTGGCAACTTTTTGATGCCGTCCTTGAAGAATGAGGGATGACGTGTAGTCAGCCAGTTGTGCACGAACTCCTCTACTGCTGCATTGTCACCAAACCGCCTTCCTCCCAGGTCTTCTTTCAGTGGCCCAAACAAATGGTAATCACAGGGTGACAAATCTGGACTGTAAGGAGGATGTTCCAGAGGTGTCCAATGCATTTTCGTCAGTTTTTCGTCAATTTTTTTTGTTCCTGGCTGAGGAGCTGAGGAAGCCACCTGGCAGACAATTTTCGGAATTTGAGTTCATCACTGATGATGGCTTGAACACTTCTGAAGCTTATTCCAACGTGTGAAGCAATTTCAGAAATTGTTACGCACTGATCCTCCTCAATAAGGTCCCGTACAACATGAATGTTGTCTGCAGTGATGCTTGTTCATTGCCGTCTTTGGTGGGGCTCATTTTCCACTGAATCCCGGCCCGCTAAAATTTTTTTGCGCCAATCATACACCTGCGTCTTCGAAAGGGTTGCTTCCCCGAACTGCACATGGAGCCTTCTCAAAATTTCAGAAGGTTTAGTGCCTTCTTTTGCCAAAAACTTAATAATAATGCGTAGCGCAACAGACGTGTGTACCTCTTGCTCGCTCATGGCGTACTGAAGCAAGCGGCCACTCTTCAGAGTGTGACATATCAAGATCCGTACTCCAGACACCCCCACCAACTTCCCCTCCAAACCGCAACCTTTGCAGTTTGCTACCAGAGCCTCCAGATACAAATTCTGGTTTATATTTGATCCACCCTCGTTTAATGACATAACAGCCCACTGTTGGACCTTAGCCTCTCCATTGTTAGGAGTTACTAGACCAAGTTAATTTAGTTATGCTTGAAATTCATTGGAGAACATTTTTTGACAAGTCACCTAATAAATTTCACGTTTTTCATGAAACCGTGAAAAATTTCATGAAATTTATGAGGTGAGTTGTCAGAAAGTGTTCTCCGATGAATTTCAATGATTATACCTCATAATTTGTAAATTAATGAGTCATTTTTTACTGCTTACCTCATATTTTATGTTTCATTAAACACAGGAACTAGTTTTCAAGAGAACCACCTCTCTCATTTTCAACAGACATTATGACTACCGGATTTTCATTGGAATCTCCATGAATAATGTTGCCATGTGGTGTTGATTTGATGAACTTCAAGATGAGGTCACTTTCATCAGGAATCTCGAAATTCATGGATCTAAATTTGTTCTTCTGAATATATATCTTCTCCCAAATTGTCAATTCTAAAGGTTTTTTCCACACATTTTAAAAGTTGGGCCTCTTTTTCAATTTTATGATTCTCCAAAAAACTATGTGCTGCAATAGCTGATTTTTCAATTTCACCATTTCACCATTTTTAATATTTCTAAAGTGTGAGTGTCCAAATTCCTTTTTGTTTTTCCTATGCATACTTTATTGCAGTCCTAACAATTAATTTGATAAATTCCAGATTTTTTGTTATATGGAGTGTTCAATTTCTTATTGGTTATTAATAGATTACCAAGACTAAATTTATTTATCAGTTTCAATCTAATATTGAATTTATTGAAAAATTTTTGAAAAATCTGTGAAAAAAAAACCTTTATAATTGACAATTTGGGAGAAGATATATATTCAGAAGAATAAATTTAGATCCATGAATTTTGAGATTCCTGATGAACGTGACCTCATCTCGAAGTTCATCAAATCAACACCAGATGGCAATGTTATTGATGGAGATTCCAACGAAAATCCGGTAGTAATAATATCGGTTGAAAATGAGAGAGATGGTTCTCTTGAAAACTAGTTCCTGTGCTTAAAGAAACATAAAATATGAGGTAAGATGTAAAAAATGACTCATTAATTTACAAATTAAGAACCTCATAATGTTATTTCCCATATTTAACTATGAATACCTCATAATGTTTACTTCCCAACATTAATTTAATTTAGTTATGCTTATTTCTCTTGATATGTCATGAATGGTATGCAGTCCACATACCAATCCAATGAGACATTTAGTAGGCATTTGAGGTATTACTAGGATGAAGAAGGTTCGGTAAATTTTGCACAGAGGCTTTTTTACTCATGCTTTCAGTTTTTTTATGAGCCTGAAAATCTTCAGACTTGGATCAACAGCTTTAAATTCCATCCCAGAGGACATGCTCCTTGGAACATTTCCATCCTAAACAAGAAAAAACCTTTGACCCAGCCAGGCTCAGCAATGGCTACACCCTATAAATTATTGTTATAGTAAAAGAATGAAAATATGAAAATAATGGTGAAATTAATTGTTTCTTACCTCTCCTCATATATATCTTCTAAGTAGATCGCGATTTCGAGACCACAACTGTCTCATCCTCAGTACCTTCTTGGCGACTGATGTTATGTCGATCAGAAGAAACTCTTCTTCTTCCCTCTGTTGGTGGACCGATGAACCTCTGGATCAGGTCAAAATTTGCTGGAATTTCGAAGTTCATAAGTTTTCCTTTGTTTTTCTGAATGTGGATCTTTTCCCAAACTTCAAAATTCCCGCAAATTTTGACCTGATCCAGAGGTTCATCGGTCCACCAACAGAAGGAAGAAGAAGAGTTTCTTCCGATCGACATAACATCAGTCGCCAAGAAGGTACTGAGGATGAGACAGTTGTGGTCTCGAAATCACGATCTACTTAGAAGATATATATGAGCAGAGGTAAGAAACATTTAATTTCACCATAAATTAAACCTCATAGTGATTAATTCCTATAAAAGTTAAATATGAAAATAACTTTAAAATGTTGCTTTTGTTACAGATGCTCAACTGACAGGGACTCCACACACATCTCCTTGTCCAGTTGGAGAACTCAGGTGTTTGGATGGAATCTGCATTACAGTGCAACAGCTATGTGATGGGAAGCAAGATTGTTCAGATGGAGCTGACGAGTTTAACTGTGGAGCTAGTGCATGATTGAATGAATGCAAATGCAGTTATCACCTTATGTTCAAATAGGAACAAGCTGTTCCATGTAAAACTAAGACTAGAACACATCTGGAGAACTTTATTAAATGTTTCCAGGAAAAAAAGATTCTACAATTTATTAATATTTCAGGATAGAAATAAAAAGTGTGTATTTAATATACACACTTGTAAAATGATGTATTACAGTTCCAGGTTCTCTGGGGCAATTAAAATCTAGAAGAATATAAAAGGTAAAAAAGAGTAGCAGAAAAGATACAGAAGAATTATCGATAATTTAATCAGATAAAAATTTATCAAATCTGTTGAGTTATTGATATAAATCAGATATTGCAAATCAGTCTAAGCAGTGATATGTTATCTTATTCATAGAAAAAAAAATGGAATATCTGTTTTCAAGAATGTCATCTGATGACTGTATTTGAGATATTTTAAAAGGGAAAAAATTGTACCTGAATTAGAATTTGAAGAGCAGATCTCTAGCTTTGTGTACCGATGCTGCTTTATCCAAATGAGCTGTTGAGATAGGCTTACATATTCTGGATCAGGACCAAATCTCTTTTTTATTCCCCAAGATCTTCAACAGAAGTCCTTGACTTAATAATAGATCTTAAAAAATCGAATGAACATTTATAAGATTCATGATATATTCTGTTGAGGTTTTATTCAAAATTAAAGTATAAAATTGTGAAATATTTACCTGAAACGTCCGTCTCCTCAACTTTAGTAGTTATTTATCTGTAGCGCTTTCGGCACTAGAAAGCTGATAAAAACGTAAAAATGGCATACAGAACTAATAACAAATTAAATAACATAATAAGCAATAACATTGAAGAAAATAACATTTTCAACAGCAAAGGAGTATATAAATTGACATGTAAAGATTGCAACAAATTTTATATAGAAGAACAAACAGAAGTTTTAACATCAGATTTAAAGAACATTTTCGAGACTTTATTCACATAGAAGGAGAATCAAGCTGTGCAAAACATGTTATCCATGAAGGACATTGTATGTTAGATATTGGAAACACCCTGACAGTAATGCATAAAGAAAATAATCCAGCAAAGATAAACGTACTCGAGGAGATGGAAATTTTGAAGGCAGTCAACAATGACAATATGATAATTGAAAATGAACCTAGTATGTGTAACCCCTCTACCAGATCTTCAGTGAAACACCAGTTTTGAACTCTTGCTGATGATGGGACTAGTCCCGAAAGCGCTACAGATAAATAACTAATAAAGTTGAGGAGACGGACCTTTTAGGTAAATATTTCACAATTTTATACTTTAAATCTAATGAAGTTACAAAATTCACCAAAAATAAATTAATAATGGCTCTGTTGTGCAGAATTTTAAAACTGTGTTTTCTTTTATACATGTTCTGTTTTCTGGAAAATGAATTGGTGACTTGTTTAAACCATCGGTTCCTAGTAACTGAGGAAATACACACTACCTTGTTTAATATTAATGTGTAACGTCCATTTAATTTGACTCTACTTGAATGAAATATATCTTCCACTTTGATAAGATTGTATTATGTTTTCAGAAAATTGAATACTCATAGATAGAAGATATGTTAAAGAGATGGAAATGGGAGATAATGCTTTACTTTGATTTTGATAGTTAATTATTTTTTATTATATCTTGTACTTTTTAATTAAAAATGCTGCCAAACTCAGATAATTTCCAAGAGATTTTAATATATTTATATTAAATTGCTAGGATTTTATTTCAATTTTAAATGAAATATTGTATTAATAAAATCAAAATGAGTTGTATATCTGACCTCGTATACTCCATGTTCTTCACAGCACAGGACTGCGATCTCAAGAACAGTATATATAGGAAAAACAAAAGGAATTTGGACACTCACATAAAAGAACACTACAGAAATATTAAAAATTATGAAATTGAGAAATCGGTAATTGCAGCTCATAGTTTACTAGAGAGTCATAAAACTGAAAAAGAAACTGAACTTTTCAAACATTTAGTGAAGTTCTTGGAATTAACAGTTTGGAAAAGATAAACATTCAGAAAAACTAATTTAGATCCATGAATTTTTAAATTCCCAGTGAGCAATCTCAAAATTCATCAAATCAACACTAGATTGCAGTTTAGAAGGTGATGATGAAGGCGAAAATTCAACAGTTGAAAAGATGACTGAAGATAAGAACAACTATTCCTGAAGCCACGGTCCTGTGCTGTGAAGAACACAGAGTGTATGAGGTGACATGTATGACTCATTTTCTTCTTCTTCACTTCATGGGCTAGGCAAATTGCCTGTTCTGTCCATCTTTTCACTGGCCTTCCTACATTCCTTGAACCTCTTGGCTTGTAGTTAAATGTTGCTTTCTACATGTCTAAACCATCTATCTTTATATTGTAAGATTTTATCATTCAGTGGATATACATTTAACCCCGTTCTCATATCTTCATTCTTTATCCAAATCAATCTTGTGCAGCCTTTTGTTCTTCTAAGGAAATTCATTTCTATGCTTTGTATTCTACTTTGTAATTTTTTTTGGTCATTACCCAAGTTTCACTCCCATAAAGTAATGCAGGAACTGTCAATGTTTTATAAAACTTGATTTTAATTTTATTAATGTTTTTATTATTGATTTAACACTTCTCCTTCAGTGAGAAGTGTTAAATCAATAAAAAGAACATCAATAGAAGCCCTACTGGCTTTATAAAGTAATGTTAAATTCCCAATAAATGTCTTCTTAACTAAGTAGCCACCATTTGCAAAGATAGAAGCAAAGGTTTCAAAGCATTTGGCACAAGGGAATTCCAACATATATAAGAGAAAAAAATTGTGTCTAGATCGTAACTCACCTCGGTAGCTCAGTTAGTAGAGCATTTGGCCTGGCAAGCCAAAGGTCCCAGGTTCGAGTCTCGGTCTAGGCAAAAATTTTTCTCTTCAAATATAAATTTTATTTTATTAATTTGAAAGCCTTATAATGTTAATTTCCATCATAAGTTTATGAAAGAGATATAGTATATCTAATTGGAATTGCAATGAGATATAACTGTATCTAGAAAGAAAGTCACATTTTGATAAATTTACTATTCTAACATTATCATACCTATGCCTGATGAATAATGGACATTAAGATTTCTTGTGAGGTATTGCATTACAGTGCCTTGATGGTGCCTTGATGTGGGCATCATGTGTAATGCAACTAATATTGATTGTCTAACTTTTTCGAGTCTCTGAACAACGTGTCAAGTCTGACTGTAACTGCAGCTTCTTCAATCTTCATATGAAGTTCATGTAGGTCACATGGTAGAGGAGGGATATAAACACTGTTTGTTATGCAAGCCTACAGAAAATAATCACTATACTACAAAGGCGTAATAGCCCAATGTTGGGCCTAAGTCTCTCCTTTGCTAGGAGTTACTAGATCAAGGTAATTTAGATCTGCTAATTCCCCTAGAGATGTCAAGAATGGTATGGAGTCTACATACCAACCCAATGAGACATCTAGTAGGTAACTAAGGTATCACTAGTATGAAGGTGGTCAGTAAATTTTGCTTAGAGGCCTCTTCATTCACGCTTAAGAATCTTTTACAAGCGTGAAAATCTTCAGACTCGGGTTCCACAGCTTGAAGTCCCTCCCGGAGGACTTGCTCCTTGGATTTCACCATCCTAAAAAATTGATTGGTCCTGGGCGGGTTTGAACCTGCGACCCTCAGAATCAGAGGCAAGGAACATAACCACTAGTCCAGCACAGCCGACACAGAAAATAAATACATGGAGTTAAATCTGGGGATCATTGAGACTATTTCAAAAGAGTATTATCAAGGGATCCTATTTGACTGACTCAACATTTTGGAAGTACCCAGTAAGATAATTGCAAATCCTGTTAATGATATTGAGGCAATGCTCTATTTTGCTATCTGAATTCTCATTCTGATGTGGCATTTTAACCAAGGTTTGAATATTTCCCACACTGTAGCCGAGTGGTTAAGGCAAGATGCCTTGACACAGAGCTACGGGACTTGGGCTGGTTTGAGTTCCCATGGGAAAGAAATTTTCTCATGGAATTTCGACCAGTGTGGGACCGGTGCCCACCCAGCATCATGAGGCATTTGGGTAGCTACAATAAGTAGCGACTCCAGGTTGAGAAGAACAGCTCTAATGGCTGGGGGACCCGACATGCTGACCACATGTCATCCCTACACTGGCTTATGATCATCTACCTCTGTGATTAACACATGTGGACGTGAGGCCAGCAGCCAGCTGGTAGGCCAAAGGCCTTCTAGGCCTGTCGGGCTTGGGGTTGAGTATTTAAGGTAAGATATGCCATTGATATCGTCAGTCAAAAAGAAAAACAGACCATGCAGCTTGTAATGTAAAATGGCCCTTTAAGTCTAACCTTAACCACCTCTTTTGGGGTTTCTTGACTAATCTGATTTAGTTATGCTTATTTCCCTACAGATGTCCTGAATGTCATGTCATCAGCATGTTACTTCAGTGAGACATCTAGTAGAAAACTAAGGTATTACTTAGATGGAGGAAAGTCAGTTAAATTTTGATCAGATGCCTTTTTCTTCAGACTTGAGGTTCTTTTATGAGCCCAGAAATCTTCAGACTCAGGGATCCATGGCTTAAAGTCCTCTCTGGAGGACTTGTCTTTGGATGTTTAATATTACATATTTTGGCATGTAACTTGAAACATAGTTATCATTAGAGAGCAGATTCCTATGCCAAGTCATATTTTTTCTTAAATCATATATAGAGTTTCAAGAGTAAAAACACATGCATAACCTTTCTGATAAAAAAAAATCAATGGTTTCAATTTTACCTTAAAAGCAATATTTTCAATTTTTTTTAAAGAGATTGATTATATTTCTACATATTTTTTTTAAAGACATTAGTTATATTTGTCCTTATTTCTTGTTAAAGTAACATTTTGTTCTTTATCATCCATTACGAATTATGCCTTTGTAGACCAATTTTGGCCATATCTAGCAGTCTTTTAAGAGGTTTTCATGGCCAACGATGTCCTTTGGGCTTATATTGCATCATTATTTTTGGGATTCTTGACTTATCCATTCTTTTTACATGGTCTAGCCAATTAAATTTATATCTGAGTTTTTCTTCTACTGATTCTACTTCTAATTGTTTTAAAATTTCTTCATTTTTTTTTTTTTTTTTTTTTTTTTTTCATCTAAAAGAGTGTATCCTGTTGTCCTTCTGACAAATTTAATTTCCGTTGCTTAGATTCTGCTTCTGTCTCTTTTTCCTAATGTCCAAATCCCACTTCCATATAAAAGAGAGCGTAATGCCAAAGTATATATTTTTATTCTTGTGGATTTTTGTACTAACTTAGCTTTTAATGTATTATTTATTATTCCTAAGATTTGTGAAAATTTGGTGATTTTCTTGTTCACATCTTTTTCATTTTGTTCATATTTAATACATTTTTAGATTTTTACACTAGATGAAATTTTATTGGCGGCTCAAACTGATAGTATTCTTTTTCAACAATGAAATGTATAAATTATTATTAGAAGCCCTACTGGCTTTATAAAATAGTGTTTAAATTCCCAATAAATGTCTTCTTAACTAAGAGAAGGAGTGTTAAAGAAGGTGGAAGAAGTCAAAATCTTATATTATTTATTCGGGGGAAGGCCATTTGCAAAGACAGAAGCAAAGGTTTCATAGAATTTGGCACGAGGGAATTACAACGTATATAAGAGAAAAATTTGCATCTAGATTGCAACTCATCTCAGTAGCTCAGTTGGTAGAGCATTGGCCCAGAAAGCCAAAGGTCCCGGGTTTGAGTCTTGGTCTGGGGAAAAAAATTTTCTCTTCAAATATTATTTTTATGTTAAAAGTAGATATTATTCAAGGTAGATCATCTCCATTCTGATTCCCTTAACGGCTCTTTATTAGTTCACAAACTATTAAAATAAATGTGTTTTTATCATTTACACATTTTACACCTAATAACACCAGCATTGGTCTAGGAGTTAATTCCTTACCCCTGGTCCCAAGGCTCATACGTTCAAACTTGGCTGACATCAATGAATTTTTTTAGTATGGAAGAATCCAAAGAACAAGTCCTCCAGGAGGAACTTCAAGGCATGGGTCCTGAGTCTGAAGATTTTTGGCTTTGTAAATAAACCTCAAGTCAAAATTATAGTCTCTGAGAAAAATGTAATATATATTTCCCATCCAAGTAATATCTGTTGCCTACTGGGTGCATCTTTGAGGCAATGAGCTAACTACTTGTTACTTGCTGACATATGTAGGGAGTCTAAATTAGCTTGATGAAATGAAACCTCTCAAAATAATATTTAAATAGCAAACATTTCCACAAGATAATAATAATAATAATAATAATAATATAATAATAATAATAATAATAATAATAATAATAATAATAATAATAATAATAATAATAATAATAGTAATAAGCTTTATTATAGTTGGCAGAGTTAAGACCATGAGGCCTTCTCTTTCACTCAACCAGTAAATAGTAAAATTATACAAAAATTGCATACATATTACAATTTTAAAATATTATTAAAATATAGACTAAACAAAAGACAATAGGGATGTGATCTAATACTAGCTAATACTAACAAAACATGGAATATAATAAAATTAAAATAATATAAGATATATAAGTAAGTAAAGCTTCCTAGATGAATATTTATAGGTATATACAAAATGCTGAGTATAGTTGTTATGCAGTTAATGTTTTCATTGTGTCGAAGTTAAGATATCAGTTAATTT
Organism: Diploptera punctata; assembly: GCA_030220185.1. Classification (NCBI taxonomy): domain Eukaryota; kingdom Metazoa; phylum Arthropoda; class Insecta; order Blattodea; family Blaberidae; genus Diploptera; species Diploptera punctata. The sequence continues at coordinate 1,488,290 of JASPKZ010006073.1, read as the reverse complement.
TGATTTAAATAATGATAGTGATTGACAGTTCCTGACATAGCAGGGAAGATTATTTGCTGGACCTAAAAATAGATGGGAAGATATCAAATGAATGGTCATCAAGAATTGGTCAACCTAATATCTAAGATCATACCTGCAGGAAACAAGATGTTGAGAAAGCCAAAACTTTCAAGTTGAGGGTTATAGACTTATAGTGCCTATAGAAGAAGAAGAAAAAATTAGTTTGGTTAAATAACTCTGGCAAGGGAGCTCCCTTGCTCCATGTGGTGATGTAGGAGTACAGAGAAACAGACAGACAGACAGACTCCTCATAGCATTATCTTTCATCATGTAGCAATTTAGAAAAAAAAAATAATCACTCTCTGCATAAAATTTTTTTCTCTTTGATTTATTTTCATTATTTTATAAAATTCTTATTATTACTAATATTTGTAAAAATAAAAAAGAAGACTGATATATGAGATGTTTAAATACCCATATCCTACCAAGTCATTTACTTTTCTTGAGATAGAAATGCTCTTCTATGAGTATGATTCTAATTATCATAACAACTGTAAATTTTGTAAAAATATAAAAATAGTTATAAAATAATATAATGGAAATTATCTAATGTTTGGCTGAAATATATTCAATTGGAATCAAAATAAGTTTTTAAATGGTAGTATTTTTTGTATGTATTGTACTGTATTAAAAAAAATTGAAGCTTTAAGAGATTTTTACCAACTATATTGCAGAACTAACAATAATTTACCAGGTATTGTAAGCGATCACAACTATTTTCAAAGATACTAACAGACATAAATCTATTTTTTAAAATCTATATACTTTGTTATATGTTCCATAAAACCAATTACAGGTTCAAGATTTGATATTGTAAACATAAAAACAATTGAAATAAACTTATTGCGATTATTTGAGGGTACAAAAATTTTATCAAATGGAAAGATTTTAGTATTTCCTTTATTTTAATTATGTAATATCCAAAGAATAACATAAAATTCAAGTTACATGGAGGTAGAAAGTTAATAAATTTGGATATAAATTTATACAGGTGATTGATTTTCAGGATATATGAAGAAGATTACTTTTTACATTGTGATTTACCATTAATTAAATTTATAGATATATTGATGAAATAAATTTTGGTAAGTTATGTTTATTTATTTATTTATACAATGACAGAAACTGCTGATAACACTGAGCAACAAAAAATAAACTTTTTTTTTGTCTCAGAAAGAAAGATATGTGATTCTGATAATATTTTTTCTCCTGAATTCAAATATGATATTGGTTTTTCTCCATCATGGAAGGTTTCCGAGAGATTCCATCCTTTTAACCAGGAACCAAGCATTTCAGACTGGTTTTTGGATAACTTTAAATCTCGTATGAGATCGTTAAGATCTCTTGAGTCAATAAATGAGGCTCAGATGAACAGCTTTGTTCAAAAGTTGTATCACCAAAATCTGTTTCTTCTTCTTCCTTACTTCCATCAGAATCTGAGCTCTCTTCATCTAATGTCACATGTTCTGGAGGCTTTGGTATGGGCAATTCTTCACAGTGTGGAACTGGTCTCATTGCAGATTGCAAGTCAGGGTACACCACTGTATGTTTTGATTTTGATGTAATCCCTTTAATGTTTGTTAAGCAGAAAATAATTATTTAAATACATTAATTGAAATTGAAATAAAAAAAAACTGTGGGTGATGGAGAAATTCCAAATACATATTTGAAAACACGATAAAACATTGCATTAAGTACAACTATTGGTACTCATGAGACAAAAATCATGTTGACCAGTGTAATTTACATTTTCTCCAGTGGCAGACATTTTATAGTCAGTGAAGCTACCAATTATTTGAAGAGAGCTTTTGACATCATTGTGCCTCTTGCGGAAAATAAATTAACTTCAAGATCAAATTAGTTCACTGCTGTGGTCTCGAGGTAGTGTGCTGTCTTGTCGCGTAGCAGCTTGATGTTTAGGACAAGTTTCTTGGGTGAGGTTTTTTTAGGTTTTTCCTCGCCTGTAAGACAGATGTCAGGAAACTTTAAGGTCCAAACAGTCACCGAACATCATCTGGTCATCATTATCATCACTATCATACTAGCCTCATTTAGATTAAGTTTAGGATTAAGGCGCCCCTTCTGTGCATCATTACCATCATCATCACCTACCATATATCATTGGGGGAGCATAACCCCACTTCCAGGTGCCCCATCCTCAGAAATGGGTTGCAAGTACACCAATACCAAGAGCGAATACCAGAAATGTCATACTGACAACCAGTGTCATTGATTAAAAAAAGATCAAATTAGCTTGCTATGAACTTTAAAATTCATTATTCTGTTTTTATTTTTCTAAATGTATACCTTTTCTTATATTTTGAGTTCTATCTCTCTTTATAAAAATTTCAATAATTTAGTTTTTTCTTCGATTTTATGACCCTTTACCAACAAATGAATTGTTACTGCAGGTGTAAATAAAATATAAGAAGAAATAAGCCATATTAGTATTTTACATTCTTAAAAATCTATACTTTTAATATTCATGTTTGAACACAGTTGAAGTTAAAATTATTTCAATTATAAAAATGTTTGTACCTTATATAATATAGGTCCACTGTTGTGGTCTCGAGGTAGTGTGCTGCCTTGTCACGCAGCAGACCTGGGTTCAATCCCTGGTCGGGGCAGTTTTTCTGGGTGAGGTTTTCATCGGGGCTTTTCCTCACCTGTAAGACAAATGTCAGGAAAACTTTAAGGCCCAAACGGTCCCCTAAATCATATGGCCATCATCATCAACATCATCCTAATCATTATCATCATCATCCTTCACCGGTGTGGAAAGCAATGGGAAGCTACCACACCTACAATTCCCTAGTAAAGCTGCAAAGCATAGCATGAAAATGCTATGATTGCAGTGAAAGACCTGCCCTCGGGCAGAATTACTATGGATGGATATAATATAGTCGTCCTCAACTATAATATTTTCTGTTATATTCTTCGTTATATTATTAAAATTCAAAGCTTTTTGAAAACATGCTTCATCTTCAGGAATTTTCTTGATACTTAAATGATTTATATATTTTTTACAGAGCCCTTCAAAAAGCTTTGTATTTTAATAATATAATGAAGATTATAACAGAAAATATTATAGTTGAGGATTCATGTGTTATATAAGGTACAAAAAATGTTTATAATTGAAATTCTTAAAAAATTAATTGATTCTGGCTGAGTTTGAAACTGCAAACCTCGAATCACAGGTGAACATATTACTCCAGCATTAATTAGTAGTAGTAATAGGACTTTATTAGACTAAAAGTAAGATATATACAATGTTATTTACAAATATGGGTTGCACGGGCAGTACGCCGTACGTGCTGTTGACAGTCCATTAAAATAAAGTATAAAGAAAAACAAAAAGAAAACAATAATATTACAATTACATAAAGAAAACACAATAATATTAGTTACATAATAATACAATAACATTATGCATTAATTAAGTTATGTAGAATTATTAAGAACTAATGGTATTGCATTTTGATAACATGTATTTATTCATGAATGAGTGTTGTTCTTATTTTCTGCGTTTTGTCCAGAAATTTACCCAAGTTTATCCAATTTTCTGGATTTACCATTAACTCGTAGCATGCCAATCTTTCACGATTTGAATTTAGAAATCTTTCTGGCAATAACTGACACCTCCAATATTCTAAATCGTTACATTTTCCTAATATATGTATCTTGTCTTCAAAGCTCCTGCACATTGGACATATTCGCATATCGTGATCGTCGCTAATTTTTAGAAATTTCCATGCCCTAGCCTAAACCAAGCAAGCATTAATTATAGCAGTGGTGGCTAATGGCTTTGGAGAGTTAGGTGAAGAGTTAGTAACAAAAATTATTTTTACACATGCTTCCCTTAATTATTATTAAACTCGTCTATTTCTTGTATATCAAATCAATCCTTCTGTCCTCTAAGGCTGCAAACTTGTCAGTGATATCTTCATGGAATGGGTATGCCTTCATTAACTGCAGTAGAATTTCTCTATATTTCAAAAATTGAATTTATTGTTAAAAGCAAACAAGGCCAACAAAACATTTTTCTGTAGAATTAGAGAGGAGCACAACCATGGGAATCTCTTAAGGCATGACCATTTGAAACAGATTGTAGCATTTACCTGAATATTTAACTTCTTTTGTTCCATATATTTGTAGATTCAGTAGGATGCCCACATTTTGAAACTTCCTTTTTTATGATGTTTTTATTATTGATTTAACATTTCTCAATGAAAGATAAATTTAATTTGAAGAGAAAAATTTTCGCCTAGACCGGGACTCGAACCCGGGACCCTTGGCTTTCCGGGCCAAGTGCTCTACCAACAATAATAAAAACATCATTAGAAGCCTTACTAGCTTTATAAAGTAATGTTAAATTCCCAATAAATGTGTTCTTAACTAGGAAGCCGCCATTTGCAAAGATAGAAACAATGGTTTCAAAAGCATTTGGGGATAGGGAATTACAACGTATATAAGAGAAAAATTTGCGTCTAGATCGTAACTCGCCTCGGTAGCTCAGTTGGTAGAGCACTTGGCCCGGAAAGCCAAGGGTCCCGGTCTAGGCGAAAATTTTTCTCTTCAAATTAAATTTATCTTCCTTTTTTATCTTCATCTTTCCAATGTGAAAAGGGTGTTTCCAATAAAACACACAAGATTCGTATTTACACCACCACAACAATAGCCGAATAGCACGATATGAAAGAATTATAGACACAAAGCCATGAAGCAGATGGCTATATTCCACTCCCTACCTCTAAGTAACTCAATGGCACTATCAAACCCATAGATTCATGGCAGACATAAGCTCTCCTTATATCCTTATCCTGAGCTAATGTTTTCCAATCATTCCTTGTATAATCTACTTCCCTCAAATCATAGTTAATGTTATTCTCCCACCTCATTCTTGGCCTACCAACTGGGTATTTTCCCTCTGGTTTTCCTACAAGAAGCTTCCATGTACCTTTTTTATTATCCATTCATGCCACATGTCCTGCCCAATGCAGTCTACAAGACTTAACTGTTCTTATTATATCTGGCTTCCTATAAAGACCATGTAGTTCATTGTTATTTAGTCTTCTCCATTCACCTGTCTGTTCATCTCTCTTTGGTCCAAAAATTTTCCTAAGAACTTTATTCTCAAATGTTCGTAATCTCCTTTCCTCCCTTAAAGTAAGAGTCCATGTTTCGCATCCAAATAATATAACTGGTAGAATAATAGTTTTATATATTTTCAGTTTAACGTTTTTTGAAAGGAGTTGGGACATCAAGTGTCTTTGTAATACTTAATAGCATGCATTTCCAGAATTGAGCCTATGTTTAATTTCCTTGTGGATCTCATTCCTATTTGTGATTATTGTTCCTAGGTATTTGAATTCAGTCACTTCCTCAAAATTTCCCTCATTTGTCATTAGCTGTCCATTTCCATAATGTAATGTATTTCTATGTGTGTCCATATATTTAGTTTTCTATGTTTACTTCCAGTCCCAATTTCTTAGTGTTACTCAATAGTGTGTGCGTGTTGGTCTTTAGTATCTCTTCGCTATCGCCCAATAGTACTACATCATCAGCATAAACTAACAGCTTATTAATACCATTGAGTTGTAGGCCTTCTTCATCCTCTAAAGTTTTGATGGCATGCTCTAATAAAAAATTAAAGTAGAGGAGATAGTGCATCTCCTTGCTTCAACCAATTGTGGATTTCAAAAGTATCCGAAAACTGTTTGCCTACATGCACCCTACTCTTTGTATCATTTAGACACATTCATGTAACTCTTTCTACTTCACTTGTGGTATTTTGTTACATTAGATATCAGCGAGAGACATCATGGTTATTATGGCAACCAGCGAGGTAAGCTCTGTCCCTAGAGGTAGGAACAAAAATCCTTCACTTCAGCACTGGGCATTAGCCAGAATGACACCATGTGGCACAGGTGCTCTGTGCCACAACAATGACTCCCACCTCATACATTAATACAGAATTGTTTCTACTAAAACCAACATTTGTGATAAGAAAAATAAATTTTAAAAATATTTCTAGTAAAAATAGTGAAGTGGCACTTCACCTACTTCCCCTGAATTATAAATACATATTCATTTATTATTTCCTGTGTATTACAAAACATAACTCTGGAAAGAAAACAAGCTATAGGGATAAAAATCAAATAGCAGGTGGTAAGTTAGGAATCCACAATAATCAAATGAAATACATGATTTTTTTGTCTTTTGTTTCAGAGGAGAAAGGATTGCAATACCATGATTTTTCCTTGGGTATTCCTTGTCTTAAATATCAATAAGTTACTAGCCAATACCCGGGTGTGTGCTGCTACGCCTAAATAAATGAAATATATTTTTTGTGTTTAGTTGAATAAGTGAAAGTAAAAATTATTATAAATTTATATCGTAATTATCTTGAGTGACCCCATGCTGATTACCTGGTGTTGCCCAGAAATCTACTTATCTCCATCATCTTCACATCTACCAGCTGGAAGACAAAAATGGTTATTATGTGTTTTCCGTAAAAGTAGACATACGAGGGTTTTTGTAGAATTTTTTGAGATATTCAATTTTGTGTAATTAATTTGGTGTATTTGTTATGGTTTATGCAGTGTAAGTAATTTTCCCTTTAATTTTTTTAATCCCCCTGTGTTTTATATTAAATTATTGAGTTAAGCATCCAAAAAGCGACTATGTTAGTGCATGATGTATTTTTTTTAGCTTCGGCCCTATACCTATAGTGTAATATCTTATATACGTTAATTGTCCCAGAAAAATGATCTAATTGATGGCGAAAATCCCATTCAAATCGGTCAGATAGTTTCTGAGTCCATTAAGGACGATATAAAGAAAAGATTTTTTTTTTTAAACTCATGTTAATTATTAAGATTGGTTGGAGAAAATTTTCAATGATGTGGAAAATTCTCAATGAATACAAATATTTTAGTACAGTAATTGAAAAATGAACCAGTATAAATTATTTAAAAATATGTCAAATAATACAATAATATGTAACGGGTAATAACGGTTATGGATGGATTGTTTTCATTGCATTCCGACACGATTAAATTAAGGTGACATCAGAAATAGAGTTTCTTCAATTTATTATTATTTAGTTGGTTTTAAAGGTATACATCATACTGTGCGCAATATTATTTTTTTTATTCTCTTCCACTGCAATGTGGTGCCCAGTGAGCGGCTGTTTTCAGAGACTGCGACTACGATTATCCGAGAAAGTAAGCTTTTATTAAGCACAAAATTCTAAAATTGTTGTTTTTAAATTCTATTTTGTAAAATAAATAATTAATAAACATTTTCAACATTCTTATGTGTTTTTAATTTTTTTAAACATCGGAAAACATATAATTATATTGTTCATAAACATTGATATTTTTGACATCAATATTTTACTTTTGAAAACAGCGATGTTCTAATATCGACATTTTTTTATGAGCTATGATGCATCCCTACAAACACACATACAGATGAATTTTATATATATATATAGATATTATAAATATATTTTTGACATTTGGCAACGAAGGCAAATATATATATATACACATCTAATATATTAAAATCAATGTTTGTTTGTTGGTTTGTATGTTTGTATTTTATGTGTGGCCATACCGTTGATCCGATTGTGATTGGATATTTTGCAAAATGTTCATTCCAGGAATCTCCTGAACATTTTGCAAAAAGCCCCATCACAATCAGATCAACGGATGACCGTGCATAAAGTACGAACAAACAAACAAACATTCATTTTTATATATTAGATAACCAACTAACTCACTGGCATTACTGAACCCAGAGGCACATGACTACAGAGACATAAGCTCTCCATACATCCCCATAAAAAAATCCATGGTGTGATGGGGTAGAGGGGCCTTGGTCTACCAATGGTTGCTGGCCTCAAATCCACATGAGTTAATCACTGATGTTAATGATCATCCAGCCAGTATAAGGGTGACATGTGGTCAGAATGTCAGCTTCCCCAGTCATTGCAATTGATTTATTTCTATTTATTGTAACTACCAAAATTCTTCACTTTGCTGATGGGACCAGTCTCATAAAGCCCAAAATTCTATGAGAAAACTTCTTCCCCAATGGGTATTCAAATCAGTGCAAGTGCTGTAGCTCTGAATCAAGTCATAATGCCTTAAACCGCCCGGCTATGACATGGGTCTCAATATACTCCTAACTGAGCTAATATTTTCGAATTGTTCTCTGCATTAATCACATCCCTTAAATCATAGTTAATGTTATTTTCACACCTTATCCTTGGCATACTTACTGGTTTTCCTACAAAAAAATTCAATACCCTCTTCCATTTCTCATTTGTACCATATGTCCTCTCCTTTACAGTCTATGAGACTTAACTGTTCTTATTACATTTGATTTCCCATAAAGAACATGGAGCTCACTTCTATGTAGTTGTCTCCATTCATCTATTTGTTCATCTCTATTACTAAAATATTTTCCTAAGAACTTTGCTCTCAAATACTTGCATTTTTTTTCTCACTCTCCTAAAAGTATGAAGTCACTTTTGTGTCCATGTAACTAGAAGAATTGGGAAACCAGATATAATACGAAGACTTCAGTCTCATAGATGGTGATGGCAGGATATGTGGCACAAATGGGGAATGAAAGAAGGGCATGAAAGCTCGTAGGAAACCAGAGGGAAAGTGCCCAGTAGGCAGGCCAAGAATGAGGTGGGGAAAATAGCATTAACCATGATTTGAAGGAAGCAGATTATTCAGGGAATGATTTGAATAAATTAGCTCAGGATAGGGATGTATAGAGAGCTTATCTCTATGCGATCATGAACCTATGGGTTTGATAGTGCAGTAAGTTAGTTAATTATAACTAGAATAATCACTATTTTATATATTTTAGTTAAACATATTTTAGAGAATTTGGGATGGCAAGAGCATAATAGCATATGTTTCCAGAGTTGAACTTGTGTTTAATTTCCTTCTGGATCTTGCTCCTGTTTTGTTATTAATAGGGTTCGGATGTTTATGACATGTCATATTATTCTCCTATCTTCTTTTTTTAACTATAATGTTAAATAAAAATACTGATTGAACATTTCTGGTTGAATTTATGCCTATTTTATATAGCATATAGGGCCGTCCTATGAAACGCTGGAGGGAAAATTTTCTGTAGGATCGTAACAGGCCTTGGCCTAATACTTGGAAGGAAGAAGAAGAAGATATAAATGCATATTTATGTCATTTTCCTAATTTCGGTCATATTTTGATATAATTTGTGGTTTAAAGTAATATTATGGTTTTATTTTGAAGAAAATCTTGTAAACTTTAATACAAAAACCTTCCACATAAAAAACAAAGTATTTCAATTTAAATATATGAAATCAAAAATTTTATTTACTTATAATACTTCCAAGAAACACTTATTGACATTTAGGTTTGACCGTACCATACTTTAAGTGTGACTGCTAACAAAGAAAAACAGCAGTCTCCTTTCTCAGCCCATAGGCGGCCTATTCCTTTTCTTGGTGGTTGGCTTTTGAGCAGGACTTTCTTTCCATTTTTTACATCCCTGGATCAGGTCAGAATTCACGGGAATTCCCGCGAATCCTGACCTGATCCAGAGGTTTATCGGTCCACCAACAGAGGGAAGAAGAAGTGTTTCTTCTGATTGACATATCAGTCATCAAGATGGTACTGCTATGGTCTTGAAATCGTGATCTACTTAGAAGATTAGTATGAAGAGAGGTATGAAACATTGGATTTTATCTTAAATTAAACCTCATAGTGAATTATTCCTATAAAAGTTCAATGGTATGTACATTAATCTACAACTAATTATCAAAAAATCTATATTTATCTCCTTAAAAGTCTAAATCTCTTCTTCTTCTTCTTCATCCAACCAAGTCTTAGGCCTGTTATAATCTCACTGATGAATTTTGTATCTAGCATTTCCTTGGACTGCCCATAGATCCTTAAACGGGTGATAACGAAGGAATCTTATACTATTATAAATAATTTTATTAAATCATTCTCAAAAATAAATTGCAATCAATATTATTTTTAATTTCAACAGAATTAAATAATTATGTATTTCTCGGAAAAAAATGTATGTTATACCATGGAGCAGTCATCTTCTAGTTATCAAAATCCCAAATTTGATATTGTAATTTACTCATATCTTACTAATGCACTACTGGTATTTAGGGTGTTCTGAAAAAAATATCCAATATTTGCAGAATGGATAATATGCAAAAAGAAATACAGCAAAAAACTTTTTTTTATAAACATTGGTCCTAAACTTAATATCTTCTGAGTTATGGTCTATTGTTTACCACCATTGTATTTTATCTCTTCACAATACATATTTAATATGACCGCTATCCATTGCATTGCAACCTTCCAGTTTATGTTTGACTGAACCATGGTTCTTTGGAACAACCTTGGTTCTTACTGGATTGCATAACAGACATTGGACATTTAGACTGCTTACAGAACATGACTATTTGGCTAAACATTTATATAAAATAGGAATCTACACGAATCCAAATTGTCCTCTATGCAATAAAGACGAAGAAATGAATGAAGAACACCTACAAACCTGTGAAGTATTACCTGTTGGATCCACAATAGAGAAATATTGGAGAGCAAGAACGCTAATGGCTTCGGTGCCAAGGCCCAGCATTTGAAAACAACAACAACATTGGACATGCATTCTCATTGTATGCATATTGTTTGTAGGGACTGTATACACCATGTCATTTAAATGTCCCCAAACAATCTAATAGCCAATAATCTAAAGGGTTAAGGAGAATGGACAGTCCAGGATACTGGCCAATTTTTTCCATGCCAAAATGCTCAGAGTAGAAGATATGCCACCCTTATAAAATAAGATCATAATTCAGAAAACATTAAGTTTAGAAACCATAATTATAGAAACTTTTTTTTGACAAATACTGCTTCCTTTATAGAGATTGAATATTTTTTAGAACAATTTGTAAAGTTTGTTTCAAAGGGCTCTCTACATTGTTGGAGGAATGATAAAGGGATGAAGTGGAAACAGTTTATTTTTTGTCTCAGAAAAATAATTTCCTTGAAAGATAAGTTGACATATTCTAGTACAGATGATATTAAAATTGTCCACCATTGACCTTTTTATTGGAACAGTTGGTTCTTAATAGGGGGGGGGGGTTAATGGTACTGAAGGATTTGATGGATGCTGTGATTATGATGGATTTCCTCGGTACTTGAGGAATTTGGGTTACTCAGGTATTAGGTAAGGTAGGCTTGAGGTTCTCTTTCTAAGGATGCACAAGGACCTGCGGGCAGAATTAATTTTCACTTGGTCATAGATGACAAAGTTTGTAGATGTAACTTCACTTTAATGGATCTTCAAACATCGATCAAGTTCACAGATAATGACAAACAAAGAGATAATAATTGGTGGTTATCACCTAGTCACTTTTTATACTGGTAGAGGCTTTAACTAACAGCGAATTAATCAACATATAATTGCCTATACTTGTGGATAGTTTCACTCGCTCCTATCAATTAAGTTTAGCAATTCCGACTTTGTACGGATCACTTATATAAATCTCTGGAGATATCAATAAGTCTGTTAATAAAGGACTTCACCAAAAATTTATAAGTTGCTTGATTTACACTGTTGTCTTCTTGCTGCAGTTATAGATTAAAGATGCTAGCAAGCAATTGTATATGTTTCTATAATATAGATGATAAGGTTATAAAATTTGTTATAGTTCCAGATATTTTCATTATCATTGTGAAGTTTTATTTTTAAGGGGGGTAGAATTTAAGTTGGAATATATCTAGTTTGCAATTATCAATAATTGAGAATCAGTACCTGTATTGGCACTACAAGTAATGTTGACTGCCAGTCGTGGTGAATGCAAGCAGGCAAGTAATCTAGGGTTTGTCTCTCTGGTCCTAAGGTAAATTGAGGTCCTCTCCCACCATAGTTTGTGACCATTTGATAAACACCCACATCGAGATATAACACTTATTGCTGCACTTATTTATGTTGGTACAATGATTGTAGGCTATAGGCTTCTTCCGAACTTCACCCACACTAAGAGCAATGACCCGGGCATCCCAGCATCTTAGTTGCAAAAACTCATGATCAGACTGTACAAGTGATAGTTACGGGTTGACCCAAATAAACTTGGTGACATCACATCCAATAATATTGTTAGAAAACATTACGATTGTAAAAGTAAAGGTAAAGTGATCCCACAACAGGCCTCAGGAGGCCCTCGGGGTAGTAGGAGGTTAAGGCTCCCACTTTTTCTAGACAATCGCCACTTTATGTCAGCCCTGCGTGACGACCGCCTTTACCCCAGAACAAGTGTCTGGTACTCATTACCTGGGGTCGACTCAACCTCTAACTGAAATGAGTACCAGACACTTGTTCTGGGGTAAAGGTAGCCGTCATGCAGGGCTGACCAACCCGGCTGACATAAAGTGGCGATTGTCTAGAAAAAGTGGGAGCCTTAACCTCCTACTACCCCGAGGGCCTCCTGAGGCCTGTTGTGGGATCACTTTACCTTTACTTTTACAATCGTAATGTTTTCTAACAATATTATTGGATGTGATGTCACCAAGTTTATTTGGGTCAACCCGTAACTATCACTTGTACAGTCTGATCATGAGTTTTTGCAACTAAGATGCTGGGATGCCCGGGTCATTGCTCTTAGTGTGGGTGAAGTTCGGAAGAAGCCTATAGCCTACAATCATCTTTGTCTACCTCAGCTAGTAGCATTGTTTACTACTAGTTGAGACTTCCCAGGTCATAAATATCGTATTATACTTTTAACGTCCGAGTAGCCAGATTACCTATTGTGCACTCGCTACAGCTGAAAGACTTCATTTAAATCTTCAAATACAAAGAACTTTGCTTCCTCCAACTCTTATTGTACTACGTTTTGCTCACATTGCTTGACAATGGGAAAGGGTCTGGCTACTTGCATCCTTTCAATTACTCGTAACTAATCATTTATTAATTCTCTCCATCAATTCCTCCGGATCGTATAATTCGCAAATGATGTTATCATTGCATTGTACTCGCTTTTCTGATTTGAGTATAAACTCGACCTATGTCGGGTAATTCTTTTGATAATTGTTTATTTTCATTGATTAAGGTTTTTATTCCCGTCATTGTCTTTATTAATTTACTATGTCATACTCATTGTAAAGGAGGCTGAGGGAATGACTGGCTGCATTATAAAGGTTGTAATGAAGATCCAGTGATTGTCTAAAAATATTGAACTCCATGACATGATATGCCTAGAAGGTCATTGTCCTACCAACTAGCTGTTGGCCTTACTTCCACATGTGTTAATCACAGAAGTAGACAATTATCTAGCCACAGAGGTAGACAATTATGTAGCCAGTATAGGGATGACAACATATGGTCATCATGTTAGGTCTTTCAGCCGTTACAGCTGCTTTTCTTAACCTGGAACTATTTATTACAGCTACCCAAATTCCTGAATCATGAATCTTATTAAGGTTGACCCAAATTCCTCATGATGCTGTGGGGGCACTGGTATCATACTGGTAAAAATTTATTCCCCCCATGGGGACTCGTGTCCTATAACTCTTCACCAAGACATCATACCTTAAACCTCTTCGCTATGGAGCGGGACCGGTACATTCAAATATGCCAAGGAAGTGGTCTCTAGAGAAAACCACTAAAATAGAGCAACAAGTAGTAATTTCTTTTACAGTACTGGCAGAAGATCCAAACTTAAGTTACTTGTTTTTCTCCTATAAGAAAAAAAATTAAGATGGTAAGATTGGGAAATCAAAAAGAACACAGTACCCTACAGATCCATTCCAGTGAATCAAATTATGGTGTTTCATTAAGGAAGATCCTGATATCGATGTCAAAATTTATAGGTTTAATAGTTGTGTCAAAGTCACATTTCTTCTCTTATTCTCAACATGTCTAGCTGAAAAATCCGAATCTACAAGATTTTGACTCTACTAAAAAGTTTCTCTTGACCTCCTCTATCATTCCTCGATAGTAGTAGACGGCCTTTTTTAATACCGTTAGTTTCAAAAAACATTACGCAAATCAATTAACAAATTACAATAACATGATAACAATGTTATTTTTACGAAAGTGTTGCGTAATTTTGATACAGTAAATTTATCTTTTGTAGTGATTACTGATAATATAAACTGATGTTGATAATAGCCCAAGCTTTATTTGTGAACACTTAATTTTCCGAAGTTGATCAACAAAAAAAGTGATAATGTAAATATTTATTCAATCCTGGAACAAATGTATTTCCTTGCTGACGAATGAATGATTCATAGTTAAAAAATTCCACGTAATGTTGAATCACCTTGTCCATTCATCCATTTCATTTGTTGGACAAATATATGTACAGGTGTGATGAGATGGTCAAAGTATTAGCAATACAGTAGTGCAATATTAATATCGAGGAGTTTATTGACCTTGAAAAAGTGCCAATTTTTACACTAATGGTAACAAAAACGAGAGTGATAATGTTAAAACATGTTCAAACTTATAACCAAGTTCTTAATTCCTAAGGTAAGTAATCATAAATAGAAAAACAATAAAAAAAGTTAGCCATTTTATTAATTATTGAAGTGTCTTTCATAATTTGTTTTCATACTTCCATTATATCATTTTGAATGAAAACAGTGGTAGGAATACCATAGGGATACTATCATAATAATTGGCGTTTCCTGTTTACACCAATTTCTACAGCTGTATCCGGTACGAGTAATGTGACATTACACATTAGGTTAGTTTGATAAGTTGACAATGTGAAAAAGGGCAAAATTCATATAAAATTATTCTAATTGATGTTTTTTGTAAACTTTGAACATACGAGTAAGTATTAGACAAAGCATGTTTTCGTTGCCTATACATTTTCATTTTTGTATGAGTCGTGTTAATATATGAAATATTACTAGTAATACTGTAATATAACATGTTTATTTTAGTGATTTCTGACTAATATAAACACTTGCTTCATTCTTGTTTATTTATTTCCCTTAATCATTTCCATCTAAAGTCATATGATAGTAATTGAGGTTATGTATGTAATGCAGATGGTATTTTTTGACAAAGACCTAAAATTAGGTACAATATAACTTGGAATACTCCAAAATTTGAGTGTAAATTAGTAAATTCTAGTTTAGTGGTCTTCAATCTGGCATTGCTTTCATGTTAGTCTAATAACACTGGCCACCTCTTTCACAATCCATAACAACAATACTTTAACAGAACCTGTCACACAAAATTCCTGTGTACTGTTATGTTTGTGTATGTTGACATGGTAACTATTATTATGGCATTGACTATTAATCCTATGTGTTTACCTTAGTTTAAATATGTAATTTATACAATTGACATATAGGAATACTGAGTGACAGATTCTGTAAAATCTCTCATAACATTATTTATAGTGGAATTAATGGATCTTTGGATTTCTGACGTCTGCAATTGGAGGCTAGAGGAGGGGTATAATGTTGGTGCTCACACACCAAGTGAAAGTGGGGGAGCACTGGCTTACCAGAATTTGTAATATAAACATAGTAACATCTTGCCATGAATAGTAAAAGAGGCACAATCACTATCAATTATATCAGAGACATTTGCTAAGTGACTGAAACTAATACCGGTATCTATAATAAAAATGAAAACCAAACACAATAACAAAATCTGAACTAAACCATGCAGATATATTGTGGATAACTTGGAAAGTTTCAAAATATTTTGCAGGAGTGTTTAGCTTGTGGGCAAGAGAGTAAGGGGTGATCGATCACACAACAATATTGGTTGTTATCAAGGTTGAATGTGTTGCTATGACAACACAGACATACAATTCTCAAATACTGAACTGTCAGAATTCCAAGCATCCATTATCATTAGCAGTACATGGCTGATCAACCTTAATTTCATGTAGGATTTTATTCTAGGATTTGCTGTTCTTTGCATTATTCCATAATTTTTACACGTATCCTTCTTTGTGTAAATCTACTTCTTTTTTCTCTCTACATCAATTACATCAAACAAAAGGGATAAGCCCACTACAAATGATTGGGGGCGGGGAGTGAGAAGCTGGTGTATTATTGCCTCACTATGATGTTTGTCCAGTGGCTCACTTTGTTTCTCCATAGCTGTTATATATAATTAAACACAAAGATGCTGACTACCGCCACTATAATAATTCTGCATGTTAATCATTGTCAAGCATTGTTGTGTGGCACCCGCTTTCATATAAACAGACAACCATCATAGTGAGGCGATAATAGTATGGTTGAGGCCATTAGTCAGATTTTGGTTGGGTTTTAAGATTGTTTAGCCTCAAATTTAAGAAGCTAACATGAATATTCAGTCTCAAATTTAGATTATGCCGTTCTATAATTTTCTGTACAACATCCTTATGACATTGTTGCACTATATACTTTTACCATTTTTAATAACATTTTGAAATATTTTAAACATTTTTCAATGATTCTTAAACATATTTTGCAACTATTTAATATTTATATATAGTCCATCGCTGTGGTCTCGAGGTAGCATGCTGCCTTGTCATGCAGCAGGCCCTGGTTTGATCCCCGGTCGGGACAGATTTTCTGGGTGAGGTTTTTATCAGGGTTTTTCCTCACCTGTAAGACAAATGTCAGGAAAACTTTAAGGCCCAAACAGTCCCCGAAATCATATGGCCATCGCAATCATCATTATTCATATTCATCTTAGATTAAGCTTAGAATTAGGGACTCTCCTGGCGCACCACTATCGTCATCATCACCCATCATATCATTGGGACAACATAACCCCGCCTTCCAGGTGCCCCAAACTCAGAAGTGGGTTACAAGTATGCCAGGAGAGAACACCAGGAATGTCGAAAGACAACCTGGGGCATTTGCAAAAAAAAAAAAAATATATATATATATGCAAATTGTGGTATTTATCTCTCAAGAATCACAGTGTGCATGCTTAATGTAACTTCCACCAAATGGCAGGGCATACCTATGAAATCGGTGTGACCAACATTCTCAATTAATTCCAAAACATATTTCAAGAAATTCACTTTGTTTTGTTAGGTTCCGATGGGACAAGTTAGTGTACACCAGATTAAATGCATGTAATTTATTTTGTTAGGTTAGGAAGGGGAAGTTGGTATACATCCATTTCTATAAACATGTTTAGGAATTTATTGTGAAGGTTGGCCAAACTGACACCTGGTGGAAGTTACATTAAACATTCATGCATGCACACTGTGTCTGTAGAATTCATTGAGTAAGTGAACGTCAAATACTAAAGTTTTTCTGAATATTCTATCTAATTCCTTAAAACCATAGTCATTATTCATTACTATTTGTTCACTAAAATTAATTATACCAATAGTTTACAGGCAATCTATCAGATTACATTAAAAAATTACAATTAAAATTCTATAAACAGGAAGTTAAGTTGGAATATATCTAATTTGCAATTATCAATAATTGTGAATTATTAGTCTGAATCGGGACGGAGGGAATGCTAAAATGTTCCTATAGTATAGATGATAAGATTATAAAATTTGTTAAAGTTCCAGTTATTTTCATTATCTTGAGTTCCATGTTGTCCAGGGAGTAATAGGAGTTTTGTATTTAATGCAAAATAGCTCATGCCCTAAATCTTTGGATCCCAGCTTCTTTAATATTGTCTAAAAACCATCCAGGACAGGCCCTATTTATACTGTTATTGTAGTAACTGCTATGGTTTACTGCAAAAAGCACAAATAAATATGTTGTAATATTCTGAAATTGTTCCACCATATCAAGGCAGGAAGACATTCTATCTAGTGGGAAGTTACAAACAACGATTCACTGCCTGTTGTTAAGGTTAAATGTACTGCTATGGCAACATAGACTCAAAATCTCAAATACTGAACTGTCAGAAGTTCAAATATCCATTAATTCTATTGTCAGGCAAATCCTGTTAGTTTAGATGAGATAGGATGTTGATAGATGGGTTAAAACCCCTTCTTTCTGTATTTCCTTCTAATGTATTTTTATCAAACTCCATAGCACAACAGGGCTAAACTCTAATTCAACCCAGGAAGTTACTACAGACCTTATGGGCTAAGCCATTGTCCACCTACGTACAGGGGGTAGATGTTGCCAAACTCATAATAACGGTATTTGTTTGTTTAGGGAGGGGCAAGGTTAGCAGTACTTTTTTCCAAATCTATGTACTATATATTGAAGAAGTAAATGCTTTGTCCCACGTTGTGGTGACATTTTTAAGCAATAATTCTCTTCATGCCCGATGTTGTAGTAACATTTTGAAGAAGGATTGGTGTCCCAAAAAGAATTACTGGTTCAGGTTGGATTTAATTTTCGGTAGAGCCGGATTCTCTTCTCAAGGTCGGAAGTTGGTACATTGGATAGGAAAACACTTCAAAATCATAAAAAATGTTCTTTGTAGAAATAATTACAAATTTATTCACTTTGTAGATTCCCAGCAGATTAAGTAAATGTAAGTGGTATTATTCTTCACTATCAATTAAAATAAATTCTTTTCTTTTCTGAATCAATTATTCTTGTATTAAATATTACATTTTATCTTGAGAACTCTTCTTGCTTCTATCTTTGTGGAAAGTTGTATGCAGGACTGGTGTAATTCTTTTATAATTTTAAAGAACATTATTACATCACATGATGGTAATTTTAAATTCTATTGGTTAATAGTCCTTTAAATATAAGGTATAAATTTGATTTGTTAAACAAGAAAGTTAATTGTTTTAACATCCCATCAGAGTTTAGTTTACTTTCATTTAAGAATATGAAGTTAAGCAGGTGTTCTTATTACAGTTATAACAGAAGGCTTTATAATTTTGACAACAATGACTTAAAACAATTTTTAAAAGCATTCTTTACAAAGACTGTTATGTAATACAATTTATTTAATTGTTACTGAGACATTTTTATTCAACAATAACCAATAATGAATTATTTAGATGTTTTTCTTTATTTAAGTTATATTTAAATATTAAAAGAATTTTAAAATACAAAATTATTGACTTAAACTTTCATATTTATTATGATATTAAAATCCTGCTATAATATTTAAAAAACATAGTGTTTCTTTTACGGCATGCAAACTAGTTTTATAGTAAACATGAGAGTCGACACTTTCACACAGGATAGTACAGCTCAGTGACAAGTGGTAACTGTTTTTTTTCTTTAAGAGGGGATGGCTTGGGCGGCTACAACTTACAACTCTGTACCTGCTGTGTTGCATACTTCAGTTTTATTTAAGGATTTCTCTCAAGAAAATACAGCTAAAATGGCAACCCAGTTCCCTATTCCAAACACAGTAACTTCCTGGGTAAATCTGACTGTAGAAGGCCCTTGGCCTATCAGCCAGCTGCTGATGTGTTAATCACAGAGGTAGACAATCATCTAACCAGTGTATCATCAGCAGGAGAATATTCTGACCACCAAAATGCATTTTCTTCCAATATTACCTTACTTTAAATATTTATTATTCTCTTTTAGGGAAATTCATATGAGACAGCAATGAACAAAGAAGATAACATTTGTTGGTTTCATGGAAAAGTATCAAGAGAAGCTGCAGAGAATATTTTAAGAACTGGTATTGTATAAATGAAGGGTTATAGGTGTTATTTTGATCAAATATATAATTTTGAGCAAAAAAATCTGTATACAGTAGGCCTATTGAAGATATTGTAGACTGAATTTTGCAATCCATTCACAAAGAAAGCTGTAAAAAGTAAATTAAAAGTTTTGTTGTGCTTTGGATTCTGCTGAAACTATCACAAGACTCACTCTGACTTACCCTACATTGTACTAACTTCAATTACACATTGTGCATGTTTTCTTTATTAATATGGATTGTCCTCTGATGAACTCTATTTTAGCAAATTCTGTAGACACAAAAGATAACCATTACAAACACACACACACACTTAGTGGCTACAGTTTTTTTCAGAACCAAAATAGATGTGTAGCAATCAAATAAAACAAAATTAAGGCTGAGTTTGTTAACTAGTAAAATCAGACCATAGGAATAGGAGTTCACATGGAACAAAAAAATTAAAAATTGCTTTAGCAGCCACAATTTTATAGTTTTTACAACAAACTCAGTATATTTTTTGTTAAAATACAGAACACTATTATCACTTAATTTTTCCTAGTTTATAGCGGGTGTTACGGCCCGTCTCCTGTCAAGTGGTAGCATAATATATTTTGTAGCCAAGGACACAACAATGAGACGAGCCCAACATTAAAACAAGGTCAGGATTTACCAACTTTGCAAAGGATAGCAAAAACTAAGGAATTAAAGGCAGTCACATAAATAAAGTAAATCTAAAACCAAATATATATTTAACAAATTAAAAATAAGAGAAAAATGAAACATAATAAACTTTAGATGGTAATCATTTACACAGGTTATAAAGAGAGCTGATGCAAAGTCATTTATACTAAGAGTTGTTATTTAATATAATATGAAGTTATATGCTGAGTTTAGTATACATATCTAAATCTAAGACAAATACTGCTCTATGATTAAGTATAAACAAGTACGAAGGCTTACGTTCATCCATGATAGGTGACCTCAGAGTCGAGGACGTTGCTGCAACCAGCCACATGGGGGTCAGAGCCATCTCTCCAACCCCCGACAAGTCTCCTCTCGGGGTTGAAACCCCGAGTTTATATATATTTCTAAGTGGGTCGCTTTTACCTGACGTGGAAGCGTTAAGACTAACTTATCGTGCCGATACGTGATTGGTACACGTCAACCAGATATGCATTTATATTAAATAAACTGTCTAAAAAAACCCTAATACTTATAATAACCAAATATTTATAGGGGAATAATTAATTTTCAATAAAGTCTATAAACTTTGGGTCATAACAGCGGGTTTAATTTGGAATTGTTTTAAGAATGTCCATAAATTTTAAAGCATTACATGGCTAAAGCATTACATTTTTTCTATGCAGTTGCACTACAGAAATGCTCTATGCAGACTGCTGTACAATAGTGATTCCTTCACAGGCCTAGGAGGGCTCTGGGTAGTGGGAGGTTAAGGTTACCATATTTCTAGACAATTGGTAGAACAAGGATCTGGTACTCATTTCTGTTATAGGCTAAGTTGACCCCAGGTCCATGGTATTGCCAGAATGTTTAGGCAAGTTTAAAAATCCTGAACCAACTGGTATTCAGACCTTAGTCTACTTGTAGTGTATTGTCTTAACCAACTCTGCTAAGGAATGCTCCCTCTGTACATTAGAATATCTATTTACTTTAATTTTTAAAATAAATATTCTTCTTACGTTATAGGTATTTTATATATCCAATGCCACATGGGCATTAAGGTGGCACGACCTGTTGGGAAAGGGATTTTAGACTTTGGATCTCAAATATACCTTTTGGACTACATAGGGACATGGAGGGACTCTACATCTACGTCTTAAAATTTGTTTTACAGGTAGCGATACTACCTCAAGATCACAGCAGTGGACTAAAATATTCTACTCAAATTAATTCTGTATATTTATTGGGAAAGACACTTTCCTCCATGTTATATCAGAATGTGTCATATTAGACCATGTTAAACCAATCTTGTACTGTAATCTTCCCTAAAAGTATAAATTTCTTATATTTTAGTGCTTTTATTAACGAGAAATGTTTTATTTTAGAAGGTTATGAAGATGGTTCTTTCCTGGTCAGAGAGAGCAACACAGCAGTTGGAGATTATGTGTTGTCCGTACTGCATCAAGATGAAGTAGTGCATTATCAGATACGTAGACATGGTGAAGATGCATTTTTTTCAATAGGTAAAATTATTATTTTGAACTAATAATAAAAGTGATAAGCTAATGTTG
Organism: Diploptera punctata; assembly: GCA_030220185.1. Lineage (NCBI taxonomy): Eukaryota > Metazoa > Arthropoda > Insecta > Blattodea > Blaberidae > Diploptera > Diploptera punctata. The sequence continues at coordinate 1,466,343 of JASPKZ010006073.1, read as the reverse complement.
AGAATTTCTATTTTTTTTTCTAAAATTGGAAGAAATGGGTAGACTGTCATTGGATACCATACCATATTGTGATACTTCGAAAAGAAATAGTAAACACCCTCACCAAGAAAGGAATCCTTATTAAAATACCAGTAAATCCTGAAACACACTTCAGAGCGAATACAGAGGAAGTCAGGAAAAGTGGGACCATGAAAACGCTACAGAAAACATGGTTTCGCTCTTTTTTTTCCTAGTTCTGGTTCTCTTTCACAGTATTCTACAAGATAAATCATAGTTTTCCTTTTCCTGGGGATTCTATTTAATAGTTATTTTTGGCTGTGTTGCCATCTTCTCTTCAGACATATCTGATCTATTAATATTGAGTGGAGAACATAGTTTTAATAACTCACCTCATACAATTTCAAATTTATTTGATTTAAGACCATGGTTTCAAATTAATTTTTCATTCATCTTCAGTTTATTTTCATGACTCCAACTGTCATGAAAATAAACTGAAGATGAATGAAAAATTCATTCGAAACCAATGGTCTTAAATCAAATAAATTTGAAATTGTATGAGATGAGTTATTAAAAATATGTTCTCCACTCAATATTAATGATATAACCTCATAATGTTTACTTCCCAACATTAATTTTAATACAATATCTGATCTATTTCCATTTTATCTTAAATTAAACCTCATAGTGATTTATTCCTATAAAAGTTCAATCCATTTTATTTGTTTAATTTCCTTGTAGAATAATCATAAAATGCATCAGATACACCTCACCACATATTTTGTATCTTTTCCAGGACTAATTTCAAGGAAATTCTTAATAATAAATTTTGTCTGTGTAATTCTTACCTCATATCGTTGTTTCTGTTAGACATATGTTTCAAGGCATGTGAGGCCCATCTTCAGTAGTTACAGACTGGTTTTTTCCAAGTTGTCGGTCCTGGATCTCAACTTCTGCTCTCTCCTTCTGTGATCCAAACAACTTGCTAATTAGGTTCCTTTCCTCGAGAATTTCGAAATTCATAATAATTCTCTCCTTGTTCTTCTATATGTAGATTTTTTTTTCCATATGGTGAGTTCATTTGTGTTTTCAGACTGTTTTAATAATTTTGTGTTTAAATCTAAGAGAAACAATGATATGAGGTAAGAATTATGCAGACAATACTTATTATTTAGTAAAACCTCATAATGTTACGTCATATTGTATTTCAAAGGAAATTTTTCATTATTTTAAACTGGCATCTGACTATTGATTTGACAGTTGGTAATCATGTAGACCTACTCTTCCTCCCTCTGTTGATAGACCAATGAACCTATTTCCTGGAAATTTAAAAATTCATTATTATGGCATTGTGTTGAACTTTTATAGGAAAAAATCACTATGAGGTTCAATTTAAGATTAAATTAAAATGCTTCATACCTCACCTCACATCCAGTCTGCTAAGTAGACCGTGGTTTCAAAGCTTTGACGGCAAACCATGGTCTACTTAGAAGACTGGATATGAGGTGAGGTATGAAGCATTTTAATTTAATCTTAATGGCATTGTATTTTTTAATGTAGATTTTCTCTCAAACTGTGAGTTCTTTGGATCTTCCTAATTGTTTAATTAATTTTATTTTTACTTCAGTTTTGTGCCTTTCTGACCAAGCTTGAGCAGCTACTGCAAATTTTTCCATTAGGTGTTCCTCCATTTTGGTGTGCAAGTTTTTTTATTCTTCCCATGTAGATTTTTTTATAATTCTCTGGTAAATACCTGATTTTTTTTTTGTCTTCTAGTTTTTCTTATTTTTGTTCATTTTCATTGGTTTATTAAGATTAAAATAATTTTTTTGGCGCCAATTTGATGTTGAATTTGTTGAAAATTTGTTTAAACTTGTCGTGTGTCAAAGGATGACATGTAAATTTCTTTATATTTTCTATTTTCTTCTTCTTCAGTTTGAAGGGCACTTCCTTTGTTTTTTTTTTGAACCTATTATTTTCTTGTAAATCATGTTTTCTTCACAGTCATTCTCTATTGCTTTGTTTATTATCTGTTCTTTTTCTTGGTTGACATTTTTTCCTGCTCATGGGAATGTTAAACTATTGAAGACTATTAAATCCTGAAGCTTTAATATGATTATTATAATTTTTTCTACAAATTCCAAATTCCATTTTTCTTTTCTCTTCAATTCTGATTAAATTTAGAACTAGATCTCAAGCTATTATTGAAAATGATTAGACCACCAGATTCCTGTAATATATCTCAGACATCTGTGTATAAAAGCCTATAATTTCTTCTGAACTTCTTTTGAAAATGGATAGACAAAAATCAATAATGTTATAGTTGGAATTGATCCAGAAGGAACCAGTCCTTGAAATTAATGTTGATGGTCTATAATTTAGAGTTCTTATTAGATATTATTAATTTCATTGAAGCAATGTATATATATATTTTTTCAGATGAACAGACTATTATCCATGGGTTGGAAACATTAATAGAATACTACCAGGAAGCAGCACATGGGTTGGTTGGAAAGTTAACTAAAGTATGTAAGAAAGATCCACCTCCGCATGATTCCCGTAGACATGGACGTACTAACCTTCTGCACAGAGCAACTAAAGAAGGTAAACTGCCTTAAACTCTATTCCTATTATTATATACCAAATTATTGCAATTACATTAATTTATTATTTGATTGAACTATCACTATGAAGTGTAATTTAAAATAAATTCTGTTAACCTCTCCTCATAAATTACTGATGATAAAACAGCCTAGGTTTCAAAACCAGTCAAATTAGAAGATGGGATATAAGGTGAGATGAACAGAATTTATTTTAAATTTAATTCTTTGATACTTTATCACACAAGTTACCTTCTAGTAACATGACTCACATTGGCCTCAATGGATTAAGGGACAAGTTCTCTGGAGGGACTTTGAGTCTTGGGTCTGAGTCTGAACAAAATTTAATCATTTATTTTTAACTTTTATAGGAATTAATCACTATGAGGTTTAATTTATGGTGAAATTAAATGTTCCTTACCTCTCCTCGTATAAATTTACTAAGTTGATCGCGATTTCGAGACTATAACTGTCTCATCATCAGAACTTTGTTGGTGACTAAGTTCTGATGATGAGACAGTTATAGTCTCGAAATCGCGATCAACTTAGTAAATTTATATGAGGAGAGGTAAGAAACATTTAATTTCACCAAAAATTTAATCAGCCTTTTGCCATTCAAATAATATCTTAATTGCTTACTAGATGTTTTTATTATTGATTTAATACTTCTCATTGAAGGATGAATTATATTCAAAGAGAAAAATATATGCTCAGTCTGGGGTTTGAACCCAAGAACCTTTGGCTTTCAATGCCAATGCTCTACCAACTGAGCTATCTGAGCACTCCAATCTAAACACAAATTTTTCTCTTATACATTGTTAATTCCCGAGCACCAAATACGACAAACTGTTGCTCGATCATGCAAACGGCTTCTTTATTAAGAATACTTTTTTATTGGGAATTTAAACATTACTTTATAAAGCCAGTAGGGCTTCTTTCAATGTTTTTATTATTAATTTAATATTTCTCACTGAAGGATAAATTATATTTGAAGAGAAAAATATATAAATTAATGAGTCATTTTTACATCTTACCTCATATTTCATGTTTTATTAAACACGGTAACTATAGTTTTCAAATGATCTTGTCATTCATTTTCAACCACCATTATGACTACCAGATATTCGTTGGAATCTCCCTCTATAACGTTGCCATCTGGTGTTGATTTGATGAACTTTGAGATATCGTTGCCATCTGGTATTGATTTGATGAAATTCGAGATGAGGTCACGTTCATCCGGAATGTCGAAATTCATGGATTTAAATTTGTTCTTCTGAATAAATATTTTCTCCTAAACTGTCAAATCCTAAGGTTTTTCCAAATGTTTTAGAAGTTTAGCTTCTTTTTCAATTTTATGACCTTCCAACAAACTATGTTACCGTGTTTAATAAAACATGAAATATGAGGTAAGATGTAAAAATGACTCATTAATTTATTAATTAAGAACCTCATAATGTGTTTCCCATTTTTAACTTTGAAGAAAAATATATGTTTAGACCGGGGTTTGAGCCCAGGACCTTTAGCTTTCTATACCAACGATCTACCAACTGAGCTACTAAGGCTCCAATCTAAATGCAAATTTTTCTCTTATACATTGTTAATTCCTGAGCACCAAATGCTACAAACTATTGCTTGATCATGCAAATTACTGCTTCTAATTAAGAAGAATTTTTTATTGTGAATTTAAACATTACTTTATGAAACCATAATAATATATTTTTTATTGTTTTAGGAAATTATACTGTTGTATCAGAGTTATTAAAGTGTGGGTATAGAAGTTTAGAAGCTAAAAATCAAGAAGGAGAAACAGCTGTTCATTTAGCAAGTCGTATGGGCAAAGATGATATTCTGAAGAAACTAATAGAAAGTGGTGCCAATATTAACTGCCGTGACACCGCTGGCTACACACCTCTTCATGTGAGTTTTATTTCATTTAACTCTCTGTCTAGCATTAGACCAATGTTACAGTGTTGTGGGAAATTCAAGCTGTTGATACTAAATTCTTCCTCTTCCTCTTTATTCTCATTCTTGTTATTCTTCTCTCTTATTTCTAGGCCTAAAGACTTACATACCACCAAATGGTGGTTTTTGATCTGCATCAAAGTGTCATGATTGGGAGAAGAGAAGAAATCCCTATTTTATGATACTGTTATTTCATCTGCTGGGAGAAAAAAAAAGATTTTTCATGGAATCCAATTACCACGGTGGGTCCTATTCCTGTCCTATCCTTGTATAAATGCATTATTTTTTGCAAGAGCTGCTAATGGCAGTTTCACATATGCACTATTGAACAGTAAAGAAGTCCACATCTTCGCTGCTGATTGTTTAATTATAGAGTTAATCCTTAAATGTATTTTTTTAATTGGAAGTTTTAGCCTTTAAAAAAGGTATGGGCATCATCATCCAAAATAATTATTTTATTCAATTCTGATGAATTTAAAAAAAAATCCTGTTATTCATTTTTTAATTCCATCTTAAGGGCACAAAATGCCATTGTAAATTATGTTGCAAATGTACATCACAATGCATGTAAGGATTGAAAGTACATATGATAAACCGTAGAAGTAGAAATTTTTACATTTTCAAATTGTGAAATGAGCTAAAATGTGTTATCTTGACTTCTGTAATCTTATATCGATGAAATTTGATTGATTTATATTTGCATGTTTTTATTATAAATTTAACATTTCTCACTGAAGGACAAATTATGTTTGAAGACGAAAATATATTTAATATTTGAAGGAAGTAATACTTATGAGGTTTCTTTTAATTATTATGAGTTAGGGTTTTAGATTCACCTCATATATTTTTATATTTCTTGCAGACTAGTTTCTTCACACTTGTATAACATTGTCTCCCCAGTTCGGAGGCATTGACAATATCACACAAGTGTGAAGAAATCTGCAAGAAGTATAAAAATATGAGGTGAGTCTAAAACCCTAATTCATAATAATTAGAAAAATATATGCCTAGACTGGGATTTGAACCCAGGACCCTTAGCTTTAGTGGCAGAGCATTAGCATATAAAGCTAAAGGTCCTGAGTTTGAATCCAAGCCTAGCCATATACCTCTTCAACTATAATTTATTTGTATTCTATACTGATGAATGACATACTCCTGCTTTCTTTGTTTGAGAGTGATTTTAGCATTGATATTCTAATTAGGTACTATCAAGTTTTTGGGGTTTCTATCTCACCATTCCACCTACATAAATTCAAATAAAAAAATGAAAAACAACACACAATTTATTATATTAAAACTAATGTTGGGAAGTAAACATTATAAGATTGTTGTTGTTTTCAAATGCTGGGCCTTGGCAATGAAGCCATTAACATTCTTGCTCTCCAATATTTCTCTATAGTGGATCCAACAGGTTATACTTCACAGATGTTCTTCGTTCATTTCTGTGTCTTTGTTGCATAGAGGACAATTTGGATTCGTGTAGATTCCTATTTTATATAAATGTTCGAATCTGTATATGACGTCCTGCAGATGTCCCCACCCGGAGATCCAAAAAGGGGACTTTTACCTTCGGAAAATTTGTCTGAAGGATTTGCCATTAGTTCAGCATAAATGTAACCTTTTTTAAGCGGGCACCAATTTTTTATTTGTAATGGTGGTTACATCACCCACTCACATAAACCCCCAGTATGACTGGAGAGTCACACATGTCGTTGGTTAATGGGTCCATCGGACCTTGCCGTGAGAATATATATATTTTGGATCCACAGACCATTCTCACAAGCACCATTTGTGGACCACTTCTATGCTGTGGCATGCCAGCATTAATGTTGAAATAGCATTTTCTCTATTTCTGATGGTGTAATTATACCGCCATTACTCGGTCCTCATAGCCTCATTTGTAAAAGCAGGTTGCACCACAAACAGGTTGAGGTTGAGATTTGGATAGGAGAGGTTGGAATGCACTTCACTATCCTTTGCAACCCACATTATAAGGTTGTATCATTAATATTGAGTGGAGAACATATTTTTAATAAATCACCTCATACAATTTCAAACAGTTGGAGTCATGACTGAAGATGAATGAGAAATTCATTCGAAACCAGTGGTCTCAAATAAATTGTATGAGGTGAGTTATTAAAAATATGTTCTCCACTCAATATTAACACAATTTATTGTTGCCGTACATGAATAATTTTAAAAATACAATAGGAAGTAACATTAAGAGGTTTCAATGTTTTTATTATTCATTTCATACATCTCAGTAATGGATAAATCATATTTGAAGAGAAAAAAAATCCTTTCTTCCATTTCTTCTTTCCTTTATTTTCTTTTCTTCTCCAGAAAAGCCTGACCAGAGGCTATAAGATGGCAGCCCCATCACTGGTCTTGCCTTCCTTTGGCCAGCAACCAATCGAAGGGATTATTATTATGCTTTCAAGTCTTATACGAGAATTTCCCGGAAGGATCAAAACGCTGGAGGGAAAATTTTCTATAGGATCGTAACAGGCCTTGGCCTAATACTTGGAAGGAAGAAGAAGAAGAAGAAGAAGAATTATATGCTCAGACTGGGACTTGAACCCAGGACCTTTGGCGTATAATTTTTCTCTTCAAATATGATTTATCCATCATTGAGATGTGTGAAATGAATAATAAAAACATCGAAAGAAGCTCTATTGGCTTTATATAAAATTTCCAAATAAATGTCTTCTTAATAAAGAAGCCACCATTTGCAAAGATAGAAGCAAAGGTTTCATAGCATTTGGTGCGTGGAAATTGACAACGTAATATAAGAGAAAGATTTGCATTTAGATTGGAACTCGCCCAGATAGCTCAGTCGGTAGAGCATTGGTCTAGAAAGCCAAAGGTCCTGGGTTCGAGTCCTAGCCTGAGCATATAATTTTTCTTTAAGGTAGAATTTTTATCACTCACCTCATATTGTTCTTCTTATTTGACTATAAACTAGTTTCGGAACATAGTTTCTGTTCCATCCTCAGTATCGTCACGACCGTTGTTCTGTCGTTGTTTGTGACGATACTGAGGATGGAACAGAAACTATGTTCCGAAAGTAGTTTATAGTCAAATAAGAAGAACAATATGAGGCGAGTGATAAAAATTCTACCTTAATGAATATACCTCATAGTGAGAATTCCTAAAATAAGTAAATATAATTTTTCTCTTCAAATATGATTAAGAGGTTTACTTAATAATTACCTGAGAGAAGTATATATGTTGATTTTTTCCCAAAAATTGTGAGAAATGCCTTAAAATTAAGTGAGAAGTTGAGCTCAAAGTAACTTAAAATCACCATATTTACAATGTAAAATATGTATTAGTCATTGCTCAAACAGTGTAGCCAACTTATCACAAAAACCCGCTAACAAACAAGTGAATGCTAAACTAATTTGGTGTACAACAATTCACCCATTTTCTCACCTTAACTTGCCCAGACTAATACTAACTTGCCCAGTAATGTAGGTGGACTCCTGAGATAGAATCCCCTTATATGTGAATAAACATGTTGGCAATTGGCTCTTGCGGGAATGTGTGTTATCACATTGGCTAACATGATGCTAGCAGTCACTTGTTCTCTGATCAAATATTCACAGGTGGCATAGAATAGCATTAAGTTTTTACTCTTTTACATTTGAGTTCTTCGACTTGGTTTCGTTTCTGATTTTGATCGCACAGCTAAGAATTTGTCCACTTTATATGGACTCTTCACCTATTAGTACAGGATTCCAATTGTTCCTGAAAATCTGCATAATTAGGCAGCGGATTAATTTTTTTATAAAGTTACAATCCTTTTGTTCAATAGTGAGTTTAGAATCATGTTAGAACTTGAAAAAGTAGAGAATTGAGATTTTACAGGGTACATAATAACTGCATACAGCCACATAGCATGCATCTCTCTCTTTGTCTTAAGGAACATGATTGGAATCTACAACTCCACATTTGCACATGTAACCGCTGGAAGTGTATGGCATCAGATAGCAGTCCCTTGCAAAATAAATAAACTATAGTTGGTAATATAACTGGTAGAATAACAGTTTTATACATTTTCAGTTTAATATTTTTTGAACGGAGTTGGGATGACAAGAGTCCCTGTAATGCATAATAGTATGCATTACAGGGACTCTTGTCGTCCCAACTCCTTTCAAAAAAAACATTAAACTGAAAATATATAAAAACTGTTATTCTACCAGTTATATTATATGGATGCGAAACATGGACTCTTACTTTAAGGGAGGAAAGGAGATTACGAGTATTTGAGAATAAAATTCTTAGGAAAATTTTTGGACCAAAGAGAGATGAACAGACAGGTGAATGGAGAAGACCACATAATAGTGAACTACATGGCCATTATAGGAAGCCAGATATAATAAGAACAGTTAAGTCTCATAGATTGTGGTGAGCAGGACATGTGGCACAAATTGGGAATGAAAGACATGCATGGAAGCTTCTTGTAGGAAAACCAGAGGGAAAACGCCCAGTTGGTAGACCAGGAATGAGGTGAGAAAATAACATTAATCAAGATTTGAGGGAAGTAGATTATACAGGGAATGATTGGAAAACAGCACAGGATAGAAATGTATGGAGAGCTTATGTCAACGTGGCCATGAACTTACAGGTTCGATAGTGCCAGTGAGTTAGTTAGTTATAGTTAACAGCAGGTACTTCACTAATAAACAAATATGTTATTATAGCTTGGGTTGATTTTCTTAACGTTGGCCTCAGCTTCTTGTAAAATATGTGTTTTTTTCAGTGCCACCCATTGCACTTTTTGTACTTTGAGTTCTGCACTCATTGTTTTTGTGATCTATTTTCAATTTACACACACTTCAGTAGACCACATTACATAGGGTGATATTTGCTTGTATTGTGTAGAGTGAGTGTATGTTTAATTAATATTGCATAATTGAATTAGACATTTTTTTACACTTCACCTCATAAAAATATATATTTCTATTTGACTAGTTTTAATTGCTTCCATCATCAGCTAAACTATAATGTTTAATTCTCAGATGGGTATGTAAAGAGAGATATCTCCATCCTAATTTTATCCTTTTACATTCCAAGAATCCAAAATTGTAAGTTACAATGAAATGCACTATGAAATATACTAATTACCATTGTCATTATAAGATATTGATATGTTCAGCAATATCAATATTTTGTTTTTAATACATGGAAAAAAAGTCACTCTTTTAAGCTATACTAATTCCGGGCTAAGTTCCAGTTGTACTATAAACAAACTTGCATGAAGTATTACTCTGCCTACTCCATCTATTGAGGAAACCGTGGTGCTACTTTTACCTGCCATGTGACTGAATTGTTTATGGAATTGTCAATGATACAAATATTGTTCTTAGGCAATATCATATTTTATGGGAAATAAGACTGAATAGGCCTACGAGGTAAGATAGTCCCAATACTTAAAAGTTTCCTCCATTTCTTATCTATTTATGTTAAAAATAGTATACGAGCCTATCTAATCAGACATTTACACTTTTTCCTTGATGTTGATACATATCTTTTATTTATAATTTCATTACAAGCAGAATTTATGCTCCATGATGACTCACCTGCAAATTCTGCTGTTTATTTTCACCACATCATCAATGGCTAATGTGGGTTATTTTCATAAACTGTTTAAAAACATTCAAGATAATATATTTCTCTCCACTTCTCAAATGATCTCCTTTCCAACATTTTTACAGAAGCCGCCATTTTGAAACAACTGAATATTCTGCATTGTGCATGTGTAAGAATAAAATAATGCTTATTCTGATGTTTTTATTATTAATTTAACACTTCTCACTGAAGGATAAATTATATTTGAAGAGAAAAATTATACGCTCAGGCTTGGGTTCAAACCCCAATCTGAGCATATCATTTTTTTCTTCAAATATAATGCTTTCTATTAAAATTGTAATTATATACTTTAAGATTCTCCCATATAACATGTATGGACACGTGCTACATAATATATTTATTTATTTAGCAGATTTTACAACCTCTTCCTGCACCCATTTAATTTACTGCCATTCTCCTCCACATCTCTCTGTCATTCCAATCTCCATCGTCCAATCCTTTTTCCCTCATGCTGATCAAAACACCATCAATTCACATTATTTTTTGGCCAGCCTCTTCTTCTTCTACCAAGTGGTACCCATTAGATTATATATATAGATATATATTATTATTATTTTTTTTTTATTTCGGGTGTTAAAGAGCAAACTACATTTTCTTACATGCTCAAAGGTAAAACCATTGGCCACAGTGGACTAGAGGTTATGCTCCTTACCTCTAGATCCGAGGGTCGTGGGTTCAAACCTGACCAGAGTGATGGATTTTTAGGATGGAAAAATCCAAGGAGCAAGTCCTCTGGGAGGGACTTAAGCTGTGGGTCCCAAGTGTGAAGATTTTCAGGCTCATAAAAGATTCTTAAACCTGAATAAAGAGGCTTCTAAGCAAAATTTACCAACATCAACGTCCTAGAAATACCTTAGTTGCCTGTTAGATGTCTCGTTGGGTCGGTGTATAGACCGCATGCCGTCCATGACATCTACGAGCAAATAAGGTAACTAAAATACAATAGGAAGTAACATTAAGAGGTTTAAGAATTAAATTAATGTTTTTATTACCTCATCTCATATCCTTTTTCTTCTATACTGAAGTTTCGGAGCTTATCTCCATCATCAGTAGCCTCTGGTCGACCGATGTTATGTCGTTTCTTGGGTGTTTTCTTCTTACTTCTATCGGTGGACCTATGAACCTCTGGATCAGGTCAAAATTTGCGGGAGTTTCGAAATTCATGAGTTTATCTTTCTTGTTTTTTTGGATGTGGATTTTTTCCCAGACTGTGAGTTCTTTTTGTTTGTCTGTGTGTTTGATTAGGCTAGCTTCTGTATCGATTAAATGCTTTTCAGACCAAGCATGGGCTGCTACAGCTGACTTGTCCACTTCACCCTTTTTTTACGTTTCTAAGGTGCTCTTTCAATGTGGTTTTTAAATTTCTTTTCGTTTTTCCTATATGTAAGGATTGTGACAAAATCTATATAAGAAAAACAAAAAGAAATTTAAAAACCAGATTGAAAGAACACCGTAGAAATGTAAAAAAGGGTAAAGTGGACAAGTCAGATGTAGCAGCCCATGCTTGGTCTAAAAAACATTTAATTGATACAAAAGCTAGTCTAATCAAACACACAGATAAACAAAAAAGAACTCACAGTCTGGGAAAAAATCCACATCCAAAAAAAACATGAAAGATGAACTCATGAATTTCGAAATTCCCACAAATTTTGACCTGATCCAGAGGTTCATCGGTCCACCGATAGAAGTAAGAAGAAAACCGCCAAGAAACGACATAACACCGGTCAACCAGAGGCTACTGATGATGGAGATAAGCTCCGAAACTGCAGTATAGAAGAAAAAGGATATGAGGTGAGGTTTACTTAATAATTAAGATATTTTGTCTATACATTCTTACCTCATGGTTGTTTTTGTTGAACATGTGTTTCAAGGCTTCTAAGCCCCATTGTCAGTGATTGAAGACTGAGGCGAAAATTTTTCTCTTCAAATATAAAATATCTTAATTAAGGTAACTAAAATTATTAACTTGGTCTAGTAACTCCTTACAAAAAAAAAGAGGCTTTGGTTCAATAATGGGCTATGCCATTATAGATAAACAAAGGTAAAACCATTATCCGACCAATAAAAATGCAATCATACATCTGGTTTGTTTACATTTCAATTGAAACTTAGCTCAGAACAGGTATAGATAACTCATTTTTTACAATTTTGGAGATATCTCTTTTATCCACCCACCCAAAAATTGTTTGTGCGGTATAAATATGATATGTGAGGAATGATGATGAAGATAAGGGAAAAGGTGAAGTACAGTGATGACATATAGTCTACTCCTGTCAAAAAACACTAAGGGGACTATCAGACTTTATGCCCCCATCCAAAAGACAAATCATATCAACAGTACCACAAACCTTCTCGGTATATTTACTGCTAATGGGGGTTTGGAATTTAATCTAGGTATCTGGTACATAATCTAGTGATTAGAAATTATACATCACTTCTCCAAGCCCTAAGATTGAAAATTATACAATTCAAATTTCTAACCCCACTGTACATCAAAGCAGGATCTGCTAGTCAGGAGACAGACATACTACCACCTGTGCCAGCATAGTGTAAAGTGAGAGTAAAAAATTTTCCTGAGGTAAAGTTGGCCAGAGCATGCGGCTAATCACTTAACTATTTGCAATTGGCCAAGATTCAGTCCCCCTTAGGTTTTCATGGTCTGTTATTGGTGCTCCATCTGTTAAAGATGGAAAAAATTATAATTTTTAAAATTATTCTTAATGCTTAAATGAGCAAATTCTCATTTTAGTTATTTCTATGTAATAAGTGACATTAAACTCAATAAACAAATAAAAATTTAAGCACAAAATTGATAGGAAACAAAAATTTTATTTTCTTTATACCTAATTATTCCCTCAAAAAGATTTATATGATTGACATAGAAGCTAGTTTACCTGTAATTTTATTTTGTAGCGACAAACTTCAAAATTATCATTTAGAGAATTGAAAAAATTGAAGTAAGTTTTAAATATGTTATATAATTTTTTTTAACTTGTTAAAATAACTTGTCAAGTACTGTCTGAATGTTGGTGCAGATATGACTAGGAAACAGTAGCTTAATTTTATTTTATATTGTAACAAACTCTAAAATTATTATGGTAAATGGTAATAATATATGTAAATATATACACTCATATTGAATGACAAATCATTTTTTTGAAGAGAAAAATGTTTTTTATTTAACTTTCACAGAGAAAAAAACACTATGAGGTTTAATTTAAGAATTAAATTAATATTTTTATTACCTCACCTCATATACTTTATACTTCTAGACTGCAGTTTCGGAGCTATATCTCCATCCTCTTAGCCTCTCATCGACCAGTGTTATGTCATTTTTTGGCGGTTTTCTTCTTCCTTCTATCGATGGACCGATGAACCTATGGATCAAATCAAAATTTGTGGGAGTTTCGAAATTCATGAGTTTTTCTTTCTTGTTTTTTTGGATGTGGATTTTTTTCCCAAACCATGAGTTCTTTCTGTTTATCTGTGTGTTTGATTAGGCTGGCTTTTGTATCAATTAAATGTTTTTCAATTGAAAATGTTTATGAAGAAAACATGGTACACAACAAAACAAATAAGTTTAAAAAGGCAAAAATTAATCAATGAAAGCACACTTAAAATACAAACAGAAAAGAACATAAAATTAAAAAAATTCACTTACCATCCATTTAAACACCATAAGTTCCAGACAATTTTTTAAAAGTTTAACATACGATTGGCTCCGAAGAATGAATACAGCCTAAATAAGATAATTAAAACCAACAAAAATGATAAAATTTAAGAAGACAACAAATCAGGAATATATCAGATCAAATTCAAGGATTGTGACAAAATCTATATAGGAAAAATAAAAATAAATTTAAAAACAAGATTGAAAGAACATCTTAGAAATGTCAAAAAGGGTGAAGTGGACAAGTCAGCTGTAGCAGCCCATGCATGGTCTGAAAAACATATAATTGATACAATAGCTAGCCTAATCAAACACACAGATAAACAGAATGAACTCACGGTTTGGGAAAAAAATCCACATCCAAAAAAAACAAGAAAGAAAAACTCGTGAATTTCAAAACTCCCACAAATTTTCATTTGATCCAGAGGTTCATTGGTCCATCAATAGAAGGAAGAAGAAAACCGCCAAGAAACAACATAACACCGGTCGATGAGAGACTACTGAGGATGGAGATATAGCTCTGAAACTGCAGTCTAGAAGTATAAAGGATATTAGGTGAAGTAATAAAAATATTAATTTAATTCTTAGAAAAAATGTTTGCCTGAACCAGAAATTGAACCCAAGACCTCTGGCCTTATGCATCAGCGTGATTACAGTTATGCTATCCAGGCTTCCTCATTCAAACACAAAGGATAGCATATTGGTCTTGGGTTCAATTCTCAGTTCAGATTTAAAAAAATATTTTCAAAAAATGATTTTTTTATCTACAATTATTGTTTAGAAATTTGAATCAAGTTTTAAGTGTGATTTGTTTTTTTGTATTTCAGTATGCTTGTCAAAGCAACTTGCCGAGTACTGTCAGAATATTGGTGCAAATAGGACTAGCAAACATTCAGGCTCGAAATTCAGATACAGGTAATATTAATTTATTCTAGATTGGAGGAGGTTGTTATTCAAGAAAGAACCCCTTGGTAAATAAATACAAAAATATTACTGTAGATGAATATCCAATAAATGTGTGAATTTATGATAAAGAGAAAAATTTCTGCCTGAACTGGAAAACGAACCCTGAACCTTCAGCTCGATGGGCTAATGATCTATCCAGACATTCATGAGAAGGGTATTAAGAGAGAGGTTAAAGAGAGTTTGTGCTTGGATGAAAAGGAATGTTTGGATAGTTCAGTTGGTAGAGCATCAGAACATCAAACTGAAGGTCTGGGATTCAATTTTTCTGTTGTTATTGCTTATCCCAGATTCTTCTAAACCATTGATTTTCATGTGAATGTAGAATGTGGAATATGGTCCACTCAGCCTGAAGTGAATAGCTACTTAATGTGAGAAGTAACTATTCGCTTAAGGCTTAGTGGACCATATTCCACATCTATACTCATAGGGAAGTATGAGGAACCACATCATGATTTGATTTTTAATTTTTATGATTTCAAGTAATATTAATTGTACAATAGGATTGGTTCCACTTCATGAAGCTGCCAGCAGAGGGCACAAAGAAGTTGTTAGAGTGTTACTGTCATTGAATGCACCTGTCAATCCAAGAACAATTGCAAATGATACTCCTGCTGATTTAGCTAAGAGAAACAATCATCATGAATGTGCCAGAATACTCAGTAAGTCACATAATATATTTTACGTTTTATTTATATATTATAGTAGTTTTACTCCTTTGGCAGCTCCAGAGCAAGCGGTTAGATGCTCACCTCTCACTGCTGGGGTCCCAAAATTGAGTCTCGGTCACTCCATGTGGGTTTCGTGGTGGACGAAATGAGCTTGGACAGATTCTTCTCGGGGGTTTCTCCTGTTTTCCCCTGCCACAATTTCATTTCTCCATACTCATCTCATCCATTTTGTTTCATTTCATTTATCTGCCCCTGTGAAGGTACGTCAGGTGTGGTCGGCCAGAACCCTTGTTATTCACAGATCTCTATATAGGGGCTTCATCTCACCGCATCCCTCGACCCAATATTGATTTGGACATGAGTTGAGGATATATATATTTTACTCCTTTAATATGAGATATATAAGGAACTACTTTATGCCCATGCAAGCATTAGGGCCTATAAAGTTCACTATGGTTACAGACAAGAGAGCAGTATCAACTCTCTCTATGTGTTTCCTTCCTTTCTGGCTTCCTCTTCCACACTCCTTCTCTTTTTTCCTCTGACCTTGGGTTCCAAAACAGGACATGTCTCTCAATAGATCCTGAGTGTAAATATGGCCAATCCATCTCCATAAATCAATTTCTAGGCATGTGATACTGTTGACAGCTATTTGTCCATCATGTGGGGATGTTAAACTCCCATCTTTATACACACTGGCCTGAGATGTTAGCCTTGCATGACATCTGTCTTTACTCACAGGACATATGTCTGGTTCTCATTTCAGTTGAAGGCTGAGTTGATCCCAGGGCCATGGTGCCATTGAAAGGTTTAGCCAGTTTAAAAGTATTGATATATTGGAAATTGAAGAAGATAATTTGTTAAACTATGTAGGAAATAACTATGAGATATATTTTAAATTTAAAATAAATTCCTCATATTCCATCCACTGAATCACCATAAGTCTCAAAAGATTTTTAAAAAATTCAACCGATCCTAGTAACAGTTTATATAGGCCAGAGAAGGAAATTTCTCGGCTTCCAATCAAGACACTTCCAATATGGAAGCTTCTGGTATCGAACCTTCCTGACATGGAAGTTAGAGGCTTAGAGAAACCTCTGGAATGGAAGTCCAGACACATCGATCATCTGTGCAGATCTTTCAACTCGCAAGTTAACAACTCACGAATCTCTTTCCAGTAATATAAGAACGCTACTCTCACCGTAATCTGCAAAATTCAAATGCTGCTATTACAATGCATCACAATACTATTGTTGAGAATGTACTTTTAAATATTACAGGGAACTACAAGCCTCCAGCACCAAAGACACAAAAGAAAGACTGGTACCATGGTACCCTAGACAGGAGTGAAGCAATCAACATGTTGAAAAGAACATGGGTACAAAGATGGGACTTTCCTTGTCCGATACAGTGATCGCAATGGTGGCATGTATGTGTTAACTACAGTTTGTGCTGGTCAACCATATCATTTCAGATCCAAACTCAGGTAACTTTTATTTCGTAATATTCTTTTATTTGTGATAGAGTGAATTCAGGAGTTTTTAAAATAAATTTGTAACATTTTTACAAAGTATATAAAAATTCAACCCTAATGGCTGGTATCACCAAGCTTAGTCAAGCCATTTGTCTATAGTCAAACTCAGTTTGGACTCCAAAGAGCACATTTTCATTTCACCAACATAAGACAGCTCTGATTGCAGTCAAATCATCAGTCAAAATTGACATTGCAATATCAGCCAGTTTATGTTTAACTATCAGTTAAATGACAACCATCATATGTATTAGAAGATAGTAAGTACTTTACATTGTGCTATCTTGCTTTTTTTTTCAAAGATTTGTCAGTAATTTGAAACCATTTGTTTAGAAAATGATGTGCAGTTTTGAAGCAGAATTATTATACATTGAATATTTAGAAAATATAAGGTCAGAAAATTTTGTTGCAATGATTTCTTTTCTTTTGCATGCTTTTAAAATTTTCATAAAACCCCTTCAACTGTTTTGTATTTCTTTTGAACATTTATATTGTTTTTTTTTTACATATTTAAATATTAATACTTTTCAATATTGGATAATATTATTATTGTTTTTTTTATATTGGTATTGAATTTTTGAGTTAGATCACTCTGTGCTTTTCTTTTGCTTTGATATTTTTCCATCATTTCTTTTGTTTTTTATATCACTGTAAATTGCAATTAAATTTAATAAAATGTGCATATCTAACTCATATCATCTTTAATAAAATGAATTTAATAAAATGTGCATATCTAACTCATATCATCTTTAATAAAATGAATTTTTCTTCCACTTTTATTTAACTTTTTAGGGGCTTCTTCTTTATTTTCCAACATGTTTTGCAATTTCAGATTCTGCCATGTCTCTAGCAGTAACCATTAGAAATGTTTCTTTGAGTATAATGTCTGGAACGGTGTCCACTCATTCTTGTAAGGATAACTCAATCTTGAATTGAACTTTAATTAGGAAAAATCACTATGAGGCTTAATTTATGATCTAATTAAAATTCTTTATACCTCACCTCATATCCAATTTTGGATAAAAAATCTTGAAATAAATAATTTTTGGTTCAGGTGCAGTAATAGTATCATGCTTGCCTCTGGTTCTGAGATTGGTAGTTTCATACTTAGTTGGGATTGATGGATTTTTAAGGGTGTAAAAATCCTGACAAGAGAACTGTCAACTATTGCATGCTGAAACCTACTTTGAAATTTCTTTCAGAGAAGTGTTATGCTATACCAAGGCTGTGTCCAAAAAAAATTATCTGCCACTTTTAACTGCAAGGCATAGAAATTGAAGCCAGAATCCAGCAATGGCAACCCACTGTGAAAAGCATGGACACCCTTGCTTGAATAGAGCAGAGTAGATTGAGGCAGGTTGCGGCACGGTTGTGAGAGTTCTCCCTCCACCAAGTAAAGACTTGTGTTACTTCCCTGTAGTTTAAATGAGAGATTGGTGCTGGATTGTAGTGCCTTGCAGTTTCTGTGGAAAAAAAAAATGTTAGGTCTTTGAATGCAATGGTTGAAAGACCCTTGTCGGTGCCAGGAGGGTTGTGGTGTACAATTTTTAATTGATAAATTCTGCACTAGATTTCTTCATTAAATTGCTAACTCCACTGCAGTACATATGTTGAGAAGAAATAATTTGGTACTGTTGTTAGTGATTCATCCATAGGATGGGGACATTAAACCTAGCTGTCCCCTTAGTGCTTTTGACAGGGGTAGGCTATGTGCCAGCACTGGGTTTCATCTTTTCTTTCTCTTCATCATCATCTCTCATACAACGTGCTATACTGTACACAAACATATAAATATAATAGAGAAATAGAAAAATCTGCAATAGCTGCA
Organism: Diploptera punctata; assembly: GCA_030220185.1. NCBI lineage: Eukaryota > Metazoa > Arthropoda > Insecta > Blattodea > Blaberidae > Diploptera > Diploptera punctata. Next base: position 1,447,466 of record JASPKZ010006073.1, on the reverse strand, counting down.
AATGCGTGATCAGAAAAACACAGAATTGAAATTGAGGCCAAAATACTAAAACAGTTAGAAAAATCTAAGGAACTCACAATTTGGGAGAACATTTACATCTGCAAGACTTAAAGAAAACCATGAATACTTACTTATTTTAGGAATTCTCACTATGAGGTATATTCTACCTTAAAACCATGAATTTTGAAATTCCTGGAGAAAGAGAAAAAAATTTGATTTGGAAGTTCATCGTCAGCCAGCAGAAGTAGCAGAAATCAACTTACAGGATGGATAACCGCAAAACAACAGTTGGAATGCATCGAAAATGTCGCGCAAAAGCGACAAAACCTGTTTGCATAAAAATCAAGAAATATGAGTAAAAATAACCAACTCATTAATAATATAAATATACACTCATCCTACATTCTCCTCTGTACAAAATACAAGAATACATGAAGTGGTTTGTCAAAATGGTGCATGAGTTGAAAACAGATCACATTAATGTTATCTATCTGCAGAACTTGAAGCATGAAAAGTTAACTGATCAGCATTAGAATACAAATACCCTCATACAAAATACAAACTTCTCATTCTACACTCCTATCTGAACACAATACAAGTATCATCTATGTAAAGTGGTCTGTTGAAGCGGTGCATAAATTGAAAATAAGCCATGTTAATGGTTAAATTAATATTGAGAAGCTAAAGCTATTACTATGATAGAAATAAGTAAATTAATGAACACAATTAAATTATTGTAATCAATGGTAAAGAGAAAAATGTTTGCCTGAACCGGGAATCGAACCCTGAACCTTTAGCATGTTAATGGTATTTATCTGCCTATCGCAGAACTGAAAACCTGAAAAATGAGTGGGTGGCATTGTAAAAACATAAACATTCAATCGTATGAGCACACTGTATGAATATAATCATCTGACAGATGAATTGCTATCAGTAATACTGCATCGCTTCTCAGTATATATATATATATTCTAGGAAGGTTCTTGGAATTTGGTCCCTGCATTTATGCTTCAACTCTCAATTAGAAATTGCGTAATTGCATACCACCAATCCTTATAGTTCCTTCCTCTTCTTCGGCTTTCTCCCACTCATAAATTTGCCGTCTACAGTTTCCATTTATTTCTATCATTCCAATCTCCTTCTTCCGAATTCCTATCATCTATTATAGTTCTGACGTAGGTTTTCCATTTCCATCTTGGTCTGCCACGTTTATTTCTTCCAGGGGGTGACCATTGGTATATATTTTTTGGCCATCTTCATTTCCATTCTTTGTATATGGCCATACCATTTAAGAGTTTGATTTTCAATCCTCTTAACAACAGATGTAGTTATAGTTTCAAGATTTAAAAAAAATATATATGTATTATTGTATTATAATTTCAAATTGTCTAGAAAAAGTGGGAGCCTTAACCTCCTACTACCCCAAGGGCCTCCTGAGGCCTGTAGTGGGATCACTTTACTTTACTTTACTTTACTGGATAGTAGACCTAAAGCTAAGATGTAGTAATGTCTTTCCGTGAGTTCAAAGAAAAACTTATGCATTTTGAAATTTCTGGGGATTTTGATTTGATTTGGAAGTTCATCGGTCCACCAACAGAGGGAGGAAGAAACAGTTCTCCTGATCACATAACATCAGTCGACAAGAAATTACTGAAGATGAAGCTGCCTAAGCTTTGAAACTGGTTTAATTAGAAGACTGGATATGAGGTGAGGTATAAAGCAGTTTAATTCAAAACTTAAATTAAACCTCTTAGTGATGTTTCCTATAAAAGCTTAAACCTAAACCTGCTAGTCTGGTGGCAGATATCCTACCACCTGAACCAGCATGATAAGTTGTACATTCCATGTTATTTACTAATCTGTTTTTAATATCTTAGGGTGATTATTTCTATATTGATGATGGTCCATATTTGGATTCCCTGGAATATGTGATTGAGCACTACAGTCTGATGTCAGATGGACTGCCTACTACACTACAGACACCAGTTCCTCCAACACCTAAACCTCCAGTACCCGAGATGCCTCCTTCTTTGTTGCTTAATGGGGTAAGTCTTTATATTAGCCTTTAATTTCATTATTATTTTATGTACAGTAGTAACCTTAATCAATTTATTATGTATTTTGTGGCCAAATTTTCTTCAGCTAAAAATTTATGAGTACAGAGAGTAGGATGTAGTAATGTCTTTGTATTTCAAGTTATGGTCATAGTTTAATGATAGATTTACACATTCTTAATTTTGTTTTCTGATAAACACAATTATATATTATGGAAATATATTAGGAAGTAACATTATGAAGTTCTCTTAATAAAGAAATTCGATCTGCATTCAATGTTTTTATTATTAATTTAATACTTCTCACTGATACACAAATTATATTTGAAGAGAAAAATATATGCTCATACCGGGGTTTGAACCCAGGATCTTTGATTTTCTATGCAAATGCTCTACCAACTGAGCTACCTGAGCACTTCAATCTAAGTGCAAATTTTTCTCTTATACATTGTTAATTCCCGAACGCCAAATGCTACGACCATTGCTCAATCACGCAAATGTTGGCTTCTTTTTTAAGAAGACTTTATTACAATGTATAAGGGAAAAATTTGCATTTAGGTTGTAGTGCTCAGGTAGCTCAGTTGGTACAACATTGGCATAGAAAACCAAAGGTCTTGGACTCAAACCCTGGTCTGAGCGAATATTTTTCTCTTCAAATATAATTTGTCCTTCTGTGAGAAGTATTAAATTAATAACAAAAAAATCGAAAGAAGTCCTTCCGGCTTTATAAAGTAATGTTTAAATTCCCAATAAAAGTCTTCTTAAAAAAGAAGATGTCATTTGCATGATTGAGCAACGGTTCGTAGCATTTAGTACTCAGGAATTAACAATGTATAAGAGAAAAATTTGCATTTAGGGTGTTGTACTCAGGTAGCTCAGTTGGTAGAGCATTGGCATAGAAAGCCAAAGGTCCAGGGTTCAAACCCCAATCTGAGCATATATTTTTCTCTTCAAATATAAGTTTAGTCTCTAAACTCTGTACGTTTAGCGCTCTAACCAACTGAGCTACTCAAGAATTCCAACACAAACATACATTTTTCTTATATATGTAGTATTCTTAATTCACACAAGAGGTAGTGGGAATTCGTTCCAACACCATCTAGTGGCCAACATAACAGTTAAGCAATTTTTTTTTAAATAGAATATTTACTAAAAAAAATTGCTTAACTGTTATGTTGGCCACTAGATGGTGTTGGAACGAATTCCCACTACCTCTTGTGTAAATTGAGAATACTACATATATAAGAAAAACGTATGTTTGTGTTGGAATTCTTGAGTAGCTCAGTTGGTTAGAGCGCTAAACGTACAGAGTTTAGAGACTCGGGTTCAAATCCCGACTCAAGCATTCATTTTTCTTTTCATATCATATATATATATTTTTTTTTCTTTTCTTTTCCCCCCCCCCCCACTTATTACAGAGTATTTCCTGAGACCAGATATGGAAACTAAAACTCTAAATTTGGATGTATTTATTTTTATTCCTCTAGTTGTCAGCAACATTACCTCATCGAAAACCAATGAAACGTTCACCAAACAGAAGTCATGGAGTATCTCCTGCTTCGAGTGCAGGAGCATCACCTGTTCACAGTCGTCGAGGCTCTTTGACAGTAAACAGTGGTGCCACTGTATCTGCACCTATTGATAGAAATCATAATGTGGAAACAGTGCCTGTTATAAAAAAGCCAGAGTCAAAACATCAAGGTCAGTATATTTTTTTTTACATTATAGCATTAAAATTATAAAATGGTTGTGATGTTTCAAAATTAAATTGAATTTTGTGTACTAGAGTGCTTATAAATCAGAATCCATCAGAGACAGAGAATATGTACTCTAGAATATAAATATGAATTGGGAAATTTAAATTAATATTGGGAAGTAAACATTATGAGGTTATATCATTAATAGTGAGTGGAGAACATATTTTTAATGACTCACCTCATATAATTTCAAATTTCTTTGATACCGGCAGTTTCAGACAATATCTCATTATTTTTTCAGTCCTGACTTCCACTGATGAAATTCTCTGGTTGTTGATTTCTGTATGGGCATCACCTCTTGTGCTGCCATCTTTGGTTGGGATTACAAACTTTGAAATTAATCCGGTGGATAAAAATTTAATTTCAAAGTTTATAATCCCAACCAAAGATGGCAGCACAAGAGGTGATGTCCATAGAGAAATCAACAACCAGAGAATTTCATCAGTGGAAGTCATGACTGAAGAGGGACAAGATATTGTCTGAAACCGCCGGTATCAAAGAAATTAGACATTATGTTTTTATTATTAATTTAACATTTCTCAATGAAAGATAAATTAAATTTGAAGAGAAAAATTTATATATATATATAACGTATATAAGAGAAAAATTTGCGTCTAGATCGTAACTCGCCCTGGTAGCTCAGTTGGTAGAGCACTTGGCCCGGAAAGCCAAGGGTCCCGGGTTCGAGTCCCGGTCTAGGCGAAAATTTTTCTCTTCAAAATTTAAATTTGAAATTATTTGAGGTGAGTCGTTAAAAATATGTTCTCCACTCACTATTAATGAATTGGGAAGTTTACACTGAATCGGACTTTAGTTGAGGATGAATATGATAGTCTTCAAAACATGTCCAGGTAAGAGAAGCATATTTTATGAGGTGAAGTGTAGAATTTCATTTATATTTTATTGATATATACCATATATATCATTTTCCATGAAGTTTTGATAAATATGCTGTTCTGTCCATCATTTAATATAATATTGATGTTCTTCCATCTCAACGTACAAAATGGTTTTATGTTAAATACAGAATACAGAAACCCCCGGTATCAAAGAAATTTAAAATTATATGAGGTGAGTCATTAAAAATATGGGATGCCTAAAGGAAAATGGAGGAAATCTAATTTCAACACAAACCATTTTTTTAAATTTACAAGTGATTTGGATTAAATGTTTTTACGTCTCACCTCATATAGTTCCATGTTTTCACGCTACTTGTTTCAAAAGCCATTTGCCTTCATACTTGAACTCCATAACTACTCATCTCAAAGTTCATCAAATCAACACCAGATGGCAACATTATTGATGGAGATTCCAACGAAAATCCGGTAGTCATAATGTAGGTTGAAAATGAGAGAGATCTTTCTCTTGAAAACTATTTCTCGTGTTTAAAGAAACATAAAATATGAGGTAAGATGTAAAAAATGACTTATTAATGTACGAATACTTGAACTGTTGAAATTTTGCCATTATCACTATCTTCCAAACTGCCATCTGGTACCAATTTTATGAAGTCGAAGATTAAATTTTGCTCGCCAGGAACATTTTATCCAACTGACTTATAAATTGTAAATTACGTCATAGTGTACTTCCCATTGTAATTTTGATAAGAAGCCACTTTATTACTGATTCCTATATTAGTAACATTAGTACAATGAATGTTTACAATTTTATTTCAGACTTCATTCCTCGAGATTGTTTAACTTTAAGCACAGTCCTTGGAGAAGGAGAATTTGGATCAGTATTTAAAGGAACATACCAAAATCCAGATGGCAATGTGGTGAGTTTCTTACATTAAGTAACTTTTACAGGAATTAATCACTGTGAGGTTTAATTTATGGTAAAATCAAATGTTTCTTACCTCTCCTCATACAAATCTTATAAGTAGATCGCAATTTCGAGACCATAATGGTCTCATCTTCAGTACTATTTTGGTGACTGATGTTATGTCGATCGGAAGAAACTCTTCTTCTTCCCTCTGTTGGTGGACCAATGAACCTCTGGATAAGGTCAGAATTTGCGGGAATTTCGAAGTTCATGAGTTTTCCTTTGTTTTTTTGAATGTGGATCTTTTCCCAAACCGTGAGTTCCTTTTGTTTGACTATTTGTTTAATTAGACTGACTTTTGATTCAATTAAATGTTTTTTGGACCAAGCATGAGCAGCTACTGCTGACTTTTCCACTTCTCCATTTTTGACAAAAAACAAAACGAAATTTGAAAACAAGGGTGAAAGAACATCTTAGAAACATCAAAAATGGAGAAGTGGGAAAGTCAGCAGTAGCTGCTCATGCTTGGTTCAAAAAACATTTAATTGAATCAAAAGCCAGTCTAATTAAACAAATAGACAAATAAAAGGAACTCACAGTTTGGGAAAAGATCCACATTCAGAAAAACAAAGGAAAACTTATGAACTTTGAAATTCCCGCAAATTTTGACCTGATCCAGAGGTTCATCGGTCCACCAACAGAGGGAAGAAGAGTTTCTTCCGATCGACATAACATCAGTTGCCAAAGAAGTACTGAAGATGAGACAGTTATGGTCTCGAAATCGCGATCTACTTAGATGATTTATATGAGGAGAGGTAAGAAACATTTAATTTCACCATTAATTAAACCTCATAGTGATTAATTCCTACAAAAGTTAAAAAAAACTAGCTAATGCCTGGCATGCATTACTGCACCTAAGTAAATTAAATATTAAAAGTTAATTAAATTGTATGGTATACTATATTTGAAGAGAAAAATTCTCGCCCAGATCGAGACTCGAACCCGGGACCTTTGGCTTGCCGGGCCAAATGCTCTACCAACTGAGTTACTGGGGCAAGTTCCAATCTATATGCAAATTTCTCTCTTATATACGTTGTAATTCCCAGCATCAAATGCTATGAAGCCTTTGCTTCTATCTTTGCAAATGGCGGCTTCTTAGTTAAGAAGACATTAATTGGGAATTTAAACACTACTTTATAAAGCCAGTAGGGCTTCTATTGATGTTTTTATTATTAATTTAACATTTCTCACTGAAGGATAATTTATATTTGAAGAGAAAAATTCTCGCTTAGACTGAGACTCGAATCCGGGACCTTTGGCTTGCCTGGCCAAATGCTCTACCAACTGAGTACTGGGGCGAGTTCCAATGTAGACACAAATTTCTCTCTTATATACATTGTAATTCCCAGGTATACGTTGTATGGTATACATTGAATGAACCAAACATGGTGGTTGCTAGTCAGTTTTTTAATATCGGATTTCAGGTAAACCTCCACTTCTAATTATCACATTTTGCTCACTTTTGATAATACCTACCTCGGTTTATTTTAATAGCACATACTGAGTTTCATTGTGAAATATAAAAAATTGTGACCGATAGAGCAATTTTTAAATTTTCACTTCAGGTGAACTCTTACACCTAATGGTTTTAGAGGGTCCAATTGTGAATCTAAACAATCCAGGGACCCCTCAAACACACACAAAAAATTTCATCAAAATCGGTCCAGTTTAGGCAGTTTTTAATTTCGAATTTCAGATAAACCTCCACTTATAATTGTCGGGTTTCGCTCATTTTTGGGTAATATCTATCTCGATGTTTTTATTATTAATTTCATACATCTCAATGATGGATAAATCATATTTAAAGAGAAAAATTATACGCTCAGACCGGGACATCGAAAATAGCCGTACTGGCATTTATAATGTAATGTATAATTCCCAAATATGTCTTCTTAATATAGGAGCCGCCATTTGCAAAGATAAAAGCAAAGGCTTCAAAGCATTTGGTGGGCGGGAATTTCAACGTATATAGAGAAAGATTTGCGTTTAGATCGGTACTTGCTCAGGTAGCTCAAATGGTAGAGCACTTGGACTAGAAAATCAAGGGTCCCGGGTTCAAGTCCCGGTCTGAGCGTATAATTTTTCTCTTTAAATATGAATATCTATCTCGGTTTATTTTAATAGGATATACAGAGTTTCCTTGTGAAACATCGAAAATTATGACTGCTAGAGCGATTTTTAAATTTTCACTTCAGGTGAACTCCTACACCTAATGGTGTTAGAGGGTCCAAATGTGAATCTTAAACCATTGTGGGACCCAATCAGACACACACAAAAAATTTCATCAAAATCGATCCAGTCATTTAGGAGGAGTTCAGTGACAAACACACGTACAGAAGAATTATATATAAATAAAATAAATTAATACAATGTATGATGATTACAGATTGATGTGGCTATCAAAACTTTACATCAAGAACATGTAGCAGCTAATCGTGATGAGTTTCTGCGAGAAGCCAAAGTCATGATTGGTTTAAATCATCACTGTATTGTCAAGTTAATAGGACTATCCAAAGGGCCACCACTTCTCATGGTAAGTAAAGTTAGGATACTTACAAGGTTTAGGAAACTTTAATAACTAACCCAGTTCTTCATTCTTCATCATGTGTATCTAAACATAGCTGATGACTTGAATCCATTACATAGTTACAATTCTTGAAGAGCCAACTGGCAACTTTTTTATGTAAACAGAATGGGTCCCAAGTCTGAAGATTTTCAGGTTCATAAAAGATCCTTAAGCCTGAATAAAAAGGCCTCTAAGCAAAATTTACTGACTTCATCATCCTTGTAATACCTTAGTTGCATCATGCCATAAATTTTCCATAAGATCTTTCCCAGGTGGCAAGCATGGAAGTCTAGGATTCATTACCATATACTGATATGGTCTCATATGGTCCAGAATTCTCTACCATATACTATGGAGGGTTGTTCACGATTCCTGGGGATAAGTTCGAAAGGTAATGATGTCACTACAATTTACACAGAGATGCTGCCCACAACAGCACATGTTCATTCAGTCAAGTGCTACCTGCCACAGTGTTCAGATCTGGTTTACTCGTTAGTATGCCAAGGAATATTGATCCTTTCTGGGAGGGATACGTTACAGCCCTTTCCGACGCTAATTACAGCTATAGTGCTATCATCAAAATTTGCAAGAAGCATGGTTTTCAATATATCCAGGAATGGGATTAACAAAAAAAGGTAAAACTCGTATGGGATTGATTCCTAAGGGGAAAAAACAAGCACACCCTAAGCCTGCTACAAGCCACACCCCTGAGGAGGTCAGGAAGGTTAAAGCCCTTGTGACAGGAAACAATCCAGCCACCTAACGAGCAATAGCAGTGAAGTTGGGCATCTCTCTAGCAACCGTAAACAACATAATAAACAAAAATTTTAACTTAGAAAAGCGACATAAAAACTGGGTTCACAAGCTCCTACCAAGACACATTGCAGAAAGGCACACCAACAGTAGAAAGCTCTATGAACGCCATCTTGAGGGTGATAAATGGAAGTTTATAGTGACTTTAGATGAGGCATATGTATACCTTAATGATACAAATAAGCCACGAGCAATTTTTTACCGTCCAAGAGTAGAAAAAAAAAAATTTGAAAAGTGGTATACCGACTGCAGGGAAAGTTTTTCCCGCAGCTTCATGATAATTGCAGGATTTTGCTAAAATGGCAAGTAGAAAAAAAGCTAAAGTTAACTCTGCCTACTACCAATTTATACCTATGAGATACCTTCCCTCTATGGTAGAGAAGTGAACAACATCTGGATCCATCAGGATAAAGCTTCAAGCCACACCTCTGCTGCTATATGCCGGTTCATGGAGACAATGGAGCAGACAACTGGAATACATGCAGTGCCCTTCAGCGAAATACCTGTCAAGTCCCCCGATGCTGCGCTCATGGATTTTTGTGCATTTGGTCTCCTAAAAGGAGTGCTGGAAGTAGAAAACCATGCTCTATTGAAGGTCTATGGAAAGCCTGCAAGGAGGAATGGTCCAAAATCGACATCGCTGTTCTTCGTAAAGCACTTCTGCAGTAGAAACTCTGTTGCAGAGCGATAGCTAGGGTCCAAGGCCATCCAATCGATCACAACCGCTGGTGGAGACACAGGTTTTCATAAGCAGGTTAGTGATGCAAATTTGTCCCCAGGAATCGTGAACAACCCTCCGTACAATAGGCTTGATAATTGTTTTGTATATTCTTATTTTAATTTTCTTATATATATATTGTGTATTTTTATTAAGAGATCTTAAACATCTGTTACCTGCATCTAGTTTTTCTTTTATTTCAGTTTATGTATTATTATTCCTGGATACCACAGCTTCTAAGTATCTCAAATGCCATACTTCATGTGTCTTTCATTTAATAAATGAGACATAGTACGAAATAAATATACTTAATATTAATAATTTTTTAACAATAATTTATTTAATAAATTATTTTTTGAAGAGAAAATTTTTTGCTTGAACTGGGATTTGGTCTCGAGGCCTCTGGTTTTATGCATCAATGCACTATCCAGTCATGCCTCCCCAAACAAATTTTTCTTTCTCTTATATAATTCTGTTCTCTTGAACCTTCATTCACAACACAATTTGATTGTTTCTAATTTGATAAGACTTTATGATACGATTATTAATAGTACTATTATAGCTGTAAATAAGATCTTCTCAAATAGGAAGCAACCCAATTGCATTAAGAATGAATGTTCATGCTCTGAGGAAATTATTATATCTATGTTTGTTGTGTAGAGGGAGTTAAGAACAAAATGGGCTGAAATGACTTGTCATGTTGAGCAAGTTTAAAAAAATAAAAAAAACTATTTTTCAAACCCATGTTTCACAAAATTACAGTTTTATACCTAACACTTTTTGCACAAGAAAGCATATATAAGAGAAAGAAAACATTTCTACCGATATCTTAAAAGAATTGAAGACTATGCCAATTTTGGAATGTATTAAACAGTACCAACTAAATTGGTAACACCATCTTGAAAGAATGAGTTCAAATCAGATCCCCAAAGCTGTTTATAATTATATACCAAGAGGATGAAGATCATTGGGCTGTCTATGAAATGCTGGAGTGAAAATTTTCTATAGGATCGTAACAGGCCTTGGCCTAATACTTGGAAGGAAGGAGAAGAAGAAAACATTTCTGTTTGGGCAGAGATGTCTGGATAGCACATTGGTTTCTGTGCTGGTATATAAAGCCAAAGTCTTCAAAAAATTATGTGTTGATCAAACTGTGTATATAAATTTACAATTTAACATTATTAATTTATTTGTTTTATAGGTTCAAGAATTGGTCCCTTTAGGTTCAATGTTAGCTTACCTGTTGGAATTTCCAGATAGAATACATCCTAATTATGAATTGAAAGTTTGGGCCTCACAAATAGCTTGTGGTAAGTATTAATATATATTAATATTAATAATAACAATAATATTAATAATACTGCTTTATTTAAGCTGGCAGAGTTAGACCATAAGGCTCCCTCTTCCATTCAACCAGCGAATAATGAAATCATACAAATTGTCTACTTTGATGTAGTGACATAGAAGATTTGAAATCTTGATTTTTGTCATCGCTATAGCTCTCAAACTATACAATATCGGGAAATAGTTCTGCATCAAAACATTATTGCTAAGTTCCCTTTACAACTCTAGAAATAAATAATAAGTATTTTAAATCACTGTGTGTTTGTGTATGTATGTATGAATATAAAGGCACAGTTGCTACTGCAATTGGGTGGTAATTCCAATGGACGATGACACAGGAATAGTGAAATATTGAGGAAACCTTGACTGTTATACCCAGAAAATGTTTAGTCTCATAATATTGACATATTTTCTACAATTACTCAATTTTTCTAGTGGCATTCTAACTGTGGAGACCAGGAGAGACTATGTTTTCTTATGTTGCTTTAAATAGTTATAAAAAATTATTGATTTGCAGGTATGAAGTATCTGGAAGAACAAAGGTTTGTACATCGTGACTTAGCTGCTAGAAATATTCTCCTTGCTTCACGACATCAAGCAAAAATTAGCGATTTTGGTCTTTCAGAGCACTTGGAACTGATCATGAATACTACAGAGCTACACAGGGTGGTCGATGGCCTATTAAATGGTTTGTTTATACCTAACTTATTAATGCTTTAAACATAATAATAATAATAATACTTGTAATCAATCTATCAGGTAATTTATCAAGAGAGTGATTTGGAAATATGCACCCAACCTCATATTTTGTTTTCTTACCTGGACTTTTTCCAGAGATAATTGTCTCCATTTTCAACTACAGAGCATTCAAATAAAGATGCAACCCTAGGACCCGGCAACCAACCAGCAGGCCAAGCAGTCAAAGCACCCCCGTTTTGCAGTAAATGAATTGGCAGGCGGGCATCAACGAAGGTTTCATTCACATTCTTTCTACTCCTATTTAATGTTATTTCTGTAACTGTAAGATACAACAGATGTGTTTGGTGGAATGTCCGAAGTTTTTTTTAATCAATTTATGAATATGTGTTCAATTGTGACTGTGCTGATTTCAATTTAACATGGTGAACACCATTGAACAGAAGGTACTTTTACTTTTGACATTTGCAAAGAAGAAATCTTATAAAAGTTGTCACCGTAAATTTCACTGTCAGTTCCTTAATGCATTTGTCCCAAATGAAGCCACGATTTCAAATCCTCAAATATTAGAGGAACTTAAAAAATATTTGAACTGTGATCTCCAACATTTCAAGGCATGAATTGGATAGCATGTTTGAAAGTCTTCTTTGTTGGTGTGAACGTTGTATTGAAGCTGAAGGAGGTAATTTTGAACATCTTTTGTCTTAAGGTAAGGAATAAACACCACAAAAATCTATTTTATTCCATTACAATCTCTAAGTACTTTCACAGCTCATCATCATCAGCCTCTTATCGTGTCCTCCTTTCGGAAGGTCGATTCCAAATACTCCTCCAACCATCTCTATCTTCCCATGCTTTCCTTCTTTTTAGTTCTTTCCAGTCGTATCCTCTCTCTTGTAAACTTTTCTGCATTTGGTTAATCCATCTTTCTCGTGGTCGTTCTCCTTGTATCTTGAGATTTAACAGTCTTTGTGGTAGTCTTTCCTTTTCCATTCTTTTTAAATGTCCAAACAATTTTAGTCTATTTTTTTCTATGTCTGTTGTTAATTTTTCTACATTTAATATCTCTCTGATTTTGTCATTCCTTATTCATTCTATCCTTGTTTTATGTATTATTTACAGGACTTTCCATAAACCCTAAATGATTAAAAATTCAATTTATAATTATATTTACAGGAGTAAATTTAACTTTTTTTCCTCAACACTTTTTAGGACTTTCAGGTATAGGCGATATTCAGATTATCCAGATGCTTACATAGCATTCCACGTAAGAATTTCATTTCTGTAGCTTGGATTCTGCTCAATTCCTCCTTTGTATATGTCCAAGACTGTTGATGCCTGAAGTCTATTTGTTTTTTTGAAAGCATTTCATCATCCACCACTGACTTGCTAGCCTAACGTGGCTTCACTGGAGCCCCTTTAGCTTGCTTGTTTCGGGTATATTTGTCAGGATGATGCACATCGAGCTGATGTACATCAGGTCAATGTGCAGGTCCAAGAAGAAACCTGAAAAGTGCTTACCACCTCCCACAACATTGGATGTGGGGTCAGACTTTAGGAGGCACTTTCACAGCAATTAAGATTTATTTGGTGAGATTACCATGAAAGATCCATGCGACGAGTGGTTGGGTTGCATCTTAAATGAAGATCCTGTAGTATTTGACTACTATAGTCGGATACTAGTTGAAAGTGGAGATGATTGTCCTCAAAACACATCCAGGTGAGATAACAAAATATGACTCTAATAAGCTTTCACAGTTGTTATCTTGATTCTTTAATTCATCTTCCGGGCTGAATGGCTGTAGTGCAGAGTTGATTCTACTTGACGTTTCATCTACTGCTGTAGCAGAAATTCTCAGGAGAGAAAAATTATACGCTCAGACTGGGACTCGAACCCAGGACCTTTGGCTTTCATTGAGATGTATGAAATGAATAATAAAAAAACATTCTCAGAAGACTTTGTTTGCCCTCTGTGAATTTCTCAACTGATGACTATGGATTGGTTGGATGCTGGAAACATTCTCACTATTCATAGGTGGTAGCCTAGTTACATCATTCTCAACGTGGTCCATGACATCCGACCGATCTATAGCCATCAGCTGAGGAGTTCACAGAGGGCAAACACAGTCTCCTGAGGATGTTTACCACATCAGTAAATGAAACATCTAGTAACATCAGCTCTGGACTATGACCATTCAGCCCGGAAGACTAAAATTCCCCAAATATTTGTGTGTTATAGGTATGCACCAGAATCTTATAATTTTGGTACATTTTCGAATGCAAGTGATGTGTGGAGTTTTGGAGTAACACTCTGGGAAATGTTTTCCTTTGGTCAACAGCCTTACGGTGAATTAAGAGGTGTAGAGGTAAGAAAGTAATGATTAAATTAATATTAATAGCATGTTTCATTTTTTAAAAAAAATAGATAGGCTTAGCTCAGAAGTAGTCTTTGTATATCCCTACAAGGTTTAGATGTAAATGCAGAAAAAATTAAATACAAGGACTCTTCAGTAAACAGTGATCATTATTTTTTTTTTGGCAACATACCTTTATTCATCCACAAAGTAGTTTTATTTGAATGAACTGCATTTGTCCCAGTGTTTCTGCCAGTCTGCAAAGATATGCTGAAAATCCTTTATTGACTGGGCTTTAAAAACTGCCTCCGCATTTTCACTATTGCTTCTGAAGATGGAAAACTCCTCTCACAGGGAATAGAAAAAAGCCACAAGGGGCTAATTGTGAATTAGAGGGAGGGTGAGGAACACACTTCACTTTGATTTTTATAAGATTTTGGCAACAACATTTGCAACATCCACGTTGTTGCACAGAAATGTGGCGTTTTGCACCTGATATGGTCTTGCAGAATTATCAGAACTCTTGTATGTGCAGGTATGATATGCTGATAAACCATTCCATGAATATCATAGAATGAGATGACTATAATTTACCCAGCAGAAGAAACCACTAACACTTTATAGGGGTTGATGAAGGAGATTTCCACATAGAACTTTGCTGTTTTCTCACAGGGTCGAAATGTGTTACAAATGATGTTGCACATGATAGAATATACTATCAAGACAATGGACCTATGTCTAACAGGTGCGTAGCCTGCCATAGCTAGATGCAGACTTACCTTCACTTCATGCACGAAAGCATAGCTTGGGTTCCAGAAAACCAGCTTGATCTGGACTTTCTTCTAAAACATTCATTAGAATTAATGTTCATATATTGGCAATACTATACTATTGTTTATTTTTTATTATTTCACTCACCTCATACTTCATAATTCATAGCAGACCCTGGGTTTCTTCACATAATTTGTGACATTGTCAATGCTGCGTCACGTTCACAACTGACGTCCAACGGCCTTCTATCCTGCAGACTGACCTCCGCGCCATCTGGTGGCCGACCAAAACAAAATTACTTAAACAATTGGAAAAACCGAAGGAACTCACAATTTGGGAAAAAATTTACATATGCAAGAATGAAAATACAACTATGAATTTTGAAATACCCGGTTATAAAGAAAGAGGACTGATTTGGAAATTCTTCGGTCGGCCACCAGATGGCGCGGAGGTCAGTCTGCAGGATAGAAGCCCGTTGGACGTCAGTTGTGAACGTGACGCAGCATTGACAATGTCACAAATTATGTGAAGAAACCCAGGGTCTGCTATGAATTATGAAGTATGAGGTGAGTGAAATAATAAAAAATAAACAATATTAAAGAACCTCATAGTGTTATTTCCTATCTACATAACTTAATACTATACTGTCATGTTCATGTAGGAGGAGTCTAATTCTCGAATAATGAATGGAGAAGTCATCTGTTCGGCCAGTAACAATTATGGCACAAGACAGGTAGTCTGAAAGAAATAAAGTTAACCAACATAACTATTCATATGTTAATGTTGGGAATTTTACATTATGAGGTTTTCAATTAATATAAATCAATATTGAGTCATGAATATTCTTACCTCATATATCTATGTTCTTCAACACAGAACCACGGTCTCAAAAGCCATTGCTCTCCTCATCAGTTGCTGTTACAACTATCGATTCTTCATCATAACTATATTTAAGCAAGATCTGTATTTAAAAGCTGCAAGTCAATAAGAATGCTTATCTTAACATTTCGTATAATGTGGGTGTGACTAAATCGACAGATGGCCACAATCCACCCACGCATAGCAAGTGGATATCAAATTGTGAAATATAATTCTCAACAATAAGAATTTGGTACTGAATTTACCGAACACTTAAATAAACTGATGTTTTTATTATTGATTTAACATTTCTCACTGAAGGATAATTTATATTTGAAGAGAAAAATTTTCGCCTAGACCGAGACCCGAACACGGGACCTTTGGCTTGCCGGGCCAAATGCTCTACCAACTGAGCTACTGAGGTCTAGGCAAAAATGTTTCTCTTCAAATATAAATTATCCTTCAGTGAGAAATGTTAAATCAATAATAAAAACATCAATAGAAGCCCTACTGGCTTTATACAGTAGTGTTAAATTCCCAATAAATGTCTTAACTAAGAAGCTGCCATTTGCAAAGATAGAAGCAAAGGTTTCAAAGCATTTGGCACGAGGGAATTACAACGTATATAAGAGAAAAATTTGCGTCTAGATCGTAACTTGCCTCAGTAGCTCAGTTGGTAGAACATTTGGCCCGGCAAGCCAAAGGTACCGGGTTCGGGTCTCGGTCTAGGTGAAAATTTTTCTCTTCAAATATAACTTAAATAAACTGTTTATGGGTGCTAATGTAATATTGAATTTGCTAAATGTTATTAATCAGTTCAGTGTCTCACATTTTATCAAGTAAGATTAAAGTGTGTATGTATTCTTAATTAAGTTATGTAGGTAAAAAAAAAGTATGTATTCTATTCATAATAGTATGTATTCTATTGATATTTATCTCATAGCATCACCATGAATTTTTTGTAAATTTGTTATATTGCAGGTAATACAGCTTGTAGAAAAGGGCGAACGATTGAGACAAACCGAACATTGTCCAGACAGTGTTTATCAAATAATGGAACGCTGTTGGGCATATCAACCTCGAGATCGACCGACATTTAGCGAACTTCTTGAGATCTTCTCCTCAGATCCTGAGTACACAAATATCAAAGAATTAGTACCTGCAATTAATATCAGTTAGCATTTTCAACATTTGTTCCCACTCTCTTCGCAAGATGAGATATTTATGCATTTTAATTACTGGGACCACAGAGATCTATAATTGTATTTTATGACTGCATATGTAGATTTTTAATGTTCTAGTAATATGTTTGGAAATTTGAGGAGAAACAGTTTTAGAATATAACAGAAATATATTGTGTAGTAAATAAAGAAATATTTTAACAAGCAACAGGGAAATACTGGAAGAAATATCAGATTTAGTGGGTGGCTCCATGGCACAAAAGTTAGACCAGTCATTCCCAAAGTGGTCTTTATCGACTCCCAGGGTCAGCTCTGATCTGCAAAGAGTCCATATCAGTGAGAACAAAAACTAGGGCGGCATTTGATGTTGATGAATTTGTAAAAATTCAATACTAAAAAGACAGGGATCTACTCAAAAAAAAAAAAAGAAGACTCAAGACAAAAAAGTTTTGGTACCTCTTAGTTAGACAGTCCACCGCTGTGGTCTCAAGGTAGCGTTAGACCTGTTAGACAAATGTCAGGAAGCTTAGGGCCCAGCGGTCCCCAAAAATCATCCGGCCATCATTATCATCATCATTCACCAGCGTGGAAAGCAACGGGAAGCTACCATACCTATAATTCCCTAGTAAAGCTGCAAAGCATAGCATGCAAATGCTATGTTTGCAGTGAAAGACCTGCCCTCAGGCAGAACACTACAGAATAGGTTAGACAATGAATTCCACTGTATTTCCCGAGTACACATCTTAATCATTACATGTGTGATTTGTGGTGGACAAATTGGAGCCAGGGCAGGTTTTTCTTAGGACTTCTCCTGTCTTCCTTATCAAAAACTCAATTTCACACTTCACCTTATTCATGCCATCTATTTAATTTCATCTACCCCTGTGATGATACGACGGCCTTAGTCAGCCAACATCTGTGTATATCACAGACCTTCAATAGGTCAATTGCAAGATTTTGTGGGAATGTTTGAGTTTGTGAGCAGAAGGATAGGGATGATTATGCAATGCTTGGCTGTTGATAAGGTTGAATACTGTGACAACACAGGCCTATAGTTGATTACTTGCCCTGAAAAAGAGATCTAACCAACAAAAATTCAAAAGTTAAGTTTTCAGTGGATCAGTAGTCTATCCGGAGAATATCACAGCATGGTGGATGTAAAACTATCCCTACTCTCTTCCAGACCTGTTTTATTTATTTTTAAAAATTGGCTTTCAAGTGAATAGTAAACAAAATGGTGGAAGCAGTTAGTCAAGTCATGAGTAAGAATGCAAAAAAAACAATTATTGCACATGTGCAAATTCATTCTACCACAGTTTCGTGAATTTTATCAGAATCATAGAGAAATTGAGTGAAAATAAGAAAGACACAAAGAATGTAACAAAATAACATTAAATGGAAAATAAATATTGAACACTGATTCAGTTAGAAATTTTTCTAACTGAATTTCTTATTGTAGCATTTTTAGTCAAATATGAGTTAGATCATTATTCCACTCTATAAAGATAGATCATCTTTGCACTCAATTACATATTAAATAATTCTTAATATTCATTACTTTTTTAGGAATTCACACTATGAGGTATAATCATTTAGATGAACTTTTTATCACTCACCTCATATTTTTCTTCTTTTTTTATACTAGTTTCGAAACTTTACACTTCAGTTCCATCTTCAGTAATTTCATGACCATTGTTCTGTCATCTTGAAGAGCTGCCTCTTGCTCCCACTATTGATAAACTGAAAAACCTCAAAATTAGGTAATTTGCCTGGGAATTTCAAAGTTAATTAATTTCTCCTTTTTCTTTTTTTTAAATGTAGATTTTTTTCCAAATAGTGCATTCTTTGGGTGTTTCTGTTTGATTTAATAATTTAGCCTTCCTTTCGATAAGATTTTTTCTGACCATGCATTGACAGCCACTGCAGATTTTTCTACTTCGCCATTCTCAATATTCGTAAAATGTTCTTTCACTCTGATTTTCAAATTTCTGTAAGTTTTTCCTATGTAGACTTCTTCACATTTAATCTGATAAATCCCTGATTTGTTTTCTTCTTCTATTTTCTCATTTTTCTTAGATCTAATTAATCTAATGATGCTATAGTAATTTTTCGGTGCCAATCTTATGTTGAAATTTAGTTAGTAGCATATTATTTTGCATTCAAATTAACTGTATGTGTTTCTAATAGGATGAGGGATTAAAATATTTATGGTACAATAAAGGTAATAGCCTCAAAATTAATATTTATGCTTTTTTTTTTTCTTCAACAATTTGTAGTTTGAGTTAGATCTGTTTTCGGGGTAACAATTCAACTCTCAAAAACTGAACTATCAGAAGTCCAAAGATCCATTAATTCCACTGTAGTGAATCTCCTTAGAGGGCCCTTTGTACATGAACACATTACTGGACACTCGTTTCTACCTGCTATGGTTTTGACATTCGAGAGTTGGTCTTTCAAATGGTACGAGGGTCATACTGAAAGTCATGAGTAACATTTTTTTAAACAATCATAATATTTATTTTAGACAAACCAAGTACACCATGTTAATCTACAGACCTTTGTGCTACTTTTCAACATAGTCTCCATTTCTTTGCACGCATTTTGTCCAGCGTTCTACAAGCTTGAAAATTCCCTTATGATAGAAGTCTGTTCCAGCTGCTCTAAGACACTGACGCACTGCTTTCCGAATATCCTCCAGCGTCTCGTAGCGTTGGCCTCTCATCTGCTCCTTCACAGAACCGAAAAGATGGTAGTCGGAGGGTGCCAAATCGGGACTATAGGGAGGATGTGGAAGAGTTTCCCACCCAAATGTCCTGATCTTCTCAACAATGGCACGAGCAGTGTGAGGACGCGTGTTATCGTGTTGCAGAATGATCTTCCTTCCAGGGCATTTGTCGTGCAATGCACGACGGAGCTTCACAAGTGTCTGGATATAGCGGACAGCATTTATGGTTTGTCCAGGTTCAAGAAATTCAACCAGAATGCAACCTTGCGCATCCCAGAAGACGCTGCCCATAACTTTCCCAACAGATTGCACTGTCTTCGCTTTTTTCTTTGATGGCGAATTCAAGTGGTGCCATTCCATACTCTGGCGTTTTGTTTCAGGCTCGTAGCAATGAAACCAGCTTTCGTCACCTGTCACAATACTCGTCAAAAAATCATCACCTTCATTTCGAAATCTCTGAAGAAGGTTATGGGTGATGGTTCTTCTCTGAAGTTTGTGGTCTTCACTCAATAAACGTGGAACCCAACGGGCACTAACTTTTCGGTAACCTAAGCTGTGAATCATTTCTTGCACTGCACTGTGTCCTACTGCAAGTTTTGTAGCGATTTCATTCACTGTGATACGCCTGTCGTCTCTAATGAGCGCATCAACTCTTTCCTTGTTGCAATCCGTGGAGGCAGAGCATGGGCGACCGCTACGAGGCTCATCTTTGATACTCGTGTTCCCATCTTTAAAATGTTTCACCCATCTCCTAACACTGCTGGCACCCATGCAGGCATCTCCGTAAGCACATTGAAGTCTTTGAAGATATCAACAGCAGATTGTTCCTCTTTAACAAGGAATTCAATGACAGTGCTCTGTCGAAACAAAACATTGATGTCTGCCATTTTGGAAACACTGCGTGTGGTCACATGATAGAAGCTATGATGCCACAAAACGGCAATGTTGTGGTATAAAGTCTGTAGATTACGATCCTGCAGTTGTTTTTGTTACATTGTTGAAATTTGAATTTTAACAATGGGTTGCTCACGACTTTCAGTATGACCCTCGTATATTAGTTTATTGCATTCCTGTCGCCATACTGTCGTGTCTCAAAAACTTATCTAGTGACCCTCGCATATTGAGCTTCTACTTGTCCATTATAATAATAACTGTAAAGCGCACTAACATTCTTTAGTTTTTGCTATAGTCATAAAGTAATTTGTTATTTTGATGATCTTGATGAAGATTTTCGGGCTGTAGGCCGTGGTCGTTAGGCTTGTAGTTCCCCGACGTTTTGCCAGAGACTGCATCTGGCATCCACAAAGGTTGTCTTGAGGATGCCAGACGCAGTCTCTGGCGAAACGTCGTGGAATTACAAGCCTCACGACCATGGCCTACAGCCCGAAAATCTTCATCAAGATCATCATAGCAACTCCAGCTGTGAAAGTCTACGTGAATACAATAATTTGTTATTGTTTCTGCATTTGTTGATATGGTATTTTTCACAGTGTTCTCCTTGTGAGCATATGCACTGGTTGTTTGCATCGTGGTAGGACGTGTTTCTGCATATTTTGTGATGGTAGCCATGTATCGCTAGCTTGATATCACCACATGTCTCAGTTTCTGATTGGCATTTGTCCAGCTCCAGTCTATCATGGCATCGGTGCCGTAGAAGTCAATTGGAATTTCTTCCCTCTTCTTTCGTCTCTCTATAATGTGCTTTTTTGCATTATCTGTGGATGGTAATGTTAGTGCTGTCCTCAGATCTTCTATGAGAAAAGTCTCTCTTGCTAGTTCGTAAGTCAGGCACGAATGTATTTTGAGATACCCATTATGGTCTTTAGAAATTTCGCTTTGATTCCTTCTATGATGTAAAGATCTTGTTTTGATAGTTTTTCCCAGATAAGATGGAATCCGTATGTTATTACTGGTAAGATTTTGGCTCTAGACACATTGCTGTTTTTAATGGCTATTTAACTCATACCCCAAATGGGAGTCAATGACCAATCACATTTCAATGATTTTTTATTTACAACCAATCACAGTCGTGTTTCGCCTAGAATTTACCAACTAAAGTTAATATAATAAAGAAAGCACCTCCTTTTTAACATTCTGAATAGGTCATAGCATTATTTTGCAGTGACTGACTCTTTATGAAATACGGCTACCAGATTGTGTATATAGTGCATGAATGTCAACACGTAGCGCATGTGGGAATTAATATAAAAACATTTGTAGCAATTGATCATACCACCAAAAGAGAAACCACTGTTTGCACTTTCTTAAATGTAATTTTTCCCAGGTAATAACATTACAGAAAAATATAATTGTCATAGGACATCAGAAATGAATTAATTTACAGTTTGATGTGTTTCATTTTTTTCTCCACTAGAGTGCATTCTTACAATATTGTGTTTCTTTGGCAATAAATTATATGATCTGGTTGCAGTGATGAACAAAAGAAGCAGATGAAGTGTACCAGTCATTTCTTATTTGTTTTCAAACATCGCCGTTTACATTAAATATATAAATATTTTAAAATAATTATATTTAAATAATGATTTGTGAGTAAACAACTTAATTTTATTTGTTACATAGTCCCAACAAATGCCACTCTTGATTTCCAAATTCTCTAGATAAATTGGAAATCACTCGTGGCATTACTTACAATAATTTCTGTATGTTCTGTATGTCATATATTGCTTTTATGGAGGCCACTATTCTCTCTTTTATGTGGAGTCTGAAAGTTAGTGTTGTTTGCAGAGTAACACTGAGGTATTTGAAAGAGTTTACAATTTCGACTCTACCTTCCTCATATTGTAGGTTGCCATCTGCTGCTATTCGTCCACCTTTCTTGAAGACCATTTTTAAAGTTTTGGTTTTGTTTATTTTGAGTCCATTTTCTTCTGCCCAGTTTGTTAATACATTGAAAGCGTTTTGAATGTCCTTTTTATTCAGGGATCCTAAGACCGTGTCATCTGTGTATATATAGATTATGGTTGCTATTGACTGTTGTCTTATTGCTGATATGACATCTGCCGTTGCGATGTTGAATACTTGTCCATTATGGTCTTGCATAAATCTTGGTGGGCTAGCGTTTAGCATTATTGCCACCAACTGCAAAAACTTCAGGCCTGAGATAAGTTTCTGAGCAAAACTGATCAGCTCTTTCAGACCCAGATGTGTATTGTAACTAATGACTTGAGTTGCCAAAGAGCATCAGTAAATAAATTACTAAAATTGTTCCTTGTGTCATCATCGACTTTGGTGATATAGGGGTTAAGTACCTTACCTCTGGTCCTGAGGACCATTGATTCAAATCCAGCTGGGGGTCTATACATTTTTAGGATGGAAAAATCCAAAGGACAAAACCTCCAGGAAGAACATTAGATTGTGGGTCCTGAGTCTGAAGATTTTCAGGCTTGTAAAAGAACCTCAAGCCTAAATTAGTGCTTGAACAAAATTGAATTGTTCTTTCACATCCAAGTAATACCTTAGTTGCTTGCTAGATGTCTCTTTGAGGGAATGTGCTAACCACATGTCACTCACTGACATTTGGAAATAAACATAATTAAATTATATTGTTTAAGTAACTCCCAATAGGAAACACCTTGTCCCTTTGAAGGGATATACGGGTATAGACTAGATTTGTGCCATCACTTATTAGATCTTCTTAAAAACTGTCTTCCTTTGAACTGGTAATGTAGAATTTCATATGGATCTTTTTAATATTTGTATGTAAAATTTTTAGATCATGTTTTCTCCTTAAATTTCTATATATGTGTATACAAAAATATAATCATATTTTTATAGTTGATAATATTATATTTTTATATTGTAAAACTTGTGATATGTACATTTCTTCATTTGAGGTCAGTAAGTCTTACTTGCTACAATCCAATTAATGTACCTTTGGTCCCTAAGGAGTTGACATATTTCCACCATTACTTGCTTTGTTTGTTATATACAAGAGATGTTCAATACATCAATTTCCTTATGGTGATATAGTGTAACATATAGACTTACAGTCCAGAATTGTCTATCATGCTGGTTCACGTGGTAGCATGCCTGCTTCCTGACTAGCAACCCGACAGGGTTGAACATTTCAATTGTTAAATTTAATTTAGTGAATGTAATTGTAAAATTTTCAATTTGGAGGCCAGGAGGGATGGTGGTATACAATTTTATACTGGATTGTGCATCTGATTTCTGCATTAAATTGCAAATCCCTCTGCAGTACATTTGTTGAGAAGACTTCAGGTACTGTTGATAGCGATTCATCCGTCGGATGGGGATGTTAAGCATGGTGGTCCCCTTGGTGCTTTTCATATTTTATTGAAAAAAGTTCACAAAACCAATAACTTATTTGATAGAAAATGATAGAAAGTACCATGAATTTTAATGGAGGAAAAATTTAATGAGAACAGTAGCCAATTTCAGCAATTTATATTGTAAGAATAATGTATATTTAACTGTGATAATAGATCAAAATATGCAATGATGGGTTTTATACATTGATTTATATCGCTTCTCTCATACTCTCCCATTTTTCTAAATAATGTATATCAATTAGTTGTTAAAGCTGTATATTTTAAATATTTAAAATAAATTCATCATCATATTTGGTGCTACATCCCATTGCAGGCTTTTAACCGCCCCAACTATGCACCTCCATCCATTTCTATCTTATGCCTTCCTTCTCCATCCCATAACTGTCCATTCCCTATCCCTTCTCTATAAAATACTTCACACATCATCGCCTAATTATTTATCATGCTACTTCATCAGACTATCCGACACACATAATCTTGACACTCAATCCCATCAGCACATTGTCCTTTATATCCCTCCTCATCACACTGTATATTATTCATTATCTTTTACGGTCTCACTTACCAAAACTTGGAATTCCCTTCCGCCCTATGTCAGAGACTGTCAAACTATAACATCCTTCAAAAACAAACTAAAGAATTATTTAATAACAAACTAACTTATACACCTCACTGATAGTATTCTTTTAACAATTAACAAAATTAAATTATTTATGAAAATAATATTAAGATTAACAAATATTTTCATTTGTTTTGTTTTAAATATTGTATAATCGTAAAATTAGTTTTCTGTATCTCATTATTTTTCTTTTTTTTTATATATATTAGACAGGGACAATTTAATATGTCTTGCTTGTATAAATTTTATTATTAGTTTTAGTCTTAATTTTAACTAACATTAACTGGTTGCATTATAGATCGTATTATAATAGATATTATCTTTTTGATCAAATTTTTATTTAGTATTTAATATTAGAGCTAATTGAGATTGTTATATTCTGATGTAACATACGCATGTTTGTCCTGGTGAGTGGAAGAGAAGGCCACATGGCTTTAACTCCACCAGGCTAAATAAATCTAATCTAATCTAACATTCAGATCCTGTCCATGCCGTCTAGCCATCTGGTAAGAGGTCTTCCAACTTTTCTTTTCGCCTCTACGGTATTTTAAAGAATGTGTTTCTATGGGCAATGTCTGTTTCTTCCAGTCGATGTAAATGGCCCAGCCATCTCAACCTTGAAGATTTTTATTATTCTGGCTATGTCAGCATCACCATATAAGTCATGATTGTATTTACTGTGCTATTTGCCATTTTCATTTATAGGTCCATAGATTTTCCTTAGAATCTTTCTTTCACAGACTTCTAATTTATTTTCACCATTTTTAATTAATGGCCAAATTTCACTTCCATACAGGATAACAGGCCTCAGGAGAGTTTTGTATATTTTGGATTTACTTTGAAGACTACTTTAAAATAAATTGGTAATGCTTACAGCTGAATGGTATTAATAAGCTGTTAGTTTATGCTGATGATGTAGAACTACTGGCCGATAGCGAGGAGGTACTAAAGGCCAACACGCACACACTATTGAGTAACACTAAGAAATTGGGACTGGAAGTAAATATCAGTAAAACTAAATATATGGTCACAAGTAGAAATTCAGTATATAATGGAAATGGACAGCTAATGACAAATGAGGGAAATTTTGAGGAAGTGGCTGAATTCAAATACCTAGGAACAATAATCACAAATAGGAATGAGATGCACAAAGAAATTAAACATAGGCTCAATTCTGGAAATGCATGCTATTATGCATTGCAGAGACTTTTGATGTCCCAACTCCTTTCAAGAAACGTTAAGCTGAAAATATATAAAACTATTATTCTACCAGTTATATTATATGGGTGCGAAACATGGACTCTTACTTTAAGGGAGGAAAGGAGATTACGAGTATTTGAGAATAAAGTTCTTAGGAAGATTTTTGGACCAAAGAGAGATGAACAGACAGGTGAATGGAGAAGACTACATAACAATGAACTACATGGTCTTTATAAGAAGCCAGATATAATAAGAACAGTCAAGTCTCGTAGACTGCGATGGGCAGGACATGTTGCATGTATGGGGAATGAAAGACGTGCATGGAAGCTTCTTGTAGGAAAGCCAGAGGGAAAACGCCCAATTGGTAGACCAAGAATGAGGTGGGAGAACAACATTAACTATGATTTGAGAGAAGTAGATTATACAGGGAATGATTGGAAAGCATTAGCTCAGGATAGGGATATATGGAGAGCTTATGTCCGTGCGGCCATGAACCTACGGGTTCGATAGTGCCAGTGAGTAAGTAAGTAAGTAAGTAAAATTAAATACTGTTTTTGCATTAGAAATAGTTATTAGTAGAGCGAGGATTTTTATGAAATTTCATGTTTTAAAAATAATGAGATAAAGTATCTTTATATTTTATGATATGTAGAATCAAATAAGACCTTCATATTTTTTTCATATTTCATAATGTTTTGGTGAAATGTTCATATTTTAGTAAAAATTTAGGGTGGTACAACATACAAATCCATGATGGCAGTCGTCCTCAACAAATTAAAATTGTTTAAAATAAAAAGCTAGGCCTTTCGGAACTAGTTCCATTTTCAAAGCTATTCTATTGGGTACTGATTGTGTTTAATGAGCACGTTGTATAATGGATTGATCTGGTATGCTATGTTTTCTGTTCAACAGGTTATATTTCTTGTTTCCTTCAATATTTATATTTCCTCTAAGATACTTACCTTTCGATTATCATTTTCTCTATGCATTATTGAAAGGATGTTTTTTATTGTGCTTAATTGATGACCTGTGTTTGTAACATGCTTAGCAAAACTTGATTTTCCTCCACTGTTTTTAAAATCTTTGAAATGCTCATTGTATCATTTTTGTAATTTTTTTATTGTTTTGACTAGTTTTATTGTTTCATTTCCTGTATATGTGAGGATTATCCATTTTGATTTGTTTTCATTTGTTTCTTTGTTAAATTTAGTTATATTAGTTAATTCTTTTTTTTTTATACTGTGTATATGTGAGGATTATCCATTTTGATTTGATTTCATTTGTTTCTTTGTTAAGTTTAGTTATATTCGTTAATTCCTGTTATTTTTCTTATTGATTTGTTAATTGTTTGTTGATTGTATCCATTTTTAAATGCCAGTGTTTTTATATATTTCAATTCTTTATTGTAATTGGTTTTACTTAAAGGTAACTTGAGCATTGTATTAATGAGGCTGATGAAGGTGTTAATATTCTATTGAAAGGGATATACTATTGTCTAAATTGTTGCTAATTAGATTTTTGGTGCTTGTAAATGTAGGTAATTGATAGAGTTATTGTTTTCTAGTTCTACTGTGAAATTTATGTTTTTGTGCATGTTATTTAATTCTGTTAATATGTGTTTTTCTATTTGATTATCATTTTCGTATGTTATTATTGTATGGCTGGCTTAACTTGGCAGAGAGAGAGATGGAGATACAAGGGTAGATCGTTGACCGCTTTAGTCCAGTAACAAAAGAAAGAACCCACCATGTTGTCAATTTTCATCTTCCCCCTTACCCCTAACATCTGGTGAAGAAATACCGACAACACTGGTGTGAGTGAGAGAGGTGAGTACAGTTGTCTCATTCTACAAATTTCTCGTAAAGTTAAACCAGAAAGACTATAGTAGGTCGTTGACATATCTTGTGATTAATTTGATGTTTAACAATTATTCTATGATTTTTTTCGAACACAATAGACAACACCCTTTCAATAATACATAGAGAAAATGATAAGCGGAAGTTAAGTATCTTAGAGGAAATACAAATATTGAAGGAAACAAGAAATGATAACCTGTTGAACTAAAACACACCGTACCAGATCAACTTATTACACAACATGCTCTTTAAATACAATCAGTACATAGCAGAACAACTTTGAAAATGGAATTAGTTCCGAAAGGCCTAGCTGATTATTTTAGGATGACTGCCATCAACAGATAAAATTTTTTGTTTTAAATATTTTACAATAACCTCAACGGTGGTTAAAAATGTTTAAAAGTATTGATAAAAATCCGGTCACTACTCATGACTAGAGTCTAGATGTTTAGGCACTAAAAAATTCAAAATAGGCTCTTACAAAAAATGGACAAAAACATAACTTTTTACAGTCTTACGTTAAGAATATAAACATGTGCTATCAATAGCATGCGAAGATATTAGAGATGCTATTGGAATTTGCTTTGCCTTTTTACAAAGAGCAGAACCATCACTTGAGAATATTTCTGTACCAAATTCTTTCACGAAATTGGTCAGTTTGTCTTTTACTGTTGTCCACTCTTTAGGTATCTTAAAAAAAACTGTTCTAAAGGTAAATAAAACCACATACACTTGCCGCACCACTTTGTCTTTGAAGCACCTCTCTGTGAATGAGGACTGCAGACTGAATTCAGTGTTACCAAGATCAAAAATAATATTGCCAGTTACCTAAAGGTTTCAGCTCCAGGTGTGAGACAGAGAAAGAAAGCTTGAGCCATCTACCCTCTTTGTCATTCAGCAATGTTTGTAATGAAAAAAAGCAAAGAACCTATCCCTTCTATGACCTTCCTAGCTGTGTGAAAGTGACATTTCAGAGGTCTATGACCAAAACAAACATTGAATCTGCTTTCCAGAAAACTGGAATTTTCTTATATGACAGGGATGTGTTCACAGAAGATGACTACCTGCCAAGTTGTGTCACAGATAGACCCAATGGGGAATTCTTGGAATCTGAAAAAAATATTGTAATTGTGAACCACAGGATCATGGTAATGACGGAGCTACTCCAGAATCTCCATCAGAAGTTGTGCCTCAGACAAATGATCCTAATGTAGCATTCCAACAGTTCAGCAAAAAGTTGTGAGTCCTTATGAATTTCGTGGGTTACCTAAAGCACAGCCTCGGAAAACAAATTTGGCTAGGAGAACAAAAGGCTGGAGAAAGAACAGCTCGCAGAACTAGCTCTGAAAAGAAAAATAAAGTCTTCAGCCCAGGGTAAGCAAAACAGAAGAAAACTATTTGATGGTAATGCATCTCATCCAGCCAACAAGGCAGAAGAAAATGACTGGTCCTGCATTTCCTCATCTTCAGATGATGACAATTTCATCAGATTTGCAACTCTTCTGAGGCAATCATCAGTTGGTGATTTCATTTTAATTGAATTTGAAGGGAAAACAAAACCAATTTATTATGTAGCTGCAGTCAGTAAGAAGAAATATCATTTTGGTGATGTAGAAGTTTCCTTTATGGGGCACATGAAGAATTCCAACAAATTTGCTTTTCCGGACATTCCAGACATGTCATCTGTCAATGTAAAAGATGTAAAAATGATTTTACCAAAGCCGAAACACTTTGGTTATACAAAAAGACAGAATCATTTTTTGAATTTTGAAGTTAAATTTGATAATTTAAATGTAAAATGGTTTTGTCTCACTGTGAACCACCATGGGCCACACTGAGACATAATTCAGTTGTTTATAAACTTGTGTTTTTTTTTTAATTTGAATCTACGTAAAATATTAATATGTGTGGCTGTAGTAAAGAAAGACATGTGACTTCCTGCAAAAAATTGGCACTGTAAGTATGAAAGAAAAAAATTAAAGGTTTATTTAACTTTCACAGGGAAAGAACACTATGAGGTTTAATTTAATAATTAAATTAATGTTTTTATTACCTCACCTCATATCCTTTTTCTTCTATACTGCAGTTTCGGAGCTTATCTCCATCGGCCTCTGGTCGACCGGTGTTATGTCGTTTCTTGGCGGTTTCCTTCTTACTTCTTAGAAGTAAGAAGGAAACCGCCAAGAAACGACATAACACCGGTCGACCAGAGGCTACTGACGATGGAGATAAGCTCCGAAACTGCAGTATAGAAGAAAAAGGATATGAGGTGAGGTAATAAAAACATTAATTTAATTATTATAAAATTAAAGGTATTTAGAAAAAAAAATTGTCTCACTGTAGATCCACCCTACCCTATATATATATTTATAAAGAGTGGCAATATTTACATCAATCAACAATTTTGTTAGTTGAGGACGACTGGCTTAGGTACTAATGTTTATAATTAACATCTTATTATATCAACAAACACTAAAATATTTTCATTCATACTTTAAAGTCACTACCGTTATGGAAGTGTAATTAGACCCACAATCATTGCTTTGTTCAGTTTATCATCTAATACTCTACTTTAATGAAAGATGATTAGAATCAAGTCCATTATGATTAAATAGCAATGTTGAAAAGAAAGTCTTCATTGCTTGTTTGAATAATGGTTACCCAGATCATTGAGAAGACTTGCCTTTAAAAATGAACTTCCTCACATTTTATTCTACTTGATTTCAAAGTAATTAATATTAACAAAAGTCTTTACAACTGAAAACTACTTTAAACTAGTTAGCATATTTTTGTAATGAAATATTTATTGAATTAAAAATAGATGAAAATTTGTTACAGATTTTATTGAGGTTTATAAATATATGAATTGAAATCAATATAACTTGAATACTTGGATATATTTATAATATATCAACTTGTTTTATATAAAATATTTATTTACTATATATATAGCATATTTTCTCCCTTTTTTCATAAAATTTTACTAAAAACATCAGAAGGGGAATTATGTACCTATATTTACTAAGGATATGCATAATGAAAACTTCTACAGTATGATAAATGTAGTGTACACCAATATTTCTTACTATTTTTGCTGAAATACAATATTAGGCAGAATATGTGTACTTACTCTATAAAAAATATACAAGGTGTAAATAAATTAAACTCAAGAATTTATTTGATTATAGAGGAGTTGCAGAAATTTGAGTTAGGGAATCCAGTATCTCAGATAAATAATATCTGATTTATCAGCAATGGCATAATTTGGGAACTTTGTAGATATTGTAAAATCAAAACTTACATTCCAGTCAGGGAGGAGAAGAAGGAAGAAATAGTTTGTCTTTGTGCTAAACAGGCAAATAAATAATTTGTGTCACAGTCTCATGAATGCACCAAAGTAACTGATATCCAGCATGGAAAAGTGGTGCAACATGTATGTACTTATCAGTTCAATTATTCGACACTAAATGGCACCACATATTTTCTCTCATGTTTTACAAGAAATTGTTTGATTTAGTTTGTTGACATATTATATAATAAGAACTTACTTTCCATTTTTTTATGTTGGTATGATGCTGGTGAGAATGTAGACACAACATCCCTGTTTGTTATACCCGAGCCGTCATATCTTCGGCTTTGAAGTTTCGGTTATGCGAGGGATAAAGGGAGAATTCACCCTCTACTGCCAATGCCACGACCAATCGCTGCTCTTGATGCAGGTATAGCATGCTGGTAAGGTTTGAAATTGCTGAGATGTCAGCTGTATGTCTGCTAACCGCATACATAAAGCAGCCACTCCCACTGAATATCCATATCGGCAACACTGTCGTGGCCAGAGAATCAGTGGCTGCAGTATAGTTGTTAAAGTTATTTGCATTTGATACTCAGAAACCTGTATTGATATGAAGTAAGAACATGGAAAGGTATGGGATGACTTTGGCCCTTAATTAGGGATTTAAAAGCCAAACTATATTTATTTATTTAAAATGTTTCACAACATCTTCCTGCGCCCAATTAATCTACTGTCATTCCAATCTTCATCATCCAATCCTTTTTCCTCATGCTGCTCGAAACACCATCAATCTACGTTATCCATTCTTTTTATATGACCATAATTTAATTTTTTTTATGAAATCCACAACTGAAGTTTGAACGTTCATATATTGTTTAATTACGCTGTTTCTTACTTTATCTCTTATAGAAATTCCAGCTAAAGGAACTATATTTAAAGAGAAAAATATATTATTAATAGTGAGTGGAGAACATATTTTAATTGACTCACCTCATACATTTTCAAACTTCTTTGATACCGACGGTTTCAGACCATATCATGTCCTTCTTCAGTCATGGCTTTCACTGATGAAATTCCGTGATTGTTGATTTCTTTAGTGACATCACTTCTTGTGCTGCCATCTTTCATTGGGATTATAAGCTTTGTAATTAAATTTTTATCCACCGGAATATCGAAATTCATAGATCGATATTTATTCTTCTGAATGAATATAATTTCCCAAATTGTCAATTCCAACGGTTTATCCAATTGTTTCAAAAGTTTTGCTTCTTTTTCAATTTTATGATGTTCTAGTAAACTATGTGCAGCAATTGCTGATTTTTCAACTTCACAATTTTTTAATATTTCTAAAATATTCTTTAGTGCGTGTTTACAAATTCCTTTTTGTTTTCCTATGTATACTTTGCTACAATCATTTTTAATTTATTTTATTTATTTATTAATTTAAATAGAAAAATATATGCCTGGACCTTTAGTTGTATATGCTAATGCTCTACCATCTGAGCTATCCTATTAAGAACTATTCAATAACTTTTTTCGTAAAAATCTAGCTTTTTTAAATTATTTAAAATTGCTCATTATTTATTTAAAATTTTGACATATGGTTGGACTCCAAACCTATCTCATACCAATTTTTATACTGGATTATAGTACTAAACTCTATAGTGTGACATGCCTAGAAGGTCTTTGCTCTACCATCCACCTGCTGACCTCACATCAACTTGTGTCATTTACAGAGGTAGATGATATCTAGCCAATATAGGAGTGACATGTGGTCAGCATGTCGAGTCCCCCAACCATTATAGTTGATTTATTAACCTGGAGCTGCGACTTATTGTTAATGCCTACATTCTGCAAGAGATGCTAGGTGGGCTCCAGTCCATACTGGCCAAAATTCCATGAAAATGTCTTCCCCATAGGGACAAAGTATCACATGCATAAACTTTAATAATTTACATTTTTTTTTAACTGAGGCCAAGATTTCATACCCCAAATTTCTTATCTATAATTCCTCTATAACCAGACAAATTTCTTCTGTTTGATTAATGTGCTCTTTATATTTACATATATACACACACACACACACACACACCCTAATCTAAACTCCTTTTGCACACAATTTAAATATACATCATTTTATATAATGAGATCTAACATAATACTACATAAAATTGAAAATGATAAAACTGAATTTACTATTCTTGGGTTAGCCTTTGCCTATAAAAAATTAACAAATATAAGATGAATTACGGTGAATAGGAATTCCGAGGGCAAGTGACTAGTATGCATTATGAATTCTTTATTTTTTATTTAATATGTCTTTCCATTATATAGGTAAAATTTTATCATCTCACCTCATATTCTTCTTCATATTAGACCGGTTCAGAACTTCCTTCTTCAGTTCCATCCTCAGTATTTTTCAAACAATGGTCATGAAAATACTGAGGATTGAACTGAAGAAATAAGTTCTGAAACCAGTCTAAAAAGAAGAAGAATATGAGGTGAGATGATACAATTTTACTTAAATAAATAGCTCATAATGTTAATTCCTTCTTCTTCTTCTTCTTCCTTCCAAGTATTAGGCCAAGGCCTGTTACGATCCTATAGAAAATTTTCCCTCCAGCGCTTCCAGGAAATTCTCGTATAAGACTTGAAAGCATAATAATAGTCCCTTTGATTGGTTGCTGGCCAAAGGAAGGCAAGACCAGTGATGGGGCTGCCATCTTATAGCCTCTGGTCAGGCTTTCTGGAGAAGAAAAGAAAATAAAGAAAAGAAGAAATGGAAGAAAGGAAAGACTCCCTAGCCCTCGGATGCCCTAATAGCATCGGGGTCGAAAAAAACAAGAGTTAACTAAGAAAGGTTAGATAGTAAAGTTAAAAGAGTGCAAAACACAAGTAAGTGGAAGAAATGTTTTGCTCAGCTTGGGCACCTTGTGGTCGCCATCCACATATCCCCTAGATGAGGACCCCTGGAAAAATGTAATGTCTTTCCATCTTGATTTTGGTTGTTCAAAATTTCTTTTACCTTTTAATATCCAGTCTCTAACCTTTTAATTATCTGTTTCATGTCATTCTGTCAATATGTTCATTTCATTTAATTCCTATAATGATTATCGAAACATCTGTAAAAGTGATATCTCATTTGTCTCTAATTTTGTGATTTTGGATTTTATCTATTCATAATTTCTGAGAGATAGTTTATTGTTAAATTTATTTTTAATGTCAAAGAAATTAAATTTGTTATTATATACCTCAAATCATATTTTGCTCTCTCATCTGGAGCATGTTTTGGAGGGCATTTCCTCCATTTTCACGAGAAAAAAAAACAGGTTTCAAGTGTGAGACCAAAATATTAAGTGATAAAAATTCTACCTTAATGAATATACCTCATAGTGAGAATTCCTAAAATAAGTAAATATAATAACCAATTCAAATTCTTTTATAAATTGCTTCATAATATCATACTTCTTGTGAATTTTGGGAATGATTTTTAATACAGTTTTCATTATATCACAGTTGCCACATGGATCTCATTTTATCTTTATAATCATAGTACTACGGACTGTTAAGGATCTATCTTCAGCAATTCTTTTTAATTCTCTGATACCCTTAATCACTAAAATTCTTCTCCACTGAATCTAACCATCTAAAACTCAATCAAACATTTTACTGAAATATTTTTTTATAATAATAATAATAATAATAGCTTTATTTTACCTGGCAGAGTTAAGGCCTTAAGGCCTTGTCTACCACTCAACCAGGTTTAAAAAAAAATACAAACAAAAAATAGTCTTAAATCTAAATTACAATATATATATATAAATATAAACGATTACAAGTTATGAATACAATACAATTAATATTTATAATGTATTTTGATTTACTCTAAATTTAACGAATTAAATATATCACCATGAGATTTACATTAATATGGTATCTATCTCAAGTTCCATCTGTCACTAATACATTAAAGAATTGAATATAAAAATCAACTTTCTAATAGAAGACATGTAAGAAAATTTTAATTTTGATAAGACTTTCTTATTTATGTTAATAAAACTTAATTTCTTCGTGAAAATGTACTAAATACATCTCGATAAGGGGGTGGTGGGGTGCCAGGACAGTCAGGAACATCTGTTTCACTGCAAAGTCCAGTACTTTCTTCTCCGGTACTTCTTAGTCTCATAAGCGATGTTCGGTTTGGGAGAGATTGTAAGGCGAATATTGGAGTATATGGCCGAGATATTGTATTAACTCTTGTCTGTTGCATTCTCAATAGCATCCACATAAACAATCCTCCAAAAACACATCCAACTTCAAATCCAATCAGTAGACTCCAGAATGAAGGAATCTTATCAAATGCACTTAATATACCGTCATTTTTAGAAATGCCAGTATCATTTTTACACATCCAGTTGTTATTTTTCATGTTTGCCAATTTTCCTTCATCATTTGCAAACCATATCTTAATGAGATCATCATCACTGATTATTTCAGCATCATTATCATAATTTGTATTGTTTACTATTGAAATCATCTTCTGAAGTTTGTTTTCAATGCCATGTTTTCTTTTTTCACATATAGGATTATGTTCAATGTTAAGGTTGTTTAATCTTGCTTCAAGTGCATATGCATTGCCATCACATGACCAAGGATTTCTGAAAAGTAAAAATATATTATTATACTTTCATCAATAAAAGTAATATCTCATTTAGTAGGCCATAAAAGTGTATGGGGAATGCCCAAACTAAATCAGGTCTTTTTCGCTGTAGTCTTGAGACAAGTTTAATGATGATAGTATTTATCTTTAGACTATACAGACTATTATAGATACAGTCTCATAAGTAAAATCTTTTCTTGAACAAAATTTTATTTGGAGTATTTTGCGACAAAGTTGTTCATAATTAAAATATAAAATTATGGAACATTCACCTGAAAGGTCCATCTCCTCAACTTAATTAGTTATTTAACTGTAGCGCTTTTGGGACTTGTCCCATCATCAGCAGGAGTCCCAAAAGTGCTACAGTTAAATAACTAATTAAGTTGAGGAGGCGGACCTATCAGGTGAATGTTCCATAATTTTATATTTTAATTTTGAATAATACCTCAATGGAATACATCATGAATCTTATAAAAGTTGAAAGTTGTTCATGTCCACAGCATTCTACAAGCTGACTCAAAGAAGGAAAATAATTAAAGAAAATTACTTATCATCCTGAAATACATAACAAATTTCAAGAAATTCAATTCTACATTGGCACCGATAAATAAATTTAGCCTTGGTAATCTATTAATAACCAATAAGAAATTGAACACCCCAGATGATAAAAGATCTGGAATTTATCAAATTAGTTGGAAAGATTGCAATAAAGTATACATAGGGAAAACAAAAAGGAATTTGGACACTCGCACAAAGGAACACTTCAGAAATATTAAAAATGGTGAAATTTAAAAATCAGCTATTGTAGCACATAGTTTGTTGGAGAGTCATAAAATTGAAAAAGAGGCCAAACTTCTAAAACATTTGGAAAAACCTTTAGAATTGACAGTTTGGGAGAAGATATATATTCAGAAGAACAAATTTAGATCCAAGAATTTTGAAGTTCCCAATGAATGGGACCTGATCTCAAAGTTCATCAATTCAACACCAGATGGCAACATTATAGATGGAAATTCCAACGAAAATCCGGTAGTCATAATGCCAGTTGAAAATGGGAGGGATGTTCCTCTTGAAAACAGCAGTTCCTGTGTTTAAGAAAACATAAACTGTGAGGTAAGATAAGAAATTACTCATTCATTCATTGAATTCTACAAGCTGTTCATGTCTCCTGGATAGTGCTAAATAAACAACAATGATGGCTACCATATCAAAAACCTAAGTGGACTCAACTGAGAGGCAAGAACCAAAATGGGTTAAAGGATCCCAACTCCAAGCCATTGGAAAACATGTTTTCTGTTAAAAAATTAAACTACTATATTAAATTAATGTTGGGAAGTAAACATTATGAGGTATAATCATTCAAATTCATCGGAGAACATTTTGTTTAAACAACTCACCTCATAGAATTCATGCTTCCATGCTTCAAACACATTCGTGTTCATCCTCAGCCATAACTCCAACTGACGAAATTCTATTGAGGTACATACCATATTAAGGTAAATCTTATGGTGCCATCAGTGGTTGAATTTATGAACTTCGAAATCAAAGTAATTTCGTTACGGATATCAAAATTCATTGATCTATCTTTATTTTTCTGAATGTATATTTTCTCCCAAACTGTCAATTCCAAAGGCTTCTCTACTTGTTTTAAAAGTTTAGCTTCTCTTCCAATTTTATGATGTTCTAATAAACTATGTGCAGCAATTGCAGATTTTTTCAATTTCACAATTTTTTAATATTTCTGAAATGTTCTTTTGTCCGAGTTTCTAAATTCCTTTTTGTTGTTTAAACAAAATGTTCTCCGATGAATTTTAATTAAACTATTTTTCAGATAGATACCATCAGATTCTAGATCTTGAGCCATATTTATTATCCGTGATGGTACCAGTCTCTAGTTTTTGGTACGAAGAATTAATTGTGACCCCAATCCCACAGCTTCAATGTTTTCACTGTTTTTGAAATTTCACACAAGAAGTTAGCCATGGGTGGAAATAGATGGTAATCTGAAGATGCAAGATCAGGACTGTATGCTGGGTGTGGTAGCAGTTTGATTCCTCTCATTCGTGAATTTTTGTCAATGTTGTTTGGGCAATATGGGATCTGGTTAGGTTTGAACCTGCAACCCTTGAAATTTCATTAACTCTTTCCAGTTTTGAGAATGAGAATCTGCATTGACAGCACGCCCGTTTGGAACATACTTCAAAATTCACCAGACACACAACATTACATTAAAAACTGAGATTACTTAAGAAATGAGACAACCTAATAAGTTTAACTTTCACAGGGAAAGAACACTATGAGGTTTAATTTAAGAATTAAATTAATGTTTTTACCACCTCATATCCTTTTTCTTCTAGACTGGAGTTTCGGAGCTTATCTCCATTGTCAGTAGCCTCTGGTCGACTGGTGTTATGTCATTTCTTGGTGGTTTTCTTCTTACTTCTATCGGTGGACAGATGAACCTCTGAATCAGGTCAAAATTTGCAGGAGTTTCGAAATTCATGAGTTTATCTTTCTTAATATTTAATTTTAGGAAGTTATATTTTGAGGTTATTTTAATTATATTATTTTTAGTCTGGACATCTTACCTCAATATTATCTTTCTTGTTTTTTTGGATGTGGATTTTTTCCCAGACTGTGAGTTCTTTTTGTTTATCTGTGTGTTTGATTAGGCTAGCTTTTGTATCAATTAATGTTTTTCAGATCAAGCATAGGCTGCTACAGCTGACTTGTCCACTTCACCCTTTTGATCAGATCAGAAAGTAAGGATTGTAACAAAATCTATATAGGAAAAACAAAAAGAAATTTAAAAACTAGAATGAAAGAACACCTTAGAAATGTAAAAAAGAGTGAAGTGGACAAGTCAGCTGTAGCAGCCCATGCTTGATCTGAAAAACATTTAATTGATTCAAAAGCTAGCCTAATCAAACACACGATAAACAAAAAGAATTCACAGTCTGGGAAAAAATCCACATCCAAAAAAAAACCAAGGAAGATAAATTCATGAATTTCGAAACTCCCGCACATTTTTACCTGATCCAGAGGTTCATCTGTCCACCGATAGAAGTAAGAAGAAAACCACCAAGAAACGACATAACACCGGTCGACCAGAGGCTACTGATGATGGAGATAAGCTCCAAAACTGCAGACTAGAAGAAAACGGATATGAGGTGAGGTAATAAAAACATTAATTTAATTCTTAACTTAATAAGTTACCTACCACTTTCCTTATTTCAAATGTGAGGCTTTATCTCTACTCTGTATTTACCTTTCTAG
The DNA here is from genome assembly GCA_030220185.1 of Diploptera punctata. Lineage (NCBI taxonomy): Eukaryota > Metazoa > Arthropoda > Insecta > Blattodea > Blaberidae > Diploptera > Diploptera punctata. Next base: position 1,408,589 of record JASPKZ010006073.1, on the reverse strand, counting down.
TCCAATTTTCTTGAGATATTTGAGAGGCTCTATAACCTCTGTATCAAGTCTGATCATCTGATTGTTAGATAAGTTGAGACTCTGTAAAGAAGGAAGCTCCAGAAAACTGTTACTTTTAATATGATCAATTTGGCAACCACTGATGTCAAGAATTTGTAGTGTTGGTATATTAAGAATGGGTCCATCATAAAATTTGATTCTGTTTCCTTGCAAATAAAGATGTCGGAGGTGTGGAGTGTCTTCAAATGTAGCTGACAGAATGTAATACAAATGGTTGAAGGATAAATCCAGTATTCTTAACTGTGTTACACCTTCAAATGCATGTAGATCAATAACACTAATACGGTTGAACTGCAGCTGTAGTTTATACAATGAAGTCATTCCTAATACCTGAAATAAAAGAAATTATTTAATTATGTAGGACAAGTATGAAGAAAGAGAGGCATTGAAACTTCTTTTAGGAGAACCATAGGGAAAGCATGAGGATAAATATAACATTAACCATGATTTGAGGGATGAAATGTTTGACTAAAGTAACATAATTCATCATCATCATCACAGTACTATGGTCCGAAGCGAACCCCAGTCTTCTAACATCTTGTAATACATTGTCCATCCATCGTTTCTTCAGCCTTTCTCTCCTTTTCCTCCCTCCATCCATGCATCTATTATCATCTTAGAAATCCTTTCTTCCTCCATTGTCACAACATGTTCCAACCATCTCAATCTAATAGCTTTGATAAAAATAACTATGTTCTCTCCTTCCAATAATTGATCTACCTCATTTTTAGTTCTTTTCTTCCAAATTCCATTATCGTGTATCAGACCATAAATCTTCCTTTAAAAAATGTACAATTTAATTATTTAACTTTAACAGGGAAAAAACACTATGAGGTTTAATTTAAGAATTAAATTAATGTTTTTATTACTTCACCTCATATCCTTTTTCTTCTAGACTGCAGTTTCGGAGCTTATCTCCATCATCAGTAGCCTCTGGTCGACTGGTGTTATGTTGTTTCTAATATGAAACAGTTGACCACAGGCTACTGATGATGGAGATAAACTCCAAAACTGCAGTCTAGAAGAAAAAGAATATGAGAAAGAAATTATTTAATTATGTAGGACAAGTATGAAGAAAGAGAGGCATTGAAACTTCTTTTAGGAGAACCATAGGGAAAGCATGAGGATAAATATAACATTAACCATGATTTGAGGGATGAAATGTTTGACTAAAGTAACATAATTCATCATCATCATCACAGTACTATGGTCCGAAGCGAACCCCAGTCTTCTAACATCTTGTAATACATTGTCCATCCATCGTTTCTTCAGCCTTTCTCTCCTTTTCCTCCCTCCATCCATGCATCTATTATCATCTTAGAAATCCTTTCTTCCTCCATTGTCACAACATGTTCCAACCATCTCAATCTAATAGCTTTGATAAAAATAACTATGTTCTCTCCTTCCAATAATTGATCTACCTCATTTTTAGTTCTTTTCTTCCAAATTCCATTATCGTGTATCAGACCATAAATCTTCCTTTAAAAAATGTACAATTTAATTATTTAACTTTAACAGGGAAAAAACACTATGAGGTTTAATTTAAGAATTAAATTAATGTTTTTATTACTTCACCTCATATCCTTTTTCTTCTAGACTGCAGTTTCGGAGCTTATCTCCATCATCAGTAGCCTCTGGTCGACTGGTGTTATGTTGTTTCTAATATGAAACAGTTGACCACAGGCTACTGATGATGGAGATAAACTCCAAAACTGCAGTCTAGAAGAAAAAGAATATGAGGTGAGGTAATAAAAACATTAATTTAATTCTTTCTACAATTTATTTTTGTCTTCAAGTTTTATTGTCCACGTTTCTGCTAAATAAGTGGCTACTGGACGAATGAATATTTTTATAGCTTTAACTTTGTTCTTTTAGATAATCTTCTTATTATTATTCTTTATTTGTAGGATTTTCATCCTGTTTATTTCCCAAATCACTCCTCGGAGGTAGACATATTGGATGTGCAGCCACAGTCTATTCATTTTTTGGCTGGACTTCCTCTTGCTCTTCTCCCATCCATTGGTATATCTTCTTTAGCTCTTTTTTGCAAATCTGTTGTCTTCCATTCTTTCTATATGATCTTTCCAATATTTTTGTCTATCTGTAATAAATTTGGTTATATCTTGAATTTGACATTTGTCTCTAATTTCTGTATTGTTTATCTTATCAAATAATATTTTCCGCTGAATAGTTCTTAAGATCTTTATTTCATATATCACATTTAAGATAATAAAGTAATATAATTAATTCCAATAAAATAAATAGATGGGCGGCTCTGTGGCACAAGCGATTAAACTCTCGCCTGTCCTTGCAGCCATGAATCTTCAAGTTTGATAGTGCCAGTGAATGTGTTGGTTAGGATAAATATGCATGAAATAAAAGTGATCCATTTTGAAAGACAGATAGTAAAATAATCTATTATGTGAGAACTTATATTGTGTGCGTCCTGATGCCACCCAGTTTGCTTTTTGTACTTTGGGTTCCACGTTGGGCAGATAGATGGCATTAATATGGTCTGCTTTCAATTTATGTACTACTTTGACAAATCACTTTATATAGATTATGTATTTTTGCATTGTTTTCAGAGAAGGAGGTTAGAATTATTGTATGTCTAAGTATTAGTGTAGTGTAAGTGTGTTGTACGAGGTATGTTGATGAAGAGAAGGAAGTAAGCACATAGCTTGCTCCTACCAAAAAGCACCAAGGGGGCCATCAGGGTTAATATTCCCATCTGACACATGAATCGCTATCAGCAGTGCCACAAGCCTTCTTAACATACACACTGCAAAGGGATATGCAACTTAAAGTAGACATATGGTATAAAATATAGTGATTAAAAATTATACATCCTGGCTCTGAGATTGAAAATTTCACAATTAAAATTTCCAATCCTGTCAGGTAACAAACCGGACCTCCTAGTTAGGAAGCAGGTATGTTACCATATTATAATGATATTGTGAAAAGAAAAATTAATGTCTGAACCAGGAATGGAATTGTGGACCTGTAACCTCTAATTCTCCAGACTCGTGCGCAGCCCATTACACCATTCTAGACTTGGCGACAAACATTAACAATTCTTTCCACATATACAAATCACTACTTGAGCATACCTGCTATTGTATCTGATGTAATTTTTTAATTAATTTTAGAAGGATGTGAGGTTTGTTTATATTAAACCTCTTGTCCATGTGCACGACTTCATACCATGAATGTAGTTCTTCACATAACATCTCAGATATAATTTTTTCTAGGGCTTTTGTATTCTTCACAAAACTCCCGAATAGTAAACCACATTACTTATTTTAGGAATTCTCACTATGAGGTATATTCATTAAGGTAGAACAATATGAGGTGAGTGATAAACATATTCTACCTTAATAATTAGTAAACCACATGATTTGAAATTTGGAGAATGAAATTATTGCGTATGTTCCAATGCATCTTTCTTGCTGTTTGTTTCCAATTTATGCATAACTTTAGCAGACCTCATTACATAGGTGACATATCCTTGTATTGTGTACAGATAGAAGTATTGAATGAATGAGTTGCAATTGTAAAATGTTCTACCTTGAAGCTATGGTGAGTGATAGTGCACAATTTTTTAAACACTAGGATTGTGCACCAGATGTCTGGATTAAATTACAAACATATCTGTGTTACATATGTTGCAAATACTTGCGATACTATTAATATAAATTCATCCATTGGATGTCTTAAATCTGAACGTCCCTTAGTGCTTTTTAACAATAGACTATAAGCGCACACTGGTTTTCGCCTTTTCCCTTTTCTTCATCATCTTTCTCATACAACACACTTACACTGTATACAAACACTTAAAACACACTCATCCTTCTCTGTAAGTGCACATAATTTATGTAAGCTGATCTGCTGAAATCATGTGTAAATAATTAAAAATAGATCATATTAATACCATCTATTTGCCAAGTGCAGAATTTTTCTTCTCCTACCCCTTAATGCTTCTCATTTCTACCATTGTTTTCTCACTTTCATCTTTTTGTCTAATTTTTTTTTTTTTCAATTTAACCTCCAGGTGTTCATTTCCAATATTCTTCCTTATGTTCTCATTTCATAACCTGTTTAGGTTTGTTTTTCTTGAAGCATTGAAAAAAAGTTCAGTGAGTGGTATTGGAACATTTAAAATTGCTTTGACTCTTTCTAACATTACCCAAGCTCTCAAATATTTTATTTATTTGACTACAATCGTCAAAGTCATTCACTCATTTGATCTGCTGCTTGAAATTCAAACTGAAATATGTATAAATAAATAACTTCTAAAAGAAGTATAACTGCAAAAAGGTACAATATAGAAATCAATACAAAGAAAACTAAAGTGATGGCCTTACTTACTCACTGGCACTATCGAACCCGTAGGTTCATGGCCGCGCGGACATACGCTCTCCATACATCCCTATCCTGAGCTAATACTTTCCAATCATTCCCTGTATAATCTACTTCCCTCAAATCATAGTTAATGTTATTCTCCCACCTCATTCTTGGTCTACCAACTGGGCGTTTTCCCTCTGGCTTTCCTACAAGAACCTTCCATGCAAGTCTTTCATTCCCCATACGTGCAACATGTCCTGCCCATCGCAGTCTACGAGACTTAACTGTTCTTATTATATCTGGCTTCCTATAAAGACCATGTAGTTCATTGTTATGTAGTCTTCTCCATTCTCCTGTCTGTTCATCTCTCTTTGGTCCAAACATTTTCCTAAGTACTTTATTCTCAAATACTTGTAATCTCCTTTCCTCCCTTAAAGTAAGAGTCCATGTTTCGCATCCATATAATATAACTGGTAGAATAATAGTTTTATATATTTTCAGTTTAACGTTTTTTGAAAGGAGTTGGGATATCAAGAGTCTCTGCAATGCATAATAGCACACATTTCCAGAATTGAGCCTATGTTTAATTTCTTTGTGCATCTCATTCCTATTTGTGATTATTGTTCCTAGGTATTTGAATTCAGCCACTTCCTCAAAATTTCCCTCATTTGTCATTAGCTGTCCATTTCCATTATATAATGAATTCCTACATGTGACCATATATTTAGTTTTATTGCTATTTACTTCCAGTCCTAATTTCTTAGTGTTACTCAATAGTGTGTGCGTGTTGTCCTTTAGTATCTCCTCGCTATCGGCCAATAATACTACATCATCAGCATAAACTAACAGCTTATTAATACCATTGAGTTGTAAGCCTTCCTCATTCTCTAAAGAGTTAATGGCATGCTCTAGTACAAAATTAAATAGTAGAGGAGATAGTGCATCTCCTTGCTTCAACCCATTCTGGATTTCAAAAGTGTCCGAAAACTGTTTGCCTACACGCACCCTACTCTTTGTGCCATTTAGACACATTCGTATAAGTCTAACTAACTTTTTAGGAATTCCAAACTCAGCAGGATACTATATAACTTCTCCCTCTTAATTGAATCATATGCTTTTTTGAAGTCTACATATAGTTGATGTACAGTACCATTATATTCCCATTTCTTTTCTAAAATTTGTCTTATACTAAAAATCTGATATGTTGAGTAACACTAAGAAATTAGGACTGGAAGTAAATAGCAACATATGCTTTTTTGAAGTCTACATATAGTTGATGTACAGTACCATTATATTCCCATTTCTTTTCTAAAATTTGTCTTATACTAAAAATCTGATATGTTGTAGACCTGTTTCTTCTAAATGCACATTGATGATCTCCTAGAATGTCATCAATATAGGGAGTAAGTCTGCTTACTAATATATTTGTTAGAATTTTGTACGAAGTTGAAAGTAATGAGATGCCCCTATAGTTGTTGCAATCAGTTTTATCTCCTTTCTTATAAATTGGTACGATAATTGATTCCTTCCATTCATCTGGAAGAGCTTCTTTTTCCCAAATCATACTAAGCAACCAGCGTATCTTGTCCATCAATTTTTCTCCCCCTGATTTTATCAGTTCTGCTGGTATCCCATCCGAACCTGATGCTTTATACATCTTCAATTTTTCTATCGCCATTTCAACCTCTAATGTACTTGGTTCTGCGACTAGCATTTCTGCTGTCTGTAAATTATCCTCCTCAATGTCCTGTTCTGTATGTACATTTAATAGCTGATTAAAGTAACTTCTCCATCTATTTAATATACTCCTGGAATCTGCAATAATATCCCCATTTTCATTCCGAATTATGTTTGTTCTAGCTTGAAACCCTTTCTTCTCTATCCTAATTCCCTGATATAATTCTCTAATGTTCCTATTTTTTGCATTCATTTCAAGATCATTAATCTTTTCTCTCAAATATTCCCTCTTTTTACTCTTCAGTAACTTGGTGGTTTCCCGTCTAATACTACCCAATTGCTCTAAATTTGCCTCATTTGGCTCGTGTAACCATTTCAATTTTGCTAGCTTTCTTTCTTTCACAATGTCGGCACATTCCTCATCTAACCATTTCTTGTTTTGCCTCTTTTTTAAACAACCAATGCTTTCTGATGCTGACAATTTAATAGTATCTCTTATAGCCTCCCATTTTTTATTTATATCAGTTTCTTCTTCGTTTGTCACATTGTCAACTGAAGATCCCAGTACTTCAAATCTATTAGCAATTTTGATTTGGTATTCTTGCTGCATTTCATCATTTTTGAAGTTTTTTAATTCAAATTTTTCATAATCATCCTTAGCAATTGTTCCTCTCATAAGCGATAGCTGTTGTCTGATTTTCACTCTGACCAGATGATGATCCGAATTGCAGTCTGTCCCTCTAACTGATCTAACATCGATGATGCTGCTGTGCCAGCGTTTATCCACTAATACATGATCTATCTGGTTCCTAGTTTCTCCATCTGGGGACGTCCAGGTGTATTTATGAATATCCTTATACTGAAATGTTGTGCTCTTAACAATGAGATTCTTTGATGTGGCAAATGTGACTAATCTAACCCCGTTGTCGTTACTATCTTCATGAAGACTGAATATGCCTATTGTTGGTTTGAATATATCTTCCCGCCTCACTTTTGCATTAAAATCTCCCAAGACAATTTTCATATGATATCGTGAAAGGCTATCAAATAAGCATTCTAATTCTTCATAGAACTCATCCTTGATCTTGTCATCTTTATCTTCTGTGGGGGCATGTACATTTATAATTATAAAATCATGTCGTTTACCCTTTAGAATTATGTATGATATCCTATCACTAACAAACTTAATATCTCGGATAACGGATAGGATCCTCCTTCTGACTAAAAAACCCGTTCTGCACCCCCGTAGTATAATGCAAAGCTTCCTGATTCCTGACTACCTTCTCCTGACCACCTAACTTCCTGTAAAGCGACTATATCCAAGGGCGATTTATCTAAATCCCGCGTTAATATCTCTAGTGCCCCGCTATTGTATAAAGTCCTTACATTCCATGTTCCTAGGAACATGTCCCTATGTTTGAGCCTTTGGCATGGGTTCCCTGAAGTAGTCCCCGCCCAGAGAACCAAATGGGGGACTATTTGACCTCCGGAAAATTTTACCCCAGTTGAATCCATGTCCGCATTTCTTGACGGTTGTATTTTTACGGTGAAAGATCGTCACTCTTTTGACCAAGGTACTTTTTTCGTCTGGCTTATCACCTTCGACCAGTCTGGCATGGGTAACCCTATCGGCAGCAATGCTACCGCCGGCATAGCTTTCAGGATCATTTAAGCACACAAGCCACTCCACCACGACAAGGTAAAGATACCATGGAGGGGAAAGTGATGGCCTTCTGTGGGAAATACCCTATACCTAGCAAAATTGTTTTGGATGATGAAATTTTAGAACGAGTAAATGAATTTAATTATTTGGGTTATAATTTAACATTTCAAGATGAAGCTGATATATCAAAGAAAATCACAAATTTTACAAAAAACAACGTGGATAATTAACAGTATAATGAAACCATCTTTAGTACAGAAGAACACAAGATTACGGCTTTATAAGGTTCTCGCAAGACCAGTATTAAGATATGGTAGTGAAGCATGGACAATACGAAGAAGAGATGAAAGCCGAATAACAGCAAATGAGATGCGATTTATGCGCCGAACAGCAGGCTACACAAAGTGGGACCATAAAAGAAATGAGGAAATTATGGAAGAGTTGGATGTAGAACCCATTCTTCACCATATACAAAACTACCAGAACAACTGGAAAGCCCATCTTCAAGGAATGCCGTCTCATAGAATTCCAAAAGCCATACTTCGCTACTGCCCCCAAGGCAAAAGATCGCTGGGACGTACAAAAAAGCGCTGGATGGAAAATTCCTCTTTGAGACCGTAACAGGCCACACGGCCTAATACTTGCATGGATGATGATGATGATGAAAGAAGGAAGGTCTGAAATGAGCATTAAATAGATCCTGCAAAATTAAAATTTGTATATGTCACTTAATTTTCTAAATTTGAATTCCTCATAAAATTACTCCATTAAAAACTGATTAAAAAGGAATAATAAGTAGATATTTATGTTAAATATAGGGCTATTCAGAAAGAAGGAACAGACTTCAAACATTTATTTCTTCCGAACTACAAAAAAATAGAAACATAATTCCAACGTTCCCTGGTAAGAGAAAACTTCAAATTTCACTATTTTATGCATTCAATATGAGCACCATGTGTTACACAATAAATATCAATACAGTGACTCATTTCTTGTCACACAAGAATCAGCTCGTCTCTAGTTATTGAAATCACAGCAACAATTTGATGTCGTAGATTTTCAAGAGTGTCAGGCATAGGGGGGATAAAAATATGGTCTTTTATGTAACCTCACAGATATAAATCATATGGGGTTAGGTCGGGTGACCTGGGAGGCCATCGGTAATGACGTTGATCTTGTGCTCCTCCTCTTCCAATCTAATGTCCTGTTGTGTCGCCATTTTAATACAAACAATCAGCATGACAAGCAACATCGCCAATGCAGCGGTGATTAGAACTTCAAGCTTTACTTTTTCCAGGAATGTTGGAATTGTTTTTATATTTTTTGTAATTAGGAAGAAGTAAATGTTTGAAGTCTGTTCCTTCTTTCTGAATAGCCCTATATATTAAGATATTTATATTAAATAAAGATATTTGTGTGTTTAAACCTTGAAAATTCTCCGTTCTAGAAGTGATATAGTGTTATTGGAGACATCCAGAATTTGAACATTGCTGGGAACACCAGTTTCAATTGTTGATATTCTCTGTCCAATGCAAGAAGCATGGCGCATGCCCATGACGATGGAACATGTACAGTATGATGGGCAGAAAGATGCACTGTTAAACACAGTGCCAAACGTGTATCCCAGAAGCAGTAATATCACTATATAATTATAATTTCCCATTATCTGGAAAAAAAATTGTAATTTAATCAACCTAAATTATTATATGGACATAAAAATACAAGCAGTGCAGGTGGTAAAAAAAACATTAGTTCCAAATTTATATCATGAATCAGAGAAATCTTTTTTTATCTTACCTCATAAAACTGGGTGTTTTCACAGGACTTGTTTCTGGAGCCATCGCTCATGTCCTCAGCCAAAACTCTGACTGTTGAAATTCTGCTATTAGCATTAACTTCCAAATTGCCATTGGTACTGATTTTATTAACTTTGAGATTAAATTTTGCTCACCAGGAACTTCAAAATTCATGGCTCTATATAGGAGAATAAATATAGATCCAGGAATTTTTAAGTTCTCAGCGAGCAAAATTTAATCTCAAAGTTCATAAATCGGCACTATATAGCAGTTTGGAAGTTGATGGTAATAGAAGAATTTCAATAGTCAGAGTTTTGGCTGGGGATAGGTGCGATGGCTCCTGAAGCCAGACTTGTGGATTATGGATTTCTCAACCGAAGTTCTAAACCACAACCGCAGTTTTCCGATTTTTTATTGTTTCCATAACAACTGTAAAACTGAAAATCTATGGCTGTTAATTACAAAAACAAATGTCTAAATATTTTCTGGATTATAATCTTATTTTGTAATTATGGCATATTTTCTTTTCCTTTCACTTTGTCAAGAAACAAATGTGCTGGTACATTGATATATTCTTGTGACCTTAGCCTACTAGATTGTTGGGTATGTGGACATTGAAATTTCCCATAAATTATATGTGCACACTACAAGAATGTGTGTTCAATGCCTGCCATGCAATAACCAGTTGTGTTCAAAGAATGCACTATTCTATCAGGCATAAGGTGGAAGGTTACATTTGTAATGGTTGGTTGTCATATCAAGTACATATTGTGAAGAGCGCATAAAAGACAGTGGTGATATTTAATAGTTGTGGTAAACAATAGACTATAACTCAAAACACGGTATTAATGTCAGTTGAAAATGAGAGAGATCCTTCTCTCGAAAACTAGTTCCGATTGAGGGTCTTTCCACTTTTCAGCAGTTGCCCTTTTACCAGCCAGCTGCTGGCCCTTCATATCCACATGTGTCAATCACAGAGGTAGATGATCAACAGCCAGTGTAGGGGTGACATGTGGTTAGCATGTCGAGTCCCCCAGCCGTTATAGCTGGTTCCTCAACCTGGAGCCGCTACTTATTGTAGCTACCCAATTGCCTCACGATGCTGGGTGGGCACCGGTCCCATACTGGCCGAAATACCATGAGAAAATTTCTTCCCCCATGGAGACTCGAACCAGCGCAAGTCCCGTAGCTCTGTGCCAAGGCTTCCTACCTTAACCGCTCGGCTACACTAGTTCCTGTGTTTAAAGAAACATAAAATATGAGGTAAGATGTTAAATATGACTCATTAATTTACAAATTAAGAACCTCATAATGTTATGTCCCATATTTAACTATGAATATTAAATTGATAATTATTTATAGGAACTTACGCATGTTTTGTTGCTTGCTACTTCCTCTCTAACTTTTCTCAGAACATCGCATAGGCTAAAAACAATTTTTAGATAAAACCTAAAACAAAAAGTTAGTGGAAATGGAATATTTAAAACTAATCTCAAATATTAATTTACTTTATGTTCAAACATGCTAAAATGTAGTAATTATACTTCTAGTATCTTAAAAATGGAGAAACCGAAAAATCTGCAATAGCTGCACATGCCTGGTCAGAAAAACATAGAATAGAAACCAAAACAAAATTACTTAAAAATTGGAAAAACCGAAGGAATTCACAATTTGGGAAAAAATTTACATATGCAAGAATGAAAATACAACTATGAATTTTGAAATACCCGGTTATAAGGAGAGAGGACTGATTTGGAAGTTCGTCGGTCAGCCATCAGATGGCGCGGAGGTCAGTCTGCAGGATAGAAGGCAGTCGGACGTCAGTTGTGAACGTGACACAGCATTGAGAATGTCACAAATGATGTGACGAAACCCTGGGTTTGCGAGGAGTTATGAAGTATGAGGTGAGTGAAATAAAAAATAAACAATATACTTCTAGTAGTTGCACTTTAATGGATGTCATTAAAGTACAGGTATTCTACCAATCGGAAGATTCCCATGTAACAATGGGAAATCACAAATATTGGTTATTTTCATATGTGCAATCGAAATGCGAGTTTAGAAATAGTAAAAATAATGGACACTAGTGACATTAACATGTAACTTATGCCGTACTTATAAGTAATAATACAAATATCCCATTTTATTGTGTTTTCAATATCTGGTCACCATATTATGTTTAATATAATTATATTAAGCTTATATATAATTATACAACAGTCCTGTTTTATATGTTTTCATTATCTGACCACAATTTTATGTTCATATAATGTTGTTGTGTTTTGTAATGGCGAGATTTGACGCTTAAGTTATTTTCTCTCCATTAGAAAACAACAACATTATATGAACATATATAACTATATGTTCATATAATTATATTAATCTTCTACGCACATAATACAAGTGTCTTGTATATGTCCTGTTTTTTATTTTTCTTATCTGATCATCAAATTGTATTCATAATAATTATATTAAATTTCTACATAGGCTAAATAATATAAAAAACTCCATGGTGTGACAGGTCTAGAAGACTCTTGGCCTAACATCTGGCTGCTGGCCTCACATTTACATGTGTTAATTACAGAGGTAGACAATCGTCCTGCCAGTGTAGGGGTGACATGTGGTCAGCAAGTCAGGTCCTTCAGCCGTTATAGCTGGTTTTCTCAACCTGGAACCACCACTTATTGTTGCTATCCAAATTCCTCACGATGCTGGGTGGGCACTGTTCCTATACTGGCCAAAATTCCATGAGAAAATTTCTTCCCCCATGGAGACTAGAACCAGTGCAAGTCCCACAGCTCTGCACAAAGACATCTTGCCTTAAACATTTGGCTATGGCATAGGTTGCTAAATAATATACATTTCCCTTTTTATGTGTTTTCAATATGTCACCACATCATGTTCAAATTAATTATAATAAACTTCTATGTGCATAATACAAGTGTCCCATATTTGTCTTTTTTTAATATCTGGTCACCACATTGTGTTTAAAATAATTAGGGCCTATATTAAACTTGTCCACTACTGTGGTCTCAAGGTAGCGTGCTGCCTTGTCATTTAGCGGGCTCGGGTTCGATCCCCAGTCAGGGCAGTTTTTCTGGGTGAGGTTTTTATTGGGATTTTTCCTCACCTGTAAGACAAATGTCAAGAAAACTTTAAGGCCCAAATGATCCCCAAAATCATATGGCCATCATCATCATCCTTCACCGGTGTGGAAAGCAACGGGAAGCTACCACACCTACAATTCCCTAGTAAAGCTGGAAGCATAGCATGAAAATGCTGGCTTCAGGTAAAATTATTATGGATGGATATTAAACTCAGACACATGGTCAAACATATACATAGTCATGTGAAACTTGACTATAATGTAGATTAAGATACTTGTATGGAACTCGCTGACGCTTGTTTCATAAACATACTCACCTCTTAATTACTACCTTTTTAAGCTCATTGCATAATATCCATAGTAATTCTGCCCGAAGGCAGGTCCTTCACTGCAATCATAGCATTTTCATGCTATGCTTGCAGCTTCACTAGGCAATTGTAAGTGTGGTAGCTTCCCGTTGCTTTCCACACCGGCGAAGGATGGTGGTGATGATGATGATGATAAGGATGATGACGACGATGATGGCCATATGATTTCGGGGACCGTTTGGGCCTTGAAGTTTTTCTGACATTTGTCTTATAGGTGAGGAAAAACGCCAATAAAAATCTCACCCAAAAAAACTGCCCTGACTGGGGATTGAACCTGGGCCCACTGCGTGACAAGGCAGCACGCTACCTCGAGACCACAGCGGTGGACCTTGCATAATATAATATTATGTAAATATACAGGAGTGTTTAAGGTGTATCGGTATGAAACTTATTAAATCAGTAAAATAAATGTTTTTTTTAATAAATGTCACTCTTGTATTGTACCACCATTTCTTTTTCAGACCTTTAATTAAAAATGGCAAGTAAATTGTCAGCATAGATTGTAAAATTGTTTTAACTATCTTTCAGTCAATATAAAACAAAATTTACTTTTTCATAATTTGAAAAAAAAAGTATTGTGCATACCTCTTTGTTCCCATAGAAAAATATCTATGATCAAGATTGTATTTTGTATTGTGTTTCTATGAAGTTAAACAACATTATCACTGAGACTGTATGTTTGTATTTTAACTTACATATCATATCTCTTATCAGGTGACTCATACATCATATTAGATACTGGTATGTTTTCCTACCTTATATTATTGCAATAGCATCTTTATTCCATTAGTAGAAGTATTATTCACAATTGCACTTTAATATAAAACTTAAATTATTAATCTACATTGCACAAAGAGAAATGTTCTCATAACTTCTATAGTATACCTCTGATCACTAACAAGATTGTATCCAAAAATGGTAGATAATCACTTATCTTATCAGTATAAACTTCCTTTTATTTTTATTGCATATACAGTGTATGCATTCTTCTTCTTTGTCACTAAACCTGTTAATTTCTTGCAAATCTAATACAGAAAATATGTAATTAAAATTATTTTGCAAACATCCATTTAATAATAATAATAATAATAATAATAATAATAGTTGATGTTAGAATTGCAGAATTGAGGTTCCATGCCATAGCCGAGCATTTTAAGGCCTGATGCCTTGGCACAGAGCAATGTGATTTGCTCTAGTTTAAATAAATTTTCTCATGAAATTTTGGCCAGTATGGGACTGGTGCTCATCCAGTATCATGAGAAATTTAAGTAGCTACAAGAAATAATAGCTCCAGATTGAGAAAAACCAGCTATAGCAGCTGGGAAGCTGTTATGCTTACTACATGACTTCCCTATATTGATAGATAATTGTTCACCTGTGTGATTATCATATATAGATATGAGGCCAGCAGCTAGCTGATAGCCAAAGCCCTTTTAGACCTAAACATGGAGTTTATTTTTATTGCAGAATTGAGTGTAATTGTGAAAAATAAAAATAAATAGAGAACAGAACACTAACAATGAAAAATTTTGAAAAGCTCATAGTAATTTGTTCTTGTTAACTCTGGAATTTTAACTCAGATGTTGGGAACTGTTTTTACAAAACTCTCCACGGATGGAAAAAGGAGAAGATTTTGTTTCTGTCAAGATACAATTTTTGATGGTAAATGTATAATCACTATATTCTGCAGCTTCATAATTGAATACCAGTTCAAAAAACTTCAATATTAATTAATAGTGAGTTAGAATTTTCATGACTCACCTCATATTTGTAGATTTCATGAAGACAAGTTTTGATATGTTACATATCGAAACTGATTTTCAAGAATTATACATATATGAGGTGAGTCGTGAAAATTCTAACTCTCTAATTAATTAAAATAAATCTCATGGTGACACTTCCTTTAAATATTAAGAAAACCTCAATATTCTTAATTCAGTCTCTCACAGCTATCTATTTTCAGGGTAAACATATCTTCTGGAATTGTCATGTCCAAAATGCCTCTGGCTTATTTTATTGTTCACAATACTGTCACCTTCAAAACCTAAAAATCGCTCCTTGAAGGAAACAAACATTTTTCAGAAACAAAGTTGTTGATCCTTGCACCAATAACCTTGATATTATTCTGTCAATCAAGCCTACTCTTTCCATCTGCTCAACAAAAAACTTAAATATGCCATTCATTAATTCCAAATCACTCTTAAACAGCAATAGCAGTAGCTACAACATCTGACAATACATTTGATACAACAAAAATATACTGACCCTGCAGTAAGAAATCACTTGAATCAAAAAACATATAATTTAAAATTATTACAATAATTTGCTCTTCCCAACATAAACAGTTACATAATTACAATGGTCATGTAATGCAGATATGATTACATGAAATAAAAAACGCCCAATGGGTATCTTCCCTCTCCCAGTTTATTAAAAAAAAACAGCCTGGAAAATTCTGAAACAAAATAAATTGAGCAGAGGTCCAGCTCCCCCCTCTCCATAGAAACAAATGACATTTAGTCCCATTAATCTAAAGATAAGGCCCAAATTCTTTTTGACCATTTTGCAGCTTATTTATGTCCTCATGAGTTCACCACATCTCTTCTTGAAGCTGAGATGAACCAAGTGGTCATATATATATTTAATTCTCCTGTCCCTCAAATCCTTTCTGACATCCACTTCATGGAAATAAAACAAATTATCTCTAAGTTTAAACCTAACAGTGCCCTGGCAGCAATAAAATACAAACCTTGCTGTCAGGAATTTCTCTAATAAAATCCTACTCATGCTCCTGATTATATTAAATATAGTTTAAAATTTCATTATTTTCCAGACCTCTGATAGAAGTCCAAAGACATCATTCTTTCCAAACCCAAAATACCTCACTACTTGATAATTTACTTCTGATTGCAAGCCTATCCTAGTGTATATTTCACAAGCTGCAGTTTTCTTTCCCCTGCTGTATATAATTTACATATAAGATATCTCTTTTATCCCATATGTCCAAACTACATCCTTTGCTAATACCTGTCTGTTTTTCCATCCTCCTTTTTGATCCCTTCCTAGAACAATTCATATTTTCCAGAATGCCCTTGATATTATCCTTGATGCCAGAAATGGAACATCAAAATTAATGGAAACAAAACCCAATCTTCTTTTTTCAAAAGATATTCATTTCATGGTGCATTTTTTTGTAGTTTATTGTATGAAACTATTAAACATATTAGTCATTGTACATTTGAAATTAATTCTTCATTTATTGATTCTACACTGTGATTAAACACATTCATCCATTGAACAATCCCTTGCAGAGAGAAAAAAAATTATGGCACTATGCTATATGACAAAGGTTAATGAAATTACTTTTTCCTCCTCTACCCTCCTTCAGTAGAGATTGTGTTTTTGAATAGTCTCATTGACTAGGAGTGCTACTGTAAAATAATTATAAATTTTTCTTTCGTAAGTAGTAACTTAAGTGTACTTATTGATTACAATTTTGGTGGTAGAATCTCTCTTACTTAAAATCTGCGGCCCTCCACCTGATAGAAAATATATTTCTGGCCACAGGTCCATTATAATTGGATGCCATTGTTCTAGATGCTCCATGATCCAAGTCACCTTGAGAGCTTACAACCTCTGCCTGGAGCTTTCAGTCAAGTTTCTTGGACTCCATGTGGATTTCAAACTTACATTCAAAATTCATATTTGGTATCTTCTTCACAAAACAAGTGCTGCAAATGGACTTTTCTATCCTTTTTTCAAGATGTCTACATTGTGTCATAGGATCTATCTCACACTCTATAGCTGTATATCTATCTATAATGGCATAGCCCATTGTTGAGTCATAGCCTCTCCTTTGTCAGGAGTTACTAGACCAAGATAATTTTTAGTTATCTTATTTGCTCATGAATGTCATGGATGGCATGCAGTCAACACACTGACCCAATGAGACATCTAACAGGCAACTAAGGTAATACTAGGATGTTTATGTTGGTAAATTTTGCTTAGAGGCCCCTTTATTCAGCTTTAAGAATCTTTTACAGCCTGAAAATCTTTAGACTGAAGACCCACGCTTGAAGTCCCTCCCAGAGGACTTGCTCCTTGAATTTTTTCATCCTAAAAAATCCATTGACCCCAGCTGATGAACCCGTGACCCTTCGAACCAGAGCCAAGGAGCATTACCACCAGTCCACCTTGACCGACCTACAGCTGTATGGTTATATAAACATGGCTCTAAGCTTGGAGTATCTTTGCTGCTTGTCACAGAAAAAGAAGATAAGATCATTCAAAAAACAAATATCTCAAAATTATCTTATCCTTTCAATATATGAGGATCACAGGGCTTCCCATTTAAGCGCAAATGTCCTATATTGTGACTATCACTAAACATCACATCACCTCCATGTTTACACAACAATAATCATATCAACCAAATAGTAAGCAATATGGACATATGACACAGGAGCATGCTGTCCATCATAACAGCTTCAATAGATTCCACTCCTTGATGGATTCAACTAATTTGAGATATGTGATGTGCCCTCACCTTGGAACAGCATAGCTCATTCTGTGCTGTCAGTTTGGTAGCTCTGCTCATCAGCAATCCAGTTTATGACGCTCTGTTCCAGGGGACATACTCATTTCTTTCTAATGTATGACTCATCAGACAGACTACAATTGCTGCCAAATAGGTTATGGTTAAATGACCAAACCCGATTTCAATACCCACCAAGATTATTGGCTGCCAAGGAGCTGTAATTGGTTCTAATATGCAGTACCCTCGATAATGTTAGACATTGTACTTATTAATAGTAGTAGCAGTTAACAATTTCACCAAAATATAGCTGAGAGAAATAAAACAAAAGCAAACATTTTTAAAACAATAATAAGGAGTACATGACATATGGTGTAGAAACATGGGAATTAAATAAGTAAATTCAATTCTGCAGATATGGATTTTTGGAAGCATTTAGCTGGAATTTCTAGAAGAGAGAAAATGAGTTACGGGGGGGGGGGGACCCAGGTAACTCACTTTTTCCTTGAAACCTAAAAAACATACTTTTAGTTGTACAACATACTTGTGATCCAAACTTTGGAGGTAAATAAACCCATTGTATCTTTTACTGTTTCACACTTCTAAATGATAGTACTTTCAATGGAGAATCTAATGATACCTCAAACTCCATTTTGACATAAAAAGACTTACTGGTACCTGATTCTTTTTCTAACACCTTCACATGTGAAACAGTGTATTTAAACAAAAGATGAATGTTCAAAGTTCAATTGTGGATTTTATAAAAACAATAAAATGGTATGGTCATGTAAAAAGAATGATAGAAGACACATTCCCAAGAAAAATAATAGAATGTGTGCCACCTGAAAGAAGAAGAGGACAGTTAAAAATAACATGGTTTGATTAAATAGCACAAAAGAAAAATGATTGTACGATGGAAATTAGAATGACAGAAATGTGGAGGAGAAGAACAGTAAATTATGTGTACGAAGATGTGGAACCTACTATATATATATATATATTAGATACTGGTAATTTGTTTTCATTTGAAATTTTGTCTTGCAAAGTTTTTAATAGTATTTATATTACTGGATGAAGTTTTATTTAATTATGGATTTCAACTTTTTAAATATAAAAATACTTTCAGCATTCTACCATGAGTCTAAGTGAATGTTAATAGGACAGTAGTTACCTCCAGTCTGTGAATCTGGTGTGACAACTCCCGGTGATGCTTGCCGTGAGTGCTCAGCAAATATTGTTTCCAGTCTTCTCTAGTGTAATTTATCAGCAACAAATCAGACTGACTCAGTCTGGATTAGAGCTTGGAGTGAATGTGAGTATTATTGATTTTACGTGTGTTCATAATACAATATGGTTTAATACTATGCAAAGGTAAGCACATTTTAAAAACATTTTTAAAAAATAAATTTTTTTATGGAAAAACAATGTAAATTTCCAAAAGACCACTTGCATGTAGGAAAATCTTCATGAAATAGGCCTTCGAACATAATCCTAGAATAGGGTGTCCATAATACTTTCAATGTAAAAGGGGACATGTACAAAAAATTAAAGGAAAAACCTGGGACATTTTAAAAAAAGGTGGGACATTAATAAAATATAAAAGGAAGTTTAAAAAATTGTATGAAACAAATTATACAAATTGCACATATAAGTTATGCCTATTTTTTTTATTGTCCATTAAAATTACTTACTCAGTTATAGTATGTCTACTCTATCTACACATGTAGATGCATTTGCATTGCTGTACTTTGATGATTTATGTATTTCATCAAGTAGTTTAGTTTCTTTTGAAATTCTATCATAGAATAAAGTACATGATACATCAATAAAATGTATTTTCACCATGAGCAATGCCTTTACAGTTTCAACTTTCATTCTGTTTTTATTTTTTCGTTTCACCATGGTTATACAACTGGCACTTTCTAATGTTCATATTTATAATTACATAATAAAGAACAAAATTAAAGTTGCCATTTGTAAATATTTTGACAAAGCATCATCCCAAAAGCGGGGCATTTGAGCGTCCCCAAGAAAACTTTCGGGACAGCAGGACATTTTCCAAAAAAACAGGACTGTCCTGGGAAAAATGGGATGAATGGACACCCTATCCTAGAATTTCTTTGAGCCTTTTAGCACAACAGACAGGAATTTTGGATGCCATTAACATCAAGGCCATATAGTATATATTTAATTAATTTGTTTGTAATTTTTTATATGATACTGTGGAATGATTAATGTGATGAATTGAGTCCTGGTAATGAAATTCCAACCCAGCATTAGCCTTGACGATTGAGGTAAACCAGGTCAGGTTGGTTGGTACTGGGATTTGAACCCGAGACTCCCAAATATGAGTCCCAAATTCTACTGCTTGAGCCAACTCTCTTGGTATTCGGTGATAGTGTTATTTAATTATTGTATCCAATTTTAACCGAGTGCTCATGCATGTGTAACCAGGAGATGTCACAACATACCTACAGACCAGTCCAGTCTCTAACATAGACAACACCCAGGTCTTTTCGCTCTCTATGTGAATGCTCTACCAACTGAGCTATCTGAGAAACTCTAATCTAAATGCAAATTTTTCTCTTTATATGCTGCTAATCCCCAAGCACCAAATGCTATGAAACCGTTGCTTCGATCTTGCAAAGGCAGCTTCTATATTAAGAAGACCATTTTATTGGGAATTTTAGATTACATTATAAATTCAGTATGCCTCTTTCAATGTTTTTATTATTCACTTCATACGTCTCAATGATAGATAAAAAAATAAAGTATAGGGTACTTTTCATTCCCCATTTGAGAATAAAGTTCTTAGGAAAATTTTTGGACCAAAGAGAGATGAATAGACAGGTGAATAGAGAAGACTACTTAACAGTGAACTGCATGATCTTTATGGGAAGCCACATATAATAAGAACAGTTAAGTCTCATTGACTTTGATGGGCAGGACATGTAGCACAAATGAGGAATGAAAGATGTGCATATAGAATATAAGGGATGATTGAAAAACATTAGCTCAGGATAGGGATGTATGGAGAGCTTATGTCCGCGGGGCCATGAACCTACGGGTTCGATAATGCCAGTGAGTTAGAGTTATAGGGTACTTTTCATGCGATTCATCCACCGAAACCGACTAAAGTAGTTTAAATGTTTTCCAGTCAAATTCAGATGGCCCAGGGATATAAAATTGCTTCCTATATTCGATTCTCTATGCTAAAGACCAGCTCACCGGCTGATAACTAATGTTCCGTCAATGTTTGCTCAGACGCACTGTATTTATGGGGAAAATTTTAACTCTGGCAGTGGTAATAATAATAATAAATGTATCAATTGGAGAAAAATAATCACCTTTCAATTAAGTTGTGGTTTATGGTGAAAAGTAAATTTATGTTCGACTGTTTGTTCTCTATGGTTTATTCGATGTGGCAGCACTGCAAACGCAATATTTTATTTAATTTAAATGTGTTGGCAACTCTGTGTGGTATACAACATATGTTTTTGTGGAATTAATGAAGAATTTAACAAAATTTATGACATCCACGAAACTGAGAAAGTTGCAATAAAGTGCTATTTTTTTTCGAATTTAATCAATTTTATGTTAATTATATTTTAGAAATATATTTGTGAAGGTAAGAGGGGAATGGTAGCATTTTCGGTTTTCCCAGCTGTTGTGAGGAAATCGCTTGTTGCAAGTAATAAATTTATTCTACAGCATAGGAAGACCTATTCCAGATTATTTGTGCCCAATCGTTATATAAGCATATACCAGATATTTCGCGTGAGTCAGCATATACGGCATTTTCATAATTCACAGGTAAAATTTCACGTGAATTGGAAAATTGTTGTTAAAAGATACGATTTTAAGGCAAAATATAACTCAGGTGTGTACACAACGTTTTAGATTTTAATACATTCTAATCTTCTAGAATTTGCCATTCCTGCTTGTGCCTGGAACCTAAAAGAAAAGTTAGTCTTTTTGGTAAGGGTTTATGTATGGCTGAACTTTGGATTAGGATGTTCTATAATTATTCTCCAACATTCTTATGCCCCTGTTGCACTACATACTTTTACCAGGCTGAAGTTTCCATTAGACAGACACCACGCGAGTGTGTCAAAAGGATTTTATTTTTAAATTATTTCCCACCATTTAAAATAAAGGAAAAACTGCATTTAAACTAGTGTGAAATATTTTCAAAGTCCTATAGAACAACAGTGCGAATGTGCCAGAGTTTATAGAGCCAGCGATAACCCACAATCAAACCACATGTTGATTATCATCCTCGATTACTATCCATCACTATGAAATTTAAATGAGCAATATTTGCAATAAATCCCCAAATCTATGTTAAAAACATATATTAATAATATTAAAATTACCAAACATTTATTAAAAATGGGTGTACACTTACTTATCACTCCCTAACGCTGATCCAACCAGCGATAACCCAAAACAGTGATAGAAAAATTGTAGACTAAGTAATATACTCTGTGGAAAAAATAGCAGTTAGCATCATAATATTGTGTAATAGTGTCATAATATTGTGATTTGCATATTTAAATAAATACTTCAAAATTGTGTAATAATGTTATAAAAATTGTTTGAAAAAAATTAAAATATTAAATAATGTTAGTAAATACAGAAGAGCTATAGTTTACAACAATATAACTGAAAAATCAAACACTAGTAGAAGTGCAGTTGAGCCAAAATAAATTTTACATTTCTTCTAATGATTATTTCAATATATTTTTCTGTGATATTTAACTACATATGTAACATGAAGACGTGGCAGCTATATTTATTTTAATACATGTTCCAGAGCAGCCAACATAGAGTATGTACTTCAGAATTAACATTTCATTCTATTTTAAACATTTGACAATGGTTCTTAATATATATTTTACAATTTTAAATATTTATTTATGTATGCAAATTGGCTGTATATCTCTCAGTGAAGCAAGTGCGAATGCTTTGAAGAGAGCATATGATTTTTCTCTTCAAATATGATTTATCCATCATTGAGATATATGAAATAAATAATAGAACATCAAAAGAAGCCTTACTGGCTTTATAATGTAATGTAAAATTCCCACATAAATGTCTTCTTAATAAAGAAGTTGCCATTTGCAAGATAGAAACAAAGGTTTCATAGCATTTGATGCGCAAGAATTGACAACATGTATAAGATAAAATTTGCATTTAGATTGGATCTTGCCCAGATTGCTCAGTTGGTAGAGCATTGGCCTAGAAAGCCAAAGGTCCTGGGTTCGAGTCCCAGTCTGAGCATATAATTTTTTTTTCTTCAAATATGATCAAAATCAATGTCACTTGTAGATCCATCTATATTATTTTGAACATATAAAATGGGGAATTTGTTCTGACTTTATTTTTACGTTCTTTATGTTAATGATAGTATAAAACAAGCTTTCATACCTTTGGTATGAAACTTCATGGGTGCTTTGACATCTTTGAACTTGGGAACAGAAATCAGTTTACCACCAGGCCATAGTGATACCAAAAGTTCATCACTTAAGATTTGTTCTTGAGTGACTCAATATTTGTGTTTTCTTCAAGAGATTGAGGGCCTACAATAGCATAATCAGTTAAGGCAATGCACTAAAAGATGGAAAATTAAACAGAATCTTTTAATTATATTTGAAGAGAAAAATTTTTGCCTAGACCGAGACTCCAACCTGGGACCTTTGGCTTGCGTTTTGCCTGGCAAGCCAAAGGTCCTGGGTTCAAGTCTCGGTCTAGGCAAACATTTTTCTCTTCAAATATAATTTATTCTTCAGTGAGAAGTGTTAAATCAATAATAAAACAAAATCTTTTAACGCTGTGTCTCTGCTAATTTTCGGGACCAGACCTACTGTGATCTGATATAAGAAATTTTACTGTCACAAGAGGTTTACTGATGAGATTGAACAATAAAGAAAAAAATATGCATAGAACAAATTAGTTTTCAAAATTTCATAAATTAAAAAATCCAGCTTTGTAATTAAGGTACTAGTAAAATAAATTAAATTTTCTTCTGATAATAATTTTAAAACCATATAATATGAAATATATTTAAAATAAAGCATTCAATTATGTAAAGGTACATAATGTTTTCTGAAATTTGTACTATATCCCAATATATGGACAAATATGGAAAAACAAATATGTCTTAAATCGCTCCAAATACCCTAATTCATAGATATTTAATGAGTAAAAACAAATATATATTTTGATGTTATATTTTAAATTAACATGTTCCAGAATTGGATATAGTTTTTATTTTAGAAAGAAAAATTACATTCGAACCGGGAGTCGAACCCTGGACTCTGTACGTCAATGCAGTAACCATTAAGCTATTCAAACTTCCGATAGGAATGTCAAATTTCTTTCTACTTATATAATTAATTCTCCTTTCATCCGAAAGCCATTAGTTTTTAATGTTTAAAAATTATCAATAAAAAATACTTTGAAAAGAAGTCGTCAGATGGCATTGTTGATAGCTATGGCTATCGGCCTTCAGATGATAGAATTAATTGTATAAGTAGAAAGTAATTTGATGTGCCTATTGGAAGTTCGAATGGTGTAACAGTTACCATACTGACGTACAGAGTCAGAGGTCTGGCATTTGGCTCTCTGTTAGAACATAATTTTTCTTCCTAAAATAAAAATATGGTTGGTTGGTTGGTATCTAATGTCGAGCACTTGATAATGAAATCATTTGCTCTCTTGCACTCCAATATTTAGCAGAAAGGCTGGTCTCTTCTACAAAAGCTGGACAACGGAGGAGATGGTTTCTTTCCATATCTTCATTTAATATATATTTACATAAAAATCACTTTTTGCAACAGATTGTGCAAAAATCTCAAAATCTGAAAACTTGCAGTTGATTTGCTGATGTTTAACATTGTCCACTTACCACTATTCTTTTTGAACATCTTGCTTTTATGTTTGGAGGAATTTTTGGTGGCTAGTAACCCCTAATTGATTACCGCATATTTTAATTAAAGCCAAATCTAAAATATGCATTTTCTTAATTTTTAAAAAACATCTTAAATTTACGTTACTAACATGTGTCTTACATTTACAGACTGATTTTGTATCAAAAGTAGAGATAGCTGCATCTATTAATACAAGTAGAATGAAGTTGAATTATCCTGTAGCTCGCAGAGATGAAAATTGTATTGATGAGTATCATGGTAATAAAGTAAGTAAAATGTTTTAAGCTGTTTGTTTTAGCTTTAAATGTGTTAAGGTCTCTGGCTATTGTTAGTGAAATGATGTGACAATACAAGTTAGAATGGACCACACGTTACAAAGTATACGACCACAGATTATAAACTGTTTTGAATGTTGTTGATTAAATTACTGACTAGGCCTGTGTTTAATGTATCAACATGTGTTTTCCTTGTATTGCAACATCTAACATGTTTATTCATTACTGTATCCTACATTATTAATTTTTTAACCTTCCACTTTAATAAAGTAAAGTGACAGGCCTCAGGAGGCCCTTGGGATAGAAGGAGGTTAAGGCTCCCACTTTTCTAGACAATCGGCACTTGATGTCAGCCCTGCGTGACGGCCGCCTTTACCCCCAGAACAAGCATCTGGTACTCATTTCCGTTAGAGGCTGAGTCGACCCCAGGACCATAGTGCCGCCAGAGGGTTAGGGTCAGTTTTAAAATCCTGATCCCCATGGGGCTCGAACCCTAGGCCTTCCGGCTTGTAGCACAGTGCCTTAACCACTATGCTATGGCGTGTCCCCCTTCCATTTTAATATGTTTGCGTAGATTAGCTTTATTTAGTTTAGGTCTACATTATGAAATTTATCTTAAATTTTTGGATGCTACAGAACATTGAGGACATTGATACTGAGTGAGGCAACATGACTGATCTATTCTGATATGTTGAGAATTCTGTTTTCTTATGATTCATTGTAAATTTCAACACTTGGAGTTTGACTAAAGATGAAAGTGAAATGAGCTTTGAAACTGGTGTCGTGAAAACAGGAATTTTATAAAGCTAGATATAAGAACATTTTCTCCAACTCATTATGAATTGAAATCTACTTCATAGTGTTACTTCCCACTTTAATTTTGAATAGGATCCATATTACTTTATGAATTAATGAGTCATTTTTTTACATCTTACCTCATAGTTTATGTTTTTTTAAACACGGGAACTGCAATTTTCAAGAGAACCATCTCTCTCATTTTCAACCGACATTATGACAATGTATAAGAAAACATAAATTGTGACAATGTGGGTTGAAAATGAGAGAGATGGTTCTCTTGAAAACTGCAGTTTCTGTGTTTAAGAAAACATAAACTATGAGGTAAGAAGTAAAAAAATGAATTAAGAACCTCATAATGTTATTTCCCATATTTAACTATGAAGGATCCATATAGTTTGTATTGTGTGATTTTTATTTATTTTTATCTCAAATTCTAATTCATTTTTTCCCTATTTCTCTTACCTTTTTTTTCACCATTGCTACTTGTATATTTATGTATATCTCAAAATGCTAATTTCATTCAACAACAGTAATGTAAAAATTAAATTAATGTTTTTATTACCTCACCTCATATCCTTTTTCTTCTAGACTTCAGTTTCGGAGCTTATCTCCATCATCAGTAGTCTCTGGTCGACTGGTGTTATGTCGTTTCTTGGCGGTTTTCTTTTTACTTCTATCGGTGGACATCAGGTCAAAATTTATGGTAGTTTCGAAATTCATGAGTTTATTTTTCTTGTTTTTTTTGGATGTGGATTTTTTCCCAGACTGTTGAGTTCTTTTTGTTTATCTGTGTGTTTGATTAGGCTAGCTTTTGTATCAATTAAATGTTTTTCAGACCAAGCATGGGCTGCTACAGCTGACTTGTCCACTTCACCCTTTTTTACATTTCTAAGGTGTTCTTTCAATCTAGTTTTTAAATTTCTTTTTGTTTCTCCTATACAGATTTTGTCACATTCCTTACATTTGATCTGATATATTCCTGATTTGTATTCTTCTTCAATTTTTTCACTTTTGTTGGTTTTAATTATCTTGTTTAGGCTGTATTCATTCTGGAACTTGTGGTGTTTTAAAGGATGGTAAGTTAATTTTTTGAATCTTATGTTCTCTTCTGTTTGTTTTTTAAGTGTGCTTTCAATGGTTAGTTTTTGCCTTTTAAACTTATTTATTTTCTTGTGTACCATGTTTTCTTCATAACCATTTTCTATTGCTACTTTAATTATGTATTCTTTTTCTTAATATTTTTCTCTGTTCAGGGGTACATTCACCAATCTGTGTGCTAGACTATTGAATACAGCTTCTTTGTGAGCAAAATGGTTGAATCCTGATACCTTAATGTAGTTATCTTTGTGTGTGCTCTTTCTGTATATTCCAAATTCTATCTTGTTTTTTTTGTTTCTAGTTAGGTTTAGATCCAAAAATGAAATTTGTCTGTCAGTTTCAGTTTCCATAGTAAATTTTACAGTTTTGCTCTGAAGGTTCAGGAGTTTTAAGGCATCTTCTATTTGTTTATGATTAAAGTGAAAGAATAAACAGTAATGTGTCCATTTTTTTTTTCTTTTAGATATGGTAGTACATCATTTCCTATCTCAGATCTCTTTTAAAAACTAGAGTTTTCAACCAATGTTTCAGTCATGTTGTGACCTGACTTTCTTTTTTTTATTTGTTTTTTGTGGAGTGAATTCAGGTATATGCAAAATTTCTGTAATTTTTTCACATCTCTTTGCCATACTACAAATCCACATAATGGTCCCAAAAATCTAGGTTTTATGTCAGAATTTTCCAAGGCCAAAGTCTCAAATACTTCCATAAATATATTGGTAACTTAATAGAACTTTCGCGATGAGATTTAACACTATGAGGAAATTAATCATTTATATAAGTGAGTCGTCCACCACTGTGGTCTCGGTAGCATGCTGCCTTGTCACGCAGCATGCCCGGGTTCGATTCCCGGTCGGGACAGGCTCCTGGGTAAGGTTTTTTCGGGGTTTTTCCTCACCTGTAAGACAAATGTCAGGAAGCTTAGGGCCCAATGGTCCCTGAAAATCATCTGGCCATCATCATCATCCTTATCATTAACATTATCATCATAATCATCCTTCACCGGTGTGGAAAGCAACGGGAAGCTACCACACCTATAATTCCCTAGTAAAGCTGCATAGCATGAAAATGCTATGATTGCAGTGAAGGACCTGCTCTCGGACAGAATTACTATGGCTGGATAAGTGAGTCAGAAATAACTTTTTACATCTCACCTCGCAAAACTCCACGATTTTCATAGGACTGGTTTGAAAAGTCATTGCTTCTATCCTCAACCAATTCTTGTCGAAGAATATTTAGAGAATTGTCATATAAAGAAAGTAATATTCTCTGTAGAATATCAATGTGACACTTGTCCTTTTAATTGAATGATAATTTTTTTTTTATTTCAGATACCAGATCCATATAGATGGTTAGAGGATCCAGATTCTGAAGAAACTGCAAAATTTGTTGAAGATCAGAATGCTTTAACAAGACCTATATTAGAAAATTGTTCTGTTCGTGCTGACATCAATTCCCGTCTAACTGAACTGTGGAACTTTCCTAAATATTCATGTCCTTATCGACACGGGGATAAATACTTCTTTTATATGAACACAGGACTACAAAATCAAAGGTATATATCTTTAAAGAATAGACAGTAGTGTGCATATCTTTATACTCTTGAATATGAAACAAGAAAAAATTATTTTATTATTTAAGTAAATTATATACAGGGTGAAAATTATTTAAACCGACAAACTCTGGGAGGTTGTAGGGGACACCAAAACAAATATTTTTCCTTAATGGCATTTTTTTCTATGAGGATTATTTAAACCGGTAGAAGAAGATTTCTCTGGCGGCAAATTAATTAAACCAACAAACAGTTTTGCATTTTTTATTACCAAGAGACAACACATTAACACAACGCAATTACTTAAATTACAGTAGAGGTTCAAAAATGCCTCCATTGACATGTAAACTTATATTCCTATTTTCTTCTCCTATATAAAAAAAGGTAGTTAAATTAAAATCGCCACATATCGAATAATAAAATAAACGAAGTGAATAACATACAGTTAAACCTGTAGAAAAATAAAAAAGAAAAAAACCAAAAATATTTAAGTATCTTTAAGGTTACATCGGTGGATCATGTTCTGTCTAACACAGGCAAAAACTCCAGGAGTATCGTTAATTGCTCCTGCTGCTACTACTATCTAGGCAACCAGATCCTTTTCTGATGCAACAGGAGTTGTGTAAACAAGGTTGCGCATCTCTCCCCACACAAAAAATCCAAAGGGGTCATTCATATCTGGGGATCGAGCAGGCCATGGTACAGGACCACCTCTGCCAATCAACTTTTCTGAAAACTGTTGGTTCAAGAATTGACGCACATGACAACTGAAATGTGCCGGCGCCCCGTCATGTTGGAACCACATGCGTTGTCTTGTAGGGAGCAGGACATCTTTCAGCAATTCTGGCAATGCTCTGGCGAGAAAATTGTAATAGTGCCTGCCATTTAATGGCCTAGGTAGGAGATATGTCCCAATTAAACAGTCCCCAACAACACTGGTCCACACATATCAGTGTACTCACTCCAGGTGTATCACTCCATTAGTAAAGAGATTCAATTCACTACTACACTGGTGGACAAAACAATTCCTACCATCAACAGCAGTTGCAGTCATGACAACTGAAGAGCATAATATGCCCTCTACTGGTTTAAATAATCCTCATAGGAAAAAAATGGCATTAGGCAAAATATTTGTTTTGGTGTCCCCTACAACCTCCCAGAGTTTGTCGGTTTAAATAATTTTCACCCTATATATATATATATGAGGTGAGGTAATAAAATTTTAAATAATGTGTTAGAAAAATACAAATATGGGGTGAGTTGTGCACATCTCTCTCTTATTATTTAAATTAAACCTTATAATGTCAGTTCTTTGAAATATTAAATGAAATTTTACTTAAATAAATAATACCTCATAGGTTTTTTTTAAACATGGGAACTGCAGTTACTTACTTACTCACTGGCACTATCGAACCCGTAGATTCATGGCCGTGCAGACATAAGCTCTCCATACATCCCTATTCTGAGCTAATGCTTTCCAATCATTCCCGGTATAATCTACTTCCTTCAAATCATAGTTAATGTTATTCTCCCACCTCATTCTTGGTCTACCAACTGGGTGTTTTCCCTCTGGTTTTTCTACAAGAAGCTTCCATGCATGCCTTTCATTCCCCATACGTGCCACATGTCCTGCCCATTGCAGTCTATGAGACTTAACTGTTCTTATTATATCTGGCTTCCTATAAAGACCATGTAGTTCATTGTTATGTAGTCTTCTCCATTCACCTGTCTGTTCATCTCTCTTTGGTCCAAAACATTTTCCTAAGAACTTTATTCTCAAATACTCGTAATCTCCTTTCCTCCCTTAAAGTAAGAGTCCATGTTTCGCACCCATATAATATAACTGGTAGAATAATAGTTTTATATATTTTCAGTTTAACGTTTTTTGAAAGGAGTTGGGACATCAAAAGTCTCTGTAATGCATAATAGCACGCATTTCCAGAATTGAGCCTATGTTTAATTTCTTTGTGCATCTCATTCCTATTTGTGATTATTGTTCCTAGGTATTTGAATTCAGCCACTTCCTCAAAATTTCCCTCATTTGTCATTAGCTGTCCATTTCCATTATATAATGCATTTCTATGTGTGACCATATATTTAGTTTTATTGATATTTACTTCCAGTCCTAATTTCTTAGTGTTACTCAATAGTGTGTGCGTGTTGTCCTTTAGTATCTCCTCGCTATCGGCCAATAGTACTACATCATCAGCATAAACTAACAGCTTATTAATACCATTGAGTTGTAGGCCTTCTTCATCCTCTAGAGATTTGATGGCATGCTCTAGTACAAAATTAAATAGTAGAGGAGATAGTGCATCTCCTTGCTTCAACCCATTCTGGATTTCAAAAGTGTCTGAAAACTGTTTGCCTACATCGCACCCTACTCTTTGTGCCATTTAGACACATTTATATAAATTTAAATTTGAAGAGAAAAATTTTCGCCTAGACCGGGACTCGAACCCGGGACCCTTGGCTTTCCGGGCCAAGTGCTCTACCAACTGAGCTACCGAGGCGAGTTACGATCTAGACGCAAATTTTTCTCTTATATACGTTGTAATTCCCTATCGCCAAATGCTTTTGAAACCATTGTTTCTATCTTTGCAAATGGTCTAGGCGAAAATTTTTCTCTTCAAATTTAATTTATCTTTCATTGAGAAATGTTAAATTAATAATAAAAAAAAAACAACATTTATATAAGTTATGTAGATAGGAAATAATAAAAAATAAACAATATTTATATAAGTCTAACTAACTTTTTAGGAATTCCGAACTGCAGCAGGATACTATATAACTCCCTCTTAATTAAATCATATGCTTTTTTGAAGTCTACATACAGTTGATGTACAATACCATTATATTCCCATTTCTTTCCTAAAATCTGTCTTATACTAAAAATCTGATCTGTTATAGACCTGTTTCTTCTAAATGCACATTGATGATCTCCTAGAATGTCATCAATATAGAAAGTAAGTCTGCTTACTAATATATTTGTTAGAATTTTGTACGAAGTTGAAAGTAATGAGATGCCCCTGTAGTTGTTGAAATCAGTTTTATCTCCCTTCCTATAAATTGGAACAATAATCAATTCTTTCCATTCATCTGGAAGAGCTTCTTTTTCCCAAATCATACCAAACAACCGGCGTATCTTTTCCATCAATTTTTTTCCCCATGATTTTATCAGTTCTGCTGGGATCTCATCTGAACCTGATGCTTTATACATCTTCAATTTTTCTATCGCCATTTCAACCTCTAATGCATTGGTTCCATGACTAGCATTTCTGCTGTCTTAAATTATCCTCTTCAGTGTTGTGTTCTGTATGCTATTTTAATAGCTGATTAAGGTAACTTTTCCATCATTTAATATATTCTGGAATCTGCAGTCATATCCCAATTTTCATTCTGAATTACCATTCTCCATCAGTTTTTATTAGATCTAATATGATTCTTAAAATTTTCCTTTTGAAAATGTTACGTAGTTCATCATTTTTTGCTTTAGGACCCATGTCTCAGATTTGTAAGTTAGTATAGGTTTGATTAGAGTTTTGCACAATTTAAACAATTTAATTTTACTCTTAATTATTAATAAGGGAAGCTGAGCAAAACATTTCTTCCACTTACTTGTGTTTTGCACTCTTTTAACTTTACTATCTAACCTCTCTTGGTTAACTCTTGTTTTTTCGACCCCGACGCTATTAGGGCATCCGAGGGCTAGGGAGTCTTTCCTTTCTTCCATTTCTTCTTTCCTTTATTTTCTTTTTTTCTCCAGAAAAGCCTGACCAGAGGCTATAAGATGGCAGCCCCATCACTGGTCTTGCGTTCCTTTGGCCAGCAACCAATCGAAAGGACTATTATTATGCTTTCAAATCTTACATGAGAATTTTCCGGAAGGATCAAACTATTTATGCTGGAGGGAAAATTTTCTATAGGATCGTAACAGGCCTTGGCCTAATACTTGGAAGGAAGAAGAAGAAGTAGTATGATCTTAATTCTCTTAGCATTTAAGGGAAGTGACTCTATGAGGTTTATTTTAATTTCTTGTCTTGTAAGCCCATGTTTCCCTTAACAGAGATTTAGGCACTCTCCCCCTACAGGGAAGAATTTGAACCATACTAATTTAGTTACACTTGTTTTCGTATAGATGTCATTTAAGTGGTCCGTGGTTAGCGTTCCGCCTCATACTGACATCTAGGAAACCAAGGTAGTACTAGGACGGAAAAATTCAGTAAATTTTGCTTAGAGGCCTTTTCATTCAGCCTTAAGGATCTTTTACAAGCCTGAAAATCTTCAGACTCGGTACCCACGGCTTAAAGTCCCTCCTGGAGGACTTGCTCCTTGGATTTTTCCATCCTAAAAAATCCATCGACCCCCGCTGGGTATTATTTTAATTTAAGAATTAAATTAATGTTTTTATTACCTCACCTCATATCCTTTTGCTTCTATACTGCAGTTTCGGAGCTTATCTCCATCTTCAGTAGCCTCTGGTCGACCAGTGTATGTCGTTTCTTGGCGGTTTTCTTCATACTTCTATCGGTGGACCGATGAACCTCTGGATCAGGTCAAAATTTGTGGGAGTTTCGAAATTCATGAGTTTATCTTTGACTTGATCCAGAGGTTCATCGGTCCACTGATAGAAGTAAGAAGAAAACCACCAAGAAACGACATAACACCGGTCGATCAGAGGCTACTGAAGATGGAGATAAGGTCCAAAACTGCAGTATAGATGAAGAAGGATGTGAGGTGAGGTAATAAAACATTAATTTAATTCTTAAATTAAACCTCATAGTGTTCTTTCCCTGTGAAAGTTAAATTTATTTTAATTAATTATGATCTTAATTGTTTTCTTACAAGGGAACTGTCAACCATTATATGCTGAAATCTAACTTGAAATTTCTCCCAGAGAAGCATTGTGATGTATCAAGGCACAGAAATCAAAGCCAGAATCCAGCAATGTCAACTCTCTGTATGGAGCAGATGGTCTCCCTGCATAAGTAAGAGCAGAACGAAGTGAGCCAGGACATGGCATGGACTGCAGGTAGTGAGGGTTATCTAATCTACCAATCCAGATGTGATTTTAGTGCCTTACAGTCAAAACAGCAGATTTTTTTTGGATATGGCCTTTTCACATCACAGTGTTTCTCTGGAAAAAAATTCAAGGTAGGTTTTGGCATGGAATGATCGATAGTTCTCTTATTTATATTATTTTTGGTCTGGACATCTTACCTCAATATTAATATTAATATTGAGGTAAGATGTCCAGACCAAAAATAATATAATTAAAATAACCTCAAAATATAACTTCCTAAAATTAAATATTAGTTCTCTTATTAATTCATAAAGACATTAAGGTAGAATTTTTTATCACTCACCTCATATTGTTCTTCTTATTTGACTATAAACTAGTTTCGGAACTTAGTTTCTGTTCCATCCTCAGTATCGTCACGACCGTTGTTCTATCATCTTGAAGAGCTGTCCTTCGCTGAGGTGAGTGATAAAAAATTCTACCTTAATGAATATACCTCATAGTGAGAATTCCTAAAATAAGTAACCATAAAGATATATTTTAGATTAAAAAATGTGTTTCTTAATTTCTTCCTAGCAGTCATTTATTATATTAACATGTTTGGTTAGTCACAGAGTGTAATTTGGTTCCTAGATTTCACAGTTAACAGAAAAAAAATTATAGCTAATTACATTGCAGTATTATGTAACTGTTCCACATAATCGTAATTGTAATATGAGGTTAAAGGGTCACAAAACACTCTACTGTGCTGAGGTGCCTTGCAGGGAGTCAAATGGGGTTATGCTAGCTCCACTTTAGATTGAACTTATAAATTATATATTCTCCTAATTATAACCTATTCTTGTCACTGTATTTGACTCTATTCTCCAGAAACTCGAGAAGGTACAAAACTAAATTCTAAGATTGAAAACTGGTGGTATTAAAACAACCCCTCTTGATGCAATATACAGAGAGGATCTCCTGACCTATGGCTGGGTTAGCGGTAAAAGCACTTGCGGCCGCTGATTCCTCACTCCGCGTCATGCGGCAGAGCAACTGAACGACTCTTTTCCTACTTTTTTCACTTGGTTCGTGCAGGGCCATGGATATAGCGAAAGTAAGTTACGAACCTTGTAACAGGAGATCTTGAAAATGTTCACCTTCTACTTCCACTCATTTTCGGCACATTTCTAAGAAACGCTCATTCACATGTATTAGTTGCTGCTCTGTTATTCAGCTTATTTCTGTCCTGATAATAATATTCAGATCGTCTAATCTGTGGGGGTTTCTCGCAAACAAATTACTTCCAAAGTATCCCAAAAAAGAAAACAGCAAATAGTTAAATCTGGAGACCGTGATGGCCACAAGCCCGCACTTATAACCCGATCTTCAAAAATTTCACTAATTAATTTTAAGAAGTCTTCCTTCAGCTGTATACGCAGTTGCAGAGTTATGCTGGAAATATCCATTTCAACAGTCAATATCAATCAGTTCTTCGAAAAATGGTTTCAATATGTCATCTCTGTATCTTTGTGCTTCAATTGTGTTATTTAAAAAAATTGGTCCTACAATATTCTATAACCATTCACTGCACATCATACTCCAATCTATTCGTTATGCAGAGGAATTTCATGTAGGGGATGGGGGATTTGCTGGCTCCAATACATGTTATTCTGCGACGAAATATACCCATTTAAATGGAACCAGGTTTCGTCTCAGAACCATATTAAGCACGAATCAATTATTCCAATATTAACGTTCTACAACATCCAATTACAAAAACGAAACAGCATCTCAGGATCACGTGGCTGAAGTTCATGCATTACAGTTATTCTGTATGGTTTCAAATGTAAACGTTTCGTAGGTCGTAATGCTGACGCATTCGAAACACCAGTTTCTTGTGAAAATCGTCTTAGGGAATTTGTTGGCGTATGTTCTAATCTTTCTCCTATTTCATCTAATTTTTCCTCAGTAAGTGCACATTTTGTTACCTTTGATTTCTTATCGAGCACACAGAACCCGTTTTTTCTAAATCTGTTTACATGTCATCGAACGGTATCTCTATTTGGAGGCATACGCAGATCGAGAAATAATAACTATGAACTAAGACCACTAATATGAGAATACACAACGTGTGTTTCACTTACAAGCATGAAACTGAACTTAATAGGCAGTTAAGTTTCAATATCTTGGCGGTGACGTGAGTTTATGACTCACAGTGAGCCGTGCAGTTGCTATACCGTGTGACGCAGAGTGAGGACTCAGCAGCTGCATCTGCCAAGCCGTAGGTCAGGAGATCAGTAAATTCTTACAGGAATATAGCCCATCTGCCATCTAATTGAAGAAAAAGCACTGCCTTTTTGAGAAGTTAATATGACTCTCTAACGACCAATGTTTGATTTTACTAGAATAGAGAATGCGGGCTGAAGACTCAATATGGTTTTATACAAAAAAAACTTTTAGAGGCCAAATCCAAATATGAAAGTACCACAACCATTCCCAAATTACAACTATACCACCCAAGCCCCCTCCTAATCTCTCCTATAGAACACTCGCTTGACTTAATAGAAGCAGTCCTGAAGAAACACTGTAATCTTGATCAACTCAGACAACTTGCACTAGAGCAATCAACACCAAGTACATTAAAGACACATGGCTCCAAATTTACACAGATGGGTTCATGATCATAAGTAATGCCACGAGTGATTTCCAAATTTATCTAGAGAATTTGGAAATCAAGAGTGGCATTTGTTAGGACTATTTAACGAATAAAATTAAGCTGTTTACTCACAAATCATTATTTAACTATAGTTATTTTAAAATATTTATATATTTAATGTAAACGGAGATGTTTGAAAACAAATGAGAAACGATAGGTACGCTTCATCTGCTTCTTTTGTTTATCACTGCAACCAGATCATACTATTTATTGCCAAAGGAACGCAATATTGTAAGAATGCACTCTAGTGGAGAAAAAATGAAACACATCAAACTGTATATTACTTCATTTCTGATGTCGTATGATTTAAATATGATAATTATATTTTTTCTGGATTATTAGCTGGGAAGAAATGTATTTAAGAAGGTGCAAACACTGGTTTCTTTTTTTTGGTGGTATAATAAATTGCTACAAATGTTTTTATATTAACTCCTGCAAGCGCTATGTGTTGACATCTATGTACTATATATACAATCTGGTAGCCATATTTCTTATAGGCTCAGTCACTGCAAAATAATGGTCAGATCTGTTCAGAATATTAAATAGGAGGAGCCTTCTTTAATATGGTAAATATAACACTGATAAATATTTCGTGAAACACAACTCTGGTTGTAAAACAGAAATCATTGAAACGTGATTGGTCATTGACTCCCATTTGGGGCATGAGTTAAATAGTCAAGGAAAAGACATTGGTGCAATCTGTCTGCTGAGCAGACTCTCCTCCATCTATCATTCATCAGTGCCTAGACCGAGACTCGAACCCGGGACCTTTGGCTTGCTGGGCAAAATGCTCTACCAACTGAGCTACCGAGGCGAGTTGCGATCTAGACGCAAATTTTTCTTTTATATACGTTGTAATTCCCTCGAAAATTTTTCTCTTCAAATATAATTTATCCTTCAGTGAGAAGTGTTAAATTAATAATAAAAACATCAATAGAAGCCCTACTGGCTTTATAAAGTAGTGTTAAATTCCCAGTTAATGTCTTCTTAACTAAGAGGCTGCCATATGCAAAGATAGAAGCAACGGTTTCAAAGCATTTGGCACAAGGGAATTATAATGTATAAAAAGAAAAATTTGCGTCTAGATCGCAACTCGCCTCGGTAGCTCAGTTGGTAGAGCATTTGGCCCAGAAAGCCAAAGGTTCTGGGTTCGAGTCTCGGTCTAGGCGAAAATTTTTCTCTTCAAATATAATTTATCCTTCAGTGAGAAGTGTTAAATTAATAATAAAAACTTCAAGTGAAACACAGCATTTCTCATTTGTTTTCAAACATCACCATTTACATTAAATATATAAATATTTTAAAATAACTATATTTAAATAATGATTTGTGAGTAAACAGCTTAATTTTATTTGTTAAATAGTCCTAACAAATGCCATTCTTGATTTCCAAATTCTCTAGATAAATATACTCCTCACTTCACGAGTCGTGAATTTATCGATAATTTGGAAATCACTCGTGGCATTACTTATGACTATTTAACTCATGCCCCAAATGGGAGTCAATGACCAATCACGTTTCAATGATTTCTGTATTACAACCAATCAGAGACGTGTTTCACGAAATAATTATCAACGTTAGGATTATCATATATTAAGCAAAGCTCCTCCTTTTTAATATTCTGAACAGGTCTGACCGTTATTTTGCAGTGACTGAGCCTATAACAAATACGGCTACCAGATTGTATATAATAGTGCTTACATGTCAACATTTGTAGCAATTGATTATACCACCAAAAAAAGAAACCACTGTTTGCACTTTCTTAAATGTATACGACATCAAAAATGAATTAATATACAGATTGATGTGTTTCATTTTTTCTCCACTAGAGAGCATTCTTACAATATTGCGTTCCTTTGGCAATAAATAGTATGATCTGGTTGCAGTGATAAACAAAAGAAGCAGTAGAAGCGTAGGCTACCTATCGTTTCTCATTAGTTTTCAAACATCACCGTTTACTTTAAATATAAAAATATTTTTAAATAACTGTAGTTAAATAATGATTTGTGAGTAAACAGCTTTATTTTATTCGTTAAATAGTCCTAACAAATGCCACTCTTGATTTCCAAATTCTCTAGATAAATTCACTCCTCACTTCGTGAGTCGTGAATTTATCGATAATTTGGAAATCACTCGTGGCATTACTTATGATAATTTAATGGTAAATTTGCTGAAAATTTTTTGAAACTTATTAAATACTAAAGAATAGTATGTAAATTTCTTGAATTTTTTACCAGTTTCTTTATCTGTCTAAAGAGTACTTTCATTTATCACTTTTTGTTTCTTGAATTTATTTATTTTCTTATGAATCATCTTTTCCTAAAAATCATTCTCATTTGCTATTTTTATAATGTGTTTTTTCTCTTTATTAAAATTTTCTCTGCTCATGGGAAAGTTCACAAGTCTGTGTGTTAAACTATTAGATACTGCCTGTTTATGTGCAATATGGTAAAAACCTGTTGCTTTAATATAATTATCATTGTGTGTTTCTTTCCTGTAAATTCCAAATTGCAAATTTGGTAATTTATTAGAATTGGATTCTACTTATGGCAGTTAAGCTTAAAAAGTCTTGAATTTTCCTTCTAGTGGAATTACTCAACTCACTGTAGGTTTGTAGCATGAGATGTAATCAAAGATATGAAAATTATTTCAAAGATATGATTAGTTAGCAACTCAATGGTTTGTAACCTGTGGCCTGTTCTGTCATTCACATAATATTATAGGCAGCAGTGCTACAATGGCTTAGAGCTGTTAACAAAATTCAATATACTAAATAAGTTGGGTCTGCCGTTATCGTACCTCATATTTCGTTGTTTCTTGTAAGACATGTTTCAAAGCATCTTTGTCTGTACCAACTGACGATGGAACAGAGATGCTTTGAAACATGTCTTACAAAAAAAAAAAATGTGAGGTAAGATGATGGCAGACCCAACTTATTTATTAAGTATTTTCATAATCATCAATTCATCATCATCCGGTATGACAGCTGCCTCCGACTTCTGAAAACTAAAGGCCATTCCTCTCTGTTCATTGAATGATCTTCCTCTGACAATCATAGCAGCTTGCACACCTCTATCCAGGTTTTCTTTGGTCTTCCTTTCCATCGGGATCCATTCCATAATAAGTTTAGGTAATCATTGCTCTGGCATTCTTTTGACATGGCAGTACCACTGTAATCTTTTCTTTTCTATAATGTCTACGATGTCCAGTTTCTCTTGCACACTCATATTTTCCTTTATTTATACTTTAAAAATAAAATTCAATATTACTTTTTTTTTAGGAATCCGCACTATGAGGTATACATACCTTTTTTTTTTTAGAATATGAGGCGAGTGATAAAAAAATTCAATGTATTTAATATATTTTATTTCAGTGTGCTGTACATTCAAGATTCACTAGAATCAGAACCTAGAGTATTTTTAGACCCCAAATCTTTTGTCGGATGATGGGACAGTAGCATTATCAAGAACACGTTTCTCAGAAGATGGGAAAATTTTAGCATATGGACTTAGTAGTAGCGGATCAGACTGGGTGACAATACATTTCAAATCTGTAGACACAGGTAAGAATTAAATATGGTTTATGCTCCTCAAAGGTCAGAAAAATCAATAGAAAATGCAGGAAAGCATAATTATGGAAAATGTCTTTCATTGTATTTATCCAAATATTAAAACGACCTCTAATTTAAAGCACTATGTACTTTGCAACACAAAAACTTTGATCTCAACTGGGTTTATTTTCTAATCAATGACTTTAAGACAAATCACAATTTTTAGATTTTAAATTTCAGAAAAAAAAATCATTTTATTTTCAGGCAAATACAGTTTTTAAAAATATTCTGAGAAAACAATGACATTTACAATTTTTATTAAATGTTATGATTTGAATTTATACTGAATAAATTAACTTCATGATGCATATTATGAATATTGGTTTTACATAAAAATGCAAAATTGCAAAAATGTTGTCTGTGAAAGTAGACCATTTTTATAAAATTCAAACATTTTAAAGAATAACTGAAATAACAATTCCCTTAATCCATACATAAATACTTAAACATACACTCTTCCTATCATCCTCTATATACACAGTACAAGTATGCATCACCTATGTAATGTGATCTGCCGAAGTGGTGAGTAAATTGAAAATAGGCTATATTAATGCTATCTTATAAAACCGGATATTTATCCCCATATAATAATAATAAGGGTTTTTGTTTTGTTTATAATTATATTTATTTATATGAAGAATGGACATAAGATTTATTTAAAGAATTCATATTTTTTTATAAGTATATAAAAAAAAATAACCAGTCAATATAAACTGTTAATACAGTTAGATGTTTTTATAACTGATGCAGTATGTAAAATACTTCAAATATTCAAATTGATAATTTTTATAAAGAAATAAATGGGATTGGACGAAGAGGATAGAAGTTAACTTGAAAATACTCCTTCCTTTTCTGTTGGACCAATCAGAACCTAGAGGTTATTACATAATAAACAAGATGGCTACAATACTTGAAGATGGTCGGTCATGTTCAGCGACTGCTCCTTAAAGAATAAGGAAATAATGGTTTATTTATTGATGTTGGTAGAAAGAAATAGTGTTAAAAGTATGAAAGAATATATAGTGATATAATAGTCATCCATCTTGGTGAAAAACAGTTTCTAAGTGAAAATAAAATATAATAATTACTGGATTGACCGTTAGCATTCGTCATCCATTAAATACATAAAATGGTAATCTTCTAGAAGTGAAAAATATCAACCTAAGCCGGAATCTTTTGGAACTTTTAAATTACAAGATTCATCTTGACCAAAGTGAGAGTTTTAAATAAACTAACTTATAGTTCAACTGTTAATAAAGTGTTGTTATTTGTGTAAGAAACATTTCCTCATTCCCCTGAAGAGAGTTATTAGTGCCGTGGCAGATTTAAAGTGATTTAAGTTATATCACAAATCTTCAACTTCGGACATCTCACCGAGAAACCCAACTTTAAATGTCTCCACAACGAGGGGCATAAAAATCAAATACAACTTCAAATGGCGCATCAACGAGGGCTCGAATGGGAATCGAACCAGGGACATGTAAACCTGAATCGAACCAAGGACCACGAGAATGAGGAAAGTAATAAAAATCTTCAAAAGTGAGTACAGTTAAAATTTATATGTGAAAAGTGAATTAGTGATAATAACAATTAATGCTTTTAAGAAATAAGAAAATATTAAAATACCCAACAATGGCCAATAATGAAAATATAACTTGTAAAACTGTTAATATTGAAAACGAACAAATTAGTGAAGGCCAAGAAAATTTAATTTTGTGTAACAATGAAAATAATGAAATTAATGATACACCTCCTTGGGTAGCATTATTAATAAATAAATTAGAGAAGAATAGTGCAGAATTAAAAGAAATTAGGAATGACAATTCAATTCTCAGTAGTAAATTAGAAGCTAATGTAACTAATCTTAGCAATAAATTAGAAAAGAACAGTGATGAATTAAAAGAAATTAGGAAAGACAATTCAAATCTCAGTAAAGAAATTAAAGAAAATAACTTGAAACTAGATCAAAAAATAGAAAGCATTAGGTTAGAATGCAAACAAAACAATTCTAAACTGGAAAAGAGAATAGTAAATGTAGCTAAAGACTGTGAAAATAAAATAGATATTTGTAAAAATGAGATAGAAAAATGTTATGAAAAGATTGATGAAACACATAATCAAATAGAAATATCTTTGATTGAGGTAAGGCAAAGTTGCCAAGATAAAATCGAAGAATTAGGAACTAAAGTCGAAGATAGACTAAAAATTTCCGAAGAAAGTGTTATCTTAGGTAATGAAGAACTTCAATCAAAGATATCAAATGAAGTAATTATTATAAAAGAACAAGTTGAAGGATGGATAACTAAGATTGTCGAACTTGAAAACAAATATGTGTCAAAAACTAGTGAAAAGGAGATTGAGGTTATGTCAGGACATTCTAGTAATGTTAATAATGATCCTCCTTCTAGTAGTAGTAGTAGTAACAATGTATTTAAAATTCCTGCTAATCTTTTAGGGGAAATTAACTTACCTAATTTTGGTGATACTGAAGGCCAAAGCCCTACTGATTTCATTAGGGAAATTGAAGAATACTTCGAAATCAAAGGAATAGAAGACAAGTTCAGAATGTTCTTCATAAGAAAAAGTTTAAAAGACAATGCAGAGTCTTGGTTTAAGATAGCTTGCCATGACTCAATGACTTATCAAACATTTAAAAATGCTTTCTTAGGTTACTACTGGGGACCAGAAAGACAAAACAAACTTAGGTTAGACCTAACTAGTGGAAAATTCTCCAACAATGGTAAACAAGGTTATCTTAATTATTTCTTGGAGAAGGCAAAAATGGCATCATTGTTACCAGCCTCCAATAGATGAGAGAACTTTAATTTCTATGTTATCGCATCACTTCCCAGATGAGATTAGATATCATTTGATAGTAGCCAGACCACAAAATGTTTCTGAAATGTTAGAGTTGTTAGCTCTACTAGAGAATAAAAGAGAAGTAGATAAATGTAGTAAAAGAAATTTATTTGGGGAAGGGGCAGAGCCCTATAATAAGAAAGGTAATTTTGTAACTAAAAGAAATGATGAATATCATAATGAGAATAGAGAAAGAAATTTCAAACAGGGCAACAATAATAATAGATTTGTTCAAAATAGAAACAGCCCAAATAAAAATAGGATGACTAATAATTATAGTAACAATAACCAGAATGGATGGTTCAAACGTAATGAAAATAGGAATGACAGACAAATTAATTATATGGATGTTAACAGAGTAGGAGAAAATAGAAATAGGTATTGGACTTCTCCCTGTAGAGGTAAAAGAAGAAGGAATACCTATGGTAATGAAAATAAAGGGTATTTCCAACGACAACAAAATTGTCAAATTAATGAAACTAGTGATAGGACAGAGCAAAATAGAATAGACTCTGTAACTATTCACAACCAAAGTCAAGATATACCTAGTAATGAAAATGACCATGAAGTAAATCACAGGATACCTCGTGCTTTAAACGCACAGAAGGTACATTAAAGACTCCGCAATGTACCTCAATCGTTATGAACTTAGGGGTCCAAAATAGATGCTTTGATAGGTTTCAAAATTTAGAAATTGTACCAGCAAATATGAGAGGAGATAGTAAGTTATGTACCTCAAGACAGCGAGATAGCATAATATTGAATAATCATTTGAATATTTCTAAGAATCAGGATACTATGCCTGTTACTAATAAAGAATTAAATGTCATAGGACGACCACCCAAAATTAAAGTGAATATTTTTAACAATGATGTTACTTGCATAGCGGATAGTGGCTGCTCAAACACAACAATAGATCAGAAATTTTATAATTTCTTAGTCAACAAAGGGAATAAGATAATGACTGTAAGAATATGTGGAGTGTATTATGTACTCTTGCGATAGGCAAGAAGAAACTGCCAATTAAGCTTCAGTGCCTTCTAGATTTACATATCGGAGGATATTACTTCAGTGCAATATGTTTAATTTCTCCATACTTGTCTTGTGATATGTTAATAGGCTGCGACCTGTTGGAGCAATATAATGCCATAATAAATTTTGAGTGTAAGAATATTTCCTTGTATAATGAAGATAATGTGAGAGTCGTCATCCCATTTGATAATGAATATGAGGAGAATAAGAATCTAAGTAAGAAGGAGAGTGACATTGCTGAAGAACACATTTTTATAGAGAATATTGTTGTTCATGAGGAGAGGGAATTGGTGAATGGCCGTGGATGCCAAATGCAAGATAATATTGCAGTTAGTTGTACTTCCGACAAAAGTGTCGAGGGCGAAGAAAGCCTTAATAATGAAAATGGTTGTGCTGACGATTATGTCGCATGTAAATGTTGTGATTTAGAATGTGTCTCTTGCAATACTGAGTATGATGAAATTCCTCTATTATATTGTGTGAGTGACGAACTTGAAAAAGACATCTGTGAAATGATAAAGGAAAAAGTTAAAGACACTCATGGCATAAACAATGAACAGAAAGGCATGTTGTATGACATCTTAATGAAAAATAAGAGTTCTTTTTCTTCGAAGCCAGGATTGTGCAACTGTTTTAAAATATTCCTTTAAAGTGATGGAACATCCACCTATAAATATTAAAAGTAGACCCATCCCTATTGCCATCAGAGAGCAGGCAGATCAAATGATAGATGACATGTTAATGCAAGGAATAATACAGAAATCTGATTCTCCTTACGCCAACCATATTTGCTGGGTGTTAAAACCTAATGGCAAAATTCGCCTGTGTTTAGACAGTCGTAGGACTAATTCTTTCACTGTCCGGGATAATTATAGGCCCGAGACAATTGAAGCATCTATAGCAAATATGAAAACAGGTAGATTTATTAGTTCTATTGATTTAACTTCTTCAGTTTGGCAGATAGAACTAGACCCCAAAGTTCGGCCCTATACAGCTTTTATACATAATGGAAAAGTATATGAATTTACCAGGTGTGCATTCGGTCTAAGAAATAGCGGAAGTGCGCTTCTTAGAGCCCTAGATATTGTACTATCTGATGATGTTAAAAGACATTGTACTATATATGTTGATGATGCAATTATTATTGATAA
The DNA here is from genome assembly GCA_030220185.1 of Diploptera punctata. NCBI lineage: Eukaryota > Metazoa > Arthropoda > Insecta > Blattodea > Blaberidae > Diploptera > Diploptera punctata. The sequence goes on along the minus strand of JASPKZ010006073.1, from coordinate 1,364,016 downwards.
TGTTTTTGAGAATCATATATCTCATATTGATTTAATGTTGTCTCAATTAAAGAATAGTGGAATGACAGTCAGCCTAGAAAAGTCTGTGTTTGTTAGGTCGGAGGTTCAATTCCTAGGATACAGGATCTCTAACCAAGGGATTACTCCTGACCCAGACAAGGTTCAAGGAATCTTAGAAATTCCTTCACCAAAGAACATAAAACAACTTCGTAGATTTTTAGGAATCTTAAATTACTATTCGAAGTTTGTCATCAACTATGCCTCAGCGGTTAGTAAGCTGAGAGGGCTGCTGAAAAAAGATAGTAAATGGAGATGGACAGAGGACCATCAATCTACTTTTGAATATGTTAAGAAGTTATTTGCAAATAGTATTTCACTACAGAGACCAAAAATGGACAGAGAATTCCATTTATACACAGACGAGAGTAAAACTGGCCTCGGTGCTGTTTTAACTCAATTTGACGATGATGGGCAACAGTATGTTGTGTCGACAGCTTCGCGCTCGACTACCATCATTGAAGGAAATTACACTGTTTCAGAGTTGGAGCTTACAGCAATATTTTATGCTCTAAATAAATTTAGAATTTATGTTTATAAAAACAAAGTTATTGTTCATAGTGACCACATCTCACTAAGTTTTATAAGTAAATGTAGATTATCCAATAATAAACTGAGTAGGATGATCATGGAAATAATTTCCTATGATATTGAAATAAAACACATAGAAGGAGAACAGAATGTGTTTGCTGACCTCCTGTCTAGATTGAAAAGTGTTGGGAAAATACCTGAAACTGTACATACTCCTAAACACGAAGCAGTAATGTTTAATGTAAAACTGTATAGAGACAAAGGATTTTCATTGTTGATGAAAAACATTGTTGAGCATCAAAAATCTGATATAGAGTTACAAACGATTGAAGTATAGTGCGAGAGATATAAATAATGATGACAAAAATGGAATTGATTGTAATAAGAAAATCGGTATAAAGGATGACATTCTTTACAAATTACATGGGAGAAATGTGAAAAAAATGGAAAGTTATAATTCCTAATAATATGGAAGTTCCACTATTTAGAACTTTTCATGTCGGCTTAAATCATGCAGGTTGTGAAAAATTAGCTCTCAACATAAGTGAATTTTTTTATGTTAAACATTTAGATAAAAAGTTGAGAAAGTTTACTTCTTCATGCATAACTTGTCAAAAAGCCAAATGTATGAACGTAAAATATGATATAGTTCCACAAAACATATTAAGGAACAAAGTAAATAGCTTAGTAGTAATGGATACTCATGGAGAAATGCCTACTACACAATTTGGTTACAAGCATATTCTTGTATTATCTGATGTATTCTCAAAATTTGTAAAAATATATCCATTAAGAAGTGTAAATAGCAGAGCTTGCCTAGGTAAAATTGTGAGAGATTATTTACCTAATTATGGACCTATTGATGCACTACTTAGTGATAATGCTTCAGTGTTCTCAAGTCCTAAGTTTAAAGATAAACTTACTGCGATAGGAATTAAATTGTACCATTGTAGTAAATATCACCCAAAAAGTAATCCCTGTGAGAGAGTTAATAGGGAAATTACTACAAGTTTAAGAGTTTTGACCCATCATAAACATTCTGACTGGTTTAGACATATCAGCGTCATAGAGAATGTTATGAATCATTCAATTAATGTCAATACTGGGGAAGCACCCATATTCCTAATGACAGGTAAACAACCTGACAGGTTAATTGCTAATTTACCATTACCTATCATTGATAAAAATCAAATCCCGGAGACATCCGAGGAAATATGTAAAAGAGTTATTGAAAGGTTAGAATGTCGCGCAGAAAAGCGCAACAATAAGGTTAAAAGACATAAAAGGAAGTGGAATCCCAAAGTTGGAGACAAAGTTCTCATAAGGGATATTTCATTATCCAATGCTTTAAAGAAACAATATCATAGGATGAACCTATTGTATAAAGGTCCCTATGAAATATTTAAAAATTTCAATGATACCACGTACGAGTTAATAGAAATAGACTCCAGAAAAGAAATTGGAAAATATTCCAAAGAACTTTTGAAACCATTTCAGACTCCTATTAATTAGTTGTAGCTGGTGACTTCAAATAGTTCAATGTGTATTTAAAATATTGTATGTAAATTTTGTAAAATTAATACTTCTATTTCTTTATGTAACATGTATTTATTGTAATTGTGATGTATTACATTGTATTGATTCTAATACAGATGAATCTTGTATAGAAAGAAACTTGATATTTGGGGAAAGTGATTTATTTTAATTTAGCCTCACACTTAGTTGTAGCTAAGATTAAAATAAATCAGGGGCAATTTAAAACCGGATATTTATCCCCATATAAAAATAATAATAAGGGTTTTTGTTTTGTTTATAATTATATTTATTTATATGAAGAATGGACATAAGATTTATTTAAAGAATTCATATTTTTTTATAAGTATATAAAAAAAAAATAACCAGTCAATATAAACTGTTAATACAGTTAGATGTTTTTATAACTGATGCAGTATGTAAAATACTTCAAATATTCAAATTGATAATTTTTATAAAGAAATAAATGGGATTGGACGAAGAGGATAGAAGTTAACTTGAAAATACTCCTTCCTTTTCTGTTGGACCAATCAGAACCTAGAGGTTATTACATAATAAACAAGATGGCTACAATACTTGAAGATGGTCGGTCATGTTCAGCGACTGCTCCTTAAAGAATAAGGAAATAATGGTTTATTTATTGATGTTGGTAGAAAGAAATAGTGTTAAAAGTATGAAAGAATATATAGTGATATAATAGTCATCCATCTTGGTGAAAAAACAGTTTCTAAGTGAAAATAAAATATAATAATTACTGGATTGACCGTTAGCATTCGTCATCCATTAAATACATAAAATGGTAATCTTCTAGAAGTGAAAAATATCAACCTAAGCCGGAATCTTTTGGAACTTTTAAATTACAAGATTCATCTTGACCAAAGTGAGAGTTTTAAATAAACTAACTTCTAGTTCAACTGTTAATAAAGTGTTGTTATTTGTGTAAGAAACTTTTCCTCATTCCCCTGAAGAGAGTTATTAGTGCCGTGGCAGATTTAAAGTGATTCTAGTTATATCACAAATCTTCAACTTCGGATATCTCACCGAGAAACCCAACTTTAAATGTCTCCACAACGAGGGGCATAAAAATCAAACACAACTTCACTTATCTGCCTAGTGCAGGATCCAAATAATGAAAAGTGCAGAGGATTACATTTAAACCACCTTCTTTTCCTATGATTAATGACGTCTAATAGATACATAAATAAATATTTTGAGTCAAAGGTACATGGATAATGAATATATGCATAGTAGAATCAAAAATGGTCTTAGTTCTCACTTAATAGATGAGAGCCACAAACTAACATTCAGACTTTGGGCAAAAATATGATAATAGTTTTTACATGAATTTCCTATATTTGAAAATACTTTTTACTTTTATAAAAATTAGGTCATGCCATTGTACATTTTAGTATGAGATATAAGATAGAAAAATGTTGAATCCTAGAATATAATAGAACTTATATTGAATATTTGTGTCAATCTACCAAACTGTGTCAGTGTATACAGGTTGCCCATAAATTCCCTATACATTTCAATGATACCAACTTTCAGTGGCACAATAAATGTGATATTTAGTTAGAATAAGACCTGATAAGGATCGAGGTTTGAGGAGTTTAACATGCCTACCTTCCATTTCAACACATTGTTCCCATTGTCATAAAGTTAAACAGAACATGTCTTGTAACATAGCAGGTTGTATCAGCAGGCATTACTCTCTTATGCGTTGTCAACTTTGGACTTTGGAATGTTCAGCTCCAGACTCATCCTGCGAGTGGATGCTTTTGGACTTCTCTCGATGATATCCCTGATCCTCTGGAACCACAGGTTGTCCATTACACTGCTCATCATGTACAGACACAGTTGGTCTGAATTTGTTCACAATCTGCTATATAGCAAGTCTCATAACATTAAACAAAATGAAATCATGTAAACTTTTTTCACCACATTTCTGCTTTTTTTTTTTCCTCTGATTTCACAACACCTATAGTGCAAATTTTTCAGACTGTTTCATTTCAGAAACAGAAACCTACCAGAGAAAATGTTTGGAAAACTATCAAAGAAAATAGTTGTTCATTCTGTTTTATGTCTCTTTACATTCTATGAGAATCAGATCAATATATCTTTATAAAAAATGCACACATTAACTTTTTTATTTAACTTTGTTCAGAGTAAATTTTTAAAATTCGCCTCATAAATTTTGTGTTTTTCACAATACCATGTGATTTCAAATGGAATACTGTCCATCTTAAGTTACAACTCTGACTGATGAAATCGTGACTGAAGATGGATGGGATTCTGTTAGAAACCATGGTATCGTGAAAAACATAAAATTTATGAGGTGAGAATTTTAAAAATTTATTCCTACCAATGTTAAATGATTATTACCTCATCATTTTTACTTCCCAACATTAATCACAAAGTAATGAGAAGCCATGGGCAGCTATCTCGCAGAATAATAACTTAATACCTGAACAACCAAGACATGAAGCAGTAGCAACATTCAGACTGTTAACAGGCCATGATTACCTGGCAGCGCACCTCCATAAAATTGGAATCTTCAACTCTCCAAATTGTATCATGTGCCAAGACAATACACTACCATGAACAAAGATCATCTTGCTAGCTGTGAGGCTCTGAAGATGTCACCTGCAAGAACTCTGGCAGGACTCTATTGGGAAGCAAGAAAGCAAATGGAACACATCCAAGCTAATGGGCATTAGACTACTACTACTACATTAATTTAAAATACAAATTAACTTATAACAAATTAACTTGTATACACAAATGTACTTTTTATGAGAAAAATATCTGAGGGTTCTTTGTTTCTTTCAATTTTTCTTGTTTGTTGACTATGCTTGAGCAGTTATTACATATGAAGAAAGACATGCAAAAGAAATGAAGACATACTCAAAGAATTTAAAAAAAAGACCCAATCACCCAGCACATAGAACAATACAGACTGAACTGAAAAAAAAAAAAGTTGCGGGTTGTGTTCTGTTTACCAAAACTTACTGTAACATATATCCCAGAAGGTCAAATGAACTTTATAAAAATTATTAGAAACTGTAACAGTATAATTAAAATGATAAAATCGTACCTGAAATTACAGTCATCCTTAACGATAAAATATGAATTCTGTAAGTATTGAAAACTGTAACAGATCGTTAGGTGTAATATGCGAAAGATGATGTTGGAGAAAACATATAGTAGCAAACGAAAGTTTATAAAAAAAATTTATTATATTTATCTCAAAGAATTTCTACTTAAAATCTGTGAACTAATATTTTTTTCTTCCCAATATACACTAACTAAATGATCTTACTTTTTTATTTTTCTGTATGTAAATTCCAGGTAATAGTGGACTTTTTTTTTCAGGAGAAGATTTTCCAGAAGTTTTAGAAAAAGTGAAATTTTCTCCAATGACATGGACACATGATAATAAAGGCATTTTCTATGGTGTAAGTTTACTTGCTCTTTCTTTTAAATGTGTTTTATACTGTGCTAATTAATCTCATTTATATAGAATGATCCATATAGTCCTTTGTTGTTTTATTGGCTATGATTTATGAAGTACAACAAACAGGAATTAATAGTAACTATGACTGAAGGACTCAGCTCCCCTAAAGGTAACATGAGAAGAGATGAAGAATATGATTGTTGAGAACATATTGACCTCCATTCATTACAATGCAACTTTCTACCCAATGTCTCAGGGAATTTATCCTATTTTACATGCTTTATATTAGTTTAACCTGTTCTATCTATGTAATGGAATGTTTCAACACGATATTCACCCACTTAAAAACATTGGATCGACTTGAAACTTTGTAAAGGACCAATGACAATACAATAATTTCATAAATAATATACAATATATAATAGGTTGCGGACTTATCGACTTAGTCCATCGTTGTAAGAAATTAATATTATATCCTCTGGTAGCTCAGTTGGTAGAGTGGTGGAGTGTAGTGGTATATAATTTCAGTAATCCATAGGTCGCTGGTTCAAATCCGGCCTGGAGGATTTTTTTTTTAGAAGAGTATTACTTTTAGCTCATACTACAATAGTATCAAATTTAAAGATAATTACATTTTTATCTTATTCTGTAAAATATTAATGACAATTTTGTAAACTTACCACATTGTAATTTAGCCAAAAAATATGAGAAGGATACGATTAACTGTAACTATTCATCTACATTAAAATATTCAAAAATATTATAATAATGTTAGATAATAATAATTTAAAAATATATATAATTATATTTGAAGAGAAAAATTTTCGCCTAGACCGGGACTCGAACCCGGGACCCTTGGCTTTCCGGGCCAAGTGCTCTACCAACTGAGCTACCGAGGCGAGTTACGATCTAGACACAAATTTTTCTCTTATATACGTTGTAATTCCCTATCGCCAAATGCTTTTGAAACCATTGCTTCTATCTTTGCAAATGGTGGCTTCTTAGTTAAGAAGACATTTATTGGGAATTTAACATTACTTTATAAAGCTAGTAAAGCTTCTAATGATGTTTTTATTATTGATTTAACATTTCTCAATGAAAGATAAATTATATTTGAAGAGAAAAATTTATCTTTCATTGAGAAATGTTAAATCAATAATAAAAACATCATTAGAAGCTTTACTAGCTTTATAAAGTAATGTTAAATTCCCAATAAATGTCTTCTTAACTAAGAAGCCGCCATTTGCAAAGATAGAAGCAATGGTTTCAAAAGCATTTGGCGATAGGGAATTACAACGTATATAAGAGAAAAATTTGCGTCTAGATCGTAACTCGCCTCGGTAGCTCAGTTGGTAGAGCACTTGGCCCGGAAAGCCAAGGGTCCCGTGTTCGAGTCCCGGTCTAGGCGAAAATTTTTCTCTTCAAATATAATTTATCTTTCATTGAGAAATGTTAAATCAATAATAAAAACATATATAATTATATTCGTGCCTAGACACTAAAAATATCATAAGCAATTAAATTTTCATGGGATTCCGGTTTATGACAATCAATTAAACTAAAATTTAAAAAAGTAAATAATAGTTTAAAAAAACAAAAACAACACGCGTTATTAGAAAACCAAAATAAAAAATAAATAATAGTTTAAAGAAACTAATACAACACGCTTTATTAGAAAACTGAACTAAAAAATGAAAAATAATTTTAATTTCCAACACGCTTGGGATAAAATTAAAGTGGTCAACAAAAAAATCATCTCCAATACATCTAGAATAAAACTAAAAAAATAATAATAATTTTACCATCAAAAGCGTGGGGTGCTTTTTATGGTTTTTATGTTTTCTTCTTAGAGACTTTACTTTTACCAATATATGTTTATTATCAAATATATTAATTGATAAAGAGCACCCCATGCTTTTGATGATAAAATTCTTTTTTTTGTAGATAACTCTAACTGGAAATTAAAATTATTTTTCATTTTTAGTTCAGTTTTCTAATAAAGCATGTTGTTTTAGTTTTTCAAACTATTATTTATTTTAAATACTTACTGACCCAAACCCTCTGGCGGCACTATGGCCCTGGGGTCGACTCAGCCTCTAACAGAAATGAGTACCGGACGCTTGTTCTGGGGGTAAAGGCGGCCGTCACGCAGGGCTGACAACCCGGCTGACATAAAGTGCCGATTGTCTAGAAAAAGTGGGAACCTTAACCTCTTACTACCCAAGGGCCTCCGGGCCTGTTGTGGGATCACTTTACTTTACTTACTTCTAATTGCTCCTATATTGCATGATGGTATTAAACACATACATTCTTCCAGTGTTTGTAGATCATTTAGTGGGACTAATTTACCATTAGAAATGACATCCATTGTATCTCAGCTAGCGAGATGAATTTCATGAGATTGACAGCAGATTATTACCAATGGGATTACAAAAGAAATGAAGAGGCTCTACAAGAACTTCATTTAGAACCAGTTATCCATTTTATTAAAAGTTCCAATACAATTATCAAAATGTTAGTTCTGAAAGGAAAATGTGCAATAAGAACAAATAGTGATAAACAATGTAATTATATTAAGTTATGTAGATAGGAAATAACACTATGAGGTTCTTTAATATTGTTTATTTTTTATCATTTCACTCACCTCATACTTCATAATTTATAGCAGACCCAGGGTTTCTTCACGTAATTCGTGACATTGTCAATGCTGCGTCATGTTCACAACTGACGTCCAACGGCCTTCTAATGTAATTATAGACCAAGTTCAGAATTTTAATTATTTGGGATGTCATTTAGGTAATGACAGAAATTTAGATAAACACACTAAAATACGACGATTCAATTATCTATGTGGCACAATTAAACATACTTCATTGAATAAAACTAGAACAGAAACTATTTTAAAATTTTACAAAGTATTGGCAGTTCCATCTCTTATCTATGGATGTGAAACTTAACATTAACAAAGGCAGATAGTAAACAAATAGAGGCTGCGGAAATGAAGATGTTGAGAGCAATAGCAGGATACCAAAGGACCGATAAAAAGAAAAACGAAGATATAAGAACAGAACTTAATACATTTAATCTCTGTGAAAGAATGAAATACTATCAAAATATGGTGAAATTAAACCTCATAGTGATTAATTCCTTTAAAAGTTAAACTATCAAAATGCTTGCCTTCAGCACATATTACAAATGAATGAACAGCGCATACCAAGAAGAATGTATAATTATAAACCAAAAGGGAGAAGATTGTTGGGAAGACCATTGAAGAGATGGAAGGATCAATTCGACCTATAATAAGATCGGATGATGATGACCAATACAATTAGAAAACTCATATGCAATGTATGTCCAAGAACTGATCCCAAAAGCTGTGGTTCACTAACACCCACATGGAAGGAGATCTTTAGGTGTCCGAAGAAGAGATGGACTGAAAATTGAACCTTGAGATTATAACAGGCCATCAGGCCTTACACTTGTCGGAAGATAATGATAACTTTCACCATAACCTTTAAATATCACTGAAACCAAATAGATTGAAGATGAGAAAGAAAGGTAATTAATGGACACCCTTTAATTTTTAAATTTTGGTATAGATATGTTGATATAATTGCTATTGTGAATTACAAACATGTAGATAATGCTTTAAATTATCGAGCATTCAGAGTCAAACTATAAAGTTTACAATGGGAACTGAAATTAACAGGCAAATATTTTTCGATCTAAATTCTATAAGAAATGAAGAGAAAAATAAGACAGAGTTTGGAACGTACAGAAAGAAGATACACAGATAATTATATTAATGCTTCTGGATTTAATCACATTGCTCACAAAGAGGCAGTTTTCAACTAACACACAAATTAGTAAACATGTCCATTAACAGAGAGAATTATAAGAATTAAATTAATCGTGATTATTCCATACCTCATACTTCTATATTTCTTTAAATATAGCACTGCAGTATCGGCAATTTCTTATCACAATCATCATTTTAGAAAATGATTCATTAAAATGAACACCAGATGGCAGTTTAGAAAATAATTCTTTAAAAGAACATCAGATGGCAGTTTGGATAATTATCAACAAAAGTAAAAATTGACAATCATGAAAACAGCTGATGATGGTGATAAGAAATTGCCAATACTGCAGTGCTGTATTTAAAGAAATATAGAAGTATGAGGTATGGAATAATCACGATTAATTTAATTATTATGAATTTGAACCTTATAATGTTAAAAATTCCCAAATTTAATATATATAAAAAAAGAGAGAATTATGATAAATAAAAAAGAATACATAACTAACATAGAAAAAAGAATAGAAAAAGAGTTTGAAGAAAGCGATATACAAGAAAAATAAGTTAAAAAGACAAAAATTAATTAATGATAGTACACTTAAAAAGAAAAAGAAGAAAATATAAAATTCAAGAAGTTCACATTTATTTTTCTGAAATAAAGATAGATCAATGAATTTTGATATTTCTAATGAAATAAATTTGATTTTGAAGTTCGTAATTCAACCATAGATGGCAGCGCAGAAGATGATGACAATAGAAGAACTGACGGCTGAAGAATTTCATCAGTCGGAGTTATGGCTGATGATGAACGTAATTGCGTTTGAAACCATGGTATTGTTGAAAACATGAATTCTATGAGGTGAGTTGTTTAAAAAAATGTTCTCCGATGAATTTTAATGATTATACCTCATAATGTTTACTTCTTAACATTAATTTAATATGGGAAATAACATTATGAGGGTTTCAATTAATAAAAATTAATTAAATGAATTGTATCTCTCCTCATATTTCGTGTTCTTCAAGTACATGGGAGGGATTCCTCTTGAAAACTGCAGTTTCTGTGCTTGAAGAATACGAAATATAAGGTGAGGTAGGACTCAATTCATTTTACACTATAAGATTATAATCACAAAACTTGAATTGGAAATGTACTTCTCATCTCATAAAATATTTCTTCTCGCTTGGATATTTTTTAATACTTTTATACCTATTTCTATATAACTTCTGACTATTTGAATTGAGTCACCAATATCAGCTAGTTTTCTTTCAACTAGTGATGGGTAAATCTGCAAGTAAAAAGATAAAGTGATCCACTACTGGCCTTAGGAGGCACTTGGGGTAAAAATAAATCTTAATTTTAAGTAAAATAATAAAGAAGATACATCACACTCAAGGAAGATTACACAAAAAAGTATACTTATAAATAAAATTCTCGCATCTAATTCTAAATAATCTTAAAAAAATAAATCTCAAATAACAAATTCATATAAGCTTCACTTTTGTAATCAGCATGAGATGTCAGCCTTTCTAGAAAATTGACATTAAATGTAAGCCAAGTTGTCAGCCTTTCTAGACAATTGGCATGAGATGTCAGCATTATGTGATGGCCACCTTCATTCATAGAGCAAACGTCTCGTATTCATTTCCATTACAGTTGAGTCAACCCCAGGGAAGTGGTTTTGCCAAGTTTAGGTCAATTTAAAAATCCCATTCCTTAATCATCTGGCTTGCAGCATATTCCTTAACCAACTATGCTATGATGTAAATGGTCTGTAAGATGATTTTATTTTATGAAGTAGTGGTCAAGTGACCACACTACAGGCCTTAAGAGACTCTTGAAATATTAGAAAGTTAAAGCCCCCACTTTTGCAGTCGGTACAAAATGTCAGCCTGTATGATGGCCTCATTTAGTCCCACCATATGTATTTCAGGCTCATTTCCATTAGAGGCTGAGTCAACCCCAGGATCCTAGTGCTGCCAGAAGGTTTCGGTCAGTTTAAAAATTCCGACCACATCAGGAATCGAACCTACTGCGATATTATGGCTTATTGTCTTAAATAACTATGCCATGTCATGGCCCCTATTTTATGAGTGATTAGTGTGATTAATGGCGTAGCCCATTGTTGAGCTATAGCCTCTCCTTTGTCAGAAATTTATAGACAAAGTTAATTTTAGTTACCTTATTTGCCCAAAGATGCCATGAGTGGAATGCTGTCAACACACTGACTCAATGAGACATCTAGCAGGTAATTAAGGTATTAATATTGAGTGGAGAACATATTTTTAATAACTCACCTCAGACAATTTCAACATTAATGATATAACCTCATAATGTTTACTTCCGATGATCTCATAGAAGATTTCCAGGCTGTTGGCCATGGTCTTGAGGCTTGTAGTTCCCCGAGGTTTCACCAGAGACTGCGTCCGGCAATTTTGTCGACTACCTGCCCTATTTATACATTTATCCGTGACGTGTTCTGTGTGCGGTCCATTACTTCGTAAATTGTATCTGCCATCTGGTTGGTTAGCATTAGGGTCTTCCATTGCACCAATGAGGTTGCTGTCTGATATGTATAAATAGGGCAGATAGTCAACAAAATTGCCAGTCTCAAGACAACCCTTGAGGATGCCGGATGCAGTCTCTGGCAAAACATCGGGGAACTACAAGCTCAAGACCCCGGCCAACAGCCCGGAAATCTTCTACAAGATCATCATAATAACTCCGGCCATGAAAGCCTAAGTCAATATATTATTAAGATGTTTGAGATTGGTAAATTTTGCTTAGAGGCCTCTTTGTTCAGGCTTAAGGATCTTTTACGAGCCTGAAAATCTTCAGACTTGGACTTGGGATCCCTCCTGAGGACTTGCTCCTTGGATTTTTCCATCCTAAAAAAATCATCAACCGTGGCCAGGTTTGAACCTGTGACCTTCGGGACCAGAGGCAAGGGGCATAACCACTAGTCCACCGCGGCCGACCTATTTTATGATCTTTACCATTTAATATCATACTTGTACATTTTTGTGACAATGAAATATGGGGATATTAATATAGTTTCATCCTGAGCTGCATATTACAATGTCCAATTTCAAGTTTGTACTAACTTCCAAACAGATTAAATCAATGAAGGATTGTAAGGATCGATATTTCTATGTTTTTTATTATCCATTTCATACATCTCAATGATGGCTAAATCATCAATATTTCTGTTATTATAATGTATAAAAACTTAAAAAAGATGAATGTGTTTTTAGAGATACCCTGATCAACTTGGGAAGACTGATGGTTCAGAAACAGTCACTAATCAACATCAGAAGTTATATTATCATCGTGTTGGTACTCCACAGTCAGAAGATGTTTTAGTTGTTGAATTCCCTGAGGAACCTGGAATGAGAATGTAAGAACAAGCTATTGTTATTGAATGTCCAAATATTTTGAAACCCTATTTCGCCACAAAGGCATGTTAGGGTTGTAGCTTACTATGCTACCCCTATACTGACTGGATGATTGTCTACCTCTGTGATTAACACATGTGGATGTAAGGCTAGCAGCTGCTGGTAGACCAAGGACCTTCTAGGCCTGTCGTGCCATGGAGTTAGTAGCTGGAATCAGAATCAAAAAAATGTTATGTAGTAACCATTAACAGTAATTTTGTTGTATCATGTGAAGTAAATTATAAGTAAATCATGTGATCATGGGGAATCCCAGCAAAAACTGATGGAAAGGGGCATTACATCACAGAATTCTAGTGCATGAGCAGTTCGACTGCATTTTGTTCACTGTCCAGTTTTATAAAAGTATAATAAAATAATATGCAACGAGCAGAGCAACTTGTATTTAACAATAAAAAGTCTGGTGTGTGAAACTTCTTTCACCTCCACCTTTCCACATATTATCTTTCATATCTTGTGTAGAATACATTTCCTTTGATTTGATATCTGTAACTCTTAAATTTGAATCACAAATATACATCTCACTTCATAAAATAAATTATCATCATTATCCATGCAAACATTAGGCCATGTGGCCTGTTACGGTCTCAAAGAGGAGTTTTCCATCCAGCGCTTTTTTGGACGTCCCAGTGATCTTTTGCCTTGGGGGCGTAACGAAGCATGGCTTTTGGAATTCTATGGGACGGCATTCATTAAGGATGGGCTTTCCAGTTGTTCTGGTAGTTTTGTGTACGGTAAATAAAAATAAATAAAGAATGGGTTCTACATCCAATTCTTCCATCATTTCCTCATTTCTTTTATGGTCCCACTTTGTATAGCCTGCTGTACGGCGCATAAATCGCATCTCATTTGCTGTTATTCGGCTTTCATCTCTTCTTCATATTGTCCATGCTTCACTACTATATCTTAATACTGGTCTTGCGAGAACCTTATAAAGCCATAATCATGTATTCTTCTGTACTAAAGGTGGTTTCATTATACTGTTAATTATCCCTGTTGTTTTTGTGAAATTTGTTATTTTCTTTGAAATGTTAAATTATAACCCAAATAATTAAATTAATTTACTTGTTTTAAAATTTCATCATCCAAAACAATTTTGCTAGGTATAGGGTATTTCCCGCAAAAGGCCATCACATTAGTTTTCTTCGTATTGATTTCTATATTGTATCTTTTTGCAATTATATTAAAATTGTATATAGAATAATGTAAATCTGTTTCTGTTGGAGCTATTAATGTCAAATCATCTGCAAAAAACAAGGAGTCTATTTTTAGGTTTGTATTAATTTGGATAGAATCGTGTCTCATCTGTCGCCAATCTTGGAGTATTCTATCCATGTATATGATACAGAGCAAGGGCGAGAGGCCACATTCTTGTCTTATGCCCCTATTAATTTTGGTTAATTCTGTTTGTGTGTTATTGATTCAAACTGAAATCAAATTTGTTTTATAGATATTGTATAAATTTAAAATATGCTGTTGTGGTAGATTGTTGTCAGCTAAAATTTCCAACAGTTTATTCCTATTGATTTTGTCGAAGGCTTTTTTTAAGTCCACAGAAGGTAAATGTGTTTTTACATTGAACTCCCTGTGTTTTTCTATTAATAATTTCATGGAGAAATAACCATCACAGCAGGATCGACAAATAACCATCACAGCAGGATCGACCTTTACGAAAGTCATTCTGTTCTTCGCTAAGGAGGCTGTTAAGATGTTTGTATAATTTGTTCTTAATTATTAAGTTATGTGGATAGGAAATAACACTATGAAGTTTCTTAATATTGTTTATTTTTTATTTCACTCACCTCATACTTCATAACTCCTAGCATACCCAGGGTTTCGTCACATCCTTTGTGTCACGTCAATGCTGTGTCATGTTCACAACTGACGTCCGGCTGCCTTCTATCCTGCAGACTGACCTCTGCGCCATCTGATGGCTGACCGACGAACTTCCAAACCAGTCCTCTCTCCTTATAACCGGGTATTTCAAAATTCATAGTTGTATTTTCATTCTTGCATATGTAAATTTTTTTCCAAATTGTGAGTTCCTTCGGTTTTTCCAATTGTTTGAGTAATTTTGTTTTGGTTTCTATTCTATGTTTTTCTGACCAGGCAGCTAGCATTGAGAATGTCACAAAGGATGTGACGAAACCCTGGGTATGCTAGGAGTTATGAAGTATGAGGTGAGTGAAATAAAAAATAAACAATGTTCTTAATTATATTGACATAAATTTTGTATCCAGTATTTAGTAAGCTGATGCCTCTGTAATTTGCACAGTTTTTTTTGTCTCATAAAATAAATTATATATTTCTGAATTAGTTTCAGCTCATATTATTAATGCCTATTGATTTATACTAATATTCTTTAACTTTATTGAGTTTACTAACATGGTGAGTCAATTATTTTCATACTATTTCTAATACATTTGTTACATCATATAGATAAATTACTCCTAAGCCACCTTTGTGATTTCTTTTGATTATTGTTTTAATTTATTTTATTTGTAGAGGTGCTGAAGTTAGTGATTGTGGGCAGTGGTTGATCATCACTCCTCAGAAGGACTGTCGTGATAATCTTCTCTACTTCTGTGACCTATACAATTTGCCAGACAATAGGATAACTGGCAAAGTCAATTTAACACAAGTTGTTCACAAATTAGAAGCTGATTATGAGGTAGGTTTTACATTTTAATGTAAATGGAGAAATTCTATTCCATATGTAATTTCATTAGGATTGACTTGTTTATTTAATTTTGTGTGGACTTACAGGAAAGAAGGCAAACAAGGTACAGTTACAAATTCTTGCATTGTTATTTATTTCTTAAATGCTAGTAATATAAGGATTAAATTAATGTTTTTATTACCTCACCTCATATCCTTTTTCTTCTATACTGCAGTTTCGGAGCTTATCTCCATCATCAGTAGCCTCTGGTCGACCGGTGTTATGTCGTTTCTTGGCGGTTTTCTTCTTACTTCTATCGGTGGACCGATGAACCTCTGGATCAGATCAAAATTTGTGGGAGTTTCGAAATTCATGAGTTTATCTTTCTTGTTTTTTTGGATGTGGATTTTTTCCCAGACTGTGAGTTCCACATCCAAAAAAAAACAAGAAAGATAAACTCATTAATTTCGAAACTCCCGCAAATTTTGGCCTGATCCAGAAGTTCATCGGTTCACCAATAGAAGTAAGAAAACTGCCAAGAAACGACATAACACTGATCGACCAGAGGCTACTGATGATGGAGATAAGCTCCGAAACTGCAGTCTAGAAGAAAAAGGATATGAGGTGAGGTAATAAAAACATTAATTGAATTCTTAAATTAAACCTTATAGTGTTCTTTCCCTGTGAAAGTTAAATTAATGCTAGTAATATGCTTATAGGTATATCTTACCAAAGCAGAGAAACTTGTCTCTGAGTCTATGAATATGGTCTGTCCTGATTGTCATTACTGAAGTTTTGTATCTCAAATTTTTTTGTTAGATGAAGGTATGAAATCTCGTGAAAAAATTAGGATTATATCTTTATTTGAAAATAAAGTAAGCTGTAAATTTAACTTTTTTCATAAGAATACACTTAAGTTTTATGTATTATTTTGCTTACAGTATGTAACAAATGAAGGTCCCATTTGTATATTTCGCACCAATAAAGATGCTCCTAATTATCGTCTTATTAAAATAGATTTTAATGATCCTAAACCAGAGAAGTGGAGCACATTGATTCCTGAACATGAGAAGGATGTGTTGGATTGGGCTAGTGCTGTAAATAATGACAAATTAGTTGTCTGTTACATTCATGATGTCAAGGTAAGTGTTGTTCATAAGTTCATAAAATTAATATTAATTTTTATATGTTGATGTTACAGGTTTAATAATTGGGGCTACAGGAACTGTAATTAATATTTTATAGCAAGTAACACTATGATTAAGATATTTGGTCTGTATATTCTCACTTCTTATGGTTGTTTTTGTTGAACATATGTTTCAAAGCTTTTGAGTCCCATCATCAGCGATTACTGAAACGTATGTTCAACAAAACAACCATAAGAGGTAAGAATATACAAACCAAATATCTTAATTATTAAATAAACCTCTTAGGGTCGTATGCAAATACATTACTCTCTACTCAAATTACTTCCAATCACTGGTGAGCTGAGATCGAATTAACGGCCGCCTTAACCGGTCATGCATGAATGTTGACGTTTTCGTAATATTGGCAACGAATTACCCAGAATTCTCAGCGATAAAACCACTTCCGTTATTTTCGTCTGCTATAGAGGAATGCATTTATGCTTGCATCCCGCAATAATACCGTATACAAACACGTCTGCGACGCGCAATATTACGCCGATTCTCCTGTTCTTCCAGTTGAATTCTTTGGTAGACTCTATCAAATTCCTCTTCTCCGCGTATACCGAAAACATGATCGAAGTCTTCAAGGTCCGACATCTTGGATAAGTTTCGAACTACATCGGTTCCCTTCGGGATTTTCACATAAGTTTATATCTTGAGCTACGATCTTAAGGTACCTTGTCAGGTAGCTTTACAATTATTACCGCGTGAATAGATTTCTGAGTAAGAAAAATGTGTTTGAATAAAACTTTATCAGCAGAGAACGCCTTTTACTGTCTAATGCGTTCAAACATTCGACCCTTAATGTTACTTCCTATTGTACTTTAAAATACTATGATGTTTATTTTAATAATTTTAAGAGTCAGATATAGACACCTCACTTCATAATTTCTAGAATTCAGCTTGAGACCAGTCTTGTGGGTCAATGGTCAGCGTTTCTAACTACTGTTCATAAGGTCCCAGGTTTGATTCCTGGTCAAACCATACAAATTTTTCCTTTTTCTTAAAGGGAATTATTCCAGTGGTTGCCCATGGTCTGGAATTTAGGTTAAGTTTAGGATAAGAACTCTCCTGGTGCTTCATTACTATTTATCACTCATTGGGGTAATGTAACTCTGCCTTCCAGATGCCCCAACCTAAGAAATGGATTACAATTCTGCCAGTATCAGGGGAGAAAGCCAAAAAGTCATAAAGAGAGAACCTGGTGGCATTAGACAAAAAAAAATTCAGCTTGATCAAAATAAGCAAAGAATACAAAGAAGTGAATGCAAAATTATTGAAATAATTAGAAAAATCCAAAGAGCTTACAGTTTGGGAGAAAATTTACTTCCAGAAGTATAAGGAAAAAGTCATGAATTTTGAAATTCCTGCAGAAAGGATTTGATTTGGAATTTCATCAATGAACCTAAAGATGAAAAAGGAAGCAACCTGCAAGATCGCCAATCACCAATTTAACAGTTGGAATGAACTGATGATGCAGGCATTCTGAAATTTGTCCTCAATAATTCTATGGGTGAGGTGTCTTAAATCTAACTCTTAAAATTATTAGAGGAACAATACCCAAATATCTGTTCTGGTGTGCAGCTGGTCTTCCAAATATCAATTATAAGATTTAGCTACAGGGTTTTATTAATATAATAAATTTGGGAATTTTTACATTATGAGGTTTTCTTCATAAGAATCAAATGAATCGTGAATTATTTTATTTCTTTTAATATCCTAAATGTATAAACCCTATTTCACCTAAGGTACATTAGGGTTATATTTTGTCAAATTTATGTCATTATATTTTTTTTATCTAAAATTGAAGTTTTTTATGAATTTTATTTATCATACATCTATGTTTTTTAACACAGAACTGCAGTATCGGAAAAAAAACATATTTTCCATCATACAGGGTTTTATATTGATATTGAGGCATGCCGTAGTGTTGTTGGTTAAGGCAGTATGCTTACAAGCTGGATGGTCGAAGGTTCAAGTCTCACTAGGATAAAGATTTTTAAACTCACTTAAATCTTCTGATGACATCATGGCCGGGTTGACTCAGCCTTTAATAGAAATGAGTATTAGATGTATGTCCTGGTGGTAAAGACATCTGTCATGCAAAGCATGACATCTCATGCCTATTGTCTAGAAAGGTGGGAGCCTTAACCTCCCAAGGCCTCAAGTAGGATCAGACACACTCTGTATTGATATTAAGAAATCACCATATTCAATAGTGTTGATAAATTATTATTTCATCATATAAATTATACTAGGTTTTATATATTTGTCTGGACTTCAGGTTAAGTTAGATTTAAGGATTATCCTGTGCTTCATTCGTCTATCATTTTATCAGGGTAACATAACTTTAATATTTAATTTTAGGAAGTTATATTTTGAGGTTATTTTAATTATATTATTTTTAGTCTGGACATCTTACCTCAATATTAATGTTGATTTGTTCTTGGACATGTTTCAAAACAATTCTGTTTTATCGTCAGCTTTCCCAGACGTCTGGTAATATGTCCAGACTAAAAATAATATAATTAACATAACTTTGCCTTTCAGGTGGCCCAAACCTAAGAAGTAGGTTAATTCTGCCATTCCAGGGGAGTACATCGGAAATGTCATAAAGATAACCTTGGTGGCATTGGGGGGAAAAATTATATTTACTTATTTCTTTTTTGTTTCCTGTTTAAAACTTTGGTTTGTAATGGTAACCTTAAATTATAAGAAAGTAAATAAATAAAACAAGTTTTTACTTTGAAATATTTAGGAAGTTCACTATAAGGTATATTTTAAATTTTAAGTTTTTACTTGTTTTATTTAAAAAAATGACTCATCTGTGGGGAAGGGAGAAATACCCTCCAAGAAAAAATGTAATATTCAATTTCCCTAAATTAAGTGCAATCAATGGAAACATTCATTATAGTGATTACTTTCATTATAATTTATAAAAGTGACCATTACAGTTTTTTTATTTCATTTTGTATTTAATTAAATTTTCATTTCAACTTCAGCACTTTCTATTACTTGAGCCAGTACTCTTTGAAGAGGTAAAATCTCTGGTTCCACATCTGGCCAAAACATTTTTTTTTTTTCATAGGCTCACTTATGGTATTGTCCCATCATCCAGTTTTGGATTTTTTAGTCATTAAAACTTATTTATTAAAGTACAATAAATAAAATTAATTGATAATTAAAACATTTTGTCTGTTCATTCTTACCTCTTAGAGTTGTTTTTGTCGAACATATGTTTCAGAACTTCTTAGCCCCATTGTCAGCGATGACAGACTGAATTTTCTCACGTTGTCGGCCCATCTATTTTGTAAATAGATGTAAACACAAAATTATTAAAACAGTTAGAAAACAAAAAATGAACTCACCATATGAGAAAAAATCTATATACAGAAGAACAAGGAAAGAATTATGAACTTTGAAATTCCCGCAGAAAGGAACCTCGTTAGTAAATTCATTGGACCAGAGGCAAAGAGAGCAGGAATCAAGAATCAGGGCCAACTGAGAAAATTCAGTCTATAATCGCTGACAATGGGGCTAAGAAGCTCTGAAACATATGTTCGACAAAAACAACTCTAAGCGGTAAGAATGAACAGACAAAATGGAGGTAAGAAACATTTAATTTCACCATAAATTAAACCTCACAGTGATTAATTCCTATAAAAGTTAAAGACAAAATGTTTTTATGGTGAAATTAAATGTTTCTTACCTCTCCTCATAAATATTTTCTAAGTTGATCGCGATTTCGAGACTATAACTGTCTCATCATCAGAACTTTGTTGGTGTACAGAGGGAAGAAGAGTTTCTTCTGATCGACATAACACCAGTCGCCAACAAAGTTCTGATGATGAGACAGTTATAGTCTCGAAATCGCGATCAACTTAGAAAATATTTATGAGGAGAGGTAAGAAACATTTAATTTCACCATAAATTAAACTTTTGTGATTAATTCCTATAAAAGTTAAAAAAACAAAATGTTTTAATTATTAAACAAACCTCTTAATGTTACTTCCTAGTGTATTTAAAAAAAATTAATTGAATTCAGATTACTGAAGATTGGGACTGAGGGCTTTAGTGAATGAAAAGTTGGAACTTTCAGGTTCAACATGCTATAGGGTGAATTGGTTGGTTAGTTGAATAACAACAATAATAATACCAATAATGATGATGATAATCTACACTTTTAGATTAAACAAATCAAATTATCTTATCCATGAAGCTTATGATGATGAAGATCATAATACTAATAACTGAGTGAGTTGACTTACCTGGTTATGTTTGAGATTCATATTTGGGAGGCCCAGGTTCAAATCCTGGTACAGATCAACCTGGCTGGTTTTTTCTTGGTTTTCCTCAATTGTCAAGGAAAATGCTTGGTTAGAATTTTGTTACCATGATTCATTTCATCATAATCACCATTTCATAGTATTTTAAAATTAAATTACTGAAGTCTTCAAAGTAACACATGACAACACAGTAGAAAAATCCAGCTTACTGGATAAATCTAATGACCCTAGACTTGATCCAATCTTGGATGTTATTACATCTTTAAATAATAATTAAATTAAAAAAGATTAAT
This sequence comes from Diploptera punctata, assembly GCA_030220185.1. Lineage (NCBI taxonomy): Eukaryota > Metazoa > Arthropoda > Insecta > Blattodea > Blaberidae > Diploptera > Diploptera punctata. Next base: position 1,342,764 of record JASPKZ010006073.1, on the reverse strand, counting down.
AATAATAATAATAATAGACTTGATCTAATCTTCGATGTTATTACATCTTTAAATAATAATTAAATTAAAAAAGATTAATAATAATAATAATAATAGTAGTGGTAGTAGCAGTAGTAGTAATGATAGTGATAAATGATAATAAATATTGAACATTGGCAGTATATGCATTCACATATACACATGCCTCATAAATAAGCAGTTCATAATTAATAACAGAGTTAGAATTTAACACCTCACTTCATAATTGGAGATTTCTCCAAAACTAGTTTCGATACACTTGTGTATCATCTTCATACTATCTAAGTTAGTTAGAGCTGAAGATGATACTTAGAAGTATCAAAATTAGTCTTGGAGAAATCTACAGTGTTAAATTCTAACTCTATCATTAATTAAAATAGACCTCATAGTGTCACTTCCTTTAAATATTAATAAAAACAATTTTTTTTTGCATATGTTAAAATAATAAATGTTTTATTCTTTTTTTTAATTTTTTGTAGAGTGTACTGCAGCTTCATGAATTGAGTAGTGGTGAATTGCTCAAAACATTCCCCCTCCCTGTTGGGACAGTAACAGGATACTCAGGCAAGAAAAAACATACTGAAATATTTTACCAATTTACGTCATTCTTAAGCCCTGGTATTATATACCATTGTGATCTTACCAAGACTGAACTAGAACCTACGGTAAGTGAAATTCTTTTATCAAAGCAGTGCTCTAATCTGGGCAATAATTTAAATAAGGCAACTAAATTTGCATCACCAGAAATGTTATATCAATATTGATGATCGGGGCAAGAGGTGCTATACCAGGATTCTTAGCTAAATTTTGGAATTCCTTAGATTTGGACAGGGCGTATCTTTCTAAAATTGCCATCGCTGCCATTAGAGGATCAATTTCAATTTTAAGAAACCATCTCTATAAAATTTTTACTTTATAGTATGTATACTTCAATTACAATTTCAAATTTTTTAATGTATTTCATCAATTTCGAAAATGAATTGTCTCTATGACTTTGTTCTTGAGGTAATCCTCTAATGAGGAAAGTTGTATATAATAAAATATACTTAAAAATATATTACATAAATATGTCCATATTAACAACCTGCCACTGATGTGAGCATGATTTTCTAAGGTTCTAGTATATACATTGTTCCAACATTGTTACATCAATTGAAATTTAGATTTAACTTGGATACAGACGCTTGCTTCTCATTGCTGGGTCATGGGATCGAGTCTCAGTCACTCCACATTGATTTTGTGGAGGAAAAAAGTTGATCTAGCTGGTTTTTTTTCCATTTTCCACTGCCACAAAATTTCATTCTACCATTTCTCTATGCTCATCTCATCTATTTTGTTTAATTTTGTTAATTTGCTCCTGTGACAATGCATCAAGCATGGTCGGCCAGCACCCTTGTCATTCGCAGACCTTTAAAATATAAGGGTTTCATCTCATCTCTTGATCCAACCATGAGTTGGATATGAATTGAGGATATTTTGTTTTTATATATTTGCTTATATATTTTCGTTTTTTCAGGTTTTTAGAGAAATTACAGTACAGAACTTTGATGCCTCACAATATGAAACTGAACAAGTATTTTATAGCAGTAAAGATGGAACAAAAATTCCCATGTTTATAGTACATAAGAAAGTAAGTAGACTTGTACAGTATAATGATGATAATAATAATTAACGGTAGTAATAACAAATACAATTGATTGATGTCATATTTTAAATTAACATTTTCCAGAATTCAACATAGTTTTCTTTCTAAAATAAAACATATAATGATTCATAGTTAAATATGGGAAATAACATTGAGGTTTTTATTCATAAAGAATGAGTCATTTTTTTTACATATTACCTCATAGTTTGTTTTCTTAAACACGGGAACTGCAGTTTTCAAAAGGAAACATCCCTTCCATTTTCATCCAACTACATAATTCTTTTAGGTAGATTTTTTTTTGTCACCCACCTCATATTGTTCAACAATATGAGATGAATGATAAAAAATTCTACCTAAATGAATATACATCATAGTGTGAATTCCTAAAATAAGCAACTACATAATATTGATTGAAAACGGAAGGCATGTTTTCTTTTGAAAACTGCAGTTCCCATGGTTAAGAAAACATGAGGTAAGATATAAAAAATGTGGCATATAATGATTGTTGACGGTGTTATAATGATTGTTGACGGTGGTGACAACAAATCGTCAATAATGAATATTTAATATTCTATTAAATTAATATTGAGAAGCTAAAGCTATTACTATGATAGAAATAAGTAAATTAATGAACACAATTAAATTATTGTAAATCAATGGTAAAAAGAAAAAAATTTGCCTGAACTGGGAATCGAACCCCAAACCTTTAGCTTTCTGTGCTAATGCTCTGTCCACTGAGCTAATCCAGGCTTCATTCCCATCCAAGCAGAAATCCTTCCTTTACCTTACTCTCCTGGTCCCACATTCAATTGCAATGAATCATCATTCACAAATACACAATGAACGGCTTCTACCTGAAGAAGACATGAAGGGTCTCCACACAGCTATAGCATCATCATCATCAACAATCACGGATTAAGCCCATGTGGCTTGTTCTGGTCTCATAGATTCTCATTCAAAAGTTGGATCCATCTCTTCTTCGGTCTACCAACATTCCTGCGTCCTTTTGGTTTGTATTTAAGTATAATTTTGGGAATGCGATCATCTTCCATTCTTTGAACATGTTCTTTCCATTTTTTTCTAGATTCTTTTATTCTATCTAAGAGTTTAAAGATATTTAGCTCATTTCTAATATCTTCACTTCTTCTCTTATCTAGAAGTTTGCAACCAGCCACGCTTCTCAGAAACCTCATTTCAGCTGCTTCTATGATCTTCTCTTCTCTTTTAGTTAAAACCCAAAATTCACTACCATACAATAGTAAGGGGACTGCCACTACTTTATAAAATTTTAGTTTTGTTTCTTTTCTTGTGCTTTTAAATATCCTTTTGATTGTTCCACATATATAATTAAATTTATTAAGTTTGTTAAATAGATCTTCATTTTTAAAATAGGAGATTTCATAAACCAGGTATTTAAAATGGTTCACTTGTTCAATGGGTTTTTCCCCCCCAGAATTATTTTAGCCCTTACGGTATCTGATCCCTTAAAAGCTAGGATTTTCGTTTTACTTATTGATATTTTGAAATTATATTTCTGTATAATGTTATTTAACTGAAAGAGCGATTTCTGTAGACCATCTTCTGAACTAGATATTAGAACTTGGTCGTCTGCAAAAAGTAAGGTATCTAACATCTATTTCTTATTTTTAAATGTGAGTCCAAATTTATCTGCCAATTATATATGATATCGTCAATATAAATATTAAAAAGGGAGGATGAAAGTGGACATCCCTGTCTTACTCCTCTATTTATTGTTGCTGTTATATTGTTTTTTTTTTGCCTCCAGTTTCTATTGTTATTTTATTTTCTACATATAGACTTCTCCCTTGTTACCCCGGGAAAGGGTCTCCACATTTTTCCATATAGCATTATTTATTAAATTAATGTTGAGAAGCCAAAGCTATTACTATGATAGAAACAAACAGAAATATGAAAACCATTGGAAGAATTATGGTAATAATTTTGTTGGTAGTAATTGCTTAACTTAAAAAAATATTAATGTTAGAATTGATATTTATTGTCTTTCATTCCTTATTTGTATATATTACTGCCTTTCCTTTTTAAAATACTAGACTCTTTTATTATCACTTTTTTACATAAATTTAATAATTATCAGAATAAATAATATACAATATAAAATAAAATGTTGTTTCTCATTTCAAATAGGGTCTTGTGAAGGATGGGAAGAGGCCTTGTTTGTTATATGGGTATGGAGGTTTCAACGTGAGCATAATGCCAACATTTAGCGTCACACGACTTGTTTTTATTCAACATTTTGGAGGAATTCTTGCCATTCCCAATATTCGAGGTGGTGGGTGAGTCCAAAACAAACTAATTTATATTTAACTTTCACAGGAAAAAAATCACTTTGAGGTTTAATTTAAGAATTAAATTAATATTTTTAATACCTCACCTCATATCCTTTATTCTTCTAGACTGCAGTTTCGGAGCTATATCTCCATGACATAACACCGATCGACGAGAGGCTACTGATGATGGAGATATAGCTCTGAAACTGCAGTCTAGAAGTATAAAGGATATGAGGTGAGATATTAACAATATTTATTTATTTCTTAATTTATATTTAATAACCACTATACATTTATACTAAATTCCAGGCTAAATTCCAAATTGTACTGTAAACAAACTTGCATAAGATATTATTCTGCTGACTCCATTTATCGAAGGAACCTTGGTGCTACTCTTACATGTCATATAACTAAATTGTACACGGAAATGTCATTGATAGAAACATTGCTCTTAGGGAACATTGTATTTTACGGGAAATAAAACTGAATACAAGATAAGATGGTACCAATAATTAGAAACTTCCATTTTATATTTATTTACGACAAAAAATTATATGTGGGCGTATCTAATCAAATGTTTATGCTTTTTCCACTACATTGATATATATTTTTTATTTGCAATTTCATTACGAGCAGAATATATGCTCCATGCTGACCATGATAACCAAGGCCATGCTCACACATGTTTGATTGCTAATTGCTGGTGCCAACATTTTTCTGTTTCATGTGTATGATTGCTTATCTCAGTTCCAAGATTTCCAGGTTCAAATCCTACTAGGTTGTAAAAATCCTGAGTGTAGTTTCCTATGGAAAGGAAGTAAAATCATGGATCCTGCATTATAGATTTATGGCACATAAAAGAACTTTAAACCCAAAACAAGATGACTCTGAGTAAAAGTAGTTGATCCTTTTATGGCCAGTTTTTAATACAAATGAGCTGAGTTGTTAAAAAGTATTGTCAAATGAAATACTAACAAACCAACCATATGGTATAATACTTATGAAATTAATTAAAAATATAATAGGAAGTACATTAAGAGGTAGAATTTTTTATCACTCACCTCATATTGTTCTTCTTATTTGACTATAAACTAGTTCTGGAACATAGTTTCTGTTCCATCCTCAGTATCGTCACGATCGTTGTTCTGTCATCTTGAAGAGATGAGTGATAAAAAATTCTACCTTAAGTGGGAATTCCTAATAAAAGTAAGTACATTAAGAGGTTTATTTAAATTATTTTTAGTGTGATCATCTTACCTCCGTATTAACAAATCAACATTAATATTGAGGTAAGATGATCAGACTAAAAATAATTTAATTAAAGTAACCTCAAAATATCACTTCCTAAAATAAAATATTAAGAGGTTTGTTTAATAATTAAAACATTTTGTCTATTCATCCTTACCTCTTATAGTTGTTTTTGTCGAACATATGTTTCAGGGCTTCTTAGCCCCATCGTCTTATGAAATTGCTTATTTTATACTTGAACACTTTATAGTGTGTCCCAAAATACAAGGTTGTTTAATCATATTAGTTGAATATATTTCAGAAATAGGTTTTGATGTTGGCCAGATTATATTTGAAAAGAAAAATATACGCCTAGACTGGGGTTTGAACCCAGGACCTTTGACTCTCTATGTCAATGCTTTATCCAAGTCAGCTACCTTGTCCTCCAATCTAAACGCGTATTTTTCTCTTCTACATAGTTAATTCCCTAACCCCAAATGCTATGAGCCGTTGCTACGATTTTTGCAAATGGCGGCTCCTTTGTTAAGAAGACATTTTATTGGGAATTTAAACATTACTTATAAAGCCAGTAGTGCTTCTTTTAGGGAATTAACTGTGTATAAGAGAAAAATACGCGTTTAGATTGGAGGCCTAGGTAGCTCACTTGGATAGAGATTGAGATAGAGAGTCAAAGGTCCTGGGTTCAAACCCAAGTCTAGGTGCATATTTTTTCTTTATAAATATAATTTGTCCATCATTAAGATGTTTAAAAACAAATAATATAAACATTTGATGTTGGTGTTTACAGTGAATATGGTGAAGGTTGGCACAATGCAGGACGTTTGTTTAATAAGCAGAATGTATTTGATGACTTCCAATCTGCTGCTGAGTACCTGGTGAAAGGATACTCTTGTCGTGACAAGTTGACAATTCAAGGTGGTTCAAATGGTGGACTGCTGGTTGCAGCATGTATCAACCAGCAACCTGAATTGTTTGGAGCTGCAATTGCTCAAGTTGGGTGAGAAACATTCTTTCAATTCATATAATTAATGGGCAACTAACAACTCACTGGCTCTTTCAAACCTGTAGGTTCATGGCCATGCAGACTTAAAGCCATTTAGCTCACTGTTATGTATTTTTCTCCATTCTCTCTTTGGTCCAGAAATTTTCATAAGAGCTTTATTCTCAAACACTCATAATAATCTTCTTTCCTCCCTTAAAGTAAGAGTCCATGTTTTGCATCCATATAACTGGGAGAAAAACAATTTTATAAATTTTCAGTTTAATGTCCACTGACTACTTAGATGAGATATAATTTGTTTGCTACCTCATGGAGGAGACTGATCATCAAATACATTTTTTTTGTGTGTATAATAGACATAAAGATATAGACTGGTAACAGACTGTCTAGCGATGAAACAGAAAATTGCTATCAATGCCATCTGAGGAGTCTTAATTATCATAATTATCCAATTTATGTTGAGGATTTGGTAATCAAGAATGGCATTTGTTATGACTAATAAATTATTAAAATTAAGCTTCAATTGATGTTTTTATTATTAATTTAACACTTCTCACTGAAGAATAAATTATATTTGAAGAGAAAAATTTTTGCCCAGACTGAGACTCGAACACAGGACCTTTGGTTTTCTAGGCCAATGCTCTACCATCTGAGCTATCAGGGCGAGTTCCGATCTAGACGCAAATTATTCTCTTATATATGTTGTAATTCCCAGCACCAAATGCTATGAAGCCTTTGCTTCTATCTTTACTAATGGCAGCTTCTTAGTTAAGAAGACAATTGCTGCACATAGTTTATTAGAACATCATAAAATTGGAAGAGAAGCTAAACTTTTAAAACAAGTAGAGAAACCTTTGGAATTGACAGTTTGGGAAAAAATATACATTCAGAAAAACAAAAATAGATCAATGAATTTTGATATCCCCAACGAAATTACATTGATTTCGAAGTTCATAAATTCAACCATAGATAGCAGCACTGAAGATGGTGACAATAGAATAGTTGATGGCCAAAGAATTTCGTCAGTCGGAGTTATGGCTGAAGATGAACATGACTATGTTTGAAATCGCGATATCATGGAAGCATGAATCCTATGAGGTGAGTTGTTTAAACAATATGTTCTCCGATGAATTTTAATGTTTATACCTCATAATGTTTACTTCCCAACATAAATTTAATACATTTAAAGGGAATTTAAACACTTACTTTATAAAGCCAATAGGGCTTCAATTTATGTTTTTATTATTAATTTAACACTTCTCACTGAAGAATAAATTATATTTGAAGAGAAAAATTTTCGCCCAGATGGTAGTGCATTGGCCTAGAAAGCCAAAGGTCCCGGGTTCGAGTCTCAGCCTGGGTGAAAATTTTTCTCTTCAAATATAATTTATTCTTCAGTGAGAAGTGTTAAATTAATGATAAAAACATCAATTGAACCCCTATTGGCTTTATAAAGTAGTGTTTAAATTCCCATTAAATGTCTTCTTAACTAAGAAGCCGCCATTTGCAAAGATAGAAGCAAAGGCTTCATAGCATTTGGCGCTGGGAATTACAACGTACATAAGAGAATAATTTGCGTCTAGATTGGAACTTGCCCTGATAGCTCAGATAGTAGAAAATTGGGCTAGAAAGCCAAACGTCCCGGGTTCGAGTCTCGGTCTGGGCGAAATTTTTCTCTTCAAAAATAAAATTAAGCTGTTTGCTCAAAAATCACTATTTAAATATAGTTACCGGTATTTTAAAATATTTATATATTTAATGTAAACAGCGATGTTTGAAAACAAATTATGTTTTTCCACTGCAACTTGATCATATTATTTGTTGCCAAATAGGATTGCAATCAGTGATAACCCACTAAGATCGCAATATTGTAAAAATGCACCCTAGTGAAGAAAAAATGAAACACATCAAACTGTGTATTATAACCAACATTATAGGTTATAGGTTAATTTTTTTAGGAATCAAAAAACTTCAGGCAATAGAGTTAGCACTAACACAACTCCTCTACAGAATAAATACATTTCAGAGAGCAGTTGTACTAAGTGATTCAACATCAGCTATAACAACATATAACTCTCCAATCTCCAGAAGAGTGTTGGAAATAAAAAAGGTCATAAGATTATTGACCAAACAAAATAAAATTATCCAGCTCCAATGGATCCCCTCTCATTGCAGGGTACATGGAAATGAAATGGCGGATCTTTTAGCAAAAAAGGGCACCAAAATTTTACAGAAAACAAATCAATCCCTGCCCTACCATTCTGCAAAAATTATAATTAAAAGAAACTTCCAGAAAGAACTGATGGAGCACTTCAAATCACAAAGTAATGAGAAACCATGGGCAGCTATCTCGCAGAATAAAAACTTAATACCTGAACAATCAAGACATGAAGCAGTAGCTACATTCAGACTGTTAACAGGCCATGACTACCTGGCAGCACACCTCCATAAAATTGGAATCTTCAACTCTCCAAATTGTATCCTGTGCCAAGACAATAACACTACCATGAACAAAGATCATCTTGCTAACTGTGAGGCTCTGAAGATGTCGCCTACAAGAACTCTGGCAGGACTCTGTTGGGAAGCAAGATAGCAAATGGAACACATCCAAGCTAATGGGCATTAGACTACTACTACTGCTACTACTTATTTAAAAACACAATGATTGAACACACAATTATCAAATGTGTAATTATATTATTTTTGGTCTGGACATCTTACCTCAATATTAATGTTGATTTGTTCTTGAACATGTTTCAAAATAATTCTGTTTTATCTTCAGCTTTCCCAGACACTCTTTTTTTTTTTTATTTTATTTTATTTTATTTTTTTTTTTGATAAATTTCAATATCCAGATTGCTGATTATTTCAAAGTGTTTATTCTTTTCTAGTTTTAGTAATTTGTTCTCCAAAATTTGTTGTTGTTTGCTGTTATTGTTATGCTTGACGGTTTTTCTATTGAACATGGGAACCAATTCTAATTTTAGACATTGGTTGATGAATTTAATGTCCGCTAATCTTTTAAATTTCTTCTCTCTTAATTTTATAAACTTTTGACTTCATATTTTGTTTCGAAAAAATTGTTATTGAAGTTGAGTATGGAGGACGCCATCTTGTTTTTCGTAATTTATAACACAAACACAATTCCTGGTTTTGTTTCTTCCTTGTAACTTAATCAAACTCAAATGTGTAGTTCGAAGGAATATGTTCACTATTTGCTATATTCAACATATTTGTTGGAGAGTCATTCACTGCAAAATAGTGATCTGACCTGTTCAGAATATTAAAAAGGAGGAGCTTTCTTTATTTTGATAAACAGAATTCGATAAACATTGAGGTAAAACATGACTGTCATTGGTTGTAAAACAAAATTCATTGGAACATGATTGGTCATTGACTCGCATTAGGGGTATAAGTTAAAAAGTCAATATAATTCCAAACCATTTTATTTCCTATTGTGATCCAAGCTAAATTTAATAATTTTTAATGAAATACTGTAACAAAAAACATAAATAATAAATATTATAAGATAATATACTTACAGATATATTTAAAACAATATGAAACAATAAAGTAGTATTGATATTCAAATAACATTGATTTATGCTGTTTTTGTTCTTTAAAATTTTTTGCAGTAATTTTGAGCTGAAATTGCTCACATTGTTAGTCTATCTATTACAAGTTCACTAATCATATATAATAATAAAAATAACAAATCTGTGGACACATACTGATATACTATAGATCTAGTGTTTGAAATTCATCAGAGAACATTTTTTGACAACTCATCTCATAGATTTCACGATACTGCGGTTTCAAACGTAATCACGTTCATCTCCAGCCACAACTCCGACTGATGAAATTCTTCGGCCATCAACTCTTCTGTCGTCACCATCTCTTCAGCGATGCCATCTATGATTGAATTTATGAACTTTGAAATCAAATTTAGTTTGTTAGAAATATCAAAATTCATTGATCTAAGTTTACTTTTTCTGAATGTATATCTTCTCCCAAACTGTCAATTCTAAAGGCTTATCCACTTTTAGAATTGACAGTTTGGAAGAAGATATACATTCAGAAAAATAAATATAGATCAATGAATATTGAAGTTCATAAATTCAACCATAGATGGCAGCGCTGAAGATGGTGACAATAGAAGAGTTGACGGCTGAAGAATTTCATCAGTCAGAGTTGTGGCTGAAGTTGAACGTGATTATGTTTGAAACCATGGTATCGTGAAAAACATGAAATCTATGAGGTGAGTTATCAAAAAAAAGTTCTCCGATGAATTTTAATGATTATACCTCATAAGTCCACCGCTGTGGTCTCGAGGTAGCGTGCTGTCTTGTCACGCAGCGGGCCTGGGTTCAATTCCTGGTTGGGACAGGCTCCTGAGTGAGATTTTTTTCAGGGTTTTTCCTCACCTGTAAGACAAATGTCAGGAAGCTTAAGGCCCAACGGTCCCCAATAATCATCTGGCCATCATCATCATGATCCTTATCATTATCATCCTTCACCGGTGTGGAAAGCAACGGGAAGCTATCACATCTATAATTCCGTAGTAAAGCTGCAAAGCATAGCATGAAAATGTTATAATTGCAGTGAAAGATCTGCCCTCGGGCAGAATTACTATGGATGAATATCTCATAATGTTTACTTCCCAACATTAATTTAATATATAGATCTAGTATTTTTTTCCTCTCTTGAGAACAAGAAAAACTACATAAAACCTAAGACTCCTGAGATGCTAGTCAGATGTGTTAACAGTTACACCATAGAGGTGGTCATGCAGAGTGGAAAAACAATCTTCCAATAGATACCACTTCATGTTGATATAGCTGGTAATGAGGAAGCAGATCACCTTATAAAACGAGCCAGTAGAACCCATGTATGAGGTTGTAAAGTAGACCTCAAAAGAAAATTGATGAATAGAGTCAGCAAATATCAAAATTATAACAGAATCTGGGGTGAAGAATAAAACATACAAAAAATATTAAAAAAATTAATAGGAAATGACACTGTGAGGTAAGAAAGAATAGAACACAAATATGAATCAGAAAATTAAAATAAAATTCTTTTTACGTCACCTCATATCCTGTCTTCTAATTAGACCAGCTTCATAACCTTAGTGTTTACATCTTTAGTAGTTATACAACCAATTAAATTATTTTGAATGTTTTATCTTACCTCGCGAAACATGGTCTTTTACTTTAAGGGAGGAAAGGAGGTTATGAGTATTTGAGAATAAAGTTCTTAGGAAAATTTTTGGACCAAAGAGAGATGAACAGACAGGTGAATGGAGAAGACTGCATAACAGTGAATTACATGGTCTTTATACGAAGCAGATATAATGAGAACAGTTAAGTCTTGTAGACTGCGATGGGCAGTACATGTTGCATGAATGAGGAATGAAAGATGTGCATGGAAGCTTCTTGTAGGAAAACCAAAGGGAAAATGCCCAGTTGGTAGACCAAGAATGAGATGGGAATATAACATGAACTATGATTTGAGGGAAGTAGATTATACAGGGGATGATTGGAAAACATTGGCTCAGGTTAGAGATGTATGGAGAGCTTATGTCTGTGTGGCCATGAATCTATGGGTTAGATAGTGCCAGTGAGTTAGAGTTTATCTTACCTCAATATTAGTGTTGATTTGCTCTTGAATATGTTTCGATTAGCTTCAAATCATCCTCAGCATCTTGGCCAGAATGGTTGGATTTATGTTGTAAACCCTGGATGTCAATGTCAGCTCCCTCCTGCGGTTGGTTATTAAATAATTATTAAAACAGTTAGAAAATACAAAAGAACTGACTATTTGGGGAAAAATCTATATTCAGAAGAACAAAAACAGAGTTATGAATTTCGAAATACTGACGGAACGTGACCTCGTTTGAAGGTTCTTTGGCCAACCACAGGAGGGAGCTGACATCGACATCCAGGGTTTACAGTCTAATTAAACAAATAGTCAAACAAAAGGAACTCACGGTTTGGGAAAAGATCTACATTCAAAAAAACAAAAGAAAACTTATGAATTTCGAAATTCCCGCAAATTTTGACCTGATCCAGAGGTTCATCGGTCCACCAACAGAGGGAAGAAGAAGAGTTTCTTCCGATACGACATAATACCAGTCGCCAACAAAGTTCTGATGATGAGACAGTTATAGTCTCGAAATCGCGATCAACTTAGAAAATTTATGAGGAGAGGTAAGAAACATTTAATTGCACCATAAATTAAACCTCATAGTGATTAATTCCTATAAAAGTTAAATTTACAACATAAATCCAACCAGTCTGGCCAAGATGCTGAGGATGATTAGAAGCTAATCGAAACATGTTCAAGAACAAATCAACATTAATATTGAGGTAAGATAAAACAGACTCAAAATAATTTAATTAAAAGAACCTCAAAATATTACTTCCTCAAATAAAACATTATATAACCAATGTTCTGCCATCCAGGAGCACTACTTCTTACTCCATCTGTCGGTGGACCAATGATCCTCCATTCAAAGCAACTTCTCCAGAAATTTCAAAATTCATTAAATCAACTTCCCAGGGAATTTCAAAATACATTAATTACTGAAGATGTAATCACTTAAGATTATGAAACAGGTCTAATTAGAAGACATGATATGAAGTGAAGTAAAAAGATTTTTATTTTAAATTAAACCTCATAGTGATATTTCGTATAATAGTTCAATGAATCAGAAACTTTATTACTCATCTGATAAAATATGATCCTCTCATTCTCAGGTGAGAATCATATTTTTTTATGTGAGGTGTAAAGTTTCCAATTCATATTAGTAATCTACTGAAACAATATCAGAAATTTGTTAAAGTTTAAGATCTCCAGCTTTATGCAGTGGCAGTCTACCATTGAACTATGTAGACACAACTCCTGTAGCAAACATAAATTTCTTTTGGAAATGTGTCAGACCAAAATAATAACTAATTCACTAGCACTATTGAACCCATAAGTTTATGGCTGTGCAGACATAAGCTCTCCATACATCCCTATCCTGAGTTAATGTTTTCCAATCATCCCTTATATATTCTACTTCTCTTAAATCATGTTTAATATTATTCTCCCACCTCATTCTTGGCCCCCTGCTGGGTACTTTCTTCCTGTAAGGAGTTTCCATGCCCTCTTTCATTTTCCATTTGTGCCACATGTCCTGCCTTTCATAATCTACAAGACTTATAGTCCAGCCGCTGAGTTTCCAGCCCTGATGTTTTCACGACAGTGTTGCCGATATGGATATATAGTGGGAGGGGCCGCTTTATGTACCACATGGAATATCAAATCATGGCACTTTCTGTTTATCCAGAATGTAAATATTAGAAATAAATTAAATTTGAAGAGAAAAATTTTCGCCTAGACCGGGACTCGAACCCGGGACCCTTGGCTTTCCGGGCCAAGTGCTCTACCAACTGAGCTACCGAGGCGAGTTACGATCTAGACGCAAATTTTTCTCTTATATACGTTGTAATTCCCTATCAGAAATAAATTATTAGAAAATTATTAGAAATAAATGCTCATTTTGTTATGCAAAATTGAAAATTAAACAAAAATATGAGATTTCTCATTTATCGCTACGAAACACACTATTCTCGAAAATATTCATAATTCAAATAAATTCATGAAAACACGGTTAGCAGAAATTCAGCTGACATCACAGCAATTTCAAACCTTACTAGCAGCATCGAGCAGTGATTGATTGTGGCAGACGTCCACTCCCGCTCATTTATTTCCTTATTGACAGTAGAGGGTGAGTTTCTCCCTTTACCCCTCATACAACCTAAATGTCAGGGCTAGAGCCTCAGTGGCTGGACTATAACTCTTCTTAATATATCTGGTTTCCCATAAAGATCATGTAGCTCACTGTTATATATCTTCTCTGTTTGCAAGCTAAAATATCAGATAGAATTTAAAATGGTATATGGTAATTTTTAAAAGGTCAAGATTTGATTTTTTTGATTTTGTGGGAAGTAATGCTACAAGGTATTCATAATTTAATATTAATAAAAATTCACCTCACCTCATATTTCCCCCTTTTTCGACTGTTTTTTGAGTAATTAATTCTCCACCTTCAGTATTTTCTCAGTCGTTATTCTATCCAGACAGAACAATGATCGAGAAAATATTGAAGATGGAGAATTAATTACTTTGAAACTGACTTAAAAAAAACAATATGAGGTGAGATGATTTTTTATTCATATTAAAAGATTTGATTTATTTTTTTCAGGGTTCTGGACATGCTGAGATTTCACAAGTTTACCATAGGTTATGCCTGGGTTTCAGATTATGGTAGCTCTGATAACAAAGAACATTATGAAAACCTAATGAAATATTCTCCTCTACATAATGTACAAGTGCCTTCTGGAGATGGACATCAGGTAAGTAGTCATATTAACAGATCTTCATTGAATATTTGTAAACTCCATGTGTGATTTGCCTAAAAAATTCTTGGCCTTACATTGGCTGCTGGTCTCACATTCATATGTGTCATTTGCAGAGGTGGACAATTATTCAACCAATATGGTTCCCCAGCATTTTACTGGTTTTCTCAACATGGTGTTGCTACTTATTATTGTTATCTAATTTCCTTTGATACTGGGTAGACATTTGTTGCATATAATGGTCAAAATTCTTTGAGAGAATTCCTTTTGGGAATACTTTACAATGTGTGATGTGAAAAATTATTCTAAGTTCCAGTCATATACCTTGTGTATGCACCAACAAACATGAAGTAGTTTACACTATGGAATCACAGGATGCAGCCAAGATATACACAATATTTAACGAACCTAAAAACTAACCTAACACAATCTAAGTACTCTAACCTGCAAAAGCCCAACCTAAAAGCTAACCAAATGCAATTTAAGCACTCTAACCTGAGAAAGAATTCAACAGTCAAAAATAAATACAATGGACACCGCTTAATTCGACATTCGATAATTCGAATAATTGTGTAATTTGAATATAAGTACAATCACCTTGAAACATCTATTTAAAATAATGTTAAAAATCCTTGTTTTATTTGAAATTTTGAAGCCAACATTTGGATAATTCGAAGCCACAATTCAATTTATTGATACTGAAAAAAAGTAATTCTATAAAAAATGTTGAAATATGGTTGAAAATTCCAAGAATTCATCTAGTGCCCGCATTCCTACTTGCTTTTTGTTAAAGTCCCATTAGATGGCAAGCAAACTGGACTGTATATTCCATATTGTGCCTTCAGGTACAGTATATAGACATCCACCCCTCATTCATAGCCTAAAAACAGAGAATAATGCATCTATTCTCCCTTACTTTTACAGAACAGGTATACATGTACACGTACAGTACTGTTACTAACTTCAGTTAGTACAAATGTGTTAAGTGACTCGATTCACAATGTTGAAATGTGGAGTGTATACCAGTTTAACATAGCAAAAGAAAAGTTGAAGTGCTCAGGGAAGTAGAAAAAAGGAACATAGAAGAAGTGTGATATTGCCAAGCAATATGCTATACTGCCGAACACTTTATCAACCTAAATAAAGGAAAAAGTAATGGAGAGTTGGAACCTACAAAATGGTGAAAGTAGAAAACGAATAAGAGGAGGTGAATTTCCTGAAGTTGATGAGTGTGTGTTCAAATAGTTCAAACAATCGCGTGAACGTAACATACCATTGAGTGGCCCATTAGTGTGTGCCAAGGCCGAAGAATTTGCAGGAAAGTTGGGCATTAAAAATTTTAAAACAAGTGGAGGATTGGTTCAGTAGTTTTCAGGAAAGAAATGGCATTTCGTTTAAAAACGTGTGCGGTGAGAGTGCCTCAGTTAATAGGGAAACAACTAATGAGTGGATTACCTGAACTCACAAGGAATTATGAATCAAAAGACATCTTTAATGTGGATGAAACTGGACTTTTCTTCAAGTGTATGCCTAACAAAACATTCATATTTAAGGGGAAGCAGTGCAGCGGCGGAAAAGACAGCAAAGAAAGAGTAACAGTGCTAGCTGGTGCCAACATGGATGGATCTGTAAAGTTGCCTTTGCTAATGATAGGGAAAGCTGTAAAACCAAGATGTTTTAAATCTGTGAAAAGTATTCCTGTACAATATGAGGCTAACAAAAAAGCCTGGGTGACTGGTGAACTTTTTGAAAATTGGCTCATGTCACTAGAAAAAAATGTACAGGGCTAATAGGAACATTTGATTGTTTATTGATAACTGCACGGCCTGCAATAAAATTCCCAAACTAAAGAATATTAAAGTAGTGTACTTTCCACCAAACATGACGTCAGTGCTGCAGCCTATGGACCAAGGAGTTATACATAACCTAAAGCACATGTACCGATGACATGTGGTTCTAAAGGTCATAAACGATGATATTGGAAAGTGTAGAATCGACCTACTGGATGCCATTTGAATATTGCACAAAGCTTGGAAGCAGGTTACTGTGTAAACAATTGCAATCTATTTAATTTTAGGAAGTTATATTTTGAGGTTATTTTAATTATATTATTTTTGGTCTGGACATCTTACCTCAATATTAATGTTGATTTGTTCTTGGACATGTTTCAAAACAATTCTGTTTTATCGTCAGCTTTCCCAGACAGAATTGTTTTGAAACATGTCCAAGAACAAATCAACATTAATATTGAGGTAAGATGTCAAGACCAAAAATAATATAATTGCAATCTGTTTCTGTAAGGCTGGTTTCAATAATCCAGAAGGAAATAACAAAATTGTAACAGAAGCACCAGATGAACCTATCTCAGAGCATTAGCAAGAAATAGTGCCTTACATTAGTTACGAAACATATGTAAATTTTGATAATGGGGTTGCTGTATGTGAAGAGCCGACAGAAGAGGAGATTCTGTAAGAAGTGGCTAAAAATCACATTTCATCCCATGAGAATGAGGTAATGAAGGCAAGGATCCCACAACACAAGAGCCTGTACCTTCACCTTCTAAAGCAATTAAAATGATCAAAGGTTTAAGAAGATTTATTGAGGCTCAAACAAATGTGAACGATCATTTATTTCAATCGATAAATGGAACTGAAGATTTTATTTATTGTGATAAATAAAATAAATCTAAACAATAAGAATTAAATGAATCGTGATTTCTTCTTACCTCATACTTCTATGTTTTTTTAACACAGCACTGCAGTATCAGCAACCATCGTCACCATCCTCACGACTTTTGAGTTGTGAAAACAGCTGAGGTGGTGACGATGGTTGCTGATACTGCAGTGCTGTGTTTAGAAAACATAGAAGTATGAGGTAAGAAGAAATCACGATTCATTTAATTCTTATGAATTAAACCTCATAATGTTAAAAAATTTTCAAATTTATTATATAAATCTAAACAAACTAAGATCACTCATTTCTTTATGTGAGAACTTTTATGTGCATAATGATCATGTGTCAGTGTGTTTTTTTAGTGATACTGTAGTTCTTTTTTCTATTGTTAAATCTGCCTTGTATCGAAGTGCTTTAAACTTGTGTCAAACTATTAGGACTATACATTTTATGACAAAATATGGAAATTAAAGGGTGAGTTACAGAGCATGTTAATTGCAGTATTTGCATGAAATAAATTTATTTCAGGGTACAGTACTATGTAAAATAAAGTGTCTTTTGTTAATTCAAAGTTTTGATAATTCAAATTTTTAAAAATCCCTCCTTGAGTTTGAATTAAAAAGTGTCCACTGTAGTAAATTCTGAAATTCTGAAGTATATGTGTACAGTTAATTAGTACATACTCTATGTTGGCTGCTCTGGAAGTTTCTGTTTTTGCATAGAATATTCATTAAAATCAACATGGCTGCCGAATCATTATGCTATGTATGTAGTTAAACATCATAGAAAAACATATTGAAATAATCATTAGAAAAAATGTAAAAATCATTGTAAATGGTGGGAAATAATTTGAAAAATTAAACCCAAAGAATAAAATTTGACAGGAGTTTATGAAGGAATCAAAAAAGTCGCATTACACGTTGTAAAGTTTAGCCTTTCATTCCCCTTGGAGACTAGAAATACTGTAGTTTGTATCCCATAGCGCTGAGCTAAGGTATGATGCCTTAGACTACTCAATCACATTGCAGGCTCCAATGTATAATCCAGTTATTGAATTTGATCCTGCAGGAGTACATTGACATTCCTCCATCATTAACAGATTTTTTTTTTCCTCCACAAACTTTAGTTTAATATAACAAATTTTGTTACAGTATCCTGCCACGCTGCTGTTGACAGCTGATCATGATGACAGAGTGGTACCTCTTCATTCTCTCAAATTTATTGCAACTCTTCATCATACACTCAGAGATTGTCCTAAACAGGTACGTCTGTAATAGTATATGTCTTTAACCTCATAATGTTTACTTCCCAACATTAATTTAAATATAGGTATATGTCTGTCATTGAACGTCTGTAGCAAAAATTACTGTGAGGTTTAATTTTAAATTTAAATTAAAATTCTTTATACCTCGTCTCATATCCAGTCTTCTGATTATACTGATTTCGAAACCTAAGTGGTTTCATCTCCAGTAATATCTTGTCTGCTGATGTTAATGTTGTTCAGGAGAACTGCTTCTTACTCCCTCTTTTGGTGGACTGGTGAACATCTGGATCAAATCAAAATCCCTGGTAATTTCAAAATTCATAAGATTTTCTTTCTTGTTTTTTTTATGTGGATTTTTTTCCCCCAGACCATAAGCTCTTTTTGTTTAATTAAACTAGCTTTTGTATCAATTAATTGCTTGGTCTGAAAAGCATCAATTTAGGCATATATTTTTCTTCTTCTTCTTCTTCTTCTTCTTCCTTCCAAGTATTAGGCCAAGGCCTGTTACGATCCTATAGAAAATTTTCCCTCCAGCGTTTCATAGGACGGCCCAGTGATCTTCGTCCTCTTGGTATATAATTATAAACAGCTTTGCGGATCCAATTTGAACTCATTCTTTCAAGATGGTGTTTCCAATTTAGTTGGTACTGTTTAATATATTCCAAAATTGGCGTAGTCTTCAATTCTTTTAAGATATTGGTGTTCCTTTTCCGATCCCATCTGGTGTAATCCGCTGTTCTGTGCATGAATCTCATTTCACAAGCCGTTATTCTGCTTTGATGTTGTCTTTTTAGTGTCCATGCTTCACTACCATAGGTCAACACTGGTCTAGCCAAAGTGTTATATAAATGTAATCTGGTGTTGTTTTGTACAAGGGATGGTTTCATAACTTGATTAATAATTCCTAAACTTTTATTATAACTAGTAATTTTTTCAGGGATATCCTTTTCATCCCAGATAGAGAGATAATATCCAAGATATTTAAATTGATTAGATCTCCTAAAATTTTATTCTGGAGACAGATTTTACTTTGTATGGGGTCCTTCCCATGAAATGCCATAATTTTAGTTTTGTTAATTGATATTTGCATATTAAATTTGGCACCTATTTTTTGTAAATTATAAATTGATCATTGCAAATCATTTTCGGAAAGTGCCAGAAGGGCTAAATCGTCTGCAAAAAGAATAGTATCGAGTTTGAGGTTCCTATTGATGGGTATATATCCTTGTTGTGTTTTCCTCCATTCGTTTATTAATTTATTCATATATATAATGAAAAGCACCAGTGAAAGACCACATCCCTGTCTTACTCCATATTGATCTTTTCCCAAGAAGATAATTTGCCATCTTGTTTAACAGAGATTTCATTATTGTTTATTTTTTATTTCATATGAAGTATGAGGTGAGTGAAAAAAAAAAAATATTAAAAAACCTCATAGTGTTATTTCCTATCTACATAACTTAATAAAGAGATTTCATTACTTTTATAAATGTTGAGGATATTAGTAATATATTGTTGTGGAACATTATCATCAGCTAAAATTTGTAGTAATATTCTTCAAAGTTAAATGTGGGAAATAACATTATGAGGTTCTTAATTAATAAATTAATGAGTCATTTTTACATCTTACCTCATGTCCACCGCTGTGGTCTCGAGGTAGCGCGCTGCTTTGTCACGCAGCGGGCCTGGGCTCAATCCCCGGTCGGGACAGTTTTTCTGGGTGACGTTTTTATCGGGGTTTTTCCTCACCTGTAAGACAAATGTCAGGAAAACTTATAAGGCCCAAACGGTCCCCGAAATCATATGGCCATCGCAATCATCATCATTCATATTCATCTTAGATTAAGCTTAGGATTATGGACTCTCCTGGCACACCACTATCATCATCACCCATATTATCATCGAGGCAACATAACCCTGTCTTCCAGGCGCCCCAACCTCAGAAGTGGGTTACAAGTACGCCATGCCAGGGGAGAACACCAGGAATGTCGAAAGACAACCTGGGGCATTTGCAAAAAAAAAACATCTTACCTCATAATTACCACATATGAGTCATAATGGCAGTTGAAAATGAAAGGGATTCACCCTTTGAAAACTGCAGTTCCCGTGTTTAAGAAAACATTAACTATGAGGTAAGATGTAAAAATAAATAATAGTTTTAAAAAACTAAAAGAACACGCTTTATTAGAAAACTAAAAAATGAAAAATAATTTTAATTTCCAATACGCTTGGGATAAAATTAAAGTGGTCAACAAAAAAATCATCTCCAACACATATAGAATAAAACTAGAGTTATCAACAAAAAGAAAATAATTTTACCATCAAAAGCGTGGGGTCCTCTATATCAATTAATATTATATTATTTTTGGTCTGGACATCTTACCTCAATATTAATGTTGATTTGTTCTTGGACATGTTTCAAAACAATTCTGTTTTATCGTCAGCTTTCCCAGACTGGTTTTATTTATGTTGCATTATGTTGCATCACCTGTATGTCGATGTCAGCTCCATCCTGTGGTTGGCCAAAGAACCTCCAAACAAGGTCACCCTCCATCGGAATATCAAAATTCATAACTCTGTTTCTGTTCTTCTGAATATAATTTTTTTTCCCAAATAGTCAGCTCTTTTGTATTTTCTAACTTAACATAATAAATTTCAAAATATATTTGAGAAGTTTAATATTAAATTAGCACCAAAAAATAACTACAGTTTAAATAAACTAATAAAAACCAACAAAAATGAAAAAACTGATAAAAATAAAAAGTCAGGAATATATCAAATTGAATGCATGGGTTGTGAAAAGATATATATAGGGAAAACAAAAAGAAACCTAAAAATTAGAACCAAAGAACACATAAGAAATATTAAAAATGGAGAAATTGAAAAATCTGCAGTTGTTGCTCATGTTTGGTCTGAAAAACATAATATAAATTCAGACACTAAATAAATTCAGACCAAAAATAATATAATTAAAATAACCTCAAAATATAACTTCCTAAAATTAAATATCAATTAATATATTTGATAATAAACAGATATTGGTAAAAGTAAGCTCTCTAAGAAGAAAATGTAAACATCATAAAAAGCACCCCACGCTTTTGATGGTAGAATTATTTTCTTTTTGTTGATAACTCTAGTTTTATTCTATATGTGTTGGAGATGATTTTTTTGTTGACCACTTTAATTTTATCCCAAGCGTATTGGAAATTAAAATTATTTTTCATTTTTTTAGTTCGGTTTTCTAATAAAGCGTGTAGTTTTAGTTTTTTAAAACTATTATTTATTTTTTATTTTTTAGTTTTAATATTTTACAGAATAAGATAAAAATGTAAATATCTTTAAATTCGATACTATTGTAGTATGAGCTAAAAGTAATACTCTTCTATAAAAAAACCCTCCCAGCCGGATTTGAACCAGCGGCGTATGGGTTACTGAAATGATATACCACTAAGAGTTCACTGCTCTACCAACTGAGCTCTTACAACGATTGACTAAAAAGTCGACAAGTCCGCAACCTATTATACCAGTTTTCATTTTTTTGATTTTCGGATGATTCTGACCAGGATTTTAGAAACAAAATATGAAATTATTGTATTGTCACGGGTCCTCTACACGTATACAAAGTTTCAAGTCGATCCAATGTTTCTAAGTGGGTGAAAATCGCGTTGAAAGATTCCGTTACATTGATACAAAAACACTTTTTTTTATTTTCTGATGATTATGGCCAGGATTTTAGAAAATAAATATGAAATTATTGTATTGTCACGGGTCCTCTACAAGTATACAAAGTTTCAAGTCGATCCAATGATTTTAAGTGGGTGAAAATCGCATTGAAAGATTCCGTTACATAGATAGATAGATAGTTACAGGTCAAGCTAATATAAAGCGTGTAATGACTCTTTTCCCTCCAAATTTAATTTGTCATTCAGTGAGAAATGATAAATTTACAAATTTACATCATACATACTATGAAGTCTGCTGAAGTGGTACATAAATTGAATATAGACCTCATTATTCTCATGTTTCTGGCTAGTGTAGAACCCAAATCACGAAAATTGCAATATGTAACATTGGAGCAAACACACACACAAACTTGCATAAAATAGATATTATGAGGGAGAATCAAATATAAACTAAACTTTATTTTTTGTAAGTTGTTTACAACATACTACTGTGTGACCTTGAAAATGTTTCTAGTCTTGCACTGCTCGCTGGCAGACACCTTCCAGGACTCGACGATAGTCAATACACCATGAATGAGCTGGCAGTATGTACATGTATTGCACTAAGCATCTTAATCAAATTTCTTGCTAGAGAATGTGTAAAACCCAGTGAAATTTTGAGAAGACTTTGATCACAATTTGTTGAGTCCACCATCTCAAAGACACGTATTTATAAATGGCACAGAATTTTTAAGGAGGATGTCGAAAATGAATGTCATCAATGAAGGCAGAGGACAAGTGTTACTGGGAGAACCATTCAAGCCATTTGTGACCTTATTGATGGTGACCATCGTGTGATGGTAAGTGGAATTGTTTCCTTAATTGGCTTAAATTATGGTAATGCTCAGGAAATAATTCAGAACGAACTGGCTTTTGAAAAATCTTAGCAAGATGGATGCCATGCTTCATGACGGTGCATGACCTCAGACAGCTGCCGTATACTTACAAATTTGGAGGAAATATACTGGACATCTCTTCAATATCACCCCCCTCCCCTCTACACCCACACTTGGCATCCTGTGACTAGCATCTGTTTGGAAAATTATAATGTAATGTAAAATTTCCAATTAAATGTCTTCTTAATAAAGAAGCCACCATTTGCAAGATAGAAGCAAAGGTTTCATAGCATTTGGTGCGTTTAGATTGGAACTCTTTCTGGTAGCTACTTGGTAGAGCATGGGACCAAGAGAGGAAGGTAAAGGAAGGATTTATGTTTGGATGGGAATGAAACCTGAATTAGCTCAGTGGTCAGAGCGTTAGCACGGAAAGCTAAAGGTTCGAGGTTCGATTCCCAGTTCAGGCAAAAAAAGTTTTTCTTTACCATTGATTACAATAATTTAATTGTGTTCATTAATTTACTTATTTCTATCATAGTAATAGTTCTACCTTCTCAATATTAATTTGACTAAAGTTTGAAAGGCCCTGGGTTCGAGCCCCAGTTTGAGCGTGTAATTTTTCTCTTCAACTATAATTGAAAGAATTATTGAGAGATCAGCATTTCTGATTTTAGTGCGATGGAGGAGTTCTTGCACAGATGGCTTAACACCCTTCCTTTTTTCTGTTGGGAATATGGAATTGCCAAACTGCTTGTCTGCTGGTAAAAATGTATTTCAGTTGTTGGAAGCTATGTAGAAAAATAAGGTATGTGTTTGGTACTGTATTTTGTTTCAATAGATTATGAAAAATAAGTCTCGTTTATATTTGATTCACCCTCATCTCATTAATATTGAATGATATAAATAATCCAAATGACTTACAATGTTTGTTATTCCTCAGAAAAATCCACTTCTTATTCGCGTAGAAACCAAGGCTGGTCATGGTGGTGGAAAACCAACAGCAAAATTGGTAAGTACACATATATGCTCAGTGTCATAATTTTAAATTTTCACATACATTAAAGGACAAATTAATATTTTAAGATTATTTAACTTTCACAGGGAAAAAACACTATGAGATTTAATTTAAGAATTAAATTAATGTTTTTATTACCTCACCTCATATCCTTTCTTCTTCTAGACTGCAGTTTCAGAGCTTATCTCCATCATCAGTACTCAGACCTGATACGGAGGTTCATTCGACAGAAGGAAGAAGAAAACCGCCAAGAAACGACATAACAACGGTCGACTAGAGGCTACTGATGATGGAGATAAGCTCCAAAACTTGCAGTCTAGAAAAAGGATAGGAGGTGAGGTAATAAAAACATTAATTTAATTCTTATTTTAAGATTAATTAATATTTTAATCAAATGGTAAAGAGAAAAATTTATTGTTAATATTATTCGTTTTTAAACACCTTAATGATGGACAAATTATATTTTTCTTTTCAAATATAATTTGTCCATCATTAAGGTGTTTAAAAACGAATAATATTAACATTGAAAGAAGCACTACTGGCTTTATAAGTAATGTTTAAATTCCCAATAAAAAGTCTTCTTAACAAAGAAGCCGCCATTTGCAAAAATCGTAGCAACGGCTCGTAGCATTTGGGGTTAGGGAATTAACTATATGTAAGAGAAAAATACGCGTTTAGATTGGAGGCCTAGGTGGCTCAGATGGAAGAGCATTGACATAGAAAGTCAAAGGTCCTGGGTTCAAACCCCAGTCTAGGCGTATATTTTTCTTTTCAAAGAAAAATGTATGCCTGAACTGGGAATTGAACCCTGAATCTTCAGCTTTCCGTGCTGATGCTCTTAACCTTTGAGCTAATTTAGGCTTCCTTCCCATCCAAGCATAAATCCTTCCTTTACCTTACTGTCTTGAATTAGCTCAATGGTGAAGGGCATCAGCATGGAAAGCTGAAGGTTTGGGGTTCGATTCCAGTTCAGGCATAAATTTTTCTCTTTACCATTTGATTACAATAATTTAGTTGTGTACTTTAATATACTTATTTCAATCATAGCAACAGCTTTAGCTTCCTAATATTAAATTTGAAGAGAAAAATTTTCGCCTAGACCGGGACCCTTGGCTTTCCGGGCCAAGTGCTCTACCAACTGAGCTACCGAGGCGAGTTACGATCTAGACGCAAATTTTTCTCTTATATACGTTGTAATTCCCTATCGCCAAATGCTTTTGAAACCATTGTTTCTATCTTTGCAAATGGCAGCTTCTTAGTTAAGAAGACATTTATTGGAAATTTAACATTACTTTAAAAGCCAGTAAGGCCTCTAATCATGTTTTTATTATTAATTTAACATTTCTCAATGAAAGATAAATTACATTTGAAGAGAAAAATTTTCGCCTAGACCGGGACTCGAACCCGGGACCCTTGGCTTTCCGGGCCAAGTGCTCTACCAACTGAGCTACCGAGGCGAGTTACGATCTAGACGCAAATTTTTCTCTTATATACGTTGTAATTCCCTGTCGCCAAATGCTTTTGAAACCATTGTTTCTATCTTTGCAAATGGCGGCTTCTTAGTTAAGAAGACATTTATTGGAAATTTAACATTACTTTAAAAGCCAGTAAGGCCTCTAATGATGTTTTTATTATTAATTTAACATTTCTCAATGAAAGATAAATTAAATTTGAAGAGAAAAATTTTCGCCTAGACCGGGACTCGAACCCGGGACCCTTGGCTTTCCGGGCCAAGTGCTCTACCAACTGAGCTACCGAGGCGAGTTACGATCTAGACGCAAATTTTTCTCTTATATACGTTGAAATTCCCTATCGCCAAATGCTTTTGAAACCATTGTTTCTATCTTTGCAAATGGCGGCTTCTTAGTTAAGAAGACATTTATTGGAAATTTAACATTACTTTAAAAGCCAGTGAGGCCTCTAATGATGTTTTTATTATTAATTTAACATTTCTCAATGAAAGATAAATTAAATTTTTTTTTTTTCCTAATATTAATTTAATAATTAATATTTCCTGCCTAAACCAGAATTTAAACTCAGGTTCTCTGGTTTTCTGTACCAATACTTTATCAGATACGCTGCCTAAGCTACTAATTTAGACCAATTTTTCTCTTACTTATATAATTCTTGCTCTTGAAGTCGAGAACCTTCATTCTATATATTTCTAGCAGCTTCTTATTCAAGAAGACATTTTAGTGGGATTTTAACACTACTTTTATAGCTAGTATGGCTTCATTTTTGAGGCATATATGTTTTAACATGTCATTCTTAGAGAGTATATTAATTTTTTTTAATGGAGCATGCGATGTTATTATATTCTCCATGGAAAAGACTTTCTTTTATAAAAGTAAAACAGTAAAATAACATTTAATATAATAAATTTGGGAATTTTTAACATTATGAGGTTTTATTGATAAGAATGAAATGAATCGTGAATTCTTCTTACCTCGTAATTCTATGTTTTTTTTAAACACGACACTGCAGTATCACCATCATCAGCTGTTTTCACGACTGTGAATTTTTTCTTTTGCCGGTAATTATTCAAACTGCCATCTGGTGTTCTTTTGAAGGAATCATTTTCTAAACTGCCATCTGTTGTATTTTTAAAGAACTTTGTAATGAAGCTTGGTTCGTCCAGAATCTCGAAGTTCATGGTTCTAGTATGGTTTTTTTAAATATATATCTTTTCCCAAACTGTTAAATCCAACGGTTTGGATAGATGTTTCAAAAGTTTTGCTTCTTTTTCAATTCTATGATTCTCTAATAAACTATGTGCTGCTTTAGCTGATTTTTCAATATCTCCATTCTTTGTTTCGAAAGTGTTCTTTTTTACGAGTTTCCAAGTTCCTTTTTGTTTTTCCTATATATATATATATATATATATATATCCTATCGCAATCTTTGCAATCAATTTGATAAATTCCAGATTTAACACCCCAGACAACAAAAAATCATAGTTTGCTAGAGAGTCATAAAATTGAAAAAGAAGCTAGACTTTTAAAAGATTTGGCAAAACCCTGGAATTGACAGTTTGGGAAAAGATTTATATTCAGAAGAACGACTTTAGATCCGTGAATTTTGAATTTCTGGCGAGCAAGATTTAATGTCAAAATTTATCAAATCAACATTTCCACAAAATTAATTTATTATCTTATTTATTAAGTAAATTAATGTACACAGCTAAGTAGGGTTTGATACCTGGTTAAGATTGATAGTTTTCTGCTTTTGCTATTCATTTCATACATCTCAACGATGGATAAATCATATTTGAAGAGAAAAATTATACGCTCGGACTGGGGCTTGAACTCAGGACCTTTGGCTTTCTAGGCCAATACTCTACTAACTGAGCTACCTGAGCAAGTTCCAATCTAAACACACATTTTTCTCTTATATACACTGTTAATTCCTGCGCACCAAATGCTATGAAACCTTCGCTTCTATCTTGCAAATGGCAGCTTCTCTATTGAGAAGACATTTATTTGGGAATTTTATATGAATAATAAAAACATCAAAAGAAGTCGTAATGTAATGTAAAATTCCCAAATAAATGTCTTCTTAATAAAGAAGCTGTCATTGCAAGATAGAAGCATAGGTTTCATAGCATTTGGTGTGTGGGAATTAACAGCATATATAAGAGAAAAATTTGTGTTTAGATAGGAACTTGCTCAGGTTGGTAAAGTATTGGTGTAGAAAGCCAAAGGTCCTGGGTTCAAGCCCCAATCTGAGTGTATAATTTTTCTCTTCAAATATGATATTATTCTGTTTACATTGATTACAATAGCTTAGCTAATTTTGATCATAGTGATAGTTTTAGCTGCTTAATATTATTAATAGTGAGTGGAGAACATATTTTAATCGACTCACCTCATACATTTTCAAACTTCTTTTATACCGACGGTTTCAGACAAAATCATGTCCTTCTTCAGTCATGGCTTCCACTGATGAAATTCCGTGATTGTTGATTTCTTTAGTGACATCACTTCTTGTGCTGCCATCTTTCATTGGAATTATGAACTTTGTAATTAAATTTTTATCCACCGGAATATCAAAATTCATAGATCAATATTTATTCTCGTGAATGAATATCATTTCCCAAATTGTCAATTCCAACGGTTTATCCAATTGTTTCAAAAGTTTCGCTTCTTTTGAAACAATTGGATAAACCGTTGGAATTGACAATTGGGGAAATGATATTCATTCAGAAGAATATGAATTTTGATATTCCGGTGGATAAAAATTTAATTACAAAGTTTATAATCCCAACGAAAGATGGCAGCACAAGAAGTGATGTCACTAAAGAAATCAACAATCACGGAATTTCATCAGTGGAAGCCATGACTGAAGGAGGACATGATTTTGTCTGAAACCGTCGGTATCAAAGAAGTTTGAAAATGTATGAGGTAAGTTGATTAAAATATGTTCTCCACTCACTATTAATGATATAACCTCATAATGTTTACTTCCCAATATTTATGCTTTCAAGTCTTATACGAGAATTTCCCATAAGGGAAAATTTTCTATAGGATCGTAACAGGCCTTGGCCTAATACTTGGAAGGAAGAAGAAGAAGAATTTAAATATGCTTAATATTAATTTACTTAATTGACCATAAATATAGCTTCAGCTGTGTGGAATCCCATTATATGTCTTCTTAATGTAGAAGCATCTAATTTGTATTGTGAATACTTATTTTAGGAATTCTCAGTATGAGGTATAATCATTAAAGTAGAATTTTTTATCATTCACGTCATATTGTTCGAACAATGTGAGGTGAGTGATAAAAAATTCTAACTTCAATTAATTGTATTATGAATGATAGTTCATTACACTGGATGAGGGATCAAGAGAAGAGTTAAAGGAATGTTTGTGTTTGGATAAGAAGGAAGCCTGAACAGATCAGTGGTAGAGCATCTGTGTGTAAAGCTGAAGGTTCGGGGTTTGTTTCATGATTCGGCAGAAATTTTTGTCTTACCATTGATTATGGGGTTATGTTTAAAGTTGAATCAGAAATTTACATCTCAGTTCATAAAACAAATTTTCTCACCAGGACATGTTTTGAAGGCCATTATCCCCATTGTCAAAGGTATTCTGACTGGTTAGGTTGAATTTCCATTGTGAACTGTTTTTCTTCCGTTTGGTAATAAGTGGATAAACTTTGATATTAAATCCTGCTCTGGAAACCTCAAAATTCACATGTTCTTTTATATGTACATTTTCAAATATATTAATTTTTTTCTATCTTTTCAATAGATTGTTTGAACAGTTTTGTTATTTTCTTTAATAATACTGTATTATGATACTTCATTCATGATAGCATCTCCCGTAAGATAATTTAGAATTTAAGACTACCCCCAATTATGAAGAGACTTTTTAAGAATTTTTGTTCTAAATCATGATATTTTTCCTTCTTTGGTCCACTAAATGATTTTTGGGGTGAATTAGTATTTCTCAATTTTTCTTTAATTTATCACCACTTAGGAATGTTATCTTCAACGACATCAAATTTTCTTTTTGCTACACAGTATTTCAATAGCTTCCTTAAATACTAGCAACTCAAAATTATCAACATAACATATATGAATTAAATACAGACATCTATGAACATTTTTAACTCTAAATATTAATTAAAAATAAACCTCGTAGGGTCGAATTTATAAACGCATTAGACCGTAAAAGGCGTTCTCTGCTGAGAAAGTTTTATCCTAATACATTTTGCTTACTCAGAAATCTATTCATGCGATAATAATTGTAAGCTACCTGACGAGGTAACTTAAGATCATAGCTCAAGATAGAAACTTATCGTGAGAATCCCGAAGGGAACTGATGGGAACCGATGGTAACCGATGTAGTTTGAAACCTTGCCGCTTTATCCAAGATGTCGGACCTTGAAGACTTCGATCATGTTTTTGGTATACGCGGAGAAGAGGAATTTGATAAAGTCTACCAAAGAATTCAACTGGATGAACAGGAGAATCGGCGTAATATTGCACGACACAGACATCGGGTATACGGTATTATTTGTGGGACGCAAGCATAAATGCATTCCTCTATAGCAGACGAAAATAACGGAAGTGGTTTTATCGCTGAAAATTCTGGGTAATTCGTTGCCAATATTATGAAAATGTCGACTTTCGTGCATGACCGGTAAGTTGGCCATTAATTCGATCTCAGCAATTGCTCACGGTGAGTCAACTCACCAGTGATTGGAAGTAATTTGAGTAGAGACTAATGTATTTGCATGTGGCCCGTAGTGTCACTTCCTTTAAGTATTAAATCTGTGAATTAGTCTGAATTTGTGAACTCGTACCTTACCACTTTTTTTTTGACATAATCTGATTTTTACCTTTTAAAACTCATTTTAACCTCTCGCCTTTAGAATTACTGATAAATTATTTTAATGTCATTGTCAAGATTCTTTTTACCAAAGAAATTTTTTCTTTCTTATTGGCTATCATTTTATACTCAATTACAGCCACATGATATTTGTCCATTTGCAATAATTTCCGAGCCGGCAACTGTTTACTTTGTATACTATGCAGCGTAAAAATATTGATCTTACTAGCTGACAGCTTGTAACATCCTATCAATCGTAAAACATTGACATCATCCAGACATATTTCCTAGTCGGCAAATTTAACGAGTCATGATTTTGGATTTCAGATTTCAGAAAAAAAAATAAAGAATCTTTTTTATTTAACTTTCACAGGGATAAAACACTATGAGGTTTAATTTAAGAATTAAATTAATGTTTTTATTACCTCACCTCATATCCTTTTTCTTCTAGACTGCAGTTTCGGAGCTTATCTCCATCATCAGTAGCCCCTAGTCGACCGTTATGTCATTTCTTGGCGGTTTTCTTCTTCCTGCATTGGTCCACCGATAGAAGTAGGCTCTAGCCGACCATTGTTATGTCATTTCTTGGCAGTTTTCTTCTTCCTTCTATCGGTGGACCGATGAAGGAAGAAGAAAACCGCCAAGAAATGACAACAACGATCGGCTAGAGGCTCCTACTGATGATGGAGATAAGCTCCGAAACTGCAATCTAGAAGAAAAAGGATATGAGGTGAGGTAATAAAAACATAATTCTTAAAGAATCTTATATTGAGGCAAATATGGTATTTTTTCTAATTCCCTACATTGGAAATTTTGTCTTATTAAGTGAGGTATAAGTTTTCTGATTCAACTTTAAATTTTCCTTCTTCGTGTCTCTGTCCAGGAGTTGAGTTTGAACTTTAAATGCGAGTATTATTTTCTTTTCAGATCGAGGAAAGTACTGACATCCTTTGCTTTCTTGTGGAGTCCTTGGGCCTTGAATTCCAAAAATGACTGTCAGTGGGTAATGAAAGTAATTACGTAAAAGATATATTAAAAAATAAGCTT
The DNA here is from genome assembly GCA_030220185.1 of Diploptera punctata. NCBI lineage: Eukaryota > Metazoa > Arthropoda > Insecta > Blattodea > Blaberidae > Diploptera > Diploptera punctata. The sequence continues at coordinate 1,311,253 of JASPKZ010006073.1, read as the reverse complement.
TAATTACAAAATTACAATTTTATTTGTATTATTTTGTATATAACGTAACATATAACAAAGTTCCTTTCTTCACAGTCACACATGAAATTTTATTATAAAGTGAATTTTTCAAGATTTCATTTTTTTTATTCATAATTAAGTTAGGAATAAAATTATTGATGCTGGTTTCAACAACAATTGTTAATTAACAAGTGTTTACATTGTTTTAATGGACAGTTTTTAAGAAATATTCTCTTTTTTTTTATTAAATGTTGATTTTAGCAGTGCTAAAGTTTGGAAGAGTTAAAAATTTGATTTGTCTTCTTCTTCTTCATCACAGTTTAGGCTTATTTACTAGCCTGTTCTGGCTCTAAATTGCTGCTGTTTATTTGTAAAATTTTAAATGTTAGGACTAAGAGGAGTGGTAGGTAGGTGTACAATTTTTAAAAAATTACATTTTGCACCAAATGCCTGAATTAAATTCCTAACTATATGTCGAGAATGCATGTGGTACCATTGTTAGCGATTCATCTGTTGGATGGGGAGATTAATCCTGGAAATTCCCTAGATGCTATTCATCAGGAGTAGGCTATGTTCCAGCGCTAGGTTTCACTTTCTGTGTGCAGTGTGAGGGTGATCATCCCTCACACTGCATACAACACTTAGGGTCATATCTATGAACACATTAGACCGTAAAAGTCATTCTCAGCTTGTACTCTGCTGAGAAAGTTGCATCCAAAGACATTTTTGCATACTCAAAAATCTGTTCATGGAAAATAATTGTCAAAATTCCTAAGCTACCCGGCGAGGTGACTTTGCAGAGAACGAATCGTGAGCAACCTGATGGGAACCGATGTACTTTGAATCCTTGCTGCTTTATCCAAGATGTCGGACCTTGAAGACTTCGATCATGTTTTCGGTATACGCGGAGAAGAGGAATTTGATAGAGTCTACAAAAGAATTCAACTGGAAGAACAGGAGAATCGGCGTAATATTGCGCGATGCAGACGTTGTCGTATACAGTTTTATTTGTGGGATGCAAACGTAAATGCGTTCCTCTAGCAGATGAAAATAACGGAAGTGGTTTTACCGCTGAGAAATCTGGGTAATTTCTTGCCCATATTACAAAAATAAACTACTTTCATGCATGACCAGTCAGCGACTCGCTAATTCAAACTTTGCACGTTCTCACAGAAAACTCAGCTCACCAGAGACTAATGTATTTTCATGCGGCCCTTAAACTTATATTTGAAGAGAAAAATATACTCCTAGACCAAGATTTGAACCCAGGACCTTTAGTTTTATACGCTAATGCTCTGCTACTGAGCTGTCCAAGGCCTCCAATCTAAATGCAAATTTTCCTCTTATACATTTTAATTCCCAAGAGTAGTAAAAGCTTGCACACCATTGTTAAATTCCCATTAAAAGTCTTCTTAAATAAGAAGCTGCCATTCACGTGTCGAGCAACAGTTTTCAAGCACTCTCAGGAATTGAAATATATGAGAAAAATTTGCGTTTAGATTTAAAGCCTTGGATAACTCAGTGGCAGAGCATTAGCTTATAAAGCTAAAGGTCCTGGGTTCAAACCCTGGTCTAGGCATATATTTTTGTCTTCAAACGTAATATGACCTTCAATGAAAATTGTTAAATTTATAATAAAGACTTAAACTTATACTTATCTATACTCCTCTCTATGTACAAGTACGCTCGGAGACATTAAAATGTCTTGGCCCTGGCATCAATGTTTTCTTACCATCATATTGCCTGCCTCCCATACTCTACTCCTTAAGTCTTGTTTACTATGCAAGCTATCAATAAAGCAAAGCAAAGGCAAGATAAGTGTCAGTGTCATAATTTGATTGCTGACATAATGGGTCTTACATATTATTTTTCATTTGACAGAACGACAGATCAATAAAACATTTTAATATTTAGAGTGTTTTTGAAGGACTTTCTAAGATTAGAGCAATGTGTAATAGTTTTTGGTAGCTTATATTTGTCTGGAGACATTTATTCTGTTTTTCCATCAAATACTAAAAGTAAGCATAAGATAGGAACTAGAGATCACATATTTCAGAGCTAGGTCAAAACAAACAGTGTTACCAATACATAAATCACTCCTTTTTGTTTATATTCTCAATATATTTTAATATCCCCCAGTATAAAATCACTTATGTAATATGGTTTACAAAGTGATGCTAAATTTGAAATGGATTCCAAGAATGGAAAGTGCAGCGGGTGTTATTGGAACACAGGCATTATGTTAAATTGCATGTTGAGCCATTATCTTTCTTATGTGTCAATTCAAAATGACTGTACAAACAGATAGTATTTAAAATGTAGGAGAATAACAATTTTATTGCTACAGTTTTTTCTAGAAATACAACACCACTTATTAGAAGAATGGGGACAAATATCCCATTGCAGGCAATGTTTGTATTATGCTTAGTATATATTCTCCAGAGTTATAGATGATGTAACACAGATATCTGAAAATGTAAACAATCAAAGTGGGGGAGTGTAAGAAGCTGTACAATTTAAGTACCAAGTAACAAATTGAATAATTTAAAAAAATCATGAATATATTGTGGTTAACTTTTTCACTAACTTCAGAAGTTAATGGGAATGATTTATTAGGTCTGCCTAGCAGAACTACTCCCACCACATTTGCAGCAAACCTCTTGGATTGCATCTATGGAAATCCAGATTTTATTTTCACCCACAGATTTAACATATTTTTTGAGATAACATTATTGTAACATTTAGATGCATAGTATTTTCATAGAGTTGTTGGATTATTTTCTGTCCGGCCTAAGAAAGACACTTCAGGAAAATAAATGGGCAGGCAATCCACAATGCACATGACTGCTGCACTGTGATTCGTTCATGACCAAAGTACAGTTCGGCAGAAGTGAAGAAATAGATCATGTACTCCATTAATATAATTACATATTTAAAGCTATTTATGTTAACTATAGTTGATCAGAAAACAATATATAACTACATATTTCTTCGAAGGTCGGAGATTAACTAAAAATTAGCATTTGTTTGAAACTGAACGATTCTTGAGAAGAAGTTTAATGTCGGTTACAAATATGGCGGCAGTTGGGTAGTTTATGTTAACTTAACTCAGTGATAAAATGTGTGATCAAAATTATTAGAAGCACATAGGGAAATTGTTAAAGAGTGGTGAAAAACGGTGTTAAATATATTTTGTAAAGTTTATGGAGCATAATCCTGGCACCGTAGTGAATGAATTATGTTGTGTTAAATTAACTGCAGAATATACTGGTGTGTAGGAGAGCAGTGTTGTACATGTTTGCAGGGAATTAAAAGAAACTGGTAATATCAAAACACCCAACAAAAAGAGGAAAAGGCCTAAACCTGTTTAAGAGTGGTGGACAATTTTGTGAAGTGTACAGTTTTTTATTTTATTACTGTAAGTACAGATATTTTAATTTAAATGTTTGATTTGAAATAATTTGTTTAACATTAACAATTATAATTTAATTAGATTTCGACATACCATTGTAAATGTTAATACAATCTGCAACATTAAAAATTAAAACGATTGTTGTGCATTAATTTATTGGCTTGTAACAAACAGCTGACAGAGTTCGCCTGAACTCTTACATATGCTGCACGGAGTAATACATTTGAAAGTTAAATGTCAAAGTGTGCTTCTTACGTTGGACAGAGAATAGTTAATTTGTACTTTGTGAAATAGAATATTGGTACCTATTTGAGAATAAAATTCTTTAAAAAAATGTTGACTGAAGAGACAAACAGACAGGTGAATGGAGAAGATTACATAAAAGTGATTACATGACCTTTATGGGAAATCAAAAATAATAAGAGCAGTTAAATCTCATTAGACTGCACTGGGCAGGACACATGGCACAAATGGCGAATGAAAGAGGTCATGGAGGGTTCATGGAAACATCCTGGAAAAGTGCCCAGTTGGAAGGTAAGAATGAGTTCGAAGAATGACTATGATTTAACAAGAAAGGTTACAGGCACCAATATACTGTATTTCATGTTCATGTTACATATTAAGATATTACATATTTTAAAGATAATGAGCATGGGACATACACTACTGTATGTTTGCAGTTTGTGTAAAATTATTTTTTTTATCCTTTAAGTTACATGAAAACATTTTTAATGCATCTTTGTAATATTGATATTACTTATTTGGTATATATTTTGAGTTTTTTTCATATTTATGTATTTCAAATCTCTCAGTTATGCAAGTTAAAAATAACATAGAAAATATTTGAAATGGTATGGACACCATATAAGAATGGAAGAAGATAGAATACCAAAGAAGATCCTTGATTGGAAAGCTAATGGAGAAGTGGAAGATGCAGACCTAGAGAACATTGGATAGATGGAATGAAGAGAAGTATGGAAGCTAGAGATTTGAGGGAAGAAGATGCTTTAGACAGGAACCTCTGGCGACAAATCACTTTAGGTTGAAGGAGAAACACTGTATTGTGGAATATTCGTAATAAAAAATATATATATTTCATATGGTAATACCATCTAAAATCTGTCCTCTATTTATAACATCTGTTGTTGAAACTGACTGGCCTTGTAACATTTTTTTTATATTGTTTTTAATCCAATTTTAGTTCACATAAAAAATCACCAGTTAGCTTTTAATGAATTATAACTATGTAATGGACTAAATGTCAGCTACAGCTGAATACACATAATAAAAAAATAATTAATACTTTTTTAATTGTCTATACTGAATTTCATTGATTTAAATTTTTTAATTCATTGAAAGTGTAGGAATTATTTTAAACTATATGAACAAAGCCATAATATTGTAAATCAATGGTAAAGAGAAATTTTTTTTCCTGAACCAGGAATCGAATCCCGAACCTTTAGTTTTCTGTGCTAATGCTCTGTCCACTGAGCTAATCCATACACATTGCTCAGTGGACAGAGCATTAGCACAGAAATCTAAAGGTTCGGGGTTCGATTCCCGGTTCAGGCAAAAATTTGTCTCTTTACCATTGATTTACAATAATTTAATTTTGTTCATTCATTTACTTATTTCTATCGTAGTAATAGCTTTAGCTTCTCAATATTAATTTAATAAAGCCATAATTACAAAATACATTATCAGAATAAATTATATTGCATAATACAAAACAAAATTATAATAAATAATGCCAAATTAATAATATAAAGTTTTCATATAATTTTATCAATGAGATAAAGATTTAACAAATACATTTTTTAAATTATAAATATCATAGCTTTTTAAGTGATTCTAGGCTAAATAACTTAGGCTGTAAGGCAAGACCATGGATTTGATGCCATGTGTTTGTTCCTAAACAATGAATTGGTGATTTTTCATTTGTTCAAACTCAACTTTAAAAAAATTATTACGGAGAACTTTAACAATATCTACTGATATTAAAATATATTATCGGTATGAGGGATAAGTTCAGTATGTACATTAATATGTGAATGTCTTTTTCCTTTGTTATAACATTTATACTAGTCGCTGTTTTAAGATCAATAAATAAAAGCCAAGTTAATCAAGTCTATATAATAATTTCATTACTTTTATATGACTTATGAGCAGTTTAAGAGTTTTGATTTTATGTAAGTTTTTATTTTTATCTTACCCTTGTATCAGGAAAGTTCACAAACTTAGATGGCCAACTGACTTGACGTCTCAATATCTTTGAAAAACTTTAACTTATAATTAGAGATCCGTGAAAGTGGTTTTATTTTTAGGGAATATTCATTTTAAAATTTCAAGATTTTGATGTTATTGGAAATTGTTGTTTTCGAATGCTGGGCCTTGGCAATGAAGCCATTAGCATTCTTGCTCTCCAATATTTCTCTATGGTGGATCCAACATGTAATACTTCACAGGTTTGTAGATGTTCTTCGTTCATTTCTTCATCTTTGTTGCATAGAGGAAAATTTGGATTCGTGTAGATTCCTATTTTATATAAATGTTTGGCCAAATAGTCATGTTCTGTAAGCAGTCTAAATTTTGCTACTGTAGTTTTACGTGGAATTTCTGGAATAATATCTGGCTTCTTTACTAAAATATTCCATTTTTTGTCTTTGGCTTTATTACATAGGTCTTGGTTTTGTTTGATTTTATATTTGTTTTTAATTATTCTTTTTATGGATGTGAAAGGTAAGCTTTTAGTAGTATTCTGAATTAGATTGGAGCCTTTTTTGGTAAGAAAATCAGTGTCATTTCCAGCAATTCCACAATGTGCAGGTATCCATTACAATTTAATTATTTCTGTAGTTTTTTAAGTTGTTGAATAATTTTGTAGCACTCTTTAATTTGTATTGACTTCATTGTGTGTGAATTTATTGCATATATTGCTGCCTTAGAATCAGAGAGTATGACATCATTTTGAAATTTATTTATTCTGTATAGTAATTGTTGAAGTGAAATATGAAGAGCCGTTACTTCCGCATCAAAATTTGTTGTGTGGTATCCTGCTGGTTGATAAAATGAAAACAATGCACATGTAATTCCTGATCCTGAGTTGTTATCAATAGTAGATCCATCTATGTAGACATGTAACCATTCTTCTGGTGGATATTTCTTATTCACAGCTTCTAATACTAGAGCTTTTAGTACAGGTGTGGGAGTTTTAGATTTTGTAACTGGTTCTTCCAGATTTAGCTGAATGTTAATTGGTTCAAAAGCAAGAGGGTTTTCTCTGATCAAAATATTTTCTTTAGATTTAGGAAGATTCAAATCTGTTTTTATTTCCGTTACTTTGGACAAGAAACTTGTTTGTGTTTTCAACTTGGTTGATTGTAACTGTCTTTTTTCCCATTTTGATGTTGTTAACCATAACATTTTTTCATGTTGTGTTATTGCCTGTTCCTCTAAAGTTAGACATATTGGAGGGTTCTGGGTTAGTGCTTGCATTGCTGTGATCGGGGTTAATTTAGCTGCTCCAGTTATAAGCCGTAAAGCCTGATTTTGGCATACTTCCAGGCGATTTAGGTTCGAGTTATTTGCTGTGATTATTACCTCCCGTTGTATAGAAGTATTGGTGTTATTGGAAATTTGGCGGCGTTGATTTAATAAAATGTAAATTTGAGTCTTTTTAATCCTAGTTTGGTATATTAAACCCAATAAGAATGATATATCTAGTAGTTTAAGGGCTATAAAATGATAATTACGTCTGCAAAAAATGTAGGGAGGAAAAACTTATCTTACACATTAATATAACTTGTATTTCTTGGAATTCATATTGGCCATAGAACTTAAAATCTATGGAGAGACCCTATTTGAGCATGAGAAGGACAGTAAATATTACCTCTATGTTGTGAACTGTGTTGCAACCATTTCCCTTTGCAAGAGTGCATGGAGGAAGCAGATATGGCAGTTAAAAAGAAGATGGATTCCGAAAACAGTGTTTAAAAATACATTATGAAAATTTCTCAAAAAGAACTAAAAAAAATCTCCAGAATTCGTTTAAAATTTTAAATTTCGGCGTTATTTCGCATTATTATAGGGCATTCTTTCACGATTTATAAATGCTTTTTTTGAGGTAATGGGAAGTGGAGTTAAGAAATGGTACAAGAGAATGAAAAATTAGAACATTTTGCGTTATTGCGACTCGCAAATTTTATGGATCTCTAGTTATAATATATTTATATTACCATGCAAAACAAGATTAAACTTCTAAAATCCAATCCATGAAAAATGAATTCAAATCAAAAACCAAGCAAATAATAAATGTATAACTTCTTTTTAAATTTATTATTCTTATTTACAGATACTTTAGCATCAGTGGTTATGGTGTTTAATATTTTAATGAGAATATGAAATGTTGAAGTGGAACCTGGTAATGATATTCCAACACAAAATATTGATCGAGGAGAAACTATACTGCTGAGGTCTAAACATGTGATTGACAGCTTATATGTATTTGGTTGCTGATTCATAACTTTTTTGTTATCCAATTCAAGGAACTCGCATCTGAATGTTGACATTATCCCTGTATCATATCTTGTAGTGAGAAATACTTATGGAAATTGAAAGCAAGAGACGGTCAGTGTGATTTATAAGTACCAATCACATACTTAAATCTTCATGCACTATAAAAATAAACATTGTCAGGTTGAGATTGGAGGTTTTGATTGGAAAGCATAGATTGTTCAAATTGTGACATCTTTGCCCGGGCCCATAGAGGCAAAGAGGAATTCAACTTTCTTTACTAAATTCTCCCAATATGTAATGTTTTCGGAGTTATAAAATACAATTGTGGAAGCTTTGGGATAAAGGAATTAACACACGCTTGAGCAAGCTATTGGAATTTGACTTTGATATCTGACTTATGCTAACTACTGAATGAATAGGCATAGAGTAAGTAAAAAGCACAACTAGCTTTTAATGCGAGTCAAAATATAGTCAGATATAATATAAAGATAAATAAATAAATATTCAATATACAAAGAAAAGAAATCATAGTAGATCATCTATACAAAAAGAAAATATGATATAAATCAACATACATACATACATTATCACTCACTCTAGTTCAGCCTCGGGTTGGGGGAAATACTGTCCTAGCATCCCCACCCTGGCTTACTGGACTAAACAAACAAAACCAGCTCTCCTGAGCTGCTCTGACCAGACTCCAATGGTGACTAAGTAGATGATGATTCGATGTTACAAAACACAGCTATTTATGAGAGTTCATAGGGAGAGGGGGAATGTGCGATAGCACAGGGTGCGCACCAGGAAAGGAAGGGATAGATAGCAAAGCATTTGGCACTGTTCATAAAGATGACACTCGAGATGGAGACGCGATGATGTATAGTTTGCGCAGTAAGACGTAATTCCTGTATCGAAATGTCCATTTCGGTACAAACTATTATCGTGTACTTAAAAAATCAAATAAACTTCGGTGCACTGATTAGCAAAGAGCGTTGCTGACCAGCCTACGAGTAAACTCGTGATCGCTGCAATTTTGTTTCTCATCAGCAGTGAGATGAGATAGATTCCGAGAAAAAATTGCCGGTCAACAATATGTTAATGTTGAAAAAATTTGGCAACATTTTATCTTGGTATAGTGCACGGTGACTGTTTTTCTCAGTCCTCATCGTTTGTTTATGTGATCAGCATAAAAAAATATGCTGGTAATATTTTTTTCTGTTAAATGATGTTAAATGTTTTTCTTGTTTAGTATTTGTATTTTCACTCCAGTACAAGAATGAAAAATAATGGTAAGTACGAAGGAAAATTCATTAACTTGTGTAAATACTTAATACTAATAAGGTTAATGTGCAGGCAGATTCTCTCACCTTTTAAACCTAAAAGTCATTGTTTTTATTTCCTTAGTACCTACAAATTTATAATTCTGCCAAATTTTGCCCAGGCTCAATCTCTGTTTTAGAAAAAAAATATATAAATAATGGAACTACAGTGCTGCTCAAAATTGAAGGATCAGCCTCTTATCCTCGAAAAAAATTGGTAATTTTAGTGCCTGAATCAGTTATGCGATTTTTTTCTCGTCCATTTTGATTTTTTTTTTCAGTATAAAGTGGAAGAAGCAGAGCGCCAAAAATTGTCAGGTTTGGAAGTTTACACACGACAAACAATTTTTTTCCGGACAAATCGAACAACGGATTCTGGTACGTAATTCCTCCTCTTTCGTAACATTTTATAAAACTTTACTGTATGATTTTTTACTGAATTATGTGCGATAAATCAAGGAATGGTACTATTTACTTTGATCGACTATAACTTTTCTACAGAGAAAACTAAAAATTATGGCATTTCAAGGTGTAGATTCTGTCAGAAGTAAAATTGAACTTAACAATAAAATTTTGGAGCAGGTGAATAATTTTACATATCTAGGATGCAATATCTCACGTGAAGAAGAAAAGGATGTAAATGCAAAAATATCAAAATGTTTAAGAATTTTAGGGTTAATAAATTCTATCTTCAAACCACAGTCCAAAAACATTCAAGACTAAAGATGTATAAAACACAGGCTCTTTCAATTCTTTTGTATGGTAGCGAAGTATGGCCATTGAAACAGAAGGATATACAGAGACTTAGATCTGCTGAAATGAGATACCTTCGGAGGGCTGCAGGATACACACTACTAGATCACAAAAAAAAAGAAGACATCTTAGATGAATTGCACATGGAACCTTTAGAAAACAAAATTTCTGATTATAAGTCAAGATGGATGCAACATGTTCATCGAATGGAAGATCACAGGATACCCAAACGTTAAGATATCAACCTGCAGGAAGTAGAAGACCAGGATGTCCACTCAAAAGACTTCTGGATGGTGTTTCTCTTGAGGCCGAAACAGGTCAACAAACTGCCTAAATTCGTGAATGTACTATGATGATGATGATAACTTCCGAAAGGGTGATCGAGGGACATTTCTAGAATGTGCTTCGGAAAGTCGAGAAAATTTGCTGTCGAATGTTTGGTGAGATCGTTTTCCATTGTTAAATATCTATCTGAAAATTACTTGCAGAGCAGAGGATACACGTTTTGCGAAATGTCAATGATACAAATCATTGCAGTTTAATATCAATTAAAGTAGTATTCGCAACTTTGGAAAAAGAAAAATCATTTTTCTACTCTGATAATGAAATCTAAATTATACCGCCGGCATTAGTATTATCCAAACTTGTGAATAATATTGTCATTGATACTAAACTGCAATGAGTTTGTTTCTCACCAAATATTCGATTGAAGACAAATTCCCTCCGCTTTCCGAAGCATTTTGTAAAAAGTTCTACGATTACTCGTTTGGACGTTATAGGCGATGATCAAAGTGAAAAGTACCATTTTTTTATATAAAAAACGTACAGAAAAGTTTAAAAAACGAAACGAAAGTGGAGGAATTACCATACCAGGATCCGATGTTCGATTTGTCCGAAAAAAATTCGTTCGTCGTATGCAAACTTTAAAACTTGACAATTTTTGACGCTCTACTTCTTCCACTTTATGCTGAAAAAAAAAAAGTCATCATAGTGGACGAAAAAAATGATAAATTATTTAGAAACTAGAATATTTATGCTTCAAGGTATTTTTACATTTTTTTCCCCATCATTTTTCGCGGAGATACAGCCATTTAAGATGACCTATTTTTTTGAGGGTATATACAGAGTGTTAAAAAAATGTTTACAACGTTTCAGGGTTGATAGAGGAGGTAAAAACAAACACTTTTTTTTTTATCTGACAAAACTTTGGCATATGCACCGTATTGCCGCTAGATGGTCTTACGTGTAGATGGCTTGACTTCCGTCACAACACGCACCGATTAGTTCTGTTTGTGCTGCAGTGTCTGCACCAAGTTGAAATGGTCATCACGTTGTCAATGAAGACTTGTTACGATAAGTAGGCTACCTTTGCATTTACTATCCATTCTCGTGCCTCAGCATACCTGCAATGTTGAAACATGTTTACGTTTGTACTACATGGCAATTTCCATTTGTTGTAGCGCACTGTACACAACTGATACATTACAGGTAGCTGAGTACACTCTAATGCTGTGGTTTATCTACACGCAACGCGCCAGCGCAAAAATTGCTCCCCATGTATTTAAATGGAGGTGGTTTATCTACAACGCAAATTGCTGGCGCAAAAAAAATTGCGCTGACATGTCGCGTCGTGTTTTGGAATCTCTTGAATCCAGGACGCAATTTGCCAGCGCAAACAAAGAATATAGAAGATATTACCCATACTCATTGGTGTAATTGCTAAAAACAAACTAAGATTTGTTAACAAAATGTCGGAAATACAGTACTTGTTTTATAACTTTCCAATTTTAACGACGAAAGTTAGACAGTTTTGTTGCAAATCATCGAGATCTATACATGTTTTTTACAATATGAGCATGAAGGAGTACAGAGATGTACAGAAAAAAATTATTGTGGCTTGAACTTAGTCAAGAGAGGTCAAGAGATAAATAAAAGCTGTAAATATTGTATCTCGGGGATATTATGGATGTGCATAAAAATCGTCTTCTATTAAATTCAAAACCTGATAAAACTGCTCAGGCGAAAATCTGAAGTATTCTAAAATTTGGTATATTCATCAACCATATGTTTATTTAAGAACTAAAGAATAATTTATTCTATGATTTTCCATACAACATTCATATGATGCTGTTGCTCTAGGTACTTTTTCTGTCTTTACTAATATTTCGAACTATTTTAATCGTTTTGCAACGACACTTGAAACTTTTTTATGAAGAATTTTAATATGTTTATCAATGTACACAAATTATGACTTTTCCTCTTTATCAATGTACACAAATTATGACTTTTCCTCTCAATTTATTTTCAAAGTTCTTTATTAGAATTGAAGTTGGCATACGTGAACGCTCATAAAATTAAATCCACCAGATGGCAGGACATATGTGTGAATTACCAACATTTGCATTTAATTCCAAACCATATTTTAAGAAATAAATATTCAATCACTTCATTTTGTTAGATTCCGATGGGCCAGTTTAGTGTACATCAGATTAGTTTACAGTTTACTAAATAGTACGTAAGTAATTTATTTTATTAGGTTATGCAGGGACAGGTTTGTATACATTAGTTTTTGTAAACACATTTGGAAATTGATTATGAACGTTGGTCATTTTGATTGTCCATATATGTGGTGCCATCTGGCGACAATTCCATAAACATATGCGCTGTAGCGTATGCGCTCCATGTGGAACCAGCATCACGCCGAGCGAAACGCGAATTCGCGTCACGTCGGGCGCGACACGCTGTATAATAAACCGTAGCATAAACGAGCTTATGCTGTGGTTTATCTACGACGCAACGCGCCAGCGCAAAAATTGCTCCCCATGTATTTAAATGGAGGTGGTTTATCTACAACGCAAATTGCTGGCGCAAAAAAAATTGCGCTGACATGTCGCGTCGTGTTTTGGAATCTCTTGAATCCAGGACGCAATTTGCCAGCGCAAACAAAGAATATAGAAGATATTACCCATACTCATTGGTGTAATTGCTAAAAACAAACTAAGATTTGTTAACAAAATGTCGGAAATACAGTACTTGTTTTATAACTTTCCAATTTTAACGACGAAAGTTAGACAGTTTTGTTGCAAATCATCGAGATCTATACATGTTTTTTACAATATGAGCATGAAGGAGTACAGAGATGTACAGAAAAAATTATTGTGGCTTGAACTTAGTCAAGAGAGGTCAAGAGATAAATAAAAGCTGTAAATATTGTATCTCGGGGATATTATGGATGTGCATAAATTTCGTCTTCTATTAAATTCAAAACCTGATAAAACTGCTCAGGCGAAAATCTGAAGTATTCTATAAAATTTGGTATATTCATCAACCATATGTTTATTTAAGAACTAAAGAATAATTATTCTATGATTTTCCATACAACATTCATATGATGCTGTTGCTCTAGGTACTTTTTCTGTCTTTACTAATATTTCGAACTATTTTAATCGTTTTGCAACGACACTTGAAACTTTTTTTATGAAGAATTTTAATATGTTTATCAATGTACACAAATTATGACTTTTCCTCTCAATTTATTTTCAAAGTTCTTTATTAGAATTGAAGTTGGCATACGTGAACGCTCATAAAATTAAATCCACCCGATGGCAGGACATATGTGTGAATAACCAACGTTTGCATTTAATTCCAAACCATATTTTAAGAAATAAATATTCAATCACTTCATTTTGTTAGATTCCGATGGGCCAGTTTAGTGTACATCAGATTAGTTTACAGTTTACTAAATAGTATGTAAGTAATTTATTTTATTAGGTTATGCAGGGACAGGTTTGTATACATTAGTTTTTGTAAACACATTTGGAAATTTATTATGAACGTTGGTCATTTTGATTTTCCATATATGTGGTGCCATCTGGCGACAATTCCATAAACATATGCGCTGTAGCGTATGCGCTCCATGTGGAACCAGCATCACGCCGAGCGAAACGCGAATTCGCGTCAGGTCGGGCGCGACACGCTGTATAATAAACCGTAGCATTACGGACTTGCATCTTCTGTATGGGGAGACATGTGCGGCACGGCGCCTTTACGCAGCAAGGTTTCCGATGAGGAGGTTACCATTTCTCAGCTCCTCGTCTGGTTGGTCCCACGTGTCCAGTTTCACGCATACGGACATCAATTTGTTGAAACAGAACATGCTATAGTAATCTGCTCATCGGAAGCCTTTCTGCGTAAAGGCGCCGTGCTGCATGTGTCTCCCCATACAGAAGATGCATGTCCGTAAGATCGTTTAGAGTGTACTCAGCCATCTGTGATGAATCAGTTGTGTACAGTGCACTACAATAAATGGAAACCGCCATGTAATACAAACGTGAACACGTTTCAACATTGCAGGTATGCTGAGGCACGAGAATGGATAGTAAACGCAAATGTACTTATCGTAGCAAGTCTTCGTGGACACCGTGATGACCCTTTAAACTTGTTGCAGACACAGCAGCACAAACAGAAGTAATCGGTGCGTGTTGTGACAGATAAACAAAGTGTTTGTTTTTACCTCCTCTATCATTACTGAAACGTTATAAACGTTATTTTTAACGCTATATATATATATATATATATATATATATAGTCCACCGCTGTGGTCTCGAGGTAGCGTGCTGCCTTGTCACGATCCCCGGTCGGGGCAGTTTTTCTGGGTGAGGTTTTTATTGGGGTTTTTCCTCACCTGTAAGACAAATGTCAGGAATACTTTAAGGCCCAAACGGTCCCCGAAATCATATGGTCATCATCATCATCCTTCACCGGTGTGGAAAGCAACGGGAAGCTACCACACCTACAATTCCCTAGTAAAGCTGCAAGCATAGCATGAAAATGCTATGATTGCAGTGAAGGATGTGCCTTCGGGCAGAATTACTATGGACAGATTTGAGGACTTGTAGTTGGGACCAAGACAATTAAGTTTAGCAGAGGAACTCGTGTCCGCAAACGTACCGATTTTCCGCTACACGCAAAATCACCTCACACGCTTTTTCGGCGCCACTCACTAGGATATCCCATGTCCACTGCAAGTTTGTTAACGTGCTATTGAGTTGAGTTTGTCATCAGCCCAGAGACGTTTGTACATGTACAGTACAATGATAATCCTTCTCGACAGTACAAGGTGTACGTACTTCATTGGTACTGCGTTACTGTTATCCATGGCATACACGTTTGCAGAACACGCAGATATGATGCTATTGTACAGTGAAGCTCGGTGCAATGGCAGGCCTGATTGTTTGGCCTGCCCATTACCCCGACTTGACCCCGCTAGACTTCTACCTGTGGGGTCACATGAAAACCTTAATTTACGAAACCCCTGCAGAATCCGAGGAATACCTAGTAGGACAAGTTATGGTTGCGGCGGATGTTGGAGGACCAGGGATTGGTGATCGTGTGTACGAGAACTTGGTACGGAGATACCGCATGTGTATTGATGTCGGGAGTCGTCACATCGAACCCTTCTTGTAAATGGTTCACAGGCAACAGGTGTCGGAGAGAGCAACATGTGTTGTAATGGTATAATGTGTGTAACGGAAAAACAGTATGCTTCCGGACATGGGTTCCTATGTCAGATTTAATTATCTTGGTCCCCTCTATAAGTCCTCAAACTCTGTAAGGAGAATTTAGACTCAATTGTGTGTGTGTGTGTATATATATATAAACGGCAGTATTACGTACGCCTTACGACTTACAATATAAAAGTTGTTATATTATATTTAATGACTAAATACTGCTTAAAAACTGCTCAAAAATTTAAAAACATGTTATTAGCATGCTAAAATTTACTAATTAATTTATTTGTTAATTTTCACGAACCCATGCACCCCCGAAAATATGTCTGGAACCGCCCTTGAATCTTATTGCAGTCTTTATCTCGGTCTTTATTGGTGACATTTTAAACAAACCGCCACTTCGCACCATATGGAATTTAATTTGTAAGATGGCAGCACGGTACATGTTTTTCGTAAATCGTGGGATTTTAAAGGAATTTTAACTAATCCCCGAAACTGAGATAATCGCATTGAAGTGCCATTTTTTTCCAAGTTTAATAATTTTATGTTAGTTATATTTTAGGAATATATTTGTGAAGGTAAGAGGGTAATGGTAGCGTTTTCGGTTTTCAGAGCTATTGCGAGGAAATTGCTGATTGTAAGCAATACATTTAATCCACAACACAGGAAAACCGCGAAAACTTGTTCCAGATTATTGTTACTGCCCAAACATTATATAAGTATATGCCAGAATTTTCGCGCGAGTCAGCATATACGGTGTTTTCATCATTCACAGGTAATATTTCACGTGAATTGGAAAGATAAGATGTTATGATAGGTTTAAAATTTTAAGGCAAAATATAACTCAGGTGTTTGCAAACCGTTTTTAACTTCGTTCTCTATGGTTTTTAATACATAATAATTTGCTAGAATTAGCACTTCTGCCTGTGTCTATAACCTAAAAATAAAGGGGCGATTCTATACTAGGAGTCCACCTATATTAGTATTCAAATAGAATAGCCAACTTTTCCTTATGATGCGTCAGATTATGCAATAAATTGTGAACTAATCAGGTGTACACTAACATGCCCATTTTCTTATCTAATAAAATAAAATCAAAGTAGGCGGACTCTTGGCATAGAATAACCAAATAAAGTCAGGAAGAAAACTTTAGAATTTACTGTTCATATCCTCAATTAAGTTCTACAGAATCATAGTGCACATGTGTGAACGCTTAATATAACTTCTGGCAGATGCATATGTGAAATCGGTATAATCAACTTTCACAATAAATTCCCAAACATAATTATATGGAACAAGTTTCCCCGTCCTAACCTAACAAAATTAATTACATGCATATTATTTAATAAACTATACAATATTCTGGTGTACACTAAGTTTTCCCATCTAAACCCAACAAAATGAAGTGAACTTTTTAAAATAAGTTTTAGAATATTAATTGCAAATGTTAGTCATACCAATTTCACACATATGCCCTGCCTTTTGGCGGAAGTTACATTAAGCATTCGTGCATGTGCACTGAGATTCTGTAGAAATTTTTTATACATAGATAAATACTTAATAATTGGGTCAAGTTTAGTTCTCTCTCTCTATGCTTTTCCATACAAGATTCTTATGCCACTGTTGCACTGCATACTTTTATCATTTTTAATAACATTTCGTACTATTTTAAACATTTTGCAACAATTCTTCAAACATTTCTTACAATTTTTAAATATTTATATATTTACACAAATTGTGCACTGTGATACTATGAGATACATGAATGCTTAATGCAACTTCTTCTAGATGGCAGTGAATTCGAAGTTACCAACATTCGCAATTAATTCCAAACCATATTTCAAGAAATTAACTTCAGTTTGTTAAGTTTTGATAGAACAAGTTAGTGTACACAAGATTAGTTTATAGTTTATTAAATGATATGCTTGCAATTGATTTTGTTAGGTTAGGAAGAGGGAAGTAGGTATATGTCCATTTTTTATAAACATTAGGGAATTTATTGCAAAAGTTCGTAACACTGATTTCACTGCCATCTAGTGGAAGTTACATTAACCATTTGTGCATGCGCACTGCGATTCTGCAGAACTCAGACAAATTTGTGAGGTACAATAATTACTGATCTCTTAAAATATGTTTTAAGAATAATTGCAAAATGTTTAAATACTATGAAAAGTTATTAAAAATGGTAAAAGTATGTAGCGTAACAGTGTCATAAGAATGTTGTATGGAAAATCGTAGAATGTCATATTCCAAAGTTGAGCCACAGTCAGCTTTTTTGGTTAGGATTTATGTATTATTTTAGAAAATAGCATGTAAAGTGCAGTAGGTGGAATTAGAAGTTTAGGTTAAAGACTTACCTGGCATTTCATTATCATTATCACCCATCATATCATCAGGATAACATAACTCTGCCTTCCAGGTGCCCCAACCTAAGAAATGGATTACAATTCTGCCAATACCAGGTGGGAGGAATCCAGAATGTCGTAAAAGACAACCTGGTGGCATTAAAAAAATATAAATAACTCACTGGCACTATCAAACCCGTAGGTTTATGGCCACATGGACATAAGCTCTCCATACATCCCTATCCTGAGCTAATGTTTTCCAATCATCCCCTGTATAATCTACTTCCCTCAAATTGTAGTTAATGTTATTCTCCCACTTCATTCTTGGTCTACCAACTGGGTGTTTTCCATCTGGTTTTCCTACATGAAGCTTCCATGCAAGTCTTTCATTCCCCATTCGTGCCACTATGGTTTATTGGAAGAACTGCTCAGTTATTTCATTTATGGGATTTTTACAGCAAATTGCTGTGTTCAATTGTCAAACATTCCATTACAATACATTTTTCACTATCGTCAACTGTCAATTTTTTTTGTATAAAAATCTTGTATTCTTCTTCAAAGATGCATGTTTACCATGAAGTAATTTGTCATAAAGGTCGAATGAGGTTACTTAATTTATTCAGAATATTTGAATGCTGAATTAGTCAAGAAGGTGGTCTCTTTAGTGATAATTATGGTGGTCAGTATTTAACCATACTATAAGAAGGTATTGACATGCTTTGTTTAAAAACAACAGGTTTGAAGAAATTTGTCAATCCTCATATTATCCACTCCGAGACCATTATTTTCTTCCCTGTGATCAGGTATTTGGTGTATTAAAAAAGAGCTATGAAGCGAAATGACTGAATCTATACCTTTTACCAGCTAACAGAAATCATGGTAAATTCATCAAAGAAATTTATTGTCCATGGGATAATCCATATCAAATCGGACAGCAAAAAATCTTGCAATTTATTTTTTTAATTTGATGTATCCCTAAATATAGTGAATAGATTTTATAAACGTATTAATATCGACATTTAATTTTTATCATTTATAAGTTCATAGTTATGACGATCTAAAATTATCGTAAATATGATAAACTAAAACGTTTACTAACTAATATTTCCGAAACAGTAAACAGCAAAAATTTGTTTCAAACGTATTTATATAGGTGATATCATGTAGTTTAAGAGTGTTATTTTTATAATTAGGATATTTTTTATTTTCGATGTCAATTTTCTATTTTATGACAGTTTACTGCAGTACATATCAAAAACTGAAAACGAAAAAAATACAGGATACTACTCATGTAACAAGGATTATTTTCCAGCAATTACCTTTAGGGGAGTTGAATAGTTCAGACAATATAAATGTTTTTTATTCTATTATCGTTAAAAACTGGCGGATCCAACAGAGCAACTGGTTCATTTCACGACCAAGGTCGCGTGCGTAGTTAATTGAAACAGCTGACTGCGCTTCATCAGTGACTTTTTTAACTGTCATTAAATCTAATAGATTATTATATGTTCTGCTTAATGGAACAGTACCATTAATTTATAAAAATCGTGATATTTTAATTCTTACGCAGTAGATGTTTATTTATGGAATTTAATTGCTGAAGCGAGAAGTAAAGAGCTCTGTTATGTTTACTGTGAATTATGAAACAAATATGCGGACATAAGCTCTCCATACATCCCTATCCCGAGGTAATGTTTTCCAATCATCTCCTGTATAATATACTTCCCTTAAATCATGTATGTTATTCTCCCACCTCATTTTTTGTCTTCCAACTGGGCATTTTCCCTCCGGTTTTCCTACCGGAAGTTTCCAAGCACCTCTTTCATCCCCCATACGTGCCACATGACTTGTCCATCGAAGCCTACGAGACTTAACTGTTCTTATTTTATCTGGCTTTCTATACATATGTAGCTCACTATTATGTAGTTTCCTCCGTTCACCTGTCTTGTTCATCTCTTTTTGATCAAAATATTTTCCTAAAAACGTCATTCTCAAATACTCGTAATCTTCTTTCCTCCCTTAAAACAAATGATTTATTTTGTTACAAATGTTTCATTGCAATTAAATTAAATATTATAATAAAAACTCTTACACCATTAATTTAATAAAGTGGTATATATTTTTATTATGTTATAATTACTAATTTCAATCTTAAAATAATTTTTTATTGAGTGTACTGTATTGTACCCTGGAAACTATGATGAAATATTATTGTTACAAGATATCACTTCCAAATAAAACCGAATGTTTTAATATTCGTACCACTTCCTAACAAACGAATGAAATGCTGAATCAGCGCGTCTTCTTAAAACATCTGCTCCTCTATCAACAATTCTCAAGTTCAGATTATTTACTAGACAGTTCAGTTGATTTAAATCAGTGCCTGTGTTTAGTGTACCTCGTCATTTTAAGTATTACAGTCAAATTAAAAATAATCTTTTATCGTTTTTAACTAACAAGTTTACAGATTGAAGTGTTTTATTTTATTACTGTACATATAATTATACTGACTATTATGAATAAACCTAACTGGTGTTATGTGAATGGAAAGTGTTTCAATCCACTCGGACGACGACATAAGAGTAGTTTAAAAAATTTCAGATCTGTCCCTCCATGGATCTGTGAAGAATTCGGGGTGCCCCAAGAACACTGGCTCTCGGCAAAAATATGTAGTAATTGCAGGCTAATTTTAGAGGGTAAGAGAAATGTTGAGGATGTACAGCCTAACAGATTAACTAATACTGAAAATGAGGAATCTGATGTAACACAACCTAGTAGCAATAACGATAGTAGTTCTGACATCGTTAAAGAATCGGCTATACCAACATTAAATGACTCATTTAAATTGATAGGGGAAAGTCCCATTAAGAGAGCAAAAATGTCTCACAATAAATATGTGAAAAATAAATATAAAAGTGTAATTGATGATGATGATAATGTAATAATTGTAATAATGATAATAAAAATAATGTAATGGTGATAATAACAATAAAAATATTTGTAAGTGCGCAAAGGACTATTACCAAGTAGCTCCGTCATTGTTTGTACGAGCGAGCGAAGTTTACTCACACGAAAGGTATTGCGGGTAGTCTACACATAGGAGATTTTAGGAAAAATAATTATTTTTGGTAGTTTCCTTTCAAAATTCCCCTCTAATACTAATTACAAAAAAATTAACTGGTGTTCATGTAATAATGTGGCACTTTTTGATTTTATAAAATTTTTGGTGAGAAAGGTCAATTGCATATTAATTGCATTTCTGCCCTTCAGAAAAATGTAAATATTAACGTACTAATTTTCAAGCGATAGAGCATAAAATCATCTATAATGTGACTATCTTTTCAATTTGAGGAAGTAGTTATATTTCGAGAAATGTATTTTATAAAAGAGACTATTTAAAAAAATACGATAAATTCACAACTCTGTTACTCGATAATTACACCAAGCAAAGATTTGAAATTCGGTTCAGATATTCAGTATATCATAAAGTTTCACTGTAAAAAAACTGTAAACTTTTAAAAATGTGAGTTCAATTTTGACAATTTTTTTGCCGATTTCATATGGAATGTCCCCCATATGGATTGAAAATGTATGGTTAGGTTCTACACCATTTATGAGTGTCAACCGACTCACATCTCTTTTATTTGGGAGGATCAAATTATCTGGAAGTCCGGTTTTGTTATCTTTTAAATAAAAAACTTGAGAGGCCGATCCTTCTGGAAAGCGATGCATAGACATATCTTGAAAGCTCCCAGCATACGCTCATAAGTTATGACACATAAATCACAATTATCTTCTAAGGCAAGACTTGAATCCTGCTTCTGCCCACAAAATTCAAAACTGGCCCTAAAATGTGTCATACCATATATTTTCTTGAACTTTTATAGGGGAAAATCACTATGAGGTTTAATTTAATCTTGTGTATTTTCTTATTTTTTAAGAAACATCTTAAATGTATGTGACTAATATAAATGTGTCTTATGTTTACAGGTTTATTTTATATCAAACTTGGAGGTAGCCGCATCTGTCAATACAAAAAGAATGAAGTTAAATTATCCTGTAGCTCACAGAGATGAAAATGTTATCGACGAGTATCATGGTAATAAAGTAAGTGAAATGTTTGCGATTAGGCTATTTGCTTCAGCTTTAAATGTTAATTCACATTGTTAACAATTATGAATGATGACAAATCAAGAGTTTCAGGACATTTGAATACTACTACTACTACTACTAGTTCAATTATGAATTAAGTTAAGATTAGGCCTAAGTCCAGGCAAACAATGTTAAAAGCATAAAAAAATAAAGTAATACAATTTGTACAAATATAAAATATAAAACAGAAAATATTAGCCAAAAATACAAGAAGAAAAATTAAAAATAATAAATTTGAAGGATATGGAATTGAAAAGAGTTATACTTAATATTTAATTTTAGGAAGTTATATTTTGAGGTTATTTTAATTATATTATTTTTGGTCTGGACATCTTACCTCAATATTAATGTTGATTTGTTCTTGAACATGTTTCAAAACAATTCTCTGTTTTATCTTCAGCTTTTCCAGTCTGGAAAAGCTGAAGATAAAACAGAGAATTGTTTTGAAACATGTTCAAGAACAAATCAACATTAATATTGAGGTAAGATGTCCAGACCAAAAATAATATAAGAGTTATACTTGCTGTAAACTGTTTATATCCGATGATGTTCATTTTTATTTTATAGTTGATATGAATAATGTGTGTGTGTGTGTGTGTGTGTGTATAGGGCTATTCAAAAAGTAGGAAAATACTTCAAACTTTTATTTCTTCCAAACTACGAAAAATATAAACACAATTCCAACGTTCCTGGAAAGAGAAAAGTTTGAAATTCTGATCACTGCCGTGTTGGTGCTGTTCCTTGTCATGTTGATTGTTTGTATTAGAATGACGACACAACAGGATGTTGGATTGGAAGAGGAGGAGCAGAAGATCAACTTCATCACCAGTGACCTCCCAGGTCACCAGACCTAACACCATGTGATTTTTATCTGTGTGGATACATAAAACACTGTGTTTTTATTCCCCCTATGCCTGATACTCTTGAAAATCTGTGAAATCAAATTGTTGAAGCTGTGAATTCGATAACTTTACTCCAGCCACTGGTTCTACGGCTGTGACGTTTTCACGAGTGTTTCTGATATGGATATTCAGTAGGAGGGGCCGTTTTATGTGTGCAGTTAGCAGAAATACAGCTAACAACATCTCAGCAATTTCAAACCTTACTAGCGGGCTATAGCAGCGTCAAGAGCAGTGATTGGTTGTGGTAGACATGTATTCCCACTTCAACTATTTCCTTCTTGGCAGAACCGGAGATCCAGTGGCTGTAGTTTAGAGACCAGCTGATTCGTGTATGGCAAGAAATGAGCCACCGTTTTGATATTTGTCATATAACACATGGTGATTAATATTGAAATGCGTGCTATTATGCATTACAGGGACTCTGACGTCCCAACTCCTTTCAAAAAACGTTAAACTAAAAATGTATAAAGCTATTATTCTACCAGTTATATTATATGGATGTGAAACATGGACTCCTACTTTAAGGGAGGAATGGAGAATAAAGTTCTTAGGAAAATTTTTGGACCGAAGAGAGATGAAAAGACAGGTGAATGGAGAAGACTACATAACAGTGAACTACATGGTCTTTGTAGAAGGCCAGATATAATAAGAACACTTAAGTTTTGTAGACTGCAGTAGGCAGGACATGTGTCACGAATGGGGAATGAAAGGCGTGCATGGAAGCTTCTTGTAGGAAAACCAGAGGGAAAATGCCCAGTTGGTAGATAAAGAATGAGGTGAGAGAATGACATTAACTATGATTTGAGGGAAGTAGATTACACAGGGAATGATTGGAAAACATTAGCTCAGGATAGGGATGTATGGAGAGCTTATGCCTTTGCAGCCATGGATCTACAGGTTCGATAGTACCAGTGAGTTAGTTAGTTTTAATATATAGAGTTAGAAATTTTCATGACTCACCTCATATTTGTAAATTTCTTGAAGACCAGTTTTGATACATTACATATCATTATCAATTCTTTCTGTTGAATGATAATGATATGCAAATGTATCAAAACTAGTCTTCAAGAAATTACAAATGTGAGATGAGTCATGAAAATTTCCAACTCTATATATTAATTAAAATAAACTTAAAGTGTATCACTTCCTTCAAATATTAAATAAATATTTACAGTTTGTACATTATACATTACGTTTGTACATTATAAACAGTACTATATAAATATTAAATCAATATATTAAAAAAGTAGTGTTTAAATTCCCAAAATGTCTTAACTAAGAAGCTGCCATTTGCATAGATAGAAGCCAAGGCATCAAGCGTCTAGATAGCTCAGTTGGTGGAGCATTTGGTACGGAAAATCAAAGTTACCTGGTTTGAGTCTCGGTCTGGGCGAGAATTTTTTTCTTTAAATTTAATTTATCCTTCAGTGAGAAGTGTTAAATTAATAATGAAAATATCACTACTATATATATATATTATATTAAAACTGAAACAATGTTCATTCTGGCATTATACATGCTCTCAATATAACAGTAATTCAAGACTTTTTAGATTAACTCATTTGGTTCTATCAGAATTTGTTTGTTTGCAAAATTCAAAAAATGCTGGAGTTTGGATTTAATCATCCGATTCCGCCAGGCTTCGAGCTGCATGACACATGAAGCCAAGCATGTATTCCCTTGCCTCTCGTGCACGCGCAATCCGGCAAACTGATTCCTAGTAGGTTCATAGAGAAAATACACACCTACACGATTCTAAAGCTTGTCTATGCGAGGTCTCCACAGCAGAAAT
The DNA here is from genome assembly GCA_030220185.1 of Diploptera punctata. NCBI lineage: Eukaryota > Metazoa > Arthropoda > Insecta > Blattodea > Blaberidae > Diploptera > Diploptera punctata. The sequence goes on along the minus strand of JASPKZ010006073.1, from coordinate 1,286,553 downwards.
ACATTCCTAATTCAAACACCTGGATATTTTAGGAAATTGTTGAAGAAATACAAGGATATTATTCGTCAATATAACTATTCACTTTCTCCATAAGTTTAATTTTTCTTGGGGGGTTCAATGAACCATTGATCACCCCTGAATCCCTCCATTTAATTGTTGTATACCAATTCTTCTTTTTCTTTCTGGCTTTAATTAAAAAAATTATTTACAGTTCTATTATCAATCTTTTCACTAAATCTCCAGCCCATTCCAATCTTTCAACTTTTAAAAAATTAATAAAATCTAGATTATTGTTCAATTTATACAGTTCAGAGTTATTGCATTTCTTTCTCCATGTTCCATTTTTCTTAACAGGGCCAAAAAAATTATCTAAGGATTTTTCGTACAAAAATGTAAGTGATGTATTTCATTATATTCAGTTGTACAGTACTGCCACATTGTACTAAAAATTATGGGTCCCATATTGAAGAAATAATTATTTTAGGGAATTATTATAAACAAAAAATTATAATTTTAATATTCTGTGCACAATTTAAATGTGATGTACTTAACCTTAATTTTTTATCATTATTTTATAAATGAGTTGGATAAAATGTTTTTACATCTCACCTCACCTCATATTAAGTTCCATGTTTTTACGATACCAGTTTCAAAGGCCATTTGCCTTTATCTTCAGTCAACTGACTTCAGTTTGACTAAAGATGAAAGCAAATGGCCTTTGAAGCCAGTATCGTGAAAACACGGAACTTTTAAGAGGTGCGATGTAATTGTTTATTAAGATGTGAGGTTGGGAAGTAGTTTTTACAGAATCGAGGAAAATGTTTAAGCAATTGCAAGATTTTTAATTTCCGAGATTCTGTAAAACACTCCACAAATGTGTATTGTACATTTTTTTTGTGTGATGGTGTTTTCAAAATAATAAATAATAATAAAATAATAACATCTTTGTTGGAAATATTTGCATTCATTATAAACTAAGGTTAACAGTGTGGGCAATGTTTATTAGTCAGAACAGCAGGAGACTGTGAGACCAATTAGTGATAAAATAACAGGAGGCTGTGAAACCAATTAGTGATAAAATGACAGCAAGTACGTATTTATTGTTTTATATTGTTTCAAATTAAGTTCAGTTCATTTAAAATGCAGTGATTTGTTTCGTATGATGTATATTAACACTAGCTTTTGGATATGTTTTGTGTGTACATTGTATGTAGTATACATAGAGGGCAGTGGTTCTACTTTCCACACGCGTGTTTGTAATATATAATATTACAGTATTGTTATTTTATGACGGTATAGTTATTTAGGTTGGCAACCCCGAAATGTAGGAAGTTGAACTTTCAATCGTGGTCGCCATTGCTGTAAGTACGACAAAACACACTATTGTGCAAAAAAAAATATTTTATCCAACTCATTTATAAATTGAAAATTACCTCATAGTGTTATTTTTCACTGTAATTTGATTAAATTTTATTATTATGTTTGATCGAATGATATTTTTTTGGCATTTTCAGATACCAGATCCATATAGATGGTTAGAAGATCCAGATTCTGAAGAAACTGCAAAATTTGTTGAAGATCAGAATGCTTTAACAAGACCTATATTAGAAAATTGTTCTGTTCGTGCTGACATAAATTCCCGTCTAACTGAACTGTGGAACTATCCTAAATATTCATGTCCTTATCGACATGGGGATAAATATTTTTTCTATATGAATACAGGACTACAAAACCAAAGGTAGATAGATATCTTTAAAGAACAGTCAGTTGTTCACATCCTTATACTTTTGAAGACAACAACAAAAAATTATTTTCTGATTATTAGTTAGTCACAGAGCCTAATTTGGTCCCTAGGTTTTACAGTTAACAGAAAAAATTGTATTATTAATTAAATTGTGGTATTTTATTATTGATCACAAAACATAATTAGAAAAAATTGCTTATTGTTGCTCTGATTTTTTTTTAAGTTCAGGATAGTAGTGCAGATGCATAAGGCTTATGAAGTTGTCGATTGATGGAAGAACATTATTTGTGAAAGTAGTATAACCAACCTTCACAATAAATTCCGAAACAAGTTTTTAAGAAATCAATGTATGCTAACTTATCTTTCTTAGTTTAACAAAATAAATTGCATGCATATTATTCTATAAACTAATCTAGTATATACTAACTTGCCCCTTCCTAATCTAACAGAATAAAAAAGAGTAGTACATTTAACTTTCATAGGGAAAAAAACATTATGAGGTTTAATTTAAGAATTAAATTAATGTTTTTATTACCTCACCTCATATCCTTTTTCTTCTAGACTGCAGTTTTGGAGCTTATCTCCATCATCAGTAGCCTTTGGTTGACCAGTGTTATATCGTTTCTTGGCGGTTTTCTTCTTCCTTCTATCGGTGGACCGATGAACTTCTGTTTTTTGGATGAAACAAGAAAGATAAACTCATGAATTTCGAAATTCCTGCAAATTTTGACCTGATCCAGAGGTTCATCGGTCCACCGATAGAACGAAGAAGAAAACCGCCAAGAAACGACATAACACCGGTCGACCAGAGGCTACTGATGATGGAGATAAGCTCCGAAATTGCAGTCTAGAAGAAAAAGGATATGAGGTGAGGTAATAAAAACATTAATTTAATTCATAAGAGTAGTACAATTTTGTTTCTTATATATTGTGTTGTGGTAACATTGTGTTTCCATCCATTGGCAACTTCATGTACATACACATTAATATTCTAGAAAAAATCAAAGGATGGTAAAAAAAAAGTTTTAAGAATTATTACAAATGTTTAAAATAGTAGGAAATGTTGGTAGAAAAAGTTAGTAGTGCAACAGTGTCATGTGAATTTGTATGGAGGGATAATAAGGGAAGTTCAGCCTTATAATTGTTCTGTCAGATTAAGAAGTATACTATCTATTTGCCTTTCTATGTTCTTTATCAGGGTGTCCAGTAGTCGGGAAAATCTTGAAAACCTGGAATAAGTCCTTCCTAGGGTTTTCACCAAAATTAATAACTATTCAATTTATATTATTCAATTGGTCTCCCCTAGGGAATTTGAAAGTAACCAGGAAGTAGATGGGAATTCGTAAAGTGACTGCATCTATCTTGTATTCAAATCAAGATAGATATATTCACGATATAGGAAGCAGAGTTGGATCAAAAAAATAAATTGTCCGAAGTAGAAAGAAAATGTTTAAGTTTCTTCCTTTGGAACCCTGGTGAACATCAAAAGTAACTATTCTATCTGCAGGTTCTATTTCAATCTTCTAATTTTTATACTAGTTGGAGAGAATTTTCAGTGGCTAGATTTTCAAAATGTTTCATTCCTTTGAATTCCTTGCTTAGCCATTTAGAAATTCTGTAAGTATTTGTGTCATTTTTTTGCCTGTTTTGTGAATTTTGGAAATACCTGGGGTTTATAGGGCTTCTTTTAATTTAATTTTGTCTTTTCTGTTAGAATTTTCTTGATTGACTTCAAAATATTTTCCACTTTATTGACTATTTTTTTGAGAGGATCAAACTTAATTTTTTCACATTTATCTCCTTTTAAAATTTGGAAGAATGGAATAACTTTTAAATTAAGGTGTGTTCGAGTATGTGTATATGAGTGTGTGTGTTTTTGGTAAAAAGTGTTCAAGAAATGGCAAAAAAAAAGTAATGAAAATTGAAATAACCTAAAAGATGCAATATTGTTATTTTCATTGTGCAAAGATAGCTAAGAATATCGGGTAGAGTAGGATTGCAAACCTTATGGGAATATGAAGTCACTAGGAAATGTAGCTTTACCATGTGAAAATGTTTGAAAGTTTGACATTTTACTGGAATTGGATTCTATTCATAGGAATTAAACTTAAAAAACCCTTGAATTATTCCTCCTAGTGGAATTATTCCACTTATTAAATTTGCAACATGAGGTGTAATCAAAGATAATTGAAAATAATCACAAATATAATCATTTACTATCTTAATGGTTTGTAACCTGTGGTCTGTTCTATCATTCACATATAGGGAGCAATGCTACAATAGCTGAGAGCTGCTAACAAAATTTAATATACTTTATTTCAGTGTGCTGTACATACAAGATTCACTACAATCAGAACCTAGAGTGTTTTTAGATCCAAATCTTTTGTCAGATGATGGAACAGTTGCATTATCAGGAACAAGCTTCTCTGAAGATGAGAAAATTTTAGCATATGGACTTAGTAGTAGCGGATCAGACTGGATGACAATACATTTCAAATCTGTAGACACAGGTAAGAATTAAATACAGTTTACACTCCTCAAGAGATCAGAAAAATTAATAGAAAATGCAGGGAAATGTAAATTATGGGAAATGACCTTTCTCCAGAGATTTCCTTGGAAACCATTTTTTATTTATTTTTCTTATTTTGTTCTGCATTCTTTTCTTCTGTGTGTTTGTCATATATATCCAGAAATTCCATTTTTTTCACATTATCATTAAGATAGTAAATTTCACACAAATTGCACTGGTCTTTATTAGAATGATAACGATAGATTCATAATTTGAATACCCTGAGATAAGTCTCATAACTAGCTTTGGGCTGTGAGGTGGTGTTTTTAATATACACAACATGTATAATAGTAAGAATTAAATTAATGTTTTTGTTACCTCACCTCGTATCCTTTTTCTTCCATACTGCAGTTTCGGAGCTTATCTCCATCTTCAGTAGCCTCTGGTTGACCGGTGTTATGTCGTTTCTTGGTGGTTTTCTTCTTACTTCTATCGGTGGACCGATGAACCTCTGGATTAAGGTCAAAATTTGCAAGAGTTTCGAAATTCATGAGTTTATCTTTCTTGTTTTTTTGGATGTGGATATTTTCCCAGACTGTGAGTTCTTTTTGTTTATCTGTGTGTTTGATTAGGCTAGCTTCTGTATTGATTAAATGCTTTTCAGACCAAGCATGGGCTGCTACAGCTGACTTGTCCACTTCACCCTTTTTTACATTTCTAAGGTGTTCTTTCAATCTGGTTTTTAAATTTCTTTTTGTTTTTCCTATATAGATTTTGTCGCAATCCTTACATTTGATCTGATATATTCCTGATTTATATTCTTCTCCAATTTTTTCATTTTTGTTGGTTTTAATTATCTTGTTTAGGCTGTATTCATTCTTTGGGGCCAATCAAATGTTAAACCTATTGAAAATTTTCTGGAACTTGTGGTGTTTTAAAGGATGGTAAGTGAATTTTTTGAATCTTATGTTCTCTTCTGTTTGTTTTTTAAGTGTGCTTTCATTGATTAGTTTTTGCCTTTTAAACTTATTTATTTTCTTGTGTACCATGTTTTCTTCATAACCATTTTTTATTGCTACTTTAATTATGTATTCTTTTTCTTCTTCATATTTTTCTCGGTTCAGGGGTACATTCACCAACCTGTGTGTTAGACTATTGAATACAGCTTCTTTGTGAGTGAAATGGTTGAATCCTGATGCCTTAATATAGTTATCTTTATGTGTGTTCTTTCTGTATATTCCAAATTCTATTTTTTTTTTTTTTCGTTTCTAGTTAGGTTTAGATCCAAAAATGAAATTTGTCTGTCAGTTTCAGTTTCCATTGTGAATTTTACAGTTTTGCTCTGAAGGTTCAGGAGTTTTAAGGCATCTTCTATTTCTTTATGGTTTACAATAGCTATTATAAAATAAAATAAAAACATTAATTTAATTCTTAAATTAAACCTCTTAGTGTTCTTTCCCTGTCAAAGTTAAATGTATAATAGTGTCAGTTCTACACTGGAGCCACTGATTCTCCGGCCTTGACATTTTCACAACAGTGTTGCCGATATGGATATTCAGTGGCTGCTTTATGTATGCAGTTAGCAGACATACAACTAACATCTCAGCAATTTAAAATCTTACTAGCGTGCTATAGCTGCATCAAGAACAGTGATTGGTTATGGCAGATATCTACTCTCACTACAGCCATTTCCTTATTGGCAGTAGAGGGCGAATTCTCCCTTTATGCCTCGTATAACCTACACTTCAGAGCCGGAGATATGGTGGCTGAGGTATAGATGAATGTATTCACGAGATGAGATTTCATTTGTGGAAACTTATTTATATTGCGCGACAACAGAATTTCTCTGTAGTTTGAGTCTTTCATTTTGGCTTCCATAGTTATTGGGAGCAGTTTTTCCTTTGGAATCTTATTTTCAAGTGCCATGCACAGAGTTCTTTCTAAAATCCCGACAGAATTTGGAAACATTATTTTGCATATGTTTACAGTACCATTATGAGGTAGACCGTAGATCATCGTGCTTGATCTAGATTTTTCAATATTTGTTCTTTTTTGCTTTATTTATTTACTTTGAATTTATGTATTGTGGAGTCCTTATCTGTAAGTAGTGATTCTGCTCCATATGTTGTTATTGGTTTGAAGGATATAGTTCATTCTATTTTATGTCTCTAGCCTTAATGAAAATTAGGTTAATATAATTAAAAAGTAATGCACAAATTAACTTGTACACAAAAATATCCTTTTAATGAGAAAAAATATCTGAGGATTCCTTGTTTCTTCCGATTTTCTTTGTTTGCATTGGCCCTGTTTGATCAGCTCTTTCAAATGAAAGCAAGACCTAAAAAAAATTGAGGATATACTCAAAGATTTAGAAACAAATAGATTCAATCACCAGGCATATTTAATAGTACAGACTAAACTGAAAATAAAAACTTGGCAGGATGTCTTCTGTTTACCTGAACATATTTTAGCATCATCATCATCCAAGCAAGTATTAGGCCATGTGGCCTAAGAGGAGTTTTCTATCCAGCGCTTTTTTGGACGTCCCAGCAATCTTTTGCCTTGGGGGCAGCAGTAGCGAAGCATGGCTTTTGGAATTCTATGATATAGCATTCGTTGAAGATGGGCTTTCCAGTTGTTCTGGTAGTTTTGTATGTGGTGAAGAACGGGTTCTACATCCAACTCTTCCATAATTTCCTCATTTCTTTTATGGTCCACTTTGTATAGCCTGCTGTACAACGCATAAATCGCATCTCATTTGCTGTTATTCAGCTTTCATCTCTTTTTCGTATTGTCCATGCTTCACCACCATATCTTAATACTGGTCTTGTGAGAACCTTATAAAGCCATAATCTTGTGTTCTTCTGTACTAAAGATGGTTTCATTATACTGTTAATTATCCCCATTGTTTTTGTGAAATTTGTTATTTTCTTTGATATATCAGCTTCATTTTGTTGTTGTTTTCAAATGCTGGGCCTTGGCAATGAAGCCATTAGCGTTCTTGCTCTCCAATATTTCTCTATGGTGGATCCAACAGGTAATACTTCACAGGTTTGTAGATGTTCTTCGTTCATTTCTTCGTCTTTGTTTCATAGAGGACAATTTGGATTCGTGTAGATTCCTATTTTATGTAAATGTTTGGCCAAATAGTCATGTTCTGTAAGCAGTCTAAATTTTGCTACTGTAGTTTTACGTGGAATTTCTGGAATAATATCTGGCTTCTTTACTAAAATATTCCATTTTTTGTCTTAGGCTTTATTAAATAGTCTTGGTGTTGTTTGGTTTTATATTTGTTTTTAATTATTCTTTTTATGGATGTGAAAGGTAAACTTTTAATAGTATTCTGAATTAGATTGGAGCCTTTTTTTGGCAAGAAAATCAGCAGTGTCATTTCCAGCAATTTCACAATGTGCAGGTATCCATTGCAATTGAATTCTTTCCTGAAGTTGTTGAATCATTTTGTAGCACTCTTTAATTTGTATTGACTTCACTTTGTGTGAATTTATTGCATAATATCAGCTTCATCTTGAAATGTTAAATTATAACCCAAATAATTAAATTCATTTACTCGTTCTAAAATTTCATCATCCAAAACAATTTTGCTAGGTATAGGGTATTTCCCACAAAAGGCCATCACTTTAGTTTTCTTTGTATTGATTTCCATATTGTACCTTTTTGCAATTATATTAAAATTGTGTATAGAATACTCTAAATCTGTTTCTGTTGGAGCTCTTAATACCAAATTATCTGCAGAAAGCAGTTAGTCTATTTTTAGGTTTCTATTAATTTGGATAGAACCGTGTCTCATCTGTCGCCAATCTTGGAGTATTCTATCCATGTATATGATAAAGATATTTTAGCATATGACCCATAAGATAAGAGGAACTTTCTAAAAAAAAAAGAACAACAGAAAGTGTAACAGAGTACTAGGTATGACAGTGAAAGATAATGATGATGAAAAAATGTCTGTGACATAGGAACTGGATATATCTTTCTTTTGTTAAATTGGAAAAGCTACATTTCCTATGTAAAGTTATTTAAACGAGTCAGACTGCAGACAAAACAATTAATAATAGAGTTAGATTTAATTCCTCATTTCATTATTGTAGATTACTGTTAGATAGAGCACAGAATTATCTAAACCAGTCTTTTAGAAATCTACAATTATGAGGTGAGGTGTTAAATCTAACTCTATTATTAATTAAAATAAACCTCATGGTGTGACTTCCTCTAAATTTTAACCTATCATAATCAAAGTTATTGGCTTATTTCCTATAGTTCCTAAGTGGAACGTAGGGAAGCATTAAAGTTCCTTCAGGGTACTGTGTTTCCAGCCAACCAGCCATTTTACTTGTTTCCAGCTTTTTCTTTTTTCCTTTGTTTCCTACTCTACTGATCGCTTCCATGTTTTCCTGGGGTGTCCCTTCTTTCTTACTCCTTCCGGGTTCCAATCTAATGCAATCTTCTCAATGGTTCTATTTGGTTTTCTCAAAGTGTGGCCTATCCAATTCCACTTTCTTTGTTTTATTTGGTGACATATTGGTAGAGATACATGAAAGTGGTTTTATTTTTAGGGAAAATTTGTTTTAAAATTTCAAGATTTTGATGTTATTGGGAATTCGGCGGTGTTATTCTTAAAAAAATGTATATTTAAGTCTTTTTAATCCTAGTTTGGTATATTTAACTCAATAAGAATGATATATCCAGTAGTTTAAGGGATATAAAATTGATAATTATGTCTGCAAAAATTTAGGGGGAAAAAATTATCTTACACGATAATATAATTTGTATTTCTTGGAATTCATATTGACCATAGAACTCAAAATCTATGAAGAGACCATATTTGAGCATGAGAAAGACAAAAAATAATATCTCCATGTTGTGAACTGTGTTGCAACCATTTCCCTTTGCTAGAGTGAATGGAGGAAGCAGATATGGCACCATCAGATACGGCATTTAAAAAGAAGATGGAATCCGAAAACAGAGTTAAAAAATGCATTATGAAAATTTTGCGAATAGAATAAAAAAATCTCCGAAATTCATTGAAAATTTTTAATTTCGGTGTTATTTCGCATTATTATAGGATTTCGTGATTCATAAATGCTTTTTTTGAAGTTATGGGAAGTGAAGTTAAGAAATGGTACAAGAAAATGACAAAATTAGAGCATTTTGCGTTATTGCGACTCTAGAATTTCACAAATCTCAACATATTGGAGATTATTTGGTTTTTCTCCACAGTTCTTCATTTAATATTATTCCCAGCCATATGATATTTAAAATATGCTTCAGGCATCTGTTTACAAAACTATTTTTTTTTATTTGTTGGTTCTGTAACTTTCCATGTTTCACAGATATAGAGGAGGACTAATTTTATGTTGATGTTGAATAGTCTTAAGTTTTTGTAATGCATCGAGAATGTCACACAGAAGCGACAAAATTAGTCTGCATAAAAATGAAGAAATAAGATGTGAGTCAAAATATACAACTCATTAATAATTAAGCCTAAGTTTTGTCTTCAAAGATATATTATTACTTTTCCATATGGGGTATAACTGCACAAATGCTCCATTTGTTAGTCAAATCTGTCTATTTATATCTTCTGCTCACCCTGTTTTTATAACCATGCTTCCTAAATATAGGTTGTGTCCACTTTTTCAAATTCTACATCATTTACTTTTAATTTATTTTGATGGTTACTATTTATCCTCATCTGTTTTGTTTTAGAGGAGTTTATCTTCAATCCAACATTCTTTGCTTCTTCTTGTAACCTCTCAACTTTAGTCTCTATATCCCTACATCTCTGGGCTAGCTAACATATATTATCTGCAAAGTCAAGATCTTCAAGACGATTATTAATCTTCTTCTTCTTCCTTTCAAGTATTAGGCCAAGGCCTGTTACGATCCTATAGAAAAATTTCCCTCCAGCGTTTCATAGTACGGCCCAGAGATCTTCGTCCTCTTGGTATATAATTATAAACAGCTTTGGGGATCCGATTTGAACACATTCTTTCAAGATGGTGTTTTCAATTTAGTTGGTACTGTTTTATATGTTCCAAAATTGGTGTAGTCTTCAATTCTTTTAAGATATCAGTGTTCCTTTTCCGATCCCATCTGGTGTAACCCGCTGTTCTGTGCATGAATCTCATTTCACAAGCCGTTATTCTGCTTTTATGTTGTCTTTTTTTAGTGTCCATGCTTCACTACCATAGGTCAACACTGGTCTAGCCAAAGTGTTATATAAACGTAATCTGGTGTTTTTTTGTACAAGGGATGGTTTCATAACTTGATTAATAATTCCCAAACTTTTATTATAACTAGTAATTTTTTCAGGGATATCCTTACCTCTCTTGGTTAACTCTTGTTTTCTTCGACCCCGACACTATTAGGGCATCCAAGGGCTAGGGGGTCCTTCCTTTCTTCCATTTCTTCTTTCCTTTATTCTCTTTTCTTCTCCAGAAAAGCCTGACCAGAGGCTATAAAATGGCAGCCCCATCACTGGTCTTGCCTTCCTTTTGCCAGCAACCAATCGAAGGGACTATTATTATGCTTTCAAATCTTATACGAGAATTTCCCGGAAGGATCAAACTTATGACGATTATTAATTCCCCATTGAATTCCTCTTTTCCTTAATCAAAGTTATTAACTTTTGAAAATTGTTATATAATTTGACACAATTAAAAAATTTGTTATATTATTAATTTAATTAATTAATTAATAATTTAATTAATTAATTAATTAATTAAAAATTTCTACTGATTAATTTTTCTATTACTTTATTAAAATATTAAATAAATTAAACTATTGTATCTTACAGGATACATTGACATATTAAGGGTTAATTAATTGTATTTTATACTGATACATTAGGGCAAAGCAAATGTGGCAGAGTGATTTTTTAATTTTGAATTTCTAGTAAACCCCGATTTCTGATGGCTGGATTACCCTGATTTTTTGAGAATACCTTCCTCATGTCATTTTAATAGCTATAATGAATTTTGTTGTAAAACATTGAAAATTGCTACTGCTAGGGTGATTAAAAAATTTTTGTTTCAGATGAGCTCCTATACCTAATGATCTGATTTTGCTGGTTAACAAACTTGACTTTTTTTTAAATTTATTGCTATATATCAAGTGTGGTTATGATAAAACAAAAACTGTAGCTGCCAGAGCATAAACAGACACACACACACACACACACATATAAATTTTAGTCATGGTCATTTTTGGTGTCTACTAGATATGATTGGTGAAGATCTGTAAAAGTCTTTTCATGAGAAGAATTTCAATAGTTTCATTCCTTCGGAATTCACTAAAACATACAGTTGCAGACTAATGTGTATAAGAAATTTTGATTATATGTGTGAAATGAGTAATATAAACATCGAAAGAAGCCATACTGGCTTTATAATGTAATATAAAATTCCCAAATAAATGTGTTCTTAATAAAGAAGCTGCCATTTGCAAAGATAGAAGTAAAGGTTTCATAGCATTTGGTGCATGTGAATTAACAACATATATAAGAGAAAAATTTGCGTTTAGATTGGAACTCGCCCAGATAGCTCAATCGGTAGAGCATTGGTCTAGAAAGCCAAAGGTCCTGGGTTTAAGTCCCAGTCTGAGCTTATAGTTTTTCTCTTCAAATATGATTTATCCATCATTGAGTTGTGTGAAATGAATAATAAAAATATCGAATTTTGATTATATTTATTTCAAGGAATTTCTACTTAAAATCACTTGTATTATTCACACCCAGTATGTACTAAGAGAATGATCTTACTTATTTATTTTTCTTGTTTTTCTGTATGTATATTCCTGGTAATACTGGACTTTTTTTTATTCAGGAGAGGATTTCCCAGAAGTTTTAGAAAAAGTGAAATTTTCTTCAATGGCATGGACACATGATAATAAAGGCATTTTCTATGGCGTAAGTCTACTTGCTCTTTCTTTTAAATATGTTTACACTGTGCCAATTAATCTCATTTTTGTAGAATGTTCCATATTATCCTTTATTGTTTTATCAGTTATAACACTTATAACTTATGAATTACAGCAAACAGGAATTATACAGTAATAATAAGGAATCAATCCCCAAAAGGAGGCATGAGAAAAGATAAAGAAGACCACAACTGTGAGAATATATTGACCTTCATTTATTCCATTGCAACTTTCTGGCCAGTATATGAGGGAGTAGACATTTTTTGGTACACCCCTAGTTGTTCCTGGATTGCGTGATAGCATTAAACATACATTCTCCTATTGTGTCTAGATAATTTTTTGGGACTACATGTACCATAACCTTATAACCTTTTAAATGACACCAAAGCCACAAGTCTAAAGATTTAAGGTAATGAAAACATAAAATATTAAACTTCTGTCACCTCACTTCAGATTTTGTCTCATTTTTAGACCAGTTTTGGATTTATTCCATCTTCAGTATTTTCACGACCATTGTTCTGTTGAGGAGATACACTACTTCTGTTCTTCTTTCTTCTTCTTCCTTCCAAGTATTAGGCCAAGGCCTGTTACGATCCTATAGAAAATTTTCCGATCCTTCTGGGAAATTCTTGTATAAGACTTAAAAGCATAATAATAGTCCCTTCGATTGGTTGCTGGCCAAAGGAAGGCAAGACCAATGATGGGGCTGCCATCTTATAGCGTCATATAAAATAATAATCAGTAAAATTGAGTTGAGAATATATTAATAATTAAATGAATCGTGATGTTTTCTTACCTCATACATCTATGTTTCTTTTAACACAGCACTGCAGTATCGGCGACACTTTGTCGTCATCATCAGCTGTTTTCACGACTGTCAATTTTTTCTCCTTTTTGCCGGTAATTGTCTAGATTTCCATCTGGTGTTCTTTTGAAGGAATTCCTCTTCAAACTGCCATCTGAAGAGGAATTCCTTCAAAAGAACACCAGATGGAAGTCTAGATAATTACCGGCAAAAAGGAGAAAAAATTGACAGTCGTGAAAACAGCTGACGATGACGACAAAGTGTCGCCGATACTGCAGTGCTGTGTTAAAAGAAACATAGATGTATGAGGTAAGAAAACATCACGATTCATTTAATTATTATTAATTGAACCTCATAATGTTAAAAATTCCCAAATTTAATATGAGAATATATTCCTCACCTCATAAAATAAATATTCTCATCTGGACATTTTTGAAATCCTTCATCTCCATTTTCTTCTAAGATTGTGACTATCTAAGTTGAGTTGCCAATGTATCTGGTTTTCATTCCTCCCATGATAAGTAAATGTCCAGCGAACTAAAAAAGGTAAAGTGGTCCACTACAGGATTTAGGAGGCCCTTAGGATGTAGGATGTTAAGCTCCCACTTCTTCAATCAGCCTTTCTAGACAATTGGCAAGAGAAGTCAGCAATATATGATAATCACTTTAATTCTCATAACATGCGTCTGGTATTCATTTCCATTAGAGGTTAAGTCGACCCTAGGGCCATAATACTGCCAGAAAGTTTAGGTTAGTTTAAATATCCTGACCTGTGACCTTCTGGTTTATAGCATATTTCCTTAACCAACTACGGTATGATGTAGACCTAAATGGTAAGATTATTTATTTTATGAGGTTAAGGTAAAGAAATTACTACACTGCAAGCCTTAGGAGGCTCTTGGAGTAGGAGGAGGTTAAGGTTATTAATATTCTTGTATCCAATTATTATTTTAAAATCTTTATGGAGGATTTTACATTAGAGACTGAGTCAACCCTAGCATCCTAGTGCTGTCAGAAGGTTTAGATCAGTTTAAAAATCTGACCACATTGGTAATCAATTCTGTGATCTTTCCAGCTTGTAGGTTATTGTCTTAACCAACTAGGGTCAGGGTAAGTTTGGTATACTGGGGTTATTTAGTTATAAGTTAAATTCCATTGAGTAAAACCTAACCTTATCTTCACACATTTGCCAATTTAATATATGCCTATTTCACAGGTTCCCATGATATAGTGTTAAAATTTATGTTGGTCACACTGATATTGTCTGCCAAAAAATCAATTTTTTTTTTGTTCATACCCTCAGTGGTCCCCATCTAGGGCATATGTGGATGGCGACCACAAGGTGCCCAAGCTGAGCAAAACATTGCATCCACTTACTTGTGTTTTGCTCCTTACTTTTACTTTTAACCAATCTGGTATTTCTTCTTTCTAGTACCAGATCCCTCTTTTTACTTTCCTATCCAGTCTCCCTTGCCTGACCTCTTGTTTTCTTTGACCCTGATGGTATTAGAGTATTCGAGGCCGAAGGGTTCATTTCTGTCTTTCCTACATCTCTTTCCTTTAACCTCGTGGACATTCACCTTGAATGCCCACATAAGCTGCATGTTCAAGTGTAGCCCCATGCATCTTATAGCATAAGTATGCAATGGATTTGTGTTGTCAGCTATGGCTGGGTACACATAATGAAACTGAATGAATAGCATGTTAATAATAGTGAGTGGAGAACTTATTTTTAACGACTGACTTCATATAATTTAAAATTTCTTTGATACCGGCGGTTTCAGACAATATCTTGTCCCTCTTCGGTCATGGTTTCCCCTGATGAAATTCTATGGTTGTTGATTTCAGTGGAAGCCATGACTGAAGAGGGACAAGATATTGTCTGAAACCGCCGGTATTAAAGAAATTTGAAATTATATGAGGTGGGTCGTTAAAAATAAGTTCTCCACTCACTATTAATGATATAACCTCATAATGTTTACTTCCCAATTTGGTTGGTGGTTGGTATCTAATGTAGAGCACTTGATAATGAAATCATTCACTCTCTTGCACTCCAATATTTAGCAGAAAGGCTGGTCTCTTCTACAAAAGCTGGACAACGGAGGAGATGGTTTCTTTCCATATCTTCATTTAAATTGCAAAAAGGGCATTTAGGTGAATCTGTTATGCCAATTCTGTGTAGGTGTTTATTCAAGCAGTCATGTCCCGTTAGCAGTCTGAATGTTGCTACTGCAGATTTTCTTTGTAATGTAGTAATGTCATAAGCTTGTAGATTTTCCCATTCCTTTCCAGATGTTTTGGTGGTGTATTCTTCTCTAAGTTTATTGATATATTTATTTGAGATAATTCTTTTGATAGAGTGAAAGGAAACTGGACTAGAAGTTGGGTTTGAAACAATTTTGCTACCCTTCTTGGCCAGAAAATCGGCTATTTCATTGCCTGTCACTCCACAATGGGCCGGAATCCATTGAAGTACAACTTTTTTTATGTAGATGGGATGTTTTATCGTTTTGTGACATTCAATAATTTTGATGCTTTTGGGTGTTGTGTCTCGTGTTATAGCGAGAATGGCTGCTTTGGAGTCACATAGAATTACAACTTTTGTAAATTTTTGGATGTGATATAAAAGATTTTGTAAACTTAAGAAAATTGCTAGAATTTCGCCATCAAAGTTTGTTGAATTTGTGTTTAGTTTACGATAAAAGGAAAAAAGTGGACATACTGCACCAGCACCAGTGCCACCGTCATTTGGTAGGCTGGAGCCATCTGTAAAAATATGTATCCATTCAGGAGCAGGGTATCTTAGATTTATAATTTCGAGTGACATTTGTTTTAAAATATATGGAGGAGTTTCAGATTTCTTGATGTCTTCTGTTAAATGAAGGTTATATTCAATTTCCAAAAATTCTAGAGGGTTGTTTCTCATCTGCATATTTTCTTTTGAATGTGGAAGTTGCAATTTCTGTTTGATTTCTTGTACTATATGCTTAAGAAGCTTTGCTGAGATTTTAAACATACTTGCGGTTTTCTTTGGGTCCAGTTATTATGGGGTAGCCTTAAAAATTGTTCGTACACTTCCCAATATTAATTGAAATATAGCATGTTAATAGTTAGGGTAATTTGAGTATATAAGGGTTTCATAGCATGTTTTACTTCTGTAATGAACATTGTACCCAAATTCCCCATCCATAGGGTAAGTTGGGTATATTTAAATTTATGATTATAGTATGATACAAAAGAGTAAAGAATTTAAAAATGCTATAGAATCATTCTAGAAGATCACATTGATATGTTAAACACTAATTCAAAATTATTATCACTATTAGGTCTCTAAATTAAAAAAAAAACTATTTTTTTGTACCCAAATTATGTTTATGCACTCTGTGCCATGGCATGGCCCCTATTTTATGAGATATGGTTATATCTCCTATTCAAATTAGTGATCTTTATCATTTAACATTACCTTAACATCACATGTGTATATTTTTGTGACAATGGAGGATGGGGATATTAATTTTGTTTCATCCTGAGCTAGATATTACAAAAGAAATAAAAAAAAAAGACAAAATATGAGGTGATATTTTTATTACGAGGTGTGATCAATAAGTTTCCGGAATGGCTTCAAAACAATTATGCCATTGAGGAGTTTTTAATTTTGCACCCAGGCTGTACTCAGAATTTCCTTGTGATGAATTTGAGGGGTCGTGCGACCTTCTCTGGCCTTGCAGTATGCTGGTAGAAGCTCTGAAGTGAAGACGTGTTTTGTGCATGCGGCGATTTCTCTGTGTAGCAACAATGCGGGATTACGAGGAACAAAGAACATGCATCAAATTTTGCTTTAAACTTGGTAAAACTGCAACAGAAACATATCAAATGTTAAGAACAGCTTATGGGGAGGAAGCAATGGGCAAATCTCAAGCATTTGAGTGGTTTTCGAAATTTAAAAGGGGCATGACATCGGTTAAGGATGAAATCGTCTGGGACGACCAACTTCCAGCAAAACCAATAAAAATATCGATCGAGTGAGGGAAATGGTATTAAATGATAGGCGCATTACAATACGAGAACTGTCTGATGCACTAGCACTCTCTTTTGGAAGTGTTCAAAGCATTTTGAAAGACGATTTGAACATGCGAAGAATTGCTGCGAAGTTCGTGCCCCGCCTCCTTTCAAATGACCAAAAGGAAAGTCGTGTGATTGCCTGCACAGATCTTAAAGAACAGCTTAAAAATGACCCACGGTTCATGGAAAAGGTTATTACTGGTGATGAAATAAGGATTTATGGCTACAATCCAGAAACTAAACAACAGTCTTCACAATGGAAGAGTCCTGCATCTCCACGCCCCAAGAAAGCCAGACAAGTTCGATCGAATGTGAAGTCAATGATGATTGTTTTTTTTTTGACATTAATGGAATTGTGCATAAGGAATTTGTACCACGGGGTCAAACAGTGAATCAAGTGTACTACAAACAAGTGTTGCAAAGATTGAGGGAGAGTGTGCGACGCAAACGGCCAGAGAAATGGAGGACTGGTGACTGGTTCCTGCATCACGACAATGCGCCCGCGCACAAAGCAATTTCTGTCTGCCAGTTTTTGGACAAAAATAGGATGAGTACTGTTCCCCATCCAGCCTATTCTCCAGATCTGGCTCCAGCAGACTTTTTCCTGTTCCCACGGCTAAAAATTCGGCTCCGAGGACATCGTTTTGAGGACATTGATGTCATCCAGCGCGAATCACAGAAGGCATTGGACACATTTAAAGAAGACGACTTCCAGAAGTGCTTCCAGCATTGGCAGAAGCGCTGGGACAAGTGTATCAACTCCCAAGGTGACTACTTCGAGGGTGACAGTGCTGAATAGAAACTTTGAAGTGTTGTGTTGTGTTTATGGCCTCATTCTGGAAACTTATTGATCACACCTCGTATTAAACTAACTATGTCCAATTTCAAGCTTATACTATCTTCCAAACTCGTTAAATTTAATCAATGAAGGATTGTAAGGATCAATATTTCCATTATTACAATGTATACAATTTAAAACAGTGATGATACATTTTTAGAGATACCCTGATCAACTTGGGAAGACTGATGGTTCAGAAACAGTCACTAATGAACATCAGAAGTTATATTATCACCGTGTTGGTACTCCACAGTCAGAAGATGTTTTGGTTGTTGAATTCCCCGAGGAACCTGGAATGATAATGTAAGAACAAGCTAATAATTTATTTTTTAAATTTTACATCACTTTATTTGGAACTCTGTATTCCAGTCTGACTAAATGATTTTTAGTATTATCTTTAAAAAGTCATTTAACTCATTTGTTGCTGAATTAATTTTTTAAAGCACACTTTCTATACTGAATAATAGTTATGTAGACAACTAGTTATAAAAGCATAGCTTTTGTAATGAGAGGTCAAGATAGAACATGAATTTTAAGGTTATTTTTGGTAGAGGTGATATAGCATTATTACTGCCATGATATCACAGTAAAATGTTAGCCATAAAATGGGATGTACAACAGAACTCAGTGACTTTGAGCATGACATGATTTTAGCAGCCATCTTTCTATTAAGTTAATTTTAAAAAAATTCAACTTGCTGAAGATTGTTATACACATATTTTTCTTTGCTTTACTTAATTTTGTTCTTCTTCATCTATTCTCGTGTCTCTGATCAATGGATTTAGTTTTGGACAATAGCCTTCATCTATGTCTGTTATCTCATGTCTTCTCTTCTATCATTTCCATCCATTCAGATCCACTTTTCAAGATATGCTTCTGAACTTGTTCTTCCATCTATATTTTGGCTGACCTCTTGGTCTTTCCTCCTAATCTAAATTCCAATGCTTGTCTTGTCCTTCCAGTATTCATTCTTTTAACATGACCATCCCATCTTATTCTACTATCATCCATCTAATTTTATATTTTGTCCAACTACAAAATGTCTCTCACTTTAGTGTTCTGTATACTATCTCTCCTGGTTTTTCAAAGCATGATTCTTAAAAACCTCATTTCTGTTCATTAATTCTACTTAAATCTTTCTTTGTTATTATCCATGTTTCGTCTCCATAAATGAATATAGGTTACTTCATTTATGTCATGTTTATAATACAATGTTGCTTATATTGTCATTACTGGTGTATTTTTATTGGCTTAATGATCATGTGGGGTTTGTAACCACGCTAACTGTTACCATTTGTACCGCTCGGGATCATCTTTTGTTTCCGTTGCTTCTACTAGCGTAGATCTGATTACATCCAAGGTTATTAATCACAAAGCCTTTTTGCCCCGGGCCCATAGGAGGCAAGGATTGATTCATCTTTCTTTCCTAAGCATTTTAGCATAACTCAATAATAGTTCTCAAAACAGCAGAGTTACTTAAAATAATAGTTTTCACTATAATTATCAATCAGGAAAGCTAGACAGAAAAATAAAGGGAGCTGGAATGATCTCCTAAATGAGTGAGTATCCGTACAGGAATATTAAACAGCCACATGCACATAAATCATTAGAACATTAAGTTTAAAAATGATATTTAATTTTAGGAAGTTATATTTTGAGGTTATTTTAATTATATTATTTTTGGTCTGGACATCTTACCTCAAGTCTGGGAAAGCTGAAGATAAAACAGAGAATTGTTTTGAAACATGTCCAAGAACAAATCAACATTAACATTGAGGTAAGATGTCCAGACCAAAAATAATATAATTAAAAATGATATTTAATGTAAACAAGAAGTCTGAAGTAAAAATATAACCATTCAAAAAAAGAAAAAAGTAAATAAATAATAATACTTTTACATGACAAAACACCACATACCACATACCACATTCATGCTAGAGTCCAAGCCAGGGTGGCTTCTTCCCCGGTCTTCAGGACCAACTTAAACTCCGCCGTTCGCGGCTCCAGACGACCTTGTCCACTTAAAGTTCCAATCCCATCCCGGAATGGATAAATGAATGAATGATAACGTTCTCGCTGTGCATAACGTATTTGAGGGTTCCGAGGTAGAGGGGAGATGCACCGTAGGAACAGCGCACCAGGAGAGGTAAAGAGGGAGAGTGGGGGTAGATGCATAGAGAAAGGAATATTGGCATAGTTCATGAATCTTACTGTCCAGGGAGGATAACGACACTGCAGTAATGAGCCGAAAAACGCACTTTCGGTTCAATCATATTAGTCAGAGAATCAGCATACTCTATTTCAATATTTAATTTTAGGAAGTTATATTTTGAGGTTATTTTAATTATATTATTTTTGGTTTGGACATCTTACCTCAATATTAATGTTGATTTGTTCTTGGACATGTTTCAAAACAATTCTGTTTTATCGTCAGCTTTCCCAGAAGGTAAGATGTCCAGACCAAAAATAATATAACTCTATTTCAATGTTTAGAACAGTTTTAATATCTTTGCAGAATGTCGTGTCTTGAAGAAATAACTACAAAAAAATATTCTTACATAAAATATTTAGATTTATTGTTCAATAATTGATACAAAGTTACACTATGAGATAATTTATTAAAAGATTGAATTAGAAATATGCATCTCACCTCATATTATATAACAAAATATGAGGTGAAGTGTTTATTTCTGTCCAACTTCTTAATACAATAATTAAAACATTTTGTCTATTCATTCTTACCTCTTATAGTTGTTTTTGTCGAACATATGTTTCAAGGCTTCTTAGCCCCATCGTCAGCAATTACAGACTAAATTTTCTCATGTTGTCGGCACTGATTCTTGATGATGGGGCTTAGAAGCCCTGAAACATATGTTTGACTAAAACAACTATGAGAGGTAAGAATGAACAGACAAAATGTTTTAATTATTAAACAAACTTCTTAATGTTACTTCCTATTGTATTTTAAAATAAATTCTTAATACAAAATTAATCTTTCCCTTGTTTATAAACCCATACATCGTACTCTTCTAGAAAGGAATTAGGAGATTAAGTTGCTTGGCTCTGGTCTGAAGGATCACAGGTTCAAACCTGTCCAGGATCGATATACTTTTTAGGTTGGAAAAATCTAAGGGAGAAAGTCCTCTGGGAGGGACTTTAAGCTGTAGGTCCAGATTATGAAGATTTTCGGTCTCGTAAAAGAACCTCTAGCCCATATTAGAGCCTCTGAACAAAATTTAATTGGGCTTTCTTATCCAAGTAATATTTTAGCTTAATTTAAGAAAAAAAAATTAATGCTCGATCCAGAACTCGAACCCTACATATCTGAATCTGTATATCAATATGATTCCAATTATACCATACTTTGTAATTGGAATCATACTGATGTACAGAATCAGAGATCCAGGGTTCGAATCCTGGTTTGAGCATTGATTTTTCTCTTTTAAATTCTATCCAGGATTGGAAAGTGTTAATTTTAAATAAAATCATCAAAATATTTTAGTTACTACTAGATGTTTCTTTGAAGTGATGAGCTAACTTATTAATAAATTACGTTAGAAAGTAACATTATGAGCTTGTTCTTAATAAATAAGGTGAATCCGGAGTCATAACTTGTATTCTATTTGAACTAGTTTCAGTATATCATGTGTACCACCGTCAGTTTTTCCAGACTGTTGAAATTTACGTTATCAACCCTTGATGTTGGATCTCACTCCATCTTTTGGCTGACCGAAGAACTTGTAAATCAAATCTTTTTCTCCTAGAATTTCAAAATTCATAATCCTGTTTTTGTTCTTTCGTATGTTGATCTTCTCCAAAACGTTGAGTTCATTTGTATTATCCAACTGTTTTAATAATTTTTTTTTTACATTGATTTTAAGCTTTTCCGATTAAATGTGAACACTGCAGATTTTTCTATTTCTCCATTTTTTTTACATTTCTAATGTGTTCTTTTGTTCTAATGGTTAAGTTCTCTTTGTTTTCCCAATGTATATCTTATCACAATCAGTACATTTGATCTGGTGTAGTCCTGATTTTTTTCCTTCATAAATTTTTCATTTTAGTTTGATTGATAAAGAGAAAAAAAATCAGGAATACACTAGAAAAAATGTGCTGATTATGATAAACAAAGAGAAAGAATGAAAGAACACATTAGAAATGTAAAAAATGGAGAAATAGAAAAATCTGCAGTGTTCACATTTAATCGGAAAAACTTAAAATCAATGTAAACAAAAAATTATTAAAACAGTTGGATAATACAAATGAACTCAACGTTTTGGAGAAGATCTACATACAGAAGAACAAAAACAAGTTTATGAATTTTGAAATTCCCAGGGAAAAAGATTTGATTTACAAGTTCTTTGGTCAGCCAAAAGATGGAGTGAGAGCCAAAATCTTCTTTGGTCAGCCAAAAGATGGAGTGAGAGCCAAAATCCAGGGCCAACAACGTAAATTTGAACAGTCTGGAAAAGCTGACAATGATACACATGATATATCGATACTAGTTGAAATAGAACACAACAAGTTATGAGGTAAGATGACTCCAGATTCACCTTATTTATTGATGAGCCAACTGCTTGTCACTTGCTGACATCTGTAGGAAAATGAGTATAATTTGAACTTTTAAAGGAATTAATCACTATGAGGTTTACTTTATTATAAAATCAAATGTTTCTTACCTCTCCTTATACAAATCTTCTAAGTAGATCGTAATTTCGAGACCATAACAGTCTCATTTTTAGTACAATCTTGGCGACTGATGTTATGTCGATCGGAAGAAACACTTCTTCTTCCCTCTGTTGGTGGACAGATGAACCTCTGGATCAGGTCAGGATTTGCGGGAATTTCGAAGTTCATATTGATTTTATAATAAATGAGTGTAACTAAATTATCTTGGTTAGGTAACCCCTGCAAAGGAGCAGCCTTGCTTCATTTGGGTATGTATGGGTATAGACAGATAAAAACGATCATGAGCAAGGTAACTTGTATTTAGCAATAGAAGGGCTAGAGTATGAAGCTTCTTTCTTCTCTGCCTTTTCACATACCTTTTTTCATATCTTCTGAAGAATATCTTTCCTTTGATTTTATATTCATTACTCTTAAATACAAATCACAAATATAAATCTCACTTCATAAAACAAATTATATATTTCTAATTCTACTTTAATTCGTGTTAGCTCATAGTGTTAATTACTATTTTTTGGTCGATGTGACTAATTTCTTATACTTAATAATATTGTTACTGGAAGTAAGTCAACGTTCCCACATCTAACCTGGTTGCTATGCAAACAAAAGAAATCGCAATGCTGATATGGACTCAAAAAGCACACGTTCGGTAAGTAAAATAATAGTAGCAATATTTATTTTGATATATAAATTTGATAGTACAATTATTACAATTATTGAATGCTATTGGACGAACACTATCCATTTTCTTCAAGTTCAGTGTTGTCATATTTGTTTCTCCGCTAGTAGATGGCCCTACTTCAATCTTGCTTCCACAGATTCTAATCACGGTACTACATATAAAAACAATCCTTGGTTATAATAAAACAAATGAAAAGCTACATAGCAACGATTGCCAAATATTTCTTTCTCATAGAAGTCATTTACATCCAACCAATATTTTAATTCATTTATTACTATATATAATAAAAATTAGTCACATCGACCAAAAAATAGTATGCAGTACACATGAGGTAAGCATGTAACAGATCTCGAAAATTGAAAAAAAACTCGGCGTAAGCACCTCATTTTTTCAAACTTTTTCTCAATCAGTAACAAGTGCTTACCTCACTTGTATCGCAATATACTATATTCAACTTTCATTCAGTAACTTTGTTGGCTTTATTACATGGCAAGTCCATAATTTTAATTTTATTTCTAATACATTTTAAACCATATACTCTTAAGCCTTGTGATTTATTTTGACCATTGTTTCAATTTATTTAATTTGTAGAGGTGCTGAAGTTAGTGATTGTGGGCAGTGGTTGATCATCACTCCTCAGAAGGGCTGTCGTGATAATCTTCTTTACTTCTGTGACCTACATAATTTACCAGATAACAAAATAGCTGATAAAGTCAATTTAATCCAAGTTGTTCACAAATTAGAAGCTGATTATATGGTAAGTCTTACATTTTAATGATAAGTAAAGAAAATACTAATTTATATGTAATTTTAGAAATACTTTATAACATGTGTTGCAAAAAAAATTTCTAAATTGCAATCATACACCATGTGCATGCACCATCAAATATGAAGCAGTTTCCACTATGGAATCATGGGATGCAGCCAACATATACGCAATATTTAACAAACCTAAAAGCTAACCTAATGCAATTTAAGTATTCTAACCTGTGAAAGACCAACCTATACAGGTTTCGGTCTTAGTTTATGTTGTAATGTAAACAGAAGCACATGGTTAAGTGTGATTTCATTGGCCACATGAACCTAATGACATCGTTATCCAGCGGCGTAGATGAAAACATAGTTTCCTGATCAATCTACATTTTATATATAATATAACTACTATGTATGAACAAAATTATTGCAAAAATAATAATAATAAAGTAATAAAACACAATATAACATATGAAAAAAATGACAGTGGTGAACAGTAAGTATAAATTTGTATAATTTTAAATATAATACCATTTTGCGCATGTCAGTTGACGAAGAGGGAAATTCAGTTATTTCAACATGGCCACTCATATTTAATACAATGTATTCATCGGATGGAGTGTAAAATAGTACCATTGCTCCACCAATCACAGATGCCTGCAGAGGGATACCTTTTGTGACTTTGTTTACAGTACAACATAAACTAAGGCTGAATATGGTATAAAAGCTAACCTAATGCAATTTAAGCACTGTAGCCTGTGAAAGAATACAACACCCAAAAATAAATAGTAAGTTCTGAAATTCTGAAGTATATGTGTATAGTTAATTAATGTATACTCTATGTTTGCTGCACTGGAACATGTCTTTGTTGTTGCATAAAATAAACGTTAAAATCAATATGGCTCTCACGTCTTCATGCTACATATGTAGTTAAATATTATAGAAAAATATATTGAAATAATTGTTAGAAAAATGTAAAAATCATTGAAAATAGTGGGAAATAATTTGAAAAATGAAACCCTAAGGATAAAATTTGATAGGAGTTTATGAAGGAATTAAAAAGTCGTGTCATGGGGTGTAAGGTTTAGCCATAATTCCATTAGAATTGAATTGTGTATTTAATTTTGTGAGGACTCGTAGAAAAGAAAACAATTTTGGTACATTTTGGACATCCAAAAGAACAAGAATTTATGAGGTAAGATGAACAGACTCACCTTATTTATTAAGAAGAATATCATAATGTTACTTCCTAAGTACAATTTCAAGTAATTTTTGAAGAAAATTTTTTTCTCCCTCATATAACCCCGTTTCCCTGTAGCATGAATCTTAATTCACAATACAGTTGAGTTGCTTCTAATTCATGAGGACTTTATTATGGTATTATTTTTACTTTGTTACTAACTTTTAGTGGAACTCTGATTTTTATTTTATCTTTACCTGTAAACTCAAAGAACTAAACATAAATGTGCAATTAATTGAATTAGATTATTTGAATGATTTGAATTTGTATTTATTTTTATGAATCGGCCGCGGTGGACTAGTGGTTATGCTCCTTGCCTCTGGTCTCGAGGGTCGCAGGTTCAAACCCGGCCGGGGTCGATGGATTTTTTTAGAATGGAAAAATCCAAGGAGCAAGTCCTCCAGGAGGGACTTTAAGCCGTGGATCCCAAGTCTGAAGATTTTCAGGCTCGTAAAAGATCCTTAAGCCTGAATGAAAAGGCCTCTAAGCAAAATTTACTGAATTTTCCCGTCCTAGTACTACCTTGGTTTCCTAGATGTCAGTATGAGGCGGAACGCTGACCATGGACCACTCAAATGACATCTATACAAAAACAAGTGTAACTAAATTAGTATGGTTCAAATTTTTTCCTTGTAGGGGGAGAGTGCCTAAATCTCTGTTAAGGGAAACATGGGCTTACAAGACAAGATTTATTTTTAT
Organism: Diploptera punctata; assembly: GCA_030220185.1. Taxonomy (NCBI): domain Eukaryota; kingdom Metazoa; phylum Arthropoda; class Insecta; order Blattodea; family Blaberidae; genus Diploptera; species Diploptera punctata. The sequence continues at coordinate 1,260,600 of JASPKZ010006073.1, read as the reverse complement.
GGAAGAACTTTAATAATGTATACTTATAAAATAATTCTAAACTTATATAACCTGAATTCTGATTATAATGATGTAGTATGATATTCTAAAGATCTATTTATTGATAATTAAAATTTGTTGTCACCTTTAAAATCTAGAATACATAATTAAGCTGAATGGAATATATGCAATACGTGCATATGTTACTGCATTAGCCAATAATTTGCCTTCTTTAGATGTAATTTTATTTGAAGCTAGTAATATGCTTATAGGTTATAGGTTGCCAGAACAGGAAGACTGACTGTGAGCCAATGAATGCAGTCTGTTCCTGATTTTCATGCATTTAAGCTATTTATACAAAGTCTATGTATATCAAATTGTTTTCTTTAAATTAAATTATGAAATCCAACAGAAAAATTATGATTGCATCTCTATTTAAAAATTAAGTAATAAAAAATTTTAACTTAATGATTTTTTTTGTCTTAATAGGAATGCACTGAGAGTTTTGTGTATTTTGCTTACAGTATGTAACAAATGAAGGTCCCATTTGTATATTCCGCACCAATAAAGATGCTCCTAATTATCGTCTTATTAAAATAGATTTTAATGATCCTAAACCAGAGAAGTGGAGCACATTGATTCCTGAACATGAAAAGGATGTGTTGGTTTGGGCTAGTGCTGCAAATAATGACAAATTAGTTGTCTGTTACATTCATGATGTTAAGGTAAGTGTTGTTCATAACAATTATTCCGAAAGAAAAAAGAAAGAAGCGATATATGAATCAACAGTGTTTTACTACTAAAATAAATGTAAATTACAGAACACTGATGTTACAGGATTAATGATGATAGAGGTTAGAGGAACTACACCTAAATTTAGGTAAAATTTTATCACTCACCTCTCAAAATTTTACCTGAATGAATATACCTCATAGTGTGAATTCCTAAAATAAGTAATACACATAAATTCATGTCATATTCTGATGTGCACCTGATATTTTAAAAGTCAGTAATCTGGGGTTTGATCCTGATCTGAGCATTAATTTTTCTTTCTAAAATAAAAATAGATTTAACTTTAACCTTGCCCAGGGGTTTTATGTTGATATTAAGAAATCACCTATATTCAGTTGCATAGATAAATCATTTCATCATAAAAAATGATACTAGGTTTTTAAATATTTTCTCACTTCATATATATGTTTTATATTTTCTTCTATGTTATATTTTTATATTTAATATTCCTTTCTTGTTTTCTGTTAAACTTCATAAAGGCAACCTTAAAGTTTAAGGAAGTCAGTAAATAAAAAAAATATTTTGCTTACTTCCCACTTTAATTTTGTTTAAAAATATTTTACTTGTTTTATTTTCAAAAGATAAAACATCTGTGGGGGGAGAGAATATTAGCGCTTCTAAATATTTCTAAAGATACATAAATTTAGCCTTGGTAATCTATTAATAACCAATAAGAAATTGAACACCCCAAATAGTAAAAAATCTGGAATTTATTAAATTAGTTGTAGAGACTGCAATAAAGTATATATAGGAAAAACAAAAAAGAAATTTGGACACTCGCACAAAGGAACACTTTAGAAATATTAAAAATGGTGAAATTGAAAAATCAGCTATTGCAACACATAGTTTGTTGGAGAGTCATAAAATTGAAAAAGAGGCTAAACTTCTAAAACATCTGGAAAACCTTTAGAATTGACAGTTTGGGAGAAGATATATATTCAGAAGAACAAATTTAGATCTATGAATTTCAAAATTCCTGATGAACGGGACCTGATCATGAAGTTCATCAAATCAACACTAGATGGCAACATTATAGATGGAGATTCCAATGAAAATCCGGTAGTCATAATGTCGGTTGAAAGAGGGAGGGATGTTTTCTCTTGAAAACTGCAGTTCCCGTACATAAGAAAACATAAACTATGAGGTAAGATGTAAAAAATGACTCATTCTTCATGATTAAGAACCTCATAATGTTATTTCCCATATTTAACTTTGAAATTCATAATTGTTTTGAAATATAATTCTTGCTTACGTTTAAATAAGTATTACATTTTTTCTTCTTTTTTTTTGTAGAATGTACTGCAGCTTCATGAATTGAGTAGTGGTGAATTCCTCAAAACATTCCCCCTTCCTATTGGTACAGTAACAGATTACTCAGGCAAGAAAAAATATACTGAAATATTTTACAAATTTGCTTCATTCTTAAGCCCTGGTATTATATACCATTGTGATCTTACCAAGACTGAACTAGAACCTACGGTAAGTGAAATTTTTTTTCAAAGCAAAGTTTTAAACTTAATCTGGGCAAAAATTTAAATATGGCAGCCAAATTTGCATCACCAAACGATTAAATGTCCAAAGTAACCAGAAATATTATATCAGAGCATCAACACATAAGACTGAAGGTTCAGGATTCAATTCCTGGCTCAGACAGAAATTTTTAGCTTGGTTGTGTACATTAATTTACTTGTGATGATTTTATTTTTAGTTGTGTACATTAATTTACTTGTGATGATTTTATTTAATTTTATCACTTATGCTGAAGGACAAATTTTTCTCTTCAAATATTAATTAATTTGATTTTTAATATTACATTTATCACTTCACACTGGGTTAAATTATATTTGAAGAAAATAAATTTACTTATAAACCAGGGTTTGAACCCAATGTCTCTGGCTTTGTACATCATTGCTCTGCCACTATCTATTAGGCTTCCAATTTACATGCAAATTATTTCTCTTATACAATTTCTGCAGCCTTGAATATTCCATGTACCAATTTTCAAAGTCCTTTTTCTTAGCTTTAATCGTCCTAGAGTGTATAGGTGAAGAAATGGAAAATATAAATTTCAACAATGGAGAAGAACTAAAACCTAGTATTGAATGCACTTATTTAGGAACAAAATTAGACCATTCAGGCGATAACACAGTGGAAATTAAAAACAGAATTGCTCAAGCAAAACAAGCAATAAATGCTTTAAACTCTGTTTGGTGGAGAAATATTTAAAAAAATAGAAAATTACAAATATATCAAACCATACATAATTCAGAGCATTTTAACATATGGTGCTGAAGTCTGGCAAATTTCTACCAGGGAAGTGAAAAGAATTTTAAGTACAGACATGGATGTTTTAAGAAGATCAGCTCGAAAATATAGAATGGATACAATACGAAATAAACAAATAAGGGAAATTATGGGCGTAGAAGAGGAGCCGGACATCATAGACATTATTGAAAAGAAAAGATTACAGTGGTATGTGGCAATGTCTAAAGAATGCCAGAGCAAAGATAGCCTAAATTAGTTATGGAATGGATCCCAATGGAAAGGAGGAAGAGAGGAAGACCGAAGGAAACTTGGATAGAAGGGGTACAGCAGCTATGAATATCAGAGGATTGGAGGAAGATCAATGGATGGACAGAGAGGAATGGCATTTGGTTTCCGGAAGATGGCAGCAGCTGCCATGATACTGGATGATGATGACTTACACAATTTCTGCATGCCAAAGGCAATGAACATTTGTTCCTCGCACATCATCTGGTGGCCTTTTCTAATAAGAAGACTTTAAATGGCAATTAACACTATCTTTATAGTCAGTAAAAGGTTCAATTCAATGTTCAGTATTAAATTTATCACTTTTCACAGAATGACAAATTATATTTGAAGAGAAAAAATTACACCTGACTGGGATTTGAACCCAATGTTTCTGATTTGGTATATCAGTGTTCTGCCACTAAGCTATTAGGCTTCAATTTATACGCAAAATATTTCTCTTACTTATATAATTTTTCTCTTCAAATGTAATTTGTCACTCAGTGAGAAGTGATAAATTTAATATTAAACATAAAATTATAGTTTTACTGGCTATAAAGATGGTGTTAATTCCCATTTAAAGTCTTCTTGTTAAAGAAGCTGCTCGATGGCATGTGTGGAACGAATGTTCAGTGCCTTTGATGCATGGGAATTATATAAATAAGAGAAATAATTTGCATGTAAATTGGAAGCCTAATAGCTCAGTGGCAGAGCACTGATATATGAAACCAGTGATATTGGGCTCAAATCTCAGTTTAGGTATAAATTTTTCTCTTCAAATATAATTTATCCTTCAGTGAGAAATGTTAAATTAATAATAAAAACATCAATAGAAGCCCTACTGGCTTTATAAAGTAGTATTACATTCCCAATTAATGTCTTCTTAACTAAGAGGCCGCCATATGCAAAGATAGAAGCAACGGTTTCAAAGCATTTGGCACGAGGGAATTACAACATATAAAGAGAAAAAATTGCATCTAGATCACAACTCACCTCGGTAGCTCTGTTGGTAGAGCATTTGGCCCGGAAAGCCAAAGGTCCCGGGTTCAAGTCTCAGTCTAGGCGAAAATTTTTCTCTTCAAATATAATTTATCCTTCAGTGAGAAGTGTTGGTTGGTTGGTTGGTTGGTATCTAATGTCGAGCACTTGATAATGAAATCATTCGCTCTCTTGCACTCCAATATTTAGCAGAAAGGCTGGTCTCTTATACAAAAGCTGGACAACGGTTAGTGAGAAGTGTTAAATTAATAATAAAAACAAAAATGTATGCTCAGACTGAGGTTTGAACTCAGGACCTTTCACTTTCTATGTGAATGCTCTACCGACTGAGCTTCCTGAGCACTCCAATCTAAATGCAAATTTTTGTCTTATACACTGTTAACATAAAAAAAATAATTAATTTATTAAATTAATGCAAAACATTTCTTCCACTTACTTGTGTTTTGCACTCTTTTAACTTTACTATCTAACCTCTCTTGGTTAACTCTTGTTTTTTTCAACCCCGACGCTATTAGGGCATCCGAGGGCTAGGGAGTCCTTCCTTTCTTCCATTTCTTCTTTCCTTTATTTTCTTTTCTTCTCCAGAAAGCCTGACCAGAGGCTCTAAGATGGCAGCCCCATCACTGGTCTTGCCTTCCTTTGGCCAGCAACCAATCGAAGGGACTATTATTATGCTCTCAAGTCTTATATGAGAATTTCCCATAAGGGAAAATTTTCTATAGGATCGTAACAGGCCTTGGCCTAATACTTGAAAGGAAGAAGAAGAAGAAGAATATTAAGAAGCTAAAGCTATTACTATGATTTAAATAAGTAAATTAATAAACACAACTAAACTATTGTAATCAATGGTAAAGAGAAAAATGAATTAGCTCAGTGGTCAGAGCATCAGCACGGAAATATGAAGGTTTGGGGTTCGATTCCCAGTTCAGGCAAACATTTTTCTCTTTACCATTGATTACAATAATTAATTTACTTCTTACAATCAAAGTAGTAGGTTAATATTCTTCTAACAAACTGATTAGAAATTTATCTCTTTACCATTGATTATAATAGCTCAGTTGAGTACATTAATCTACTTATTTTGATCTTAGTGATAGCTTTAGTTGCTTAACATTAATTTACTTAATTGTTCATAAATATAGCTTTAGTTAATTATTGAGTTGGTTATTTTGACTCACGTCACATTTCTTGATTTTTATGCAGACCAGGTTTTGTCGCTTTTGTACAACATTGTCGATGCATTCCAACTCTTAAATTGTTATATCAACAATATTAAATAGATAAATTAAATTTGAAGAGAAAAATTTTCGCCTAGACTGGGACTCGAACCCGGGACCCTTGGCTTTCCGGGCCAAGTGCTCTACCAACTGAGCTACCGAGGCGAGTTACGATCTAGACGCAAATTTTTCTCTTATATACGTTGTAATTCCCTATCGCCAAATGCTTTTGAAACCATTGTTTCTATCTTTGCAAATGGCGGCTTCTTAGTTAAGAAGACATTTATTGGGAATTTAACATTACTTTATAAAGCTAGTAAGGCTTCTAATGATGTTTTTATTATTGATTTAACATTTCTCAATTAAAGATAAATTAAATTTGAAGAGAAAAATTTTCGCCTAGACCGGGACTCGAACCCGGGACCCTTGGCTTTCCGGGCCAAGTGCTCTACCAACTGAGCTACCGAGGTGAGTTACGATCTAGACGCAAATTTTTCTCTTATATACGTTGTAATTCCCTATCGCCAAATGCTTTTGAAACCATTGTTTCTATCTTTGCAAATGGCGGCTTCTTAGTTAAGAAGACATTTATTGGGAATTTAACATTACTTTATAAAGCTAGTAAGGCTTCTAATGATGTTATAAAGTAATGTTAAATTCCCAATAAATGTCTTCTTAACTAAGAAGCCGCCATTTGCAAAGATAGAAACAATGGTTTCAAAAGCATTTGGCAATAGGGAATTACAACGTATATAAGAGAAAAATTTGCGTCTAGATCGTAACTCGCCTCGGTAGCTCAGTTGGTAGAGCACTTGGCCCGGAAAGCCAAGGGTCCCGGGTTCGAGTCCCGGTCTAGGCGAAAATTTTTCTCTTCAAATTTAATTTATCTTTCATTGAGAAATGTTAAATCAATAATAAAAACATATCATTAGAAGCCTTACTAGCTTTATAAAGTAATGTTAAATTCCCAATAAATGTCTTCTTAACTAAGAAGCCGCCATTTGCAAAGATAGAAACAATGGTTTCAAAAGCATTTGGCGATAGGGAATTACAACGTATATAAGAGAAAAATTTGCGTCTAGATCGTAACTCGCCTCGGTAGCTCAGTTGGTAGAGCACTTGGCCCGGAAAGCCAAGGGTCCCGGGTTCGAGTCCCGGTCTAGGCGAAAATTTTTCTCTTCAAATTTAATTTATCTTTCATTGAGAAATGTTAAATCAATAATAAAAACATCAATATTAAATAGCTTTACTTGTATGGAATCCCATCATATATCATATTATTATAAAAGCAAGCCAAATTTTATTATGAATAATAGTTCATTACATTGGATGATGGATAAAGAGAGAAGTTGAAGAAGAGAATTTGTTTAAATTCATCGGAGAACATTTTTGAAAACTCACTTCATAAATTTTGTGCTTTTCATGAAACCATGGTTTAAAGCGAAATCTCGCACATCTACAGTCAAAACTCTGACTGATGAAATTCTTCTGCTGTCAACTCTTCTATTGTCACCATCTTCTGTGCTGCCATCTGTGGTTGAATTTATAAACTTTGAAATTAAATTTTGTTTGTTAGGAATATCAAAATTCATCGATCTATATTTATTTTTCTGAATGTATATCTTCTCCCAAATTATCAGTTCTAAAGATTTATCCAATTGTTTTAAAAGTTTTGCTTCTCTTCCAATTTTCTAATAAACCATGTGCAGCAATTGCAGATTTTTCATATTCACAATTTTTAATATTTCTAAAATGTTTTAGTACAAGTTTCCAAATTTCTTTTAGTTTTTCCTATATAAACCTTAGATGACAGCACAGAAGATGGTGACAATAGAAGAGTTGACGGCAGAAGAATTTCATCAGTCGGAGTTTTAATTGAAGAAGGGCGAGATTTCGCTTGAAACCATGGTTTATGAGGTGAGTTATCTAAAAATTTTCTCCGATGAATTTAAATGATTATTACCTCATAGTGTTTACTTCCCAACATTAATTTTAATATAAATTTGATAGCCCAGAAATATTCAATGGAAATATCTACCAATAAAACTAAAATGATGGCCTTTTGTGAAAAATCCCCAATACCAAGTAAAATTTGTTTAAATAACAAAATTTTAGAGAGAGTTAATGAGTTTCCTTATTTAGGATATAAACTCTCTTTTGTTGAAAATTTGGATTTACCAGAGAAAATTGTGAAATTCAACAAATCAATGGGAATCATTAATAGAGTTTTAAAACCTTCATTAGTGCAAAAATCAACTCGTACTCGTCTTTATCAAATAATGGATTGATCAGTCCTATGTTATGGGAGTGAAGCGTGGACTATAAGGATGAGAGATGAAAGCAGACTAACAGCTTGTGAGATGAAATTTATGCGCCGAACAGCTGGCTACACCAAATGGGATCGAAAGAAAAATGTAGAAATCCTTCAAGAACTTAATGTGTCACCAATACTGGACTACATCTCCAGATATCAGCTAAACTGGAAGGAACATGTCTCAAGAATGGCTAGATCCAGGATTCCCAAGGCAATAATGAACTACTGTCCAAATGGGAAACGGTTACTTGGTCGACCTATGAAAAGATGGCACGAAAACCGCTTTCTCTGTCCGTAACAGTTCTTCTAGGACTAATACGTGGCAGGATGATGATGATGAGAATTTGTGCTTGAATGAGAAGGAAGGTTGAATTAGTTCAGTGGTCAGCTGAAAGCTGTAAAGCTGAAGGTTCGGCATTCGATTTCAGGTTTAAGCAGATATTTTTCTCTTTACCATTGTTTATAGTAACTTAACTCTATGTACATTAATTTACTTATTTGAATCATACATGTGGAACTATACATAGAACATTAAAGAACAAAACAAGAAGAGATACTAGATTGAAGTTTTATAAAACATTGGCAATTCCTGCATTACTTTATGGGAGTGAAACTTGGGTAATGACCAAAAAATTACAAAGTAGAATACAAAGCGTAGAAATGAACTTCCTTAGAAGAATAAAAGGCTGCACGAGAATGGATCGAATAAAGAATGAAGATGTAAGAACAGAGTTAAATATATATCCATTGAATGGTAAAATCAAAGAATATAGAAAAAAGTGGTTTTGACATGTAGAAAGAATGAATGTAACAAGATTACCAAAAGCAGCAATTAACTACAAGCCAAGAGGTTCAAGGAATGTAGGAAGGCCAGTGAAAAGATGGACAGAACAACTATGAGGCAGAACAGGCAATTTGCCTAGCCCGTGAAGTGTAGAAGAAGAAGAATCATACTATTAGTTACTTAATATTAATTTACTTAATTGATCATTATATAAATAATTTAATTATAACATAAATTGTTATCCACATTGACAACCTATCACTGATGTGAAAATAAGCTGGTTGGATCAAGTATTTACATTGCTCCAACTGTGTTGCATTAGTTACACAATTAAATAGAAAAAAAATTGCCTGAGCCAGAATTTGAACCTAAAACCTTCACCTTCATGCACTGGTGCTCTACCATTGAGCTACTTAGGCAACTTCAGGATCAAGCACAAATTTCTCTTTCTGTTATTTAAAACATTTTGCCTGTTCATTCTTACCTTTTATAGTTGTTTTTGTCGAACATATGTTTTAGGGCTTCTTAGCCCCATCGTCAGCAATTAAAAAAAAATTCTCTTTCTATAATCCTTTTGTCCCTGTAGTAGTGAGAGTGTTTTATTCACAATACAATAAGTTGCTTCTAAATCAAGAACACATTATAATGGGCTGCAATGTGTGCTACAAGCTAATGGGTTTACATCCTGTCTTAGGCAGTAATTTTTCTCCATTATATTCAAAATTAAAGTAACACTATGAGTTATTAATAATTAAATATTATTAATATCACATTTCACCTCTTTTTAGTTTCTTTTTTGATAAGAGTATTATGACATGACAGACCTAGAATGCCCTTGGCCTACCAGCCGACTGCAAGCCTCACATCCACATGTGTTAACCACAGAGATCATCCAGCCAGTGTAGGGGTGATATGTGGTCGGCATGTCAGGTCCCCCAGTCGCTATAGCTGGTTTTCTCAATCTGGAGCCGTTACTTATTGCAGCTACCCAAATGCCTCTCAATGCTGGGTGGGCACCGTTCCCACACTGACCGAAATTCCATGAGAAAATGTCTTTCCCCATAGAGACTTGAACCAGCGCAAGTGCCATAGCTCTGCTCCAAGGCATCTTGCCTTAACCACTTGGCTATGGTGCAGGACATACTACATATGAGGTGAGGTGTAATTTTAATAATATTTAATTGGACTATTTAACTCATGACCCAAATGGGAGCCAGTGACCAATCACATTTCAATGATTTTTTAATTACAACCAATCACAGTCCTGTTTCACCTCAAATTTATCAAACAAGTTTATCATATTAAAGAAAGCTCCTCCTTTTTAACATTCTGAATAGGTCGTAGCATTATTTTGCAGTGAATGACTCTCTAAGAAATACGGCTACCAGATTGTATATATCGTGCATGAATGTCAGCTGATGGTTCTTGCAGGAGATAATATAAAAACATTTGTAGCAATTGATTTTACCACAAAAAAAAAAAGAAACCACTGTTTGCACTTTCTTAAACAAATTATTTCCCAGGAAATAACGTTGCAGAAAAATATTATTGACATATTTACATCATAGGACATCAGAAATTAATTAATACCTATATTTTATTCCGGTGGATAAAAATTTAATTACAAAGTTTATAATCCCAACGAAAGATGGCAGCACAAGAAGTGATGTCACTAAAGAAATCAACAATCACGGAATTTCATCAGTGGAAGCCATGACTGAAGAAGGACATGATTTTGTCTGAAACCGTCAGTATCAAAGAAGTTTGAAAATGTATGAGGTGAGTCGGTTAAAATATGTTCTCCACTCACTATTAATACCTATATTGTTGGTTATAAATTTCTCCACTAGGGTGCATTCTTACAATATTTCGATCCTTTGGCAATAAATAATATGATCTGGTTGCAGTGATGAACAAGCATAAAAATCGTTTCTCATTTGTTTTCAAACATCGCCGTTTACATTAAATAAATAAATATTTTAAAATAACTATATTTAAATAATGATTTGTGAGTAAACAGCTTAATTTTATTCGTTACATAGTCCTAACAAAAATGCCACTCTTGATTTCCAAATTCTGTAGAAAAATTCACGACGGAAATCACTCGTGGCATTACTTATGAAAATGTTCTCTCTAGTTTTGTTAACTGTTGCTTACATATGCATAAATTGGAATTTAGATTTAATTTGAATACACTGATCCAAAATCCTCTGGCGGCACTATGGCCCTGGGGTCGACTCAGCCTCTAACGGAAATGAGTACCAGACACCTGTTCTGGGGTAAAGGCGGCCGTCACGCAGGGATGACAACCCGGCTGACATAAAGTGTCGATTGTCTAGAAAAAGTGGGAGACTTAACCTCCTACTACCCCAAGGGCCTCCCGAGGCCTGTTGTGGGATCACTTTACTTTACCTTTACATGCTTACTTAAGGTATATTTTTGTTTTTCAGGTTTTTAGAGAAATTGAAGTACAGAACTTTGATGCCTCACAATATGAAACTGAACAAGTATTTTATAGCAGTAAAGATGGCACAAAAATTCCAATGTTTATAGTGCATAAGAAGGTAAGTACACTTATACATAATGATTATAATGACTACTGATTATTGCTGATGTAGTGGCAAACACATAATCAGTAATGAATCTCAAATGTGCTAGTTTAGTTGCCAATGTACTTTGAAGATTATAGCTTCTAAATTTAATACCAGAACTTCTGAGAAAATCTATAATAGCAAATGTCAGATTACTTACAGATCATGATGTCTCTACAAACATCATTCTAGAATTGGTGTAGCTGAATCTCAATAAATTAATTAGTCTTCTTATCTTACCTCATAGTTTATGTTTTCTTAAACACAGAAACTGCACAATTAAATTATTGTAAATCAATGGTAAAGAGAAAAATTTTTGCCTGAACCGGGAATCGAACCCCGAACCTTTAGCTTTCCGTGCTAATGCTCAGACCACCGAGCTAATGGTGGTCTGAGCATTAGCACGGAAAGCTAAAGGTTCGGGGTTCGATTCCCGGTTCAGGCAAAAATTTTTCTCTTTACCATTGATTTACAATAATTTAATTGTGTTTATTAATTTACTTATTTCTATCATAGTAATAGCTTTAGCTTCCCAATATTAATTTAATAAATAATGCTATAGCTGTGTGGAGTCCCTTCATGTCTTCTTCAGGTAGAAGCCATTCATTGTGTATTTGTGAATGATGATTCATTGCAATTGAATGTGGGGCCAGTAGAGTAAAGGTAAAGGAAGGATTCTTGCTTGGATGGGAGTGAAGCCTGGATTAGCTCGGTGGTCTGAGCATTAGCACGGAAAGCTAAAGGTTCGGGGTTCGATTCCCGGTTCAGGCAAAAATTTTTCTCTTTACCATTGATTTACAATAATTTAATTGTGTTTATTAATTTTCTTATTTCTATCATAGTAATAGCTTTAGCTTCCCAATATTAATTTAATACAGAAACTGCAGTTTTCAAGAGGAATATCCCTCCCATTTTCAACCAACATTAGAAGGATGTTCATCTTGAAAACTGCAGTTCCCATGTTTAAGAAAACATAAACTATGAGGTAAGACAAGAAATGACTCATTCATTCATTGACTTAAGAACCTCATAATGTTATTTACCATATTTAACTATACTATGTTGTTGTTGTTATCAAATGCCAGGCCTTGGCAATGAAGCCATTAGCGTTCTTGCTCTCAAATATTTCTCTGTGGTGGATCCAACAGGTAATACTTCACAGGTTTGTAGATGTTCTTCATTCATTTCTTCATCTTTGTTGAACAGAGGACAATTTGGATTCGTGTAAATTCCTATTTTATATAAATGTTTGGCCAAATAATCATGTTCTGTAAGCAGTCTGAATTTTGCTACTGCAGTTTTACCAAGAGCAGCATTCAACTACAAGCCAAGAGGTTCAAGGAATGTAGGAAGGCTATTGAAAAGATGGACGGAACAACTGTGAGGCAGAACAGGCAATTTTTGCCTAGCCTGTGAAGTGAAGAAGAAGAAGAAGTTTTCCTATTGTTTATTTTGTCCGACCATTTGCAATTTTTTTATCATTATGTAAAATTACTCTTTATATAAAATTATATGGTTTAAAAAGAAATATCAAGAAAACGGCAGTCATGGAAATATATAGAAACCAGAATGATAATTAGAATATTAAGGCATAAATCTATAAAAAGTGGAAAAATTTACATATTTAAGAACAGTGATAAATACAAATGGGGAAAATACAGACTGAAATCAGTAAAAGAATAGAAAAAAGTTTAAAAGTGTGTAATCTAACTAAACAATTAATCTGGAATAAAAATATACCCACCAAGAGTAAAATGGCAATGTATAAAACTTATTTTAAACCAGTTCTAACATATGCAACTGAGATTTGGACATATACAAAGAAGGACTTGAGCAGAATCCAAGCTACAGAAATGAAATTCTTACATGGAATGGTACATAAAACAAGGAGAATAGAATAAGGAATGACAAAATCAGGGAGACATTAAGTGTAGAAAGACTAACAACAGATATAGAAAAAAAGTAGACTAAAATGGTTTGGACATTTAAAAAGAATGGAAAAGGAAAGACTACCACAAATACTGTTAAATCTCAAGATACAAGCAAAATGACCACTAGAAAGATGGATTAACCAAGTAAAGAAAAGTCTACAAGAGAGAGGATACGACTGAGAAGAACAAAAAAGAAGGAAAGCCGGGGAAGATAGAGAAGGTTAGAGGCAGATTTGGAATTGACCTTCCGAAAGGAGGACACGATAAGAGGAGGATGATCATGATGATGTTGATAAAATTACTTATTTATGAAAATGATATAATACTTTGAGATAATGTAATACTGATATTTTTATGAAGTAATACTAAAGAGATTGAAATAATGTAATACTGATATTTTTATGAAGTAATATTAAAGAGATTTTTTATTTAATGATTCAGATATTGCACTTCATTTCACATGTTTTGTATATATCCTGAACCAGTTTCAAAGTGTCTTCTCTTCATTGTCAACTGGTATCTGACTTGAGTCTTTGAAACCGGCCCTGGATATGTAAAAATATATATATAAGGTAGGTGTGAAATCGTATTCATTTAATGACTATTTATGATGTAATATGTTTCAGAAAAAAAAATAGAATAATTATGAAGTATCTCTAATGGTGATAATTACTTAGCTTAGAAGATTAATTAGATGTTAGAATTGATATTTTGGTTTTTCATTCCTCATTATATATCATTGTCTTCTTTCTTTAAAATGTTAGACTATTCTTAACACCTAATTTACATAAATATTGGTTGGTTGGTTGGTTGGTATCTAATGTTGAGCACTTGATAATGAAATCATTCGCTCTCTTGCACTCCAATATTTAGCAGTACTCCAATTTACATAAATATAATATGTAAAATTGTAGACTTTCATGGCAGGTGTCTTGATTCATGTCTTTCATGTCTTTCTGCAGCTGACAGTTGAAGAGTTAGGAGGTCATAAAGCGCGCAGAATCTCCTGAGGATGTCTTCCGCAGTACTAGATGAAACGTTGAGTGTTAAGAAAACCAGACCACGGCCATTTAGCCCGAAAGGCATGAAAGACATGAATAAATATAATAATTATTATCAAAATTAGTAATGCACAATGTAAAATAAATTTTTTTCTTTTTTAAATTAGGATCTTGTGAAGGATGGAAAGAGGCCTTGTTTGTTATATGGTTATGGAGGGTTCAACATAAGCATAATGCCAACGTTTAGTGTCGCAGAACTTATTTTTATTCAGCATTTTGGAGGCATTTATGCCATTCCCAATATTCGAGGTGGCGGGTGAGTTCCAAAACAGTAATCTAGTTTATAGTTAATAACCACTTTACAGGCATTATTACACAAATATCACTACAGTCTGAACCATCTACAAAATAAAATCAGTGATATAAAGAAAGTATTTCAAGCACAAGAAAATTTTGAAGCAACCAGAGACAAAACATGGGAAAAATAGAACAGTAACGGAAGTCAAACACAAAACCTGAAAAAAAAGGAGTAGTCAAATTCTGACTGATGACAAGTCACAACTGCCAATAGTAATTTCATTTTCGTCAGAGGTTTCAAGGACATGTGATTGTTAGGGTATTCTCCACTAGCTATCTTCCATTTATTATAACTCCTCATATGACAGTCACATGATAAGCCAGTATAATGTATAAGAGAAAAATTTGTGTTTAGATTTGAGTGCCCAGATAGCTCAGCAGTAGAGCATTGACCTAGAGAGTGGAATGTCTTGGGTTCAAACCCCAGTCTGAGCATATAATTTTTCTCTTCAAATTTAATTTGTCCTTCAGTGAGAAGTGTTAAATTAGTATTAAAAACATCGAAAGAAGCCCTGCTGACTTTATAAAGTAATGTTTATAAAGTAATGTTTAAATTTCTTAAGTCTTCTTAAATAGAAGCTACCATTTGCATACTCGAAACAAATGCTTGTAGCATTCGGCAATCGGGAATTAACAATGTATAAGAGAAAAAAATTGTACACTACTAAATTATTGTAATCAAATCGTAAAGAGAAAAATTTATGCCTGAACTGGGAATCGAACCCCGAACCTTCAGCTTTCCGTGAGGTTCGGGGTTCGATTCCCGGTTCAGGCATAAATTTTTCTCTTTACCATTTGATTACAATAATTTAGTAGTGTACTTTAATATACTTATTTCAATCATAGTAACAGCTTTAGCTTCTTAATATTAATTTAAGAAAAAAAATGTGTTTAGATTGGAGTGCCCAGATAGCTCAGGCAGTGGAGCATTGGCCTAGAAAGCCATAGGTCCTGGGTTCAAATCCCAGTCTGAGCATATAATTTTTTTCTTGAAATATAATTTATCCTTCAGTGTGAAGTTTTAAATTATTAATAAAAAACATCATCTTGCAGAGTTGTTTTGATATACGATTACGTGTGCACAGCTTCATGGAGTGGAGGGTGGGTGTTCGTGTGAGTAGTGGGAGACACAGTGACTTGATTTTGAAACCTCTGGTGAAAATGAAATCACTATAGCACATCATTTACATAGGATGGTATATATGAAATAAATAAATGTCTACTCTGCAACAATGCAGAAGACATCATGGATAGTGAACATCTCCTTCACTGACCAGCGCTAAACAGCCATTGGATAAATGAAATAAATTTAATAACCACTTTTTTAAATCAAAATTTGAGTGGGAAGTAACACTATGAGATATTTTCAATTTATAAATAAATGAGTTGGAGAAAATGTTTTATATCTCACCTTATAAACTTTATGAGATGAGATATAAAAACATTTTCTCCAACTCATTTATAAATTAATAACCACTATACGTTTATACTATACCCCAGCCACTGATTCTCTGGCCCTGAAGTTTTCATGACAGTGTTGCCGATATGGATATTCAATGGGAGGGGCCGCTTTATGTATGCAGTTAGCGGACATACAGCTGACAACTCAGCAATTTCAAACCTTACTAGCACGCTATAGCAGCATCAAGAGCAGT
This sequence comes from Diploptera punctata, assembly GCA_030220185.1. Classification (NCBI taxonomy): domain Eukaryota; kingdom Metazoa; phylum Arthropoda; class Insecta; order Blattodea; family Blaberidae; genus Diploptera; species Diploptera punctata. Next base: position 1,244,451 of record JASPKZ010006073.1, on the reverse strand, counting down.
GATTGGTTGTGGCTGACGTGCACTCCTATATTACCCATTTCCTTATTGGCAGTAGAGGGCGAGTTTCTCCCTTTACCCCTCCTATAACCTAAACTTCAGAGCCAGAGTTACAGTGACTGTAGTGTAGTCACATGATTATTAATAGTGATAATTAAAATTAAATAACAATACAAAGTGCCAGTGTGATCCATGTGCCTATGAGATCATGAGTGTTATTTTCCTATATTTACTGATCTATGTTTTTTTAACATTTGGGTCCTCATCTAGGGGATATGTGGATGGCGACCACAAGGTGCCCAAGCTGTGCAAAACATTTCTTCCACTTACTTGTGTTTTGCACGCTTTTAACTTTACTATCTAACCTCTCTTGGTTAACTCTTGTTTTTTCGACCCCGACGCTATTAGGGCATCCGAGGGCTAGGGAGTCCTTCTTTTTTTCCATTTCTTCTTTCCTTTATTTTCTTTTCTTCTCCAGAAAGCCTCACCAGAGGCTATAAGATGGCAGCCCATCACTGGTCTTGCCTTCCTTTGGCCAGCAACCAATCGAAGGGACTATTATTATGCTTTCAAGTCTTATACGAGAATTTCCCATAAGGGAAAATTTTCTATAGGATCGTAACAGGCCTCGGCCTAATACTTGGAAGGAAGAAGAAGAAGATAAATAACTAGTTAATAACTGGTGTGCACTGCTACGCCTAAATAAATTAAATATTGTATTCATGTAGACTTTCACGGCTGGAGTTGCTATGATGATCTTGAAGAAGATTTCCGGGCTGTAGGCCGTGGTCGTGAGGCTTGTAGTTCCCCGACGTTTCGCCAGAGACTGCGTCTGGCATCTTCAAGGGTTGTCTTGAGAATGCCAGACGCAGTCTCTGGCGAAACGTCGGGGAACTACAAGCCTCACGACCACGGCCTACAGCCCGGAAATCTTCTTCAAGATCATCATAAATTAAATATGTTTCTGTGTTTAGTTGAATAAGTGAAAAGAAAAATAATTATACATTTATATTGTAATTATTTTTAGAGATCTTCTTGGCATAATGTGCTGAAAGCAAAAATGGTTACTGAGAGTTATCTGTATATGAATACTCACCATGCACTGCTACGCTTGCCCAGGAATCTAGTCATCCCAATCCTGTTGGCATCAATGAGCTGAAAGATAAAAATGGTTATTATAAGATATCTGTAAAACATAGACATATGCTATAGCGGACTTTTTTTATAGATTTTTTAGATATTCAATTTTGTATATATTAATTTGGTATATATGTTAAGGTTAGGAAGTGTTAGTTATTTAAGTGCCCAAAAAGTTCCGGAAAACCGTTTTTCACTACAAAAGGTGATCTTTAAGGGTGAAGGAGTTGAGTATTATATTTAACTATTTTACAGAATAGTACTGAAGATGAGACCGTTATGGTCTCGAAATCGCTATATACTTAGAAGTTTTGTATGAGGAGAGGTAAGAATCATTTGATTTTACCATGAGATTATAACTATCTTATAGTCTAAAACCTTCCCAGGGAACTCCTGAACATTTTGAAAAAAGCCCCTATCACAATGTAGTAAGGCATAAAGGACAAATAGACAGACAAACGTACATTTGTTTATATATATATTATTAAAAAAACAAAAGTGTAACTATATATTAGTTAGGCTCTAGTTAGTATTTATTACAGCTCAGGTTATTAGCTTCACAGTTCAAATCTGGGTGTAAGGGCTGGCAAATTCTGCTCAGAAATGTCTTATTTCAGGCTTGAGGTTCTTTTATATGCTGTAAATCTACAATATATGTCCCAGGCTGTAGCCAAATGGTTTAATGCATGATGCAGAGATAAACAGGGTTTGTGCTGCATTCAGTCCCTATGTGGGAAAAATTTTTCTCATGGAATTTTAGTCAGTATGGGACTGATGTCCACTCAGCATCATGAAAAAATTGGGTACCTATGTACGATAAATAGTAACGATAAGTAGAAAACCAGCTATAACATCTGGGTGTCCAGACATGCTGACATGTCACTCCTATACTGGCTGGATGATCGTCCACACCTCTATGATTAACACACATGGATGTGAAGCCAGCAGCCGACTGGTAGGCAAGGGGCATTGAAAGCCTCTTGTGCCATGGAGTTAAATCTACAATATGGGACCCACAGCTTCAATTCCCTTCCAAAGAAAGCTATACTCAGGATAATTATGTTCTTAAAATTCCATTTGCCTAACCAGGTTAGAATGTCCGATCATCATAACTTATTCTTTTATAGGTTCTCGTTAATTATTAGCAAAAATAATACAAGTACTGTATTTTTTAAACAAAATTTTATTTGAATGTTTTCTAACAAGAGCTTAAAGTACTATTCTAAGTAGAGACCGTCGTGAGATTCTATGATCTTGAGCCATCTTTCAGTGAGGTTTGTTATCTCGCAACAGTATCAGTCTCTGATTTTTCATTGAGACCCACTTCCACAAACAGATGGTAATATGAAAGCCAGGATTAGGGCTACGTGCTGGGTATGTAGCAGTTTGTTCCTTCTCAGTTCCTGTCATGGTTGTTCATTGGTAACGAATTATGTGTTTATGGAAATAAAAAAAAACAGGTGCAGACTCAAAGTCGTTTTCAGCTCATTGAAAATCATTCTTGGTTGTCATGATAACCAAGGACATGATCCCACACGTTTGATTACTACTTGTTGGTACCAAAATGTTTCTATTTCATATGGTATAATAATTGTTGCCTCTGGTTTCAAGATTTGCAGGTTCAAATATAACCAGGATTTAAAAATCTTCCTATGGAAAGAAAAGTAAAGCCTCTGCAGTAGATATACATGGTGGTGGTGTCAACGGCAATGATAATGATGATCAATTTATTTAAACTGGCAGAGTTAAGGCCTTAAGATCTTCTCTTCCATTCAAACAGTGAAAAATATTAAATATATAAAATCATTGTTTATTTTTTATTATTTCACTCACCTCATACTTCATAATTCATAGCAGACCCTGGGTTTCTTCACATATTTTGTGACATTCTCAATGCTGCGTCACGTTCACAACTGACGTCCAACGGCCTTCTATCCTGCAGACTGACCTCCGCGCCATCTGGTGGCCGACCGAAGAATTTCCAAATCAGTCCTCTTTCTTTGGAAATTCTTCGGTCGGCCACCAGATGGCGCGGAGGTCAGTCTGCAGGATAGAAGGCCGTTGGACGTCAGTTGTGAATGTGACGAAGCATTGAGAATGTCACAAAATATGTGAAGAAACCCAGGGTCTGCTATGAATTATGAAGTATGAGGTGAGTGAAATAATAAAAAAATAAACAATATTAAAAAACCTCATAGTGTTATTTCCTATCTACATAACTTAATATAAAATCATAATAATAATCCATCCATAGTAATTCTGCCTGAAGGCAGGTCCTTCACTGGAATCATAGCATTTTCATGCTATGCTTGCAGCTTTACTAGGGAATTGTAGGTATGGTAGCTTCCCATTGCTTTCCACTCTGGTGAAGGATGATAATGATAATGATAAGGATGACGATGATGGCCATATGATTTCAGGGACCGTTTGGCCCTTAAAGTTTTCCTGACATTTGTCTTATAGGTGAGGAAAACCCCGATAAAAACCTCACCCAGAAAAACTGCCCCGACCGGAGATTGAACCCGGTCCTGCTGCGTGACAAGGCAGCAAGCTACCTCGAGACCACAGCGGTATGTATGTATATATATGTATATATAAATAAATGAATATATGTGTGTCTGTCCTTTATATAATTCTAATCCGTTCAACTAATTTTCATGAATATTTGTATATACAGGGTTTCAGATGCAGCGAGTGTTTAGCCGTTATCTATTACACTCTAAAATCATTAGGTGTAGGAGTTCACCTGAAACAAAAATTTTAAAATTGCCCTAGCGATTGCAATTTTCGATGTTTCACGACAAAACTCGGAATATCGTATTAAAATAAACCAAAGTATGTGTTATCAAAAAATCAGCAAAATCCAGCCATTAGAAGTGGGGGTTTACTTGAAATCCGAAACTAAAAACTGCCTAAACGACTGTGCCGAATTTGATGAAAATATTTGTGTTTGTTTGAGTCGGTCTATGGATGATTTAGATTCACAATTGGACTTATATTTTTATTGTCTGGCCATGACACGAGAATTGAACATTCGGGCAAGACAACGTCTGCCGGGTCCGCTAGTTATAAATAAATATCTAAACAATTAAATAAAAATTATAAATGAAAGACACCAATATTATTAGAGAAATGAAACATCAGAAATCATTAATTAACCTGCTGAAAGACCAATTACAAAAGAATACAATTTCTTGTGTTAAGGAATTCAATAACCTAGAGCAGTGAATACGGCATAGAAATTAGAATAATGGGAGATTCTGTGTGGTACATAAAAAAACTTGTAAGTCTGAATCAAGATGCTTCTGATCAAAATAAGGGCTTATACTTTATATAAATAATACTTTAGAAATAGCATTTTTTTGTCTTCAACACTTTATACTGTGCACTTTAGAATAATTACCTAAAATTCAGGATTGTTTAATCATATTAATTGAATATATTATGGAAATAATTTTTATGTTCATATTACAGTGAATATGGTGAAGGTTGGCACAATGCTGGACGTTTGTTTAATAAGCAGAATGTATTTGATGACTTCCAATCTGCTGCCGAGTACCTGGTGAAAGAAGGATACTCTTGTCGTGACAAGTTGACAATTCAAGGTGGTTCAAATGGTGGACTGCTGGTTGCAGCATGTATCAACCAACGACCTGAACTATTTGCAGCTGCAATTGCTCATGTTGGGTGAGAAAAATTCTTTCCATTTTGCATCAATGAACCCTTAGAGTTTGAAATTTAAATTTCACCAAATACTGAGGTGATATTTAATTTGTTTGCTAACTCATGGAGGAGAATCATTATCAAGTTTTTTTTGTGTGTATTTATAATGCTTCTTCTTCTTCTTCCTTCCAAGTATTAGGCCAAGGCCTGTTACGATCCTATAGAAAATTTTCCCTCCAGCGTTTCATAGGACGGCCCAGTGATCTTCGTCCTCTTGGTATATAATTATAAACAGCTTTGGGGATCCGATTTGAACTCATTCTTTCAAGATGGTGTTTCCAATTTAGTTGGTACTGTTTAATATATTCCAAAATTGGCGTAGTCTTCAATTCTTTTAAGATATCGGTGTTCCTTTTCCGGTCCCATCTGGTGTAACCCGCTGTTCTGCGCATGAATCTCATTTCACAAGCCGTTATTCTGCTTTCATGTTGTTTTTTTAGTGTCCATGCTTCACTACCATAGGTCAACACTGGTCTAGCCAAAGTGTTATATAAACGTAATCTGGTGTTTTTTTGTACAAGGGATGGTTTCATAACTTGATTAATAATTCCTAAACTTTTATTATAACTAGTAACTTTTTCAGGGATATCCTTTTCATCCCAGATAGGGAGATAATATCCAAGATATTTAAATTGATTAGATCTCTCTAAAGTTTTATTCTGGAGACAGATTTTACTTTGTATGGGGTCCTTCCCATGAAATGCCATAATTTTAGTTTTGTTAATTGATATTTCCATATTAAATTTGGCACCTATTTTTTGTAAATTATAAATTGATCGTTGCAAATCATTTTCAGAAAGTGCCAGAAGAGCTAAATCGTCTGCAAAAAGAATAGCATCGAGTTTGAGGTTCCTATTGATGGGTATATATCCTCGTTGTGTTTTCCTCCATTCATTTATTAATTTATTCATGTATATAATGAAAAGCACCGGTGAAAGTCCACATCCCTGTCTTACTCCAGTGTTGATCTTTTCCCAAGAAGATAATTTGCCATCTTGTTTAACAGAGATTTCATTCACAGACATAAAAATGTAGACTGCCAACAGAAATGAAACGGGAAGTTGTTGTCAACACCATCCGAGGAGTCTTAATTTTCCAGTATGGTTCCAGACTGTTTTCAATTAGTTTCCTCTGTTATCCAAGTCTAAATCTAATGAAATTTAATAAAATACTGTAATAAGAAACATGCAACAAAAATAAATATGTAATTAATATTATAAGATAATATATTCCCAAATACATTTAAACCAATATAAAACAATGAATCATATTTTTACACCTCACCTCATATTTTATTTCCTCTCCAGGACTAGTTTCGAGGACCTCTCCCCATCCTCAAATGGCATCTAAGGGCCGCATGCAAATACATTAGTCTCTGGTGAGTTGAGTTTTCCGTGAGAACGTGCAAAGTTCGAATTAGCGAGTCGCCGACTGGTCATGCATGAAAGTAGTTTTTTTTGTAATATTGGCAAGAAATTACCCAGAATTCTCAGCGATAAAACCACTTCCGTTATTTTCTTCTGCTAGAGGAACGCATTTATGCTTGTGCATCCCGCAAATAATACCGTATTTGACGACGTCTGCATTGCGCGATATTACGCCGATTATCCTGTTCTTCCAGTTGAATTCTTTGGTAGACTCTTTCTTATCAGCTTAATATCTGATACGCCTCGCATCGCAGGGCCAGAATATTAAACTGATTTTTGGAAAATGACGGAGTGCTAGGGGCTTGCTCCACCTCTGTCACGGGTTGGCCCGGTATTGCAGTACCTCCGGGATCGGCCCACCTAATCATTCACACAAATTAAATAAGTAGACTGATTTAAACAACTGGATTTGTAAAAAAAATCATTTGTCGCGCCGGTTCAGCCTCTAACAGAAATGATCAAATTCCTCTTCTCCATGTATACCGAAAACATGATCGAAGTCTTCAAGTCCGACATCTTGGATAAAGCAGCAAGGTGTCAAAGTACATCGGTTCCTATCGGGTTACTCATGATTTGTTCTCTGCAAAGTCACCTCGCCAGGTAGCTTAAGAATTTTGACAATTATTATCGCATGAACAGACTTTTGAGTATGCAAAAACGTCTTTGGATGCAACTTTCTCAGCAGAGAATGACTTTTACGGTCTAATGCGTTCATAGATACAACCCTAACTGTTGATTTGACAGTTGTTAGGTCTTTACATCTCCTCCCTATGCTGGTGGACCGATGAACTTTCAAATCAAATTTTCCCTAGAATTTGATTTATTCTTTTGTCTTTGTATTTTTCGATTATCTTTTTTCGCAAACTGTGAGTTTCCTAGATTTTTAAAAATTATTTCCATTAATTTTGCCTTTTACTTCAGTTCTGTGCTTTTCTGACCAAATATGAACAGCTACTGCAGTTTTTTTTTTTTATTTACCCATTTTTTATATTCCTAAGAGTTGGACAAAAATCTACATCCAAAAATACAAAGACAAAATAAAGAATGTTGAAATTCCTGGGTAAAAATATTTCATTTGGAAGTTGATGGTCCATCAACAGAGGGAGGAGACACAAAGGACTACAACTGTCAAATCATAACTGGCATTTATAATGTAATGTATAATTCCAAAATATGTCTTCTTAATATAGGAGCCGCCATTTGCAAAGATAGAAGCAAAGGCTTCATAGCATTTGGTGGGCGGGAATTACAACATATATAGAGAAAAATTTGCGTTTAGATCGGTACTTGCTCAGGTAGCTCAGATGGTAGAGCACTTGGTCTAGAGAACCAAGGGTTCAAGTCCCAGTCTGAGCATATAATTTTTCTCTTCAAATATGAGTTAGATGCCAGTTGAAAATGAGGAGAATTCTTCAAAACTAGTCCTGAACAGGAAACAAAATATGATTTCATAAATTAATTAAGAGATACAACATTATGAGGTTTTCAATTAATAAAATTTAATAAAAAATGAGTCGTATCTCATCTTATACTTCGTTGAAGAGAAATCCATCCCAACTTCAGCCATCAGTACAACTCTATAATGAAAGGGATTCCTCTTGAAAATTCAGTTTCTGTGCTTGAAGAACACAAAGTATGAGATGAGATATGACTCATGTGTTTTATTAATTTTTATTGACATAATATGAGTTGATTCATAAAATCTTATTCATTTACTGACTCCTAACAAATACTACTTCTTAATAAATATTACTTCCTAACAAATATCTTATATATTAACTTATCCTGTTTCTATTCTTAAAATTTTAGGCTAATATTGCTCACTAATGTCTATGACATATTCATTGATTACACTGAGCCACAAAAAATAAACTTTTTTTTGTCTCAGAAAGAAAAATATGTGATTCTGATAGTATTTTTTCTCCTGAATTCAAATATGATATCGGTTTTTCTCCAACATGCAAGGTTTGAAGAAGATTCCATTCTTTAGCCAGGAACCAAGCATTTCAGACTGGTTTTTGGATAACTTTAAGAGTCGTATCTAGGAACGCATTAGACCGTAAAAGTCGTTCTCTGCTGAGAAAGTTGCATCCAAAGACGTTTTTGCATACTCAAAAGTCTGTTCATGCAATAATAATTATCGAAATTCCTAAGCTACCTGGTGAGGTGACTTTGCAGAGAACGAATCGTGAGCAACCCGATGGGAACCGATGGTAACTGATGTACTTTGAAACCTTGCTGCTTAATCCAAGATGTCGGACCTTGAAGACTTCGATCATGTTTTCGGTATACGCGGAGAAGAGGAATTTGATAGAGTCTACCAAAGAATTCTACTGGAAGAACAGGAGAATCGGCGTAATATCGCGCGATGCAGACGTCGTCGTATACGGTTTTATTTGCGGGACGCACAAGCGTAAATGCGTTCCTCTAGCAGACGAAAATAACGGAAGTGGTTTTATCGCTGAGAATTCTGGGTAATTTCTTGCCAATATTACGAAAAAACTACTTTCATGCATGACCAGTCAGCGACTTGCTAATTCGAACTTTGCACATGCCCATAGAAAACTCAACTCACCAGAGACTAATGTATTTGCATGCAGCCCTAAATCTCATATGAGATCGTTAAGATCTTCTTCAGTCAATAAATGAGGCTCAGATGAACAGCTTTGTTCAAAAGTTGTATCACCAAAATCTGTTTCTTCTTCTTCCTTACTTCCATCAGAATCGGAACTCTCTTCATCTAATGTCACATGTTCTGGAGGCTTCGGTATGGGCAATTTTTTGCCGTGTGGAACTGGTGTTCATTGTAGATTGCAAGTCAGGGTACACCACTGTATGTTTTGATTTTTACTTAATCCCTTTAATGTTTGTTAAGCAGAAATAATTATTTAAATCCATTAATTGAAATTGAAATAAAAGAACTGTGGGTGATGGAGAAATTCCGAATACATATTTGAAAACACAGTAAAAAATTGCATTAAGTACAACTATTGGTACTCATGAGACAAAAATCATGTTGATCAATGTTATATACGATAATAAAAATGACAAATCTATGAACAAATGTTGATGTACTGATAAATCTATTTTTTTTCCTCTCTCTTCAAGAATATGAAAAACTACATAAAACCCGAGACTCATGATAATACTAGTCAGAGATGCTAAGCATTACACCATAGAGGCTGTCATGCAGAATGAAAAAAAAATACATATATATATAGTCCACTGCTGTGGTCTCGAGGTAGAGTGCTGCCTTGTCACACAGCGGGTCCGGGTTCGATCCCTGGTCGGGGCAGTTTTTCTGAGTGAGGTTTATATTGAGGTTTTTCCTCACGTGTAAGACAAATGTCAGGAAAACTTTAAGGACCAAATGGTCCCCGAAATCATATGGCCATCATCATCATCCTTATTATTATCATCTCATCATCATATCCTTCACTGGTGTGGAAAGCAACGGGAAGCTACCACACCTACAATTCCCTAGTAAAGCTGCAAGCATAGCATTAAAATGCTATGAATACAGTGAAGGACCTGCCTTCGGGCATAATTACTATGGATGGATGGATATATATATATATATATATATATATATATATCTTTCAATGGATATCATTTTATGTTGATCTAGCTGGTAATGAGGAAGCAGATAAAATTATAAAACAAGCCACTTGAATGTAAAGAAGTAGACCTTAAAAGAAAATTAACGATGAATAAAGTCAACATTAATTAAAATTATAAAATCTGAGCTATATAATAAAACATATAAAAAGGTAAAGTGATCCCACTACAGGCCTCAGGAGGCCTTTGGGGCAGTAGGATGTTAAGGCTCCCACTTTTTCTTGACAATCGGCACTTGATGTCAGCCGGGTTGTCAGCCCTGCGTGACGGCCGCCTTTACCCCAGAACAAGCGTCTGGTACTCATTTCAGTTAGAGGCTGAGTCGACCCCAGGGCCATAGTGCCGCCAGAAGGTTTGGGTCAGTTTAAAAATCCTGACCCCACCGGGACTCGAACCATCGACCTTCCGGCTTGTAGCGCAGTGCCTTAACCACTACGCTACGGCGTGCCCCCATAATAAAACATATAAATGTTATAAAAAATCATAGGAGCTGACACTGTGAGATAAATAACTATAAAAAACACGAACTTGAATTGGAAATCATAAGTTAATTAAAAATACCATTTTGTTCCTCATTGAGACATAGGTGCCCTTCAATCAGTTAATTTAGTTACACTTATTTTCCTACAGATATTTGCAGATGATATGATGATATGGGGAAGTTAAAAAAATACCATAGAACACAGACTTGAACATTGGAAAACAGTTTCTGAAGAATATGATTTAAAAATAAATATAGAGAGAACGGCAGTCATGAAAATATGTAGAAACCAGAACAATGATTGGAATATTATCAGGCATAAATCTACAAAAAGTGGAAAAATTTACATATTTAGGAACAGTGATAAATGCAAATGGGGAAAATACAGACTGAAATCAGCAAAAGAATAGAGAAAAGTTTAACTAAACAATTAATCTGGAATAAAGATATACCCATCAACAGTAAAATATCAATGTATAAAACTTATTTCAAACCCATTCTAACATATGCAGCTGAGACTTGCACATATACAAAGAAGGAATTGAGTAGAATCCAAGCTACAGAAATGAAATTCTTAAGTGGAATGGTACATAAAACAAGGAGAGATAGAATAAGGATTGACAAAATGTGGGAGATATTAAGTGTAGAAAAATTAACAACAGACATAGAAAAAAAAAAGATTAAAATGGTTTGGACATTTAAAAAGAATGGAAAAGGACTGATAAATCTCAAGATACAAGGAAAACGACCATGAGAAAGATGGATTAACCAAGTGAAGAAAAGTTTACAAGAGAGAGGATACGACTGGGAAGACCTAAAAAGGAGGAAAGCATTGGAAGATAGAGATGGTTGGAAGCGTATTTGGAATTGACTTTCTGAAAGGAGGACACGATAAGATGATGATGATTATGATGATTGATGAGTGGTACGTGATCAGTGATCCGACTCAATGAGATATCTAGTAGAGAATTAAGGTATTCCTAGGATGGATTAAATGTCGGTTAAGTATTGCCCAGATGCCTTCTTATTCAGGCTTGTGGTCCTTTTATGACTGAAAATCTTCAGACTTGGGTCCCATGGATTAAAATCTCTCCCAGAGGACTTGTCGTTAGATTTTTCCATCCTAAAAAATCAATCAACCCTGGCTGGGTTTGAACCTGTGACCCTTAGGTCAAGAGGCAAGGAACATAACCACTAAACCACCGTGGCCAACAGAATTTGAAATAGTATATGGTAAAATTAAAATTCATCAGAGAACATATTGTTTAAACAACTCACCTCATAGGATTCATGCTTCCATGATATCGCGATTTCAAACATAGTCATGTTCATCATCAGCCATAACTCGGAGTTATGGCTGATGATGAACATGACTATGTTTGAAATCGCGATATCATGGAAGCATGAATCCTATGAGGTGAGTTATTTAAACAATATGTTCTCCGATGAATTTTAATGATTATACCTCATAATGTTTACTTCCCAACATTAATTTAATATAGTATATGGTAATTGCAAAAAGTCAATATTTGATTTTTTTTCAGGGTTCTGGACATGCTGAGATTTCACAAGTTTACCATAGGTCATGCCTGGATTTCAGATTATGGTAGCTCTGATGAAAAAGATCATTATGAAAATCTAATCAAATATTCTCCTCTACATAATGTACAAGTGCCTTCTGGAGATGGACATCAGGTAAGTATTCATGCAACAGCCTTCATTACACATTTGTGCAACTCTGTGGTGCACTATTCCTAGAAAATCCTTCATAGTACACTAGCTGCTGATCTCACATTTACATGTGTCATTTGCAGAAGTGGACATTCAGTCAGTCAGCATATTTCCCCAGCATTACAGCTGGTTTTCTTAACTCGGAGTTCCTGTTTAGCATTGGTACCAAAATTCCTCACAATGCTGGGTATGCACCGGTCCCATATAACGTATAATCCAGTTAATGAATTTAATCCTGCAGGAGCATCATTGACATTTCTTCACTGTTTGTATTAAATGATCAGGATTTGACAATAAAGCCATTTTCTTTCTAGGTTCCCAATATTTAGTAACAATGTCTCAATACATATTTGTATTCTCCACCATTGATTTGTTTTTTTGTATTTAATAATTTTCTGACTTTTAAGTTTCATTCAGAGTTACAAACTATATCATCATTATTTTCAGTACTAAATATGGCATGATGTAATTACTTGTTACTCGAATAAATTTCAAGATATTTGAATCAATTATAAAGAGAACAATTTCTGCCTAAACTGGGATTTGTTCCTAAGACCTCCATCTTTATACACTGTTGCTCTAATCCATTGTTTCCCAACCTGTGGTTTATTAACCCCAGGGATATCGAAAAATATTTCAACGGTAATTAAAACATTTTGTCTGTTCATTCTTACCTCTTAGACTGAATTCAGTCTGTAATCGCTGATGATGGGGCTAAGAAGCTCTGCAACATATGTTCAACAACTCTTAAGAGGTAAGAATGAACAGACAAAATGTTTTAATTATTAAACAAATCTCTTAATGTTACTTCCTATTGTATTTTAAAATATTTCAAGGGGTTCGCCAAAATTTTTCCATATTATTATTTTAAAATTAAATTAACTCTATAATCTCCCTTGTTACATATTCGTAACATTGGAAATTTATATTTTTTTCCACAATAAATTAATATTTACCATGAATACTTGATTTATAGTTATGTAATAACGTTAGGAATGTATTTGATTTCGCTACAATGGAAATTTAGTCTGCCAGCTTCTTTGTGTTTTAAAAACAGTACCACAAAAGTTGTTTTCTTCATATGCCTATTTAAAAAATAAATACAGAAACAGACTTTTTGCTGAAAGTGATTTGACACTTTATTTAACTTCTGTGGTTGCAACTAGGCCTACACGTTGTGTATCTTTTAAGCTGTAACTAGTGTAACTTTAGGTTTTAACAGTTAAGGGTTAAGTTAATTTAAGGTTATTGAACCTTTTGCTTGGAATTAAACTTTATGTATGTCTACTGTATGTATCTATATTTAAAAGTCAGTGGTTCACCCAACTCAGATCGTTGTGGAAGGGGTTCATGAGTCGAAAAAGGTTGGGAACCGATACTCTAATCAATTGAATTACTTGGGCGACACATGTCCTGAGACAATTTTTTTTTTCTCTTATAGTCTCACATCCCAATAGCGGTGAAACTTCATTCACAATGCAATTGGGTTTGCTTCTAAATCAAGAAGACATTATGAAGGAATTTTTTACACTAATTAAAACTATAAGCTTTTATTATGTTGTTAAAATATAAATCAACATATTAATAAATTAATGACTCATTAATTTATTAATTAAGAACCTCATAATGTGTTTCCCAATTTTAACCTTGAATAAATTAACATACTCAGTTGTTAGCGAGTCCTTTGAAAAAAGACCATTAGGAAGGCCTAGTTGTAGATGGGAGGATAATATTCAGATGGATCTTAGCAAACTGAATATTGAAGGTATGATTTGGATCAGTTGGTTGAGGGTAGTGATCTATATGACATTAAATCTATGAGTTCTAAAAGCCATACAGTTATATTGGTAGTGTTTTATTCTATAAACAATTCTTTTAATTTACAAAATTTCTCATCTTCCTTAATTTTTTTTAAATCTTTGGGTTTGTTGTAATTCATTGATAGATCATCAGTTGATTAATGTCTTTGACATCGTCCGATTCCTAATAGCCAGTTTTGTCAGTCCATCCAATCTCCTGGTTGTATATGTTTCTCCTTCATATATAAACATATTCCCTGACTCCAGGAGGTTTTAGGTCTTCCTCTGCTTCGTCTTCCCTCAGGTTTCCATTCCAAAACAGATTTTGGTAGTCGATCCTCTTCCATTCGCTGGACATGTCCGTACCATCTTAATTGCTGAGTTTTAATATAATCTAAAATAGTGTCTTCAATCTTCATTTTCGCCCTTATAACTCATCTCCCTTATAATTCATTATTAATTATATTAAATTTGTTATTAAATGTTATATTAGCCATACTAAGGAAAAAGACACTAACCACATGAACCTAAAATATGAGAAAATTGAGTTCAAAGTCATTATAATAATAGGTATTATTGCAGCCAATGGCCATGTAGAAAGAATTGTTTTCATGTCTTACAGAAGTCTGTTATCGATGTTCCTATATTTTTACACTGTAATAGGTGATATCGGTCGCAGTGCGACCCACATACTTTGCACGGTGTGTCTGAGGTTGTATCTGGCTGCTGTCCATTCCCTGTAGATCATCGCATCCGTTGCGTAGAACTCAGGCCATATCTGTTCTCTCTTCTTGTTGAGTTCCCTCAGCAGTTCTTTGTAGGCATCTGTTGCTGGCATGAGAAAGTCCAGGTGGAGCTCTTCTATGAAGAATGGTTCCTTTGTCAGTATGTATTCAAAGTGATTATAGATATTGAAAAAACTCCAAAGTCAGTAACTGATTTTTCATTTTAATTTGAACAAATATGAGTTCATAATAATTAAATGAATCGTGATTTTCTCTTACCTCATACATCTATGTTTCTTTAAACACAGCATTTAATTATTATTAATTAAACCTCATAATGTTAAAAATTCCCAAATTTAATATATAAAAATATGAGTTCACTTTTATAAAATTAAAATGAGTCATAAATTATTTTACCTCATATACTCCGTGTTCTTCACAGCACAGGAGTGCGGTTTCAGGAACAAATGTTCCTATCTTCAGCCATATTTCCGTTCAGAAATATGGTGAAGATAGGAATGGTATTCCTGAAACTACGATCCTGTGCTGTGAAGAAGACTGGGTGTTTCAGGTGAAATAATTTGACACATTTTAATTTTATTAATTTGGAAGTCTCATAATGTTAATTCCCATAATAAGTTTTATGAAATAATGTTCACTGCTTTTAAGGTATATGATGCAGAACATTGAGACAATTTCAGTGATACCAAACAAGTCATATTTTTAATTTCTGGAGTTAATATTTTTACTTAGCACAGTTGTATATGAAGTTAAGTACAAAAACAAAAAAATATTTTTTCTAACTTTTGTAACATTAACCTGGTAGTATATTACTCATTATATACCTAGAAACACTCTTTTTGTCCCCCTCTCCCTTTTTTATCACAGGAGAAATATTACTAGTTGCAACATGTAAAAAATCACTTTACTAAGTATAGGAGGGAAGAAAAAATAGTTGCATCCATTTGGTTAAAACAAAATATTATTTTCTTTGCTGCAAATTGTGACAGCATTTCTGGAATGCACTATTTTCATTTCTGGTGAACTAGCAGTTACCATGCCAACCTCTGGTTCTTGGTTTGCAGATTCAAACCCAGCTAAGGTAAATAGATTTTAAGGGTGTAAAATTCCTTAATATAACTTTTTGGAAAGGGAAGTAAAGCCATAGGTCTCATGTTGTAGATTTATGGTCCTAAAAACCTGGAAAATAAGTATTTGAGAAACATTTACAGTCTCCTAAAATAGTTGGTTAAGGCAATACACTACAAGCCAGAAGATCAAGGTCTTAAGTCTTTTGGAGTCAGGAATTTTAAACTGATCTAAATCTTCTGGCGGTCAGCACCATGGCTTTGGGATTGACACAGCCTTTAATGGAAATTGGTATATTCAGGGGATAAAGACAGGTATCATGCAGAGCTGATAACCCGGGTGACATCTCATGCCAAAAATGTGATAGCCTTACCCTCCTACTACCCCAAGGGTCTCCTAAGGCCTGTAGTGGTATCACTTTTTTTTACTTTTTAGATCCAAGCAAAATGGGTTAAAGGATCCCAACTGCAAGCCATTGGAAAACAACAACTATTCAGATGCAGAATAAAATTGTGATAACATTGTTCTGAGTAGTTACACAGTGTCATTAAATAAAATACTATCAACTGTATTCATTTGGTACTATTTACTTGTCTGCAAAATTTTGAATGCAAATGCCATCATGATTTTGTATCGAGGATTGATGTAAGGACACTAGTAGGAAGAAGGGCTAGAGTCTTATATTTAGGCATGCAGATACAATATAAATGCAAATCAAAATAAATTTTTGCGTGTGTAGAATATACCCAGTAGTAAACCAAGATGAGGTGGGAGAATAACATTATCTTTGATTTGGGGGAGATGCCGTAACTGAACAGTTTAAGGTATGGTGCTTTGGTACAGAGGTACAGGACTTGCACTAGTTCAAGTCCCCAAGGGGAAGAAATTTTCTCATGGAATTTTAGCCAGTGCCCACCAAGCATCATGAGGAATTTGGAAAGTTACAATAAATAGCAGCTCCAGGGTGAGAACACCAACTATAACGGCTGGGAGACTAGACATGCTGACCAAATGTCACTCCTACACTGGCTGGATGATAACACCGAGCAACAAAAAAGAAGCTTTTTTTTTTTGTCTAAGAAAGAAAAATATATGATTCTCATAGTATTTTTTCTCCTGAATTCAAATATATTGGTTTCCGAGATACAGGAATTTTTAATTTCAAACACTTTAATATTTTCTACATTCATAACTACATAATATTCGAACATTCGGACTTACCTAGAAAGTAAGAAATGACGATTTTCTGCTATATTTCACATGTGGAGCATCCCTCTTGATAGTCCAACAATAATTGGCCAGCATATTAGGATTCCATTTGCCTTGATATCTCTTTTCCGTAGCTGAAACAATTTGAGTTAACTCATTTGGTTTTATTTTACAATGGACAAATGGACGAAAAAACGTTTATTAAAAAAATAATTATTTAAATCCATTAATTGAAATTAAAATAAAAAAAAACTGTGGGTGATGGAGAAATTCTGAATACATATTTGAAAACACGATAAAAAACTGAATTAAGTACAACTATTGATACTCATGAGACAAAAATCATGTTGACCAGTGTAATCTATCTTTGTGATTAACACATACAGATGTGAGGCCAGCAGCCAGTTGTAGGCCAAGGACTTTTATAGGCCTATTGTGCCATGGAGTTTCTTTTAATTGTACAGAGGATGGTTGGAAAACATTAGCTCAGAATAGGGATGTATGAAGAGCTTATGTTTATGCAGTCATGAACCATCAGGTTCAGTAGTGCCAGTGAGTTAGTATATTTAGCAGCATGTATAACATATTTTTTTAATTTGCAGTTTATTTTTTTTAAATGCATGAGGTTGGTACTCCCAGCTTGAATGGCATTATTACTTTCCAGGAGGCAAGAGTTAGTAAGGCAACCTACACAAACTTTAGTTTAATACCATATTTACTCGAATAATTGACCCCCTTGCGTAATTTCATCCCTATGTTTTTCATATATTTTTTTAATCCACCTCTGATGCATTGTGCATTACCTAGACCAAAAATTTACAGTTACAAATTTGGACACTCTTATGAAAATTTCAAGTTCATCACAAAGGAATTCATGAAAAACCCAAGGTCGAATCCATCCCCTTCTACAAAGCCATAATGCTACCTGCAGTCTCTGTCACCTGTGCATCTGTTGTCATCAGTCTGAATACAGTTAGGTATCATTGTGCATTGGTAACAGTGTTATTCCGTCGCAGCGTCAGTGCCATTAAACTCAACTATGGGAAGAAAGTATAATAGCTACACTGCAAATTTTAAGTTACAAGTGATAAAATTCACCAAGGAAAACAGAGTGAAACATGCAGGAAGAAAGTTTGATATAGAACCAAGATTAGTCCGATATTGGAGGTGTCAAAAAGAACAACTAGAAAAGCAAAATCGACATGTTCATTTTGCGGTATAAAGTGTGGCATCCCTTGGCAGGGTATTCTTTTGTTAACATTTATGAATAATAGATTAATGTGTTTTGGCCTTCACCTTCATTGTGATCCATTGCACCATTATCTTTTGTACAGTTTGAGTGTCTGAAAATAGAGAAACATTCAATACAACTTACTCTCTCAGTTTGTCAAAATGTCTTTGAGAATAAAATTCAATGACCATGATGGAATTACTGTATATGTCATATGATAGTGTTCTACATTGTGAAAACATATTGATATTTTCATAGTCATCACATAATTTCCCCCTTGAATTATCACTTCTAAATTTTGGAAAAAAAGAGGGTAATTACTCGAGTAAATATGATGTAACACATATTTATTAATAAATTAGAAAAGGAAGTAACATTTTAATAAATAATGTGAATATCTTACCTCATAAATATTTGTGTATCACGACATGTTTCAATTTATTGTCCATCCATCATCAGCTTTTCCAAACTGTTGAATTTTATGTTATCAGCCTTGAATGTCAACTCCCACATCATCTTTTAATTGACCGAAGAACTTGTAAATCAAATCTTTTTTCTTGGGAATTTCAAAATTCTTCATCCTGTTTTTATTCCTCTGGATGTAGATCTACTATCTTTTGGTTGTCTGAAGACGTAAATCAAATCTTTTTTCCCAAGAATTTCATAATTCTGTTTTTATTCTTATGGATCTAGATCTACATCAAAAGGTGGTGTGGGAGTCGACATCCAGGGCCGACAACATAAAATTCAACAGTCTGAAAAAGCTGAAGATGATATGGACAACATATCGAAACATGTTATGATACACAAATATTTACGAAGTAAGATGCTCCAGATTGACATTATTTTTTAATAACAAATTTGTTACAGTATCCTGCCACGCTGCTGTTGACAGCTGATCATGATGACAGAGTGGTACCTCTTCACTCTCTCAAATTTATTGCAACCCTTCATCATACACTCAGAGACTGTCCTAAACAGGTATGTATCTATTAAATTAATTCAAAGAAAGGAAAACAATTTAAGAAAATCACTTATCATCCTGGAATACATAACAAATTTCAAAAATTTTTCAAGAAATTCAATATTACATTGGCACCAATAAATAAATTTAGCCTTGGTAACTTATTAATAACCAATAAGAAAATGAACACCCCAGATAGTAAAAAATCTGGAATTTATCAAATTGATTGTGGAGATTGCAATAAGTATACATAGGAAAAACAAAAAGAAATTTGGACACTCGCACAAAGGAACACTTTAGAAATATTAAAAATGGTGAAATTGAAAAATCAGCTATTGCAGCACATAGTTTGTTGGAAGGTCATAAAATTGAAAAAGAAGCTAAACTTCTAAAACATTTGGAAAAACCTTTGGATTTGACAGTTTGGAAGAAAATATTTATTCAGAAGAACAAATTTAAATCCATGAATTTCGACATTCCGGATGAACGTGACCTCATCTCGAAGTTCATCAAATCAATACCAGATGGCAACGATATCTCGAAGTTCATCAAATCAACACCAGATGGCAACGTTATAGAGGGAGATTCCAACGAATATCTGGTAGTCATAATGGTGGTTGAAAATGAATGACAAGATCATATGAAAACTATAGTTACCGTATTGTTTATTTTTTATTATTTCACTCACCTCATACTTCACTATTCTATTGAGTGAACGTGACGCAGCATTGACAATGTCACAAATTATGTGAAGAAACCCAGGGTCTGCTATGAATTATGAAGTATGAGGTGAGTGAAATAATAAAAAATAAACAATATTAAAGAACCTCATAGTGTTATTTCCTATCTACATAACTTAATATAGTTACCGTGTTTAATAAAACATGAAATATGAGGTAAGATGTAAAAATGACTCATTAATTTATTAATTAATTATAGCTATGTGGAATCTTGCATAACATAGATGTTATCTTTACTTTTGAATATATTAATTATACAAATTACTTACAATTTTATTATTCCTCAGAAAAATCCACTTCTTATTCGCATAGAAACCAAGGCTGGTCATGGTGGTGGAAAACCAACAGCAAAATTGGTAAGTAGGCATGTATATATTATTACTTCATTCTTGGAAAGTGTATTGTTTTTTAGCCAGTACTTTTATATCACTGTCAAATTCTTATAACTAACTATGATCAATGGCAGTTAATTCTGCTTGCCTTATGGATAACACTTTGAAAACAAACTAGGCAAGAACCAGTTATCAGGCCATGCTATATATAAATGCCATATTTGTGTGAGCTTGAAGATGATGAAATATTTTATTCTCCACATATGTTTTCTGATATATTCGTTGCAGTACTCAGTAGGATTCTTATTATGAATAAAATATTTACGTTCATCAATGTTTTTATTATTCATTTCATACATCTCAATGATGGATAAATTATATTTGAAGAGAAAAATTATACGCCCAGACTGGGACTTGAACCCAGGACCTTTCACACTCTAGGCAAATGCTCTATTGAGTGAACTATCTGAGTGTGTAATTTTTCTCTTCAAATATAATTTATCCATCATTGAGATGTATGAAATGAATAATAAAAACATCAAAAGAAGCCATACTGGCTTTATAATGTAATGTAAAATTCCCAATTAAATGTCTTCTTAATAAAGAAGCCACCATTGCAAGATAGAAGCAAAGGTTTCATAGCATTTGGTGCAAGGGAATTAACAGCATATATAAGAGAAAGATTTGCATTTAGATTGGAGCTCACTCGGTAGAGCATTCGCCTAGAGTGGAAAAGGTTCTGGGTTTGAGCCCCGGTCTGAGGATATAATTTTTCTCTTCAAATATGATGTTTTTATTATTAATTTAATACTTTTCGCTGAAGGACAAATAATAATAATGTTTTATTTATTCTGGCAGAGTTAAGGCCATAAGGCCTTCTCTTCCACTCAACCAGCACAAATAAATAAATATTTGACAAATATAGATATACACTATACTAATATTAAACAGTTAAAGATATTAAGTTATGTAGATGAAGTATGAGGTGAGTGAAATAAAAAATAAACAAAGTTAAAGATATATTAAATGTAGCAATGTAAATTTCATGTACAAACATTTTATATGATAATAACAAAAGTAATACTTACGATAATAATAATAATAATAATAATATTTTAAGAGTAAAATTATACACTTTAAATCTATATTGGACTCACCTCATGATAAATTTATTTTTTATGTCTTATCTGTATGTTTTATTTATTTATTTATTTATTTAATTCCTTGCATAATGTATGTATTTTATTTTTAAGAAAAATTGACGTATTAATGTGGATTTAAACCCATAAAATTGGATGAACGCTTATGTTTAATGTGGAATTGGTGCTCACCCTGCATCGTGAGGAATTTGGGTAGCTAGAATAAGTAGTGGCTCCAGGTTGAGAAAACCAGCTATAATGGCTGGGGGATCAATATGCTCACAAGTCATTCCTTTACTGGCTGGATGATTGTCCACCTCTGTGATTAATGTATGTGGATGTGAGGCAAGCTGCTGGCTGGTTGGCCAAAGGGCTTTCTAGGGCTGTCATGCCAATGGAGTAGAGAGCTTATGTTTAAATACAAATTTTGAACTTCTATATAGATTATAATTATCCAGGAGTTTCATAGAGGAATTAAAATCCATTGGAGAATTGGGCCAAATTAGATCCATTTTAATAAATTAATGAGTCATTTTAACATCTTACCTCATATTTCATGTTTTATCAAACACGGTAACTATAGTTTTCAAATGATCTTGTCATTCATTTTCAACCGCCATTATGACTACCGGATTTTCGTTGGAATCTCCCTCTATAACGTTGCCATCTGGTGTTGATTTGACGAACTTCGAGATATCGTTGCCATCTGGTATTATAGTTAGTCAAATCAACACCAGATGGCAACGTTATAGAGGGAGATTCCAACGAAAATCCGGTAGTCATAATGGCGGTTGAAAATGAATGACAAGATCATTTGAAAACTATAGTTACCGTGTTTGATAAAACATGAAATATGAGGCAAGATGTTAAAATGACTCATTAATTTATTAATTAAGAACCTCATAATGTGTTTCCCAATTTTAACTTTGAATAGATCCATTTTATATGCTTTCATGATATTGTTTTTAAGTATGTGGATCATTCTGACTGGTTCATTACAAATAATAACATTAAAATGCACATTTATGCAAGATATAAAAAAAAACTGTGAACAACCACATCACTATGAGATTCTGTACAGAAAATTGTTTATCTAAAAATGTTTTAAGTTGAATGTGATTGATGTAATGTGACTACACTGCATAGTTGAATTTGGTACATGTCACTAAACTCCTGTCAACTAAGGAGTAGCGTAGACATATACAAAATCCATATGATCTCAGAGCTCTTCACCAGATTTTTGGATTATATCAGAAGTCTATGTAGGCTATGTCAATTGTTGTAATGAGTTTGAAGAGCCAGTGTAAAGGTCCGAGTTAGCATATATTTTTTGAGGTAGATTTTTTATCACTCATCTCATATTGTTCTTCTTATTTGACTATAAACTAGTTTCGGAACATAGTTTCTGTTCCATCCTCAGTATCGTCACGGCCGTTGTTCTGTCGTCTTGAAGAGCTGTTCTTCGCTCCTTCCATTGGCTGACTGAAAAAACCTCAAAAACCAGGTCATTCTTGGAACTTCAGAATTTAAAATTCTGTTCATGTTGTTTTATATGTTTTTTTTTTTCAAATATTAAGTTCTGCTGGTCTTTCCAATTGATCGTTTTAACAGTTTTGCATTTTTTCAATTCTATGATCCATGAGGTGAGGTGTTATATTTCTGAATCAAATTTAAATATAAGGTGTTATTTCTTTACAGATCGAGGAAAAATACAGACATCCTTTGTTTTCTTGTGGAGTCCTTGGATCTTGAATTCCAAAAATGACTGTCAATGGATAATGAAAGTAATTATTTTAAAGATATATTAAAAAATAAGATTTAATTATAAAATAACACTTTTATTTGTTTTATTTTGCATATACTGTGACATATATCAAAGTTTATTCTTCTTCTTCTTCTTCCTTCCAAGTATTAGGCCAAGGCCTGTTACGATCCTATAGAAAATTTTCCCTCCAGCGTTTCATAGGACGGCCCAGTGATCTTCGTCCTCTTGGTATTCAAAGTTTATTTTAAAATACAATAGGAAGTAACATTAAGAGGTTTATATTTGAAAAGAAAAATATACACCTAGACTGGGGTTTGAACACAGGACCTTTGACTCTCTATGTCAATGCTCTATCCAAGTGAGCTATCCAATCTAAATGCATATTTTTCTCTTATACATAGTTAATTCCCTAACCCCAAATGCTACAAGCCGTTGCTACAACTTTTGCAAATGGCGGCTTCTTCATTAAGAAGACTTTTTATTGGGAATTTAAACATTACTTATAAAACCTAGAAGTGCTTCTTTCAATATTCATATTATTCATTTTTAAACATCTTAATGATGGACAAATTATATTTGAAAACAAAAATATATTCCTAGACTGGGGTTTGAATTAACTATGTAAAGAGAAAAATGTGTGTTTAGATTGGAGCGTTGACATAGAGTTAAAGGTCCTGGGTTCAAACCCCAGTCTAGGCGTATATTTTTCTTTTCAAATATAATTTGTCCATCATTCCATCCATCCATAGTGATTCTGCCCGAGGACAGGTCTTTCACTGCAATCATAGCATTTTCATGCTATGCTTTGCAGCTTTACTAGGGAATTATAGGTGTGGTAGTTTCCCATTGCTTTTCACACCGGTTAAGGATGATGATAATGATAAGGATGATGATGATGGCTGGATGATTTTCGGGGACCGTTGGGCCCTAAGCTTCCTGACATTTATAACTTCCTAAAATTAAATATTATTTCCTGACATTTGTCTTACAGGTGAGGAAAAATCCCAAAAAAACCTCACCCAGGAGCCTGTCCCGACTGGGAAACGAACCCGGGCCCACTGCATGACAAGGCAGCATGCTACCTTGAGACCACAGCGGTCATTAAGATGTTTAAAAACGAATAATATGAGTATTGAGAGGTTTGTTTAATTATTAAGACATTTCGTCTGCTCATTTAGTCTGATGTTAGGGCTCAGAAGCCTTGAAATATATGTTCAACAAAACAACCATAAGAGGTAAGAATGTACATACAAAATGTCAATTTTATAACGAAGTTCTTTTCTTCACAGTCACACATGTCTATTAACTTTTTTTAGGAATTAACACTATAAGGTATTATTTATTTAAGTAAAATTTTATTGCCTCACCTTATATTCATCTACTTCTTGGCCTAGTTTCGGACTCTTCTTCTGTTCCATCTCCAGTATTTTTGCTACCATTGTTTGTCATCTTGAAGAGTTTCCTCTTGCTCCCTCTGTTGGTAGACTGAAGAACCTTGAAATCAAATATTTTCCCCAAGAATTTCAGTTCATTAATTTGTCCTTTGTGTATTTTTTAATGTAGACTTTTTCAAAAACCATGAGTTCTTTGCATGTTTCTATTTGTTTTATTAATTTAGCCTTTCTTTTTGATTTGTTGTTTTTCTGACCATGCATGGGCTGCTACTGTAGATTTTTCTACTTCTCCAATCTCGATGTTCTTTCACTCTGGTTTTTAAGTTTCTATTTGTATCCCTATTAGACTTTCTCACATTCCTCGCATTTAATCTGATGGATGGTGACCTTGAGGATGAGTTGCACAGGTACATTCAGGTTGATTGGTAGTACATCGTGCTGCATTTCAAACCGGATAATATGCTACCCTGTTAGCACTCCAGAAACAGCTGACAGCAACATTTCAGTGTGCTCTGAGTGAGTCCTGTGTAGACTTGACCATTTAGTGCTTCTGAGGGCATCAAATACAATAAGTGAATCACTAAATAAAGATAGTCATGGGAGAGGAGTTTCCTTGTCATCTGTACGTTGTGTAGCCTATGCATTTTATGTGTTGTTAGTTGTAGATAATTCTTCTTCTTCTTCCTTCCAAGTATTAGGCCAAGGCCTGTTACGATCCTATAGAAAATTTTCCCTCCAGCGCTTCCAGGAAATTCTCGTATAAGACTTGAAAGCATAATAATAGTCCCTTCGATTGGTTGCTGGCCAAAGGAAGGCAAGACCAGTGATGGGGCTGCCATCTTATAGCCTCTGGTCAGGCTTTCTGGAGAAGAAAAGAAAATAAAGAAAAGAAGAAATGGAAGAAAGGAAAGACTCCCTAGCCCTCGGATGCCCTAATAGCATCGGGGTCGAAAAAAACAAGAGTTAACCAAGAACATAATTATTAATATCTGTATAATTTAACCTGGTGAAGTGGGAGAGAAGATCTTACGGTCATAACTTCATCAGGTAAAATCTATCATTTGCAAGATAGAAGCAAAGGTTTCATAGCATTTGGTGTACGGGAATTAGTGTATATAAGAGGAAAATTTGTGTTTAGATTGGAACTTGCTCACTTGGTTAGAGCATTCGTCTAGAATACAAAAGGTCCTGGGTTCAAACCCCAGTCTGAGTGTATAATTTTTCTCTTCAAATATAAAATAAATCATTATTTAAGAATCCCTTTCCAATTTCCTACATCCTCTAGCAATAGTAGTTTTTTATATTTGATATGCCTAACATTGTATGTTGTCCTTTTTGAGAAGTTAAATGACTTATTAAAAATAATGTAATAAACACAATATTATATCCATATTATTTACTTACTCACTGGCACTATCGAACCTGTAGGTTCATGGCCATGCGGACATAAGCTCTCCATGCATCCCTATCCTGAGCTAAAGATTTCCAATCATTTCCTGTATAATCTACTTCCTCAAATCATAGTTAATGTTATTCTCCCACCTCATTCTTGGTCTACCAACTGGGCTTTTCCCTCTGGCATTCCTACAGGAAGCTTCCATGCACATCTTTCATTCCCCATATGTGCAACATGTCCTGCCCATTGGAGTCTACGAGACTTAACTGTTCTTATTATATCTGGCTTCCTATAAAGACCATGTAGTTCATTGTTATTTAGTCTTCTCCATTCACCTGTCTGTTCATCTCTCTTTGGCCCAAACATTTTCCTAAGTATTTTATTCTCAAATACTCGTAATCTACTTTCCTCCCTTAAAGTATCTTGTCCATGTTTCGCACCCATATAATATAACTGGTAGAATAATAGTTTTATATATTTTCAGTTTAACATTTTTTTGAAAGGAGTTGGGACATGAAAAGTCTCTGCAGTGAATAATAGCACACATTTCCAGAATTGAGCCTATCCATATTACTGTAAATAAAGTGAAGGCTAACACATTTTGAAATTTCACGTTTAGCAACTTTAGCTGTATAGCATGGATAAAGTGTTCAACGATGAATAAACAGACAATGATTACATGTCGATGCAACAGTGCAGCGATTTAAATCAATGTCTACATATATTCATCATCTACTTATATAATCACAGAGTGAGTTATTTATTTAATAATGTTCAAATGTTGATAATGTTAATGCATTATTTCTAATGAGAGTGTATAGTGTATACAATACAGTATATTATTCCCCTTATATTATTTTTGGTCTGGACATCTTACCTCAAATATTAATGTTGATTTGTTCTTGGACATGTTTCAAAACAATTCTCTGTTTTATCTTCAGCTTTCCCAGACTGGTTTTATTTATGTTGCATTATGTTGCACCACCTGGATGTCGATGTCAGCTCCATCCTGTGGTTGTCAAAGAACCTCCAAACAAGGTCACCCTCCATCGGAATATCAAAATTCATAACTCTGTTTCTGTTCTTCTGAATATAAATTTTTTCCCAAATAGTCAGCTCGTTTGTATTTTCTAACTGTTTTAATAATTTAGTGTCTGAATTTATATTATGTTTTTCAGACCAAACATGAGCAGCAACTGCAGATTTTTCAATTTCTCCATTTTTAATATTTCTTATGTGTTCTTTGGTTCTAATTTTTAGGTTTCTTTTTGTTTTCCCTATATATATCTTTTCACAACCCATGCATTCAATTTGATATATTCCTGACTTTTTATTTTTATCAGTTTTTTCATTTTTGTTGGTTTTTATTAGTTTATTTAAACTGTAGTTATTTTTTGGTGCTAATTTAATATTAAACTTCTCAAATATATTTTGAAATTTATTATGTACCCAGGGGTGATATGTGAATTTCCTATATTTTTTCATAGGTGGTTCTTCTTTTTCAAGATTACTTCTGTTTATCATTTTTTGTTTTTTATACTTTTCTATCCTTTTATGTACCATTTTTTCATCAAACCCATTTTCTCTTGCTACTTTGATTATGGGTTTGATGAAAAAATGGTACATAAAAGGATAGAAAAGTATAAAAAACAAAAAATGATAAACAGAAGTAATCTTGAAAAAGAAGAACCACCTATGAAAAAATATAGGAAATTCACATATCACCCCTGGGTACATAATAAATTTCAAAATATATTTGAGAAGTTTAATATTAAATTAGCACCAAAAAATAACTACAGTTTAAATAAACTAATAAAAACCAACAAAAATGAAAAACTGATAAAAATAAAAAGTCAGGAATATATCAAATTGAATGCATGGGTTGTGAAAAGATATATATAGGGAAAACAAAAAGAAACCTAAAAATTAGAACCAAAGAACACATAAGAAATATTAAAAATGGAGAAATTGAAAAATCTGCAGTTGCTGCTCATGTTTGGTCTGAAAAACATAATATAAATTCAGACACTAAATTATTAAAACAGTTAGAAAATACAAACGAGCTGACTATTTGGGAAAAAAATTTATATTCAGAAGAACAGAAACAGAGTTATGAATTTTGATATTCCGATGGAGGGTGACCTTGTTTGGAGGTTCTTTGGCCAACCACAGGATGGAGCTGACATCGACATCCAGGTGGTGCAACATAATGCAACATAAATAAAACCAGTCTGGGAAAGCTGAAGATAAAACAGAGAATTGTTTTGAAACATGTCCAAGAACAAATCAACATTAATATTGAGGTAAGATGTCCAGACCAAAAATAATATAATTAAAATAACCTCAAAATATAACTTCCTAAAATTAAATATTATATTATTCCCCTTATTGGGTGACACTTCCTTTAAAATTCATTTTTCTTTGGAACTGTCAATTAATGGAGGTTTAATGTATATTACATTTTTTATTGGCATTACTTGAAAATGGTTGATACAACATGCTTATTACAGCATTTGGTGAATCCAAAATATTAGGCTTTATTACAGATACTGTCTCATAAGCAGTCTTTTTTTTTAAACAAAATTTTATTTGGGATTTTTTCTGACAAGAAATTAAGGGGTGTGATGGGTGAAATTTTCGACATTTTCGGTCAAATTTAGCATTTTTTGTTTTTTGTATTAAAAATACTACGTACCTTAAAGTATAAGTTGGCGAAGTTTCAGTGTCCTAAGGCGCTTGTAAGTCTCCCTAATGACTGTAGGAGGGCATGTATGCTACATTCTAATTTAACTGCATGCATACTTTCAAATTGGCTTTTCCACACTTTTATTTTCATTGCATTTCAATACATTCAAATCAAAATAGCACTGACAAATTTAATGATAGAAGCACAAAATTTTAATTGCATGTCCCACACACACTATGGCTAATAATTCTATGTATGGATTTTGAAACAACGTTGGTAGTTTTTGAAATAAGAAATAAAATATGTGTAGTAATTTGAAAAAAAAAAAACAAAAATTTTATATGCAGAGGATGTATATTTTTTCTTCCTTTATTATAATGATATAGAAAAGTTAATGCATAGTGTTGTTCTAAATAAGTCAGTGGTCGTGTAGAAAAAAATTAACTAAAAAATTATGGGACTTATTAAAAATTTAAGTATGCAAATTTTTAAATGGATTTTCTTCAATAACTCAATAACCTTTAAGCCTAGAAGGATGAAACTTTACTATAATATTACCTATTATGGCATGAATGTGTGTAGAAAAAATCAAATATGTAGCTTAAAAACTGTAGAAAATAGAAATTTCACCCATCACCCCCCTTAAACTACTCTTCAAAGTAGAGATCATCAGATTTTATGGTCTTGAGCCATCTTTCAACGAGGTCTATTATCCCATGATAGAACCAGTCTCTAGTTTTTGATGCAAAGAATTCATTTGAGATCCATTTTCACAGCTCAGTGTTTCTGAGATTTCATACAAAAAGTGGGCTATGAATCAAAACAGATGGCAGTCTGAAAATGTAAGATCAGGACTATATGCTGGATATGGTAGCAGTTCGATTCCTCATAATTCTTGAATTTTGATCACGGTTGTTCGTGCAACCCTCAAAATTACATGTACTCATTCCAGTTGTTGAGAATAAAAATCTGCATCAACTGCATGCCTGTTTGGAACAAAATCCCAGGAATCACACCTTCAAAATTCCACCAAACACACAACATTACATTAAAAACTGATATTACTTATGAGAAGATCTAATATTTGGAGAGAGTTTCTTAGAAAGAATGGACAGTTTTATGGATTTATAAGTTTAACGAGAAATCTTATATTGCATCAATTTTTTTAACATTCAAGTGAAAATATAGAAATATTTGTATTGTATGCAAGATACCATTAAAGAGCCAAGGCCGACTGAAATAGTTGGGTTAATAACAGATGACAGTGCAGGGAATCCTGTAGTTAGCATAGTGTAGTCTTAGTTTTTTTAAGTTAACATATTTTATACTGTATAATTTTATGGCAAAAATGATAAATTTTATTTAGGTATAAATGAATGTAATTTTATTATAAGATCTTTTAGCCTTTGTTTTGATTTTAACTACTATATGGCATCGGCAAGAATTTTTTTTGTTTGTTACTTATGAGATGGGCTACTTCAACGTCCAAGCTTGAGCTTTATTTTGCACCAAAATAGCTGCAAATGGGATTCTTTCCCAGCGGTGTCTCGTCATTCGGACTTCTGGGTATTAACCCCGGAAGAAAACTATTTTCATCAACATAATCATTATAATCTTAAAGCTCATTATATATCATACTATGTTCTTAATGTTATTTGCGGCTCTCTCCAAATAAATTAAATATAGTAGACTATATGTAACTGTTGCTGATTTTCTGATTGGTTCTAGTTGTTTTAAAGAAATATTACCTAGTTGAAGACAACTGAGATCTCAGGTACAAGTTTTATTAATATTTAATTTTAGGAAGTGATATTTTGAGGTTATTTCAATTATATTATTTTTAGTCTGATCATCTTACCTCAATATTAATGTTGATTTGTTCTTGGACATGTTTCAAAACAATTCTGTTTTATCGTCAGCTTGTCCAGACTGGTTTGATTTATGTTGCATTATGTTGCACACCCTGGATGTCAATGTCAGCTCCATCCTGTGGTTGGCCAAAGAACCTCCAAACAAGGTCATGCTCCATCGGTATTTCAAAATTCATAACTCTGTTTTTGTTCTTTTGAATATATTTTTTCCCAAATAGTCAGCTCTTTTGTATTTTCTAATTGTTTTAATAATTTAGTGTCTGAATTTATATTATGTTTTTCAGATCAAACATGAGCAGCAACTGCAGATTTTTCTATTTCCCCATTTTTAATATTTCTTATGTGTTCTTTGGTTCTAACTTTTAGGTTTCTTTTTGTTTTTTCCTATATATATCTTTTCACAACCCATGCATTCAATTTGATATATTCGTGACTTTTTATTTTTATCAGTTATTTTCATTTCTGTTGGTTTTCATTAGTTTATTTAAACTGTAGTTTTTTTTGGTGCTAATTTAATAACAAAAACAGAGTTATAAATGTGACCGTGTTCCAAAACTCATTGTCTTGTATTTCTTGGGAAAATTCTGGTCTGTTACCATTTACTTACTTCAATGATTCAGGATTTTTTATGGGCTACACGTCCATTATAGCCTACAGTACACCATTATAGCCTTATTTCGGTAATGATGGACCATCCTATTGTAACATTTGATGTCAATTTAGGGATGCTTTGTTAAGATTTTTTTACGACCATGACCCTCCTTTTTACACACTTTATATTAGCTTGACCTGTATCTATCTATCTATGTAACGGAATCTTTCAATGCGATTTTCACCCACTTAAAATCATTGGATCGACTTGAAACTTTGTATACTTGTAGAGGACCCGTGACAATACAATAATTTCATATTTATTTTCTAAAATCCTGGCCATAATCAGAAAATCAAAAAAAGTGTTTTTGTATCAATGTAACGGAATCTTTCAATGCGATTTTCACCCACTTAGAAACATTGGATCGACTTGAAACTTTGTATACGTGTAGAGGACCCTTGACAATACAATAATTTCAAATTTTGTTTCTAAAATCCTGGCCAGAATCATCCGAAAATCAAAAAAAAGAAAACTGGTATAATAGGTTGCGGACTTGTCGAGTTTTTAGTCAATCGTTATAAGAGCTCAGTTGGTAGAGCAGTGAACTCTTAGTGGTATATAATTTCAGTAATCCATACATCGCTGGTTCAAATCCTGCTGGGAGGACTTTTTTATAGAAGAGTATTACTTTTAGCTCATACTACAATAGTATCGAATTTAAAGATATTTACATTTTTATCTTATTCTGTAAAATATTAAAATAAAAAATAGTAATAGTTTTAAAAAACTGAAAGAACACGCTTTATTAGAAAACTAAAAAATGAAAAATAATTTTAATTTCCAATACGCTTGAGATAAAATTAAAGTGGTCAACAAAAAAATCATCTCCAACACATATAGAATAAAACTAGAGTTATCAACAAAAAGAAAATAATTTTACCATCAAAAGCGTGGGGTGCTTTTTATGATGTTTACATTTTCTTCTTAGAGAGCTTACTTTTACCAATATCTGTTTATTATCAAATATATTAATTGATATAGAGCACCCCACGCTTTTGATGGTAAAATTATTTTCTTTTTGTTGATAACTCTAGTTTTATTCTATATGTGTTGGAGATGATTTTTTTGTTGACCACTTTAATTTTGTCCCAAGCGTATTGGAAATTAAAATTATTTTTCATTTTTTAGCTTTCTAATAAAGCGTGTTCTTTTAGTTTTTTTAAAACTATTATTTATTACACACTTTATATTAGCTTGACCTGTATCTATCTATCTATCTATGTAACGGAATCTCTCAATGCGATTTTCACCCACTTAAAATCATTGGATCGACTTGAAACTTTGTATACTTGTAGAGGACCCGTGACAATACAATAATTTCATATTTATTTTCTAAAATCCTGGCCATAATCATCAGAAAATCAAAAAAAGTGTTTTTGTATCAATGTAACGGAATCTTTCAAAGCGATTTTCACCCACTTAGAAACATTGGATCGACTTGAAACTTTGTATACTTGTAGAGGACCCGTGACAATACAATAATTTCATATTTATTTTCTAAAATCCTGGCCATAATCAGAAAATCAAAAAAAGTGTTTTTGTATCAATGTAACGGAATCTTTCA
Source organism: Diploptera punctata (assembly GCA_030220185.1). NCBI lineage: Eukaryota > Metazoa > Arthropoda > Insecta > Blattodea > Blaberidae > Diploptera > Diploptera punctata. The sequence continues at coordinate 1,211,781 of JASPKZ010006073.1, read as the reverse complement.
AAGTGATTTTCACCCACTTAGAAACATTGGATCAACTTGAAACTTTGTATACTTGTAGAGGACCCGTGACAATACAATAATATCATATTTATTTTCTAAAATCCTGGCCATATTCATCAGAAAATCAAAAAAATGAAAACTGGTATAATAGGTTGCGGACTTGTCGAGTTTTTAGTCAATCGTTGTAAGAGCTCAGTTGGTAGAGCAGTGAACTCTTAGTAGTATATAATTTCAGTAAACCATACGTCCTGGTTCAAATCCGGCTGGGAGGGTTTTTTTTATAGAAGAGTATTACTTTGTGCTCATACTACAATAGTATCAAATTTAATGATATTTACATTTTTATCTTATTCTGTAAAATATTAAAACTAAAAAATAAAAAATAAATAATAGTTTTAAAAAACTAAAACAATGCGCTTTATTGGAAAACTAAAAAATGAAAAATAATTTTAATTTCCAATACGCTAGGGATAAAATAAAGTGGTCAACAAAAAAATCATCTCCAACACATATAGAATAAAACTAGAGTTATCAACAAAAAGAAAATAATTTTACCATCAAAAGCGTGGGGTGCTTTTTATGATTTTTACATTTTCTTCTTAGATAGGTTACTTTTACCAATATCTGTTTATTATCAAATATATTAATTGATATAGAGCACCCCACGCTTTTGATGGTAAAATTATTTTCTTTTTTTTGATAACTCTAATTTTATTCTATATGTGTTGGAGATGATTTTTTTGTTGACCACTTTAATTTTATCCCAAGCGTATTGGAAATTAAAATTATTTTTCATTTTTTAGTTTTCTAATAAAGCGTGTTCTTTTAGTTTTTTAAAACTATTATTTATTTATAACGAATTCCGAAGGAATGAAGCTATCGAGGTTATTCTCATGAAAATATTTTTGAAACAAAATTATAGATCTTCACCGATCCTATATAGTAGATATCGAAAATGAGCATTATCTAAATTTAATACTCTAGCGGCCGAAATTTTTGTTTTACAGAACTAAACTTAGCATAGGACCTATAGCAATAAGCTAAGAAAGTAAGGTAGAGTTCGTTAACTACCAAAATCGGACCATTAGGTCGGAGTTTGCCTGAAACGAAACTTAAAACGCATTTTTTTTTATGTTTCGCAACGAAACTCAGTATCCATCCATAGTAATTCTGCCCGAAGGCAGGTCCTTCACTGCAATCATAGCATTTTCATGCTATGATTGCAGCTTTACTAGGGAATTGTAGGTGTGGTAGCTTCCCGTTGCTTTCCACACCGGTGAAGGATAATGATGATGATGGTAATGATAATGGCCATATGATTTTGGGGACCGTTTGGGCCTTAAAGTTTTCCTGACATTTGTCTTACAGGTGAGGAAAAACCCCGATAAAAACCTCACCCAGAAAAACTGCCCCGACCGGGGATCGAACCCGGGCCCGCTGCGTCACAAGGCAGCACACTACCTCGAGACCACAGCGGTGGACGAAACTCAATATATGCTATTAAAAAATAAAATAAAACGAGGAAGGTATTCTCGAAAAATGGCGGAAGTCCGATCATTAGAAATAGGATTTAACCTGAAACCCGAAATCAAAAAGCCTCTCTAGCAATCATGATTAATTCATAGCAATTTATCGGTATGTAATACAATTTAATTATCCCTTAAATTAGCAATGTATCTTGTAAGATACATTAGTTGAATTATTTAAATTTGTTTGAAATTACACACAATATTCTAAAGGTAATAACTTAGGTTATGATAGATTTGTTTTCTCTGCACCCCGACACCTTTAAATAAGTTGGCATCAGAAATTAAGTCAACATTCACCGATCGGGTAACTGCAGTGGCTGACGCCTCTAGGGGTATGCTGTGTTTTGCAGCTCCAGATGGCATGGCTCATTCTTCGCTGTCGGCTTTCCGACTCTCGGTTTCATCGGCGGTGAGATTAACGATGCCCCTTTCCGGTGGGTGAACCCACTACCATTATACCAAACTGTGTCATCGCCTTCAATTTCCCATTTACAGCATCTTATAGGCAAAGGTTAGCAGTTGAACCCCCTTACAGTTAGAAAAACAAAGAAATTAGCCGTCAAGAAGTAAAGGTATTTCTCAGAATCGGCACAGTGAACGGCGCATTGTTGCCGTCAGAAAAAAAAAGGTCAACATTCATAATTCATGGTAAAACTACGAACTGAGAAATTAAGTTTTTCCGATTTAACAAAGGATATATTCCGTAAACCAGCGAAATTTGACCATGACTTCGATTTCTGAGGAATTCGCTTAGTTTACGCAGTTCCTGTGAGATAGACGTTAAAATCTTCCTTCATACTTGGAATTTAGTATTTATACCTTCCTTATGACTCCTAATAGTTTTTTTTTCTAATTTTTATGTATGTTTTGCCATTTTACACGCTTTATATTAGCTTGACCTGTATCTATCTATGTAATGACATCTTTTAACACGATTTTCACCCACTTAAAAACATTGGATCGACTTGAAACTTTGTATACTTGTAAAGGACCAATGACAATACAATAATTTCATAAATAGTATATAATATATAATAGGTTGCGGACTTATCGACTTTTTAGTCCATCATTGTAAGAAATTAATATTATTTCCTCTGGTAGCTCAGTTGGTAGAGTGGTGGACTGTAGTGGTATATAATTTCAGTAATCCATAGGTCGCTGGTTCAAATCCAGCCCGGAGGATTTTTTAGAAGAGTATTACTTTTAGCTCATACTACAATAGTATCGAATTTAAAGATATTTACATTTTTAGAAAACCAAACTAAAAAATAAATAATAGTTTAAAAAAACTAAAACAACACGCTTTATTAGAAAACCGAACTAAAAAACGAAAAATAATATTGATTTCCAACACGCTTGGGATAAAATTAAAGTGGTCAACAAAAAAAATCAACTCCAACGCATCTAAAATAAAACTAGAGTCATCTATAAAAATAATTTTACCACCAAAAGCGTGTATTGCTCTATATCAATTAATATATTGATAAACATATATAGGTAAAAGTAAAGTCTCTAAGAAGAAAACGTAAAAACCATAAAAAAAAACACCCCACGCTTTTGATGGTAAAATTATTATTATTATTTTGTAGATAACTCTAGTTTTGTTCTAGATGTGTTGGAGATGTTTTTGTTGACCACTTTAATTTTATCCCAAGCATGTTGGAAATTAAAATTATTTTTCATTTTTTAGTTCGGTTTTCTAATAAAGCATGTTTTAGTTTTTTAAAACTATTATTTATTTCTAATTTTTATGTATGTTTTGCCTTCTTAATGGTAAATTCACAATGCTATTGCGTTCTTGTAACGTAGTTTCAGTTGTGTGATCAATCATACTAAACTGTCTGCACTCGACTGCAGTATAGCCTACTTGTACCGACAAGTATTGAGGAACATAACTACACAGTTTGTTTACAACTGTGTGGTTGGTCAGTACTCGGTGAGTGTTCTCAAGCGTGAATTCAATTCCATGTATCTGTTTTTGTTGTATTTAGCCTAACAAATGAGGTTTATAAAAAATTAGTACTGCAATATACAGTTTTACTGAATCTTATTGTAGAAAAGTTGTTTCTTTACGTCCGATCATCTTATTCTGTAATGCATTATTTACTGTTATGAGCAGAAGCGGTGCGTCAATGAGGGCTAATGGGATTCAGCCCCACGTAATATTTTACCCATTTCTTTATCTTGATACCGCATTTTGAATTATGTTTGTTGTTTTTATATTTGATTCAGCGTCACAAATTGAAGATCTAAATAATATTTCCAGTTCCGTTATCGTATGTATCAAAGTAAATACCAAGTTAATAGTATATTGCGATGCAAGGTTGGGAAGCGGTTTTCACAGAATTGAGGAAAAATGTTTAAAACCGAGCGATAGCGAGGTTTTTAATTTCCGAGATTCTGCAAAACACTTCACAAAAGTGCGTTGTACATTATTATTTGCGCGATGGTATTTTCAAAATAATAAATAATAGTAAAACAACATCTTTGTTGGAAATATTTGCGTTCATTATAAACAATTGACTAACGTTAACAGTGTGGGTAATGCTTATTAGTTGAAACAACAGGAGGCCTTGAGAACAATTATTGATAACATGGCCGCAAGTACGTATTTATTGGTTTATATTGTTTCAAATAAAATTCAGTTCATTTAAAATGCATTGATTTGTTTTGTCTAATGTATATTAACGCTACCTTTTGGATATTTTCTGTATATACATTGTACGTAGTTTACATAAAGGACAGTGGTTTTACTTCCCGCACGTGGGTGTAAATATAACATTACAGTACAGTTATTTAGATTGGCAACCCCGAAATGTAGGAAGTTGAACTTTTAATCATGGTCGCCATTGCTGGTAAGTACGACAAAACGTACTATCGCTCAAAAAAGTTTTCGAGGTTTCTATTCTCTGTGGGGTTGATTTTGAAGTAGTCCTAACAATGGTATAACTGTTGAACTTAACTGAACGAATATATGGATCACCGGGCCGTAAAATGTCAACTCTGGGGCTAAGTTTGATAAGTTCGTCATAAAGGAACATTTTAAATGAAATGGGACAAAATGACTGGACGAATAGGGGCTGTAGGCCTATAACTCCCTTTTATACTTCTCGCTTTACCAGTCAATTAACGTGTTCTGCTCCTCACAGAACAAAGAATCTGGTCATGTTTTTGTTTGGAGTTAAACAATTCAGTTTGCGTTGATACGAGGAGTGAAGTGGAATAGTGATAGGTACTGGTTTTGAAAATCAAGTTTTGTGTAATTTAATGATTTTTATTGCTGATTGTAGTGACATGTAGAGTAGACACGCTGTTAAAACTTCGTTATCAATAGAAGAAAAGTTATAACTGAAAAGGTTTAGCGCTCATCAGCCCCATGATATTAAGTTTCATCAACACTGCCAGATCCAAAAGAGAAAATTTATGACTTCTTGGATTGAGAATAAGTCTCTATCTTGTTTTGTATAGGCCTATAGGCTATATTGTTTGGGAGGGAGTAATCCAGCTGGACGCTAACGAGTATAACAGATAAAAAAATATATCTGAAATAATTAAAATGCAGGAAGCATCAGGTATTCACATGGAACATTCTGCAAACTTTAATTTGTATTGTTCTGTAAATAATTTCTACTTGTTTGAGCGAATCAATCATGTTTCTATTTAGCATCATAATGAGCAGTGAGCAAAAACTATACGTATTTAATTTCGTTTACCAGCAAAGTCGGACCGTTAGGAATGAGGATTAACTACAACTGCAGTTTTCGATTTTGGGAACAAAACTAGGTATATACCATAGAAATAAAACGAGAAAAGTGTTCTTAAAAATCAGAGAAATCCGACATTAGAAGTGGAGGTTTACTTGAAGCCAGAAGTTAAAAATTCACTCTAGCAGCTGCATGATTTTTTTTACGAGATTGGATAAATAGCTTTAATTAACAAAAGAAAATTATATTCCGTAAACTAAAAAAATTGTACTATAAATTTTACTTGCTGACGAATTTGTTTATTTTACGCAGTTTTTGCGTGTCGGACCTATTTTTTTTAAAGTTGAGCATGCAATAATTTATCAGATTTTTTTTACCAACTCACAACATAGTTGTCACGTTACTCTTGGGTTGGCAAATGTGACAAATGTAACTAACATCAGTTTTAACCCTAGGAGGGGAATGTTGGATTAATAGCCTGAAGGGCTGATGGCAATATACTTTATCCAGAACCTGAGTTTGAGATCCAATATGCAGAAGCTTTCCCCTCACTTGCAATTGATATTTTCATGTGTGGTAGCTAACTTTATTTTCATACTGTACTGAAATGTGAGGGGTGCGACACACCATCTAAATTAAAGGACTACCATGAGCTGTCTCTGCTTTGTGTCGGCCAATTATTGAAATTGCTGGAATTAACAGGGTCCATTGTAAATGTAGGCACGTGCTACAATTCTACAGTGACTCTAATTTCATTTCGAGACCTACCTCAAGTGATAGTAGACATTTCACTGTGTAACCGTTTCTTTTTTTTAGTTTTACATTGTTGTTTATGTATTTTACCAGCAAACTACAACTTCAGGTATGAAGCATAACATTCCTAGGAATCGTATAAACTGCTGTTCAATTTTTGGCGAAGTATGCAATTGAATATTTGTTTTACACTTTTCTTAGGCATTGCATATATTATATATAGTATCAAACTCTGTTATGGTAATATTTCTAAATGCGACAAAAATCAAATTGAAATATTTTTAATGTTTTATACAATAGTATATTACCATGCGAGGTTGGGAAGTGGTTTTTACAGAATTGAGGAAAAATATTTCCGAGATTCTGTAAAACACTACAGACACGCGTTATACATTATTTCTTGTGCGGTGGTGTTTTCAAAATAATAAATAATGGTAAAATAATAACATCTTCGTTGGAAATATTTGCGTTCATTATAAACAGTTGACTAACGTTAACAGTGTGGGCAATGTTTATTAGTTGAAACAACAGGAGGCCTTGAGAACAATTATTGCTAACATGACCGCAAGTACGTATTTATTGTTTTATATTGTTTAAAATAAAGTTCAGTTCATTTAAGATACAGTGATTTGTTTTGTATAATATATATTAACACCACCTTTTGTATATTTTCTGTATATAGGCCTACATTGTACGTAGTATACATAGAGGGCAGTGGTTTTGCTTCCCGCACGTGGGTGTAAATGTAATATTACAGTATAGTTATTTAGGTTGGCAACCCCGAAATGTAGGAAGTTGAACTTTCAATCATGATCGCCATTGCTGGCAAGTACGACAAAACGCACTATCGCGCGCAAAAAAAAAAAATAACTGCGTGATGTTGAAAGATATATATTACGGTTATACTAATGTAAAAACTTACGGAAATACGGTAAAATTAATTAGTCTCAAAGTTAAAAAGGTAACCAACACGAATCACACTAACCTTATATTTGTCATTTTTATGTAGGACATGTTATTTTTAAGTGTTATCATAACGAAAAAAAAAAATCACGTGAAAGTGCATGTTGGAATTTTGCCTGCTTCGGTTTTGGAATTGTATACAATGACTATCCATATTATGGAATGCCTGAATTTAAACGTGCCGCTAGAATTCATTTTTAACGTCTAGAATATTGTCTTTAAATTTCTTGTTGTTTTCTGTTATTGATTGTATTTTTTCTGGATCAGTCTATTTAATTTTAATTATATTATAAAATTATGATTACGATTAAATGGGTTCTAGCAATAAAATTCAATGCGAGTATTACCCTAGAAAACTGAGGAACACTAGGAAAAAATAGCAATGAGATTAATCCTGCTCGGAATTTGAATCACGGTTACGTAATTTCCCGAGTATGAGCCTCGTACATTATTGCGTGTGTAACTAATTCGATATTTTTAATTGTTCCAGCTTTTATATTTATGTATTTATAATTTTTTCGTTATCTGCTAGCTTCTGTGGGAGATTCACCTGTTTAAATACACCTGAGATCGATTTTATCCCCAGGGGATAAAATGATAAGTGAATATGAATTATTTTGGAATATAAACAAAGTCGGTGTCCAGTGTCGTGGATTTATAAAAAATAAGCCTGGAATAAGAGACAATCTGAGCAGAATTTTTTGACTTTCAGGACAAATTTTGAATCACGATGTTAATGAACAGTGGTTTTAAAGAGCGTCGTTGAATCATTCTTATTTATAGGAATGTTGGTTGCAATGAGTAGGCTGAGTACTTCAATTATTATGTTGGTCATATCGCGTGTAGGATCTTAGAGTGTGTAATCTATGTTGTACATATTCGAGGGTTGTAAATGAAGTTGTAGCAACTATAATATTACAAAGAATTTATTAAAGTAATAAACAAATTTCTCTTATAGTCCTGTATCTATTTAATTTCACCACCTGAGAAGTTTTGGAACGTAACCAAACGTGAGGCAGTCGTATGATATCGTCAGCATAAGTGGTTTCTGTTGATCACAATGATGAATGCAGGGAGCATTGATTGAAGACCGTATCAGGAAACTTGATGTCTCTGGAAGGTTATTTCAACCGGGGAACAAGTAAAAGGCACAACAACTTTTGCCATTAGTCACTGCTTCCGCTATACGGCAACATATATTCTCATGCAAGAAGCCAAGTTGATCATTCCGGAAGAAATATGGGCGTTTCCTCTCTACAGACAGATGATGTGATGCCCAAGGAAACGGCGATAATAATGCGTCAGTTGTAACTTGGGGTACTGAAAGCCTAATGAAGTCATCGTGCAGTAGCCTGAATGGTAACCAATCGTTGCTCGCTTCATCTGCTGAAACGGACCAAATTAACGCTCGTAATGCCAGTTGGTTTTGTTATTTTACGTAACGATGTTACTCCAACCGGTGCTCAACACTTGCTGCTATTCAATATGCGGAAATAACATCGTCCTGATAGTGTTACCACTATGTTATTTTACGACCCTTGTGTTATTTTACATGCTAATTTCTCTGTTACAATTTCACGGAATTTAACGTTTAATGAACTATAAAATTGTGGTAACTGAGAAATTATTTATGATACTGAAATTTGATTATAATTTGCTGGATCCTATATAGGGTAATGATAGTGAACTTCGCGACAAAGGGTTATATAGTGCTGCATTTTTAAAACCAAATAAAATTTCTAATACTATTTCATTGCCATTTATTTCGTGTGTTCAAAAAACTGAACTTACATAATCATTAGTTATATGTTTTGGAAAATTAGAAGTTTTATCAAGAAATAAAAGCTCACGCAATTATTATAGTTTACGCGACGATGTGATATAGTTAGATTATGTTAGGCTGGTAATACGCCAGTGTATGTTATCTTGCACTTTCCTGCGCCGTAGCCGAGCGGTTTAAGGGATCGTGCCTTGATGCAAAGCTAAGGGATTTGCGCTGGTTTGAGTCGCCATGGGGGACGAAATTTTCTCATGGAATTTCGACCAGTATGGGACCGATGCCTACCTAGTATCGTGAGGAATTTGGGTAGGTACAATAAATGGCTTTAGGTTGAGAAAACCAGCTATAACGACTGGGAGACCCAAAATGCTGACAACATACCCTTGTACTGGTTGGATGATTGTACACCTCTGTGAATATCGCTTGTAGAACTGAGACCAGTAGTTAGCTGATATGCCAAGGGTCTTCTAGGTTTGTATGACACATTATATCAAACTGTCTATCGGTTAAGTAGTGGTTATTATGTTCGTCTTTGGTTCGAGGTTCGCGGGTTCAAACCAGGTCGGAGTCTATACATTTTTCAGAGCGTAAATCATAAGTATGGCTTCTCCGGAAGCGAACTGTAGCCATGGGTGCCGTGTCATAGATTTACGGCACGTAAACGAACATAAATCATGAGACTCCTCCGAGTAAGCTGTTTCACACCCAGATTTGAATTGCGTTGTTGATGATCCAATGTGTTAGAGTGATGTTAAATAAAATACTAACTTCTACTAACAAATTCACTGGCAGTATTTAACGAGGAGGTTCATGGCTACGCGGATGTGAACTCTCCATACATCCTAATCCGCAGCTAATGTTTTTACATCATACTCTGCAAAATTAACTTCCTCAAACCGTGGTTCATATTGCACTGAGCAACAAAAAATAATTTGTTTGTCTAAAAAAATGTGATTCTGATAGTATTTTTTCTCCTGAATTCAAATATTATATCGATTTTTCTCCATCACGCAAGGTTTCCGAGAGACAGGCATTTATAATTTCAAACACTTTAATATTTTCTACATTCGTAACTACACAATATTCGAACATTCGGACTCACCTAGAAAGTTAAAAATGACGATTTTCTGCTATATTTCGCCTGTGGAACATCCATCTTGATGGTCCAACAATAATCGGCCAGCATATTAGGATTCCATTTGCCTTGATATTTCTTTTTCCATAGCTGAAATCTCCTGAGTTAGCTCATTTGGTTCTATTTTACAATAGACGAGAAAAGTTTATTAAAAACATAATTATTTTAATCCATTAATTGAAATAGAAATAAAAAAACTGTGGGTGATGGAGAGATTCCAAATACATATTTGAAAACACGACAAAAAACTGCATTAAGTACAACTATTGGTACTCATGAGACAAAAATCATGTTGACCAGTGTTATTCTCCCATCTTATTCGTGGCCTACCACTTAACGTAAATCTAAATATTATATAGGCCTATCATATATAATATCCTGAACTCGTGTCCAACTCAAGGTTGGGTCGAGGGATGTAATGAGGTAAAGCCCCTAATATAGAGGTTTGTGAATGACGAGGGTACCGACTGATCACAGGTACAGATGAACGAAATGAATCGAAATGGGTGAGATGAGTATGGAGAAATGATGGAATGAAATTATGCAGGGGAAAACGGGAGAAAACCCCGACAAACACTTGCCCAAACTCTGTTTCGTCCACCATGAAACCCACATGGAGTGATCGAGGCTCGATCTCGGGACCCCAGTGGTGAGAGGCGAGTGTCCAACCGCTTCCGCCATGGAGATTTATCTAAATATTATGCTCCAAAAATTATTTTATCCCATCCAATCAAAATTCTGATTATATTTGGTCTAATAATAATTAAAATATTATAGAATAAAATTCTATTAATCCATTTTTATTTTATTAACATTTAATTCAACGTTCGTTTAATTAAATTTTTGGGCGCTTTCCTTCTGGTTTTCCTATCAGAAGTTTCCATGCCCCTCATGTCTTGCATATTACTAACTTCTTCATAACTAAATAAATGCCAATGTTGCTCCTTAGATACCGCAGTTAAATTAAATGGACTAAACTTTATTAAACTTGTGCAAATTTTGATTTACAATCGTCTTAATTGAATGGAGAATATATTTGTAAATAGTTGTGAAGTTAACTGTACATAGAGTCTGTGTTGCAACTGTATAGATAACGAGGGCCATGACAACAATAGTGCCAACTGTCACGTTTTGGAAATGTGTGAATTTCCCTACATAAGCCTTTGCCTGTCTGCAACTAGATCCCTCGTAAACATCGGTGCTAAGCCCTTATAGGCATTGTTGGCTAAGGTAATACTATGCTGTCCCTATTCTCCATTATCATTCCCTGGCACCCTTCAGGCTAGTTAATCAACCCCCTCTCTCTTGCCACTAGCGCTGCAATCACGAAATAGAAAAAAATATCCACACAAATTGTTATCTGGTTACATAATATAGGTGGATTGCAGTATCGACCAATGTGAAACCCCTATTAAATTACTTTCATAGCTAAATATAATTAGAAACACTCGCTCATGATTTGTTTTGCATTTTTATTTTATTTTGTATTTTAATATTCCGCTTTGCGACACTGAAGCCAATTATTTTCATGATACGAATACGTATGAAACCAGTACTGATAAAATGCATAATAAAATTCAGTTGAGATATTAGTTACAATATAAAATAATACAATTAGTTCTATAAGCAGGAGTAGGTTTTGAGCTACAGTATGTTGAAAACTCCCGCTGATGATGTAACTGTCCGAAAGGCATTTACGTCAAAAAAATAAATAAGTTGGGAACGTCGGCACGTATCAAATACTAATTTTGTTTTATGGTGTGACACATTGTGGAAAATTTTATCATAAGTAATGCCACGAGTGGTTTCCAATTTATCTAGATAATTTGGAAATCAAGAATGGCATTTGTTAGGACTATTTAACGAATACAATTAAGCTGTTTACTCACAAATCATTATTTAAATATAGTTATTTTAAAATATTTATATATTTAATGTAAACGGCGATGTTTGAAAACAAATGAGAAACGTTTGTTATGCTTCCTTTGTTCATCACTGCAACCAGATCATATTATTTGTTGCCAAAGGATCGCAATATTATAAGAAAGCACCCTAGTGAAGAAATTTATAACCAACATTATAGGTTATTAATTAATCTATGATGTAAATATGTCAATTATATTTTTTCTGGAAGGTAAATTCTGGGAAATAATACGTTTAAGAAAGTGCGAACAGTGGTTTCTTTTTGGAGGTATAATCAATTTCTACAAATGATTTTCTATTATAACCCGCAAGCACTAGCTGGTAACATTAGTGCAATATATATACAATCTGATAGCCACATGTAATAGATGCAAAATAATGCTATGACCTATTCAGAATGTTAAAGAAGGAGGAGCTTGATTTAAAGTGATAAAATTAAGTTGATAAAATCGAGGTGAAAAAGACTGTGATTGGTTGTAAATAAAAAATAATTGAAATGTGATTGGTCATTGACTCCCATTTAGGGAATGAGTTAAATAGTCAAAACAAAAGCTCACAAATTATTCTTCATTATTTTGAATTTAGTCCATTTTTATCAATTATTTGTTTTTAAAATCATCCATCATATCATTACCTTTTTATCCTTAATTGAACCACTTATTTTAAGCAAATTTACGAGTCATGTAACCAGGGTCTTATAGTTACGCTACCTTTTCGGAAGATGACATTTAAACAATGGATCGCACACACAGATTACTTTCTTGATCACACAAAGACAGGACCTCCTCGAATTAGAGATAAACTCAATACAGGGTCACTTTTAAGACAACACACACTAATTATTCACACATTTATACAATACAAGGCGAATGTAATATGATGATTGTGATAGAAAAATTGTGTCTGGTGGGTATTTGGCTCTGAAAGTTTTTCCGACGTTTGTTTTATGGGTGAAGAAAAACTCCAAAAAAAAAAAACTCATCGAACTTGTCCTGTCCGAGGACCATAGCGGTAGATCATAATATAATAATAATGATGATGTTAAGGATAGAATACAGACGGCGGAGATGAGGTTCCTAAGACAAGTTAAAGGATGTACAAGACTTGATAGAATAAGAAATGAGGAATAAGAGAAGAATTGAAAGTACAGCCTTTATTGGATAAGGTCACAAATTACAGACAGAAATGGATTGATCATATGGATGGAATGAGTAAGGAGAGATATCCATTGTTAGCAAGAAATTATCAAGCAAGAGGAAGACGTGATGTTGGAAGACCTAGAAGACGTTGGGCTGATGCATTATGCAATCGGAACGGGCAATTGCCTAATCCCTGGAGTGATGATGATGATGATGATGTTGATAATCCATCCATAGTAATTCTGCCCGAAGGCAGGTCCTTCACTGCAATCATGGCATTTTCATGCTATGCATGTAGTTTTACTAGGGAATTGTAGGTGTGGTAACTTCCCGTTGCTTTCCACACCGGTGAAGGATGATTATGATGATAATAAGGATGATGCTGATGATGATGACCATATGATTTCGGGGACCGTTTTGGCCTTAAAATGTTCCTGACATTTGTCTTACAGGTGAGGAAAAACCCCGATAAAAACCTCACCCAGAAAAACTGCCACGACCGGGGATCGAACCCGGGCCCGATGCGTGACAAGGCAGCACGCTACCTCGAGACCACAGCGATGTACATGTTGATGATGATGATAATAATATCATCATCATCATTCCAGGGATTAGGCAATTGCCCGTTCCGACTTCATAATGCATCAGCCCAACGTCTTCTAGGTCTAATAGATGAGATGATGATGGTAATAATAATAAATACGCGTACACAACTGTTGGTAATTATAGCATATATTTGAAATGAAAGGACACAATATTTAGAAAGTTAGAAACTTTAAATACTTGGGTTCAATATTATAGCAAGAAAAGTAATACTGATTTGAAATAGATTATATTGATAATTCGCATGTAACTCAAGATGCATAAGGAAAAAGCGAAGGGAAAGCACCCAGTAGGTAGGCCGAGAATGAAATGGGAGAATAACATTAACCATGATTTGAGGGAGGTACATTATACAGAGTGATTGGATAATAAAAAAAACGAATATGAGGATAGGAATTTGTGGAGAGCTTATGTCCGTGTGGCCATGAACCTATGGTTTCAATAACGCCAGTGAATAAGTTCTTTATATAGATGTATATGCCAAATAAAACGAGCAGTATTAATATTAAAAGTACCTATAAGGTTAGAGATTAAACTATGCTAATGAAATGAAACTTTATTTAATTACGCTAATTAACATTTGAGATCATTAGTGTTACAATTCGAATATGGGCTTTCAGTCACCATCCTAACCGGTCTCGATAGTCTAGGGGATATGTTCTTTGCTTCTAGTCCTGAGAGTCCTTGGTTCAAACCCAACCGGAGTCGATGGATTTATAGGATGGAAAAATTCCAAGGGAAAAGTCACCCGGAAGGGATTTTAAGCCATGGGTACCGAATCTGAATATTCTCGGGCTCGTGAAAGAACCTCAAGGCTAGGTTGGTGTCTCTGAGCAAAATTTAAATTTGCCATCCAAGTAATACCTTAGATGCCTAATAGATGTATCTTGAGGTGATGTGCTACACACATATTACTAGCAGGCATATGTACAGAAATAAAACTCACTGGTATTATTGAATCCGTAGGTTCATTGACGCGCGGACATAAGCTCTCCATAAATCCCTAGCCTGAGCTAATTTTCCCAATCTCCCCTGTGTAATCTACTTCCCTCATATCACGTTTAATATTCTCCCACCTCATTCTTGTTCTACCTACTGGGCAATTTCCTTATGGTTTTCCCACAAGGAGTTTACATGCCCCTCTTTCATTCCTCATTCGTGTCAGTGTCCTTCCCATCGCAATCTACGAGTCTTAACTCTTCTTATTAATCTGGTTTCTTATAAAGGTCATGTAGCTCGCTGTTATGTAGTTCTTTTCCATTTGCCTGTCTGTTCATCTCTCTTTGCTCCAAAAAAAAATCCTAAGAACTTTATTCTCAAATAGTTGTAACCTTTTATTCTCCCTTAAATAAGAGTCTATGTTTCGCATCCATATAACTGGAACTATAACAGTTTTATGTATTTTAGTTTAATTTTTTTAATACAGAAATTGTGATGACAAGAGTCCTTGTAATGCATTCATTCATAATGTTCTTCCTAAAAGCGGATATTTCACTGCAAACTCAACATTCTCCACTGTTTCCTTAAATCAGCCTTCCTTTTTCTATCTACATACAAACAATTTATTTTAATATTGTCTATCATCTGATGTCTTTTTCTGCCTCTAATTTTCTTTCCATTGACCATTCCTTCTAGGGCATCCGTCAGCAGGCAGTTTCTTCTTAGCCAGTGGCCAATCCAATTTATTTTCCTCTTCTTTATGAGTTCCAGCATTGTTCTTCCTTCACCCACTCTGTCTAGCACATCTTTATTTTTAATTTTGTCTGTCCATTTTATACGTTCCATCCTTCTCCATATCCACATCTCAAAAGCTTCCAGTCGCCTTTCCTCATTCCGTCGTAATGTCCAAGTCTCTGTACCATACAATGCTACACTCCACACAAAGCCTTCACTAGCCTCTTCCGTAATTCGTTTGCCAAAGGTCCGCAGAAAATGCTTCTCTTCTTGTTGAAAGCTTCTTTTGCCATCGTTATCCTCTGCTTTACTTCTTGAATGCAGTTCATGTTACTACTGATAGTACAACCCAAGTATTTGAAGCTCTCCACTTGCTCAATGGCCTCATCTTTAATCCTGTTGTTTATCTTCCTTGGCTATCTTCCTACAATCATGGCCTTAGTCTTATTTATATTTATCTTCATCCCATAATCCTCGCACTTGTTATTTAGCTCCATCAGCATGTTCCTCAGTGTCATTGCATCTTCTGCTAGCAAAGCCATATCATCAGCAAATCTTATGCACTTAATTCTTCTTCCTCCCATGTTTACACCTCCCGTATTCCTAAAGCAGTTCTTCGTTAGGTCTTCGAGGTAGATGTTGAAAAGAGTAGATGATAGAGGACATCCTTGCCTACCCCCCTTCCAATTTCTTTTCCCTCTGACATTTCTTCTCCTGTCTTCACTTTTATTCGCTGTTTTATAAATTCACAATAGCATGTATTTTCAGAATTGAGCCTATGTCTAATTTCTTTGTGCATCTCATTTTCGTTTTGTAATTATTGTTCCTTGGTATTTCAATTCAAACACTTCTTCAAAATTTTCCTCATTTGTCATTAACCCTGTTGGGAAATAAATGTAGCTAATTAAATTAAGAAACTCTCTCTGGAGACGTATGGGATAGCCTACTACTAATTAGGCCTGCTAGATACCACCCTAGATTGATACTGAGATCCAAGAAGAACTAAGCAACCTTGGAATTATAAAGAACATTTATCTTGATTTAGTATTTTATTTAACGACGACATTTAATATCTCCGTTCATTCAAACCTGGTCATGAAATGGACGATAAATTTTGCTCAGAGGCTTGAGTTTCAAGCTCCATGACGCCGCTGGTGTAGAAGAACCTTGACGTACCAGCCGGCTGCTGGCGTCACATACACGTGTATTAATCACATAAGTGGATAATAATCATCCAGCTAGAGTAGCGGATAGCATGTGGCAGCGTGTCGGGACCCCTTGTCGTTTCATCGGGTTTTCTCAACCCGGAACCGCTACTTATTGTAGCTACCCAAATTCCTCACGATACTGGGTGGGCGCCGGTGCCATTAGTAGCAGAAACTCCATGAGAGAATTTCTTCTCCCATGGGGAATCGAACCCGAACCATTGTAAGATATCTTAAACAGCTCGGTTAAGGCATGGGACTTGTTCTTTTATTTGCTATAAATCTGGGATATTATCTTTAAATAATCAATTGAGTTGGTGTTTACTTGATGAAAATCCATATTTATTAATTAAATAAAAATAAAATAGTTTTATTTGATTTTCATATTTATTATATAATTCAGTGACAGCTGTTTCGGTACACTGTACCTTCTTCAGACATGTTAACAAATTATGAATTGTGTTCCAACTGATCTAAGCAACAATACAACAATATTTATTTAATTTTTTTAATTTAACAAAGAGGATTCATTCAAATCAAGTTGAGAATATAACAGTTTTTTACTACTTTTAAATTTATTCATTTCTACAGCCTCCAAAAGATCTAACTTCTTACCCTTATCACAAATATGTAAAATTTCAAAATTTGGATCGAAACAATGATTAAATTGGAGTAGGTGGTTAGCATATTTTGAATTTTCTAAATTTCTGTTATATGCTCTCATGTGTTCCTTTTATCCCAGAGATAAAAGGTCTACCAGTTTGTCCTATATAGACATTGTCACATGTGCCACACTTCAATTTATATACACCTGATAATTTTTCTTTTTTTGTTTTGGTTTTATTGTTTTTTATTATATTTTGTAGAGTTTTATTAGTTTTAAATGCCACATTAATGTTCAACTTTTTAAAGTGTTTAGATATTTTATTTGAAAGTGGGCCTATGTATGACATTACGACATATTTCTTTATGTTTTCTTTGTTTTTCCTTTACTCAAAGAAAACAAAGAAATATGTCGTAATGTCATACATAGGCCCACTTTCAAATAAAATATCTAAACACTTTAAAAAGTTGAACATTAATGTGGCATTTAAAACTAATAAAACTCTACAAAATATAATAAAAAACAATAAAACCAAAACAAAAAAAGAAAAATTATCAGGTGTATATAAATTGAAGTGTGGCACATGTGACAATGTCTATATAGGACAAACTGGTAGACCTTTTATCTCTGGGATAAAGGAACACATGAGAGCATATAACAGAAATTTAGAAAATTCAAAATATGCTAACCACTTATTCCAATTTAATCATTGTTTCGATCCAAATTTTGAAATTTTACATATTTGTGATAAGGGTAAGAAGTTAGATCTTTTGGAGGCTGTAGAAATTAATAAATTTAAAAGTAGTAAAAAACTGTCATATGCTCAACTTGATTTGAATGAATCCCCTTTGTTAAATTTAAAAATTTAAATAAACATTGTTGTATTGTTGCTTAGATCAGTTGGAACACAATTCATAATTTGTTAACATGTCTGAAGAAGGTACAGTGTACCGAAACAGCTGTCACTGAATTATATAATAAATATGAAAATCAAATAAAACTACGTTTTATTTTTATTTAATTAATATTATCTTTAATTTCCGTCCGAAGGAAGTAATGCTTTGGATTTTTATAACACACTCTTAAAAATTATCAATGGATCACCAAGATCACCTTGGGTAAACTACAGGCGACAGATTCTACTAAAATGTTCATGATGATGATGGAGATGAAATCATCAATACCGGAAGAGTTTGAATCCGCGAACCTTTCAAATTTATTTTGAGAAAGACAGAAATATACTCAATAGAGCCTAAGTTTGCAAGGTTGAGAAGAATATAAAATTTCATTCGGTGTTCTCCACGAATGTAATTATATTTATTAGTAGTCCAACATTTATTAGTTTCGACTAAGACATCATCTTCATTATTAGTATGTTGGTAGCTCCCATAGATCCACTGTTGTGGTCTAGTTGTAACGTCATTGTTTAAGACGCTGCGGGTCCGAGTTTGATCCTCAGTCGGGAGAAATTTCCGATATGAGTTTTCTTCGGAGTTTTTCCTTATCCGTAAGACAAAATTATGAATCTTTAAGACCCAAATAGTCCCCGAACACCATCTGGTATTACAAACTTTCATATCATATTCGCCTTGTTAGGTATGAATGTCAAAGTGAATGATGTGTATTATCTTTAATGTTAGTGTTTTGTCGAAGGTGGCCCTGTATTTGAGCTGTCACCCATCCAGGAAGGACCTCCATGTTCTTTATCACCAGAGAAAGCATGTGTGTGATAATGATTTAAAATCCTCTCTCGACAAGTCGTGTCTCAATATGTCCCGGGTTGGGAACATGTGAATGTACTTTAAAGGGAGAGGTTAAACAAATATATATATATATATATATATATATATATATAAAATTAAATAAAAATAAAACTTTGAGTTTTATATGATTCTCATATTTATTACAATATAAATTTGTAACAGCTGTTTCGGTACTTTATACCTTCTTCAGACATGATTAAAAAATTAATGCATTTTGTTATTATATCAGTACATAACTCTAACTATGCAACTGAATGTAAACTTTTTTTTTTTACAATCTCTATTATACGTTTAAAAGAGGCGATTCATTTAAATCTAGTTGTGAATTTAACACCTATTTATTTCAATTTATTTATCTCTACAATTTCTAAAAGTTCTAATTTTTTTCCCTTTATCACAAACATGTAAAACTTTAAAATTTGAATCAAAACAATGATCATATTGGAGTAGGTGGTTAGCATACTTTGAATTATCTAAATTTCTGTTATATGCTCTCATATGTTCCTTTATACGTGAAATAAAAGTTCTGCCAGTTTGTCCTATATAGACATTGTCAAAATAAATTTATTATTATTTTTTTGCACAAAAGATTTGGTGAAACTTCCGTCTAAATCCCAAACGGGAATTGCATGCATTTGCCTTGGGAGATGGATGTTTTCAATTTTAGTATTATTAAAACAACTATAAGCTATTTGTACATAAACTTTTCACCAAAATTAACAAATTTTACTTAAGAAAAATTATGATATGTGAGCAGTAAAGTGGAAGGACAAACAATGGACATGGATGCTAGTGTCCGAAACGAAGAGCACCGCAAAGTAAACTCTTTCCTTAATTGAATGGAGCCGGAGAAACACAAACTTGAACAGATGCGCAGGAATCAGAGAACATAAAACACTGCACTCAGCTACATTAATTTAATTAATTAATCCTGGTTATGGCAAGCATCAAATAAACCCAGGCTTAGCTCGCTTTAGACCTCCACATGTTACATTAAGCTGCAAAATGTAATTAACAGGGAACTACTGTAATCAAAAAGTGACATCATTACTATTGTTATTATTATTATTATTATTAGTAGTAGTATATTATTATTATTATTATTATTATTATTATTATTATTATTAGTAGTAGTAGTAGTAGTATGCAGAGAGCAAGCACATAAACTATTGGCGACAGATAAACTTCTGGGGAGCGCTCTAGAAATTCAAGAAGAGACAAAATTAGGAACACTAAAATCAGAGAAATAATGGATGTTCAAAAAGATGTTCTACAAGTTATTAAAGAAAGAAGACTAAAATTATCTGGCAACATTAAGAGGATGTCAGATGACAGGATACCTAAGATGATATTAAATTTTGAAGCGGAGAGAAACAGAAGAAAGGGAAGACCAAAAGAACATTAGGTTAAAGGAGTGCATAGAAGTATGCTGTTGAGAGGATTAACAGAGATTGATGCAGAGAATAGGGATGAATGTAGAAGTAAAATTTACAATGGGTTGTAGGAAAATTACTGCATTGATGAGGAATTTCTAATAAATTATTATTATTATTATTATGCTGTCATAAGAGAAAAAAATTAACATTAGATATTCAATAGTATATTATATAAGATATAAGCAATTAAATTGGTATGGGCACGTACGACGAATGCAAGAGGAAAGGTTACCCAGGAAAACATTGGAATGGTGTCCACCTGGAAGAAGAAGGAAAGGAAGAAGTCGTAACTCGTGGATGCAAGAAATAAGATCTGGAATGCGAACAAGAGGACTGGAGGACATGGAGTGGATGGACAGAGACAAGTGGAGAAGAAAAATAAGACTTTAGGCACAGAAATATGTGTAAACATTAAAAATCTGTATATAAATAAATTATTATTGTCCACCGCTATGATCTCGGAGTAGCTTCGCTGCCTCGAACGCAGCGGGCCCGGGTTCGATCTCCGGTCGATACAAGTTTCCTGGATGATGGTTTTCTCGGGCTTTTTCCTGACCTGTAAGTCAGGAAATTTTAAGGTCCAAACGGTCCCCTTACATAATTTGGCCATCATAATCAACAAATCATATTCGCCATGTTTAGTATGGATATAAGTGTGAATGGTGTGGCTCGTCTTGATGCTATATTCTCTCGGAGGAGTCCCTGACATTGAGCTGATCACTCATTAAGGGAGGCCCTCCATGTCCTTGTAGTGATAAAAAAAAGTATATGCGTGAACCATAGTTTAAATTTCCTCTCCCGACAGGTCGTGCCATTGTAAGGGTGGTGTGTAGAATGTAAACAGTACCTATAAGGTGAGACGTTAAACTAAGTTATTGGGATTAAACGGAATGGTATTCCAGTTATTTTTAAATTAGGATTATTTAATAGTTCGACAGTTAGACTAATTTGAGTGAATAAATGCATTCTTGCAGACCTTGATTGAGTGGAAAATAATACATTGTGCCCATAATTCTGCCGATTTAAATAAAAATTATTATTAATTTAAATAAGAATTATTATTAAAAGTGTTGATATACGGTACGTATATATGGGTCGGAAGACAACGACACAACAAGATGTCAAAAGAATAACTGCAGTTGAAATGGATTTTTGGAGAAGAGCTGCCAGAAAATCTCGACTGGAAAAAATTAGAAATACAGAAATTAGAAAATGGATGAATGCAGAAAGAAGTATAATGGATGAGGTAGAACACAGAAGGCTAAAATTGTATGTACACGTAAGAATTATGCAGGATGGAAGACTACCAAAGGGTGTCTATGCATGGAAAATTGAAAGAAGGAGCAGAAAAGGAAGACCAAGAACAACCTGGAAGAATAACATTCAACATTCAGTGAGAAAATTTGGTGTAACAGATGAAGACACAGAGGACAGAGAACGATGGAGAACTTTAATTAAGGGAAATTTGTGTATGTTTGTTGCAAACTTAGAGTCTATAAGTCCGTAGTCATTTATATTTATGAATTTTTTAAATTCATGTTAATTACTAAGATTAGTTGGACAAAACCCTCAATGATGAAGAAAATTCTCAAAATGAATTAATGAATATTTTATTAAAAAGTAGCAGTGTATAAAACCACCATTCATTGATTTAATTAAAATTCGAAAAATATATTATACAACAATGTTTCCCAACCTGTGGTTCGAAGGGATTCGCCAAAACATTTCCGTAATGGCGGGTTTCGAGGTTAGGCCTATTATTGTTTCCGTCATTTCTGCGGCATTGTCATAATAATAATAATAATAGTAATTATAATAGGCCCTAATAATAATTGGATTCTCAATCCCTTCGAAGAGTCTACAATTTAGAATCCACATTAATCGCAAATGAAAAAGAGCAACTTCTCGAAATTTCCACTGGTTTTTAGTTACAGAAAAGTTATAAATCTTTGTCATTAATTGGTTTTTTGTTAAGTTTAAAGGAGTTCTCAGCTTTAGCGAATAAAGCCATAACGGTTTTATTACCCTTTTCATCCACATACTTGTGCGAAAAGTTTTCTTCATATGCCTATCTAAAAAATAAATATCGAAACAGACTTTGTGATAAAAGTGATTTGAGACTTTATTTAATTTCTGTAGTTTCTGACTTCAAAGCTTTGTGCCATGGAAAGCAGGCGCAACCTTCTCACTGAATTCCAAGAAAGAGGTGAGCAATTACAATAAAAACTTGTAACTTATTTATTATTGCAAATAGGCCTACACGTTGTGTAAATTTTAAGCCATTACTAGAGTAACTTTAGGTTTTAACCGTTAAGGGTCAAGTTAATTTAAGGTTATTACACTTTTTTTTGCTTGGAATTAAATTTTATGCATGTCTACTGTATATTTTTAAAAATCAGTGGTTCACCCAACTCAGATCGTTGTGGAAGGAGTTCGCGAGTCGAAAAAGGTTGGGAACCGTTGTTATACAACTAGCAATAACGTGAAATCAATGGACATTGGGAAGAGTGAAACAAGTAACACCTTAACGTTATGGAGGAGAAATGAAATGAACGGTCGGGTGAACACGAAAAGCTTCCACAATAATTTATACCAAATTTAGATTGACAGTCTGTTAGATAACAAGGAACAATGCATTTTTACATTCTCGTAACTTCCTCTGGCCTATTGTGGTCTGGGTTGGGTCAGTTTAGATTTTAGTGACATTTCACACGACCTCTAGGGAGTATTTCAAGTGACTTATGAAATGCATTAAAAGATTCACTGACAGATATAAATCATTGTATTAATATTTATAATACGAATTCGTATAATGTGGTCTGGCAGGCTATTGTGGTCTATTTATCCTACTAGCTAATACCCGGCGTTTGCTGCTACGCCTAAATATGTGAAATACGATTTTTAAATTTTCGTTTCATATGAATTACTACACCTAATGGTTGTAGAGCATAATAGATAGCGACTAAACACTTTCCGTACCTTAAAACTTAAATTTACAAAGGTATACATTGCGATGAACCAAATTTGACGGTTGTCGAGTCAAATTTTATTTTTGAATTTCAGGTAACTCTCAACTTCTAATGGTCGGATTTCGCTGATTTTTGGTTAGTATCTACACCAGTTTATTTTAATATAATATACTGAGTTTCGTTGTAAAACTTCGAGAATTGTGACCGCTAGAACAATTTTTAAATTTTCGTTTCAAGTGAACGCCTACACTTAATGGTTTTAGAGCTTAACATATAGCTGCAAACACGCGCGTATTCGAATGCAACGACTTGTCAAAATTTCAAGTCAATTGGCTTACTACGTTTCGAGTTTTGCGAGCAAAATTACGCAGGCTGAATTATCTTCTTATATATAAAAATCAGTGTTTGTTTGTTTGTTTGTTTGTTTGTTCGTTCGTATTCTATGCGCGGCCATACCGTTGATCCAATTTTGATGGGTTTTTTTGCAAAATGTTCAGAAGATTCCCAGGATGAACATAGGCTATAAGAGAATTGTGATATTCAACCCCTTCACCCCTAAAAATCACAATTTGTAGTGAAAAACGTGAAATAAAATCCCTATTTTGACGCTTAAATGGCTTTCGCTGCCTAAACCATAACAAATACACCAAATTAATGTATACAGAATTGAATATCTCAAAAAACTCTACAAAAAAGTCCGCGACAGCCAGCATACGTTTATCTTTTACGAATAACTCACAATAACCATTTTTGTTTTTCATTGATGCCAAGAAGATCGGAATAAGTCGATTCCCGGATAAGCGTGCTCTGCCATACTGTTCATCCGATTGAGATGGGGCTTTTTGAAAAATATTCAGGAGATTCCGGGGATGAACATAGGCTATAAGGGAGTTGTTATACTCAACCCCTTCACCCCTAAAAATCACCCTTTGTAGTGAAAAACGTGAAATAAAGTCCCTATTTTGACGCTTAAATGGCTTACGCTGCTTAAACCATAACAAATACACTAAATTAATGTATACAGAATTGAATATTTCAAAAAACTCTACGAAGAAGTCCGCGACAGCATTTGTTTATCTTCTACGGATAACTTACAATAATCATTTTTGTCTTTCATTGATGTCAAGAATATCGGGATAAGCAGATTCCCGAACAGTGCACGGCTGGTGGTAAAAAAACATTATCATTTATTTATGAGTAGCAGCGCACGCCGGGTATATAAAGATATGTATAATTAAGTCCCGCGACAAACCTGGCAGCGAAGAGCTATGGGAGAATACATTTTCTCATGGAATTTCGGCCGGTATGTGACCAGTACCAACCTAGCATCATGAGGAATTTCGGAATCTACAATAAATAGGGGCTCCACTTTGAGAAAAGCAATTGTAAAGACTGGGGACCCTACTTGCTGACCACTTGTCACTCATATACTGGCTGGATGATTGTCATATATTTAATTGATACATGTGGATGTGAGACCAGCACCGGTAGGTAGGGTAAAGGTCTTAAGGATGTTGAGCCATGAAAATTATGTATAACATACAATATAACTTGAACTTTGCATCAGTAACTCGCGTGCAGGTAGATCAATCATGTTACGATCGTATTGGAAAGCATTTACGATTTTCTCCTAGTAATTGTATAGCATTGTTTTAAAGCTTGTCATAAAAGTTAAAGCAGTAGGTGCACTGTTAATGAATTCCGAAGGTATGAAGCTATTGAGTTCTCATGAAACGATTAAACAAATTCAGATCTTATCGTCCCTGTCTAATAGTCACAGAAAATGACCAAAATGAATATATAAATTGTAAAGTGATCCCACTACAGGCCTCAGGAGGCGCTTGGGGTAGTAGGAGGTTAAGGCTCCCATTTTTTCTAGACAATCGGCAATTGATGTCAGCCGGATTGTCAGCTCTGCGTGACGGCCGCCTTTACCCCCAGAACAAGCGTCTGGTACTCATTTCCGTTAGAGGCTGAGTCGACTCCAGGGCCATAGTGCCGCCAGAAAGTTTGGGTCAGTTTAATAATCATGACCCTACCGGGACTCGAACCCTCGATCTCCCGGCTTGTAGCGCAGTGCCTTAACCACCACGCTACGGCGCGTCCCCAGGAATATATAAAACATTACAATATAAAATTATGTATCATGTACACCGTCTCCTCAACTATTAAAATAATTTAAACAATGCAGACCTTTCGGGACTAGTATCATCCTCACCAGAAGGTTGTTCGTTACTGTCTAGATGCTGAGTCAAATTAATTTTTTTAGTATCGTCTTACCTATCATGTTAACCGATTTCTTATGGTCCATGTTACTGATTTTCGATGTTCTAGCTTTCTCATTTTATTTCAATGACATATATTGATTTTTGTTGCGAACGGAATTAAACTTGAGTCCGATAGATCCATTTTTAAATTTTCGCTTCAGGTTAACTCTCCTAATAGTTAGATTTTGCTAGTTAAGAACTCGATCTTACTGTTCTCATTTATTGTTATATGCCAAGTTTAGTGCAAAAAGTGCGACCACAAGAGCATTAGCAGACAGCCACATAAATACAAACATATTAGCGTATTCCGAAGGAATCAAGCTATTGATATCGTTCTCATTAAAACATTACATGTCTTCATATATTCTACCCAGTAGACACAGAAAATCATATGTATGTATATATGGCCTCAGTCTTGTTTTTTCGGAACTAATATCGGCATACATAATGAATTAAATAGAGTTAGGTCGAATTAGTTTACCAGCAAAATCAGAACATTAAGAGTAGGAGTTCATCTCAAGCGAAAATTTAAAAATTGCTCTAGCGGTCGCAATTTTCAATTTTTCGCAACGAAACTCAGTATATGCCATTAATAGAAAATGGGGAAGGTATTATCAAAATAATAGAAATCTAACTATTAATACTGAGAGTTTATCTGATACTAGAATTTAAAAAAAATAGCTCCTGCAGCATTCATGTTTATTTTTTCGCAATGTAATTGTATGCCATACAATTTAATTTACAAGATAAATATATATTCTGTAAATCAGCAAAATTGGACAACAAATTCGTGTTGCTGAGGAATTTGTTTAGTTTTGGCAGTTCCTACGAGACACATTTTTTAAAAATATTTTTCGTCAGTTTTGGTGTCTAGACCGACGAAGATTAAAAAATAGTATATTACGATGCGAGGTGGGAAGTGGTTTTTACAGAATTGAGGAAAATGTTTAAAACCCGAGCGATAGCGAGGTTTTTAATTTCCGAGATTCTGTAAAACACTTCACAAACGTGCGTTGTACATTATTTTTTGCGCGATGGTGTTTTCAAAATAATATCTTTGTTGGAAATATTTGCGTTCATTATAAACAATTGACTAACGTTAACAGTGTGGACAATGTTTATTAGTTGAAACAACAGGAGACCGTGAGATCAATTTAGTGATAAAATGGCAGCAAGTATGCATTTATTGTTTTATATTGTTTCAAATTAAGTTAAGTTAATTTAACATGCAGTGGTTTGTTTCGTATACTGCATATTAACACTACCTTTTGGATATTTTTTGTATATACATTTCATGTAGTATACACAGAGGGCAGTGGTTTTACTTCCCACACGCGTGTTTGTAATATGTAATATTACAGTATAGTTATTTTATTACGGTATAGTTATTTAGGTTGGCAACCCCGAAATGTAGGAAGTAGAACTTTCAATCATGGTCGCCATTGCTGTAAGTACGGCAAAACGCGCTATCGCGCAAAACTATATTTTTATGGGTGAAACTACAATAGCCACATTGCTTCGCAATTCACTAAATACATCAAATTGTGTCAAGCGTCTTAGGTTCTTCTGGTGTTTCGATAAGGGTGTTTTATGAAATGTCTGACAGTACTAATTTAGATAGCGAAAATAATAATCACCTGCCATTTATACTTTGTGAAAATTTGCTTCTTGTAATATAAGTTATGTGCAGGGAGTTTGCAATTACTTTTTATAACCCCCACTATCATTCTCAGTGTGGCTGTACATTAATTCCACCCTCTCTGTCTCCCAATTATCTCTTCCACTCTGTTTACTGTAGTTTGCAATTCAATGAGTGGGAGTAGTACTGGAACCAGCCGCCAGCTGTCGCCTCGGTCGGAAGCTTGATGAAGTAACTGCCACCCTCTTGTTTCATGTTACTATTGTGGATTTGTCACGAGCTACTGTTTTTGCTATGCTTCTCATGAACTTGATCACAAGAGCCCCCTATAATTTACAACTGCCATCTTGTAACCAAAGGTCAAAAACATCTATTCCTATCCAATTTCTAATTACATTCTCAACTAATAAGCAATGCCCAATCTGAGAGCAAAAATTGAACTCAATTCCCAAAGTTGTCACTTTCAGAGGTACAGATACTTTGGTCAGCGAACTGCTGGTTCGTTCAAATCGTTAATAAGGGAAAGTGATCTCAAGAGACTCTTGTGGTAGAAGGAGGTTAAGGTTTCCATTTTTTTAAACAATCGGCACGAGATGTCAGCCGGGTTGTCAGCCCTGCATGACGAACACCTTAACCCCAGAAAAAAAATAATCTGTTACTCATTTCCGTTAGAGACTGAGTCAACTCCAGTGTCATGATGCTACTAGAAGGTTTGGGACAGTTTAAAAATCCTGACTCGAACCCCCGATATTCCGACTTGTAGCATATTGCCATAACTAATTACGCTACGTCGTGCCCACTAAATCATTAATATTAGGCTTATTCTGAATAAGATTGATAAAGTATATCAGTTGTTGCTTCTTAATGTATCCGACTCATGTCTGGGATAAAGCCCCTTATTTTAAAGTTCTGTGATTAACAAGGATGCCAGCAGATGACGCCTGACGCACCATCACACGAGCAGATGAATGAAATGAGAGCGAAATGAATGAAATGCATGTGGAGAAATTGAGGAATTAAATTCGTGGCAGGGGTAAACGCGATAAACACCCGAGAAAAACCTGGCCAGACTCCGTTTCGTTCATCATGAAACCCATATATAGTGATCGAGATGAGAACTCGAGATCCAAGAAGTGAAAGGCGAGCATCTAACCGCTTGCGCCACGGAACCGCCAGAGCATATCAATATATATATATAGCGGCGTGTTTTATCCAGTGTTGTTAAAATTCATGGCGCTAATTCTTGTCGAAATGTATACTACATTAATCCCCATTTTGCATTATATCATTGTGAGTAAACACTGATACCAGATCCAAGAAATTACTACTACTACTACTACTACTATTGCTACTACTGCTGCTGCTGCCGCTGCCGCTGCCGTTGCTGCTGCCGCCGCCGCCGCCACCACCACCACCACTTCTGGCATTCGACTGTGACTATCATCGCCCAGTGTGCTGCATACTGAAATCAGTGGTAGCAAATATCATTGTGCCTATCGATATGGGGCTTTGTCATTTCAACTTAACCTATTTGGAGGCAGTTGTATTCTGTCTGATGAGTCGTAGATTATAGAAATATTAGGATGTTCCTACCTCGGAACAGGCATCAGATACTATACTGTCTAGTTCTGCGCATGCCAAACTCCTCGCTGGTCTCACAACAGCGGCAGTGCGCAACAGGATACTATATAACTTCTCCCTCTTAATTGAATCATATGCTTTTTTGAAGTCTACGTATAGTTGATGTACACATTTGATTCTACACTTCATAAAATGTAAAAAAAATCTTTGTCTCAATGCTATATATCTAAGGGCTGTACAACATGAACGTTGAAAACATTGCGTTGTCAACGTTCTTTTATAGGAACTTTTAGTTTTTGGTAATACGATCGCTTGTATAAATCCATGTCTGTACTACACAAGCGTTAAAAATGTTGCGTTTGGTTGCGTTTTAATACAGAGTCTCTGTTGACAACGCCATATTTTGCAAACCTATTCATACTACGTATGCGCCACCAACGCAACAATAGACTGGATATGTTCAAGCAGTATAGAGTTCCTCATTACAGTATCTGTTTTCGTAATTTTATGAGAAATTAAATTAAAAAGATCGAAACTCTTTATTGGCATTCTGTAGTAGAGAAAATACTTCTGTGGATACTGTTAGTGATTTTCAAACTCAGTATAAAACTTTCCTGTCAAAAGTCTCTTAATGTTTGCGGGATGAATTCACTATCTTATTTCCTCATTTTTTGAGACAGGCTTCTAATTTGATCACATAGGTGAGATGCACTAGTAACTTGTACAAAATTCATTTTGAAACCAAACACAGCGTTCCTAACGCAACGTGTAGTTAATACGTTTCATGCGTTACTAACTCCTGTTAACGCAACGTTTTTAACGTTCATATAATACAACCTTAATATTAATTAAATAAAAATAAAACGTAGTTTTATTTGATTTTCATATTTATTATATAATTCAGTGACAGCTGTTTCGGTACACTGTACTTTCTTCAGACATGTTAACAAATTATGAATTGTGTTCCAAGTTGGAACGTTTTATTTATATTTAATTAATAAATATGGATTTTCATCAAGTAAACACCAACTCAATTGATTATTTAATACAACCTTAATAGTTTAAAACATGGAATTTCATATAATTCCTAGCTCTAATGATAAACTAATAATCCTATATTTTGAACTGTTTACTCTGTGTAAAGCTATGAAATTGGAATATTTCACAGTCTATTACACGCTTCAAAATATTGCTTAGCTAATGTTCCCAATTCACGCAAAATTGTGGAATTCGTTAAAGAAAATTGGCAATTCAGTAACTTTTCATGCTACAAATGGTTATCTAAATGGATGAGGGAACATGGTAGAGAGGGTAAAGTAAACCAACTGTTGGTAACGACCCTACAACTCGTACTACAAATCAATTTCGATTATCTATTTGCGCAATAGAAAATTATATAAAAGCAATCTGCTGAAACCTCGTCCCCCAGAGAGAGATATCGGAATTGCTGATCTGTACGGAACTCTCATACAGTTACATATTTCAACATTATATTACAGTAACCTGCTATCTACCTAACATATCTCTCCCCATATGCAGTATGCTTCCCATCGTAACAGTAAAATTTCTAGTTTCTCAACTACACGCATCCAGTGATGCCAACTGGATATAAATGACTGACTCGCTAGCACTAATGAAATCGAGGAATCGAGGATTTATAGCCGTGTGGACTGAATTCTCCACACAGCCCTATCCTGAGTTAGCGTTTTCCAATCCTTCCCTCTATAACTCACCTCCCTCATATCATGTATATTGCTAACCACCTATTCCAATTTAATCATTGTTTCGATCCAAATTTTGAAATTTTACATATTTGTGATAAGGGTAAGAAGTTAGATCTTCTGGAGGCTGTAGAAATTAATAAATTTAAAAGTAGTAAAAAACTGTTAAATTCTCAACTTGATTTGAATGAATCCCCTTTGTTAAATTAAAAAATTTAAATAAATATTGTTGTATTGTTGCTTAGATCAGTTGGAACACAATTCATAATTTGTTAACATGTCTGAAGAAGGTACAGTGTACCGAAACAGCTGTCACTGAATTATATAATAAATATGAAAATCAAATAAAACTACGTTTTATTTTTATTTAATTATTAAATATGGATTTTCATCAAGTAAACACCAACTCAATTGATTAATTAATAAATTAAAATATACAGCTCATATATTTCCATTACTAATACAAAATGCGTCTGATTAATTTAAATTAAGTTAATATCTAATTTCATTATACAAGTAAGTCCTGAAGTACTGCATCGCTTCATACAAACAATTTCTAGGAGACATGGTTGTGGTCTAATGGGGCGATCTTCTGTTTCCCGTGCATGAGGCCGCGTGTTCGATCCTACTGCCATGCTTTTTCTCTCTCTCTCTCTCGTCCTTATTTCAATTAATTTTCTTTCTTTTGCTTTGTTTTATTTTCAGTATTTACCACACTACTTATTTACACGAAATTGTTTTCCATTGCACGACACACAACGAAATAGAACGGATTTAGTTTCTCAAATAGTTGTATACTGTGAACCAAATAGCTGATCTCTGATCATGCGCAGTGGCTTCGTTCTGAGACTTGAAAATTATCTATGCGCCATCAATTATTTCAAAGGCTACATCACAACGCTTATCTGAAGAAATTTCAAGGTAGGTATCGAAATGAAATTGTTGGCAGTTTCCTTGTTAGCTTGCTGGGATAGAGACCAATAGAGGACCGTAGTAAACGCAATATTGAATATGGGTACCTAAAGCCAAAGATATATTGGTAGTAAAATATTCATGTGTTTCATTAAAGTGCTATCTTTCTAGTGAGATTGAAATTTAGTAGTTTCCATTTAGCAGAGTAACAAAAATACCTACAAGACTACAAATATATTTTAATTAAATTATTTTATAGCTAGGGGAAATACTAATTGTGTTGGTTCACGAAGTGTTTAGGGTAGCGTTTAATAAGTAAAGCGTGGGCTATCTTAGAGGGCGGTTGCATAGTATAATATCCTCCCTTGCAGACTTTCCAGCTAGTCGTAAGTAATCCTAACCACAAATGATCTACCTTAGGGAATTTATCCACTTTGTTCTCAAGGAATTAAGGTGGGGAGAGATCAAAGAATTAGTTGCCTTGGGCACACACATAGGGGGTTTGAATTAATAAGAATTCAAATCAAATTATTTTTTCACCTACTCTTGCTAATAAAAACAAATGAAAATTTTCATAAACCCCCCTCAGATGAATAATAGCTTGATGTTGATGGCGTTTTATCATTATGACATATAATAGAGGAATACAGGATGGAAGTAACATAAGTGCTCAAATTTTCAGTTAAAATCTATTTTTGAAAACAATGATATCTCTATTCCCAGCCAACTGCTATCAGTTCATATCAAATATATAGAATTCCCTAAAATTCATCCAGATTTTATCCTCCCACTTATACTCAGGCATTCTTCATGGTTTTCTTAAGAGTTTCCTATCAAATTTTGAAAGTATATCTAATGTCACCCATTCCAGGTGCCACCAGAAGGTTAGGGTCTGTTTAAAAATCCTGACTCCACCGGGTCTCGAACTCTCGACCTTCCGGTTTGTAGCGTATTGCCTTAACCCACTGGTTCCCAACCTTTTTCGACTCGCGAACCCCCTTCCACAACTATCAGGGTTAGGTGAACCACTGACTTTTAAATAGGCCTATACATATAGTAGACATGCATAAAAATATAATTCCAAGCAAAAGATTTAATAACGTTAAATTAACTTAACCCTTAACGGTTAAAACCGAAAGTTACTCTAGTTACGGCTTAAAAGTTACACAACATGTAAACTTAGTTATAGCAAAATCAAATGCATTCCTAACGTTGTTACATTATTAACTGTAAATCAGGCATTCGTGGCAAATATTAATTTATTGTCGAAATAATGTGATAAATTCCCGATACTATACATATGTAACAAGGGACATTATATGGTTAATTTAATTTAAAAATAATAATAATAATAATAATAATAATAATAATAATAATTATTATTATTATTATTATTATTATTATTATTATTATTATTATTATTATTATTATTATTATTATTATTATTATTATTACAATGCTACAGAAATGATGGAAACAATAATATACCTAACCTCGAAACCCGCCATTACGGAAAAGTTTTGGCTAATCCCTTGAAATATTTTGCGTAGTCTCCTCGCGGACATGAGCCTAACCCAAAAATGACGGTATGGATTATGGGAGTAGAACCTGCTTTGTCGGACCTGGAAGACGACCTACAATTCACATAACACCGTATGATAGACTTCCAATCAATTCAATTCCACAAGAGTGGATAGCACAATAGATCTTTCAAATCGCGGTGCTCAGGGCAGTCTGTCCTCCCAATCTGATTGAACTATTAAAACCCTTCTACCCGATTATAAGATGGATGTTATCCAAACGGCATTCGTTAATAATATGTTATGATGCGAGATGCGAGGTTGGGAAGTGATTTTTACAGAATCGAGGAAAATTATTTCTGAGATTCTGTAAAACACTTGTCAAACGTATTTTTTGCGCGATGGTGTTTTCAAAATAATAAATAATAGTAAAATAATAACATCTTTGTTGGAAATATTTACGTTTATTATAAACAATTGACTAACGTTAACAGTGTGTGCAATGATTATTAATTGAAACAACAGGAGGACGTGAGACCAATTAGTGTAAAATAACAGGAGGCCTTCAGACCATTTAGTGATAAAATGGTGGCAAGTACGTATTTATTGTTTTATATTGTTTCAAATAAATTTCAGTTGAATTAAAATGTGATTTGTTTCATATAATGTATATTAACACTACCTTTTGGATATTTTTTGTATATACATTGTATGTAGTATACATAGAGGGCAGTGGTTTTACTTCCTACACGCGTGTTTGTAATATGTAATAGTACAGTATAGTTATTTTATTTTAGGTAGTTATTTAGGTTGGCAATCCCGAAATGTAGAATGTTGAACTTTCAATCATGGTCGCCATTGCTGTCAAAACGCACTAATCGCGCAAAAAAAATATGTTGGAGTTAAGGAAGACTGAATTAATTATTTACGGTAAAATATTTTTTGTGGTCTACGGAATACAAGCCAAATAATAGAAACGTTCTGTTTGAAAGTAAATCTAACGTTTAACAGAGAAAATCACGTAGCAACCATAGTCAATTTTAATGTCCTTCAGGATTCACCTGTTCAACCCAAGACCTACCATAGATCCATTGCTCTTTGTCTAGCATTGTGGGACAACATTAAAATACAGACCTTTGTTTCTTCCTTTGGCTATATTTGTTTCATCCTTTTTTGCCACGCCCTAATCCATTTCATTAGAAGTTCTTTATTGTTAACATTAAACTCACGTGGCATGTCTTCCTGAGATATTATAACGCGGGTAAGGGAGGAACCCTTCGGATATCATCCCACTTCAGCACGATAGAATATGGTATTAAAGTTATGTATTTAATATCTGATTAAAAAAAGGCGGAGAAGTGTGCATTTACACGCTTTGTTATGACATACAGACATGTTACAGTTACAGCTGATGTATCAAAAATGTGCTACTTAAGAATTAATATTTCAGTGGTTTTCTGGAGAAATATACGAAACAACATATCCCACTTGAATATACAATTCAAGGATTCATAACTGTATTCAAACTTCATTCTAGTATTTGTAAATTATCTCTGCCGCGATGGTCTATGGACCCGAGGGTCGCGGGTTCAAACCCAGAAAGAGTCTATGGATTTTTAAGATGGAAAATCCAAGGAACTATAAAATAAAATAAGTTAAAATATATCTTCTTAGGTAATATCCGTCGTCCTCAACTTATAAAATATGTATTCTTTATGCCTGTAGGCCTTTCAGAACATCCGTTCCATCTTCAGCAGGTCCTTCTTCGCTACAATATCTAATATGATGGTTGATGCTGCTGATGTCGTGAGTCACGACAACACCACATTTGGACCAGCAGCATCAACCAACATATTAGATATTGTAGCGAAGAAGGACCTGCTGAAGATGGAACGGATGTTCTGAAAGGCCTACAGGCATAAATAATACATGTTTTATAAGTTGAGGACGACGGATCTTACATAAGAAGGTATATTTTAACTTATTTTATTTTATGACTTTCCATCTCAACGGTTTTAACAATGAATTTTATTAGTATTGATCCAAGGAACAAGTTTCCCAGAAGGGACTTTAAGCCGTGGATCCCTAGTCTACAGATTTTCGGGCTCATAAAAGAATCTCAAGCCAGAAAAGAAAGGCCTCTGATCAAAATTTAACCGACCTTCTTCAATACCTTAGTTTCTTACTAGATGTCTCCTCGAGGTGTTGTAACTAACCATGTATTATACGCTGGCACATGTAAGGAAATAAGTGTTGCAAAAAGAGTCTGGTTAAGAAACTTTCCAATAGGGTAGCTCCCATGTCCCGAACGGGATCAGTCAAAGTTGTGGATAATGCCTTACGAATTTAGAGACCGTCCACCGCTGTGGTATTACGGCATTGCCTCGTTCGGTTCTCTATGGTACGTAGCGAGTAGAGACAAGTTTCTTGAATGAGTTTCCTTCCTTTTTTTTTTCCCTCACGTGTAAAATAAGTTCGATAATCTTTAAGCCCAAATGGTCCCTGAACACTATCTGGCTATCATAATCAATTCATAGCCCTATGTCAGAGACTGTCAAACTATAACATCCTTCAAAAACAAACTAAAGAATTATTTAATAACAAACTAACTTATACACCTCACTGATAGTATTCTTTCAACAATTAATAAATTTAATTATTTATGAAAATAATATTAAGATTAACAAATATTTTCTTTTGTTTTGTTTTAAATATTGTATAATCGTGAAATTAGTTTTCTAATCTCATTATTTAATATGTCTTGTATATATTTTATTATTAGTTTTAGTCTTAATTTTAACTAACATAACTGTTGCATTATAGATCGTAATATAATAGATATTATCTTTTTGGTCAAATTTTTATTTAGTATTTAATATTAGAATTAATTGAGATTGTTATATTCTGATGTAATATATGTTTATCCTGGTGAGTGGAAGAGAAGGCCACACGGCCTTAACTCCACCAGGCTAAATAAATCTAATCTAATCTAAAAATATTCGCTCTCCCGTTATTGGAATTCATAACCAGTTGGAATCAGGAGCTGAAACATTCAAGCAAAAATTGACAATTCTAAGAACTCTATTTTAGTGTTACTTTGTTTTCTATTAATTAATTGCCATTGGGGTCGACTCAGCCTCTAACTGAAATGAGTGCCAGATGCTTGTTCTGGGGGTAAAGGCGACCGTCACGCAGGGCTGACAACCCGGCTGACATCAAGTGCCGATTGTCTAGAAAATGTGGGAGCCTTAACATACTACTACCCCAAGGGCCTCCCTAAGCCTGTAGTGGGAACAGTTTAGGCCCTACTTTTATTTATTTTATAAATTAGAATTTATTTTTTAAATATATCTATGACTGCAGTAACATTTGAATGTATTATAGACTATTAATTTTTAAGTATTTTTTTATTAATAATATATAGTATTAAATAATTAACTAACTCATTGGCACTATCGAACTTGGAGGTTCATGGCCACGCGGACATAAGCTCTCCTTAGATCTCTATCCTGAGCTAATGTTTTCTAATCATCCCCTGTATAATTTATTTCGCTCAAATCGTAGTGACTGTAATTCTTCCACTTCATTTTTAGTCTACTTACCGGGGATTTTTCTCTGGATTTCCTACAAGAACTTTCATTCCCTATTCGTGCCACATGTCCTGCCCATTGCAGGCTGTGGGACTTAATTGTTCTTATTTGATCTGGTTTCCTATAAAGATCATGTATGTCACTGTTATGTAATATTTTCTATTCGCCTGTTTGTCTCTCCTTCATCCAAATTGTTCCTAAGAACTTTATTCTCTACTCGTAATTCTCCCGCCTTAAAGTAAGAGTCCTGTTTCGCAATCATATAACTTGAATAAGTATTTTATTAGATTTAGAAATATAGTGTATAAACATGTCATTGTATTATAATTATATACCGGTTCAGTGGAAGATAAGGCCTTAGAACTTAGTTCTGCCGGTTTAATTAAAAACAGTATTGAGCTGATTACGGATCCAGGGAGGCCCTTGTGTTGTCAAAACGTATCCGTGTGATCTAAATTTAAAACTGCTCTCCCTACAGGCCCTGTCCCTGTAAGGCCTAAGTGGCGTGGTGCATGTAATCGTACAAATAAAAGGGCAAGTTAGACTAAGGTGTGTGTGTGTGAGAGAGAGAGAGAGAGAGAGAGAGAGAGAGAGAGAGAGAGAAGAGAGAGAGAGAGAGAGAGAGAGATTGAGAGAGATTAGATTTGAATGGAGTGATGAGGTTCTCATCATCAGATTGTACATTTCGCGGACTCATAATTTGCGGTTGTGGACCGTTATTTGTCTTCTTATAGCATAATAACCACCTTTCACTCTCTATTTCAATCTTAGGACAGACCAGAAAGAAAACGCTCTCTCTATTGTTTGTTTCAGTGTTGAGATAGTCCGTGTCGTGTACTAACCACAATAATTTTGCAATCAGTTATACGTTTAGTTTAAATTTGAATCACTTCTAAGAACAAATTACATTTGAAATGCCTCTTCAGAAATCTTTAAGATAGTTGTACAATTCTACTATTGTTTCCCCAATACAACAATGACGCCATGGACCCGCTAGTTAGAGTGCGCTAGATATACCGTACTCTCTTTCCACTGTTTACATGAACGATTGAAAACAGTGTAACATGTTGAAAAAAGGAAAAATGCCCATTTCTCCGTCTTTATTGATTAAATGTAGTGTTCATTTTTTGTTCTCTTTTGAGCCTGCAATTATGTGTAATATACCCAGAATATTATAGCTTGTATATTTACTTGCATTTTTATTGTATCTGTGTTTCAGAATATAATACACCCACCTTTACTATTGTATCCTTGCACCCGTCCTCCACACAAAAATGAAGGTCGTATTTGAAAGACCACACAGATAACAAGATCAGTTCTGTTAAATTGAGAAGTTGCATTAATTATGTCCTCTAATGCCTAATTTGTCCACCGCCGTGGTCTCAAGGTAGCGTGCTGCCTTATCACACAGTGGGACCTGGTTCGATTCCCGGTCGGGACAGGCTCCTGGGTGAGATTTTTTCGGGGTTTTTCCTCACCTGTAAGACAAATGTCAGGAAGCTTAGGGCCCAACGGCCCCGAAAATTATCCGGCCATCATCATCATCATCATCTTTATCATCCTTATCATTATCATCATGCTTCACCGGTGTAGAAAGCAATGGGAAGCTACCACACCTATAATTCCCTAGTAAAGCTGCAAAGCAGAGCATGAAAATGCTATGATTGCAGTGAAAGACCTGCCCTCGGATGGATAGAATGCCTAATTTGTCTTTCTCTAAGATATACTCGACATATTTACATGTAACCCTTAAATTGACAAAAAGCTAATTTCTCGTGTCAGTTACTTAAATGTGTTCGACTGCATTGAAGACATAATCATGTAGGCTATAACTGTATTATTGTGTAATTCGACATAAATATAAGTATTTTTTACTCGTTCGTTTTTCTATTGTTTCGTTTAAAAATTTAAATAAATTTAACTAATATTTCTTGTAGGATACATTGCCAATTTAAAAGTTAAATAAACATTGTACACGAAAATAATGAGAAAAGTCACCTCGATATTCAGCAAGAACGTGTTTTGTTTATTTTATTACACAAAATGGCGTGTAATCTTAGTAATATTATGACGTTGATACCGATAGAAATGTGTGGGGTCTACATCTGATTGTTTTAGTTCTAAACATGATGCCATAAGAGCCAGAGAAAAGTAAATATTCACTGTTGAAATAAAAAAAAATTGATAAATATATATTAAGTAATGTAGCAATAGTCCACCGCTGTAGTCTCGAGATAGCGTGCTGCCTTGTCACGCAGCGGGCCCGGGTCGGGGCGGTTTTTCTGGGTGAGGTTTTTATCGGGGTTTTTCCTCATCTGTAAGACAAATGTCAGGAAAACTTTAAGGCCCATACGGTCCCCGAAATCATATGACCATCATCATCCTTCACCGGTGTGGAAAGCAACAGGAAGCTACCACACCTACAATTCCCTAGTAAAGCTGCAAGCATAGCATGAACATGCTATGATTGCAGTGAAGGACCTGCCTTCGGGCAGAATTACTATGGATGGATGTAGCAATAAACAATGAACTGCGTCTCTTCTCTAAATAGAAACTATGAGGTTGAATTATATTTCTTTTCATTTTATAACTAAATAAAAAGTTGCATTCTGTTGGATTGTCTAGGTAAATAAAACAATTACAATTTCCAGTGTAATATCGATTGAACACACCGGTAAGTAATACGAGTTTAAACTGTATATATTAAATCAAGTCAACACTATTTATTCCAATGACAAATAACGGTTAGCAACATGCTATTATCTGTGAATTATTTATAATTCTAACAGGGCAGCATTCTTTTGTAACTTGAAGACCTATGAGATTGACTGATGGGGTAGCGCTTGAGATATCTCTCATTCAGAAGATTCCGGATTCGAATCCCATGCTTACAAATATAATTTTTTCGTGTTCTTTTTTTCAGTCATCATGGCATATTCTGAGTTGGAATGTAATTTATTGTGATAATATATTTTTTAATTACAGAACATTATCAAGAAATTCTACATTCTCCTTCTAGTTATATACCAAAATATACATTACAGACGTCTGTACTTAATTTCATGGCCAGTGAAACAAATATGTGACATGAACATGAATTTGTACTTAAAATAAGTACCATACTTCTATTGAAATAAAAATGTTACTGGTTGTCGTATTATATCGGATGTAATGTCTCATGTATATTTTAATATAGATATTTCCACGTATTAATGTGTTGATCGTGACATTAATAATGTATGTGTCTTGTTACTATCAAACAACATGGCGTTATAAGTGCACTGCAAGACCTTTTACTTAAGAAGGCATTTTAATTGATGCGTATTGTTAGTCCTTAATTTCTTACTTAATTATATAGTCAAATTTGTTTAATCCGGAACGTGAATAATACGGAAATCTGTCCAATGTGAACAAATTTATTGGTCCCGGCAAAATAATAGTAATTTTACGTGTATTTATTTTGCATAAAACGGAATCTGTCCAACGCAAAAACGGAAGGATATTTTTATACAATTCATGCAAACTAAATTTATAAAGCGGAAAGACAGAGAGAGAAATAAATTAGTTTCCACTTCATTGAATACCCGTTAGGCCAAAAAACAAAGAATGATTTCTGCCGCTGCACATAGGGGTATTTGACTAATCTAGCGGGAAAAACTTATTTATCATTCCTAATCGTTTTGAAAATAATCTGTAACTCATAAAAACTTGTATGCAAACGTATCTTCACTTCAAATACACGGCAATGTAGCAAAGAGCAAAAGCGAAAGCAAATGGCGAAATAAATTATAGTTCATATAAGTAATATTTATTTAATAATTACAGCTGTTAAATATATATAAATAGGCTATGTGCTATCTAAAAATAAATAATTGTCATAATCATATTTTAAAACTAAAAATATAAATATTAAATGAGGAAATAGTTTTAACTTTCTTCACATATTAACATTTCAACGTTTCCATCATAAAATAATTTCGTTTTTTCTTGACCATTATTCGCCTTGATGCAAGCAAGGGATCTGATGTTAATAACAACCTATCTAAAATAGCAGTATTACAGTCTACTCTATTAAATTTCTGTGCGAAATTTTGTTTTTATAAACGGAAATGTTATTTCTGGCTTCTGCCGCTTCTTCGGACAATTGTCATAATGGCAATAGGCCATTCTCTGTTATTATAGAACCATGTATTAAAATGTTATGCACGGTAGGTGTCATATTATGTCTACCATACGGTGAAACATAAAGTTCCGCAGTCTCTCTGGTAAATTTCTGAAATCGTTGCACATCTATTTTGTACCCGGTTGAAGCACATTCACAATCACTTTGGTTTTTTATGAAAGTAACATCCAGGCGTGTTATTTCTGCTGCCAACTCAGGATCTTCAAAAAAATCTTTGGCTTGTATTTCTTTCATTGGCATTTCACAAATAAATCTCTTCTGTATTTTGCTGCTACCCAGCGATGTATAATTTCTGATCTCTTTCTCGAAAAATTACGCTTTATTCCCGTTATTTGTTCTTGGGTATAAGGTTTATGTGAAATCAAGTAATCTTCGATGTATTCTAATTGACCGTTAAAATCTAGATAGTTTTATGATTTCATCAGGTCAAATATTTTCATACGAGTCATCCTACTACTTCCACAAGGTCCTGAAATAAAAAAAGTACAATTTATTGAAAGTTATAATATTTTCATAATTTCATGTTACAAATTTGAAATCGCTCTACGTGGAGGAGTAGGGATTAGTTGGAACCAATTTATTCATTTTTAAAAAGTAGAATTATTGTATTTTAAGAATACATAAACATCATAGCCGGGTAA
Organism: Diploptera punctata; assembly: GCA_030220185.1. NCBI lineage: Eukaryota > Metazoa > Arthropoda > Insecta > Blattodea > Blaberidae > Diploptera > Diploptera punctata. The sequence goes on along the minus strand of JASPKZ010006073.1, from coordinate 1,170,547 downwards.
GACTTTCAAACACAAAGAAAAAGTAATGAATGAATGCAAGGAAATGGTCAAAACAAGAGAAAGCCAAAAAAATAAAAAAATAAATAAATGAACGAAATAACGTGGAAGTGTTTTACAAGTGTACGATCAAAAAATATCCAAGTTTCCGGACCGATGCTCCAAAATCATGCTCTAGCTGTTGCTGAATCTTTAGGGAATAACGATTTCAAGGCATCTTCAGGTTAGCTGGTGAGTTTTAAAAGACGACACAATGTAGTGTGGATTGAAATTTGCGGGGAATCAAAGGATGTGGACAAAAGTGTAGTTAGTGAGCGGAAACCGAAACTGTATACTTTAATTTCAGGATACGTGCCTAAGAGACAGTTTTAACGCTGATGAAACGGGACTGTTTTTTTTTCTACAGGCAGGTGTCAAGGCGGCTTTTTACAAATAGTAATTCAAACCAAATGGACAAATATCAAAACAAAACAAACCTTATTGTCACTGACCCTGAAGTTCATTGTTAGAAGTTGTCGTATTTCACGTGTCGATATGTACTTTCATAAATGCGTCCATCGCCACGATCGGTATATTATTGTTTCAACTTATCATTCGACGCAATAATTTTGATTGAATAACACGTGATTCTTGTGTTTTGTTCCCAGTTTATAATGTCGAGTAAAAGGAAAGAAAAATTAGTACCGAAGAGAAAAAAGTTAGTGTTGTCGCTTAAAATAAAAATAGAAATATGCTTGACTTCATACGCATTGGCGAGTCATTTGCTTCTGTATTACGCTGTTTCAATGTTAATGAATCTAGAAATCCGAAGACAAAATAAGGAATTCTATCGCAGAACCCACAGCTGAATATCAATCTTAATTGAAAGATCGTTTAAAAGCGGCAAAACAGAAAAAAAATATCAAGTTCTTTAGGTCTTTGCCTAAACCTGACAGTAATAATTGATAGAAATTGTTCAAAATCTCTCTCATTAATTGATTTTATTTGGATAATTTTTATATTATTCTGTAATCTTAGAACATATCCCCTATATACCCATACAAATTACAATTCCATATTCGCGGTTTCTTTATTCGCGGCATATCTGCGGAACATATCCTCCGCGAATAAGGAGCTTTGTACTGTACTTCACTTTTCAACGGCAGCGGAACCACAATTAATCCAAGATACGTAAAAAAGATATATACGGTACTCTATAATCTACGAATATTAATAAGTTTTAGTTCTTTTATAATGCGGAATTTTGTCTAATGCGAAAAAAATTGGTCCCATGTTCCGCTTTGTGCAAGTTTTAATATATATATATAATATATATATATATATATATATATATATATAACACATAGGCCTAGTTAAACTTGTCTTAGAGACAAACTCATTAAATGACCAATTTTTATTGGAACAAACACTAAATTTCAAAGAAAGAACAGAAGAGACATTCTACCATAACAAAAAGAGAATTTACCTACACTTTTTCATACCTCATGCTTTATAAACAAGTGATTTAAAAGAATCCGAAGTTTATAATCCCTATCTCAAAATCCGAAGTTTATAATCCCTACTACAGATTTAATTTCTGTCAGATTTCGTTGGAAATTTTAGCTATTTTTATATCACTGTATGCGTCAGAGAAGATAATATATTTTGAATTTCAGTATAGGGGTGTCATTTTATTAAATAAGGCGATTTTTAAATTTAAAAATTGCTTCAAATCCCGCCTTTATGAAGCCCAAGTACTAAAAAAAACTATAATGAAACATTACTTCGTTATGCTTGATTGTCTCAGAAAAATTAATATAATTGAATCGCTTCATGAATGAAGGGTCAGCTCATGTTTTTTTAAATTGAGATTTTTGTTTTACGTGTTCAGAAGTTTTTCTTTGAATAGTACTCAGTTATAGATTTATCTTATACTAACAAGAGTGAAGCTGAACTGTAACTTTTATTACGAAAATATGTAAGAGTGCAGAACACAACATAAAATCTAAACTTTATGAAAACAGTAGACTGAGGTGTTTTATTCATGAAGGGATTAAATTGGTATAAATGAGAGGATGAGGGGGGAGAATAAAAAGAGAGAGAGAGAGGGGGATAGGGGGAGAGAGAGAGAGAGAGAGAGAGAGAGAGAGAGAGAGAGAGAGAGAGAGAGAGAGAGAATTCAGAAGGCAATCATTAATCAAATATCACGAAGTTATGTCAGTCTCATGCCTTTTGTATGTTGTGAATGTGGTTCACTTAAGATGTATCCAGGATACAAGTAAACGAAATGGAATTCTTCAGTTGTACGAGTGGAAGTTACAACTTTTAGATAAAATGTCTTATAAACTTGGGTTATAAACAGGGAGCGGGGTTCTAGTAAGTATACAGTGAAGTTAAGAATGCACGGACTATAAGGAGGGAGGACGCACCTGTGATCGTGCAGTGTTCAGTATAAACAAAATTATGTTCGGTGGAAGGCATTATACCCTGCTTCAAAAACAATTACACCAGGGCAAGGAAATATAGAAGGAAGCAAACAATCGTATGTTTAGTTATTTGTAGTGTGCAATAATACTACTTCATTTTGAATAAGGGTTTATTGTACAGAAATATTTTCTCATACATTATGATTGTAGTTATTGCAATGTACAGTAATATACTTCCGAAATGCATAGTTCTTTACTACTCTCTGTATGCAGCGAATAAATGAAACAGTCGCTAAGAAACACTCTGTTGAGAAGAACGAGTCCTGCGCAGTACATACTCCGTGTGCAGGTAATATGAAGCGTCTGTTTACTTACTCAAACCCCGCTCCCTGGTTATAAATGTACAGATTTCTCCGAAAAAAAATAGAAATTATTTCATACAGGCTATTGTTTTATGATTTTGAAGACGTGGCTGAATTCAAATGGGCCTACCTAGGAATAATAATTACAAATACGAATGAGATACACAAAGAAATTAAATATAGGCTCAATTCTGTAAATACATGCTATTATTCATCACAGGGACTCTTGTCATCCCAACTTCTCTCAAAAAACGTCAAAATCAAAATATATGAATCTGTCATTCTCCCAGTTATATTATACGGTTGTGAAACATGGACTCATACTTTAAGGGAGAGGAGAAAATATTACAAGTATTTGAGAATAAAGTTCTTAGGAAGATTTTTGGACCAAAGGGAGATGAACAGACAGACGGATGGAGAAGACTACAGAAGAGAGAACTACTTTATCCCAATAGGAAGGCAGATATAATAAGAACAGTTAAGTCTTATAGATTACGATGAGCAGGAAATGTGGCGAGAATGGAGAATGAAAGAGAGGCTTCTTGCAGGAAAACCAGTGGAAAAACGCCCAGTTAGTAGACCAAGAATGAGGTAGGATAACATTAACCATATTTTGAGGGAAGTAACTATGATTTGAGGGAAGTAGATTATACAGGGAATGATTGGAAAGCATTAGCTCAGGATAGGGATGTATGGAGAGCTTATGTCCGTGCAGCCATGAACCTACGGGTTCGATAGTGCCAGTGAGTAAGTAAGTAAGTAAGATTATACAGGGGATGATTGGAAAACATTAGCTCAGGGTAGGGATGCGTGGAGAGATAATCTCGGCCATAAACCTACGGGTTCGTTAGTGCCAGTGAGTTAGTTATAGCTTTATGATGATCGTGAGTATTGAGTCTAATTTTTAGACAATATATACGCATAAGAGATGAAGTGGAACATTTTTTTTTCTCGGTATTTTCTAATCTCAGTCCCGAATTGTAGCCTAGTGATCTAAGGCTACCTGCCTTGGGCTATGGGAAGAGAGCAGGTTCGAATCCTATGGGGAAGAAGTTACCTCATGGAATTTCGGTTAGTGTATAGGAGCGGTTTTCATTGAATATCATGAGAAATTTTGGTTTCTACGATAAGACAGTATTTCCAGGTTGAGAAAACGGCTAGGAGACCCCATATACTTATTGCCTGGATAAATCTTCCATCTCTATGATAGTCACATATGATGTGAGGCCAGCAACTGGATGGTAAGCCAAAGGTCTATCACACCACAGATATTTTTCTATCCCAAAGTCAGGTTTTAGCAGAAATTGAAATAAATGCGTCGAAATTATGTAGACATCTAATACGGATTAATGCTGGTAACTATACTATTTATTTTATAAAAAAACAATGGATACATTTTTATATTTCATATATCTATGAATTCTGTGAAAACAGGCAAACATTTTTATAAAAGATTCCTCGAATAATTGCTATATTTTTGAAGGAAACCCATACATAACCCAAAATCTTAGACTTTCATTATATTGATTGCAAGATACTCATACTTTTTTTTTCTCCTGGCGCGACAGGCCTAGATGGCCCTTAGCCTACCAGCCGGCTGCTGGCCTAATATCCACATGTGTCAATCACAGAGGTAGATGATCATCAGCCAGTGTTGGGGTGACATGTGGTCAGCATGTCGAGCCCCCCAGCCGTTATAGCTGGTTTTCTCAACCTGGAGCCGCTACTTATTGTAGCTACCAAAATGCCTCACGATGCTGGGTGGGCACCGGTCCCATACTGGCCGAAATACCATGAGAAAATTTCTTTCCCATGGAGACTCGAACCAGCGCAAGTCCCGTAGCTCTGCACCAAGGCTTCCTGCCTTAACCACTCGGCTACGGCGCGGGACAACTCATACTTAATATATACTATTATACATAATAACATGCGTTTCCAGAATTGAGTCTATGTTTAATTTCTTTCTTCATCTCATTCCTGTTTGTAATTATTTTCCAATCACTTCTCCAAAATTTCTCTCAATATAATTGTACCCCAGTGGAATCCATGTTCGCGTTTCTTGAAGGTTGCATGTTTACAATGAAAGATCATCACTCTTTCGAGTAAAAAATATAATAATTTTTTTATTTATATACAGAATTTTAATATTTACACATCTTTCTGTGCCTAAAGTTTTATTTTTCTTCTCCACTCGTCTCTCTCCATCCAATCCGTGTACTCCAGTCCCCTTGCTCTCATTCCAGTTCTTATTTCCTGCATCCACGAGTTTCGAGGTCTTCCTCTCCTCCTTCTTCCAGGTGGACACAATTCCAATGTTTTCCTGGGTAATCTTTCTTCTTGCATTCGTCGTATGTGCCCATACCAATTTAATTGCTTATACCGTATATAATCTACTCTTGAATAACCAATATTCATTTTTTTTTCTTATGACAGTATTTCTTATTTTGTCTAATTTTGAATATCTTGCCGCTCTCCTCAAGAAATCCATTTCCATCGACGTAAGTTTTTATTCTAAGTTTTTGTTGAATTTCCAAACTTCAGCTCCATATGTGACAGTACTTCTCACTATTGAATTATATATTTGTAACTTATTTTGTCTGGTTATATGTCTGTTCCATAAGACTCCATTCATCATTGCTGTTATTGCTCTACCTTTATTTATTCTGTTTTTAATAATAATAATAATAATAATAATAATAATAATAATAATAATAATAATAATAATAAACTTCCGCACATACATTACTTACACCATCTGTATTATTTAAATCAGACCACAAGAAGATTGAGGCATCTAATCAGAACTAGGGAATATCTATTTCAACAATTAATAATAATAATAATAACAATAATAATAATTCTAATAATAACAATAATTCTAATAATAATAATAATAATAATAATAATAATTCTAATAATAACAATAATTCTAATAATAATAATAATAATAATAATAATAATAATAATAATAATAAGTATATCTAACCCGGAGATTCATGGCCGTGCAGTCATTCCTATCCTGAGCTAATGTTTTCTTATCATTCCCCGTGTAATTCACTGCCTTCAAAAACACGGTTAATATTATTCTCCCACCTCATTCTTGGCCTATCTACTGGACACTTTCCTTCAAGTAATTCCTACAAGTTTCGGTGCCCCTCTTTCATTCGTGTCACGTGTCCTGTCTATTGCAGTCTGCGAGGCTTAACTATTCTTTTTACATTTAGTTTCCCATAATTATGAAGTTTACTTTTATGTAATATTTTCCATTTAATTGTCTGTTCGTCTCTCTTTGGTTGAAATATTCTCCTAAGAATAATTATGTTATCGAAAATTCGAAATCTATTCTTGCCCCTTAAAGTAAGAGACCGTGTTTCGCATCCATATAATATAATTGAAAAAAAAAAGTTTTATATATTTCTAGTTCAACTTTTTTTTTTGAGGACTTGGGATGACAAGAGTCCCTATAATACATAGTAACATGCGTTTCAAGAATTGAGTCTATGTTTAATTTCCTTCTTCACCTCATTCCTGTTTGTAATTATATTGTTCCTAGGTATTTGAATTCAGTCACTTCTCCAAAATTTCCCTCAGTATAATTGTACCGTAGTGGAACCCATGTCCGTGTTTCTTGAATGTTGAATTTTTACGGTGAAAGATAATCACTCTTTCGACCCAAATAAGGCATAATAATAATAATAATAATAATAATAATAATAATAATAATAATAATAATAATAATAATAATAATAATACCATTAAAATAATATGCCCTTTATTCACTACATTTAGGCCTATACAATCATAATAGGCCTATACGTCTTCAAAATAGTGAAAATAAAATATTATAGAAAATGATATTTTATAGAACACATTTAAATTAAACTTAATTTAAAAACAAATTAAAATTACATAGGCTATTTAACATTTCTTCAGTGTTAAAAAAAGTCACTTTCTTTAAAGGGTTATGTATGAAGTAGCCTATAATTTAACCTTTTTTTCATAATAAGAGTTATGAAAGTTAACCTCTGGATATACACGACTTTCAATTGTAACTAGTCTGCATTCAAGAATTTCAAGATTACTCTAAGTATTTGGATAGTGAACAATACCTCGTCAAAATTAGTATGGGGTGGCGACTTCGTGTCGGATTAGGACAGGAATCTGTGACCTGGGCATTGGTGAAGGTGGATAATTCTGAATTCAATGCCATAAGTCTAATCAGTGATCATTGATACGTGGAGATCATTGTCCTTGTCTGATCAAATACATATGTATGTGGCCCGGAGTTTAAAATCCTCTCCCTATAAGGTGCAGGAAGTATTGTCACTTAAATAATTGTCCTAAAAAAGGGACGATAAACTGAATGAGACATAACTAATTATGTAACTAGCTCACTGGCTCTTTTGAACCCGTAGGTTCATGGCCGCGCGGACATAAGCTCTCCATGCATCCCTATCATGAGCTAACGTTTTCCAATCACCCCCTGTATAATCTACTTTCTCAAATCATGGTAATGTTATTCTCCCATCTCATTATTAGTCTACCAATTGCGCGTTTTCCCTCTGGTTTTCCTGCAAGTAGCTTCCATGCACCTCTTTTATTCCCCGTTCGTGCCACATGCCCTGCCCGCAGTCTACGAGACATCTGTTCGTATTATATCTGGCTTCCTATAAAGACCATGTAGCTCACTGTTTTGTAAGTCTTCTCCGTTCACCTGTCTGTTCATCTCTCTTTGGTCCAAAAATTTTCCTAAGAACTTTATTGTCAAATCGTAATCTCCTTTCTTCCCGTAAAGCAGAGTACATGTTTCGCATCCATATAATTGGAAGAATAACAGTTTTATGTATTTTCAGTTTAACTTTTTTTTGAAAGAAATTCTTGTAATGATTAATAGCATGCATTTCCAGAATTGAGCCTATGTTTAATTTCTTTGTGCATCTCATTCCTATTTGTAATTATTGTTCCTAAGTATTTGAAGATAGGGAAAGATAAGAGTTATTAGAAATTCAAACCATTTATAAATTTTAGATATGTGTACCGAGAACTGTGCCGTTTGCACAGCATTTTTCTCGTTGTTCAGACTGTATGAAGAGATAAGTAATTTCTGGGAACTGCAGGACGTCGACAATATTAAACAGAAGTGACATTCGTTATAACTTGTAGAGATATAGAATATTAAAACCTGACCAATGTGATGCTTTAAAGTGAAGCTGTGTCTTGAAGTTGTTTTATAAAATTCGCTCTATAACAGCTAAGATAATAATTAGTGTCACAATTCAAAGCAGGGCGTAAACGGCCGACAATTTTTTTCAGAGGTTTCTTACTTCACGTTTAAGGTTCTTTTACGTACAAACATAAATGGGACCCACTGTTTTACATTATTTCCGAAGGAAGCCACATTTAGTATTTTATTATTCTTCTTCTTCCTTCCCAGGATTAGGTCAATGCGGCCTGTTCCGGTCTCAAGTCCATCTTTTCCTTGGCCTTCCCTATGATCTTTTTTCAAGAGGTGTATAGGCCTAGGTGTTGATAGTTTTAGATAATCTTGTGTTATCAATTCTATTTAAATGTACCTTCCATCGATACTTGTGCTCTTCTAGTTTATCGAGTATTGAAAATATCTCCAGTTCATTTCTTATTGACTCATCATCATCATCATTATCCGGTATCATGGCAGCTGCCGCCGTCTTCCGGAAATCAAATGCCATTCCTCTCTGTCCATCCATTGATCTTCCTCCAATCTTCTAATATTCATAGCCGCTCCACAGCTTCTTATTGACTAATTATGAAATATTTAGGATTTATAGCCCTGAAAAAATTAGCGAACATCAGAATCATTGGGACTGATTTGTTCTTGAGTTGAATGAAAATCAACAGTGCAAATAGGTATGTGATCCAATATCATATATTTATTATAGAATAACTTTTCACTTACATTTGTCAGAGATAAGAACTCTGTATAAAGTCAAACACGCAGATCACAGGTAGATGAACACTTTCGCCTGGCGACACATTGTTTAGGCCTATTATTTTATAATAATTGGATAGTATTGTAATAGCTTGCTGTACTTGTAAATAAGTCTAAGACTTTATATATATATATATATATATATATATATATATATAATATGAAAAGAAAAAAGAATGCTTGAGTCGGGATTTGAACTCGAGTCTCTAAAGTCTGTACCTTTAGCGCTCTAACCAACTGAGCTACCCAAGAATTCCAATACAAGCATTCAATTTTCTTATACATGTAGTATTCTCAATTCACACAAGAGGTAGCGGAAATTTATTCCAACTGCCATCTCGCGGCTAACATAACAGTTAAGCAAATTTTTAACTGCTATAAAGTAAATATTCTCTTTAAAAATTTGCTTAACTGTTATGTTAGCCGCGAGATGGCAGTTGGAATAAATTTCCGCTACCTCTTGTGTGAATTGAGAATACTACATGTATAAGAAAATTGAATGCTTGTATTGGAATTCTTGGGTAGCTCAGTTGGTTAGAGCGCTAAAGGTACAGACTTTAGAGACTCGAGTTCAAATCCCGACTCAAGCATTCTTTTTTCTTTTCATATCATATTTGCCTTCATTGCCAAATGTAAAAATATATATATATATATATATATATATGGGCACGCCGCGCCATAGTGAAGTTGGTTAAGGCAACATGCTACAACCAGGAAGGTCGATGGTTCGAGTCCCGGTGGAGTCAGGCTTTTTAAACTGAAAATCATTTGGCGGCATCATGGTCCTGGAGTCGACTCAGCCTCTAACGGAAATGAATACCCGGCACTTGTTCTGGGATAAAGATGGCCGTCACGCAGGTTGACAATCCTGCTGACATTAAGTGCCTATTGTCTACAAAGTTGGAATCCTTAACCTCCTACTGGCCAAGTGCCTCCTAAGGCTTAAATGGGATCACTTCATGTACACACACACACACACACACACACACACACACACACACACACATATATATATATATATATATATATATATATATATATATATATATAAGTAAAGTGATCCCACGACAGGCCTCGAGAGGCCCTTCGGGTAGTGGGAGGTTAAGGCTCCCACTTTTTCTGGACAATCGGCACTTGATGTCAGCCGGATATACATAAGAATATATTCCTTTGTCACATAAACACGGGGAACTACTCTAGTTGTATTTTTACATAGTGGAAATCACTATTCATATTCTTCCTTCTTACGGCTACCCTCTCTTGAATTCCGTGTCCTCCTATATAACTGACAATCCGACTTAAAAAAGTTTTAACAATAATCTTACTGAAAAATTCCATGGAGATTACGATATATAACCATGCTGTAGGGATATTTTTATTTTACGTATATTTTGTACTTTCGTTATCAAAATGATTTAATACAGTTCTATAGCTTGGCAACGAACAAAATACAGTACTAATATGTTCTTGCATTTACTGTACGTCTCTCAATACTCTTCCCCTCTTCTTCAACCAATCAGCGTAAAAACCCCGTACCATTTGAACTGGTATTGTAAGAAAAAAAAGAGTTGCTTTGTATTAAGCAGTATCGAACCCGTAAGTTCGTGGCCGCGCGGACATAAGCATTCCATACAACCCTATGCTGAGCTAATGTTTTCCAATAATTCCCTGTATACTCTACTTCCTTCAAATCATAGTTAATGTTATTCTCCCACCTCATTCTTGGTCTACCAATTGCGCCCCTTTCCTCTGGTTTTCCTACAAGAAGCTTCCATGCACGTCTTTCGTTGCCCATTCGTACCACATGTCCTGCCCATCGCAGCCTACGGGACTTAACTGTTCTCATTATATCTGGCTTCCTATAAAGACCACGTAGTTCACTGTTATGTAATCTTCTCCATTCACCTGTCTGTTCATTTCTCTTTGGTCCAAAAAATTCCTAAGAACTTTATTCTCAATTACTCGTAATCTTCTTTCCTCCCTTAAAGTAAGAGTCCATGTTTCGCATCCATATAATATAACTGGGGGAATAATAGTTTTATATATTTTCAGTTTAACGCTCTTTGAAAGGAGTTGGGACGTCAAGAGTCTCTGTAGTGCATGATAGCATACATTTCCAGAATTGAGACTATGTTTAATTTCTATGTGCATCTCATTCCTATTTGTGATTGTTGTTCCTAGGTATTTGAATTCAGCTACTTCCTCAAAATTTCCCTCATTTGTCATTAGCTGTCCATTTCCATTATATAATGTATTGTGTGACCATATATTTAGTTTTATTGATATTTACTTCCAGTCCCAATTCTTAGTGTTACTCATTATTATTATTATTATTATTATTACGAGTATTATTATTATTATTATTATTATTATTATTATTATTATTATTATTATATTGCAGTATCCAAAACTGGAAGAATCACCCACCGTTTATGTATATATATATATAGTTTTTATATTACAATGAATATTAATACAGTAAAACCTGTTTATGAAGGGAAATGGAGGTTACTTAAATATATTTCCGTCATGGCAGTTTTCCTTCTTATAAAGAGTTCTCATATTACAAGCATGAATTTTCTCACGCAGTGTAAGGGTATTTACATGCACGCTTTAAAGACAACGTATTGAACTGAAATACAGATGAAATAGTGTATGTAACACAGCACAGTTTGCACGGCAATACAAAACAACTCCCTCGCAGGTTATATTAGCAGGCAAGGAAAAGCCGCGCCGTAGCCGAGCGGTTAAGGTAGGAAGCCTTGGCGCAGAGCTACGGGAGTTCGAGTCTCCATGGGGGAAGAAATTTTCTCATGGTATTTCGGCCAGTATGGGACCGGTGCCCACCCAGCATCGTGAGGCAATTGGGTAGCTACGATAAGTAGCGGCTCCAGGTTGAGGAACCAGCTATAACGGCTTGGGGACTCGACATGCTAACCACATGTCACCCCTACACTGGCTGTTGATCATCTACCTCTGTGATTGACACATGTGGATGTGAAGGGCCAGCAGCCGGCTGGTAAAAGGGCAACCGCTGAAAAGTGGAAAGACCCTCAATCGGAGGAAAAGCGAGGGATTACCCGCTGTCACACATAAACAAGGGTATTCCCGCAATACAATGGCAACACAAGAAGGTAAAACGATATAATGCAGTGGCATCAAATGCAGAATTTTCACGTGTGGTTATTAATACTATAATTAGAACGTGCTTAAGAATAATTTTCCGTCTTACTAAGGTAAAAATTAACTATTGGTACTTTAAAAACCATTCCGTTTCCGCGTTATGAAGGTTTCCGGCTTATACAGGACGAGTTTACATATAAAATCGTACCATTCTGGAGATTTTTTTCCGTCTCTACAGGTTTCCTTCTTATAAAGGTTTCACTGTATTATTATTACTACTAAAACTACTACTTTTACTTCTACTACTATAATAAATAACTATAGTATTACTAAACTAAACTAAGGCGCTTCAGGCCTAGTAGTCATTTTGCCTATAGCCGGCTGCCGCCTTTATATCTACATGTGTTAATCACAGGGGTGGAAAATCATCCGGCCAGTATAGGGGTGACATGTGGTTAGCACGCTGAATCCCCCAATCGTTGTAGCTGGTTTTCTCAACTTGGAGCCGCTACTGTTGTAGCTACTCAAATTCCTCACGATGGTTGGTGGAACGGCACCGGTCCAATATTATCCGAAATTTCATGAAAAAAAAAACGTTTCCCCCATGGGAAGTCGAACCAGCGCAAGTCTCCTACTACTACTACTATTACTACCACCACAACTATAATTTAAATGCCAAGAGTAAATTTAGATTTTACTGTTGACTGTATAACAATTTTGGCGAATTAAAAACTTTCTTAAATTTCAGAGTCTATTTTTGAAGGGAAAAAATAGCTTTTAATTAATGTCCTCAGGCACAAGAAGGAAAACCTTTGTGAATTTCTGTAAAGAAGGAGCCCTGTATTAGGAACACCAATTAAAAATGAAGGAGTGAATGGATATTCTTGATTGAAGCCACTGGTTGTGCCTAGGGTAGCTTAGTTGTCATTTCCTTGGTGTCTCACAATGAAACACTGACGCAGATTGGGTATCGGAATAATTAGGAACACCCTAGGGACATATTAATTATTATCTGACAGACCTCTTGGCTTGCTTTACATTGTCATGCATTATTAATAATATGCATCAACTTGATATAACTGACACATCCATCAATTTCTCTAACGTGCCTAATATGATATCGATAATATCGATTTATCATTATTTATAACGAATATCGTTACAAAAGAAAGCCAATAATTACAGAAAACTGTAACTTGGAAATAAATACAGAGTGAATAAAAATTATACAATGCTTAGTTTATTGTTTACGGCAAATCGATAATTTTTCAAGATATCATACATTTGCAACGACTCCTTAATTTAATTCCATTTCATTACACTTTGCTCTATTCATTATATATTATTATTATTATTATTATTATTATTATTATTATTCTATTTTTAAAGCTGCTGCTCAACTTTGTAATTTGCATGTCAACTATGATCAAACTGTTAGATACTAAATGTTTTACAGTCAGATAAGTATTGCTGTAGAAATTTAAGCTCTATTAGATATGAAAGCGTCGCTTTCATAACTAGAATAATAATAATATTTATTATTATATACCCCAACTCTCTTTGCGATCTATATCAACGAAGTAATATGTTGTTGGAACAAGAAATATAAATTTAGAATAAGAATATCAGAAAATACAAACTTAAACACCCTATTGTTTGCAGATGACCAAATAATAATTGCAAATTCAGAAGATAATCTGCAGAAAGGTCTGTATGAACTTAACAAAATTACATAAGAATATGGATTGAAAATATCTATAGAGAAAACAAAAATTATGGCATTTCAAGGTGTAGATCCTGTCAGAAGTACAATTGTACTTGACAATACAATTTTGGAGCAGGCGAATAATTTTACATATCTAGAATGAAATATCTCATATGGAGAAGAAAAGGATGTAAATGCAAAAATATCAAATTTTTTAAGGATTTTAGGGTTCATAAATTCTATCTTCAAGCCACAGTTAGTCCAAAAACATTCAAGACTAAAAGTGTATAAAACACTGGCTCTTCCAACTCTTTTGTATGGTAGCGAAGTATGGACATTGAAACAGAAGGATATACAGAGACTTAGATCTGCTGAAATGAGATACCTTCGGAGGACTGCAGGATACACACTACTAGATCACAAAAAAAAATGAAGACATCTTAGAAAAATTACACATGGAACCTTTAGAAAACAACATTTCTGATTATAAGTCAAGATGGATGCAACATGTTCACCTAATGGGAGATCACAGGATACCCAAACAAATGTTAAGCTGTCAACCTGCAGGAAGAAGAAGACCAGGACGTTCACTCAAAGGACTTTTGGATGTTGTTTCTCTTGAGGCCGAAACAGGTCAACAAATGATCTAAATTCGTGAATGTACTATGATGATGATTATTATTACTATTCATTCTTCTTCCTTCATAGCACTACAGTCCATGACGAGCTTTGGCTTGCCTCACAATCCTCTTCCAATTACTTCTCTGTTGTGTCATTGTCTTCCATCTTCTAACTCCCATTCTCTTCAAATTCTTCTCTACATGGATCCTGTAACCATCTCTTCGCGATTTTCCCTCTTTCTAACTGTTGTTATTTAATTATTTGGAAGGTAATTTGGTTACTATAATTTTGTATCGTTTTTCTTGGGCATAAGAATCAAGGTCTTAAGGATTTAATATGCCGCAATAAACCCTCTCAATTTTGTACCGGATTTATCTCTAAATTAGATCTAATCCTCCATATTACATTCTTCCGAAATTACCCGTATATACATCTAATGATTTACTTTCAAATATTTTTAGGGAATTTATATAATTGTTCATTCTCCAGGATTCAAATGAATATGCGAAAACAGATATAATTAAGATTTTTATACAATTAATGTTGTTTCCTTTATTAATATTGATGTTAGTAACTTTAAGTTTGCAAAATATGTTCTATTTCCCACTAGTATTCTGTTTATTTCTTCTGTTATTGCTCCCTTATTATTAATTTGGATACAGAAATAAATTACATTACCTACCTTCTCAAATTTATGATTTCCTTTTATAATATTTCAATAAGAATTATTCGTATGACAAAATTTAAATGCATAATCTTATTTTATTTGGTGCAAGAGGAATAATTACAAGTTTTTAAATTTTCAAACAATTTAATGTCCTTGTTACAGTTTTTATATATTTGCACTGGGTTTCTACAAGAAGCTTTTATACATATCTTTCATTCCCCATTCGTGCCACATGTCCTGCCCATCTCAGTCTACAAGACTTAACTGTTTTTATTATATCTGACTTCCTATAAATACCATGCAGCTCATTCTTATGTAGTCTTATCCATTCACTTGTCTGTTCATCTCTCTTTGGTACAAACATTTTCCCTAATATGTTTTATAAATAATGAGAATAATAATTTATTGGTAGTGAAATGTCAAACATCCGTTTTGTTTTCTCTTCACTTGGAATTAGGATATACGACTTTTCACTGCACACATTCTAATGCACTTTTGGAATGCATTAATTCTGCTTTTCATGCAACTGATTACTACGACCAAGATAAGTAGCATATATTGTTACATGGTATATTTCAAGTATGTACTTATTTACATTTAGAAATACAGAATATAATTTGTAACAAAACATAATAATTAAATAACCTAAATTTAAATATTAATTCCTTTATGAATAGTCACTTGTGTTTCGGTAATTTTCATAGTTTTCATTGGATAACTTTTGAGGAAAGGACCATTAGGAATGTATAGTGTATTGGTATTAGGGAATTTCATTCAATTAACTAAGGATATGGATTAATGGAGGAGCTTAAGGGTCAGTTTTACCAAAAAGAGGTAACTTTATTACTCCAGTTTTCCCCATATATAATACATAGCTTAAACTGGCGTAATACAGTTACCTCTGTTGGTGAAACCTACCCTTAGTGAATGGTAACCTAGCGGTTTCAAAAGCCGTAGACGCCATTAGACCTACTTACTGTCATACTTTTTTTATTTCACATATTACAATATATGTCTTGTTTAATTTGTTTCTGGCCTAGTTTCTGATATGTATAGACATATTAATAGGCAATATTTGACTTATACTTTGTTTTTAATTGTTTCTCTCAAGCAAACTGGAATCCTTTATCTTCATATAATTATTCTATTTTTTTGCATGGCATAATCATATTGAATTAATTTGTTTTGTTTTGTTATATTGGCGCATTGACCTTTGTTTTTCTAACTATAAAATTGTAAATAAACGCAACAATTATTTACTAACTTTTAATAATAATAATAATAATGATAATAATACGTAATAAACAATTTAAATTGACTCATTCAAACGTTAAATTAATTATGCCTATGGAAGAGATAACAAATTAAAATTAAAAAAGTAAAGATGGGTTAGAGATAACAAGAAATCAACAAGAGTTTTTGAAGGTGAAAAGTATAGTAGTAGTAGTAGTAGAAGTAGTAGTAGTAGTAGTATAGTAGTAGTAGTAGTAGTAATAATAGTGGTTTCCATCATTCCACCAAGGAGAGCATAGGGCCTAAAATTAAAATCGCCAATGAATTCTTATTATTTGACAGCGTCATGATCTCACTCCAGATTTTTTGTTTTGTTGGAAATGTGCACTCAGATTGAGCATTAATGGACACACACACAGACCCAAGGTGGAGATTTTTTTTAAATCCCCTACCCCGCCAGGAATCGAACCTGGGTCGCCCGAGTGGAAGGTAGGGACTCTACCGACTACGCCACGGCGACGGACTCACTCCAGATTTTGCCTAGTTGATTGATTCTCATAATATTCCGCCGAGTAATTCTGTGCATTCCTAAGGATTCATTTCATATCCGTCTTAGCTAAATTCCCGCATTCCCTTCTTAAGATATGTACGTTCCATATTAATTTCTTTTGTTTTTATTTTCTTACGGATATCATTGTAAGTAATTTTATTCCACCAGATTCCGGTGATTAATCTCATAGAAACTATAATTTATCCTGAATTGTGGAAAGGATATCCCTAGTAAAAATATCCAGGTATAAGAGCTTTTCATTCAGCATAAGTGATTAGCAGAATTGCCGACCTGAAAGCACGAAAAATAACATTTATCATGCCGAATAAAAATATTAAACTGTAATAGGAAAATGTTTAATGGTATATTCTTTACTTTCACTCATCTGTTGAGATAGTTCACATTGGCTGACGCTAGGATGCGCTACACGTCACGCATCGAACAAGATTATCTTTGCTTTATTTTGATGCAGTCGAAGAAGCAGTATGTTCCGTGCTTCTGGACATAGGGGGCGTGTTTTTACTATAATTGTAACATAAACATTAAGATTTGTGTAGCTGTGCATGTGCGGGCTTATCAACGCCGGTTTATACTGCTCGTGTCTTGTGAAAGGCAGTCAACTTTGAGCGCAAAGTGTACAAATTACTTTTATTTATATATCTAATTACACATTGTATACTTATTTGTGTATAATCTGTGTGTACATAATATATATGTGGGGATAATTTATCGTGTGTTCAGTGTTAATGAATTATTTGTGAACATACCGGCAATCAAAAACATTGCCCTGTGACATTCTTAAGAATAATGTCGTATTAAGATATGACTTTTTTAGAAGTTGTCCTTTTAATATTCTTTTGGAATGTCGATTAAGGCGTAAAGCGTAGGTGTCCAGGAAACTAGTCACAAGGTAAGATACAATTAAAGTGCTAAGTGTCACGTTTACAATTAAGATGTCAACCATTTTGTAGGTTGTTTACTTCCTTGATCTAGACCTAATGTTTTTTTTAAGTTGTGCGAATATTTTTTTTTTACATTTTCACTTACACACACACACACACACACACACGCATATATATATAATTAGGTGTCGAAGCTGTTTAATTTCGTTACCCTAGATTTATTATCCTACATACTATTTGTTTAATATAATCCTGTTTATAGACGCTTTAACATATATAATTGTGGTGTTTTGGTGTTTGAATGCACAATTATAATTATGGGGTCATCGCAGTAATGTTGTTTAATTTGATTAATCATAAGCCTTCCGTTTTTTAAATTATCATCTATATATACTCAACACATATTAAGGTTATTTATTACAATTAGGGTAAATTGTATAGTGGTTTATTTTGTTAACCTACCGGTATGTTTATTTTTTAAATGTATACATATTGTTTTATTAAATCACGCCTTGACGTGTATAATTAAGACATGGCTAAAATGCCATCATTACAATAATTAGGGGTCACTTTGTATAGTGGTTTATTTTGGTGTTGACCTATGCCTTACAGTATTTGTTTTTGTTTCTTTTTAATCTGTGAATGCTGTTCTTTTTTTATTTCATCTTCATTCATGATTAGCATAGTCCCTACTTTCCATTTCGGCAACCTGCGTTCGATTCCCGATCGGTTGTGTATTTTAAGTCTCCATCTTATATCTTGTTTTACGGCATGTTCCTTATCTTATGATGCCATCTATTATCTTTAGCAATAGTTGTGGCATCCTAATGAAGCCCGCCACTGTTTAACTGTGTAAGTGCGTGGTTCAGACCTCCTCATCAGAATATTTGCTTGAAAGTTACATGGGGGTTAAGTCATACAAGCAGAGGGAGTATATAAAAAGTGCATGATTAAGATATTAATTGCCACCTTTATAATCAAATTCCCTAGGACTAAATAGAATATTGATGAAATTCCATTTCACCCATACTTTTCAATTATCTATGCGGCTCAACTGCACTTCTACTAGCGCTTGATTTTTCAGTTATATTGTTGTAAACTATAGCTCTTCTTCTGTATTTACTAACATTATTTAATATTTTAAACAATATTATGACACTATTAGACAATATTGTGATGCTAACTGCTATTTTCTCCACAGAGTATATTACTTAGTCTATGATTTATATATCACTGTTTTTGGTTATCGCTGGTTGGATCAACGTTAGGGAGTGATAAGTAAGTGTACGCCCATTTTTAAGAAACGTGTGGTAATTTTAATATTATTAATATAGTTTTTTTAACATAGATTTGGGGATTTATTTCAAATATTGGTAATTTAAATTTCATAGCGACGGATAGTAATCGAGGATGATATTCGATATGTGGTTCGATTGTGGGTTATCGCTGGCTCTATAAACTCTGGCGCATGCGCACTGTTGTTCTATAGGACTTAGAAAATATTTCACGCTAGTTTAAGTGCAGTTTTTCCAAATATGCCTTCGGGTTTATCATTTTAATTATAATTTTAAGAATATTACACTACAGAATTTTACATCCTGGGGGACCTAGATCATTTCACACCAGCAATTATCATTGTCTATTCATTTAGTCACTTTTTTTAAAATAAGACCTTATTTCTATTTATATTTTAGACCTTTAACATCTTAGGCTTTATTGCATCCAATATCTTAACTATTAATAGAAGTATTTCTATTGCATCCAATATCCTAATTATTTTAATAGAAGTATTTCTATTGTTGGCCTAGGTACTAATTGTTTAACAATTATCTCTAGCAATACAGGCCAAAATTAGACATGGAGAAAGCAAGGAACGTTTTCTCAGACGCCTATTTTGAGGTTTGAGATTCTCTTATGATATAGGACCCACGGTTTTACTTTTGCTTCAAATAATTTTTAGGTCCCACTTGAACCTAAGGAAGTTACTTAAGTCCCTGACTACCATAACTAAACTAAAAATGGCGGAAGGATACAATTGGTGTTTCTTTATGTTAGGATCACTCTAAGAGCGTTATAAACTCCATGACGACACGATAGGCCTAGAAGGCTCTTGGTTTCAAGCTGCTGTCCTCACATCCATTTATTCTATTTATAGAAATGGACGATCATCCAGTCAATCTGATACTGACCGAAATTCCACAAAAAATTCTTATGGGACTCGAACCAGCGCTTAGGTAGACATGTCCGCAGCACTGCAAAGAATAACGGTTTAAACTGCTCGGCTACAGCCCAGATCACACTGGACCCCAATTTTACTTAATGATATGAAGTGGCCCACCGCTGTGCTCTAGTGATAATGTCGTCGCCTCAGCCGTGTTTCAATATCCAGTTGGTACAAGTTTTCTGGATGAGTTTTTTTTCTGACTTTTCTCCTCACCTGTAAGACAAATTTCAGGATTCTTCAAGGTCTAAATGGCTATTCTATGCTACCGTGCAACCTGTGAATATTTGATTGGAGTACAAGTGACTGCTAGCGTCATGTGGCCAATGTGATAACACATGTTCCCCATAGAACCAATTACCAAAATGTATACTCACATATGTCCACCGCTGTGGTCTCGAGGTAGCGTGCTGCCTTGTCACGCAGTGGGCCCGGGTTCGATCCCCGGTCGGGACAGTTTTTCTGGGTGAGGTTTTTATCGGGGTTTTCCTTACCTGTAAGACAAATGTCAGGAAAACTTTAAGGCCCAAACGGTCCCCGAAATCATATGGCCATCATCAATATCACCCTTATTATCATCATCATCATCATCATCATCCTTCACCGGTGTGGAAAGCAACCGGAAGCTACCACACCTCCAATTCCCTAGTAAAGCTGCAAGCATAGCATGAAAATGCTATGATTGCAGTGAAGGACCTGCCTTCGGGCAGAATTACTATACTATATAGGTCCTATAATACAATAGGGATGGTTGTAAGCCCCTTCTCGAGGCCTTGGATGCAGTGTACATAAGCCTTAATGGGGATATTAGTCATGTGTGTAAATGTTTGGTGTATGTAGAACCAGAGCAGAGTACCATAACAGACTACATATCACCGGTATATTTCATTTCTTCGATTCGAAAAGTAAAAATTAGTAACATATGATCAAAAAATAAGGTTGTCATGTTAGTCTTAAAAGTCCCGCGCCGTAGCCGAGCGGTTAAGGTAGAAAGCCTTGGCGCAGAGCTACGGGACTTGCGCTGGTTCGAGTCTCCATGGGGGAAGAAATTTTCTCATGGTATTTCGGCCAGTATGGGACCGGTGCCCACCCAGCATCGTGAGGCAATTGGGTAGCTACAATAAGTAGCGGCTCCAGGTTGAGGAACCAGCTATAACGGCTGGGGGACTCGACATGCTAACCACATGTCACCCCTACACTGGCTGTTGATCATCTACCTCTGTGATTGACACATGTGGATGTGAAGGGCCAGCAGCCGGCTGGTAAAAGGGCAACCGCTGAAAAGTGGAAATATCCTCAATCGGATGTTAGTCTTAAAACCCGAAACCATTTTCACTAATCCAATCTAAGGAAAATAAGAAAAACTTTCTATCGCATCTAATATATTAATTATTCCAGTAAGACTTCTAACGTGACTTTTTATAGTAAGTTAGTTCATTAGGCAATACTTTAGCATAACACGTGAAGATGAGTATTTCAGAATAACTGAAGAACTGGTACACTAACATATGGCTCATGGATTTAATTTCTCTAAAAAAAATATGTCCCGAGAAAATTCCAGTCGAATCGACGAATATTGTGTTGAGTTCAGAGGAAAGCGTCCTAGTCACTTGACCGTAATAGTTAATGTTATTAAGAAATGTTCTATAATAAAATGAGTAATGAAATTTTGACACACAATTTTCTTGATTACTCAAGGAAACTATGAAGAAACCTATTCAGGATATTCGATCTTGAGCATTTAACGTAGGATCCAACATATTTTTAAATGCTACCACTTGAGCGAATCCGTTCAATTATTTAATACTGTTATGCATACGTTACAAGATTTTACTGAAAAAATAAATAAATAGAAGCCGTACAGAGAGGATAATTCTGTTGTTATTCAGGAATACATAAACACGTCGTTTATGTTTTCTGCGCATTGATGTTCATAAGGTTCGGACGTTGAATGAAACAATCGAGGGCTATACAAAATACATTTTACTGAAAACAGAAAATGAGATGCGATTCATGCGCCGCGTCGTACAGCAAGCCATACAAAGTGGGACCATAAAAGAAATGAGGAAATTACGGAAGAGGTGGATGTAGAACCCATTCTCCACCATATACAAAACCACCAGAACAACTGGAAAGCCCATCTTCAACGAATGCCATCGCATAGAATTCCAAAAACCATGCTTCGTTACTGCCCCCAAGGCAAAAGATCGCTGGGACGTCCAAAAAAGCACTGGGTGGAAAATTCCTCTTTGAGACCGTAACAGGTCACAAGGCCTAATACTTGCATGAATGATGATGATGAAAGACACAATTTACACTGTATGTTCAAACCCTTACAGCAACGACTCCAACTCTGTCGGCCAAAGCAAGATCCTGTTTGATTTAGCGAAACGCATAAATGATTCGAGCAATCAGCTAAGCTCTAATTCGAATAACCTATAGGTTTACTATATTAAATATCATGGGCAGAAATTAGGACCGGAATGAGTTACATATAAAGTTACCTATGTATGCATTGTATTGTCATAAGTAATGCCACGAGTGATTTCTAAATTATCGATAAATTCACGACTCACGAAGTGAGGAGTGAATTTATCAAGAGAATTTGGAAATCAAGAGTGGCATTTGTTAGGACTATTTAACGAATAAAATTAAGCTGTTTACTCACATATCATTATTTAAATAGGCCTATAGTTATTTTAAAATATTTATATACATTTAATGTAAACGGCGATGCTTGAAAACAAATGAGAAACGATTGGTACGCTTCATTTGCTTCTTTTGTTCATCAATGCAACCAGATCATATTATTTGTTGCCAAAGGATCGCAATATTCTAAGAATGCACCCTAGTGGAGAAATTTATAACCAACATTATATGTTTCAATGAATCTCTGATGTCCTATGATGTAAATATCAATTATATTTTTCTGGAACGTTATTACCTGGGGAAAAAATACATTTAAGAAAGTGCAAACAGTGTTTTTTTGTGGTATAATGAATTACTAAAATGTTTTTAATATTAACTCCCGTATGCACTATGTGTTGACATTCATGCACTATATAAATTATACAATCTGGTAGCCGTATTTCTTAGGGAGTCAGTCACTGCAAAATAATGCTATGGCTTATTCACAATGTTAAAAAGTAGGTGCTTTCTTTATTATGATTAACTTTAGTTAGTAAATTCTAGGCGAAACACGACTGTGATTGATTGTAAATAAAAAATAATTGAAATGTGATTGGTCATTGACTCCCATTTGGGGCATGAGCTAAATAGTCTTTGAAATACACTATGACAGACTTTGAATGTAAATAAATCAGTGCTGAAATGCTATAGTCTGGTAACCATGAAAACAAATCTATACACAAAGGACATTAGAACTTTGAGGACACAGATAGGCAATCATTGTGTCACAACTCAATTTGAGTGTCGATATCAATCGAGGTACAGCTCTTTCACGTTTTGATTACCGTTCGGAGTCGCAACGCTGTTATCGTTTTTGACTAGAGGACACGGTTGGAGATAAAAATCAGACCATTCAGTACAGCAGTGCTGTCTAAAGATTAGCTAAAGCACTCTCACAATGTCACAAGACTATGTTCGGACTGCAGTGAATTCATTCTACTGACCTGTCCTGTACAAGCACCTCCTCTACGTTCCCCTTCCCCTTCCGACTTTTTTTTTTTATTTACATATATGTTACAACCCGTGTTTCACCAATGGTATATCACGGGATATTTACAGTTTTACAATTGTTCAATTATTGTTCTAGTTGTTCTTGTAGTTGACGGAAGATCCTCGTAAGAAATTCTGCAACGTTGACTGTGTTAAAGTGGAACTTCAGAATATTTGGCGGAGTAGCAATTTGTAGTATAGCTGGTCGATCTCTGGAGAACATGTTGCATTCAGTCATCAGATGGTGGGCCGTCTGCAGTGATTTTTCTGGGCAGCTGCAATAAGGTGAAGCAGTTTTGTTCATTTTGTGTAGGTAGGATTTAAATAGTCCATGGTTGGTGAGAAATTGTGTGGTTATATAGTTAGGCCATAGGGATAGGGACAGGTCTATAGGGTATGTTGGGGATGAACATTTTGGTATGGAAGGCGTCATTTGATTTGGTGTAAATTAAATTCCAGATTGTTTCATAGTATTCTTTTAATAACTGCTTGCCTCGTGTTATAGGGATGGAGTTATAGTCGATAGTATTTTTGTAGCTAGCGGCTATTTTAGCCAGATAGTCAGCTCTCTCATTCCCTCGAAGACCTGCGTGACCTTTAACCCAGTGGAGGTCAATCTTTCTCGTCTTTTTGAGTACGATTAGCTTTTCTCTGGTTTGGATCGCCAAAGGGTTGGTTGATTTTCTATTGGCTATGGCTAGAAGAGCGGCTTGTGAATCTACGTGGATAACATATGTTGAAGTTACGTCTTTTTGTAGTTCAATCCATTCAACTGTCATTTGAATTCCAAGGAGTTCTGCCTGGAAGACTGAGCATTCTATGTCAAGTCTTTTCATATTGGTAAATACCTCCTTTGAGTTTTTCTCGGCTACCATACCTGCTCCCACATGCTTAGCCGTTTTGGACCCATCCGTGAATATTAAGTAGTCGGCACTCCCTACAGTTCCAGTTGAATCTATTTCTATATAGCTATCTTTGGGATGAATTCCTTTTATTAGTGTTGGCATTTCAGTTCGTTTCAGTAGAGGGATTATAGCATTGGTGGCTTGGCCTCTGGATATTGCTTTAATGTCGTTGTGTAGGAGTACTGTTGGATCCATGGGCATGACGCTTGCTAGAGCTTGGAGAGCATTGTATGAAACTGTTCTGTATGCTTTTGTTGCGAAAAGAAGAAAATGTCTTTGTATTTGATTCAATTTGGTTTTAGCCCGTTTGGAGATTTGTGGGCTCCAGGAATCTGCAGCATACAGTATCATAGGCACAATGGCTTGATGATAGATTGTCATAAGATGATGGAAGGACATGCCCCAAGTCGCCTTGGAACATCTGACTAGCATATTTCGGAGATGTAGTATTTTATTTTCCAGGTATAGTGAATGGGGATACCAGTCCATTTTGTGGTCTATCATCACACCCAAATATTTCATTTTATTTACCACATTTAGGCCCCATTCTGTAACTATTGGGTGATTGGCGTATGTGTCTTTCTTTCTGACGTACATAGGCATTAGAGAAGATTTCTCCTTAGAGATTACAAGTTTGTTTCTGCAACACCAATCTTGCAGGATTTGCAGTGTTAATTGGAGCGTGTTTAGTATGTGATCATGGGATATACCATTAAGTATAATCATTATGTCGTCTGCGTACACCACGGTCTTCAGGTCGGGTACGTCTGCCAGCTCTGAAATAAGTCCACTTACTAAAATATTCCACAGAGTGGGACCTGATACAGATCCTTGGGGGCATCCTTTGGTGACGTTCTTACTCGTTGAAGAGTTTCCTTGTCTGAAGTAAGCTGTACGGTCATGTAGGAAGTCCACTATGATATTATAGATGTTTGAAGGACAGTTTATTTCTCGTAAACGCGCTTTGATACTTGGGTGCCAAGCATTGTCAAAGGCGCCACTGATATCCAGGGAAAGGAGGCAGGATTTCATCCTCTTACTTCTACTTCAATAATTCCTACTTCTGCCATCGGTAACGAAAACGTAACAGAGCTATACCCTACACTAAAATGTCATAAATAGCTTAGTTTTACATCTGTGCCACAAATGGCTGCAGATCTAAGTATTAAAAAAAACGGGATAAATGCCTATATCATAATTCAAACGCTCACATAACGGGGCCTATGTATTATATTTCATTTAACAGAACGACTGTAAACCATTCAGATATTTATAATCGTAGAGATCTGAACACCAGGTAATGCATTAACACTAGTTTTGTTTGATTGCTGTCCATAGTAAAATTGTTTTGCGCAATAAACGTATTGGGGTTGGTTTTGTAACTTTTATATTTCAGAATAGTTTGTAATCTTTCATTCGCTCGGACACTTCCTTAAATATCCCTTAATACATTTGCCTCTACTTTACCTTCCTTTGTCCCGCGCCGCAGCTGAATGGTTAAGGCAGGAAGCCTTGGCGCAGAGCTACGGCACTTGCGTTGGTTCGAGTCTCCACGGGGAAAGACATTTTCTCATGGTATTTCGGTCAATATGGGACCGGTGCCCACCCAGCATCGTGAGGCATTTGGGTAGCTACAATAAGTAGCAGCTCCAGGTTAACGAAACCACCTATAACGGCTGGGGGACTCGACATGCTGACCACATGTCACCCCTAAACTGGCTGGATGATCGTTTACCTCTGTGATTGACACATGTGGATGGTGAGGCCAGCAGCCGGCTGATAGGCTAAGGGCCTTCTAAGCCTGTCGCGCCAGAAGTTCTTTTATATTTTTTTATACCTTCCTTTGCTTTTTTCATTATTGCCAGCACTAGTCCTGGTTCGGGTCTCCATGGGGAACGAATGTTTTCATGGAATTTTGACCAGTATGGAACCGGTGATCGCCCAGCATCGTGAGGAATTTGGGTAGCTCAATAAATAGCGGCTCCAGGTTGAGAAATCAGCTATAACGGCTGGGGGATCCTACATACTGACCACATGTCACTATTAACTGGCTGGATGATCGTCTACCTCTGTGATTAAAACGTTGATGTGATGCCATCACCGGCTGGTAGGTAAAGGGCCTTCTAGTCCTGTCGAACCATGATTTTTATATGTTTTATTTTGTATGGCAATTATCACATCGCAGACTAACCAAGAGTACAGAAGTGCGCTGAGAGCTCTCGCGTGACCTTCACTGCCTGCTGTACACTGTCACTCCCTGCCTGTTCAGGTGATGTTCTGAATGTAAACATTTATTGGTGGACACCGTTATTTTATTTTAATATTACAAAGTAAACATACAAATAACTATAATCTGATATCCGAATTATAATAGGCCTAATATAACAAAGCAAATTAATTCATCTCGAAAAATATTTGTCCTAAAAACAAATTAATAATTCCTATAAATAATTTTTTTTTTCTACTTTCTGTTTACTTATTATTCTATGCGTTTTAAGTACTTGTCGACACTTGACAGTCCTTGCGTTCTACAATGTCATCAATTTGGGGCCTTATATTGGAAGAACTTTAACGTAATAATCATAAGTAATGCCACGAGTGATTTCCAAATTATCGATAAATTCACGACTCACGAAGTGAGGAGTGAATTTATCTAGAGAATTTGGAAATCAAGAGTGGCATTTGTTAGGACTATTTAACGAATAAAATTAAGCTGTTTACTCACAAATCATTATTTAACTATAGTTATTTTAAAATATTTATATATTTAATGTAAACGGCGATGTTTGAAAACAAATGAGAAACGATAGGTACGCTTCTACTGCTTCTTTTGTTTATCACTGCAACCAGATCATACTATTTATTGCCAAAGGAACGCAATATTGTAAGAATGCTCTCTAGTGGAGAAAAAATGAAACACATCAATCTGTATATTAATTCATTTTTGATGTCGTATGATGTAAATATGACAATTATATTTTTCTCGATTATTACCTGGGAAAAAATACATTTAAGA
Organism: Diploptera punctata; assembly: GCA_030220185.1. NCBI lineage: Eukaryota > Metazoa > Arthropoda > Insecta > Blattodea > Blaberidae > Diploptera > Diploptera punctata. Next base: position 1,143,194 of record JASPKZ010006073.1, on the reverse strand, counting down.
AAGTGCAAACAGTGGTTTCTTTTTTTGGTGGTATAATCAATTGCTACAAATGTTGACATGTAAGCACTATTATATACAATCTGGTAGCCGTATTTGTTATAGGCTCAGTCACTGCAAAATAACGGTCAGACCTGTTCAGAATATTAAAAAGGAGGAGCTTTGTTTAATATATGATAATCCTAACACTGATAAATATTTCGTGAAACACGACTCTGATTGGTTGTAAAACAGGAATCATTGAAACGTGATTGGTCATTGACTCCCATTTGGGGCATGAGTTAAATAGTCATTGTAAATGTTTGATGAGGGGACTAATCCCGAAAGCGTACAGTTAATATTTTTAAAAGTCGAGGAAAAGGACCTACAAGATACATAATTTTATATTATAATTTTAATATTGCGGATTGTACCATGAATTTTACTAAAATTGATTAGTTGTACTTACCTTGATAAATTACGCCATTGACTGTTTATTGTTTATGTTCAGCGCGTCGAACACTACTCTCAAGGTAAGTCACCGAACATGAAACAGCGCGTCGTTACTCGCCGCGCTGCAGTTCTGCAGGCCTGGACTAATCCATCGATTTAGCAACCTACGTTCTACATTCGTCGTGACATTTGTTCCATTTTTATATGAAACTCTAAAAGAAAACACAAAATAGGAACTAAATAGAGTGTACGTATTTTAAAGCTAGGTCAAAACAAACAGCAAAAATCTGTTTATATTCTCAAAACTTTTAATGTCCCCGAGCGTACGAAATATAAACTGAGTAGTTCACTGCTTTGTGTTCTATCTGTAAGGGCACCGTTCTTAATGTTTGTGATCTGTTTGTATTGACATTGGATGAATATAGCTTGAATATAAGATCTTACATATAGTCGCTGTCATAAATCATCTAGCTTCGCAAACCTGATGATGAGTATTAACAATTCAAAGAAAATTTTGTAATACTTATATAAAAGGGATTTCTATGCGAGATACCAGTCTATACAAATCCGAATAAAAGAACTTACTTACTTACTTACTTACTCACTGGCACTATCGAACCCGTAGGTTCATGGCCGCGCGGACATAAGCTCTCCATACATCCCTATCCTGAGCTAATGCTTTCCAATCATTTCCTGTGTAATCTACTTCCCTAAAATCATAGTTAATGTTATTCTCCCACCTCATTCTTGGTCTACTAACTAGGCGTTTTCCCTCTGGCTTTCCTACAAGAAGCTTCCATGCAAGTCTTTCATTCCCCATACGTGCAACATGTCCTGCCCATCGCAGTCTACGAGACTTAACTGTTCTTATTATATCCGGCTTCCCATAAAGACCATGTAGTTCATTATTATGTAGTCTTCTCCATTCACCTGTCTGTTCATCTCTCTTTGGTCCAAAACTTTTCCTAAGTACTTTATTCTCAAATACCTTTCCTCCCTTAAAGTAAGAGTCCATGTTTCGCACTCATATAATATAACTGGTAGAATAATAGTTTTATACATTTTCAGTTTAACGTTTTTTGAAAGGAGTTGGGACATCAAGAGTCTCTGCAATGCATAATAGCACGCATTTCCAGAATTGAGCCTATGTTTAATTTCTTTGATCCGAATAAAAGAACACACACATTATTATAAGTAGGGCTCCCTTAAAGTAAGAGTCCATGTTTCGCACTCATATAATATAACTGGTAGAATAATAGTTTTATACATTTTCAGTTTAACGTTTTTTGAAAGGAGTTGGGACATCAAGAGTCTCTGCAATGCATAATAGCACGCATTTCCAGAATTGAGCCTATGTTTAATTTCTTTGATCCGAATAAAAGAACACACACATTATTATAAGTATGTAAATATTACCTCAGCAATGTATATTTTTGTGTAAAAATCTATAAAATGCCCGAAAATTGAATATGAAATTGATTTAAAAATAACCTAAATACGCCATATCATTGATAAAACAAAAAAAAACTATTTATGGACAAACGATTGAAGGTCGCCGGGTACATGCTTAATCTAACCCACCAGTACGTAATTTTCTTATTTTAACTAATCTACCTAATTTAACATACCTGACCTAACCTGAATAAACTGTTGACAGTTGGTTATAGCAAAAATGTGAATACATATGTTAGCTACAATGAATTTATCAGGAATGTTATCCGATAAATAATCGATAGCTAATGATATAGTTAGTAACTAGTAGTCCGTTGAAAAAAATTAAGACTGGCATCTCGCATAGAACTGCCTCAAATTCAGACCGAATATTAATGGGAGCAGCTGTACTTTTCACTATGTAGCATAAGCTTAAGCTTTTATTATTTTAAATGTCATTAAAATTCCGCATTTTCGAAATATTTTTAATCGTAGAATATCAGTAAGTTTTGTCGATAAATTCCCCTGAATAGAATGTTCTGTATGGAAATATTTGAATATAATAATATTGGAGCGTACCATTTAATTTAGTTGGATTGTGTAGGCAACGCCCACGTTATGGCGTGGGATTCGTGTTATTAAACCTTGAAGTAATAGGTAATCAATGTCATTCATTTCAACCTGTATCCTGTCATGTTGATGGTTTAGCTTCATTTGAGTTTGGTAGTTTTTTCTTGGAGCCTCCGTAATTTATAGAATTTCTATTTATTAAGTTAACAGACTATTAATAGGCCCTAACAAACTAACCCGCACGAATATATCAGATTACAGAGGACCTAAACAACAAGCTATTTTAGACATTGCAGATTAAGGACTACCCCGAATTAACAAATAAAAACGTTTAAAATGAAAATATGTAAATATTAAGATAATTATTGATGAATTAAATCGTACAAATGAAAAAATTAAATACCTAATTAAATCAGGAAATTCGTGTAACAAGGCCTATTTAGTTGATGGCTCCTGTCTTCTCGGCTTTTGTCTAACATTGCACTATCAAATTCGGAGATTCGTGGCCGCGCCGACATAACTCACTATACATCCATATTCATATACCGAGCTAATTATTTTTTAGCCTTTCTCTGTGTAATTAATCTCTCTCTATCATCATGGCTAAATATTATTCTCCCACCTCGATCTTTGCCTACCTTCTGGTTGCTTCATCACCCGTTTTCCTATAAGAAATTTCCATGCCCCAATCGGGCCACATATCTCGTCCATCGCAGTCTGTGAGACTTAACTGTTCTTACTATACCTGATTTCCCATAAAGATCATGTAGCTTTCTGTTATGTAGTTTTCTTCATTCAGTTGTCTGACACGCCTCTCTTTGGTCCAAAAATATTCCTAATCACTTTATTTTCATGTTTTGTAACATTTTCTTTTCCCTTAAAGTAAGAAAGCATTTTTCGCATCCATATAGTATAAGTGTAGCGTGCTGCCTTGTCACGCAGCGGGCCCGGGTTCGATTCCCGGTCGGGACAGGCTCCTAGGTGAGTTTTTTTCGGGGTTTTTCCTCACCTGTAAGACAAATGTCAGGAAGCTTAGGGCCCAACGGTCCCCGAAAATCATCCGGCCATCATCATCATCATCATCCTTATCATCATCATCCTTCAACGGTGTGAAAAGCAACGGGAAGTTACCATACCTATAATTCCTTAGCATGCAAATGCTATGATTGCAGTGAAAGACCTGCCCTAGGGCAGTATAAGTGGAATATTAAAATCATGTAGGACTAGGCCTATATTAAACGTTAATTTTCTCTATGGTAATCTATGGGTATGCAATATGAATACTAATATTACGAAAGAAAATTCGTGAGGGAAATCGGTTCCTAATGCGAACATTCTCTTTCCGTAAGGAACGATAATGGAGGAAGCTCCACAAGAAGGAATTAAATTATTGATATCATTGCCCTAATATTTTCAGGTTTTTAAGCCTACGGAGACTAAGATGGGCAGGTAATATTGCTCGAATGAGTAACGTAAAAATGTTTATTGGTAAACCCTCGGAATAAAAGAGGAATAGCAGGCCATGGGGAAGGTGAGAGGATAATATTCCGATTGATCTTGGGAATCTGTAATAAGAATTGGATAGAATTGGCTGAGGATAAGACGCAGGTTCCAGAAGACATAGTATTTATTAGGAGAGTCTTAAGTAATTTCATATTGTAATACCTATAATACAGAGGACCTCAAATCAAGTCCTCCGAATTTAATTTTAAAAGTTATATTGAGTTTTTGTAATATATCTGCTAGGCAGTATCTTATTTCTTCTTCTTCTTCAGCTTTCCACAACAACTTACAGGTTTGTCGTCTTCAATTTCCATTTATTTCTATCATTCCAATCTCATTCTTCCAAATTCCTATCATCCATTATAGTTCTGACATAAGTTTTCCATTTCCATCTTGGTCTGCCACGTTTATTTCTTCCAGGGGGTGACCATTGGCATATATATTTTTTGGCCATCTTTCATCTTCCATTCCCTGTACATGACCATACCATTTAAGAGTTTGATTTTCAATCCTCGTAACAGATGTGATGGCATTCATTTCTCTCCGAAGGAATTCATTTTATTTTATCCTGTTTTGTTTTTTTGAAGGCTTCTTCTAAGATAATCAAATTCAATTGTTCTAATTTTAATCTTTTGTACTTTATTTAAATATGTTATTTAATGTAGCCTATAAGTCATTAGATTCGCAAATCAAAGCTGGATGTAAAGAAGCTTACCTCATAGGCTATACAACATTTTTATGTCATAAAAAATGCTTATACCCGTCCAGGATTTGAATCCTGGAACCTCGAAACCAGAGGCGGAGAGCTTCTCTTATTAAAGTCTAGTGAATGCGTATAGATATCTGACCATTGAAGAAATAAGCACATTGTCACTGAGATACTTTTTCGGGAAACTTGAACTGTACAAAACACTGTTTAGAGCTTCTTCGATAATACGATTAGCGGTGTGCAATAGTACATGTTTGTCTGCCACATAGATTTACAAAACCCAACGTTGTCCTAGCGAAAGAAAGAGTAAGGAAATATGGACCACACAATTAAACATTCTGTCACACCATTGACACACTGAGTGCAATAAAATGTAGTATTATGTTTAATACATTTTAAACATTTCATTACCTATTTTCAATACCTTGTTGCTTGTTAATTTTTTAACTTTAAATTTTTTAACTTTAAATTTTTTAAATGCTACTGCAACGAAAAGGACATTTTAGCATCAAAATAATGTGTACGAAATGACCTTTAAGGTCAAAATTATGTACATGGAAGAGTAGACTTGGTATTTTGAAATATTGAGCAAATGCATACCCTACCTGTGAGTTGTGTATAAGGCGTAATCAATTTATGATTGATTGCTTTATTGCACTGTACCTTATATGTACCATTCGATAGCCGAGAATTTTAATATGTGGATTAATATCGTTCATTGAGTTTCAAAACATGTCCATCGAATTGAAACGTTCTAATATTTGTTTAAAGGAGCATTTGTCATTATGAAGCCCGAGTTTATTTGATGAAGGATTTTTTATGTATTTTATATTTTACATTGTGAAGAGCCTCATGGTTTTATGATCAGACCTTGTGACTGCAGTTCATGAGGTGCCGGGTTCGATTTCCGGTCAAACAACAAGAATTTTTCCTTAAAGGGAATTATTCATATTGTCCCCAAAGTCTGGCATTTAAGTTAAGTTTAGGTTTAATGATTTTCCTGGTGCTTCATAATCATCATCCATATTTTTATAGTGGTAATGTAACTATGCCTTGAAGACGCCCTAATTTAAAAATTTCAAAAATGGGTTACAATTTCGCCAATGCCAGAAATGTCTAAGAAATCTTGGTGGCACTGGACAAAAAATTCTTCATTGTTATTTTGGGAAGGATGGAATTAAAATTAATTCATGTTCACAAAGGAATATGTTATAGTTGCGCTTCTGTATACTTCAATTGCATAAACGATAAGGAACTACCATTATTATTTAGAACATCACTTTTCAAGTAGATAATAGTATATTGCGATGCGAGGTTGGGAAGTGGTTTTTACAGAATCGAGGAAAATGTTTAAAAACAGAGCGATAGCGAGGTTTTTAATTTCCGATATTCTGTAAAACACTTCACAAACGTGCGTTGTACATTATTTTTTGCGCGATGGTGTTTTCAAAATAATAATAATAATAATAATAATAATAATAATAATAATAATAATAATACTATTAATAATAATAATAATAGTAATTTTTTTTTAATAACTTTATTGCTAATTTACAATCTATCTTGAAAAGACAATAAGTAAATTTGTTAAAAGACATAACTTGTTAGGAGAATACTGCCCATTGACAGCACTCACTCCATTATACAACATTTTATGCAAAAATGAAAGGAAGTTCTAATATTTTATTTCTTTTTAGTCTTCTTATTTCTTCACTGTTGTCTAGAAGATTGATTGCAAGATGATTAGGATGAACTTCTAGTCGCCTTAGATATCGAGTGCTGTACTTTTCTATTTCTTCTTTTACAGTAGCTATTTTTAAATCATGATGAATGGTGGCGTTGTTTACATACCATGGAGCAGCAACAATAAAACGAAGGGTCTTAGACTGAAATCTCTGTAAAATTTCAATATTGGAATTGCTGGCAGTTCCCCATAATTGAATACCGTAAGTCCAAATAGGCTTGAGTATAGTTTTATATATTAGAAGTTTATTTTCTAGACTCAGTTTTGATTTGTGACCTATGAGCCAATTAAATTTGATGTTTTTAGTTTTAATTCTGTACGTTTTTGTTGAATGTGTTTCTTCCATGTTAAACGACGATCAAGATGTATTCCCAAATACTTGACGGAATCACCTGTTGGAAGAGTTTTATTATTTAATGTTACAGTAGGACAGTTACCAGTTCTTGTTCCAAAAGTAATATGAATAGATTTATTTTCACTAGTTCGTATACGCCATGTAGTTAACCATTCTTCTGTCTTATTAAGTTGTTGCTGGAGGTGTTCAGATGCTTGCCTAGCATCTTCATGTGAATAGAGCATGGCAGTATCATCAGCAAATGTAGCTACAAGTACTCCATTTATTTGTGGAAAATCAGCTGTATATAGAGTATATAACACAGGCCCCAATACAGAGCCTTGTGGAACTCCAGAAAATATACTGTAAAAACCAGATAATTCATCTTCATATTTGACTTGAAAAATTCTATTACTAAGGTAAGAACAAAGTAACAAGTAATATGGTTGTGGAAGATATAACTTCAGTTTATACTGTAGTCCTACATGCCACACTTTGTCAAAAGCCTGTTGAATATCCAAGAAAACAGCAGAACAATATTTCTTACTTTCTATAGCGTTCTCAATTTCATTTACAACTCTATGAACTTGTTCTATTGTACAATGATTGTTACGAAAACCAAACTGATGATCTGGCAAAATTATTACTCTCAAGTAGAATTGGTTTTAGTCTCTTTAAAAGAAGTTTTCAAATAACTTCGATAATATTGGTAACAGGCTTATTGGGCGATATGAGGTCACTTCGTTTGGAGGTTTACCTGGTTTTAGAATCATAATTATTTGAGAAACCTTCCATTGTGTAGGAAAGCAGGATGTTCTAATAATGCTGTTAAAGAGTATGGTGATAAAGACTACAGCTTTTCTTGATATTTCTCTAAGTATTTTAGCTGTTATTAAGTCATAACCAGGACATTTCTTTAGATTTAAATTCTTTTCAATTCCATTCTTCACTTCACTGGGTGTGAACGCTTTTATCGGTAAAGACATTGGAAGTGGAATATTGAGAAAATGTTTTAATTTCTTCTTCTTTTTCATCATTGGCAATATCTGTGTTAGGCTTGAAGACCTCAGAAAGGTGATTTGCAAAAATTTCTGCTTTTTCTAAATTATTTCTAGCCCAACCATCCTCTTTTTTAATAGGTGGAATCAATTTTTTTGGACGCTTTAATGACTTGGCAAGTTTCCATAATGCATATTCATCTTTATTGTTAGGACTAAGATTAGTTATATATTCATAAAATGTGTCGTTCTTTAAATCAGAAAGAAGTTTTTTTCAGTTCTTTTTGCACTTTTATTAAGTTTAGTTTTATCTTCAGGGCGTCTATATGTTTGCCAAATCCTTCGAGGTTTTCTTTTTTCTAAAATCTTTGTCCTTATTTCTTTTGGGTAGTTAATACAATTTTCTTCCTTTGTGCTTAAACTAGGCGTCGATTTCCATGTAGATTCTTGGAGTAATTTCGTAAAATACTCTGTTGCTGCATCAATATCGTCTTCGGATTTTAGGGGAATTTTTAGATTGATATTGTTGTCTAACCACCTCCTAAATGAATCCCAGTCTGTTCTATTATTATATAGTGCAGGAGATTGTGATTTTCTGATGATCATTGTGCTTATTGTTATTATAATAGGAGTATGATCAGAGTATATATCAAGACAAGATTCTATGTCAATATAGTTATCATTAATGCCCTTGACAACAAACATATCTAATAAATCAGGTATTTTGTTTAAATCTGTTGGCCAGTATGTAGGTTGACCTGTAGAAACATGTTCCATATTTATATTTATTAGACATTGTTGCAGTTCTCTCCCTCTGGGAGTAATAAGTCTTGATCCCCATATTTGATGCTTTGCATTAAAGTCACCCCCTACAACAAATCTATTTCCTAATTGTTCAAATAATCTTCAAACATTATACGAGTAATTTTGTGTTTAGGCGGACAGTACACAGCTGAAACGCCTAAAGTTCCCATTCTATCTTCAAGTATGACGTTAGTTGCCTGAATATGCTCCTTTTCATATTTAAAATGATTCATAATGTTTTAAATTAGATTTGATTATTACTGCAGTTCCTCCATGTGCTGTTCCATCAGGATGCTTTGTATCATAAACATTGTATCTTGGAATAGAAAAATAATTTTTATCTGTGAAATGTGTTTCAGAAATAAGTAATACATCAAGATTCTGATTATTTAGAAAAAATTCAATTTCCTGACGATGGTTAGCCAGGCCATTGGCATTCCATAATCCAATCCGGAGTGTTTTGGGCCATTATTTCAATTTTGAAATAACAGTGGTTAGAAGGTTTATTAGAGTCATTGTTTGTTCTGCTTGTGTTTTCAATACTTCTTCAAGCTTATTAAAGGAAACTAAAATTGCTTTAATATCATTATTAGTTGTCTCATGGTCATTGTGTCCAGTCCTAGTGGTTACCAGATACAGTCTGAGAATAAGACATCCTGTTAGACATCGGTCCAGGGTTTACATTTGTCTGTAATTCTTCAGCTTGTGATTGTTGTGTATTCATGTATTGAGTACTATTAGATGGAATAGTTTTTCGTCTTTGAATTTCATGATATACCGAGCAACCTTTATAGTATGAAGGATGAGGTCCACCACACAGCGCACAAATTGCTGTGGTATTGTTGGGCTTAGTACATGTGGTAGTTTCATGGTCTTTACCACATTTAACACATCGGTAAGACCTCTTACAATAAGATTTAGTACGACCATACATTTGACACCTCTGACATTGTACAATATCCACACTTTTTCGTGGTGATTCAACTCTAATTTTAGCATGTAAAAGAAATTCTACTTTATATATATTCTTATTATTTTCATTTGGTTCCAAATCAATAAAATGCAATGGCAGTGGCAACTTTGTGACTCTATGTCTAATATTCATTATATTTCGAACTTTGTATCCAAGCTCTTCTATTGCAGTTTTTATTTCATCAATTGGGATGGAAGGGTGTATATTTCTCAATACAATGCGATAGGCACGATCTTGTTTAAGCTGATAAGTATGAAATTCAGCCTTTTCTTTATTCAGAAAATGTATTATCTTTCTGTAGCAATCAATTGTTTTTACCATTATTTTTATTTCATTGTTGCGCAATGTTTTGTATATAACTTCATTATTTGTATCTATTCCATTAGCGGATAAATGATGAATTAATTTCACTATATTTGTAACTCCAGGAATAAATACAGGTGGAGGACGTGGTTCATTTCTTGTTTGTACATTGTGATTATTGCTAGAATTCATATCATTACTTACAGGTTGAGATTCTCTTGAAGAATCGTGTTGAGATTCTGATGGATTATCTTGTTGCATTTCATTTTCATTTAACTTAGCCAGAACAGCATATTGATTGGATTCTTCCAAATGTTTTCTTTTAGCTGGATCTTGTAATTTAGGATATCTATTTCGTGTTCTTTTCATATTGGGTTTTGTTATCTGCCATCCATCATCAGAGTCAGATTCACTATCAATGATTGTAGAATTTAATTCATGATTAGGTAACTGGTCTTGCGATAAGCTTGGTTTATTTTGAAGTAGAAATAATGTTTGATTTGCTATTCCTTGTGCCAAATTTAATTCATTCGTGTTCATATTGAAAGCATTAGTAGGCTATTATGAAATAACTAGATCAAAAATAACAACAATAGGTTGCTAGGGTTATGTTTACCCTAGCAACAACAAGCTCTTAAATATTAACACTATTAATAATAAAAATACACAAATAATTCCTTATTTATATACACTTATCAGTCTTAGACAAATTATTGAACCATAGAAACACAATTTTTCAGATTAATAACACATATAACTTCTTATTTCACTAATTACATTAAGACAATTACTATTTGCGTATTGCCAGATTCACGGCCTTCTTAGATGTTGATAATAGTAAAATAGTAACATCTTTGTTGGAAATTATTGCGTTCATTATAAACAATTGACTAACGTTAACAGTGTGGGCAATGTTCAATAGTTGAAACAACAAGGGGCCTTGAGAACAATTATTGATCACATGGCCACAAGTACGTATTTATTGTTTTTAAAGTTCAGTTCATTTAAAATGCAGTGATTTGTTTCATATAATGTATATAACACTGCCTTTTGGATATTTTCTGTATATACATTGTACGTAGTATACATAGAGGACAGTGGCTTTACTTCCCGCACGTGGGTATAAATGTAATATTACAGTATAGTTATTTAGGTTGGCAACCCCGAAATGTAGGAAGTTGAACTTTCAATAATGGTCACCATTGCTGGTATGTATGATAAAAACGCACTATCGCGCAAAAAAAAGTAAACATTGTTTTGTATGAAAGACAGGCTAAAAATCGCCTTGTGATATTAAATCTTCCAAGAAGCGAAATTAAATTAAATAAGAAATAACTTGCAATGCCATTCTCTCTCTCTCTCTCTCTCTCTCTCTCTCTCTCTCTCTTTCTTTCTCTCTTTCTCTCTCTTTCTGTTTTCCGTAGTTTAGCTTCTTCTGTGTAAGCAATTTTACGTGTCACGCACCGGGTCTTTTAGGGACACGGCCTATTATTTTTAAAATTCTAGATCACATATTTTTTGGCCACACATCCCCGGATGAGTAATTATCTCGATATCGGAACCAGCTGCAAGATAACGGGAACATTTAAAACAATATACATCATTCACTCATATATTTATACTAAACAAGTTGATTATGATGGCCAGATGGTGTTCGGGATATACTTGGAACTTAAAATTTCCCGATATTTGTCTTATAGGCGAGGAAAATCTCGAAAGAACCTCGCCCAGGAAAAAATGTTCCGACCGGAAATTGAAGCTTGACCCGCTGGAAAGCATGTTGTAACGTTACAACTGGACCACAATGTGCAATGACATTTTTGAAAAAATTCAGGACTTAAAATTTGTAAGGTCTAAATTTGTTTATGGTGTGATATGAAATACTTTAGATATGTGCTTTGTCACGAAATATTGAACTAAATTATAAACAAAAGACGTTAAAATATTATTGTAGCGGCTCGATAGATGTTGATTAATATCAGTTACTACTAGGCCTACTCCATTTCGACGACCTCGATGCTTTACAATATTTTCAACCAATCATCTGCATGACATTCATGTCATTTCTAATTTAGTCTGGTCACGCATGTAAACACGACGTATATAAAATGCGTCAGTTTTTATATGGCGATAAGAAATTCACGCACAACTCAGAAAAAATTATAATCAATTATTTATACAACGAATGAGTTACTATGCATTCAAGCGATGAATCGGATCGCGAAGCGGACGTTGCTTGTTCTGTTATGCACATAATGTACTGTGTATAGTGATGTAAGAACTTACAATTTACAAACTCACCACTTCGTCTCATAGCTTACTGAAGTTCAATTTAATAATTCTTTTTCACAACAGTAAGAATGATGTATTCTATAATATTCTGCCCTAGGACGGGTTTTCATGCTATGCTTTGTAGCTTTACTAGGGAATTAGGGCTATAGGTGTGGTAGCTTCCCGTTGCTTACCACACCGGGGATGATGATGTTGGTCAGATCATGTTCGGGGATCGTTTGGGCCGCAAAGCTTCCTGACATTTATCTTACAGGCGAGAAAAAAACAGAAACAAACCCCACCCAGGAATATATTGACTTAGGCTTTCACGACCGGAGTTATTATGAAGATCTTGAAGATTTCCGGGCTGTTGGCCGTGGTCTCAGAGGCTTGAAGTTCCCCGACATTTCGCCAGAGACTGCGTCCGGCATCCTCAAGCAGTCTCAAGACTACCCTTGAGGATGCCGGACGCAGTCTCTGGCGAAACATCGGGGAACTTCAAGCCTCTAGACCACGGCCAACAGCCCGGAAATCTTCTTCAAAATCTCACCCAGGAAGCTTGTCCCGACCGGGAATCGAACCCGGGCCCGCTGCGGTACAAGGCAGCACATTACCTCGAAACCACGGCGATGTAAATCTCCTATTGCTCACCCGGATTTGTAAAATATTTTATTTCAAACTACATCTCATTTTCATTAATTCGACCTTATAAAATGACCGTAAAATGAAAAATTACTGTACCATGCACTACAATATTCACAAAATCAGACGCAACTATCACTGACAGCGAATAAACTATATAAAATGTAATTGTAATTTTGAGAGATGAAAACTCTCCTTCAATGACGCGAGGTTGACTAAGTTTCAGCTATACAGTAGAGGTCACTCTGAACAGCGGTCACATGTAGCAAGAGCAGGATTCACACTTACAAAGTATACTTCGGTGGAATATAAAAGTTGCGCACTGACTGTTCGGAACATTTGGAGTGAAATACAACTAGTCCATTCCATAGTGTTCTGCCCGAGGGCAGGTCTTTCCACTGCAATCATAGCATTTTTATGCTATGCTTTGCAGCTTTACTAGGGAATTATAGGTGTGGTAGCTTCCCGTTGCTTTCCACACCTGTGAAGGATGTTGATGATAATGATAGGGATGATAATGATGGCCGGATGATTTTCGGGGACCGTTGGGCCCTAAGCTTCCTGACATTTGTCTTACACAGATGAGGAAAAACCCCGAAGAAACCTCACCTTGGACCCTGTCCCGACCGGGAATAGAACCCGGGCCCGCTGCGTGACAAGGCAGCACGCTACCTCGAGACCACAACGGTGGACATGTAACTAGTGTAAAGTGGTTATTCTAAACTGTTGCTGTAACCAGACGGTACAGAACTATTCTAACCCTCTTCCATCTGATGTCAGTCACAACGGTCGCATCAACCATACGTTAATATCATGTTTACAAAGGAATTGTTCCATATCTAGTGATTTTACAGGAAAACAAACACATTTTAACATATTTTTAAGAATTTTAGAGTTAATAAATTCTATCTTCAAGCCACAGTTAGTCCAAAAACATTCAAGACTAAAAGTGTATAAAACACTGGCTCATCCAACTCTTTTGTATGGTAGCGAAGTATGGACGTTAAAACAGAAGGATAAACAGAGACTTAGATCTGCTGAAATAAGATACCTTCGGAGAACTGCAGGATACACACTACTAGATCACAAAAAATGAAGACATCTTAGAAGAATTACACATGGAACCTTTAGAAAACAAAATTTCTGATTATAAGTCAAGATTGATGCAACATGTTTATCGAATGGAAGATCACAGGATACCCAATCAAATATTAGGATATCAACCTGCAGGAAGAAGAAGACCAGGACGTCCACTCAAAATACTTCTGGATGGTGTTGTTCTTGAGGCCGAAACAGGTCAACAAATGATCTAAATTCGTGAATGTACTATGATGATGATGGTGATGATGATGAACAAACAAGGACGCTGAATATTCATTGATAATTATTTCATATCAGTACACATTTTATCATATGACTAATTAAAATTAATGATTTCATGCTACAAAAATGCATTATTAACAGTTATGATATTATGATCTTGTAGAGCTTTTCCGGCTGTTTGCCGAAGTCCGACGTTTTGCCAGAGACTGGGTCCGGCATCCCTAGCAAAATGTCGGGGAGATTTAAGCACCACGTCCAACAGCCCGGAAAAGTTATACAAGGTCATAATTAGAACTCCGGCCGTTAAACTTAAGTCATTATATTAGTTATAATACAAATTTCCACTGTTGTGGGTAGGTGCAAAGTGGTTGGTTCAGACGCAGTGAGCACAGATGCGACACGTTTGCTGGGTGAATCAGAAAATGTTAAGGTCCAAATAGTCCCAAACACCATCATAACTATCCATATTATAGTCGCCTTATTTAGTATGAATGTATGGCGTGTCTTGTAGTAAGTGTTATTGTTGTCTAGGAGGTTGAACTGATCAGTAAATCGGGGAGTAGTCTAGGCCTATATGCTTCAGAGTTTAAAATTCTCACCCTACAAGCCCCGGGTAGTGCGAGGCACCAAAAATTACCTAGGAAAGGAGAGGTTAAAATGAGGAAAAGAAACATAGAAGAAATGTAATTTGCATTATATTTTGTCTTTTGCCAGTACTGATATGTACTGATTGAATTAGTCTTCATTTACGTCTTTGTTACAAGTGCCATAAACTGAGGCGATTTTAACTCATTGAAATTACTTTATACAAATAAAAAAATTATTCTTATAGATATAAGAATTTTTCTGTTTACCAAATAAAGTGAATTACCTATTATAGCTATTTGTTATTAACCTCAAAATAAATATTTTATTTTATAAATTGGATAAAGTTCTGTTAGTTTATGGTATTGAAATGGAAGTAGTTTGAATAAGGAGGGGTAAATCTACTGCTAATGGGAAATGATTCTATTTTTATAATTAAGAATTGATATTTGTAGGAATAACAATCATATTACAGGTATTAACAATAAAATTCAAACGGTGTTTTCACTATAAATGGTAGGCCTATATGAATATAGCTGGATTTAGCTTAATTTTCCTCTTTTAAAATACATTTAATAAAATTAATTCTAAATAAATCAAGTTACATTGAATTGCACAAAAAGATCTTTTATTAGCTTATACGGAGTATAAGATGTATTATTTTTATTCGTATTTTATTTAGATATTGCCCTAATAACTTATATATTACATAAGATTAATTCTGAGCATATCTAGGTCGAATGTTAATATATTTTATTAAAGATAATAAAAATTTGTCTTAGTATGAAGAAAATTATTGACTCTTTAGACTCGGGAGCCACGGCTTAAAGTCCTTCCCGGAGAACTTTTTCGTTGGATTTTTCCATCCTAAAAAAACCATTGACCGCGGCCGGTTTGAACCCGCGACCTTCGGCATCAGAGGCAAGGAATATAACCACTAGTCAGCCGCTGCCGATTCATTTATTGACGTTGAAACAATTAAAAATGTTTTACAAAATCGTTTGTCTGCAGATCCACTAAACCTCGCTTTCATTTCTTGTAACGAAAATAAATAACACTTGAAACGGTAAGTAACTGAACGTAAGTTGACAAATCTCTCAAGAGAAAATAACATATCTCTCACTATAGTGCATTTGTTCGGCTTTATCGTTGTTATTCTCCTTCAGTAAATAAAGATAAATAGAGAAGTTAAACAAGTTACTGTTCAGAGAAAGATGGATGATTCTTGTATAATGATATAGCAGTGGGCGTTAACTCTTCGCGTGAGCTGGCGGGAGTCTATTATGTAACCTTCAGTTGATTTAAATACTATCTCGTAGAAAAATACATTTTAAGGTGTATAATATAGGCTCCACATACATGAAACATTTGAGACTTTCCCAGCGTAGATTAATTAAAATGTTTTCTCGGGCGATGTACAGCCGCATTCAATTCACTTCCTATGAAGAAGAGAGGAAGAGATAGAGAATCAAATCTTGGACATGGCCCCAGCCCGAGAAGACATTTAAACTATAAAATATAATTTTATGAAACTGCCGGATGCTATGTTCTCGAATAGTAGTGTAGATTTGTTTGTATGGTGTTCTGGTGACAAAAACAGTTTTTATTGAGTTTAAAATTTTGTTTAATTAGATGATCGCCCACTATGCATGTCCAGGGGTCTAATGCCAAGCCCCTATTATTGAAGGTCATTGACATATACAGATGTCGGCTGACTATCATAGGAACAGATGAAATTAAACTAAATGGATGACATGAATATGGAGAAGTCATGGAATTAAGTTTTGGGAGGGGAAGTAGTGAGAAGCCTCGAGAAAAACTTGCCCTTGCTCCGATTTGTCCACCGCGATTTCCACATGGTTCGACCAAGACGCGAACTCGGGATCTAGGGATGGAGGGCAAGCGTATTTGAGTCACGGAGCAGACTTAATAGATGATACTTATTGTAATAAATAAATACATAATCCCACGCCTTAGCCAAGCGGTTTAAGGTATGCTGACTTGGTGTAGAGCTACGCTGCTTCGAGTCTCCATGGGAGAAGAAATTTGTATAGGAATTTTGGTCAGTTTTGGAAATAATAATAGAAACCATATATTTATTTAAAATATTTAAATAATTTAATTTCTTTCTTAAATCTATCTGTGTTTAGTTTGCTTAGCTCTGGATTGGACCTAATTAACCCATTCTATAATTTAGGTCATACATTTCTACTATGTTTAGATCTGGCAGTTATGTAGATTTTAGGTAGGCCTACATGTAGAAAGAAAGTAGTATTTTGTTAGGTGCTATAAGAACTTGGATTATTCTCTGTAAATTAATTTTCATTTTCATTTTTATGGAAATGTGTAAGAAATATATGCTAAAAAATTATTCGATATATGGCATGATGAAATCAAGGTAAATTAATTTTGTAGGCTAGGTTTGAAAGTACCGGTAATTAATATTAATATCCTCATTAGATGTTTATTGTATTGGCTTATTATGTGTTGTCAATTTAACTATAGACAGTTCATTTTTTTTTGTATTGTAAGCCTATGTTTTCCCTTCACAGAGATTTAGGCGCTCTCCCCCTACAGGGAAGAATTTGAACCATACGAATTTAGTTACATTTGTTTTCGTATAGATGTCATTTTGAGTGGTCCGTGGTCAGCGATCCGCCTCATACTGACATCTAGGAAACCAAGGTAGTACTTGGACGGGAAAATTCGGTAAATTTTGCTTAGAGGCCTTTTCATTCAGGCTTAAGGATTTTTTACGAGCCTGAAAATCTTCAGACTCGGGACCCACGGCTTAAAGTCCCTCCCGGAGGACTTGCTCCTTGGATTTTCCCGTCCTAAAAAATCCATCGACCCCGGCTGGGTTTGAACCCGCGACCCTCGGGACCAGAGGCAAGGAGCATAACCACTAGTCCACCGCGGCCGACATAGTTCATAATTATTAATATTTTATAATTTACTCTTTAGAACACACTGTATATTTACCAAATGATCCGATTAAATGTTCACATATTTTCACGAGTGCTCTATACGGAAAATGTAAGGGGCATTAGAACATTTAACATTGCAATGCGCATTCCAAGTCTACGTCGTATCATTTCCGGTAAGGACATGAAAGTGTTTTTATTTTTATTCTTGGTAATAATAATCTGTATCTCCCCCGAAATCTCCCTTCTCTGACTCACCGTGAGAGAAAATTCGCCCCTCAACATGTAACATAAGGGGAGTTTCTTGCTGTGCATTGATGTGAGAAGAAATACAGTTATACAAAACGAGAACAAAGTGGAAAAGACAAAACTTAAGTAAAATTGCTTAAGGAATAATGATAGAAAGAACTTCTCCGAGAAAAGAATAAAAGAGAGACCAGAGATAGAAAACTGAATATGTTTTGCCGTTTGAGAAAGCGAGTACAGTGTCCTCACTTCATGATTTTCATAGATATTTTAAGTTTTCACTGAGTTGAGCCTGTTCTTTTTCTTCAAGATTTTCTTGATTTCTCCAACAATGTTTAGGTTTGTTTCTTTTAGATTGATATTGGAGTAGCTTTTTCTGTAAAATACATTGCGTTTTTATCTATCGAGGTGATGTAGCGAGTACTTTTCATATGTTCGGATATTTTCCATTATTTATTTTATTTATCCTTTTATTTACTCATAGTGTAAATAAATACATTTTTAAAGTAACCAACTAACCCACAGGCTTTACGAACCCATAGGTTCATGGACGTGTGGAGATAAGCCCTCCATACATCCCTATCCTGAGCTAATGTTTTCCAATCATCTCCTGTATAATATACTTCCTTCAATTCATGGTTACTGTTATTCTCCCACCTCATTATTGGTTTACCAATTGGGCGTTTTCTCTCTGGTTTCCCTACAACTTTCCCCATTCGTCCAATATGTCCTGCCCATCACAGGATATAATTCAGGAAATTCTTGTAACTAGGCCTATTTAGTTGATGTCTCCTGTCTCCTCGGTTTTTGTCTAACACTTATTTGCACTATCAAATTCGGAGATTCGTGGCCGCGCCGACATAAGCTTTCTATACATCCATATTCATATACCGATATATTTTTTTAGCCTTTCTCTGTGTAATTAATCTCTCTCTCATCATGGTTAATATTGTTCTCCCACCTCGGTCTTTGCCTATCTTCTCGTTGCTTCATCACCCGTTTTCCTATAAGAAATTTCCATGCCCCAATCGTGTCACATATCTCTCTATCGTAGTCTATGAGACTTAACTGTTCTTATTATATCTGGCTTCCTATAAATACCATGTAGCTCACTGTTACGTAGTTTTCTCCATTCACCAGTCTGCTCATCTTTCCTTGCTCAAAAAATGTTCCTAAGAACTTTATTCTGAAATACACGTAATCTTCTTTGAGCCTTTGGCATGAATTCCCTTGAAGTAATCCGCGCCCGGAGAACCGAATGGGGGCCTATTTCACCTCCGGAAAATGTTACCCCAGTGGAGCCCATGTCCGCGTTTCTTAACGGTTGTAATTTTACGGTGAAAGATCGTCACTCTTTAGAACAAGATACTTTTTTTCATCTGACTTATCGCCTTCGATCTGTCCGGTATGGGTATCCCTTTCGACAGCAATCCTACCGCCGGCATATCTCTTGGGATCATTTAAGCACGCAAACCACTCCACCACGACACAGTAAAGATACCGTGGATTGACAATTTTAATTTACCAGAAGCTTGTGTTCGCGAACAGTCCAAAGACAAACACAAAAATAATCTTCTTTTTCTTCTTCCTTCCAAGTGTTAGGCTAAGGCCTGTTACGATCCTATAGAAAATTTTCCCTCCAGCGTTTCATAGGACGGCCCAGAGATCTTCGTCCTCTTGGTATATAATTATAAACAGCTTTGGGGATCCAATTTGAACTCATTCTTTCAAGATTATAAGTTTGATCCTTCCGGGAAATTCTCGTACAAGACTTGAAAGCATAATAATAGTCCCTTCGATTGGTTGCTGGCCAAAGGAAGGCAAGACCAGTGATGGGGCTGCCATCTTATAGCCTCTGGTCAGGCTTTTCTGGAGAAGAAAAGAAAATAAAGGAAAGAAGAAATGGAAGAAAGGAAAGACTCCCTAGCCCTCGGATGCCCTAATAGCGTCGGGGTCGATAAAACAAGAGTTAACCAAGAGAGGTTTAATATAATTTGATATTGTTTTGAAATTTTAATATTTCGTGAATATGAATATTTCTTTTTACCCAACTTATTTCAACTTAAAAGAGGAAGCAAAATTCTCATTTGCGCAGCTTCTAATATTAGGTTTTATGGCTAGAAATAAACATCCAATATTCATAACTCTATTTTAGGGAGGCTTTTGCTGTCATTATACGTTATCGTGAATTAATTTCTATGGAAATGTGTTTCCATAGTTGCTCTTTAATGATTATTGTCTATGTTTACTTATATCTGTAATTTGAATTCTATAACTTTTTTGTTTCAGTAATGTTTAATGTAACTAAATTCGGATACTTGTTCAATAATGTTTTATTTCAATGCGTATAATATTCCAATGGTACTCACTGCAATTTCGTCCCACGGATTTTGCACTAGGCTAATGGATAACGTTAATAGCCTATTTTCAATTTACGTGCCACTCCGACAAACCACTTTATGCAGTGATGTTTGTACTGTACAAAGACGAGTGTAGGATGAGTGTATGTATAAGTATTTATCCGTTGTGAATATAATGGAGAAAAGGAGAAGATAAAACACGGTGTTTGCAAATAGCCTACTCCTGTTGAAAAGCAAGGCTTAACGTTCCTATCCGTCCGACCAATCGCTATCAACAGTACTACATGCCTTCTCCACATAGGGCCTATATATTGCGTAGAATTTTGGAATTTAATCCTGACATCTGGTGCTCAATGTAGTCATTTTAAATTTAACCTGGTAGACTGTCTCCATGCTTTTCTCATTAGTCAAGAAAAGTACTGGGTTTGAATTTCATTGCCAAGGTCCATTTTATCATAAGTAATGCCACGAGTGATTTCCAAATGTTATCGATAAAATCACGGCTCACGAAATGAGGAGCGAATTTATCTAGAGAATTTGGAAATCGAGAGTGGCATTTGTTAGGACCATTTAACGAATAAAATTAAACTGTTTACGCACAAATTATTATTTAAATGTAGTTATTTTAAAATAGTTATATATTTAATGTAAACGGCGATGTTTGAAAACAAATGAGAAACGTTATGTTTCATTTGTTCATCAGTGTAACCAGATCATGTATATTGCCAAATAAAATTGCAATATTGTAAGAATGCACCCTAGTGGAGAAAAAATGAAACACATCATTACAGGTTATTAATTAATTTTCGATGTCCTATGATGTAAATATGCCAATTATATTTTTCTGCAACGATATTACCTGGGAAATAATACGTTTAAGAAAGTGCAAACAGTGCTTTTTTTATAGTATAATCAATTGCTACGAATGTTTTTGTATTATATATCGCAAGCAGAATCTGGTTATATTCATGCACTATATATATATATATATATATATATATTACCTTGTCACGCAGCGGGCCCGGGTTCGATCCCCGGTCGGGGCAGCTTTTCTGGGTGAGGTTTTATCGGGGTTTTTCCTCACCTGTAAGACAAATGTCAGGAAAACTTTAAGGCCCAAACGGTCCCCGAAATCATATGGCCACCATCATCATCATCCTTATCATCATCATCATCATCATCATCATCATCCTTCACCGGTGTGGAAAGCAACGGGAAGCTACCACACCCACAATTCCCTAGTAAAGCTGCAAGCATAGCATGAAAATGCTATGATTGCAGTGAAGGACCTGCCTTCGGGCAGAATTACTATGGATGGATATATATATATATATATTTAATCTGGGAGTCACTTCATAAAACGAAAACGACAAAATGAAAGTGATAAAATCGAGGTGAAAAACTACTGTGATTGGTTGTAAATCAAAATTCATTGAAATGTGATTGGTCATTGACTGCCATTTGGGGCAATAGTTAAATAGTCATAATCAATTTTCCATAATATTTGTCATTAAAATTAAACTTACTTACCCATTTTAACTTACGTAAAAGTCGTTTATTAATTTTGTATGGATAGTAAGCCTATTTTATTTAACAACACTCTTTTACAGCAAGATAATTATGCGTCGAAATTCAAATATAGTTGCGAAAGCCCGATGAATTTTGCTCAGATATCTCTTATTTCAGACTCAAGCTTCTTTTTACGTGATTTAAATATAGAATACGAGGCTCACTACTTTACTTCCCTTTCGAAGGAACCCATATTCAGGATTTTTATGCTCATCGACTGCGCTTGGGTTTGAAGTCGCGAATCTCAAAGCTAGAAGCTAGCATGATAACCAATATTCTACTGAGGCCGAAGTATATTTATTAAAAATGTATATTTGTTAGTGCAACTGTTCTGCAGTTTTTAAAATATAGCGGGCAATGTTAGTTTGAGGGAAATATATCACTGTAATTTAGTTTCCTGAGCATCAGTGAGTCACGGATATTGATTGGTTGTGATTTATAACATCATGATGTGGGACTTGTCCAGCGGTTTAATAAACGTCACGCTGTGTTTAGTTGAGTCGTCCCACGAGGCTTGTTTATAACGCAGCTCTATTAAATATTTACATTTAACCTCAGATTTTCGTTTGTTACTTCCAAATGAACAAATTATCAAATTTATAGAAATAATATTAAACTACGTTTATAACAGTAAACAATAATTAAATGAAAGAGTTTGCTCAGATGATTTAGTTTGATTCCTGTATTCAGTAGGTCTCGATTTCAAACTTCGATACTGATCAATCTGCTTCCTTTTTTTCTTGGCTTACTTTAGATTTCAAGGCAAATTGTGAGTTGGAATTTCTTTACTATGATCCATTTCATAAATATAAATCATTTCGTAATTTATATTTTTTTTATAAATTACATAATGGTTGATCTTGAATCACAAAATGTTTCTTCTTCTACGACAAGGTTTAGGCTATGCAGCCTGTTCCGGCGAAGTTAAAAATGATACGTGAATATGATCAATAATAGACATCAATGTACGTGTAATATACTTACTTACTCACTGGCACTATCGAACCCGCATGATCATGGCCGCGCGGACATAGGCTCTCCATGCATCCCTATCCTGAGCTAATGCTTTCCAATCATTCTCTGTATAATATACTTCCATCAAATCATAGTTAATATTATTCTCCCACCTCATTCTTGGTCTACCAACTGGGCGTTTTCCCTCTGGTTTTCCTACAAGAAGCTTTTATGCACCTCTTTCCTTCCTCATATGTGCCACATGTCCTGCCCATCGCAGACTACGAGAGTTAACTATTCTTATTATATCTGGCTTCCTATAAAGGTAACGCACTTAGTGTTTTATATATCAATTATCTGACAAGGGAAGTGTCAACCATTGCATGCCGAAACCCACCTTGAAATTTCTCCCAGAGATGCGTTGTGATGTACCAAGGCCGTGCCCAAATAATATATATATATATATTATATATATATATATATCTGTCGCTTTTAACTGCAAAAAACTAAAATATAGCAACAAATCCCTCATGTAAACTACAGAGAAGTAATACAACTCTTGCCTTGGTGGATTGGATAACCCACACAACCTGCCGTCCGCGCCACTCCCGCCTGAGTCCATTCCGCTCTATTCAAACAGGAACGCCCATCTTCTTGGTACAGAGGTTCGCAATTGCTGAATTCTGGCTTTGATTTCTGAGCCTTGCAGATAATTTTTTGAACACGGCCTTGGTACACCACAACGTTTCTCTGGAAGAAATTTCGAGATAGGTTTCGGCATATAATAGTTGGCAGTTCCCTTGTTAGATGCGATATGGCAAAAAATGTTCAAGGATTTAAAGAAATAAAAATAAAATCGAAGTAGAAAAAGCAAATGTCGAAAAGGGTATTTTCAATGAAGCACTCTTAAAAAATCAGAAATTTTCATTGTACTGATCTAAAAAGAATTCTAGTGCAACACTCTAGTGATGCCTCATTTTGATTATTGTGACATCTTATTGACAGACATTAACCATGGACCAGGACAAAAATGACAACATATGTATAATAGGTGTATCAGATATATTTTCATCATCATCATCAACAACAAGGATTAAGCCCAATGGCCTGTTCCGATCTCATTATAGGTCGAATTGGTCCTTCCATTCCTTCAATGGTCTTTTCAACAATCTTCTCCCTTTTGGTTTATAATTATACATTCTTCTTGGTATGCGCTGTTCATTCATTCGTAATACGTGCTCAAGGTAAGCATTTTGATAGTATTTTATTCTTTCACAGAGATTAAATATATTAAGTTCTGTCTTTATATCTTCGTTTTTCTTTTTATCAGTCCTGCTATTGCTCTCAACATATTCATTTCTGCAGCCTCTTTTTATTTACTATCTGCCTTTGTTAATGTCCAGTTTCATATCCATAGATGGAACTGCCAATACTTTGTAAAATTTTAAAATAGTTTCTTTTCTAGTTTTATTCAATAAAGTACGTTTAATTGTGCCACATAGCTAATTGAATCGTTGGATATATTTTCATTATTCGTAAATATGACCATATTTTTTCACAGGCCGCCTACTTCCGCGAACTATGTTGACTCCATCTTCATGTTCGCAGAAAATGGATTTAAGTATCTCATTCTGTTTTTCAAAATTACCTCTACACCAAGCTACCGCTACTTATCGGAACCTTCTACTTCACATGCCACAATACAGAACCTCCCATTATCTAATTCCCATCTGTATCTACTACTATATTCTGTAACTCCTTACCCAACTAATTAGGAACTGCCAGACATCAGCTTCCTTTAAAAGAAATTTAAATCTCATTCTTTTGTAATTGATCTTTCTGTAGATTGGTTGCTTCTGATTTTTTGCTTCTTTAATAATATTGACTTGATTCTTCGTCAAATTAATATCGTTTGTATAAATATTTACTTATAAATGTATAGGCCTATGTTATGCGTATTGTGTAACTAAATATTTTCTGTATTTAATACTTTTTTTTCGCTGGTTGAGTGGAAGGGAGGGCCTTATGACCTTACCTCTGCCAGCTGAAATAAATTATAGTAGGCCTATCATAAAAATAATAAGTACTTCAAGGTCACTATTTAATTAAAACGGGCATGAGGCGGAGAAAGAAATTTAATATAGCTCCAAGTCTCAACTCTGGAAATACATACTATTATGCATTGCAGATAAACATCCCAATTTCTGTAAATAAATATTATAAAATATATAGCCTAAAATTATGCGTTGCAGATAAACATCCTAATTTCTGTAAAGAAATATTATAAACTACCAGAAGTTCCGGCCACGCGTTGCTGTGGCTAAGGTATACGTTAAAAATTTTAATTAAGTTGCTGTCTTTCAGCCAGATTACTTAAAACTAATACTTACACACGAAATCAATAATATTGAAAATAAAATTAACACTGAACACACTTAAATTATGAAATAATCAATAATTGTAATTCAATTGAAATTCGCGGTTGCAACAAAAAGCACAGTCATCTGGATCTCTCTTTGTTAAATAATAAACCAATTACCTTACCAAATTACCTTACACCGCCATCTGTTAGAATCGTATGGAACTCACCGATAATTATAACTACCTTACACCATCTGTTAGAATCGTATGGGACTCTCAATTCTTTCAATTCTTTAAAAACACTATTTAACTCATGCCCCAAATGGGAGTCAATGACCAATCACATTTCAATGATTTTTGATTTACAACTAATCACAGTCGTGTTTCTCCTATAATTTACAACTAAAGTTTGTCATAATAAAGAAAGCACCTCCTATTTAACATTCTCATTAGGCCATAGCATTATTTTGCAATGACTGAGTAACAAATACGGCTACCAGATTGTATATATAGCGCATGAATGTCAACACATAGCGCATGCGGGAGTTAATATAAAAACATTTGTAGCAATTGATTATATCACCAAAAAAAAAAAGAAAAAGAAAAGAAACCACTGTTTGCACTTTCTTAAATGTATTTTTTCCCAGGTAATAACATTCCTGAAAAATATAATTGTCATATTTACATCATAGCATCAGAAATGAATTAATATACAGTTTAATGTGTTTCATTTTTTCTCCACTAGAGTGCATTCTTACAATATTGCGTAATATGATCTAGTTACAGTGATGAACAAAAGAAGCAAATGAAGCCTACCAATCGTTTCTCATTTGTTTTCAAACATCGCCGTTTACATTAAATATATATATATATATATATATATATTAAATAACTATATTTATATAACGATTTATGAGTAAACAGCTTAATTTTATTCGTTAAACAGTCGTAACAAATGCCACTCTTGATTCCCAAATTCTGTAGATAAATTCACCCCTCACATCGTGAGTCGTGAATTTATCGATCATTTGGAAAACACTCGTGGCATTACTTATGATAAATAAATAGACATGAGTCCAGACGTAGCGTCTATAAGTAAGTGGAATTCAAAATATACTACCTATCTTCGGGGGTACGAGTACCTCATGTTGCTGACCACTAATTTAGATTATATATTAAACCTGGTAAGGGATGTGATTAATCCGTTTTTGTGAATGCAACGGGTATTCAGTTTTATGCTTGTAACCGGTTGTGTAGCTTACAAAAGGGTTAGAATTTATTTGGGTTTAAAGTTCCCCACCATATTTTTACTACGTACTGTACAAAGCACGCATAATTAACGCTATTCAGTTTTAGTAGAAAGGGTTTGCTAATCAGTATGCAGAGTAGTGGCAGACCTTCTGCAGACTTGCGCGCAGACAATGCCCTACTCTCTGGTAAATTTGAATGGACCTCTTTCTGAATACCTCACATTGTGTTAGGGATCTCTTTGACACACATCGGTTCAATATGCAGATTTCGAGATCATCAAACGAGACGTGTATATTATACTTTCTTTATGCCATCATTTCAGTGGTAAAAGGTAAAGTGATCCCACTACAGGCCTCAGGAGGCCCTTGGGGTAGTAGGAGGTTAATGTTCCCACTTTTTTTTGACAATCGGCACTTGATGTCAGCCGGGTTGTCAGCCCTGCGTGACGGTCGCCGTTACCCCCAGACAAAGCGGTTCTGGTACCCATATTCAGTTTAGAGGCTGAGTCGAGACCCCAGGGCCATAGTGCCGCCAGAAGGTTTGGGTCAGTTTAAAAATCCTGACCCCACCGGGACTCGAACCCTCGACCTTCCGGCTTGTAGCGCAGTGCCTTAACCACTACGCTACGGCGTGCCCCTCATTTCAGTGGACTTCGAGTAAAATAGAAATTTCGTCTGTTGAAAGACAATAATAATAGTAATAATAATAGTAATAATAATAGTAATAATAATAGTAATAATAATAATAATAACAATAGTAATAATAATAATAAATCAAATTCGGTACCATAACAGCTGTCGCCATCTTCCGGAAGCCAAACGCCGTTCCTCTTCATCCATACACTGTTTCGGTTCCAATCCTCGAGTATTCATGGCTACTAATACTCCCTCCATCCAAGTATTCCTCCGTCGTCCTTTTCTTCTTATTCTCTGTTGGTATATAATCCATAATAATTGTTGGTAATCTTTCTTTTGCCGATCTCTTAATATGACCATACCATTGCAGCCTTTCCTATTACATCTATTACACTTACTCACTGGCACTATCAAACCCGTAGGTTCATGGCCGCGCGGACATAAGCTCTCAATACATCCCTATCTTGAGCTAATGCTTTCCAATCATTCCCGTATAATCTACTTCCTTCAAATCATAGTTAATGTTATTCTCCCACCTCATTCTTGGTCTACCAACTGGGCGTTTTCCCTCTGGCTTTCCTACAAGAAGCTTCCATGCAAGTCTTTCATTCCCCATACGTGCAACATGTCCTGCCCATCGCAGTCTACGAGACTTAACTGTTCTTATTATATCTGGCTTCCTATAAAGACCATGTAGTTTATTATTATGTAGTCTTCTCCATTCACCTGTCTGTTCATCTCTCTTTGGTCCAAAAATTTTCCTAAGTACTTTATTCTCAAATACTTGTAATCTCATTTCCTCCCTTAAAGTAAGAGTCCATGTTTCGCACCCATATAATATAACTGGTTGAATAATAGTTTTATATATTTTCAGTTTAACGTTTTTTGAAAGGAGTTAGGACGTCAAGTGTCTCTGTAATGCATAATAGCACGCATTTCCAGAATTGAGCCTATGTTTAATTTCTTTGTGCATCTCATTCCTATTTGTCAATATTGTTCCTAGGTATTTGAATTCAGCCACTTCCTCAAAATTTCCCTCATTTGTCATTAGCTATCCATTTCCATTATATAATGTATTTCTACGTGTGACGATATATTTAGTTTTATTGATATTTACTTCCAGTCCTAATTTCTTAGTGTTACTCAATAGTGTGTCGTGTTGGCCTTTAGTATCTCCTCGCTATCGGCCAGTAGTACTACATCATCAGCATAAACTAACAGCTTATTAATACCATTCAGTTGTAAGCCTTCCTCATTCTCTAAAGATTTAATGCCATGCTCTAGTACAAAATTAAATAGTAGAGGAGGTAGTGCATCTCCTTGCTTCAACCCATTCTGGATTTCAAAAGTGTCCGAAAACTGTTTGCCTACAAGCACCCTACTCTTTGTGCCATTTAGACACATTTGTATAAGTCTAACTAACTTTTTAGGAATTCCGAACTCCAACAGGATACTATATAACTTCTCCCTCTTAATTGAATCATATGCTTTTTTAAGTCTACATATAGTAGATGTACAGTACCATTATATCCCCATTTCTTTTCTAAAATCTGTCTTATACTAAAAATCTGATCTGTTGTAGACCTGTTTCTTCTAAATGCACATTGATGATCTCCTAGAATGTCATCAGTATAGGGAGTAAGTCTGTTGATTAATATATTTGTTAGAATTTTGTACGAAGTTGAAAATAATGAGATGCCCCTGTAGTTGTTGCAATCAGTTTTATCTCATTTTTTATAAATTGGTACGATAATTGATTCTTTCCATTCATCTGGAAGAGCTTCTTTTTCCCAAATCATACTAAGCAACCAGCGTATCTTATCCATCAATTTTCCTCCCCCAGATTTTATCACTTCTGCTGGAATCTCATCTGAACCTGATGCTTTATACATCTTCAATTTTTCAATCGCCATTTCAACCTCTAATGCACTTGGTTCTGTGACTAGCATTTCTGCTGTCTGTAAATTATCCTCCTCAATGTCCTGTTCTGTATGTACATTTAATAGCTGATTAAAGTAACTTTTCCATCTATTTAATATACTCTTGGAATCTGCAATTATCCCCATTTTCATTCCGAATTATGTTTGTTCTAGCCTGAAACCCTTTCTTCTCTATACTAATTCCCTGATATAATTCTCTAATGATCCTATTTTTTTGCGTTCATTTCAAGATCATTAATCTTCTCTCTCAAATATTCGCTCTTTTTACTCTTTAGTAACTTGGTGGTTTCCCGTCTAATACTACACAATTGCTCTAAATTTACCTCATTTGGCTCGTGTAACCATTTCATTTTTGCTAGCTTTCTTTTCTTTACAATGTCGGCACATTCCTCGTCAACTCATTTCTTGTTTTGTCTCTTTTTTAAACAACCAATGCTTTCTGATGCTGACAATTTAATAGTATCTCTTATAGCCTCCCATTCTTTATTTATATCAGTTTCTTCTTCGTTTGCCACATTGTCAATTGAAGATCCCAGTACTTCAAATCTATTAGCAATTTTGATTTGGTATTCTTGCCGCATTTCATCATTTTTCAAGTTTTTAAATTCAAATTTTACAGAATCATCTTTAGCATTTGTTCCTCTCATAAGCGATAGCCTACTTCTGATTTTCACCCTGACCAGATGACGATCCGAAATGCAGTCTGTCCCTCTATCTGATCTAACATCGATGATGCTACTGTGTCAGTGTTTGTCCACTAATACATGGTCTATTTGGTTCCGATTTTCGCCATCTGGAGATGTCCGGGTGTATTTATGAATATCGTTATGCTGAATGTTGTGTTCTTAACAATGAGATTCTTTGATGTGGCGAAGGTGACTAATCTAACCCCATTGTCGTTATTATTTTCATGAAGACTGAATTTGCGTATTGTTGGTTTGAATATATCATCCCGCCCTACTTTTGCATTAAAATCTCCTAAGACAATTTTCATATGATATCGTGAAAGGCTATCAAATAAGCATTCTAATTCTTCATAGAACTCATCCTTGTTCTTGTCATCTTTATCTTCTGTGGGGGCATGTACATTTACAATTATAAAATCATGTCGTTTATCCTTTAGAATTATGTATGATATCCTATCACTAACAAACTTAATATCTCGGATAGCGGATAGGATCCTCCTTCTGACTAAAAAAACCCGTTCCAAATACAGGTCTTTCTGCATCCCGTAGTATATTGCAAAGCGTCCTGATTCCCGACTACCTTCTCCTGGCCACCTAACTTCCTGTAAAGCGACTATATCCAAGGGCGATTTATCCAATTCCCGCGTTAATATCTCTAGTGCCCCGCTATTGTATAAAGTCCTAACATTCCATGTTCCTAGGAACATGTCCCTGCGTTTGAGCCTTTGGCATGGGTTCCCTGAAGTAGTCCCCGCCCGGAGAACCGAATGGGGGACTATTTGACCTCCGGAAAATTTTATCCCAGTTGAACCCATGTCCGCATTTCTTGACGGTTGTATTTTTACGGTGAAAGATCGTCACTCTTTCGACCAAGGTACTTTTTTGGTCAGGCTTATCACCTTCGACTAGTCCGGCATGGGTAACCCTATCGGCAGCAATGCTACCGCCGGCATAGCTCTCAGGATCATTTAAGCACGCAAGCCACTCCACCACGACAAGTAAAGATACCATGGAGTAATTACATCCATTATAGATGGTTCATCTTGCATTCCCTTAATTTCTTTTACTTCCTATTATTTTTTTTTCTCGGGATTTTCCAACTGATCTTCTTAAAACATCCTTTTCTGTACTTAATATTCTATTTTCTTTAGTAGGGATTTGCCAAGTTTTTAAACCATATCTTAAAATGCTTTGAACTATCGAACTATATATATATATATACCGTTTTTTGTAAAATTTTTGCTCCACCAAACAGAATTTAGAACATTTATTTATTTTTGTTTTTGTTTTTTTTGTTTTGTTGGTGCAATTATGTCTGTAATTTCAACTGTATTACTTCCTGAATGGTCTGCTTTTGTCTCGAGATATGTACAGTACATTTATTGTTTTAATTCTTCTCCATTACCAAATTTTTAACGTCCCTTCTCTTCTCCTATGCACAAGTATTTACTTTCTGTATATTAATTGAAAGTTCCAATTTTTCATACTCTTGTTTAAACTTTCTTAACATACATTCTATATTATCACAATAATAATAATAATAATAATAATAATAATAATAATAATAATAATAATAATAATAATAATAATAATAATAATAATAATAATAATAGTATTAACAGTAATAATAACAGTAATAATAATAATAATAATAATAATAATAAGGGAAAACAAGATGCAATAAGAACAATTAAATATCTTAGACTGGGATGAGCAGGGAATATCGCAGGAATGGGGAATAAAAGAGAGATATTGAAATTTCGTGTAGAAAAACCAGAGCCCAAGAATGAGGTGGAAGAATAACATTGACCATGGTTTCAGAGAGGTAAATTATTCAGGAATTGATAGAAAATATTAACTCGGGTATGTATGGCCATTAGCTTCCTGGTTCGATGTGCTAATGAGTTAGTAAATTAATTGTAATACTAATTTATTTTTATGTATTTAATTAGGATTTTCTACAATGCTGAGTTTTGCGTCAATCAAAGTTAAAATAGTACATAAAATTCCACTATTTTATACTCTCTCTTCATTGTTCCTTATCCAACGCATCTGTGTCTTCTAGGCCTTCCATATTTTTCTTGCTCCTAATTTCCGTTTGGTCTTCCTGTTTTTTCCCATCTGGTGTCCATGGCATCACTTCCTTTGGCAGCCTTCCATCTTCTATTCTAATTACATGCCTAAACCACTGGAATCTTTTTCATGTATTTCTTCTACTATGTCTTTTTTTATATTCATGAAATTCTTATTTATACATCCTTTAATCTTTGTTTCCTTGATTTTTAGCTGATCTTCAAAACAATTCTAATTCAACATCTCTAAATTTGTGTTCCTTTGTTCTCTTTATTGACTGCGTTTTCGCCTTATAAAGAATTATTACTCCCCTCTATTATTTTATAAATTATTTTCTTTGTTTTACCTAAAATATTACAACTCCAAAGTAACGAATTTAAAATTCCAATAGCTCCTCTTTCCTGGCATATCTGTTTCTAATTTTATCGATCTATCTTCCTATACTATTGAGCCAAAATATTTTGAAGTTTCCAACTCTTTTAATAATAATAATAATAATAATAATAATAATAATAATAATAATAATAATAATAATAAACTTTTATAAGATTCATGATGTGTTCCGTTGAGGTTTATTCAAAATTAATATAAAATTATAGAATATTCACCTGAAAGGTCCGTCTCCAGTTTTGAATCCTGCCGATGATGGGACAAGTCCCGAAAGCGCTACAGTTAAATGATAATTAAGTTGAGGAGACGGACCTTTCAGGTGAATATTCTATAATTTTATATTAATAATAATAAGAGTAATAATAATAAGAATAATAATAATAATAATAATAATAATAATAATAATAATAATAATAATAATAATAATAATAATAATATAATTGCTTGATAAGTAATTATACAGGATTCACAGCAGCAATTGACAAACATTTTGAATAATGTGAAAGTGTTTCCATAGCATGCTTTTTTTTTTATTCTATTGAATGTATGTCATCGGAAAAGTACATTCGTTTGTTATTAGTCGGATGGACAGAAGCGTCTAAAGAAACTTAGCTAATGCTGGATTTTTTTAGATATTTTGTAACTTTTAACAATGCTATGAATCGTCAGAAAGTACAATCTAATTAATTACGATTACTCTACCTACAGTAGGACGGTTGTCACGTCGGATTACTTAGAACTCTATTAAATTATTTGAATTAGGACATTTATTTTGCATGAAAAACCGCAAGCAGTGCTTTTAAAGAACTTAATGTAGGCTAATGTTGCAATTATTTCAGTGTACGTTTCCACTGGGAAATTGAAGTTTAAAATTGTGTTCGAACTTTTATGTAAGGAAAACTGAATATAGCTCCTCTGGGAGATTTTAACTGGACTGTGAAAATACTACTACTAAATTCTGTTACGATATCGGTTTTGTTAACAATTTATAGTTCACGAAGTTTGGAAAGTGTTCTCATGCAATTCCAGATGTCATCAAATCTGGGTTTATCGTAGAAAATAAAAATAAAAAATCAGGGTTGCGTCTAACTCTACCGTCGCTACGTGTTAGACAACCATTCGAATATCCAGAAAGTAAAGTGTTGATGAAGTAGTTAGAGCAGAGCTAGCAACTTACGTCCCTCCGAACTAAGTACTCGGTGTGACGTCACACGCTCACTTTGAAGTGAATAATAATTCTGGATCATTGTTGCACCTAAATATGGACATATGCCTATCTCACCAAAAAATTACATAAAAAAGTAACAAAACAAAATAAATCGCAGATTACCACATCAACATATCAGTGTTAATTTTTGGGCCTAATACAATTAACCGATTTCGTGGTTGTAGAATTTATTATAGAACTAGCTAATACCCGGCGTGCGCTGCTACGCATAAGTAAATGATAATGCGTTTTTAGGTTTGATTGAATAAGTAAAAGGAAAAAAGAATATATATAAATTTATAGGCCTATCATAATTATTTTCAGATATCCCGTGCTGTTTACCCGGCGTTGCCGGGAATCTACGTATCCCGATGTATTTAGCATAAATGAGCTGAAAGACAAAATTTGTTTCGTGCTGCTGCTTTGCTTGCTCGGGAATCTACTTTCCCGATCTTCTTGGCATCAATGAAAGACAAAAATGGTTATTATGAGTTATCCATAAAAGTTAAACATAAGCTGTCGCGGGCTTTTTTTTTTTTTTTTGAGATATTCAATTCTGTGTACATTAATTTGGTGTATTTGTTTTGGTTTAGGCAACGAAAGCCATTTAAGCGTACAAAAAACTACTTTCTTTTTACTTGTTCACTATCAAAGGATGATTTTTAAAGGCGAAGGGCTTGAGCATTAAATCTCTCTTACAGCCTATAACCTTCCCTGGAAAATCCTGAACATTTTGCAAGAAGCACCATGACAATCGGGTGAACGGTATGGCAATGCACCCTGTCCGGGAATCTACTTGGCATCAATGAAAGATAAAATGGCTATTGTAAGTTATCCGTAAAAGGTAAACACATGCTGTCGCAGACTTTTTTTATAGAGTTATTTTGAGATATTCAATTCTGTGTACATTAATTTTGTGTATTTGTTATGGTTTAGCAGCGTAAGCCATTTAAGCGTCAAAAAAGGATTTTTTTCACGTTTTTCACTACAAATGATGATTTTTAAAGGTGTAGGAGTTGAGTATCACAGCTCTATTATAGCCTATGTTCATCCCGGGAATCTCCTGAACATTTTGAAAAAAGCCCCATCACAATCGGATGAACGATATGGCAGCGCAAAAATACGAACGAACAAACAAACAAACATTTTTATATATTAGATTATTTCTACGTGCATTTTTCACACGAGTTTACAAAGTGCATGTACTTTCACTGTAACAATTAAATTGAACTTGATATCACTGACACTGTGTTACTTACCCGTGGGAAACGTTTACAGAATTAACCATTATATTCTTAACCACTTTTGTTATTTTGGAGGTCACATTATTCTTCATTTGAAAAGGTTAAACATCCCTCTTTTTGGACGATGACTTGTTTCTCACTCACTATTGTTTATATACAGGGTGTAAATGGATTATACCGCACACATTTAACTGCTTACAGAGGGATATTATACAAGTAATTTGAGATAGGGAACCAATGGTCTACGAGGGAAAATGGGCGAGTTATAGGGAATCAAAATAATTGAAAATTAATACAGATAAATCAACAGGAAAGCAAACTAGGAGAGAAAATTATACTAGAATAACTTGATATCTTTATATTAATTCCGAGATACTGATTTCTAATAATTCATCAACAACGTTTATGAAATATTGAATTATCAATTACTTAAAAAGTCGAACTTAGTAGATGATTGCACGCCACTGCACTGGTTAAACCAGAATCGGTACAATGTGAGCCTTAGCTCAGAGTGAAACACGCAGAATATGTGTAGTTAACGTGCGGCTTAATGGTTAACACGATGGATTTGTGATTCGAACATTGATGGTTCAAATCATGCTGTCATGTATCCTTGTACGCGGAGCGGTATTCGAATAGACGCCATCCTCATCGAACAACCTTCGAGTCTGTTGATAGGCGTTTGCGGGAGCATGGGACGTTGAAGGTAAAACAGAGTATAGGCCGGTGAAAGACGTAAGCGCCGCACTGCAGAGTTCGAAGAAAATGTTCTTCATAGGGTGGAAGATGATCCTTCTACTAGTACTCGTGCTATCGCACGTGTAATGGGCACGAACAATAAACCATACGTAAAGTCCTGCACGAAGACCAGTTCTATCCCTTTTATCTGAAAAAAGTACAAGCCTTACAGCCAGTAGACTTCGCTCAACGGATTCAATTTTGTAATTGGACTTTGCTTTAGCTGCCACTCTTCTTTTCTTCGGTGTTATTCATTGATGAGGCAATAATATATACAGATGGGCTGGTTCTGAACTCAAAGAACAGTCATATGTGGGATTATGAAAATCCTCATGCCATCTTTGAGAGGGGTCACCAACAGAGATTTTCGGTGAACGTATGGGTAGGCGTAATTTCTGACCACATCATTGGCCCCTACCTCCTTCTTTTCCAGAGATAAAATGGTGTCATTGATAAGACTTTTTAGAGCACATACTAACTGGATAGATAGACGTTCCTCTTCACATCAGGCTCCTCCCCATTTCTGCCGGAATGCGAAATCATTTGGATGAAGTGTATCATGGCCGCTGGATATAGGAAGTGGTAGTTCAACTGTAGTTTGGCCAGCTCGCTCTCTAGATCTCTGTCCACTTGGTTATTTTTATTGGGACACTTAAAAACACTGGTGTATGAGACCCCTGTTGGTACAGATGAACTGTTAGTCGCACGCATAATCGCAGCATGTGATGTGATCCGCGAGACACCTAGTATCTTGAACGGGATACGAGAATTCTTTAGTCGCCGATGTCGTCTGTGTTATGAGAATGGAGGTGGCCAATTTGAACAATTTCTCTAATGAGTCTGCAGGTGCTTTACTTTTATTATTTCTGGTTTACTCAAATTAATTGTTTCTTATTTCCCAATAACATTATGTATGCCACGTGTACATACACTGTACCTCTTCATGTTATCACTCTTGTGATCACTGCACTATCATTTATTTAAGTATATAAGTATTGTACAGTACAATTGCACATTCTATTTACGAAACCTATTGTGCTCTACAGTGTGTGCATTTATTATCACAACCTTTCAAATAATTGTCTGTACAATACGTATGTAGATAGTTTTGTAACTCATATACTGCGCCGACATTCCAATACTGCATTCTGTAAAATAATGAATAAACAATTAAACCAAAAGTAAATCTACGTACGTAACTAAATTACAGGACATACATAATAAAGGATGAAAAGAAAAAAAAAGTATACACATACTGTGCGTAGTTTCGAACGTGATACATCAATCTTACATTTGCGTCGGTAGTGAGACTTGTTATAACCACTGAGCTAAAGGCGCATGCTTGTTGCAAGTTACAGCCTCTGTATCATATTATTTCCATTTTAATTTGAAATAATCAGTGGCGTGCCTACCATTTTACAAATTGAATCATAACTTGGACATTTTTATTCGTAGACCATTAGTTCATTATCTCAAATTGCTTATATTATACCCCCCTATATGTATTTAAATTTGTGCAGTATAATGCATTTATTCTGTATATGGTAAATTTACAATATTGTCTATCCACTTACTAGTTATTACTATACAAACAAAATGCATCGCACCAAACTCTTTCACTGAGGGGCGATGTTTAAGATTCGTATTCGGGTTCAAACCCCGGTGTCGATCAATAATATTTCAATAATATTGAATACACAAGCCTTTTTTATCTGTTCGTATTTTCTTAATGCATTTTCTTATGCGGCACACTCTTACCGTAGAGTATCCTTGTACGGTTATGCATGGTTTATTTTCACTGCAGTCCTACACTTTTAAATAAGATAGCAGCAGAATTTTTAAGTTTTCTCAATTAAAGAAAATAAATATGTATTTCGTAAACCATAAAAATCAAACAATAAATTGACCTCTGAGAAATTGACTTAGTTTACGCAGTTCCAGCGTGACAGAGTTTTTTTTATATTTGTTTATTATGTTTTGTTTTAATGTCATCCACTCATATTTACTATTATTTCAACATCAGCCTTGGAGGTCAGGTTATATGGTTTTCTTCTCAAACCCTAAGGGTTTGCGGGTTTGATCCAGGTCGAGGTGGATGGAAATGTTTGGATGAAGAAAATTCGAGGACACGTAACATAATGTCACTTTTGTTTGAGATTTATAGTTTTATTCTACCAGTTACATTATACGGATGCGAAACATGGACTCTTACTTTAAGGGAGGAAAGGAGATTACGAGTAGTTGAGAATAAAGTGCTTAGGAAAATTTTTTGGACCAAAGAGAGATGAACAGACAGGTGAATGGAGAAGACTACTTAACAGTGGATTACATGGTCTTTATAGGGAGCCAGATATAATGAGAACAGTTAAGTTTCATAGACTGCGATGAGCAGGACATGTGACACGAATGGGGAATGAAAGACGTGCATAGAGGCTTCTTGTAGGAAAACCAGAGGGAATACGCCCAGTTGGTAGACCAAGAATGAGGTGGGAGAATAACATTAAATGTGATTTGAGCGAAGTATATTATACAGAGAATGATCGGAAAGCATTAGCTCAGGATAGGGATGTATGGAGAGCTTATATCCGCGCGGCCATGAACCTACGGATCCGATAGTGCCAGTGAGTAAGTAAGTTATTTAAATGGGTCAATTTTTACAACATTTTAAAAATCTTTGTTGTTTTACCATGAACATTTCGAGGCCATCAAAAGTGTAGTATTAATAAACGATTTCGATAGTGCAGAGGCTTTGGAAGTTTGTCAGTGCAAGGAAGGATTTAACGATTCAACGATTCCAGTATTAAAAAAAAAACATTGCTGTGATTAGCACTCATTTTTTTTCCATATACCTGTAATTATTAAAAAGTTTGAAACACAAGGTTCGGCGTTGATTGGTTCTATTCAGTTAATGAATAAAATTCAATTGAACTCCTTATTGCCGGAGGTATTCCCAAGCAAACTTAAGGAAAAGTTTGAAAACATTTTGAACGATAAACCCATGCTTTGAACCTTTATGACAAATTAATAGTTTTATAAATGGGACGGGCGACCTTTTGCCAGAAATAATAAGTGCCAAAATAGCCCCCAAATTCAAATACTGCCCAGTTATTTCAGTTGACGTAGAACGGTCCCTTTATATTTATAAAAATATTTTGAACGATCGAAGATATAACCTTACTACCGAACATTTGGAACGGTACCTGTTCGTTTCTGTTTACAATAGTAGCAAAATGTAGAATATTTTAATTTATGAACAATACTTTTGCCTGATACTGTTAATAAATACATAATAAAACAACTAATTATTATGTTAATTCAGAAATAAAGTATATAATAAAGTAGTAATAATTTTTTTTATTATTTGGCATCACATTTATTGATATTTTTCATGCATATTTTAAGCATTTTTCATGCATATTTACATGCATATTTCGAGCTTGTTATGTTGCATATAATCCGGTCTCTAGTAATTTTATATAACATGTGCGGGGAAACAAAACGAACCACTGGATAACCATCATAGTGAGGCTACAATACCTCAATGGTGATTAAAAATGAGTATAAAACAACTTTTTTGTAGCTTAATTTTAACCATTTTTAAATTTATATAACATTCTCATATATTGCACAGTAATGTTTCTGAATCACTCTGTATATATCGTTGTTATAATATTATAGTAGATAGTTTTGGATGTTCTAATGTTGTATGTTTAAAATTAGTCCTTACTTACGTTTATAGTCTTCTGGAGCAACC
This sequence comes from Diploptera punctata, assembly GCA_030220185.1. Lineage (NCBI taxonomy): Eukaryota > Metazoa > Arthropoda > Insecta > Blattodea > Blaberidae > Diploptera > Diploptera punctata. Next base: position 1,104,243 of record JASPKZ010006073.1, on the reverse strand, counting down.
AGAACATTTAGGTGAAATAAAAAGGAAATAATGGCTAGCATTAAAGATTTACCCCCAGAAAAAATACATAATTAAACGCTTATATGACCACAAATTAAACCCTCACACCTGTGTACGTTTTGAATGATTTTGAATAGAGCCTAGCGCGAGGTAGTTTGGAGTATTTATCCTCTTAGCGGTGCGGTGATGGGAATTTATCAGTTGTACAAACGTAATCTTTATGCCGGTGTAATCTAGTTAATGGCAAAGCAACTAGAGTGCAAGTGACTGCATCATTTATTTACCAATCGCTGTATGAACAAATTACTGATTTGGTGAAACGTGATACAGGCCTATTCCATCATTTTCCCCGTCAGATAGGTTATCCACGGCATGGAAAAAATTACAAATAATAATAACAATACTAATTTTTTATAATAATAATGATGATGATAATAATAATAACTATAATTGCTAATAATAATAATTGTTGATAGTAATAATAATAATAATAATAATAATAATAATAAATAATAATAATAAGAAGAAGACCAGCCTCATGAGCTAGTGGTCAGCGTTTCTGACTACAGTTCATGAGGTTCCGGGTTCGATTCCCGGTCAAACCAAAGGCATTTTTCTTAAAGGGAATCATTCCGGTGGTTTCCCATGGTCTGGGATTTAGGTTAAATTTAGGTTAAGAACTCTCCTGGCGCTTCATTATTATTTATCACCCATCATATCATCGGGGCAACGTAACTCCGTCTTCTAAGCGCCCCAACTTCAAAAGTGGATTACAATTAAGCCAATGTCAATAGAGACTACCAGAAATGTTGAAATGGTAACCTGGGACATTCAATAAAAAAAATAATTGTAATATAACAATAATTAATAACTGAGGGGATTGCACAATTGAAGTCAAAACCACGACCAATTTTCTATTGTTTCTGTAACAAGTATGGAACTGAAATTGTTTTGAATAAATGATAATGATTCAAACACTTGTTTTTGCAATTAACGCCGTACATTTTCAGTTTTTATGGTTGTTTTCGAAACATTATAAAATTGGAAAACTGGGGTCATGGTTTAGACTTCGGTTGTGAAATCCACCCACCAACTCACTGGCACTATCGAATCCGTACGTCCATGGCCATCCGGACATAAGCTCTCCATACATCCCTATCCTGAGCTATTATTTTCCAATCATTCCCTGAATAATCTGCTTCTCTCAAATAATGGTTATGTTATTCTCTCACCTCATTCTTGACCTGCTTACTAGCACCTAATCTCTGGCTTTCTTATAAGGAGTTTCTATGCCTCTCTTTCAGTCCCCATTGTGTTACACGTTTTGGTCATCGCTGTCTTACTTATTCACTGGCACTATCGAACCCGTAGATTCATGGCCGCGCGGACATAAGCTCTCCATACATCCCTATCCTTGGCTAATGCTTTCCAATCATTCCCTGTATAATCTACTTCCTTCAAATCATAGTTAATGTTATTCTCCCACGTCTTTCATTCCCTATACGTGCCACATGTCCTGCCCATCGCAGTCTACGAGACTTAACTGTTCTTAATATATCTGGCTTCCTATAAAGACCATGTAGCTCACCGTTATGTAGTCTTCTCCATTCACCTGTCTGTTCATCTCTCTTTAGTCCAAACATTTTCCTAAGTACTTTATTCTCAAATAGGTTATCGCAGTCTACGAGACTTAACTGTTCTTAATATATCTGGCTTCCTATAAAGACCATGTAGTTTATTGTTATGTAGTCGTCTCCATTCACACTAATAATAATAATAATAATAATAATAATAATAATAATAATAATAATAATAATCTCTCTTTCCTCTTTACCTTACTCTTACAGGTACTATTATATGCTTAATGCCACCTGGCCTTACAGAAACATGACATGTCGGGAGAAAGTTTGTAACTCTGGATCACACACACTTTTTTAACCACTCAAGGGCAACGAGAGCCCTGGATGAGTGAACAGTTCAATGCCAGGGCTACCTCTGACACAACACGATCATTTAGAACACATACCATTCAACTAAAGAAGACTGCGATATGAATGATTATGATAGTCAGATGTTGTTCGAGAACTATTTGGGCCTTGAAGGTTCCCTATACGTATTTGTATTATAGGCGATGAAAAAAAAATCTTCACCCAGAAGAGTGTCCTGACTGGGTATCGAACCAAGGATGCTACGTAACTACTAGATAACCGCGTTTCCCGATACCACAGCGGTGGAAATAATAATAATAATAATAATAATAATAATAATAATAATAGTAGTAGGTAGATACATCATCGGTTGATTAATGTCTTTGACATCGTTCGATTCCTAATAGACAATTTTGTCGGTCTATCCAATCTCCTGGTTTATTTTTAATAATAATAATAATGATAATGATAATAATAATAATAATAATAATAATATGGTAGCGAAGTATGGACCTTGAAACAGAAGGATATACAGAGACTTAGATCTGCTGAAATGAGATACCTTCGGAGGACTGCAGGATACACACTACTAGATCACAAAAAAAAATGAAGACATCTTAGAAGAATTACACATGGAACCTTTAGAAAACAAAATTTCTTATTATAAGTCAAGACGGATGCAACATGTTCATCTAATGGAAGATCACAGAATACCCAAACAAATGTTAAGATACCAACCTGCAGGAAGATGAAGACCAGGACGTCCACTCAAAAGACTTTTGGATGGTGTTTCTCTTGAGGCCGAAACAGGTCAACAAATGGCCTAAATTCGTGAATGTACTATGATGATGATGATGATGTTGATAATAATAATAATAATAATAATAATAATAATAATAATGACTATTTAACTCATGCCCCAAATGGGAGTCAATGACCAATCACGTTTCAATGATTTCTGTTTTACAACCAATCAGAGTCGTGTTTCACGAAATATTTATCAGTGTTAGGATTATCATATATTAAACAAAGCTCCTCCTTTTTAATATTCTGAACAGGTCTGACCGTTATTTTGCAGTGACTGAGCCTATAACAAATACGGCTACCAGATTGTATATAATAGTGCTTACATGTCAACATTTGTAGCAATTGATTATACCACCAAAAAAAGAAACCACTGTTTGCACTTTCTTAAATGTATTTTTTCCCAGGTAATAATCGAGAAAAATAATTGTCATATTTACATCATACGACATCAAAAATGAATTAATATACAGATTGATGTTTCATTTTTTCTCCACTAGAGAGCATTCTTACAATATTGCGTTCCTTTGGCAATAAATAGTATGATCTGATTGCAGTGATAAACAAAAGAAGCAGTAGAAGCGTACCTATCGTTTCTCATTTGTTTTCAAACATCGCCGTTTACATTAAAATATATAAATATTTTAAAATAACTATAGTTAAATAATGATTTGTGAGTAAACAGCTTAATTTTATTCGTTAAATAGTCCTAACAAATGCCACTCTTGATTTCCAAATTCTCTAGATAAATTCACTCCTCACTTCGTGAGTCGTGAATTTATCGATAATTTGGAAATCACTCGTGGCATTACTTATGATAATAATATTGATAATAATAATTATTATTATTTTTATTTATATAAATATTTTCAATGTTTACACATCTTTCTATACCTAATGTTTTATTTTCCTTCTCCACTCGTCTCTATCCATCCACTCAATTTCCTCCAGTTCTCTTGTTCTCATTTCAGTTCTTATTTCTTGTATACACGAGTTTCGAGGTTTTCCTTTCATTCTTCTTCCTCGTGGATACCAATCCAATGTTTTCCTGGATAAGCTTTCTTCTTGCATTCGTCATACATGCCCATACCAATTTAATTGCTTGTATGTATCTTACATAATCTGCTGTTGAATATCTAGTATTTATTTTTTATCGTAAGGCAGTATTTTATATATTTTTTCTAATTTTGAACATCTTTTTGCTCTCCGCAAAAAATCCATTTCCATCGACATAAGTTTTTGTTGAATTTCCAAACTTCAATAATAATAATAATAATAATGATGATGATGATGATGATGATGATGATGATGATGATGATGATGATGATGATGATGATGACGACGAGGACGACGACGATGACGATGAAAATCATAATAATAATAGTAATAATCCTATTTAACAATGTAAAAAAAATCTTTCGGTGGCCAATCTTCTCCTTGAACAATTTATATTAATTTCGCCTCCAGTCTTCCCTAATACTCATTTGCACTTTGTCCATTCTTGTCTTTTTTTCATTGTTGTTTTTATAACCTGAATCCATGTAACATTAGGCCTCCCAGCCTTTAACCTCCCGGGTAGTAGCCAGTTCAACATCTCTCGTTCTTCAATTTTTTTTTTCACGCGGGAATACCATTGCAGTTGTTTTTATTGCACATTTTCCGTTATAGGGTTTCTTACTCTCAGTTTAAGTTTTTATTACATTGTTTCTAATCTTATCTCTTTTTTTATTTTAAAACCGATATTCTCCAGAAGTCCATTTTCATGGGTTATACTTTAGAATTAGTTAGAAACTTCAATGTGCTCAGAGTCTATGCCATATAATAATAAAAATAGTAATTGTAATATAAGTAGGAGTAGTAGTAGTAGTAGTATTAGTAGTTATTGTATTAACTTGGCAGAGAGAGAGAGATGGAGATGCAAGCGTAGATCGTTGGCCACTTTTAGTCCAGATACAAAAGAAAGAACCCATCCTGTTGTCAGTTTTCCTCTTCCCCCTTTCCCCTATTAACATCTGGTGAAGAAACACCCACAACACTGGTGCGAGTGAAAGAGGCGAGTACAGTTGTCTCATTCTACAAATTTATCTTAAAGTTAAACCAGAGAGACTAGCAGCAATGGTAGTAGTAATAGTCACACTAATAGTAATATTAATAATACATTTACAAAAGATATTTATTATTAAGACTGTCTTATTGTAAATACCTTTCACAAGAAGCCAATATCTAGTTCCGTGATACAATCCAAAGATTTGCATCTGACTATTTTTAATTAGAATTAACAAGCTGCCACTTGATTTATTTTCTTAGTATTTATTTTAATAAAATATGAGACGAATTATCTTTGATGACTGTAGAAAAAAAACGAAACAATTCAGTCAGGTTGACCGTAGCGCGTGTGCTTGGATTTGAACTGAGATATACTGGGTACAAATCTAGTCTGAGAAAATTCACTCTGTTATTTGTTTTGTTTGTTCAATAGTATATAAAATATAATGTAATATTAGAATCTTGTTACAGTACTAATATCTCACTTATCATTTATCAGATAAAATATGAGATTATGTATTAATATAAATTCATAATATCATTTTTAATTTATAGTTCTGTTTTATTCTTACGAGATAAGTAGGCCTATGTTATAAGTGTGACAGTAATGCTTGAGGCAGATAAAGTGAAATTCAAAGATAACAGGATAACTACCCCTTTGTTAGGGAGAATATGCCGTTAGTGTGTAGATAATAATAAACAACAGGAGAGACAGTTGTTTTTCACCTCTACATTTATGGCCCAGGGTAATTAGAGTATTTTGAAAAAAAAAATCCTGAACACTTTTTCAACACGATAATTTGCAGACAAATCTTAGGTATTCAATGCATATATTTTGGAAAAAATCGGTGGCGGCAAGTGTGATAACAATTAATAAAATGGCTGAAACGTGTTTTTATTTTCAAATATGAACAAAAATTAATTAATTGATTTTTAAAAAATGTGTTTTTATTTTCAAGTATGAACAAACGTCAATTTGGAAAAATAAAAAATAGCACATTATAGCGCCAAAAAGATGAAAAAATGAGACCTAAACAGATACAATTCACAATTGTTTGCAAACATATTAAACACGACAAAAAAGTGTCATTTTTCACCATTGTGTTACTACTCAAAAACTCAAAAAACAAAACAAATCAATGAAACAACCGAAATGAAAGTTTTAAGAAAAATCGTAGGAAAATCGCTGAGAGAGAAAATTCGCAGCTCTGTTATTAGAGAAGAATGTGAAATTGAACCTATAAACCTCTGGATAAATGATAGAAGACTAAATTGGAAAGATCACATAGATCGAATGGAGAACAGTAGATTAGTGAAGAAAGTACGTGACTGGACACATCAACAGAAAAGGCCTTTAGGAAGATCACAACTACAATGGAAGGACGTCACCATACCCCGGACCTGTAGTGAATGAACACGCAACAAGCTGCCAGCTTTCATGCATAGAGCAAGAAGAAGAAGAAGAAGAGTTACTAGAGACCTTTTCGAGACTTAATTTGTAGTATTTTATGAAATCTACATATTATGAAAATGTTGTGCAAAAAACTCTAACTTTCTGCGCAACTCAATAAAAAGTAAAAGCAGGTGTATTATTAATATACTATCCATATGACCAATAATAGTCCCAAAGCAAATATTCAAAGTGCCTTTTATTCTTTAAGGATTGCTCTTCAGATTCCTCTTTAATAAAAAAGAACTCCAAAATATTGTTATTTCAGTGTAACGATCCACCGCTCCGGATGGTGGAGAACATTTAGAGAGATCTCTTTTCAGTGCTCAAGCAGCCGGAGCTACGAGAGAGTTCCCCACCATGGCGGTCTTTCCCCTCTGTTGGCGTATCAGACCGAAATATCGCGATGCTCAGAGGCGTTTTTAAGTTACTTAATTGAACTTAACAGAGTTTTAACTAAAGAAGGGCTGTAGAGAAACTCTTGAGGAATAAAAATAATTTTGAAGATTTGCTGTGGGACCATTATTATCCGTATGAATGACACGTTATTGAGACACACGTTTTTTTACATTTTAGCGAATTATGCAGAAAGTTTTAGGTAGATTTGCACACATTTTTCATGATAGATAGGCATCATAAAAGGATACATTTTTATGCCCAAAAAAATCTCTATTAATACAATGGTGAAAAAAAAAGCAATTTTTGGCCCTTTTTAATTATTTGGCAAAAAGTTGTGCACAGATTTTATCTGTTCAGGGCTAATTTTTTTCATATTTTTGAGCGCAATAACGTTCTATTTTTATTGTCAACATATGCAATACCGGTACCAATTAATAAAAAAACATAGTAATTGTTACTTTATTAGATATTTTTAAATTAACATAATAATTAGTATTTTTATTATCTATTTAATATAATTTATAACAATGAATTACATGGTCTTTATAGGAAGTCAGATATAATAATAACAGTTAAATGTCGTAGACTGCGATGGGCAGGACATGTTGCGCGTATGGGGAATGGAAGACGCGCATGGAAGGTTCCTGTAGGAAAGCCAGAGGGAAAACGCTCAGTTGGTAGACCAAGAATGAGGTGGGAGAATAACATTAACTATGATTTGAGGGAAGTAGATTATACAGGGAAAGATTGGAAAGCATTAGCTCAGGATAGGGATGTATGGAGAGCTTATGTCCGCGCGGCCATGAACCTACGGGTTCGATAGTGCCAGTGAGTAAGTAAGTATCATTGATAAATGATATATTATCAATGAGTATCAGAAAAAATTAGTGTTCACAAATTAAAATATTATACATTTTACAACTATTGTAAACAGAAACGATCAGGTACTGTTCCAAATGTTAGGTAGCAAGGTTGTGTCTTCGATCTCTCAAAATATGTTAATAAAGAGATAAGCACCGTTCTACGTCAACTGAAGTAACTGGGCAGTATTTGAATTTGGGTGTTATTTTGGCAATAGCTCGCCTGTCCCATTTATAAAACTATTAATTTAACACAAAGGTTCAAAGCCAGGGTTGTCGTTCAAACTTTTCCTTAAGTTTGCTTGGGAATACCTCCGGCAATGAGTAGTTCAGTTGACGGATTTTATTCATTAACTGAACAGAATCAATCAACATCAAACCTTGAGTTTCAAGTTTTTAATAGTTGCAGGTATGTGGAAAAAATGAGTGCTAATCACAGAATTTTTTTTTTACTGGAATCGTTAAATGCTTCTTTGCACTGACAAACTGCAAAGTCTCTGCACCATCGAAATTGTTTACTACTCTTTTGATGGCCTCGAAATGTTCATTGTAAAAATACGCAGATTTTTAAAATGTTGTAAATATAGCTCGAAAATATATGTAATCGCTAGTTTTTAGTTAAAATATGCAATAACTGGTGAAAAAGGCCTAAAAATCGAATGCATATGCAAGATGCAAATACATATAATCCGGTCTGTAGTAATAAGTCTCCAGCATTCCACGTTTCGTTAAAAGTGATTTATGAAGTCCTTTTAATATTCACGATTTGACATCTCTTAATGAATATACCTGTAGTCCTGTATTTTTATCATCTTTATAAGTTTTATGAATTGCTTTCTGAATTTTAAATTAAATATAATTACATAAGTATGAGATTGAATATGAAATTAAGTTTTATAGTTATGGACTTAATAATTTATATATTGGACATAATAAATGACAGAATGGTGAATTACATGCAAGAATGTCCGATTTCATATATATTATGACATCAAATGCTGATGTGTAGATAAATCATACCTATCATCGAGTAGTACTAAATAACGTTTACTATTTCCTCTTGTTTGAATAATAATGTTTTAAAGCTGGTCGTATATTTATGTAATAAAGACTTCGGTATTGCTATGCACAAAGAACACATGGGTATTATAAGAATATAGTTTTCTGCCAATATAACTGAAGCAGTAATTTTAATATTAGCTTTCGACAAGGTAACTAAGTATTAATAATAATAATAATTATTTTTTTTGATCCCACAACAGACCCGGAGGCCCTTGGGGTAGTAGGAGGTTAGGGCTCCCACTTTTTCTAGACAATCGGCACTTTATGTCAGCCGGGTCTCAGCCCTGCGTGACGGCCGCCTTTACCCCCAGAACAAGCGTCTGGTACTCATTTCAGTTAGAGGCTGAGTCGACCCCAGGGCCATAGTGCCGCCAGAGGGTTTGGGTCAGTTTAAAAATCCTGACCCCAACGGGACTTGAACCCTCGACCCTCCAGCTTGTAGCTCAGTGCCTTAACCACTACGCTACGGCGTGCCCCCAGTAATAATTATTACCTACTCTTTTATTTACCTTAGTTTAACCTCCGTTTTATAGGTACTTTTGATGCCTAACCCCACCCAAGACTTAGCGGGACACGATTTTCTGGGAGAGTATTTATAACTCTGATCCACATACATATTATTTTCATCGTTCAAGGACATGGAGAACCTCACTGTATGAGTGATCGATCTGTCCAATGCCAGGGCCACCTACGAGATAACACAAACATTCACTTGGTCTATGATGATCTTGCAGATGATTTCCGGGCTGTTGGCCGTGGTCTTGCGGCTTGTAGTTCCCCAACGTTTCGCCAGAGACTGCGTCCGGCATCCTCAAGGGACACAGTCTCTGGCGAAACGCTGGGGAACTACAAGCCTCAAGACCACGGCCAAACAGCCCGGAAATCATCTGCAAGATCATCATAGTAACTCCGGCCGTGAAAGCCTAAGTTAATATATTCACTTGGTCGTTTATATCAAAAAATGTAAAAGTTTTGTGTGAAATCATCGATAAATAAAAGTGAAAAAATGTAGAACAAAAATGTATTATTTTGTCAAAAATAAACTAAACAATTATTTTATTCCAAGTATATTGAAAAAAAGCTGAGTACGACATGGGTGATGGTAATGATCGCCAGATAATGTTCGGGGACGATTTGAGCCTTGAGGTTTCCCGATATTTGTCTTACAGATGAGGAACATTACGGAAAAAAGACATCATCCACGAAACTTGCCCGACCGAGATTCGAACACGGGCCCGCTGAATACGAGGCAACGATTCTTTGCCAAAGACCACATTAGTGGTCTCACGCACAATACTATGTGGATATGATAAGATTTTTTTTACTAACATAAATCTAGCAGTAATTTTAATCTCAGTTTTTGACAAAATAAAATTATTATAGGACTAACATAAAATAATATTAAGAACAGCGAGCGAGTTGGCTCAGGCGATAGCATAGACTCGTGTTTGGGGGCCGTTAATCTTTAGTGAGATTTTTTCTGATTTTTTTTCACAAGCGTCTATGTAAGTACTGGGTTGAAATGCCCATTTCTTCATATTGACCGTTTTATAATATTTTTAAAATAAAGAGTAGTAGCCTATTATTGAAAAAAAAACCTCATGGGAAATACAATAGAAATATACAGCCTATTGTTCTAAAGTTCGTAAAAGTGATAAGTTTTGTGTAAATCATCGATAAATAAAAATGAAAAAATGTAGAACAAAAATGTATTCATTTGTTAATAAACTAAACAATTATTTGATTCTAAATTAAATAATTACAGATCATACAATTTGTCACAATGGTTGAACATTTCCTTTCAATAGACATACAAAAAAATACTATTACAAGTTCGGTTGGTTCCGTTTTTTAGGGGATGTAACTAAGGGAGAAATAGGGATTTAATAATCAATCATAAATTGGTTATACTATGAACTCGATTTTCAGGTACCAGAGTAATTTCAATAGACATAACAAAAAAAAGTTAATGCTATTAAAAGTTCGGTTCATTCTGTTTTTAGATGTTATCTAAGGGAGAATAGGGATGGAATAATCAATCATAAACTGGTTATACTTTGGACTCAATTTTCAGGGACCAGAGTAAAATAGCACTGTTTGTTTAGTATTACAGCTTTCTTGAATAGAAGTTTGAAGGCACCCAAGCTTGTAACGGAAGTTGTGGGCGATAATGGTGCAAGAACATGAATACAAGTGAATGCACAAAAAGTGTAGATGCACAAGATACATTATATCCGTTCAGAGAAGATAAATGTAGGTTATATTTATTAAGGGGTAGTTCAAGGTTAATTCATTTAAGCTTACTATCTTCAAAGTCTTCATAATTTTATTATTATAGTTATTACTTCACTCACATCTTGATGGTATTTGGACGAAATTATTAATTTAGAATACCGAGGAGAGTGAATATTTTAATAGGTCCATCGCTCTGCTGCAGGTCGTAACCTGCTTGCTTCCTACTAGCGGGTCCAGGTTCGATACCGGCGGGATTGGAATTGTAAAATTTTCGAGTCTAGTATGGGTGACGCACAAACTTTAATTGGTAGATTGTTTAATAGATGCTTGGATTAAATTCCAAAACTTATTCTTACAAGGGAACTGTCAACCATTGAATACCGAAACTTACCTTGAAATTTCATCTAGAAAAGCATTGATATATACCAAAGCCGTGACCAAAAAATTATCTCCCGTTTTTTACCGTAAGACATTAGAATCCGGCGCCAGATCTATCATTTAAACTATAGGAAAATAATACAACTCGTGAATTTTAAATTGGATAACCCTCACTACTTGTCCGCGCCGAGTTCCTCATCACTTCACTCCGTTCTTACTCATACAGGGAGTCCACCTACTTGGTACTGTGGTTTGTTGTTGCTGGATTCTAGTTTCGATTTCTGTGCCTTGCAGTTAAAAACGGCAGGTTTTTTGACGCAGCCTTGGTACATCTTGAACTTCTGTGGGAGAAATTTTAAGGTAGAGTTCGGCGTGCAATGGTTTACAGTTCCCTTGTTGGTGTTTATGTTGAGAAAGCAGGTAGTGCTTTTCTTGATAGCAATTCGGTCGTCGGATGGGGACGTTAGGTTTGTCGGTCTGTTTGGTACTTTTCCACAGGCCGGCATCGGATTTCACCTTCTCTTTTCTCATCACCCCTCAGACAGCATACTTAAACTAAATACAATCCTACATTTCTCTCCGTACACAATTCTAGTACATGTCAACTACGTAAGTGATCCCTAAGTGTGTGTGCATTTAAAACATCACATTAACAGCATATCAGCCTAGTGCGGAGCCCAAAACCTGAAAAGCGTAGTGGATGGTATTAGAAAACACAAATAAAATGATCCCACTGCAGCCCTTAGAATGTTCGTATGGTAGTATAATTGAATAGTTGCCCCGAAATGAGGCCTAACTCACAAGAATTCGAAAGTTGAGTTTTCGGTGGATTAGTGATGTATCCGTAGAATATCACGGCATGGTGGATGCAAAACTATCCTGGTCTCTTCCAGACCTGTTTTATCTATCTTTAAAGGTTGGCATTCAAGCGAATAGTGATCTATATAACAAAATGACGGAAGAAGTTAGTCAAGTCATGAGTAGCAATTTACGATTTTTTTTTCATAGTTTTGATCTGTTTTCGGGGCAACTATTCACTTGTTTCCGGCATTCAGCTGAGCTTTGCTGGCAACTCGAGTTTCATACAACGTACTTTTTTCATGCTCTCACAGAAAAAAATACATAAGGGGCATGAAGACACATGGATTCCATGGTCACACAAACCATCCTGCTTCTCCAATTATTCGCAAAATCATTTAGACACCCGTTCCCATCAGCTCATTGTCCTTTATATCCCTTCTCATCACCTTGCATATTACAATCTCTTACTATTTCATTTGTCACAGCATGGAATTCTCTTCCAACCTATATCAGAGACTATATATTCATTTGAAAACAAAGTAAATAATTATTTAATTACTGAGGGAAATATCTTATTAGCTCTGGTTCAATCGATAATCCAATACGGGATATTAGGTTGGGGTGGAATCGCAAATTCTATTCTTTCTCCCTTAACATTACTACAAAAACGAATAATAAAAATCTGCTTGCAGAAACCTTTAGATTACCCTACAAATTTAATTTATTTAGAATTCAACGTGTCAATTATTAAACAAATATTCAAGCATAATAATAATAATAATAATAATAATAATAATAATAATAATAATAATAATAATAATAATACTTTATTTATTCTGGCAGAGTTAAGGCCATAAGGCCCTCTCTTCCACTTAACCAGCACAAATACAAATAAATATTCGACAAATATAGATATACACTATACTAATTATAAACAGTTAAAGATACAATAAATGTAGCAATGTAAATGTCATGTACAAACAACATTTTATAGGGTAATAACAATAATGATACGATAATAATAATAATATAAATATGATACATTATACGGGAAACACCAATTAATATATATATATCTTACACTGGATAATAATGAAGTCGAGTTTAGAGCAAATATAAATTTAGATTGCTTACATTACTTACTTATTTTCATAAAAATAAAAACGAATTTAAAGAGCACAATCGAAGTTTTTACAGTACCAGACAAAATACTACTTCTTTGCTACATGTTCCAAAATTTTGTACAACTTCTGGATCTAACCATAGTAGATATCTAGGACCCAAATTATATAATGAATTAATTAGATCCAATCCAGAACTAAGTAAACTAAACGTAGCTAGTTTTAAAAAAGCAATTAAATTAATAATTTTTAATTAATTAAGTGAATAAAAGAAATCATTTGAATATTTTAAAATAATAAATATAAAGCATCTATTTTTGCTTATATTATTATAAATCAATATATAACTAATTACTTTCTTCTGTATTATTGGTTATAATCCATTACATTATATGATTTATATTGTTTTATGTATATCATTCTCCATTCCATTAATTCTCTTGTTAGAATAAGTCTTATTCCCAATACATTATTATTTTTTATTTGTATGAGCCATAATTTATGTAAAAATGAAACTGGCCCCAACTTTAAAAGTATATATTCTATTTGTATTATTCATGTAACTGAACTGCACGCGAGCACGAGCACTTGCTCATTCGGGTGTCAATACTGTGTATAACATTTATTTGTAAATCAAATTTATTCTTATTCTTAAAAAAAATATCAGTCTATCTATTCTTTTAGCAATTAATACTTTATTTAAGTAATATCATAAAATAGTATTGAAGATAGATAAATATCTTAAACTGCTGTTTTATGCAACTCATAAATTAGTACATTACATTTGATTATTTGATTAGTTTTATTGTACTTTATATATATATATATATATATATATATTAGATAGGAGCCGAGTATCGCATCATTTTATCTTCCTTTATGTATATTTTATTAATAATTTTAAATGTAGGTAATTATTATTAACTTTATTGTGTTATTAGTTATTGGGTACGGTATTACTTTTAATATAGTCAGTTTGGTCTAATTTCCATTTAGTATCTAATAGCAAAATAATTGTGGTTGCCTTTGAATGTAACCTAAGTTTGTCCCGATAAGTGGAAAAGAAGGTCACGTGACCATAGCTGTATCAGGCTAAATAAATAAACAAATAAATAAAGAAAAAAATCTGTTTAAAAGTATCGAAATCCCACCATTAGAAGTGATGGTTTATCTGAAAGGCAAAACTTAGCAATCGCTCTAACGGTTGCCAAGTTTGTTTTATCGTAACAAAACTAAATAGACCTACATCGGATTTACTTAACAAAAGAAAGATACATTCTGTAAAACCAGCAAAATCGGAACCATAAATTCGACTAGCTAACGAATTCGATTACTCTTATTTTAGGAGAGGAGAAAAGTTTGAGTATTTGAGAATAAAGTTGTTAGGACATTTTTTGTACCAAAGAGGAACATGCAGGTGAATGGAGCAGACTACATGGCAGTGAGCTGCATGATCTTTATAGGAACCAGATACTAATAATAAGAACAGTTAAGTCTCATAGACTGCGATAGGCAAGACTTGTTGCACGAATGGAAAATCAAAGAGGGACATGGAGGTTTCGTGTAGGAAAACCAGAGGGAAGTCGTCCAATTGGTAGACCAAGAATTAGGTGGGAGAATAATATTAACTATGATTTGACAGAAGTAGATTATACAGGGAATGCTTGAAAAACAGCTCTGGATACAATTTATTTATTTTACTTGTTGGAGTTAAGACCGCAAGGTCTTCTCTTCCACTTCACCAGAATAAATGTGTGTGGAGAGCTTATGTCCGCGAGGCCATGAACCTACAAGTTTGATGTGGCAGTAAGTTATGTTACGAGATTCGCTTGTAGTTTACACAGTTCCTGTGTGACGAACTTTTTACTTTTATACTTACCTTATAACCAAAATGTTTAATACCGTAATTGTAGTTCAGAATTTATTTCTGTAGTCAAGTGATTGTCATTACTTTAATCATTGTAGTTGCACTGTAAACACATTATGTTTTAGCTATAAGTGTCATATCCAGTAGTTTAATCTGTTCGTATTAGCGTTTCGCAAGAGTGCAGGGTAAATACTGACTGCTCTAAGCTGCGGTATTAACAGTTCTGCTAGCTGAGGGTAAGTCTTATTTACACAAAGGGATTTACATGTCTCGATCATCCGCACTCGATTAATACCATAGCAATCTTGCTCTTTGTGCTATTACCTGATTTGCAATTTCATGAGATCAATGTACAGGGAAACATACATAAATACAATTCGTAACAAACGTACGTTTTAGATAAATATATATTCATTACTAGAACCCGGAAGTTCAAACATTTATTTTGACTAAAAAAAAACAGGTAAATAGACACTTATAGTACAAGAAATAAACAGTAAACTAGTGAAAATAGGCATTTAAAATGTATGAAAAATGGCACTAAAACAATAAAAATAGGTCATAGCGTAAGGAAATACGCTACAAATCGGAAGATCGAGGGTTCGAGTCCCGGTGGGATCAGGATTTTTAAACTGAACCAAACCTGGTGGCACAATGGTCTTGGGTCGACTCAACCTCTAACAGATGACTACCAGACGCTTGTTCTGGGGGTAAAGGCGCCCCTTATGCAGAGCTTACAATCCGGTTGACATCAAGTGCCGATTGTCTAGAAAAAGTGGCAGCCTTAACCTCTTACTACCTCAAGTGTTTCCTATCCCCTGTAGTGGGATCACTTTAACTTTACTGTGTCTAAAAATTACTTCGGGTGCGTGAGACAATACCAGATACAGGACTCAGTAACCCATCTTCACTATGTGGTTTGTAGTCATATGCCTATAAATTTTGTTGTTTCTTATCCCATGTTCTTCTAAATCATGTCTATGATATTGTTGTGAAGTAGTTTTATTATATCTGCAGGTTGATTCCAGAAATTCGTTGCTCAGCTGTTGATGCATTGGAGTATGTTGTGGTGATGCATCTTTTGTATTCTACTTGGGCATATTGGAATTGTCTTCTTGTCATCTATTATTTTAAGAGTTCTAACATGTCCTGTTTTAAGTCATGCTTTAGCTATGTTATTTTCGTTACATTGTCTTTCTGATGTCTCCCGTGTTATATGCCTGCAAATTTTAATATTGTTGATCTGGGCGGTGATTTTCTGTAGGGGTTTATATTGTCAGGGATGGCTATGGCGTGGATTACAGCCGATCAAGTTCACATTCACTCCCGTTTGTATCTCGCTCCCCAAGCTTCCCAGTTTCGTTGCTTCTACGGATGCACTTGGCATGGGAGGGGAATGCTAAACGCATGCGCTGGATTACAATGAAAGCGAGAGTGACCGGGATTCCCATTGGAACAGATTTCCCGTGAGAAATTATCAGCCTTCATAAGCAATAATGTATACAATGACCACAAAAGCTAACGAGAATGTATTAAATTACCTGTTGGAACCTACATTATACAAACTTTAAGATTTGAATATATGCCTGCATAATAAATGTGAACAAAAAATATACATGTACTTAGTGCTGTAAATAAAATATATTCCGATAGCACTAAACATTGTTTAGAATTTACTTAAATTTATTTCCATGCGAAATCGTTAAGAAAATTATAAATTATTTTAGAAAATCAAAGTGTAGAACAGGTGTCTAGTTTCAAATATTTGGGCTGTGATGTTGGCTACAATGTGGAAAGAGATATTGACTCCAAAATAAATAAATTTCAGACGGTGTGTGGAACAATACAGAGAACATTCAAAAATAAAATTAGAAAAGAAACAAATATAAAAATATATAATGTTATGGCGGTTCTCACAATATTGTATGGATGTGAAACTTGAGCTCCAATGAAAAAACAGGAGGATAGAATACAGACGGCGGAGATGAGGTTCCTAAGACAAGTAAAAGGATGTACAAGGCTTGATAGAATAAGAAATGAGGATGTAAGAGAAGAATTGAAAGTACAGCCTTTATTGGATAAGGTCACGAATTACAGACAGAAATGGATTGATCATATGGATGGAATGAGTAAGGAGAGATATCCATTGTTAGCAAGAAATTATCAAGCAAGAGGAAGACGTGATGTTGGAAGACCTAGAAGACGTTGGGCTGATGCATTATGAAGTCGGAACGGGCAATTGCCTAATCCCTGGAGTGATGATGATGTTTACTTTCATCTATCAATAAATGAAAATATTAGACAATAGTTGGTCAGTCCCCGAAATCATATGGTCATCATCCTTATCATTATCATCCTTACCATTATCATTATCATCATCATCCTTCCATATATCCATCCATAGTAATTCTGTCCTTCACTACAATCATAGCATTTTCATGCTATGCTTGCAGCTTTACTAGGGAATTGTGTAGGTGTGGTAGCTTCCCGTTGCTTTCCACACCGGTGAAGGATGATGATGATAATGGTAATGGTAAGGATGATAATGATAAGGATGATGGCCATATGATTTCGGGGACCGTTTGGGCCTTAAAGTTTTTCTGACATTTGTCTTGCAGGTGAGGAAAAACCCCGATAAAAACCTCACCCAGAAAAACTGCCCCGACCGGGGATCGAACCCGGGCCCGCTGCGTGACAAGGCAGCACGCTACCTCGAGACCACAGCGGTGGACTATATATATATATATATATATATATATATATATATATATACTAGCTGGCCCGGCGAACGTCGTATCGCCTTTAAATATTTTTACGTTAATTTTTCCGATGTTTTAATAGTTATCTGATATTCGGGGCGGAAACAAATCCAACAAATCAAAGATCATAAAAATCGGTCCAACCGGTCCAACTTTGCTATATATATATATAAGTCCCGGCCACGCGTTGCTGTGGCTAAGGTATACGTTAAATTATGTTGTAGTAAACTAAGTGAGAAATCTAAATCGGAAAGTTTTTGTTTTACACAATTTTTTAGTTCTGGTACGTTAACTACACCCGGTATAAATATGGGTGGTGGTTTATGTGGAAGTGGTTTTGTTGATTGAGATGAATTTATGTTGTCTGCATTCTCAGTATCATCCATAAGTGTATCATAAGGATTATATACATTTATTGATGGACTATTTTGAGGAGGCTTGCTGATTTCATATTACTTTCGTTTTTTTCTACGAACTTGTTGGCAGTTTGGATTCTCATCATCATCATTAAGAAGTCTCTGTATAGTAATATCATCTTGTGATATATTATAGTCATCTTGTTTTTCATTTAATTGAGGCATGGAGATTGTTTCTATAATATTAGGCATATTATTATAACTAACAGACTTACTTACAGTTCTGTTATTCTGTTCCTTAGGACCTTCATATGTTTTTAAATTGGCATTCTTCTTAAATGTAATATTTATGTCACATAGGCCTATACCAATTTGCGGAAATTCACTTGATATTTTATCATTCATTGTCTCTAGAACTGATTCACCATATTGTTCAGTGTCCCTTCTCGGTCCAGTTAAATTTAAATTAAGTTGCTGTCTTTCAGCCAGATTACTTAAAACTAATACTTACACACGAAATTAATATTATTATCAATATATTGAAAATAAAATAAACACTGAACACCCTTAAATTATGAAATAATCAATATTTGTAATTCAATTGAAATTCGCGGTTGCAACAAAAAGCACAGCCACCTGGTTAAATAATAAACCAATTACCTTACACAGTCATCTGTTAGAATCGTATGGAACTCACAGATAATTATAACTCTTTGTTAAACAATAAACAAATAATTTGCAATAAAAATAATGCGACTATAAATTTAGTTATAAACAACCGTAGGTCTCAAGTTGGATCAAACAGCACACAGTGTGCAAAATTTTATTAAAATCGGTTCAGTAGTCTAGGATTCTATCGCGGACAAACAACGTGACACGTAATTTTTATATATTCAAATATATATAATGGTAAGTATGTTTCTCACAAAGTCGAAGAGGATCAAGAAGGCGATCACAGAGAAGGAAGTTTGTGAAATGTAGGACCCGTAATAAGGAATTCCTTCTTTTACGAATATACAGTTATCGTTATTATTATTGTTGCTTATTATTATTATTATTATTATTATTATTATTATTATTATTATTACTATTATTACTGAAATGTAAATGTATAGAACATTTCAAGGTCAATACAAAAGAAATCGCAAAAAAAAAAAAAACTGAACTCGCATCTTCAAAAGTTTACAGCTTTTTTATAGTGAAACACTAAGTTGCATTGAACATCTTAACTGAATGTGAGGCCTCAGTTTGATCTGTCAATTTATCGTATTTCTGAAGAGAGACCTTTTGTATGCAATACATTTCTGAATGTGTATCTACTCCATAAACATGAAAATATAGTGAAATGATACACTATCGTTTGAAAATTAATATGGTGATATTTACATATTTACCATTTTAACCATCAGAAGGAGAAAAATCAACTTCTGACACCGAAAATCTAAATCAATCTAGCTGAAATATATTAAAAATCCTGGTTGTACTTGATATTTGAAGTAATTGTTTTTCACACTTAATATGGATATAAAGATTTGGTATTTAATTTTGTTTTTAAATTATCGCCTCTTGGATCTTTTAATGTGTTCAGAAGGTTATTGCTTCTATTTTTGCGACAAAATTACGAAACATTGTATAAGCCCACAATTGCGCAGTGCAGATATTCCAGTATATACAAAATTTATTCAGTGATGCCATTTTGGTTATGCGTATTTCCATTATTTGTATGACTTATCGTGTAACATAGGATTTTACTAATTAGAATATATAAATGAATGGGTATCCACTGCTGTAACTAGAATGTATCAGTGATAAACCAATTAGTGGTCAATACATGGTTGTAAAACTGTTCCGCAGCGCTGAGTTTCTGATTTATATGTATCAAGGTCGCTAGTTACTGTTTTTGTATATAATACGATTGTTAGTTTCGGTTAAAACTGCCAGTTCAGTAGACACGAAAATCAATGAAGTAATGAGCTTCAGGAATTGGAATATAATAATAATAATTAATAATAATACTTTTTATTGGGGATGTTTTACATTTCAATGGTACTAATTCAACCCAAAGTGATATGTCTCCAAGGATATATGCATAATTTGCATTGCATATTCTACCTTGAGATCCCTTGCTTCCATACTCCTTACTCCATCCAACGTTCTCTTGGTTTCTCATCCTCTCAGAAATGTTTGATAGTAGTCTACAGATTATTATTACTATTTTCGTAATGATCATAATTTTTATCTACGTATTTCGATGTCAATGAAAATGATTCTGATACTCGAGAACATGTTTAAACAGGAGTTATAATGGGCGTGTAAGTTACCTGTTTCTTAACTATACACGGTATAGTAGTTATATTTCATCAGGTTACATGAACATAACTAGTTATAGGTTTCAAGAATCGGAAGATTCTGACAGAGATAAATGTAGATACTGTATGTGATTAACAGATAGGCTGCGCCTTGTGGGCGTTTACAGCTATGTAAAGCCATAACCTCAGACATTCTCGACCCGCGGTTCAACAACGAATCAAATGATTAACTCAACTCCCGTCGTGATTTGATCTTTTTTGTGTTAACACTTTCACTAGAATTGTGAACCCGGACTTTTAATTCGGAACAGGCATGTGCAATGACATGAAAACATTACAAATACTTCAGTTTTTTAAATATTATAACCATCCTGATGGGCTAGTGTTCAGCGTTCTGACTACAGTTGATGAGGTCCCGGGTTTGATTCCCGGTCAGACAATAGGAATTTTTCCTTAAAGGGATTAATCCTATTGTTGCCCATGGTCTAGACTTTAGGGTAAATTTATGTTAAGGACTCGACTGGCGCTTCATTATCATTTATCATCCATCATATCATCGCGGTAACGTAATTCCGCCTTCCAGGTGCCCATTCTAAGAAATGGATTATAATTCCGCTAAATGCCAGTGGAGAAAGCCAGAAATGTCATAAATTCACAAGAAAAAAAGTCCGAGAATTATTTTAGATTTTTGCAGTCAAATTCATCTCGCGCTGCACCAGAGCGGGAAAAGCAGATCTACAGGACTTACACTGGTTCGAGTTGCTGTGGGAAAATAAATCTTATAGAATTTCGGCCAGTATGGGACCGGTGTCCACCCAGCATCGTGAGGAGTTTGGGTAACTACATGTTAATAAAACCAGCTATAACGGCTGGGGTTCTAACATTCTGCCAACTTGCTACTCCTATATAGGCTGGATGATTGTCCACCTCTGTGATTAACACATGTGCTGGTAGACCAAAGGGTCTTCTAGGCCTGTCTAGCCATGGACTTAGACATATTCAATTCTTTGTTTACTTTTAAAAGAAACATTCAGCATCCCAATGTGGTGTTTATCAAACCATATTGAACGCTACAGTGTCCTAGGATTAAAGTGCTAGACATATTTGTAAAATTGTAAAACATAAGAACACATTTTATTCACAAATAAATGTTATACACAGTATTGGCACCTGAATGAGAAAGTGCTCGAACTCGGGTGCAGTTCAGTTACAGAAATAATACATGTAGAATATATACGTTATAAAGTTTTAGTTAAAGGGAGAGGGAAAACAAAATATATACATTTAGGAGTCAGTTTCAAAATATAAAAATAAATTGTGGCACATAAAAAAGTAAGAAATAATACAAGGGGGAAATAATGACCATTTTTTAACTGTCGTTTCCGGATGGTATAGTTTTATTATAAATAAATTGTATATATAGAGTAATATAATGTATGATTAAAAACTATAAAATAATCACCTTGTAGGTCCGTCTCCTCAACTTAAGTTGTTTTAAACTCTGTAGACCTTTCGGGACTAGGCCTACAGAGTTTTAAAACAATTTAAGTTAGGGAGACGGACCTACAAGGTGACTATTTTGTAGTTTTTAATCATACATTATATTACTGTGAATTAACATCTAACGGAAACTTACCATGGATTTTAGGAGTATAAATTGTATATACTCTTTTTTCTTTTGTGTTTTTGCACTCCGTCTTACTCAATATATCTTCATTATTCTATGTATTTTATTCTTGTGAAGCTTTTCGAAAATTTTATTCCATCTTCATGACATTTGTTTTATTTGCTTATTTGTAAATTGTATATAACGGGTTTTGGTTGCTAGGTAAAATTTCGTTTAATACATTTGTGTTTCCTGCTTCCTTGATGATTTCTATTTCTTCTAAAGTATTAATTTTCTGACTATTGTTCTCTTTATGTATTATTTTCATTGTTTCCTCTATACTGCCAAATTGATGGTTTAGTTTAGCGGCTGCTGTGTTCACCTTCGGATTGGAAGTTCCCTCTGGTTCAAATTTTACCGTGGTCAATGAATTTTCGAGGGCGTGAAAAATCTTCCTTTGAAAGGGAAGCCTAAAATAAGAGGTATATTAGCTGACTCGGGCGGTTTAATTAATGGTTCCTTGGTGCAGAGCTACGTGACTTGTGCTGGTTCGAGTCACCATTTATCATGAAACTTTGGCCAGTATAAGATCGGTTTTTGCCCACCAAGCAACGTGAAACATTTGGGTAGCTACAGTAAGTAGCATTCCCAGGTTGTGATAATCCACTTAACAGATTTGCTGACTATCAGTTATTTCCACAAAATTGATTTTTTTTATGATCTTGTAATTATAAACAGAAAATGCTCGTATTTTTGGCAAAAAAAAGTGTATCCGATTCAAAATATGAAAATGTAATAATTTATTACAATTAGTATCGGAATTGTGATATTGGTTGATTTTATTCCCTTGCCATTTACAAATTCACATATGATCACTTGGTGATGCCATTAAATTTTGATGAACCGTGTCCTATAAGAAGAAAAATAAACATTGAAGTTTCTTTGAGACGTTAGTTTTGGTTGATCAGCCCCACGCTTCGAGCATCAATACAGGACATAGTTTTTTATAGTCCCTTGTTAGTGGCTTTTATTTACGTTTATTCACGGTGCAAGCACATTTAATGAAACAAGTCGTGCGAAGGATGTCACAGACAAGACATAATGCAAGCTCATGGACATGTCATTATGGTTACGTACAAATTTTCATAACGGATTTTGTTTTATTTCTTTTTGCCGAATTATTATGGATATAACCAGTGCACTCAATGATGCGAAACCGTACCCTAATTATTATCGAAGATCATAACCTAGGTAATTTTATCATATACCAAGCACGTATTTACGCTTGGGTCAACATGGACGATGACTCGGGGTGGCACATTTATAGGTACTTCAACATCAAATCATATCGCATCTAAATTTTTAGATATGTCAAAAGTTGGTCTTGATCGACTTCGGTGGTTTAAGTGTTAAGTTACCTCTGGTCCCAAGAGTCGCGAGTTCAAGCCCGCCCGTTGTCGTTGGATTTGTTAAGGTGGAAAAATCCAAGGAATTAGTTCACTGGAAGGAACTTTAAGCCGTGGGTCTTGAGTCTGAAGATTTTCAAGCTCGTAAAAGAACCCGAAGTCTAAATTAATCCCTGAGCAAAATTTAATAGGCCTTTACCATCCAAGTAATAATACTTTATATGCCTACTAGGTGCTAAGATAATATATATATATATATATATATATATATATATATATATATTAATCATCCAGGTATTCTATTCCCTATTAGCTAGTACGAATAACGAGGCTGTTACAAGTTCAATAATTAAATCAAATCATATATATAATTATCAGTATCATGTTTTTATTTAGAGACAGAGAACCAACTACTTGCCATTAATACTTGAGCGAAATAAACCTAACTAAATTAGCTTGGTTAAGTTACCACTGCAAGGGAGCATCCTTGTCTCACATGGGGATGTACCGGTTTAGACAGATGAATAAGTCTTTTATGTACAGTGAGCGTATACATTGATAATAGACTTAGGCCTAAAGATTCCAACTGAAAGTAATATTTATTCTATTATTCTATTTGTTTCTGTAATAAATGTTATAGACTACATAACACTGAACTACATGGTCTTTATAGGAAGTCAGATATAGTAACAGTTAAGTCTCGTAGACGGCGATGGGCAGGACATGTTGCACGAATGGGGAATGAAAGACTTGCATGGAAGCTCCTTGTAGGAAAATCAGAAGGAAAACGCGCAGTTGGTAGACCAACAATGAGGTGGGAGAATAACATTAACTATGATTTGAGGGAAGTAGATTATACAGGGGATGATTGGAAAACATTAGCTCAGAATAGGGATGTATAGAGAGCTTACGTCCGCACGGCCATGAACCTAGGGTTCGATAGTGCCAGTGAATTAGTTAATAAATGTTATATAAAATAATAAATTATAGGCTTATTCTTTTTATAACATATTTCAAACAAAATAAACACTTTTATACAAATTAACAACAATAGGCCTATTATAAATTTTTAAACATTTTTATACAAACCTCAAATAATGGGGGGGGGAAATGATTCAAAAAATGATAGTATACTTCAAATGTTGACATACTTCTTATAAAAGGGCTCTAATATATGGTAGGATATCTCTTTAATACTATTACTGCTTCTAGACTGCGGGACGGGAACTCACCAACTTTGCAGTAAAATTATAAGGGAATTAGCGTCATTTTTCAATTAGAGCTGTTTTCAATTCCTGCTTGGTATTATCCTTTTAAAATAATCCGAAATTTACTTTATTGGGTTAATGCCAGGAGATTGTGGTGGAGTTTTCAATGTATTTTGGTTTATTGTAAAGAAGCCCATGGAAATATCATCAGAAAAATAAAAAAAAACAATGGCTTTCAAGGGTGCTCATCCAGTTCGGACAAAGATAATATTAGAAAATAAACCAATAGAACAAGTGGTAAGATATAACTTCCTAGGTTGCAAAATATCATACACACTGGAAACAGATATAAATAACAAACTAAATAAGTTTAATTATATAACAGGTACACTAAAAATAACTTTGAAAAATAAAGCCAGAAAAGACTCTATAATGAAATTATACAGGGCAATGGTAGTGCCTATTATTACTTATGGATCTGAAACATGGACAGTGACAACACAACAATCTGCCAGAATACAAGCTGCTGAAATGAGAGTCCTCACACCAATAGCAGGATATCAAAGAACAGACAAAAAACATAACACAGAAACAAGACAACAACTAAAAGTAGAGGAATTAAACACAACAATAGTGAAATACAGAACAAACTGGAAAGAACATTCAGCAAGGATGACTGAGAATAGAATACCAAAAGCAGCATACAGCTATTCACCACGAGGATGAAGAAGTTTGAGAAGACCAAAGAAAAGATGGAAACAGCAGCAATTTGGAGCCGGAACAGGCTAGTAAATAAGCCTAAACCGTGATGAAGAAAGAAGAAGTAAAGAAGCCAAAACCTAGTACTCAGTGCTGTATATAGCCTACATTATGAGGTTGTCTTGAATGAACACAAAATCATAATTCAAACCTAAATTTTCGTTTTTTTTTACCGAGTTTGGATTTCAGAAAGTTAATGTGCAACATACTATGCATTTTTCCATGATGAAGTGCAGATTCCTCACACCAGCTGGATTCATACACGTCCATACCAATATGGATCCACCTCCATACTTCACTATAGGAAGAAAATTCTTAAAATTAAGTTCTTCGTTCTTTTTTTTTTTCACACTTTTCTTCCATCTGACGTGAATATCTTGAATTTGCTCTCATCTATAAACACGACTTTGTTCCAAAATGCAGACTCCAGATTTCGATGCGATTTAATAAAACGCTAATATTTTCTTAGTTTTCATTTGCGTAGTACTTTATGTGGACCGTTCTGCCGTGGTATATGTTCGATCTTGGGTATCTTTTCACAATAGTAACACGTATATCTATTTTCAAATAATTTTTCAGTCCAGAAATTATCTTAGACGCAGTTATCATTTGTTTTTTTTATAGTCCTGATAATATTTCTTCCAGCACGTTCAGTAATCTTCTTTAGTCGGCAATTTTTAGAACGATTTTCAAGAGGTTTTGAAGTACTATATGAATCAATCATTCCTTTTACGCTGATTATGTAAACCTTACTATAAGTTTTCTTACATCTCCTGTTGTTTGTGATCTCCGATGCCTGATTTTATTTACTGCACTGATTACTATGGTAAACTTGGTGATCGTTTCTGAATCAATAACATGAATAAACTGTAGTACTTGTGCACGAATGAGGTAAACAAACAAGGTTGAAACGTTTCAGTGTTTTTATTTTCCATCTGTATGTTCACTTATGATCGCTTCATTTCATAGTTTATTTCAATAAATCAAAATTATATTATATAATTTTAATAAATTATATTTATTTTTAGTAATTTGATAATGTTAGGATAAACATTAATATTAAAAATGTTTTACGATCTTAAACGACATGTATCATTTTAAATTTCGATTATTTTCTTCCAACATATTAAGTGTACGATCACTTTTAACCATCACAGTATATCTTTGGGTTTGCCATGTTTTGTATAGAAGTTCAATGATTTATGTTTTTAATGATTTAAGGAAATTATTATTATGACGAAATTGTTACGTAATACCAATGTAACATTCGCTTTTACGACTAACGAAAATCAGGTAAATATATCAAGTTTTCGGTACTTGAATTTAAAGATCTTCTATATTTATCGTTTTGTTTGTCATGTGTTTTTGTATAGAAATTCTTTGATTTTACCGGTAATTTTAATAATTCTAGGAAATGGTTATTATGATGAAATTATGTCCTTACAACAAAAGAAAACCAGGAAAAATCTTTAGTCACATTTTGGTTACCGGAGTTTGAACCCGGGATTTCCTGAATGCGAATCTCAAACGCTGTAGCCTGTGCCAGTTCTCTCGGTAAATGGTTATACTCAGCAGCACAACTGATAGATAAAAATGTCTTAATACCGGTTCGTCTCTGAGAAATAATATAAATGAAGGAGTTAGGGAAATAACATGATAAGCCACATGTTGTTCTTTCTGAGATATAAGGATTTTAATGTTTCAAAAAATTATAAATACTAATTGAGCGGTATTGTTGTTAATACATTCTGTGTCATGGGTGACGCACTTACAAATTATTTTACGGATATTTCAATACATTTATTTGCTATCATTGTAATAAATGACATTTGTTAACAGAATGTGGCTTACGTTACTGCCCTAAGCCCTTCAAATAATGTAACTAACTCACTGGAATTTTTTTGACCTTTCGAACCTGGAGGTTCATGGCTCTTCATACAACCCTATCGTGAACTAAAATTTTCCAATTATTCATATACAATTCACTCCCTAAAGCCGAGGTTAATGTTATTCTCCCATCTCATACTTTGCTTATCAATTGGCACTAAACGTCTGGTTTCCCTACAAGAAATTTCTGTGCCACACGCCCTTCCATCACAGTTTACGAGATTATTGTTCTTATTACAGGTTTCCTTTTAAAGGTCGGGAACTCACTTATATACTTACGTCAATTTACTTGATCTATATAATTAAATGAAATGTTTCAGTAATGAGTTATTGGAGATAATGAGATATTTATATCAAAATTGCAAATATTCGTGAACATCTGAAAATTTGTCCTTTCTGTATTATTCCATGGAAAAATTGCAAACGAAACGCCCTCTAGGTTTAAAAACATTGTGATTGATACATTGACAGGAAGTCTACGTATCGAATCAATACAACTGAATAGACAGGAATCATCTTCATGACAGGTACAGGGGAATGCAATTCAGCATTGTGACGTGTTTGTATAAATCCAGTTCAGGCGTATCACGTTGTTTTATTAAAATGATGTTCCAAACCAGTCTTGTGCATGACATCAGCTACTGAGTTATTGCAGTAACTTGCTGCATGTAATTACAAGTGTCCTAAATTGCAAGACTCGTTCATATTCACCCATAAACTGCCTTCTCCCTCACTCTTCAGCTCCCTGAAGGCTATGTTTAAAATTCCACATCTTTCATTACCTACATAGGATATTGGACCTATAGTTTGCAGTGCAGCAGAGTTACTATTTCTTGTTGGCGTATAAATAAATATTTTTAAAATGTCAAATTATTTAAGACTATTTAACTCATACCCCCAAATAAAAGTCAGTGACCAATCACGTTTCAGTGAATTTTGTTTTACAACCAATGGCAGTCGTGTTTCACCTCGCTCTTTATCGTTTTGTCTTTATCAGCTCCTGCTTTTGTGATAAAGAAAACTCCTCCTTTTTAATACTCTGAACAGGTCAGAGCATTATTTTTCTCCAATAAATATATTGAATATAGCAAATAATGAAAATTTTCCTTGATTTTACTGAGTTGTTTACTATTCTTACAATATTGCGATCCTATTTGGCAATAAATAGTATGATCAAGTTGCAGTGAATGAACATAACCTCACATTTTGTTTTCAAACATCTGAGTTTACATTACACATTTAAATATTTTAAAATACCACTAACTATATTTAAAATAATTATTTTTGAGTAAACAGCTTAATTTTATTCGTTAAATAGTCCTACAAATGCCACTCTTGATTTCAAAATTCTCTAGATAAATTGGAAATCACTCATGGCATTACTTAGATAAATTGATGAAGTGCCATTTTATAGCACGATCAAACATCTATCATTAGGGTTATTATATCAGTACTAAAAATATTGAACATATTAAAATAATATCCTCAACTCATGTATAGCTCAGGGTCGTGTCGAGTGATGAGATGAGACGAAATATATATATATATATCTGTGAACGACAAGGTGGTGAGCGACCACATCTGATGCACCGTCACAGGGGCAGACTAACGAATAGAACGAAATGGACGAGATGAGTATGGAGAAATAATAGTATGAAATTTGTGGCAGTGGAAAATGGGAAAAACCCCGAGAAAAACCATGAAGCTCATTTGGAGTGACCGAGACATCGATCTCGAGACCTCAGCGGTGAAAGGAGAGCATTTAGCCGCTTGCGCCACGGAGTAGTCTATTGAAAATCAACTGAAAATAATGCATATTCATCGCTGTAATCTGGGAGTAAGGTCGTTGCCTCATACGCAGTGGATTCAGATTCAATTCCCGGTCGGTACAAGTTTCCCGGGGTGAGATATTTTTCGTTTTTTTTCTTCACATGTGAATAAATTGTCGGGAAACTTTTAAGGGCCAAATATTCCCCCAACACATTTGGCCATCATAATCATTATATCATAATCGCCTTGTTTAGTATGGATGTGCGAATGAATGCTGTATTTTTTTTAAGTGTTCGCATGTCTCTGAAATGTCCCCGTATTGAGGCGACCCCTCATTCGAGGTGATCCTTCACATCCCTGTGTGACCAAAAGGGATATATTAAACTATGAACAAGAAGAATAAAGAAAGAAAGAAGACAATTGAATAAAACTTGATGTTCTTCCTTTACTTTTATAAACACTATTGTTTGAATTCTTTATAAGGAGGTAGAATAATGAGATTCCATATGATAAAATTCCGAAAGAGATGGTCGTAATAATTGTTTATTTTTAATTATTTAACTCAAAATTAACACAATAGAAGTTTCCAAATTGTATATTGCAATTAGAATAGAATGTACCATATTACAATGACAGTAGGCCCATGTGCACCAAATATGTCTTAGGTGTACAGATCATACATATGAATAGATGATTGGATGAATTTTTCGATATTGATGAATATATGGATGGATGGATATCGATCAATAGAGGAAAGAACGAAGGAACGGATGAATGGATAGATGTACTTGTACATCGATGAATAGACGAATGGATGGATGGACGGATGGATGGATAGATAGATATCGAACTACAGATGTATGGGCAGATGGATGGATGGATAGATATATAAATATCTATGAATATACGGGAAAACGAAAGGATGGATGGATGTCAATGAATGGTAGAATGAGCAGATGTATTAAATTTTTTTGTACTTTAATTAATTTTATGCTCTTATTTAATCAATTTTGTGATCAGACGTATGTATAGATAGATAGATAGATATCGATCAAGGATATATATATATATATATATATATATATATATATATATATATCGATGAATTTTTCTCTCTTTTTTTCTTTTTTCCCCTCTTTTTCTTTATTTTTTCTCTCTCTCTTCCTCTCTCTCTCTACTTTTTATCTTTTGTCTCTCTATTTTTTATTTACTTATTTCTCTCTCTCTCTCTCTCTCTCTCTCTCTCTCTCTCTCTCTCTCTCTCTCTCTCTCTCTTTATACCGACGGACGGATGGATGGATGGATAGATATCGATGAATATACAGATAGGCAAACCATACAGGCAATTTTACAATTAGGCTCTGGCTATAGATGGTATAAATGGATGTACAATATTAAATAATTAGTAATGCTAATATCACATGACTATTCAAAATATGCTGTTGATTTTCGATACTTGTTAATTTAAACAGAATTTTAGATCATGCATATTAATCAACATCAAACCACAAAGAAGGTTAAAATTATATTAACGAATATGGATATTGGTTGAAAGCTAACAATCGCATGAAGTGGGGTATGCCAATGTCATGAACTCATCCACATAAACTAAGTTTACAAACGAACAATAACATTAAACCTACCCTTTGAGCTTCAAATTAGCGGAATAGCATGTTCATTTTACAATCGTCGCTCTGTTACATCAAAGGAGATAGATCGGATTTCAAGTGCTCACAAAATGGCTACAAGAGGCATTATTTGAATGTGATTGAATCCTAATGCAGTTCCTGGGCTTCAAACAAGTTCTCAAGTGGACCTTCTTCTATTATTAACTTAATGAACAAATCTTATCGATGAACATTTCATCAATCATGTTAAAAAACGAAATTCATTTGAACGCTGAATCGAACACTATTCTTGTATCCTAACTGAACTAGGACTGGAAGTAGAATAGTTAATAAAACCGAATTAGCTATATGATAACACGTAGAAATACTCTCTCTCTAAAAACACCATGGCGCGACAGGCCTTTAAGGTCCTTCGCCTACCAGCTGGCTGCTGGCCTCACATCCCATGTGTTAATCACAGAGGTAGACGATCATGTAGCTAGGGTAGGGGTGACATGTGGTCAGCATTCGGGTCCTCCAGCCGTTATAGCTGGTTTTCTCAACCTGGAGACTCTACTTATTGTAGCTACCCAAATGCATCACGATACTGGGTGGGTACCAGTTCCATACTGGCTGAAATTTCATGATAAAATTTTCCCCCATGGAGACTCGAACCAGGAAAGATATTATTTCATTCACTACAGAACTAAAAAAAAAGTAAAATGATCCCACTACAGGCTTAGAATAATATTTAGACAAAAGAAAGACAGATAGACAGGTGACTATTTATTTGTTAAAATGAATGGTCCAATAAATATTTGTTTTATTATTGAAACATTGTAGCCGATGACTTATCTGTTACCTTTTGGCTCGTTGATCAAGTTTTACTAATACCTCGCTAGACGGACAAACTCGCCTCACATAGGCCAGACTATCAATATAGGCCTAATCCAAAATGTTTGAGCTATAATATTGAAAAATGTTCAACTTTTTGACCATTTTACATTTGTATTAAGTAAAGTAGTACCACTACAGGCCTCAGGAGGGTAGTAGGAGGTTAAGGCTCCCACTTTTTCTGGACAATCGGCACTTGATTTCAGCCGGGTTGTTTGCCCTGCGTGACGGCCGCCTATACCCCCAGAATGTTAATACTACTTTAATTAAAGTATTTACAGATGAACATCGTGATTTATATTATCTTTTACGGTATTCCGCGCCTTAACAGAGCGGTTTAAGACATGGTGCCTTGGTGCAAAGCTACGAGACTTGCTTTGGTTCGATTCCTATTGGGGGAAGTCATTTTCTCATTGAATTTCGGCCATGTAGGATCGGGGACCACCCAGAAACGTGAAGTATTTGGATAACTACAGTAAGTATCAATACTTTTAAAATTCATGGTGAATCACCGTTGAGTTTGTGAAGTGTTAACATCTTAAAATGAGTACCTGATACGTCAGTCATCCTCAAATAAATTGAACTTCTGTTTAAAAACTTCATCAAATAATTGAAACACGTAAGCCTTTCAGAATCATGTTCCATCTTCTGCATGTAAGGCGGTGCTAAGTTTTTCGTATATGTTCAACAGCGGGTACAGATCGTTAACACCCAACTACCTGAACCCGCTGTACAACCTATACGAAAAACCACATTACATGGAACATTATTCTGAAAAGTTTAATTGTTTTAATTATTTGGCGAAGTTTTTAAACAGAGTTTCATTTTAGTTGAGGACGACTAATGTATCAGGTACTTATTTCAAGATTTTAACACTTTACATTAAGTAGTGACTCCAAGTTGAGATCACCAGATACAACGGTCTAGGAACCCGACATGATGGTCATATGTCTCCCTTATACCACCTCAGTGATTAACGCATGTGGTTGTGAGGCCAACAGCCGGCTGGAAAGCCAAGAACCTTCTAGGCCTGTCGCGCCATAGAGTTTAGTTTTCATTACATTTTACTTCTATTTTTAGAAAGTGAATCTTAATATGAAGTTAGGGATCTTATGATTTTGGTGATATCACGTCTTCTTCTTCACTTCCTGGTTTAGGCAAGAGTTGCCTGTTCCGTCTTCACTAATAGATCTAAGACCATCTCTTCCGAGGACGTCCGACATCTCTTCTTCCTCTTGGAAAATAATGGAAGATTTTATTTGGTAATCTTCTTTCTTCCATTCTTTCTACATGTTCTTTCCACTGTATCTTGTTGTTAAATATATTTTCTTTTATGGATTAGATCTGCAGTTCTTCACGGTTATCCTCGTTTCTTATCTGGTCCATTCTAGTGCAGCCTTTTACTCTTCTTAAACATTTCATCTCGGCTGCTTGGATTTTACTTTCTTGTTTGGTAGTGGTAATCCAAGATTCACTCCCATACAAAAGGACAGGGACAGCCATTGTTTTATAAAATTTTAATTTTGTTTGTTTATGGGCTTTATTATTCAATGTTCTATTTATTGTACCACAAATAGCTTGAAACTGATGTGTTTTGTGTTCAATATATTTATCATACCCATAGCTGATGTCACATCCTAAATATTTAAAGTGGGATACTTGTTCAATAATTTCGTCTCTAATTACTATTTTTGCACGCAGAGTATTTCTTCCACAAAATGCCATTACTTTTGTTTTACTTATTGAAATTTTAAAATTATAATCGCTACATATTGCATTTAGTTTGTAAGCAGCCAATTGTAACAGATCTTCATCATGGTGTAGTAAGACCAAATCATCAGCGAAAAGTAAGTTATTAATACTTGGTGATATCACGTATACAGTGTTATTAAACTTAACTTATATACATAGGGCATTTTATGTATGCAGTATTGATATACGTACATTTTAAAAATAATACTGATTGGATAGTGTTAGCAATAAGTTAAATTTTCTAAGTTTTTTTAAGTCTGGTCAACTTATAAATCCTGAAAAAGCAGATATCATGCCTATCATGCTAATTGATTGTTGGCTATGTACTCTGTTGGCTGATATTTCATAAGTAATGCCACGAGTGATTTCCAAATTATCGATAAATTCACGACTCACGAAGTGAGGAGTGAATTTATCTAGAGAATTTGGAAATCAAGAGTGGCATTTGTTAGGACTATTTAACGAATAAAATAAAGCTGTTTACTCACAAATCATTATTTAACTACAGTTATTTAAAAATATTTTTATATTTAAAGTAAACGGTGATGTTTGAAAACTAATGAGAAACGATAGGTAGCCTACGCTTCTACTGCTTCTTTTGTTTATCACTGCAACCAGATCATACTATTTATTGCCAAAGGAACGCAATATTGTAAGAATGCTCTCTAGTGGAGAAAAAATGAAACACATCAATCTGTATATTAATTCATTTTTGATGTCGTATACATTTAAGAAAGTGCAAACAGTGGTTTCTTTTTTTGGTGGTATAATCAATTGCTACAAATGTTGACATGTAAGCACTATTATATACAATCTGGTAGCCGTATTTGTTATAGGCTCAGTCACTGCAAAATAACGGTCAGACCTGTTCAGAATATTAAAAAGGAGGAGCTTTGCTTAATATATGATAATCCTAACGTTGATAATTATTTCGTGAAACACGTCTCTGATTGGTTGTAATACAGAAATCATTGAAACGTGATTGGTCATTGACTCCCATTTGGGGCATGAGTTAAATAGTCATTTTAAATAGTCTCCTTTGCACTTTTAATATTCCACATTCGTGAATTAAGTGTTGATATTTATTCTGCTTCATGTCGGGTTGTCTATTAATTAAAATCTGTGCAGATATGTACAACATAAAGCACACAAAAATAAATTTAAAACTTTTCATCTCCTTATAAATTACTTTCCATACTCTAGATATTTCTACATAGGTTAGCCGTTAGTCTCAAACTCTTAATTTCGGGAGTAGACATTTTAAAAATTCTGCAAATGTCCTTTTTTGGGCATAAATTGAATCACTTATTAGAAGTTGGTAAGAAACAGTAACATAAAAGCATACTATTGTTTATAATGATGAAGAGGAGATAATGGAAACGTTCTGTTTTTCATTGAACAGGCCGAGATTGTCTCGTTGAATAACCACACTAAGCGAATTTTTGTGTACCACGTGATTCTACAGCCCTATTTTAATTCACTATCACTGTACATCGTAATACCGCAATGCCTATTCCATGTTGATAAAATCATGGGTATTCAATGTTAACAAGGTTTGACTTCTTCGTCAGACGACAATTAAAATGCTGCATCAAAATTTAACATCCAAAAATATACTGGCTACATATGGATCGCTAGCTACAGCCAAATACGGCATTTCTCTGATCCAACTCTCTAAGTTAGCAGACCATTTATCGAACCGATGTAACTATTTCGTAGACTACAAAGATAAATGTTCATAAAACCTTAATTAGATTAATCTTGAAGAATGGAACTGAATCATGGCCATTGATTGCAGAATTAATCAGTAAAGTGGCTATATCCGAGAGGAAAGTTTTAGGAAAAGTCTTAAAAGAGCTATATCCGCCCGGCCATGAACCCACGAGTTCGATAATGCCAGTGCGTTAGTTTAATATCTTGTTTTGTTTGTAGCATCCATTCTGTATACCACACTTTTAATTGCATGTCTTCTTTAAAAATTCATTCCGTGTCAGCTAGAAGCATTTTGTCAGCTCATGGTGAATTCCATTTAATAAACTACATAGCTCCCCCTCCATCTACGTGCTTTCATTTGCGTTGGTATTTTTTTTTTATAAAAATTGGTTGCAGTATTCAGTGCAGGGACCTGCGTAGGTATGTCCCCTCGTGATATTAAATACAGCTTCCGTCTCCACTCTCTGTAACCATACTTATTAATGCAATCAGATGTTATCTTTCTGCAAACATGTGCACAGAGCACCGATGCACAACATTTGGCGCCGCCCATGGAAGAATTATTATTTAGACTCGTACTTTTAATGTACAG
This sequence comes from Diploptera punctata, assembly GCA_030220185.1. Taxonomy (NCBI): domain Eukaryota; kingdom Metazoa; phylum Arthropoda; class Insecta; order Blattodea; family Blaberidae; genus Diploptera; species Diploptera punctata. The sequence goes on along the minus strand of JASPKZ010006073.1, from coordinate 1,068,674 downwards.
TGTCTCCCTTCAAAACAGCAATAAATTAAATAGTTGCAACTGAAAATGAATATTCCAAAGATAAATAAATATGTTGCTTATGTTTGAAGAAGTTCATTAACTTGCATAGTTACCGAGGCTTTTGAAGCTCGTATTCATGAGCCGCATGAACGTTTTCCCTGGTTTTCTTCATTCGTTAAGAAAAATGCTGGGAAGGAATGCCATTACCAGAACGGATTTCATCATATTTATCGTTTAATTGCATCATAATAAAACAATAAATGGATGCGACAATATAATTAGAGATAAAACATTTTTTTCAATGACGCGAGGCTAAGTTTCAACCACACAATATAGGTTACTCTGAACAGCAATCTGATGTAAACAAGAGCAGGATTCAGACTTACAAAATATAATTCGGTGGAATATAAAAGTTACGCACTGACTGTTCGTAACATTTGTAGTGAAATACAGGCTGTTACCGAAATGAGTGCAGATTTTTCGTGTGGTGGTAGGGAACATTCATACAAGTATTTTAACACAATGAACCTTGGGTCGGAAATGCATTATTGTGGGTCTACAGAATAAAACATTTAAAATTGTTGAACGCATTGTTGTTTATTTATTAATTCTAAGAAAAATGGAAGGTATTACATGTTATTTTACAGTAATTGTTGGAAATGGCGACCATTGACCTGGATGCACAGCTCCAGAGCTTGTAGCAAGGATCGTGGCAGCTGCTGCGGAAATAAAGGAGCATCCAGATATTCTTCTTAAAGTTCATCAGTCCGAGGTGAGACGCGCGGAGCTATGCATCCAGGTCAGTGGTCGCCATATCCAACAATTACTGTAAAATAACTTCTAATACCTTCCATTTTTTTTTAGAATTAATAAATAAACATCAATGTGTTCAACAGTTTTAAATGTTGTTTTATTCTGTAGACCCACAACAATGCATTTTCGACCCAAGGTTCATTGTGTTAAAATACTTGTGTGGATGTTCCCTACCACCACACGAAAAAATCTGCATTCATTTCGGTAACACCCTGTATATCTAATGTAAAGTGATCATTGTAAACTGTTGCTGTATCTAGGCGGTAGAGAAAATTATTCTAGCCCCCTTCCCTCTGATGTCATGTACAGTGGTGGCATCAACATACTCTGATATCATGTTTAAGAAGGAACTGTTCAATCTCTAAATATCTTGTATTGTATGCTCTTGTTTCCCTCAACGAGATTTAGGCGCTCTCCGCCTACAGGGAAGACATTGAACCATACTAATTTAGTTACACTTGTTTTTCTATATATGTCATTGGAGTGGCCCGTGATCAGCATTCCGCTTCATACTGACATCTAGGAAACCAAGGTAGTACCAGGACGGGAAAATTCGGTAAATTTTGCTTAGAGGCCTTTTTATTCAGGCTTAAGGATTTTTTACGAGCCTGAAAATCTTCAGACTCTGGACCCACGGCTTAAAGTACCTCCCGGACGACTTGAAAGTATAATAAATAATGAGGAAGTGCGCCAAATAAATCCATGTTTAGTATTGAATGACTGAAGAGATAGTTGCCCAGATTCATTAAAAATCCTACGTGTTTATATATTGATTCGCGAGTATAAGGAACTATTGTCACTGGTAGCGGTGACTTTGCAACACACAAAGTTTCTTTAATTTAACTATACACCGATTTACATAAAACAATGTTCCAGTCTTGTTTTATTTAATTCACAGTAATTCATTAGAAAAGCACATGTGATTATTCTGTTTTGTGTCTTTCATACATTCAGTATTCTTCTGTAGTTTGGCAACGAACACAATGCAGTCATACTGCTCATGCACTAGAGTTTCCTTTCCTGAAAGCGTTTGTTTGAATTCCTCTTGATTTCTTGATACAGATGCTTGACGCTGGTGGTGAAACAAGTAGAAGAGGAGAACACTGGTCTGTTTAGTGGGAAATGCATAGCTAAAATAATTCATAAGGACTGCATTTTATTCGCTGCCAAGCGTTAGTTTACTTCTTCATACTTACAGAGGCATTAACGTCCCAACACCATCTTCGTCTTCAGATCAGAATGCACTCGTTGCCTTTTAGATCTTCACTTACTCACTGAGATCTCCACCCGTCTTATATAACCAGAAAAGTCATCTAAAAATTGAGACAGGTCGAATAGTATGCCGTCGACAGCTTCTCGAATAGTCGCAAAAGCGATCTTTCGAGAAAATACGTCTGAACATATCGCTGCGAGTTGTACACTTGAATTCCTTATATCTTATAAGGCGAGATTTCAGTTTTGCCACCGCCCGCGATATTTAAAACGCAGTAATTTAAGCAATGGACCAACAATGCGTCAACATTTAAAGTCTTATAGGAAAATCCAATCATTTGTAACTACATACCCGAAATCTGTATGTATTATGTTTATTTATTCAATAAAGATTAGATAGTAGTTAGGGATATAGAGCAGACCCGTGGATAAGGTAACCCGGGGGGTGCTGTGGTGGGACTCTAAATAAAAATAAATAAATACTGTTTTTATATATTTTAAATAATGCAAATGTTCCAAACAAGGCCAGCTTTAATTTCTTCATCTTTTTGCAGGTTAAAGTAATCATATACTAATGAAACTAGAAATTGAATGAAAATACATTTTGTTAAAGAAAACCAAACAAACTTTAAATCAAACTAATGGCTTATGGTTTAAAATAACATTGTATTTTATAAAATACAGTAAAAAATAAGGCAAGTAGAAATTTTGATTCTAGTTGATCTGAAAAAAAAATACAAGATGAAGAGAGCATTCAACTTCTCTCGATAATTGAAATGTTGAGAAAATTACAATATAAGTTTGACTTTAGAAAAAAAATTGAGATATACAATGAATACTTATATACCTGCTATTTCTCAGCTTTCGAATGGGATATGGCTAAATTGGTGTAAGGAATCATAATGTGAGTGTATACCCAACGAACGCAGTTAAATTCCAAGGTACAGGACATCTGACTCATACAATGTAGACAGAACTAGAGGTGACAAAGTATATCCAATATTTTTTGTAGGCACCAGGTTGTTTTTTTATAAGATAACAAAATTAGTGCCCGAGATATTAGTTTCCTCAACAATAAAATTCGTTAAAATTATGTAGGCCTTTCAGAACTACTCGTTCCATCTTCAGCAACTGGATTGGTAATGGATTTAATGTTGAGGACGACTAATACACCAGGTAATAATTTTATTATTTTAACTTATTAAAGGACAATACGCACACACTATTGAGTAACACTAAGAACTTAGGACTGGAAGTAAATATCAATAAAACTAAATATATGGTCACACGTAGAAATACATTATATAATGGAAATGGACAGCTAATGACAAATGAGGGAATTTTTGAGGAAGTGGCTGAATTCAAATACCTAGGAACAATAATCACAAATAGCATTGAGATGCACAAAGAAATTAAACATAGGCTCAATTCTGGAAATGCGTGTTATTATGCATTGCAGAGACACTTGATATCAAAACTCCTTTCAAAAAACGTTAAACTGAAAATATATAAAACTATTATTCTACCAGTTATACTATATGGGTGCGAAACATGGACTCTTACTTTAAGGGATGAAAGGAGATTACAAGTATTTGAGAATAAATTACTTAGGAAAATTTTTGGACCAAAGAGAGATGAACAGACAGGTGAATGGAGAAGACTACATAACAATGAACTACATGGTCTTTATAGGAAGCCAGATATAATAATAACAGTTAAGTCTCGTAGACTGCGATGGGCAGGACATGTTGCACGTATGGGGAATGAAAGACTTGCATGGAAGCTTCTTGTAGGAAAGCCAGAGGGAAAACGCCCAGTTGGCCGACCAAGAATGAGGTGGGAGAATAACATTAACTATGATTTGAGGGAAGAAGATTATACAGGGAATGATTGGAAAACATTAGCTCAGGATAGGGGTGTATGGAGAGCTTATGTTCGCGCGGCCATGAACCTACGGGTTCGATAGTGCCAGTGAGTAAGTAAGTAAGTATTAAAGAATAATCTTCATTAATGAAATTCTTACACTCAATATAAGCAATATAAGCGTTAAGTGAGGACCAAGTACTGGCAGTATAACCACATCATCTTAACGTAGAGGAAATGCTACATTAGTGGGAACCCCACAATAATACTCCTCTAGGCTAGCCCATTGGGCGAAAAATTTACATTTGCTTTTAAGTCTTAAACGAAGCCTCGGATAATTGCTCTTTGAGACCGTAACAGGTCACGTGGCATAATACTTGCACGGATAATGATGATAATAAGCGTAAAAATGTAACAATTGCAGATCGACAACACCTGTTTAAAGTAAACATACGAGACGACGAGAATTTGTTTTATATTTACATTAACAGTTTACCAAACCCCTATTTCCACCTGCGAAACCACTCAATGCTGAACGAATATCTGGATGGCTATTTGGTTGCCTAATCAGAAAATGAACAGCCTGAGTACGTGTTGAATGTACTCTCAGTGAAATCAGATTACCAACGCTATTTAACGTCCTTCCTTCGACTTTCTTCTCTCAAGTAGAAGATTTGTTCACGTACAGCACAAGGTCAGAGAGGTTAATTAAAATGCAGAACAAGTATATCTTAACGTTAATTATTTTACAATTGGAACTGTATTAACAGTGGTGATATAATATTAACATAATTTTTATTCATATAGCACTTTTCTTCTGAGTCATTTCTTGTGTGCAATAGAGAAGTTATTTAACGGTTGAAGAGGCAATGTACTTTAATAGGTACACTCATAATCGTGTAAAGACGGCCTTACAAGACTGTGGTTATGTAATAAGATTCAATTCAATTTAACGAAACACGGAAACAGTGTGCAAGAGAGAAGCCAGTTGAAACAAAAATTAGTTTAACAAGGTTTCTTGCCTTGTACTTTTTTCTTATTTATGTTGGAAACTTGATAATCCAATTTTCTTTACATAGGAGACCAGATAAACTAGTCTTCCTTATATTTCATATTTACTTTTCCTATCACTTTTCAATGTAAATTGAAAACCATTCCTCGTCCTGTCACGTTAGGTAAACTAAGTTAATTATCGTATTGTATTCGTATTATTATCAAATATCCTTTTCAGTATGGTATTAACAGTAATAATATAGTTATTTAACGTTTGAAAAATTCCATTCCACACCCCAACTTCTCCATTAAAGAAACTTTTGGGTTTATAATAATAATAATAATAATAATAATAATAATAATAATAATAATAATAATAATAATAATAATAATAATAATTTTTTAAATTTAGGAATATTCCACAATACAGTGTTTATCCTTCAACCCAAAGTGATTTGTCGCCAGAGGTTCCTGTCTAAAGCATCTTCTTTCCTCAAATCTCTAGCTTCCATACTTCTCTTCACTCCATCCATCCATTGTTCTCTAGGCCTGCCTCTTCCACTTCTTCCATTAGCTTTCCAATTAATTATCTTCTTTGGTAATCATAATAATAATAATAATAATAATAATAATATTGACCTGCCAGGGAAGGATTTTTAACTTGGGATCACTAAACTAACTCACTGGCACTATCAAATCTGGAGGTTCATGGCCGCGGGAACATAAGCTCTCCATACATCCCTTAAATCATAGTTAATATTATTCTCCCATCTCATTGTTAGCCTACCTATGGGGCGCTTTACCTCTGGTTTTCCACAAGGAGTTTCCATGCCCAACTTACATTACCCATTATGTGGCACATAGGCCTATGTCCTGCCCACCGCAGTCTACGATACTTAACAATTCTTATTACATCTGTTTCCTATAAATATCACGTAGTTGACAATTATATAGTCCTCTCTTTTAACCTGTCAGTTCGTGAAGAGAAGGCCTTATGGCCTCAACTCTGCCAGCTAAAATAAAGCATAATAATAATAATAATAATAATAATTATTATTATTATTATTATTATTATTATTTTAGTTTAAAAAATTCCAATTATCAGATACTCGTAATCTTTTCTCCTCGTTTAAACTAAGAGACCATGTTGTGTATCCATATAACTGCGAGAATAGCCGTTTTCACACATATATTTAAATTATTTTTTTAGAGAAGTTCTGATGTCAACTCTGGTTCACACATTTTTTTAAACCATACAAGTTATGGGGAACCTCCTCGATTGACTGGTTAATGAATGTAAAACGTAGATACTTCTTCATTAATGTAGACATACTAGTGAATTGTGGATAATAAGTTTGGATGTGAATTTAGTGTATGTGTGTTCCGTTTATGCCTCTGGTAATCGATAGGGTTAACAAAAAAATAGGTTTAGGTCGTCATGGTAACCATTGTAATGTGTGCAAGTGATAGGGATGCGAGTACTCGAGCTGCTGGCCAATCACGTGCAGTTCCTGCAATTGTTTTAAGAGACTCACTCTCATCCAAGTTAGACCTTCCATTTCCTCTCAAGTGAAACGTGACAGATTCCCATTACACCACATTCGAGACGTGGACCTAAATTTAACAGATTCCGAATTGCGGAAACTGTTCAAATAAGAGCGTATTGACCAAAATGGTTAGCTAGAGAGAAACATACATGGGGAAGTACAGAAGAAAAGAATATAAAAAATTCAAAATTAATAAAGAAAAATATAATATTCAGATATTTTAAAGTAAATTACGAGAACTGGAGAGTCAAAAAATTTTAATCAAGGCACTAAGTAACGCAGTGCCATAGTTTTGATATTTGTCAACTTTTCTTTAATAAAATTCGGTTATTAATCCGACTTTAGTCTAATGATATATATATATATATATATATATATATATCCATCCATCCATCCATCCATAGTAATTCTGCCCGAAGGCAGGTCTTTCACTGCAATCATAGCATTTTCATGCTATGCTTTGCAGCTTTACTAGGGAATTGTAGGTGTGGTAGCTTCCCGTTTCTTTCCACATCGGCGAAGGATGATGATGATGATAATGATAAGGATGATGATAATGGCAATATGATTTGATTTCGGGGACCGTTTGGGCCTTAATGTTTTTCTGACATTTGTCTTATAGGTGAGGAAAAACCCGATAAATACCTCACCCATAAAAACTGCCCCGACCGGGGATCGAACTCCGGCCCACTGCCTGACAAGGCAGCACGCTACTACAGCGGTGGACATTATATATATATATAGCGGAAAACAAAGTATATAGATAATGCCACAGTGGGAACATTATATCTTCGTTGAAATACTCAGTAGTAATTTTTATGAATCATATTAATTGTATATTTTAATAACGTCTTAATGAAGCCAGATATCTTCTTGTATCTTGTAAGCCCATGTTTCCCTTAACGAGATTTAGGCGCTCTCCCGCTACAGGGAAGAATTTGAACCATACTAATTTAGTTACACTTGTTTTCGTATAGATGTCTTTTGAGTGGTCCGTGGTGAGTGTTCCGCCTCATACTGACATCTAGGAAACCAAGGTAGTACTAGGACGGGAAAATTCGGTAAATTTTGCTTAGAGGCCTTTTCATTCAGGTTTAAGGATCCTTCACGAGCCTGAAATCTTCAGACTCGGGACCCACGGCATAAAGTCCCTCCCGGAGGACTTGCTCCTTGGATTTTTCCATCCTAAAAAAAATCCATCGACTACGGTAATAAAAATAATTAAGTTTCGTAGACTGCTAGACTGCGATGGGGAGGACGTGATTGGTTTTGAAATTTGTGGAACAGCATAAAGAAACCAAGATCTGTAAGCATTAGTATGGAATGTAACAAATTACTATGAATGATTGTATTGAATTAAAAGAAGCGACTTAATACATTAAGGATAATGCATGCCGTTGACTTGAGCGTTCAGTCGATGACCTCTATTCACTCCATCTCATAGTTTACTGCTCTTTTTATGTCGGTTATGATTACTTTTATTGCTCATACTTCGTCTTTTCATGTGCTGTTAAAACTTAAATAACATATTATTTATTATAGTATAGATAATAGTATTGTAGGAATATAAATTTCAACGCACTGAGATAAATATAATGGAGATCTTCCTTTATGGCATAAAGAATACAGTTGATAGAGGATTATGGACAATATTGTGAGATGAGGCTCCATTGACCAGACTCTGCAAGATCTTAACTTCAAGAATTTTCCTGGAAAACGTTTCGGGATTTTCTTCATCTGAATTCATCTGACCATTATTATATATTTTATTTTATTTTATATTTTTCTTGTTTAGTGGACTAGTGGTTATGCTTCTTGCCTCTGATCCTGGGTTCAAACCCGGCCGTGGTCGATGGATTTTTTTAGGATGGAAAAATCCAAGGAGCAGGTCCTCCGGGAGGGACTTTAAGCCGTGGGTCCCGGGTCTAAAGATTATCAGGCTCGTAAAAGATCCTTAAGCCTGAATGAAAAGGCCTCTAAGCAAAATTTACCGAATTGTCCCGTCCTAGTACTACCATGGTTTCCTAGATGTCAGTATGAGGCGGAACGCTGACCACGGACCTCTCAAATGATATCTATAAGAAAACAAGTGTAACTAAATTAGTATGGTTCAAATTCTTCCCTGTAGGGGAAACATGGGCTTACTACAAGAGAAGAAGAAGAAGAAGAAGAAGAAGAGATAATAAAATATATGATGGAGATGACCACTTAACAGTGAGCTATATGATTTTTATACAAAATCATATATAATGAGAACAGTTAGGTTTCATAGACTGCGATGGACAGGACATGTGACACCAATGGGGAATAAAAGAGGGGCATGGAAGCCTCCTGTTGATAGATCAATAACGTGATGGGAGAATAACATTAACCACGATTTGAGGGAAGTAGATTAAACTGGGGTTAATTGGAATACATTAGCTCAGGATTGGCTTATGTCCGTGCGGTCATGAACCTACGGGTTCGATAGTGCCAGTGAGTGAGTGAATAAGAATGTACGATTGAATTGTTCATGTTGCCTTTGGAGGTAGCCCCAGCAGTCATCCGGGGAAACCCTTCATGTCCTTATGTGTTCAAAATGTAGACGTGTTAATCAGAGTTAAAAATCTTTTTCCGACAGATTGCGTCCCTGTATGGTCTTGAAGGCATGGCATAATTAAAAGTAATTACTACAGAAACGATTTTTATGTAGGCCTACTAAAAGTTAAGATTGCTACTAGATTAGTATTATGCTAATTTAAATGGAACATCGTTTATTTTCTGACGAAAAAGTAACGTAATATTAAGGAAATATTGCTAGAAAGCACAAAAAATCATTCGAAAACTTTATGAAGTTATATTTATAAAACTGTAAAGAGTCTCATTTCATCCATAGTAATTCTGCCCGAAGGCAGGTCCTTCACTGCAATCGTAGCATTTCCATGCTATGCTTGCAGCTTTACTAGGGAATTGTAGGTGTGGTAGCTTCCCGTTGCTTTCCACACCGGTGATGATGATAAGGATGATGATGGCCATATGATTTCGGGACCGTTTGGGCCTTACAGTCTCATTAATAAATTACAATAGGGAGTAATATTATGAGGTTCTTCTTAGTAAATAATGTGAATCTGGAGCAGGTCCTTCACTGCAATCGTAGCATTTCCATGCTATGCTTGCAGCTTTACTAGGGAATTGTAGGTGTGGTAGCTTCCCGTTGCTTTCCACACCGGTGATGATGATAAGGATGATGATGGCCATATGATTTCGGGACCGTTTGGGCCTTACAGTCTCATTAATAAATTACAATAGGGAGTAATATTATGAGGTTCTTCTTAATAAATAATGTGAATCTGGAGCAGGTCCTTCACTGCAATCGTAGCATTTCCATGCTATGCTTGCAGCTTTACTAGGGAATTGTAGGTGTGGTAGCTTCCCGTTGCTTTCCACACCGGTGATGATGATAAGGATGATGATGGCCATATGATTTCGGGACCGTTTGGGCCTTACAGTCTCATTAATAAATTACAATAGGGAGTAATATTATGAGGTTCTTCTTAATAAATAATGTGAATCTGGAGCAGGTCCTTCACTGCAATCGTAGCATTTCCATGCTATGCTTGCAGCTTTACTAGGGAATTGTAGGTGTGGTAGCTTCCCGTTGCTTTCCACACCGGTGATGATGATAAGGATGATGATGGCCATATGATTTCGGGACCGTTTGGGCCTTACAGTCTCATTAATAAATTACAATAGGGAGTAATATTATGAGGTTCTTCTTAATAAATAATGTGAATCTGGAGCAGGTCCTTCACTGCAATCGTAGCATTTTCATGCTATGCTTGCAGCTTTACTAGGGAATTGTAGGTGTGGTAGCTTCCCGTTGCTTTCCACACCGGTGATGATGATAAGGATGATGATGGCCATATGATTTCGGGACCGTTTGGGCCTTACAGTCTCATTAATAAATTACAATAGGGAGTAATATTATGAGGTTCTTCTTAATAAATAATGTGAATCTGGAGCAGGTCCTTCACTGCAATCGTAGCATTTCCATGCTATGCTTGCAGCTTTACTAGGGAATTGTAGGTGTGGTAGCTTCCCGTTGCTTTCCACACCGGTGATGATGATAAGGATGATGATGGCCATATGATTTCGGGGACCGTTTGGGCCTTACAGTCTCATTAATAAATTACAATAGGGAGTAATATTATGAGGTTCTTCTTAATAAATAATGTGAATCTGGAGCATCTTATCTCATAAATAGTTGTGTTGCATTTGAACATGTTTCAATATGCCATATATTCGATCATCGCTTTTACATACTTTAAAATCATCAATAAGAATAATCATAAAGTTCCATTGAAGTATTATTCAAAATTAAAATTATGAAATATTTACCTAAATATTTAGGTAAATATTTCTTAATTTTATATTTTACTTTAAAAAGCTGATTATGGTATGCATGGCATATCGAAATAAGTTAAAATAGAACACAATTACGAGGTAAAATTATTTCGGATTTACATAATTTATTAAGTTAGTTTCAATTGATTGAAAAAGAACTGTAGTATATCCTGGTCTTTAATATTCACCACATAAAAATACAAATTCCAGGTTAAACTTAGAAAGAGTGAATGGTAGAGTGCGTGTTTGGTAATTAGATCTTTTTATGTCTGCCTATATAATAATAATAAATAATAAATAAATATATGGTCGTATATGTATGTGTTTATATAACTGACTCACTGGCACTATCGAACCCATAGGTTCTTGGTCTGCAGACGTAAGCTCTCCGTATATCCCTATTCTCTTTTTTTTTTCAATTTTCCCCAGTATAATTTACCTCACCATCTTGGTTAATGTTATTCTCTCTATTTGTTGGGCTATCTATTGGGAATTTTTCTTTGGTTTTCCTACAAGGAGTTTCCATACCCCTCTTCATTTCCTATTCTTGCCATAAGTTCTGCCCATCGCAGTCTAAGAAACTGTCCTTATTAGATCTGGCTTCCCATAAAGATAATGAGATCACTGTTATGCAGTCTTCTCGATTCACCATCTGTTCATCTCTCTTTGGTTCAAAAACTGTCCCACAAAGTTTATTCTCAAATACTAATAGTATTTTATATTCCTTTAAAAGAAATAGTTAATATTTCGCTTTCATATAACTGGGAAAACACATTTTTGTGTATTTTCAGTTTAACATTTTTAAGGGACGTTGAGATGTGTGTATGTATATGCAAACAAACACACATGCATGCCGGTATTTGTGGTGTGTGTGCATACATTTGAATGTATGTAAGCCTATTTTTGCATGTCCCTGTAGGTTTTTGTTCTTTTATTTGTTGAATGAAGTAATTGATTTATAAGCCTTCTGTTCACAAGTCACAAAAGCAGCAGATTGATTCTAGGAACGTCGGTTTTACAGCGGACGTAAGTTTTATTTTTCCTCGTTCCAGAAATATCCGCGTATTCTAAGTCAAACGCAATCGGTAAGCCAGGGATTCTGACCGCCAGACCATGAGTCTGGCCTGGAATCTGCGTCTGACAGTTGGAAATAGACGTGGACACATCTGTATGTATTAATTCACTATCCAATATTAGCGGTTGGTACACCCATTTTAATACCAAACACAGCATTGTTACTCTAAAATAAAGTTTAACAAAAAATAGAACAATTAAAAGTAGGGTTAATATAAAATGGAATTTTAAAAATCACTCTAGAGGCCATAATGTTCGACGTTTCGTAACGAAAGTCGGCATGTGCCATTGGAATACAACGAGAAAGGTATTATCATAAGTAATACCACGAGTGATTTCCACATTATCGATAAATTCACGACTCACGAAGTGAGGAGTGAATTTATCTAGAGAATTTGGAAATCAAAAGTGGCATTTGTTAGGACTATTTAACGAATAAAATTAAGCTGTTTACTCACAAATCATTATTTAAATGTAGGTGATAAAATATTATGAAATCATATGGCCATCGCAATCATCATCATTCATATTCATCTTAGATTAAGCTTAGGATAAGAGACTTTCCTGGCGCGCCACTATCATCATCACCCATCATATCATCGGGGCAACGTAACTCCGCCTTCCAGGCGCCCCAACCTCAGAAGTGGGTTACAAGTACGCCATGTCAGGAGAGAAACCAGGAATGTCGAAAGACAACCTGGGGCATTTGTGAAAAAAAAAAATGTAAACGGCGATCTTTGAGAACAAATGAGAAACTTTTGTTATGCTTCATTTGTTCATCACTGCAACCAGATCATATTATTTATTGCCAAAGGATCGCAATATTGTAAGAATGCACCCTAGTGGAGAAAAGATGAAACACACCAAACTGTTAATTAATTAACTTCTTATGTCCTATGATGTAAATATGTCAATTATATTTTTCTGCAACGTTTATTCCTGGAAAATAATACGTTTAAGAAAGTGCTACAAATGTTTTTATATTATATACCGCAAGCACTATCTGCTAACATTCGTGCTATATATATATATATATATATATATATATATATATATATATATAAAGTGATACAATTGAAGTAAAAGCGACTGGGATTAGTTGTAAATCATTGAAATGTAATTGGTCAGTGACTCTCATTTCGGGCATGAGTTACAGTATAAGAAAAACTGCATCCCACCATTACAAATGGAGGTTTACGCGAAATCCAAAATTTAGAAGTCTCTCTAGCGGCCACTAGGTTTTTCTTGTAACAAAAATGAACATATTGTTTTTTAGCAAAATAAATGTATAGTAAGTGTAAAAAGACATTGTCCAGTGAGTAATTTGATAACACCATCATCATCATTAACCTTCCATGGAGTTAGGCCACTTGTTGGCCTGTTCCAGTCCCAATTTAGGCTTAGTCTAAAGTCTCTTAATTGGACGCCCTGTTCGTTTTTTTTTTTCCTCCCAATTGGTTTGTAAGTCTTCAGGATTTTTGGTAGTCTGTCATTTGCCATTATATCGACATGTTCTATCCGCTCAGTTTTATAATTTTCTATTTTTCTAACACCGGAGTCATTTTTAGTTTTAGTTCGTTTGTTATTTCTGTTTTAGTTTTATAGCCCGAACATTTGTATCCTGCCGTTTTTCGCATAAGTTATATCTGTTCTCTGCTGCTCTTATTCTTGAAGCATCAGTAGCTTTGATAGTCCATGATTCACTGCCGTTTAGGAGAGTAAGAATCCCCAAGTATTGTATAATTTAATTATTTCTGTATTTCCTCTTATTTAGTAATTGCTGCAGCACAAACGTATATCCGTACAAGATTTTCCAGCACGGAATCCAGTTTGTTCTTTTCTATTTCTTCAAACTCTTTTCAATCCTTTTTTTTTTTTTTTTTTTTTTAGTATCCATCCGCATATAACTAACCTCCCTAACGCACTTGTTACACACATTCCTCTCTAATTTTGACAAAATCACTTATTTTCTATCTTATACGAGTATTTCGAACAAATGTTAAAAATATTGGCCGTAGGCCAGGTTATACGTACAACACATAATATTATATATATATAACATTTACAAATCTAATTTAATTGCAGCAAGAGGTACTATAAACTATCACAATGGCAGGAACGGAGAGAACAACGTCATGGACATACACAATTGAATAGAAATATGAAATTAGATGTCATTTTTTGCCGATGATGTAGCATTAGTGACACCCTCAAAGGACGAATTGCAATATTCAGCATATAATTTTAACAAAAAGGCATCAAGCATAATATGAAAACTAAATTAACACAGAGAAAACAAAGTAATGGCATTTTCATGGAAAATGCCCCGTACATAGCAAAATTTGCATAGATTCAAAAATACTGAATAGAGTAAATTCATTTACCTATCTTGGATATACAATAACATTTGGATGAAGTAGATATATCAAATATAATGCTAATTTTAATTAAATATTATAAACAAGTTAATAGCTAAGTAATATTCCGCTGATGATGGAACCAGTTCTTAAAGGCATACAGAGTTTTAATTTTTCTTTCATTTGAGATGACTGAACATACCCGATATCCAATTTTATAATTTTATGCTATGACTCATATTTAAACGAAATTTTATCATACACTTCATTCTATCTACATTGGCGTAACAGCCCAATATTGGGCTCAGCCTCTCCTTTGTTAGGAGTTACTAGACCAAGTTAATTTAGTTACTCTTATTTCTCTAAAGATGTCAACATACTGATCCAAAGAGACATCTAGTAGGCAACCAAGGTAATACTTGGATGGAGGAGGTCGGTAAATTTTGTATAGAGGTATCTTTATTCCGGCTTAAGAATCTTTTACGAGACTCACAGCTTAAATTGCCTCCCGGAGAACTTGCTCCTTGGATTTTTGCCATCCTAAAAAGTCCATCGATCCCGGCCGGGTTACACCCGCGATCCTAGGGACCAGATGCAAGAAACATAACTACTATTGTATATCTGGCTTAACTTGGCAAAGAGAGAGATGGAGATATAAGGGTAGATCCTTGACCGCTTTCCCTCAGTTGCAAAAGAAAGAACCTACCCTGTTGTTAGTTTTCGTTTTCCCCCTTTACCCTATTAACATCTGGCGAAGAAAAACCGACAACACTGGTGCGAGTGAGAGAGGCGAGTACAGCTGTTTCTTTCTACAAATGTCTTGCAAAGTTAAGCCAGACGGACCATAGTCCACCATAGGCGACCAAATACTTTATTAATTACTTGCTAATACCCGGCGTGCGCTGCTACGCCAAAATAAATGATAATGTGTTTCTACGTTTAGTTGAATAAAGAAATGGAATAATAATTATAAATGTATATCAATAACATTTTTATATACCCCGTACTGATTACCCGGCATTGCCCGGGAATCTACGTATCCCGATGTATTTGGCATTAATGAGCTGAAAGACAAAATTAGTTATTTCGAGTTATCCGTGCTGCTTCTCTGCTTGCCCGGGAATCGCACCATCTTGGCATCAATGAAAAGCAAAAATGGTAATTGTGAGTTATCCCTAAAATATAAACATATGCTGCTGCGAGCTTTTTTGTAGAGTTTTTTTTTTTGAGATATTCAATTCTATATACAGTAATTTGGTGTATTTGTTATGGTTTAGGCAGCGTAAGTCATTTAAGTGTACAAAAAGATACTTTTATTTTACTTTTCACTACAAAGGGCGTTTTTAAGGGTGAAGGGCTTGAGCATTAAAATTCACTTGTAGCCTATAACCTTCCCGAGAAAATCCTGAACATTTTTCAAAAAGCCCCATCACAACCGGAAGAACGGTACGGCAGTGCACGCTTGTCCGGCAATTTACTTACCCCGATCTTCTTGGCATCAATGAAAGACAAAAATGGCTATTGTGAGTTATCCGTAAAAGATAAACATATGCTGTCGCGGACTTTTTTATAGAGTTTATTGAGATATTCAATTCTGTGTAAATTAATTTTGTATATTTGTTATGGTTTAGGCAGCATAAGCCATTTAAGCGTCAAAAGAAGGATTTTTTCACGTTTTTCACTACAAAGGGTGATTTTTAAGGGTGTAGGAATTGAGTATCACAACTCTCTTATAGCCTATATTCATCCCGGGAATCTCCTGAACATTTTGCAAAAAATCCATCACAATCGGATCAACGGTATGGCCGCGCATAAAGTACGAATAAACAAACAAACCAACATACAAACAAACATTAATTTTTATATATTAGATAATTACCAAAAAAAATCGTACTTAAAATTTGTGCTCAATACGCGCAATGTAAGTTGCCTTCAAAATCTCAAATGCTGTGTTTAGTAAGAAAATTCGTATCTGGATTTACATAAAGTATTATGCAAATCGCGGGAGAATAATTTGTCAGTTTGGCCGCTTCCAGGGTCAGCGTCTGGGTAGAACATAGTAATCTACAAATTTAGTTAAATATCATAGTGCAAAAAAAATCCTTTTACGGAATTCAATTTAGTTTTTAACAAGGGAGGTAAAGTTATTGAAGTTGAGGCAGTTATTTGCGCAAAGCTGATGTAAATAGAAGTTACATAGAGAATTTACAACGCTGTAAAAATAAAGTGGATTAAAATGCATCCAGACCACATGACTATGTAATATAAAACTTACGCAGAAAATGAGTTGTACGTAAAAGCGGCTTATTTAGTTACGAATTACCAACTTTAAAAAATAAAATAATTTTTATATTCTCTCTATATCTTTGTCTGAGTGTCCTCCACGCCTCCTGACCTTAAAGAAATACTGTTAAAATGGATTTTTAACAATATATATATATATATATATATATATATATATATATATATATATATACACACAGGGTAACACGACCTCACCGACAAAATTATAGAGATGATAGGCCATGCAGAGAGGATCATTTTTTGTGAAGGAAGTCACAAACATGTCGTTTATGAGTTATGCGCTATTAGAAGTGGAGGCTTACTTGAAATCCGAAATTAAAAACTGCCTAAACGACTGGACCGATTTTGATGACATTTTTTGTGTGTGTTTGAGTGGGTCTCTGAATGGTTTAAATTCACAATTGGGCCCTCTAAAACCATTAGTTGTCGGAGTTCATCTGAAGTGAAAATAAAAAAATCTCTATAGCCGTCACAATTTTCAATGTTTCACAACGAAACTCAGTATATTCTATTAAAATAAATCGAGGTAGGTATTTTAAAAAAATGAACGAAATCAGACAATTAAAAGCGGAGGTTTACTTGAAAAATCGGAAATTAAAAACTGATTAGCAACCGCCATGTTTGGTTCGTCTCAGCGTATACCATACAAATTAATTTACCTAGTATTTCATTAATTTATGCGTAACAATGCACGCCGAATCTTGGCTAGTAATGTTGTAAAATATTAGGAAGGCCTTTCGGAACATATGTCCAATCTTCTGCTGGCTGATCGATGTTGCAACGATGTCAAACCTTCAATGAGGCATACGGTCGACTGTTTGAACACTTATTGTAAAAAAACATGCATTTTTCAATAAAATATGTGTACAATTGTTTGTATTCAATTCCGACTTTTACTGGTGAACACCTTCATCTGCGCATAACTCATAAATGACGCGTTTGGGACTATATGTTCCTTCACAAAAATGATCCTCTCTGCATGGCCTATCACCCCTCCTATCATTTTGTCCTGTTGTGTATATATATATATATATATATATATATATATATATAGATATTATAAATATATTTTTGACATTTGGCAATGAAGGCAAATATGATATGAAAAGAAAAATGAATGCTTGAGTCGGGATTCGAACTCGAGTCTCTAAAGTTTAGAGACTCGAGTTCGAATCCCGACTCAAGCATTCATTTTTCTTTTCATATCATATATATATATATATATATATACACAACAAAGGACACTGAAAAAATCCTCCCCCTTTGAATCTGGGTTTGACCCTAAAATCTTCATCTCTGAAACAATATGTACATTTCAGACAAAACACACAATTCATTCACATGTTCATGTAAAGAAGGCGATTATACTACTGCTTATGATGACTAGATGGGCTCCTTGTAGGAAAACAAGGGGAAAAACACCCAGTAGCAGGCCAAGAATGAGGTGGGAGAATAGTATTAAAACTATTTGAGGGATGTAGATTATACAGGGATGATCAGAAACATTGACCCTGGATAGGGATGTATGGAGAGCTTATGTCCGCGCGGCAATGAACCTACAGGTTTGATAGTGCCAGTGAGTTAGTTAGATTGTATTCAGGAGTATTGACATCGTTACAATATCCTGTTTTATATACAAATACAGGACGAAAACTTGAGCACTTCAGGATTAAGCACATTATAATCTAGGCCTATATTTACTGCATTCCGGAGCTCCCGACAACAATCAGCATACACATTTTTAAAATAATGCGTTTCGCAAATTTATTCTGCCTATTCTGAAATCTAGCAAATGGAACTAATTGAATATAAAGTTATATTTTATGTATTTAGGTTTTCACATATTCTTGACATCTCAATTTTTTCTGGGGGTGCATTGCGCTTTTGCGCTATAGCAGAATCCGCCACTGTTTGAGGTACCTATGATTCAGTGTATCAGCCAGCTGACTTTGAGAAAGCGAGTTATTGACATTTTTTTAAAAGGTGGAATTTTTTTATCAGACTGTACATTTGTGTGGCAGGTTGTGCCACTTTTTGTTAATGTAGCAATACATTAGCATATAGAGAGACGGGGATTCGCTCACCTTGAACTCTTGCGCTCTCCCAATATCTGGAAATAGGTCACATCATATTACATATCCGACCTACTTATCTCTTTCTCTTCCAGACATTTTCATTGTGAAATTGTAGGGAGTTAATATTTTATTTAACAGTACCCCCTACCTGTCTGTCTGTCTGTCTATCTATCTATCTATCTATCTATCTATCTATCTATCTATCTATCTATCTATCCGTCCATCCGTCCGTCCATCTACACTGCTCAAAACAATTAGAGGAACACTCGTAATAAATTGAATAAGTAATTGTTTTTTAAAGCTGTGATGCTGAAAGTTGGACAATATGTAAATTGAATTATTAATTTTATCATTGGATACAAATTTTAAAGATCCATGGCCTAAATACAGAGAAAGTACCTCAAATAACAAATATAGATTTTTTTTTTTATTTTGGGAGGCACTGGCCACTTCTAATTGCTAAGCTTCCTGATGTTTCTATAGTGACGAATGTTGATTATTACCTTGTTTATTGAAGTCTCTGACAAAATGAGCATTTAAATGAGTTTGAAGTGTATCATGCTCTACATCTTTTACGACAAGGTCAATCTCTGCGACAAGTGGCTAGAGAGCTTGGGGTTTCTCCTTCCGTGGTGTCCAGGTTACGCAACAGGCACAGAGAGACAGGTCAGTATTGTAGAAGACATGGTCAGGGCCGTAAATTTAAAACAAGCCCCCAGGATGACAGATACGTTGTTTCTTTTTTCTTTTGCTCTTCGACAGCGTACAAAAACTGCAAAAGACCTGCAGAATGACCTTCATATGGCTTCCGGAATCCGGGTTTCAGACCAAACCATAAGGAACAGATTAAGGAAAGAGAATATTCGTCCAAAAAGGCCCGTTAAAAAACCACGCTTAACAAATGGGCATAAGGCAGCAAGACGTACGTATGCTGAAAACCATGGTGATTGGAACCTGAACCAGTGGAGTCTGTGCTCTTCTCGGACGAATCCAGGTATCGTCTTACACGTTGTGATGGTCGATTGAGGGTGTGGGAACGGCCAGGAGAAAGATTTTCTGCAGAGGCTGTACAGGAAATTGATAGATTCGGAGGAGGTTCCATAATGGTGTGGGCCGGAGTTATGTACAACAATCGTACGGACCTTGTACTTGTTCCCCAGCGACTGAATGCTGTCCGGTATATCGAGCACGTTCTGGAAGAGCATGTAGTACCTGCTGCCATTGGAGTAGGCCCTGGGTTTCTGTTTATGCAGGATAATGCCAGGGCATATTCTGCGGCTGTCACCAGGGATTTCCTGAGGAGGAATAAAATTGAGGTAATGGAGTGGCCAGCGGTGAGCCCAGACCTCAACCCTATTGAACACTTGTGGGATCTTCTAGACAGGAAGGTCAGGAACCGACATCAAGCTCCACAAACTCTGCAGCAACTTGGAGATGCTCTGAAGGAGGAATGGGAGAATATCCCGCAAGAGGAAATCCAGAATCTTATTGGGAGCATACCACGAAGGTGCCAAAGTGTCATCGAATGTCGTGGAGGCCATACACGATACTAACTCTATATAACGAGTATTTAATTTTGAAAAATAAGCACAAGATTCAATTGCTTACATAGCGGAATTATTTGAAAAGTTAATTGTCAGCGTTATTCATTTGTTTTTACTTACATGAGCAATAAATAAATAAATAAATAACCACAAATAATGTACTTTATTAATTTCATGTTTATACCTTTATCCAATGAAAAAATATTTGTATATTTCATAGTGTTCCTCTAATTGTTTTGAGCAGTGTATATATATTTTTCTATCGGTCTATCTATTTATCTTTTCATCTATCTATATGTTCATCTATCTATCTATCTATCTATCTATCTATCTATCTATCTATCTATCTATCTATCTATCTATCTATCTATCTATCTATCTATCTATCTATGTACATATCTGTCTTTGTCTATTAATTTCTAACTATCTAATCTGCCTACATAATTATATATATATATATATATATATATATATATATATATATTAGTATATTTGTCTACCTTTCTGTTCATCCATCCATTCATATATCTGCATGTCTGTCTATCGATTTATATATATATATATATATATATATATATATATATATATATACACACTAGCTAATACCGGCGTGCGCTGCTACGCCTATATAAATGAAAATGGATGTGATTTTATGTTTAGTTGAATAAGTGAGAGGAAAAATAATTATACATTTAAATTTTCTTAGATACCCCTTGCTGATTACTCGGCGTTACCCGGGAATATACTTATCCCTATCTTCTTGACATAAATGAGCTGAAATACGAAAATTAATGTTTTTATGTTTAGTTAGATAAGTAGGCGGAAACATTTATATCGTACTTATTTTTATATACCCCGTGCTGTTTACCCGGCGTTGTCCGGGAATCACTCATCCCGATCCTCTTGGCATAAATGAGCTAAAAGACAATACTTAATGACATTCTTATGATTAGTTGAATAAGTAAAATGAAAAACAAAAAATTATATCATAATTATTTTAAGATTCCCGTGCTGATTACTCGGTGTTGCCCGGGATTCTACTTATCTCGATATTCTTGGCGCAAATGAGCTAAAAGTTAAAATCGTTATTCTGAGTTATCTGTAAAAGAATACCCGCCATGTACTGCTATGCTTGCACAGGAATCTACGTACTTGTCTCGGTCTTCTTGGCATCAATGGAAGACAAAAGTAGTTATTGTGAATTATCCGTAAGAGATAAACATATGCTGTCGCGGACTTTTATGTAGAGCTTTTTGAGATATTCAATTCTGTGTGCATTAATTTTGTGTATTTGTTATGGTTTAGGGAGCGTAAGCCATTTAAGCGTCCAAAGAGCTACTTTTTTCACGTTTTCCACTACAAAGGGCGATTTTTAAGGGTGTAGGAGTTGAGTATCACAACTCTCTTATAGCCTATGTTCATCCCGGGACTCTCCTGAACATTTTGCAAAAAACCCCATCACAATCGGATCCACGGTATGGTCGTCCATAAAGTACGAACAAACATACATTCATTTTTATATATTAGATACATACCGAGAACGTAGGTTAGATGGTATATTGAGACATGTTGATAATTTTTTAATAAGGTACCTATGTCCGGAAATGATGCATTTTTACATTATGAGTAACTAACTTCTCAAGAGTTCCGTTAGTTGGATTTCAAGATTCGAAACTTGACAATATTGTCAGAGTCACATCAAGTTTTCAAAATATCCACCCCCATATCATTACAGAGTGTACATCAGCGGTGTAGTGATTGGCGCACACGTTCAAATACGCCTGGCCCCATTTGAGTTATTTCTGCAGCAGCGTGGATTCAGGCTATAAGATCCATACGTGGCTCTACTGGAGTCTGTTAAACATATTGTTTCGTGTCGCCCCACAAAAAGTAGTCGAGAGGGTTAAGATGAGGTGATTTCGGAGGCCATAAGATTGATCCCCTCGACGTGGATACGTGGTATCCAAATGTCTCATCACATTAGCATCGAGTGAGCTCGAGCTCCCACGTGTCGCGAAGCCACGTATCACAGTTTCCGTACAAGTGAAGTGATGTCAAGTAATAACTTTTCAAATCCTTTGAACTACACTGATTTTGAGACCTAATTAACTAGTCATAGTGTGTAAATGCATCATTTCCGGATATTGATACCTTATTAAAAATTATCAACGTATCTCAAAATACTACCTCACCTCCGATGTCGGTGTTTTTATGCACCACCTTATACCTTTCGATGTCTTCTATTATTCCTTACTGTCCTCGTTGAGGTCCTCCGGTTGCCATCTTTTCCCCCAAGGTCTTCCTCCTCACGTTCGTAGGATATTCACTACTGGAACACGCCTTTCCACACTTCGTTTGACGGTTGCTCAGCAATTTCTCAAAGCCCCACGTTGGGCACCATGTATAACAGGATTTTTAATAGGGGATAGTTTACTTATATGCCCAGGATATGGTTCATGGACAATTGTTGCACCGGACTAGTTGGGTTCAGGATATCGGTGGAACAATGAACTTAATATCTCGATAATCCGTGAGAAAGGATATTCACTGGGGATAGATAGTAGACTCGGTGTGATGTCTTGAAATTGACGTTCAACTTTTATTGGCACTTTGACTTACATTTGTCGTATTTGACGATGACTTGACACGAAGGCTCTTGGTGGCCGGAAACTTATTTGTATTTATTGCGCTTGTTAAATAATTATTTGTAATAAAGTAAAGTAAAGTGATCCCACAACAGACCCGGAGGCCCTTGGGGCAGAAGTTAAGGCTCCCACTTTTTCTAGACAATCGGCACTTTACGTCAGCCGGATTGTCAGCCCTGCGTGACGGCCGCCTTTACCCCCAGAACAAGCGTCTGGTACTCATTTCCGTTAGAGGCTGAGTCGACCCCAGGGCCATAGTGCCGCCAGAGGGTTTGGGTCAGTTTAAAAATCCTGACCCCAACGGGACTTGAACCCTCGACCCTCCGGCATGTAGCTCAGTGCCTTAACCACTACGCTACGGCGTGTCCCAATTATTTGTAATGCTAAAAAAAAATTCGCCCTGGATGATAGCGCTGAAACTTAGACAAAGTGATGTGCCTACTCGGCGGCACTCGCGCTTCTCGCTACTAACTTTAATTTTCGCTTATGCAAAGCGATATGCCTCTCTGCTGGCACATTCGCTACTGACTTTAATTTTCGCTTATGCAAAGCGATGTGACTCTCTGCTGGCACATTCGCTACTAACTTTAATTTTCGCTAAGTAAGAATATTTATTCTCTCTGAGTGGGCCGGCATCCGTCCCTTCCACCAAAAGTCTTAGCGTCTCACAAACAGTTCATGTGTTACAACAATTTTGAGGGCGTTGTCGGGGGTGTTAAACGTATGCGTTTGTGGTCATATCCCCTCCCTTTATTTTATATGCGTGCTAATATAAAATTTCCAGGGTTGTCCAGATGAGTTAAATTTACTAGGGCGGATTTCGTTTGTCGGCATCTACCTTATGCCGCCAAAGAAAGCGCCTGCTGTTAGCGACATGTTCTAGTTAAAATTGGCTTGGAGACAACTCTTTCCATAGCTTACCTAGGAAAACCCGGTTGCTTGCAACTGCTCAGCCTTTTGTATGAAGTCTCGGATTTAGCTATAGTATTTACAAGTGAATAATAGCACAGTCTTGTAAGTCCCTTCTACAAAGGAAACTGCAAACTTTTTCTCCATTGTATAAGGGCTTACCGTCTCATTGTATGATGTTTACTAGTGTGGTTCACCACAATAGCAAAGGTTCAGGTCTATGACCGAGTGCTAATCACTTGGTACTAGTGTTTTATTGATTGCATATGAAATTGTTTTATGGTAGGTTATATCATTATAATTTTGTTACCAATGAATTCCTATTTTAATTCCATTTCATTTGAATATAAATATGCCCTACTTCTGATAATAATTACAAGTTAATAAATGATTCACCCTTAATAAAAGTCCTCTGCAGGCATAGCATGAAAGAGCTATGATTGCAGTGAAGGACATGCCTTCGGGCAGAATTACTAAAAAAAATAAAAGTCCCTCTTTTCTGTGTAAAGGAGGCTGCGTGAATGACTGGGTGCAATATATATATTTGTGTGTATCCATTTCCCTTGCCTGTCTGCCTGCCTGCCTAAATTTCTATTTGTCTGTCTATCTATCCATCCGTCCATCCATTTATCCATCAATCTGTATATCTATGATATATAGGTTTTTGTCATGATGTAGCATTGGCGAGATATGTGAAACATTTTGAAAAATATTTTCATGATAACTACCTCACTACCTTCATTCCTTCGGAATTCGCTAAAAAATGTATACAAAACACGTTTTATTGAAATACATATTCTGTTAAGTTTATAATGTGTGTTTAAAGAGTCTGCCCTGTATCTCATTAGATGCTTTGTACTTTCGCACAAGAACCGTCCAACTCAGTCGAGCATGTCAAGATTCTTCTTGATGTCGTGAAACACATAATTTATTTCTGAATTCAGTCAAGTTATTGTATCAACTGGAGGTTTATACGGAATACTTATGAAATGCGACCAACCTCATGGGCTAGTAGTCAGCGTTACTGACTACTGTTCATGAGGTCCCGGGTTCGATTCCCGGCAGACCATAAGAAGTTTTTCTTAAAGGTAATTATTCCTCTGGTTGCCCATGGTCTGGAATTCAGGTTAAGTTTATGTTAAGGACTCTCTTGGCGCTTCAAAATCATTTATCATCCATCATATCATCGGGGTAACGTAACTCCGCCTTCCAGGTGCCCCAATCTAAGAAATGGATTAAAATTCCGCCAATGTCGTGGGAGAAAGCCAGGAAGGTCATAAAAGACAACCTGATGGCATTAGAAAAAATAAACTTTTGAAATGCACAAAAAGAATACTCCGTCACATAGCGTAGCGCTCACCATGACCAATGGTCAGAATTCATTAATGACATGTTTGAGAGTATCCTTCCATCCATAGTAATTCTGCCCGAGGGCAGGTCTTTCACTGCGATCATAGCATTTTCATGCTATGCTTTGCAGATTTACTAGGGAATTATAGGTGTGATAGCTTTCCGTTGCTTTCACACCGATGTTGGATGATGATGATGATAATGATAAGGATGATGATAATGATAAGGATGATGATGGTGGCCGGATGATTTCGGGGACCGTTGGGCCCTAAGCTTCCTGACATTTGTCTTACAGGTGAGGAAAACCCCCGATAAAAACTCACCCAGGAGCCTGTCCCGACCGCTGCGTGACAAGGCGGCACGCTACCTCGAGACCACAGCGGTGGACTTTGAAAGTATAATATCCCTTAAAAAGAATGATCCTCTTTATGACCAATAGTCCCTAAAAATTTGTCGGTGAGGTACAGTAACAATTTGTGTTATTTTTTTACTCGCTAAAAAGGAACGAAGAGAAGGCCACATGGCCTTAACTCCACCAGGTTAAATAAATAAATCTAAATCTATTTTGTTTAGTCTGTATTTTAATAATATCTTAAAATTGTAATAAGTATGTAATTTTTGTATAATTCTATTACTCGCTGGTTGAATGGAAGAGAAGGCCTTATGGCCTTAACTCTGCCAGGTAAAATAATTTATTATTATTATTATTATCATTATTTTTTTTTCTGATCGGGACTCATCACTTGAATGGCCGTGGCATGGCAACTTGTATGAGATAGGTAGGTGAAGGAAACGTCACTAATTTTACCATTAACGGAAATAATAGTGATGGATTATTTCATGGTAAATACATAACTCCCAATCGTAAACGTTTGCTTAAGTTATTGCCAGTCTTCTCACGCTCCATATCTTTGTGTTTTAACATATAATTTTTACATACTATGGTGCAGACTTATAGGTTTTTAAATAAAATTTAATTTGATAGCACATTTCTTCTTTCATAGCCGAATTGCCTGTTCCGGCCTCATTCCAATCTCTGCCTTGTTCGTCCAGGATCTCGTTGCATTTTTGGTTTATATAACAGAATTATTTTAGGTATTCTACTATCGTCCATTCTTTTCAAATGTTTTTCATTTATGTTTATTTTCATTATTGTTTAATTTTTTGGAAACTATATTTATTTCTAATTTCTTGATTTTTGTTTTACCTAATTTTGTATAGCCTATGCCAACAGTGATCTAAAAACCTAATTTCTGACGCCTGGATACGGCTATAATCCTTTTTCCCTATTGTCCAGGACTCACTGACATATGTCAAAGCGGGTTATGCCATTACTTTATAGAATATAATTTTAGTGTCTATTCGTAAGGCCTAAAACTCAATGTTATTAGTTAGTATGCTGTTAGTTTATGCTGACGATGTATTATTAGGCGACAGCGAGGAGATACTCTATTGAGTAACACTAAGAAATTGGGACTGGAAGTAAACATCAATAAAATGAAATATATGATCACATATAGAAATAAATTATGTAATTGAAATGCCAGTTAATCACAAATGAGGGGAATTTTGATGAAGTAGCTGAAATAAAATATCTAGGAACAACAATACAAATATAAATGAGATGCGCAAATACGTATATTAAACATAGACTCAATTCTAGAAATGCATGCTATTATAAGTTTACAGGGACTCCTGTCGTCTCAACTTTTTTAAAAGCGTTGAACTCAAAATATATGAAAATGTTATTCTCACAGTTATATGGATGCGAAATATAGACTTTTACTTTAAGGGATAATAAAATCTTACGAGTATTTGTGAATAAAGTTTAGGAACATTTTTGGACCGAAGAGAGATACACGGACAGGCGAATGGAGAAGAGTACATGATCTTTATAGGAAACTAGATATGATAAGAACATTAAGTCTCATAGACTGCGATGGGCAGGACGTATGGGACGTATGGGGAATTAAAGAGGAATATGGAATATTCTTTTAGGAAAACCTGAGGGAAAACACTCAGTTGGTAGACCAAGAATGAGGTGGGATAACATAAACCATTATTTGAGGAAGTTATTGGAAAACATTAGCTCAGGATAGAGATGTATGGAGAGCTTATGTCCGCGCAGCCATGAATCTACGGGTTGGGCAGTGTCAGTGAGTTAGTTAGTTAGTTAGTTAGAATATCATAGGATGATTGTGATGGCCAGATTATGTTCAGAGGATATTTTAGTCTTTCAGTTTCTAGGAATTTGCATTGCAGGTGAAGGGGAAAAAAATCACTCGGGAAACTTATTCCGACCGGTGATCAAACCCAGTTCTTAGGAAAATGTTTAGACCAAAGAGAGATGAACAGACATGTGAATGGAGAAAACTACATAATAGTGAACTACATGGTCTTTATAGCAAGCCAGATATAATAACAGTTAAGTCTCGTAGATTGCGATAGGCAGGACATGTGGCACGAATGGGGAATGAAAGACGTGCATGGAAGCCATGGAAGCTTCTTTTCGGAAAACCTGAGGGAAAACGCCCAGTTCGGTAGACCAAGAATGAGGTGAGAGAATAACATTAGCTATGATTTTAGATAAGTAGATTATACAGGGAATGATTGGAAAACATTAGCTCAGGATAGGGATGGGTGAAGAGCTTATGTCCGCGCGGCCATGAATCTACGGGTTCGATAGTGCCAGTGAGTTAGTTAGATCAAACACGGGTTCTTTGCTTACGGCAATGACGATACCGAAATCTCAGTAGTAAACTAATAAAAATAATGAATGAAAAATAAATGAAGTTAATTTAATGGACAAGATTGTACCTTTGGAGCAGTAAATAAGTTATAAAATTACATAAATAATCTGATTTGAATGTAAATGGGTTAACGAGAAATAGATGAAGTGATAAATTTACATTAGGTTACGTGAAGGTATGCGATATTACATATAATGCCTTATGTTAATATAGTCGTGTGTTTAAGTAGGAGGGATATAGTTTCTTCATGATGGCTTATGTTTTCAATGAAGATGTGAGCAAACAAAGGCTGTTGTGTCTAATTAAAGATGAACACGCGATGGTAAAGCTGCAGTGAATGTTATTAACATCAGAACCTGTTCTCCAAGTCACGTATAGAAAGTGAGTGCAGCTATCAGGTGATCAACCATAAATGGGACACATCAGACAGAACTTCTGACTAAAATTATGTTGGCATTTTTATTCAAGTAAAAATTTATTACCTCACCCCATAATCATCTTTTTCTTCTATTTCTAATTATTGTTTCTACACATTTGTAATAACCCACGAGTTCATTAATGCCCTACTTTGTCATTAATTGTAAATTTCCATTATATAATGCATTTCTACGTGTGAGTATATATTTATTTTATTCACGTTGAATGGACAATGCAAGATTACCCAAAAAGATCAACACCTATAAACCACATGGAAAAATATCTTTGGGACGGCCAAGGAAACGATGCATTTGAGATCGGAACAGGTCGCATTGACCTAATCCTGGAAAGGAAGAAGAATAAGATTCACGTTTACTTCCAGTCCCTGAAGATTATGAGATGATGTAATAAATTATTAAACTAACTAACTAACTCACTTGCACTATCGAACCCGTAGGTTCATGGCCGCGCGGACATAAGCTCTCCATACATCCCTATCCTGAGCCAATGTTTTCCAATCATCCCCTGTATAATCTACTTCCCTAAAATCATAGTTAATGTTATACTCCCACCTCATTCTTGGTCTACCAACTGGGCGTTTTCCCTCTGGTTTTTCTACAAGAAGCTTCCATGCACGTCTTTCATTCCCCTTTCGTGCCACATGTCCTGCCCATCGCAGTCTACGAGACTTAACTGTTCTCATTATATCTGGCTTCCTATAAAGACCATGTAGTTCATTATTATGTAGTCTTCTCCATTCTCCTGTCTGTTCATCTCTCTTTGGTCCAAAAATTTTCCTAAGAACTTTATTCTCAAATACTCGTAATCTCCTTCCCTCCCTTAAACTCCATATAATATAACTGGTAGAATAATAGTTTTATATATTTTCAGTTTAAATTTTTTGAAAGGAGTTGGGAAGTCAAAAGTCTCTGTAATGCATAGTAGCACGCATTTCCAGAATTGAACCTACGTTTAATTTCCTTGTGCATCTCATTCCTGTTTGTGATTATTGTTCCTAGGTATTTGAATTCAGCCACTTCCTCAAAATTCCCCTCATTTGTCATTAGCTGTCCGTTTCCATTATATAATGTATTTCTATGTGTGACCATGTATTTAGTTTTATTGATATTTACTTCCAGTCCCAATTTCTTAGTGTTACTCAATAGTGTGTGCGTGTTGTCCTTTAGTATCTCCTCGCTATCGGCCAATAATACTACATCATGAGCATAAACTAACAGCTTATTAATACCATTGAGTTGTAGGCCTTCTTCATCCCCTAAAGATTTGATGGCATGTTCTAGTACAAAATTAAATAGTAGAGGAGATAGTGCATGTCCTTGCTTCAACCCATTGTGGATTTCAAAAGTATCCGAAAACTGTTTGCCTACACGCATCCTACTCGTTGTGCCATTTAGACACATTCGTATAAATCTAACTAACTTTTTAGGAATTCCGAACTCTAGCAGGATACTATATAACTTCTCCCTTTTAATTGAATCATATACCTTTTTAATAAATTTTTACTTAAATAAATACTAGTTCATGGGGGCACGCCGTAGCGTAGTGGTTAAGGCACTGCGCTACAAGCCGGAAGGTCGAGGGTTCGAGTCCCGGCGGGGTCAGGATTTTTAAACTGACCCAAACCTTCTGGCGGCACTATGGCCCTGGGGTCGACTCAGCCTCTAACTGAAATGAGTACCAGACGCTTGTTCTGGGGTAAAGGCGGCCGTCACGCAGGGCTGACAACCCGGCTGACATCAAGTGCCGATTGTCAATAAAAAGTGGGAGCCTTAACCTCCTACTACCCCAAGGGCCTCCTGAGGCCTGTAGTGGGATCCCTTTACCTTTACCTTTAAATACTAGCTCATAGTGTTAATTCCTAAAAAAATTAATTACATTAAAACTTATTTTTTTATTATTTATAGATAAAATGTTTAGCATAGTTGGTCCTATCTCTTCTAGAATCTTTGCTTATACTTAGTACATTTTATCATCCTTATGATCTTAATGGTTGTAATTTCATGTCCGTTCCGCTCACTTAGGAATCTAAAACATCTTTCTTCTTGGTCGCCCAACTCTCTCCTTCCTGTGGTCTGGTAAATCATCCATCGATTTTCGGGTGATTGTTGTTCCGTCCATTCTGAGAATACGTTCTCGGCAATTTTTTTTTCGGTTAAAAGTTCGTTTAATTTATAAATTTGTTTCGGATTGTTGGGTTACTGACTTCATCTCTTATAGTGTATTCAGGAACTGGGCACTTTCCCTCTGGATACGAGGAGTTTTCGCATTCCAATTTAATTCCCCATTCGTGCCACATATCATGCCCAACGCAGTCTATATATCTTAACTGTTCTTATTATATCTGTTTTATCATAAAGATGATGTAGTTCACTATTATGGGGTCATCTCCATTCGTTTGTCTTTTCATCTCTCTTTGCTGCTATTTATTTGGTTTTCCGCTCGCTTCAAAGATTAAAGATCGGTCTCTGGCCACTCATTCCAACGTTTCGTCACGATACCACATGCCTTTGTAAAGGAATGGAAGTTTCGAGTTGCTTAATACACACACACACATACACATGTATGTATATATATATATATATATATATATATATATATATATATCGTCTAAGAGATCGTAGAACTATCCCTTCTCTATAAAATAGTTCACACACCATCGCCTAATTATTTATCACGCCGCTTCATCAGACTATCCGACATACATAATATTGACACTCGATCCCATCAGCACATTGTCCTTTATATCCCTCCTCATCACACTGCATATTATTATATTTTACGGTCTCACTTACCAAAACATGGAATTCCCTTCCGCCCTATGTCAGAGACTGTCAAACTATAACATCCTTCAAAAACAAAACTAAAGAATTATTTAATAACAAACTAACTTATACCCCTCACTGATAGTATTCTTTTAACAATTAATACATTTAATTGCTTATGAAAATAATATTAAAACTAACATATTTTCTTTTGTTTTCTTTTAAATATTGTATAATCGTAAAATTAGTTTTCTATATCTAATTATCTTTCTTTGTTTTTTATACATTAGCTAGGGACAATTTAATATGTCTTGCTTGTATACATTTTATTATTAATTTTAGTCTTAATTTTAACTAACATTAATTGGTTGCATTATAGATCGTAACATAATAGATATTATCTTTTTGATCAAATTTTTATTTAGTATTTAATATTAGAGTTAATTGAGATTGTTATATTCTGATGTAATATATGTTTGTCTTGGTGAGTGGAAGAGAAGGCCAACATGGCCTCAACTCCACCAGGCTAAATAAATCTAAAATCTAAATCTACACATAGGCCTATATATATATATATACACACACACACACACAGTAAAACTCCGGTAATTCGAGACCCGGTATTTCGTAGTTCCGTGTATTTTGAGTCGGTTTTCAATTAAAGTTTTACATAAAACTACGTAGAGTAAAATCCCGTTTGTATACATTGTCTGCATGTAGGCCTACGTTTCTCGCACTTCCGAATATAGGCCTATAACATTTTGAACTTACTTTCAATTTTTCAAGTACAATACAGGTAAATCTCTCCCACTTTAGTTTTTCGTTCATAATTCACAGAATAACGCTGGCCTCAAACTGTCAGTTTCCATTACACTAAGTTCAGATTGAAATACACTTAAGTTTCGAGGAGTGCGCTTGCTGTTTCTTTGTTGTTCCTTAACGAATGGGGATCGAGCGTCAATCTGCTGTACAGTGCATACCATCATTTCAGAAAATATTGTTACATTAATCTCTACTCAGCGATAGTGATCACTAAAATACTGTACACTTCCGTAACATACAGGTGCCCTCACTACAATAACGTCTACAACAATTATCAGTATATCACTGCTTTAAAATGTGTATTTTACGTGTTTTGTTACTGAGCCATCGGCGAGTGGTTAAGGCAAAATGCCTTGGCATGGAGCTTCGGGACTTGCGCTGGATAAAGTCTCCATGGAGGGACAACTTTTCTCATTAGATTTCGGCCGGTATGGGACCGGTACCCACTCAGTACCCTGAGGTATTTGGATGACTACAATAAGTAGCGGCAACAGGTTGAGAAAATCAGCTATAACGATTGGAGGATCCGACATGCTGACCACATGTCACCCCAACACTGGCTGGATGATCGTCTACCTTTGTGAATAACAACTATTGATGTAAGGCTAGCGGTCGGCTGGTAGGTCAAGGGCCTTTTAGGCCAGTCGCGTCGTAATGTTTTATTTTTTTATTTTACTACTGTGTATTTCTGGATAATTTCTTTAAAATTTAATTAGTTTTTATTTTTTGAAAAATGTTATCCGATGCGTAAACTTCTGATGTGATTCCTTTTAATAAACACAACAAATGTTCGCAGAAAATTTCCTGATTCACTTTATTTGCTTCTCAAAATTTCACTGATTTATCATAAGTAATGCCACGAGTGATTTCCAAATTATCGATAAATTCACGACTCACGAAGTGAGGAGTGAATTTATCTAGATAATTTGGAAATCAAGAGTGGCATTTGTTAGGACTATTTAACGAATAAAATTAAGCTGTTTACTCACAAATCATTATTTAACTATAGTTATTTTAAAATATTTATATATTTAATGTAAACGGCGATGTTTCAAAACAAATGAGAAACGATAGGTACGCTTCTACTGCTTCTTTTGTTTATCACTGCAACCAGATCATACTATTTATTGCCAAAGGAACGCAATATTGTAAGGAGGAACTTTCTTTAATATGGTAATTATAACACTGATAAATATTTGGTGAAACACGACTCTGATTGGTTGTAAAACAGAAATCATTGGAACGTGATTGGTCATTGACTCCCATTTGGGGCATGAGTTAAATAGTCACAAATATTTTGCTATTAAAAGTGTCTCTTGCTTCACAATTATTTATCACACAGTTCCTTTAGACTACTCGTTTGTGGTTTCTCTTAGATCACTTTTTTGTCTTCATTCTTGAAGTCGCTTAGTGGTCCACTTTTCGGACTCAACTGGCTGACTGATCCCACTTTGCACCCTCTTATATATGTGATGGTTATAATCGTATGGAAGCCATTTCAGACTCTTACAGGGTCGAAATGTCGAGAATCGATCTTTCTGGAGAGGGAGATCGACGCATATGGAATGTAGACTCCTACTTCTCGCCATCCACTCCAACAATGCGTCGCAACATACACACACGCACGCGCACATACACGCGCGCGCACACACACACACACACACACATATATATATATATATATATATATATATATATATATATATGATACTAGTAAAATTCATACTTCAACAAGGGTCAACAAGTACGGACCAAATGCATTCTGCTGATGACGGGACTATTCCCGAAAGGCCTACAGAGTTTTAAAAGAACTTAAGTTGAGGAGATGGACGTACAAGATAACTTTTATAATTTTTAATCCTAGATTATATTATTACACACAC
Organism: Diploptera punctata; assembly: GCA_030220185.1. Taxonomy (NCBI): domain Eukaryota; kingdom Metazoa; phylum Arthropoda; class Insecta; order Blattodea; family Blaberidae; genus Diploptera; species Diploptera punctata. The sequence continues at coordinate 1,034,950 of JASPKZ010006073.1, read as the reverse complement.
ACACACACACACACACACACACACACACACACACACACACACACACACACACACACACACATATATATATACATATATACACACATATACATATATATATATACACACACACACGCATGTATGTGTGTGTATGTATGTTATGTGCGTATATATATACATATATACACACATATACATATATATATATATACACACACGCATGTATGTGTGTATGTATGTTATGTGCGTATATATATACACATATATGTGTGTTATGTGCGTATTTATTAACGCTCCATTTATGGCAATGTTTTTGTTTTCGAGACTCCTCGTATAACAATCAATTAAAAACTTAAGGTCGAGTTAGTTAACCAACAAAATCGGACCATTAGGAGTAAGAGTTCATCTGAAACGAATATTTAAAAATCGCTGTAACAATCGCAGTTTTCGTTTTTTTTCGGAACAAAATTCAGGACGTTCTATTGAAATAAAATTAGGAAGTATTCTCCAAAAATCAGCGAAATTAGACTATTAGAAGTGGGCGTTTACCTGAAACCCAAAATTAAAAAATCGCTCTAGCAGCCGCCATTTTTGTTTTGTTAAAATGTGGTTGTATACCATATAATATAATTATCCCTTAAATATTGCCAACGTATCCTATAAGGTTGGTTTAATCTGATTAATTATTTTAATAAATCTATGGAAAAATGAATCAGTAGGAATTCATAAATCTGTCAAATTATACAACAGTGTGCAATAGCTTACGGTTACGCATGGGTTATTTTTACTGACATATTTAAAGAAGGTGGTATACGAAATTGAGTTTCTACAACTTAAGATTTAAAAAAACACATTCCGTAAACCAACAATCGTAAATCGCTTAGTTTTTTTACGAAGTTCCTTGCATGACGGACTTTTATATAATTACATTTTATTTTTAACTATTTTTCAAAGTCTAAGATTAAAAATAGGCCTACTGCCTAATTTATATTGACTATTTAACTCATGCCACAAATGGGAGTCAATGACCACTCACATTTCAATGATTTTTTATTTATAACCAATCACAGTCGTTTTTCACTTCGATTTTATCAATTTAATTTTATCACTTTAAAATCAAGCTCCTCCTTTTTAACATTTTGAATAGATCATAGCATTATTTTGCAGTTACCGCATGTGGCTACCAGATTGTATATGTAGTGCACTAATGTTACCAGATAGTATTTGCGGGTTATAATATAAAACTATTTGTAGAAATTTATTATACAATAAAAAAACCACTGTTTGCACTTTCTTAAACGTATTATTTCCCTGGAATTTACGTTCCAGAAAAATGTAATTGCCATATTTACATCATAGGACATCAGAAATTAATTGATAACCTATAATGTTGGTTATAAATTTCTCCACTAGGGTGCATTCTTACAATATTGCGATCATTTGGCAATAAATAATATGGTCTGGTTGCAGTGATGAACAAATGAAGCATAACAAACGTTTCTCATTTGTTTTCAAACACCGCCGTTTTCATTAAATATATAAATATTTTAAAATAACTATATTTAAATAATGGTTTGTGAGTAAACAGCTTAATTTTATTCGTTAAATAGTCCTAACAAATGCCATTCCTGATTTCCAAATTCTCTAGATAAATTCTTTTCTCACTTCGTGAATCGTGAATTTATCGATAATTTGGAAATCACTCGTGGCATTACTTATGAGTTATGACAAAGACATATGCTTTTGTCGCATTCATCTCCAATTTATACGTAACTATCGTTTCATTACATAAATGTACGGCAAGCTACCACTATTCAACTAGAAAAAAAAACAATGAACAATGTTAAAGTATGGTCAAGTGAAGGGATTATCTACATGTGACTCGAGCTTTTAATGTTAAAGTGGGTACTCAATTCAGAAGTACACAAGTTGCGAGTTATGCTGTATAGAGATAGTTTTGGTATTTCATAGTTAAGGAAGGTTTTTCGCTAGAACAGTGAATTAACGCATGCGAAGGAATATCACGATTTTGGTTGTAACACTGATGTATATGTTTGTGATATATGGCCATGTTAAAGTCGTGGGAGTGGCATCGAAGTGTTGAGCGGTCTGTTAGGGCGTAGTCATTCATATGGATGAGGCGTTGTCAATTTCACCTCAACTCAAGGGATGACATTAGGGGTGGGAAATTGTACGTCAATAAGCATTGTTAACGATCATCTGTTGGCTTTTAAATGTCTTCAAATTATTCTTTCTTAAAGAATCAACCACAATAGATATTTCAATAATATGTGTACACCCATTCTTTAGTAATTTCTGATGATTCATTTTCTTCTGTATCTGTAGCCTTTGCATTATGTCATCTAATGCATTTTTCTCTAGGGGCATGATTCATAAAACTAGCAGTCTGGTTATAAGTAGACTGATAATTTAGACTGCTAAAAATTGAAACTTGTTTAAAAAAAGCATTGTAAAATAATAGTAGTGTAGGACTCTTATTTAGCAGCATTATTTAGCAGTGTAACTAAATACTGTTTCACATAATATGAGCACTGCTAATTTATAGTTCTAATAAGCAATCTATTATTTGGGTTAAGATATACTCATAAAAGTAGTTAGCAGTGTATACAATTTTAAAGTAATACAACAAACTAATCTTGAAAATAATTTTCTAAAATTTTCCTTAAGAGGTTTTCTTGCTTGATGAATTTTGTTCTCTTTAAAATTATTTAGACATGTTGATAACGTTGCTAAAGAATAATATTACAGAACAAACATACAACAGATCCACTATATTTTGTGGTCATGTGCCAATGTAATGCATAGAGATGGCCATGAAAATTGTGAAAAAAATAATTATCGTAATATAGAGAGAAATGGTTTACACATGTGGGAAGAATGAATGTAACAAGACTACCAAGAGCAGCATTCAACTACCAGCCAAGAGGTTCAAGGAATGTAGGAAGGCCAGTGAAACGATGGACAGAACAACTGTGAGGCGGAACAGGCAATTTTTGCCTAGCCCGTGAGGTGAAGATGAAGATCAAGGAGAAGAAGAAGAAGAAGAAGAAATAATTATCGTTTATGTCATATAGGGCCTACACTGCTAACTGCTAAAAGTAGTATATCAAATTTATCACTGTAGGTTTGTGTTTATAAAACAAGATTCACCAGACATCTAAATAGTAAATTGTATAAATAAGTACTAAAAGTAGGACTTCTATGGAATAGGTCCCAGGGCTATATCATTGACCCTGTGTTCTTTAAGTAGTAGTAGCATTTTATTACAGTAAAATATATGGAGGGAAACGCTATTATATACAAAATAGATTGCAGGGCAGTAAGCAGTATCGAGCCATCATTGTCTAATAACACACAACAAATTTGAACTTTTTGTCGCTCGCAGAAATGAAAATAGGTGATTTTAGTTAATTGGCATGCACTGATTTCGAATTTGAAGTCCGTTTTTCTCTATCACCTAACGGTTTTTTGCGAGGACGTGTTGAAAGTTTTTCGTTATATTTCGCATGTTATTGCTTATCTGCATTTGATTTCAATTTTGTTAGCAATAATATTGCTAGAAGCAATTGATCTATGTAAAGCCAAATCATATAACATCCAAAAAGTTAACATATTTTTTTCTAAGAAGGATAAGTAAGTAATTACGTTACAACACATACTTAAATTGTAGCAAAAATCTCACCTTTCAACACTTCTTCCTGGATGACTTACGCCAATAAGATGGCTCCGAAATGTCTGTGATAAGTTGCCAGCAGTAATCAGCAAGCATGTTGGTCACTGATTTCCCTTTACAACGCCTTTCCATTTCTGAAATGTCTTCGTGGAACCTTTCGCCATGTCCATCACTGACGTCACCCAAGTTCGGTGAATAATTACTATGTTTAACAGGTCGCATGACTGACTGCAAATTTGGATACTGAAGAGAATGCTTATTTTTTTAAAAGTGAAACCAGATATATTGACCATACAGAAATAAGTCAGTGATGTGGTCCGTAGGGTCCCTCCACAACATTGGAATGGCAAATAGTATGCACGAATTCGAAACTTTTAACCACCCTATTAAAATCCTTTGGCAGTTTTTACAGCAAAAATTGGGGGCCTAATATTTTTCAGTATCTCCAAATTTACTATAGTTCCCGAAATATAAATTGCACGCCTTTATAACTAGTTCTGCGCTTAGATTTTGTACAATACTCTCCACATACGTAAAAGAATAAATTAGGAGAATTCTTACAGCGGCGAGACATTGCAAAATTATAAAAACACTAAAACATACGTATTAAAATATATTGTAGTAGATTGTTTTAATTTAATTTCTTTATAATGATACACAATAATGCATGTATCGATACTTCAGAATCACAATGATGTAATGTAAGACGAACTGCACAGAACGAGGTATTACAAGGCATTACTTCACGTATTTGACAGTGGCAATCAGGAAAATTTGTATACCTGTGCATTCCTGAGGGTTTAACAATCCCTTACTTACTTACTTACTTACTCACTGGCACTATCGAACCCGTAGGTTCATGGCCGCGCGGACATAAGCTCTCCATACATCCCTATCCTAAGCTAATGCTTTCCAATCAATCCCTGTATAATCTACTTCCCTCAAATCATAGTTAATGTTGTTCTCCCACCTCATTCTTGGTCTACCAACTGGGCGTTTTCCCTAAGAGTAATAAAACCGCGCAAAAGAAAAAGAAGGGTGACCAGTTTGAGAGACAATAGCGTCCGCGACTCACACGGAAACGATCACTTCTGCTAAAGGTTGTCGTCGAAATATCTGACTCCGGTTAGGTGATTGGAAAAAACTAATATCATTTTCGTCTTCTGCGAGTCCGAAAACATAGTTATTCATACATTTCGAGCCTGCGAGCAATTCTTTGTTGTTGTGTGTAATTATATAAACATCATTATATAACACTACATTAAATCACATATTAAACAATTAAGCTAAATATAATATTATTTAATATTATGCTGTAATCATAATAATCACCCTTCATTTATATATTTATTTATTTATTATTTCAGGAATGAGTGTTTTTCTTAAGCTATTTATCCCGTGTCTTATTATCCAGAAATCTGCTACATTTAACCAATTTTCTGAATTTACAATTAACTCGAAGCATGCCAATCTCTCACGATCTTAGAAATCTTTTCGGCAACAATTGACATCTGCAGAATTCCAAATAGATGCAATTTACTTATACATGAAATTTGTTAATTTACGTTGCTATTTATCATTACAATTTATTTCATTAATGTGTTATTATCTTTAAATTGCAAAACTTAGTATGATTGTATTGTTCACGGATCCAAACCCGAACGGAGTCTTTAAGTTTTAATGGCATAAACATCTTGAGTAAGATCTCTTACAGAACGGAAGTAAAGCCACGGGTCCCATTTACGGCACGTAAAATAAACTATGCCTAAATAAATTTTAAATTATTGTATTTTCACGGGTCATTTACACGTATACAAAGTTTCAAGTCGATGCAATGTTTCTAAGTGGGTGAAAATCGTGTTCAAAAATTCCGTTACATAGATACAAAGACACTTTTTTTGATTTTCTGATGATTCTGGCCATGATTTTAGAGATAAAATATGAAATTATTATATTGTCAAGGGTCTGTTACAAGTATGCAAAGTTTCAAGTTGATCCAATGATTTTAAGTGGGCGAAAATCGCGTTAAAAGATTCAGTTACATAGATAGATAGATAGATAGATAGATAGATAGATAGATAGATAGATAGATAGATAGATAGATAGATAGATAGATAGATATAGGTCATGCTAATATAAAGCGTGTAAAAAGGAGGCTTTAGAGGAAAATTTATAACCCATTTCACGCCGAGTTTTGTATTGCAACTCTAATGATCTATTTTTAAAGAGCATAATTAATAAAAATATAAGACTAAGACTTAAAAAAGCCTTATAAAATCCTTTATATGAACTTACAAACTTTTCTTTCATCTTACTGAAAGGTGGAGGAAACCACTGCCAGGTTTTACGGCACTATCTATCATGATGGCTGTGAGAAGAATGTAACGTATACATAAAGAGTTGATAGTGCAGTAGCATCTAGAAATTCATATTTTTTAATTCCTAAATTTAAATATCAGTTTGGAAAACCTGACTGAGAGTTTATAATAGACTTGCACATTCAGCGATGCAAATGTTGAGACTGAGTTAAGCTAGTTGGGAAAAGTTCCAAACGTACTGATTAATCACTAACATTAAAGGTTGTGTTTTACCTGTGAGAGGGATAATTGTGCATAGCTCAGAAAAGTAACTTGACACAGTTTCTAAATGAGCGAAGCAATTTGCTCTGTAATTGTGTTTGCATTTACTCCAAACAGGTAACATTAGCGTGAAAATTACAAATTTACCCAAAGTAAGCGCACAACAGATTTAATTTAATTTCAACATAGTTAGTGTTTTATTTAACGGCCATATCTAACAGCTAATGTCTTTAGCGTCGAAACAAATCTGGGTGTGAAAGGACAGACAACTTTTGCACAGGGGCGTCTTATTTTGGGCTTCAGGTTCTTATACGTGCCGCAAATCTACGACAAAGGATATGTCTATATGCTTTAGTTTCCTTCCGAATGAATTAATGCATAGATTTTTTACGCCCAGAAAAATCCCTGAACAAGAAGTGTTCCATGCATCTCCAGGTCCGATAGTGCCAGTGAGCGAGTTATTTAGTTAGGCCTTATATAGATATGTATGTGTGTATAATATATATATATATATATATACAGGGTGTCCCGAAAATACCTTCCAACATTTACAGAGGATATAGTATGCAACAAATGAAGAAACAAAGGTGTCCAATAAACACAGGTCGTACACGTAATATTTCCGGAGTTATGGCCTAAGGTTGTCTTATCTTGCACTCCGATCACTTTGGCATGATCCTGATGACTTACTACTGTAGACGTTTGTTACCATGAAGCACGAACCCAACACAAGCAGTACAGTATTCCACAGCATACTACAGTAAGTACTGTACATTACTCTATCAGTCCGGCATGTTATTTGCGTCCGGTGTAGGTACGCCCTTAGACAAAAAAAAATTCATGTCTTGAACGCGTATTTCTTATAAGTCCTATTCGACACAGCGCTGGGTTCACACTAGTAAACTAGTCATAATTGTGCAGGCCCTGAACTACTGCGTTATGTGGCATGAACTGAGTGAAGATACTCCTACCGTGCCCTGTTAGGGCAGCGGTAAAGCATGCAGTCACTGTTTCTGCTATTGAAGGTCGCAGGTTCGCGTCCTCAATTATGTAGTTTTTTTTTCGTGATATTTGTATTGAAATGTTTCATGAATTAAATACATTTTATTTTGACAATTGAACTAAATCAATGTTAATGCCGTTATTGTAACAATTGTTTTACCACATTCAGGGTTTGTTCTAGGTGATGTCAATGTATGGATTTTAATAGACTGATGCGCACATGTTCTGCGCAAAAGCAACAGCCTCTAACAAGTTTGTTTATAATGAACTCTATTTGTCCTGCAGATGCACGAAAGATGGCTTATGGGCACAAATTCAGGACGTCTGGGGTGCTCTAGCCGAAAGTCCACGTGACTGTAGAAATTTGATTGCATCAATGCCCCGCAGATTGAGGGCGGTGATAGATGCTGAGGGTTCATACACCCGATATTAATTTTGTTAAAGGTTTCATTTTAGAATATATTATTTTCTTTCTTCGTTTAATTATTATTAGAAGGTTTTCATTTATGTGTTTTAAAGCCATAAAACCCAAATATAGAATTAAATATGAAACTATATTACAGGCGAAATGCTATCCTAATATTCAGTAAAAAAAAAGTAGAACGGGAATCGAACCCGTGAGGTTAAGAACGCAGATGTTGTGTGTTAAACCTCTCGACCACGGAAACACACAAAGGCAAGCTCTCTCTTTTATGTTATTTGAGTGTGCACCGCGTTAACTAGCAAACACAGTACACTTACTGAAAACGTGTTAATGTGAATACGGCTTCTGCGAGTGCTTACCAAGTTCCCCGACCGGTTGATAGAATCAAGAGATGACTCATTTTTTTTTTGTGTAAGGGTGTACATACCGTAGTGTGCAAATTGCTCATGGTTCATTGTGACACTGCAGTACTGTAATTTGTGTTCTTATCCTTCTCTGTACAGCACCTAATGGAGGCTTGTTATTCAACACAAAGGAGATAGCAGTTGTATGGTGTACTGCTACGGCCAAGCCAATGGAAGTAACTTAGGGGCATGTAACTTGTATGCTACCAAATATCCATATCGCCGTAGAGCATCTGTAAGACATTTAGTACCCTGTTCCAAATACTTTCGGATAGAGGATCCTTTGCACCACAAACACAGGTTCGTGGCAGAACTCGAACAACTCGCACCCTAATATGGAGCAACGGGCATTAGAACTTGTATGCTGCCAGATATCCACATCACCGTAGACCATCTGTAAAGATGTTTAGTACCCTGTTTCAGCGACTTTCGAATAGATGATCCTTTGCACCACAAACACAGGATCGTGGCAGACCTCGAACAGCTCGCCCACCTAATATGGAGCAACGGGTATTAAAACACGTGGAAGAGAACCCTGGAATGAGTGTCCGAATAATATCTGCAGCTGAAGGTGTAGTTAAATCTGTTGTCTGGAACATTCTCCATGAACTGTTGCTCTATCCTTATCATGTGTAGTCCAAGATCTGCTGCCACACGACGGGCCTGCCAGATTACAAATCTGCCAGTGGTTTCTCTACGCGTGTGCTCATGAGCCGCATTTCGCAGCAAATATTTTGTTCACAGATGAGGCGGGTTTCACGAGAGACTGTTTCGTGAATTTTCAGAATACGCTCTTTTGGGCAGATGCAAACCCGTATGTACTTGAAGAGGGAAGACACCAGCAGAGATTAGGTATCAACGTTTGGGCAGGCATTCACGGGGATTGATTGATAGGTCCCTACGTTCAACTGAACAGATTGAATGGTCCTAGATATCGTACCTTCCTTCGGAACCGATTACCAATGCTGCTGGAGGATGTGCCATTACATGAACGTGTGAAAATGTGGTACATGCATGATGGGGCACCGGCCCATTTTCACCTTCGCGTTAGGCGACAACTAACACGCGTTTTTCATCAATCAGCGATGGATTGGTTGGGGAGGGTCAATACCTTGGCCTGCCCATTCATCGGACCTAAACCTTTAGATTTTTGGCTTTGGGGACATTTAAAGACCTTGTGTATGCAGTCCCCATAAATGATGTGGATACACTGCGAGAACGCGTGTTCAATGCTTGTGACGCAATCCGGCAACAACCAGGGGTGTTCGAACGAATGCATGAGTCCATGAGACGTAGGATGGAAGGCTGCATTCCAATGGATGGCGGTTACATCGAGCACATATTGTGAAGATCAGACACATGGTGATCATTGGTGGTGGTAGACTATACCTCAGAACATATTACGTGTACGACCAATGTTTATAGGAACTTTTGTTCTTCATTTGATCCTATGTAAATATTGGAAGGATGTTTAGTCATCAGGTTCATGCCAAAGTGCTCGGAGTGCAAGATAGTAAAATCTTAGGCCATAACTCCACAAGAATTACGTGTATGACCTATGTTTATTGGACCTTTGTTTCTTCATTTGTTGCATACTATATCCACTGTAAATATTGGAAGGTATTTTCGGGACTTCCTGTATATATACACTAATGTGTTTTATGAGTTATATGCCTTACATAGAACATACATTTAATGTAAATTTGAAATAAAACTTTCTTACGTAAAAATATCCATATTTAAATGTAGACATATACACAGTGCGATCAGTATAGCACTGGACAGCAGACGCAGGGATTTCACTATACACTGCTGACACACTCGCGGCGGGGAACGGACAGCATAGGATTGCAGTGATACAACCACACACATTGTTGTAACTACTTTACAATTGTCATGCTTACCAATTTTATTGAAGCAGGTGCTGGAACAGTTCACCTTCGTTGTCCATACATTTTTGATACCTCTTTATGAATTTTGTTGTACAGATTATGGACTGTTGAACGTGACGGAATTTTTACACCCGAGAATCGTGTTTCAAAACTTGGCTGGCAGACTGAGTTAACAAATATTGATCATAAATAAATACATACACGTTGTTCAGTAGAAAAAGTATTAGCTAGTATACAGTTTACACTTTACATTTATACACACGTCACTCAGTTTACACTTATACACGCCTGTTTTATAAGATACAAATTTTAAAATTGAAATAACTTATACACACGCCATGCAGTACACAAGGAAAAGCGAGCGAGCACCTTATTCACTCGAAGTATACACTCTGACTGCGATCGTCAATGCGTGGGATGTGCTTGTATACTGCTGAGTCTGCGCACATTTCAAGTCCCGTGTTTGCACGTGTAAGCCTTCATCACCGCACAGCATAAACCCCGCGTCTGCTGTCCAATGCTATACTGATCGCACTGAATATAAAACAATGTGTGTTTATATAAATTTATATTTTGTTTCAGGTACCAGACTCTGCTGTAATGCTGTTTAGAACTGCACGTTTATTTGGCAAGTAACTTATTGTTTTTTCTTCTAAAGTATAATAATAATAATAATAATAATAATAATAATAATAATAATAATAATAATAATAATAATAATAATAATAATAATAATAATAATGATAATAGTGTCTAAATGGCTCAAAGAGTAGGGTGCGTGTAGGCAAACAGTTTTCAGACACTTTTGAAATCCAGAATGGGTTGAAGCAAGGAGATGCACTATCTCCTCTACTATTTAATTTTGTACTAGAGCATGCCATTAACTATTTAGAGAATGAGGAAGGCCTACAACTGAATGGTATTAATAAGCTGTTAGTTTATGCTGAAGATGTAGTACTACTGGCCGATAGCGAGGAGATACTAAAGGCCAACACGCACACCCTATTGAGTAACACTAAGAAATTGGGACTGGAAGTAAATATCAGTAAAACTAAATATATGGTCACACGTAGAAATTCAGTATATAATGGAAATGGACAGCTAATGACAAATGAGGGAAATTTTGAGGAAGTGGCTGAATTCAAATACCTAGGAACAATAATCACAAATAGGAATGAGATGCACAAAGAAATTAAACATAGGCTCAATTCTGGAAATGCGTGCTATTATGCATTACAGAGACTTTTGATGTCCCAACTCCTTTCAAAAAACGTTAAGCTGAAAATATATAAAACTATTATTCTACCAGTTATATTATATGGGTGCGAAACATGGACTCTTACTTTAAGGGAGGAAAGGAGATTACGAGTATTTGAGAATAAAGTTCTTAGGAACATTTTTGGACCAAAGAGAGATGAAACAGACAGGTGAATGGAGAAGACTACATAACAATGAACTACATGGTCTTTATAAGAAGCCAGATATAATAAGAACAGTTAAGTCTCGTAGACTGCGATGGGCAGGACATGTTGCACGTATGGGGAATGAAAGACGTGCATGGAAGCTTCTTGTAGGAAAGCCAGAGGGAAAACGCCCAGTTGGTAGACTAAGAATGAGGTGGGAGAACAACATTAACTATGATTTGAGGGAAGTAGATTATACAGGGAATGATTGGAAAGCATTAGCTCAGGATAGGGACATATGGAGAGCATATGTCCGCGCGGCCATGAACCTACGGGTTCGATAGTGCCAGTGAGTAAGTAAGTAAGAGTTAAGGCCTTATGCAAAATAAATATTTACAATTATACTGAAGTGTGTCAGGCGTACTTGGTTAAGGAAATGCACTACAATCCCAATGGCCCAGGGTTAGAGTGAACGTTTTTAAACTGACTAAACCTTCTGGTGGCAAAATGACCCCCCGGTATACTCATTAAATGAGTATGAGTCTTGTTCTGGGGATAAAAACGGCCTCCACGTATGGCTAAACAGCCTGGCATGATATATCATGCCGATACTGAAGAAAGGTGGGATCCTTAACCTCATACTACCCCATGGGTATCCTAGGGCCTGTAGTGGGATCGCTTTACCTTTTACATACACTATATATATTATTTTGCAAATGTCCCAGGTTCTCTTTCGACATTCCTGGTGTTCTCTCCTGGCATGGCGTATTTGTAACCCACTTCTGAGGTTGGGGCCCCTGGAAGACGGGGTTACCTTGCCCAATGATGTGATGGGTGATGATGATGATGATAATGGTGCGCCAGGAGAGTCCCTAATCCTAAGCTTAATCTAAGATGAATATGAATGATGATGATGATTGCAATGACCATATGATTTCGGGGACTGTTTGGGCCTTAAAGTTTTCCTGACATTTGTCTTACAGACAAGAAAAAAACTCCGATAAAAACCTCACCCAGAAAAACTGTCCCGACCAGGGATCGAACCCGGGCCCGCTTGCGTGACAAGGCAGCACCACGCTACCTGAGATCACAGCGGTGGACACATACACTATGTAGGTTATAATATATTTAAAACAAATGTAAAAATAAGATGTAGAATTTATATACCTTATATATTTTTATATACTAATGTAATAATAATAATAATAATAATAATATTAATAATACTTTATTTTCGCTATTTTTACTCCATTTACGACTTTATTCTTGATCTTTCTTATTCTTAAGACTTTCTTCTAGGTTTCTCTTCTTATGGATCTGTTTAACATCCAATAGGCCTATTATTTTTGAAAATTTATCTACAATTTAGGTCTTCAAATATAATACATAATTATATGCATTAATGTATATTTAATTTAAAATTATATATGGGTTATATTATATAGAATTTTGGATTTTAGTTTCCATTACATCTTATAAATCGTAAACTTAGAAATATAGTAATATTCTTTAGATATTATAAACTCTAGGGTTGACAATATTTAAATGATGGTAATAAAAGATTCCGGGCTATGTGGCCGTGGTCTATAACTGGCGTTTCTTCCAGACGTTTCTCCCTCAACTGCGGAGGGCATCTTCAGTGGCGAGCGCTTCCAGCTGTTGTTTCCCTGTCGTAGACTAGACTGCGAATCTGTCTACGACAGGGAAACAACAGCTGGAAGCGCTCGCCACTGAAGATGCCCTCCGCAGTTGAGGGAGAAACGTCTGGAAGAAACGCCAGTTATAGACCATGGCCACATAGCCCGGAATCTTTTATTACCATGATTACCGGCCGTGAAAGCCTGCATTCCAATATTTAAGTGAGCCTGTTTTGTATTAAATCCCACCTCTAACCTTTGTAAAGACATTATTCCACAGAGTTTCAAACTTCTTGATATGCGGATTCTATGATTTGAGTATAAATATCCGCAGTATCTTTGATACGTTACATTCAATACGAAGTGTGAGGTCAAAAACTAATAATATCTTCGCAATAACTAAATGACGAAGTGCAATTCAATACTTTTATTTTATTTTAGAATAAATCATTTAAGTAAATCAGAAGTGAGCATTATTTTGCTGATCAACCGCGGTGTCTACCGGATGCCGCGAGTCCCTGGGAGCTGTGACGAACTGTTTAAAAACCTCTCCATTATATGCTAAAAAAAATCTTATGTATTTTCATAAGTACTGTTAAAAATCCGAAGCCGTGCGGGCTGTTTCCCTTTTTTTCTATGAAATAGAGTTTGGAAGTAATTTATAAAAGTTAGAGGAAGCGTCATAAATAATGCATATAAAGAGCGATGCGAGGGACAGATTTGCGAGATGTTGGTGGTTATCTAACAAATAGAAAATGTCATGAATATTAAATGTATTGAACCGGCCTGCTTCACTCGACCGGAAACTTAATACACGCTGATTTTATTTATATCATTATCTATGCTATATATGCCCTTATATATATATATATATATATATATATATATATATATATATATGTACACACACACATTATTCTGCAATTTAAAATTATACATACCTCTACACCAAGCTACTTATCTTCTGCTTCCATCTCCTATCATCCAATCACAATTTGGGTACATGATCGCACCAGAACCTCCTACTACACATCCCTCAACACAGAACCCCCCATTATTCTAATCCCTATACAAAAATGTATTGTCTCTTATATTATCTGATGTTTTTATTGTTTTCTTTCTCTATTGTCAAGTATACTTCGCAATTTTTGTCAGACCCTATTTGTGTAAGTTCGTTAAATAAATAACTGAATATATATATATATTAACTGCATGACCACTTTTTCTGTCACTGTATAATGGGACACAAGGACCTACATAAGAGCGCTGCAGTCGAGTTCTTTACTTGCTTATTATGATAAAATTAGTGATTAAATTTAGTGAACTACAAACTGCAAATGGAGCATAATGAATTAAGCATTAATTCATTTAATATTACAAAATGTAAAATTTTATTAATAATGAAGAAAAATCAAGTTTTTGCCAAACATATAGGCCTACTAGAAACAGGTCATCGATTTGAAAAAAATTGATAACTCTATGTCAATACTACACAGAGAGTATAATAACAACAGGATCAGCATCCTTGAAGACATAGAGATTCTAAAAGAAACAATGAATAAAGACCTACTCAACGAGAACATAACCGCAGACATAAATCCGTTATACAACTTATATAACACCATCATTTTTAGTTAAAACGCAGAAGATGAAACATTGTTTTCGAAAGGCCTCCGAATTAGAATAACTTAAATAAGTTTAATAACTTAGTTGAGGCGACTGATTTACCAGGTAAAAATTATACAATTAACATCTTATTACATAACCACAACGGTGCTTTAATATGAATTTCAAAAGTGTTGATTATAATGCAATATAATAACGATGAGATATGTCAATAACTTTATATGCACAAATTGTAAATAAAAAAATATTACTTTATTATAATCCCATACCTCGTGTGAAATAACATGTCTTCTAGCCGCAATGTTTGAATTTAAGTACAGGGTGTCCCATTAAAACCTCTCACATTTTAATTAATCATAACTAACAAAGCATGCGGAATTATGAAATGAGGCCGGTATTAAACGAAACAGAAACTCAAAGAATTTTCATTGCCACATTCGCTTGCCGAATTGATTTTTGTGGACTTCTCTGAAATCTTGCTCTAATTTCTTCAATCTTTTCTTCTGAAACACGTGTACGAGCACATCCTGATTCTTTTTTAACGTTCCAGTCGCCATATTCTTCTCAAGCCATGCCTTAATGGTCTTCCCATCAGGTGCATTTCCTCCATATTCTCTCCGGTAATTTCTTTGCACTGTAATTATTGACTTCGTCTCTCCATACCAGAAAACAGTTCGTACTCGTTTCTGAGGAGTCGCCATTTTCTTTTATGCTATTATTGTCCAACATGCGACAGATGAATTAACTGCAACAATGAAAAACATTATTTGAGTTTCTCTTTCTTTTAATACCAACCTCATTTCATGATTCCATATACTTTGAGGGTTGTGATTAATTAAAATGTAGGAGGTTTGAATGGGACACGTGAATTACTTTCAATGCTATTGTCGCTTTCAAGGGACATTACATATTTATTTTAAAATAATTCGAATACATTATTTACGATAAAAATTGAAAATAGACAAGTATCTTCCAATATTGAAGTCTCTAGAAGTCTCTTTTTTTTACGGTCTATAAAATTATCATCTGCATATTGCATAATATGCTCTGGTCTGAGGAGGATACCCTGATCTTCGAAGATCAGAGTCTGTTGTTTCGCATTTTTCCGATACGGAAGATAGCTGTGTCTAGTTTTAACGTGCACGGTATGTCTCGAACAATGAACAGTATGATGCGCAGACATCGTATCAAGAATCACATTAGCATTTCCAGTGCTATGGCATGTTAGTCTGTCTTATTCATATGTCAAAGAACATTTCGAAATAGACTTTACTGGCATTGTTCCTTACGTAGTTTGGGACTGCTCTGGCCAGTATTTACAGATATTTACTACATTTTGTGATATATGTATATGGGCTTGTAATGCTCTAAGCTCCCCTTATAGTATGAATGCGACATAAATACAAATTGTTGTAACCAGGCCATTCATAAGATCGATTTTAATGTCTTTCAGACTTGGTAATAATTCTCGTATACAGGCATTCACAATTTGTATAGTTAGATGTTGTATAAGCCTTGTATACACAGTATTTAACTTATAAGTATAATAAAATAAATAACTATAATTTCTGAACTAAAACGAATCTATACATGAAACTAGTTGTTAAAAAAGAGTAAAAACTAGGAGTTGTTTTTACCTTACACTTGATAAACCTGAAATTGACTTTCTGCGGCACGGGGAATGTCCAACCGGTATTCTACCTCGAACTATCTGTTATGGAACATCTGTGATGTTACATTGTTGTAAAATTAAAGTTACTATTTAACTCATGTCCGAAATGTAAGTCAATTACCAATTAAGTTTCAATTAATTTTGTTTTACACCAATCACAGTCTTGTTTCACTTCGATAATTATCGAATTTTGATTACCAAAATAAAGAAAGCTCCTCCTTTTTATTATTCTGAATAGGTCAGAGCATTATTTTGCAGTGACTGACCCTCTAAAAAATAGTTAATGTAGCAGATTCCTTCGACCTATACATTTGATAATAGTGCGTACAACAATTGTGTTTTTAAATACTAATTTTACTGATATTATAATGATATTGTGAAAAGAAAAAATTAATGTCTGAACCAGGAATCGAACCGAGGACCTCTAGTTCTACAGACTAGAGGTACACGGTTCGATTCCTGGCCAGGTCTAGAATGGTGTAGTGGGCTGCACACTAGTCTGGAGAACTAGAGGTCCACGGTCCGATTCCTGGTTCAGACATTAATTTTTCTTTTCACAATATCATTATAATATTATAATATGATGCATTATTGGAACTGTGTTAAAATAACAGTATTGGAAAATGTTAAATAATTTTACTGAGTTGTTTCCGAAAAAATGAATTAACCTATAATGTTGGTTACAATATACAGTTTGATGTGTTTAATTTTTTTCCACTAGGGTGCATTCTTACAATATTGTGATCCTATTTGGCAATAAATAATATGATCAAGTTAGTGATGAACAAATGAAACATAACCAAACATTTCTCATTGGTTTTCAAACATCGCCGTTTACATTAAATATATAAACATTTTATATTTAAATAATAATTTGTGAGTAAACAGCTTAATTTTATTCGTTAAATAGTCCTAACAAATGCCACTCTTGATTTCCAAATCATCTAGATACATTGGAAATCACTCGTGGCATTACTTATGATAATATAAAGTTATAAAATTGTTACCTAATAGGTCCGTCTCCTCAACTTTGTAAACTATTCATCCTCAATAGTTTCAGCAACATAAACTGTGGCCACATGGTAAACATACTCGTACATAAGTTTGAAAACATAACTTTTCACAATAGCTTATTAATATTCAAATAACTTGTTAAAAATCATCGGAGATTTGCATTACTTCTGACCAAGAGATATCTACCATAAGAAATTAGCTATCACATAATAACTTTATCCTTATGATAGAGGAAGAAAAAAATGCTGTATTTCTGACATATTAATCTACAAAATAAAAATCACTAAAATCGGACTTAAGCACTTTTACCCTTATGTCACAGATATTCTTTCTTGTAAGTCTGCTAAATCACCTACTGGTCTCGTGTAGACCTGGTCTATAATAAATCCCAAAGGAACAAAAGTCACGTGGTGTTATGTCTGCTGATCTGGCAGACCATGTGATGTGCGGTGATTCTCTCCCGATCCTTCTTGTAAGGATCATTTCATAGGAGATTAACGTCTTGATTAACATGTGATTCAACGATCGCACATAAGCTTAGAACATTTGTGATCATATTGCTCATTGTTGTGTAATATTACCCAATCACCTATCTGTTCGTCCCTCTTTGGTCAAAAAAATTTAAGAGACCTTGCAATTAAAACTTTTTTTCTGGTAATAATTTAGATAATATGCAGTTAGTAGAGATTTATCAAATTTTGAATTTCAAAATATATCGGTGGATGTCCATATATGTGATAAATATGAAATTATTGTATTATCACGGATCCTCTATAAGTATACAAAGTTTCAAGTCGATCCAATGATTTTAAGTGAGTGAAAATCGCGTTGAAAAGATTCAGTTACATAGATAGATAGATAGATAGATAGATAGATAGATAGATAGATAGATATAGATATATATATATAGATAGATAGATAGATAGATAGATAGATAGATAGATAGATAGATAGATAGATAGATAGATAGATAGATAGATAGATAGATAGATAGATAGATAGATAGATAGATAGATAGATAGATAGATAGATAGATAGATAGATAGATAGATAGATAGATAGATAGATAGATAGATAGATAGATAGATAGATAGATAGATACAGGTCAAGCTAATATAAAGCGTGTAAAAATAAGAGATTTTTTAAAATTTTAAAATTGTTTCAAATCCGGAATGTACAGTGATATTTTTGCCATGTGCGGCACCTTGGTGGAATGGAAGCAAGTCATGGGTCAATACAATCCGTTTTACATAAACCACAATTTAGCAGATTTCTCAGTTTCAGTTACGGTTAGAATAAACACCTATTTCACAGATGATGTTGAAAATGATATCCTTGCTCACTCACATATTTCTGATATGTTTTAAAGAAGTATGATTTCTCAATTTTAACAGCAATTAATTCACGTGAATTCAGATTTACTTAAAATATCCCAGAATAGTGTGTCGGTACAAGGACATAAATTTCAAACATCTGTGACAATCATCATCATCATCTCCTTTATCTCCTTTCAGGAGCATAGGGCATCCACAAAGCGTCGCCAAGGGATCCTATTCTGAGCCAACTTCTTCCCTCTAGGTTTTCCTCTCCTTTGTAATGTATTCGAGGATGGTACTTTTCCATATATGTTTCGGTCTGTCTCTCCCCCTGGGTCCTTGGGGTTCCAATCCAATGCAATTCTTTCAATCGATTCATGATATTTTTGTAGTGTATGCCCTATCCAGTTCCATTTTTGCTTCTTTTACACGCTTTATACTAGTGAACCGAAAGTGTGATTTTCGGTTCACTACTGTAGTGTTGTAATCCTCCCTGGACAGTAAGATTCGTGAACTATGCCAATATCCTTTCTCTATGCATCTACCCCCACTCTCCCTTTTTACCACTCCTGGTGCGCTGTTTGTGCGGCGCATCTCCCCTTCTATCTCGGAACGCTCAAATACGTTATGCACAGCGAGAACGTTATCATTCATTCATTCACTACATGGTTGGATCGGAACTTTAAGTTGACAAGGTCGTCTGGAGCCGCGAGCGGCGGAGTTAAAGTTGGTCCTGAAGACCGGGGAAAACCACCCTGGCTTGGACTCTAGTATGAATGTGGTGTGAGGTATGATATGGTTTTTTGTCATTTAAAAGCATTATTATTTATTTACTTTTGTTGAATGATCAAATGTTTATATTTGTTATGTTTTTACTTCAGACTCCTTGTTTACATTAAATATCATTTTTATACTTATCCAATTTAATGTTCAAGTGATTTATGTGCATGTTGCTGTTTGATATTCCTGTACGGAAACTCACTCATTTAGGAGATCATTCTAGCTCCCTTTATTTTTCTGTCTAGCTTTCCTGATTGATAATTATAGTGAAAACATTCATTTTAAGTTACTCTGGTGTTTTGAGAACTATTATTGATTTATGCTTAAGTGCTTAGGAAAGAAAGAGGAATCAATCATTGCAAAGCTTTGTGATTTATAACCTTGGATGTAATAAAATCTACGCTAGTAGAAGCAACGGAAACAAAAATACGATCTACTCTGCACCTAAAGGTAGCAGGCAGCGAGGTTGCAACCCGCACAAATGGTTGCGCAGAGCGTGGTTTATCGATATTAGTTATACTATAACCCGCACAAATGGTAGCTGCGAGCGTGGTTGCAACCCGCACACTAGCTCGACCTGTATCTATGTAATGGAATCTTTCAACGCGATTTTCACCCACTTAAAATCATTAGATCGACTTGAAACTTTGTATACTTGTAAATGACCAATGACAATACAATAATTTCATAATTGTTTTCTAAAATACTGGCCAGAATCATCAGAAAATAAAAAAAAAGTGTTTCTGTAATTATGTAACGGAATCTTACAACACGATTTTCACCCACTTAAAATTATTGGATCGACTTGAAACTTTGTATACTTGTAAAGGACCAATGACAATACAATAATTTCATAAATGTTTCTAAAATCCTGGCCAGAATCAGCAGAAAATCAAAATAATAAAAACCGGTATAATAGGTTGCGGACTTATCAACTTCTTACTCAATCGTTGTAAGAGCTCAGTTGGTAGAGCGGTGGACTGTAGTGGTATATAATTTCAGTAATCCATATGTCGCTGGTTCAAATGCGACCCGGATAATTTTTTTTAGTAGAGTAATACTTTTAGCTCATACTACAATAGTATCGAATTTAAAGACATTAACATTTTTATCTTATTCTGTAAAATATTAAAACTAAATAAATAATGGTTTAAAAAACTAGAACAATACGCATTATTAGAAAACCAAACTAAAAATTAAAAAATAAATAATAATTTAAAAAAACTAAAACAACACGCTTTATTAGAAACCCGAACAAAAAAATGAAAAATAATTTTAATTTCCAACACGCTTGGGGATGAAATTAATGTGGTCAACAAAAAAATAATCTTAAACACATTTAGAATAAAACTAGAGTTATCTGCAAAAAAATAATTTTACCATCAAGCGTGGGGTGCTTTTTATGGTTTTTACATTTTCTTCTTAGATACTTTACTTTTATCAATATCTGTATATTATCAAATATATTAATTGCTATAGAGCACTCCACGCTTTTGATGGTAAAATTATTTTTTTTTTGTAGATAACTCTAGTTTTATTCTAAATGTGTTTGAGATTATTTTTTGTTGACCACATTAATTTTATCCAAAGCGTGTTGGAAATTAAAATTCTTTTTCAGTTTTTAGTTTGGTTTTCTAATAAAGCGTGTTGTTTTAGTTTTAAAACTATTATTTATTTTTTCTATTTTAATTTATTTTTGTTCAGTTTTTTCCTCATAATTCTTTATTTGATATTGTTTCTGGCCATTTTATTCCTAATATTTTCTTTAGGCATCTATTTATAAATACTTAAAATTTATTTTCTATGATTTTACTAGTTTTCCAGGTATGTGTGAGAATTGTAGATGATTTTTCTACCACTGGAACTAAAAAAAAAAGTGCAATTGAGGGGTTATGTACGTAAGACTTTATCCGCCGTCGACTTGGTTTCAGACTGCTGCGCAGTACGCGTTCTTGGTGCATGGAAAAAACAATGGTCCCGTATAAATGTAACAACGTTGTAGTTACAGTCAACAGGAAAGTAACGAGTTGTACAATTAAATTGATACATTTTATCTTGAGAGAATCTGGACCCCGAAGTTGTATTTTTATTATGTAACATACAACAGATTCATAAAATGCGCTTTTAAAATTTACTATTATAAATGTACAGACTTCTGTTTTAATTTCCGATAATGATCGGACAGTAAAAATTAAAATTATTTTCCGGTTTATTTACCATAAGATGCAGTTAGCAGAGAAGAATAAATGTTTTTGAAGATAAAGAATACATGTTGTTCAGAATAAATTTTTGCACACAGTATAAACACCCGAATGAGCAAGTACTCGTGCTCGGGTACTATTTAATTACAGAAATAATGCATTAAAAGTTACGGTTAATGAGAAAAAGAAAACAGAATTATGAGGTAAGATGAAGGCAGAGCAAACTTATTTATAAAGTAGAACCTCACAATCTATCCATAGTAATTCTGCCCGAGGGCAGGTCTTTCACTGCAGTCATAGCGTTTTCATGCTATGCTTGCAGCTTTACTAGGGAATTGTAGGTGTGGTAGCTTCCCGTTTCTTTCCACGCCGATGAAGGATGATGATGGCCATATGATTTCGGGGACCGTTTGGGCCTTAAAGTTTTCCTGACATTTGTTTTACAGGTGAGGAAAAACCACGATAAAAACCTCACCCAGAAAAACTGCCCCAACCGGGGATCGAACCCGGGCCCACTGCGTGACATGGCAGCACGCTATCTCGTGACCACAGCGGTGGACAACCTCACAATGTTACTTGCTATTGTATTTTCATAGAAAATACAAATTTAGGAGCAAGTTTCGACATATAAAATACACTCTGACACATAAAGTTTATTCTATACCGTTGAAAATAAAATAACAAAAAAAATAGACTAGGTTAATATTTAATTGAGTAAGACATTAAGTATAAATATCAGTTATAATATGAACCAAGATAGATAATTCTTCTTATTCTTTGGCGCTATGTTCTTTTGAGTTTAATCTTGGCCTCCCGAATCACCTCAATCCATTCTTGTCTGTCTTGAGCCTTCATTCTCCATTTTTTAATACACACCATGCATCAAACATTCCATGCAGCTATATTCCAATAGTTAACCCGATTCCTTTCGCCAGGACGTCTTCTTGATACTCCAGTCCGGCATGATTCATAGGGCTCCTCAACAATAAAATTTGTTTTACAGATGCAAGAGATTCTGGCTTGAAATCGAACCCCTAACCTGGAGGACCAGAGTGTCTCTCTTGTTTAGACTCTCACTCTCGACCTGTGCGGCAAGGGAGGGCTTAGTAGTAGCTAAGCTACTGCCGGAATAGCTCAAAAGATCACAATATCACTCAAGCCCCACCACATAAACAAGGTGGATACATCTTTGGGGTGCTACTTAATCATTTAAAATATTTACAAGTTGGTAGCAAATTTGAAATTTGAAATGTATGAGTCCATTTTATCAAAAATAAATGGAATTTCAAGTTTTTTTTATCTGACATGTATAAAAGAGGCATATAAAATTGAAAAGCATACGATAAAATATGGCGTTTATTAGGAAATGACAATATTTTATTTTTTAATTACTATTGCGATCTAATTTACTTTTTAAACCAGATTTTATGTACAGATATTAGTAAAAATTTGCATATGTTTAATTCATAATGCTTGTTATAAATTTTAATTTCATTGCACGTATAGACTTGTATAATACCTTTATTTTTACAGCTTTATGTAGGAGTTACATAATATGGGATATTGGTCATATCGTATGTTTTAGTAGTTATTTTTGAACATATTTGCTTATATTAACATTCATAATATTTGATAAAAAATGTTTTATGGGACTATATGCGTTTTAGTATATATTATTGATTTTTATGGAAAACATTACTATGCATTCCAATATTTTAACTGTCAAATACGTGTAAAATCTACGGTTATACACTTTTAATGCAAATCATTAATTTAAATTCATGCCACTACAGTATTAGAATTGCAAAAAAATAAAAAAAAAGCTATGTAAAGATGGAAACGAACTCTTCGACAAAATTTCAAATATGGGTGAGTTTATTAGTGTGTATAACCTATGGCCTTTTACTTTCTCATAAAGTAATTTGATGAGTTAATGTGTCAGACATTAAATACAGCTATTATAATTATGAAAACAGGGATGGAAGTGATGGCAGTTCAGTTACGGCGTGTTCAGCAGAGTCGTCTTACAATCAGCCGACCTGGGATCAATTCCCAGCGGTTAGGAGATTTCAAATCTCCACCTTCGGTCTTGGTGTACCTATATAAAGTAAAGTAAAGTGATCCCACAACAGCCCCGGAGGTCCTTGGGGTAGTAGGAGGTTAAGGCTCCCACTTTTTCTAGACAATCGGCACTTTATGTCAGCCGGGTTGTCGGCACTGCGTGACGGCCGCCTTTACCCCCAGAACAAGCGTCTGGTACTCATTTTCGTTAGAGGCTGAGTCGACCCCAGGGCCATAGTGCCGCCAGAGGGTTTTGGGTCAGTTTAAAAATCCTGACCCCAACGGGACTTGAACCCTCGACCCTCCGGCTTGTAGCTCAGTGCCTTAACCACTACGCTATATAGAAAATAAAATAGTTTAAAAAAAGAAGATAAAATATAGGATTAAAGAAAGCTGGAAAAAATAAGATCATCATCATCACTCCAGGGATTAGGCAATTGCCCGTTCCGACTTCATAATGCATCAGCCCAACGTCTTCTAGGTCTTCCAACATCACGTCTTCCTCTTGCTTGATAATTTCTTGCTAACAATGGATATCTCTCCTTACTCATTCCATCCATGTGATCAATATAACAAATACATGAAATATTGATTTTAAAATCTATTTATATTTTTGGACAATTCTCTTGGAATTATAAAGTAATATTAGCTTTAATTTTATTATTAATTATGTTTTGATTGAATTTTATAATTTTGGTATTATTTTCATGCTCTTTGCTATCTTCTGTGGTGTATGTGGCATCCCTGTAACTACAAATCCTGGATGACCCGTCATTGTGAATCAGTCCAATGTGTGTGGTTAAAAATGCAGTGATCATTGCCTACATACGACCTTCTCAAGAAATATGCATGTACGTTTTGTGAACAAGTCTTACAAAGGAGGAAAGCAAATAAAGAAAATAATATTAATAATAATAATAATAATAATAATAATAATAATAATAATAATAATAATATAACGTAACTTATGTTTTGTTTCAATTAATATAGTTTTTATTTACCCAAATGAAGTATAAGACGATAGTTATTCAAAACGACCTTGTCCCACTTTTTAAATTAAAGATGAATATCATTGGAATTTAAACAACCGTTACGTTAATTGCCTGTTGCAAATATGACAAGAGGGATGAGGGAATCTTGTCACATATCAGGAGTGTCCATCGCCACATACAATTTCAGATCCAGTTTGACTAGTTGGTATCGTGCTGGCATCTGATTCCGAGATTGGCTGGCTGGTTCAGTACGAGCAGGGGCCGATGGATTTCCCATACCCTAGATGTCTCATTAAGGTGATATGCTGATCACATATAGTTCATTGACCTCTGTAGGAAAATAAAGCGTAACTAAATTACCTTGATTAGGGAAATTCCACTAAGAGGAGCCAGCCATGTCTCACGAGGGGCGTATGGAGTTCATACATACAGATTCCACCTAATCTTAACAGATAAAAATAAAATGAAAATACGGCACATGAAGACGAAACCAACCACAGCGGTCTTGTGTCGTTTACAAAATGAAAAAAAAAAGGGTCATATAGGACTACAGAGCATAGTTATTTATAAACAAGCAGTACATTTTGTTTATTGATATTACTACACCATGGTTTCTGCTGACCAGTCCTCGACGATGGAATTTATCTCTCTCTCTCTCTCTCTCTCTCTCTCTCTCTCTCTCTCTCTCTCTCTCTCTCTCTCTCTCTATTTCTATCTTTATCTCTGTATCTGTCTAGTTATAACAGTGTTAATGAGAAATTTATGCTGCGCAATTTATAAGCGGAAAAGTTTAAGGAGTTAATGAAAAGAATGATTAAATTCGGTGACTAGGTTGGTAATGAAACAAATGTAATTAACGAGGTAAAAAAGATTTGTTATGTTGTAGTAGGGTGTAGCTTACCACCCACTTAATTCGTCACGGTTCATGTACTTTGGCCTCGCCTCGCATACAGTCCACAAACCACAACTCCGCTCAATGGAAGATAACATCTTCATTTCATTTAGTTCACAAGGCTCTATCCATTAGGCCACTGATGCAATTTCTCGCCCTACAGAACCTTCAACCTCACTTCAACGCCCATTTTAATACATTACATATATTTTCAGAGAAGTGTGGCTGGCTGCAAACTTCTAGATAAAAGAAGTGAAAATATTAGAAATGAGCTAAATATTTTTAAAGTTTTAGATAAAATAAAATAATCTAGAAAAGAAGAAGTGAAAATATTAGAAATGAGTTAAATATTTTTAAACTTTTAGATACAATAAAAGAATCTAGAAAAAAATGGAAAGAACATGTTCAAAGAATGAAATATGATCGGATTCCAAAAATTATACTTAATTACAAACCAAGAGGAGATAGGAATATTGGTAGACCGAAAAAAGAGATGGATTCAACTTTTTGAATGAGAATCTATGAGACCGGAATAAGCCACATGGGTTTTATCCGTGATTATTGATGATGATGGCATATATTTTGTTACTTATTCTTGTGAGATTTGGACATAAAAAGAAAATGACAAACAAATACTTTCCGTGTTCGAAAGGAAGATATTGAGAAAAATATGTGGATCAATAAAAGTAATAAATTATATATGGAGAATTAGAACAAACAATGAATTAAATTAATACATAAAAATAGATCCAAATAAATATCTTGTAACAATTTGCTTCTATTTATATAACTTCTTTACCAATCTCTCATCTGACATCTGTTAATATGCATATACCAGCTTAATCTCTTTCTGTGGATCTTGCTTTTATGTAATTTATTGACGAATATATCTAAAAGACATTAAACGAAAAAATATATATATGTTATTCTCCCAGTTATATTATATGGATGTGAAACATGGACTCTTATTTTAAGGGAGGAGAAAATATTACGAGTATTTGAGAATAAAATCTCAGGATAATTTTTGTACTGAAGAGAGATGAACAGACAGTCGAATGGAGAAGACTTGATAACTGTGAGGTACATGTTCTTTATGGAAACCAGATATAATAACAGTTAAGTCTTGTAGCCTGCGATGGGCAGGACATGTACAAATGGGGAATGCAAGATGAGCATGGAAGCTTTTTGTTGGGAAATAGAGGGAAAAGGCTTAGTTGGTAGATAAGGTGGGAGTATAACGTTAACCATGATTTCAGGGAAGTAGATTATACAGGGTTATTTGGAAAACATTAGTTTAGAATGGGAATATGTGGAGAGTTTGTATCCGCGGGGTCATGAACTTACGGGTTTGATGGTGCCAATGAGTTAGTTGGCGCAGTAGATCTTTCAAGTCGCGATATTCAGGACAGTCTGCCCGCCCAGTCCGACTAAAGAACTAAAAGCAAAGATGTGAGTGTTCAGAGCCCTCCTTCTTCCCTTACAAAGACTTCACAATGTATGTACATAATATTAAAGCCAGCAGTGAAACTTTACAATATTGTGCAGAATACACAAAATTGTTAAATGACTTCGAAAAGAAAATAACAGAAAAATAATCTAAAATTATCATTATAGTTGTGCAGAGTACACAAAACAGTTAATTGCTCCGAAAAAATAAACAGCAGAAGAAGAAGGTAAAATTATTATGTTCCACTGTAAACGCAAATCAGTATCAGAAATATCGAAAATTCCTCCACATTTCCTAAGAGAAAATGTTTGCCATGGTAGAGTGACTCGAAGGAAGAACTATTTCAATTAAAGATATATAGATTGTCTTATACGAATATGTCTAAATAACACAAATAGTAGGGTGCGTATAGGCAAACAGTTTTCGAATACTTTTGCAATCCACAATGGGTTGAAGCAAGGAGATGCACTGTCTCCTGTACTATTTAATTTTGTACCAGAGCATGGCATCAAATCTTTAGAGGATGAAGAAGGCCTACAACTCAATGGTATTAATAAGCTGTTAGTTTATGCTGATGATGTAGTACTATTGGGCGATAAAGAGGAGATACTAAAGGCCAACATGCACACATTATTGAGTAACACTAAGAAATTGGGACTGGAAGTAAATATCAATAAAACTAAATATACGGTCACACATAGAAATTCTTTATAGGCCTATAATGGAAATGGACAGCTAATGACAAAACGAGGGAAATTTTGAGGAGGTGGCTGAATTCAAATACCTGGGAACAATAATCAGAAATAGGATTGAGATGCAGAAAGAAATTAAACATAGGCTCAAATCTGAAAATGCGTACTATTATGCATTACAGAGACTCTTGACTTCCAAACTCCTATAAAAAAAACCTTAAACTGAAAATATATGAAACTATTATTCTAATCAGTTATATTATATGGATGTGAAACATGGACTCTTACTTTAAGGGAGAAAGGAAGATTACGAGTATTTGAGAATAAAGTTCTTAGCAAAATTTTTGGACCAAAGAGAGATGAACAGACAGGTGAATGGAGAAGAGCGTATAATACAATGAACTACATAGTCTATATACGAAGCCAAATATAATGAGAACTGTTAAGTCTCGTAGACTGAGATGGGCAGTACATGTGGCACGAATGGGGAATGAAAGAAGTGCATGGAAGCTTCTTGTAGGAAAAACAGAGGGAAAACGTCCAGTTTGGTAGACCAAGAATTAGGTACGAGAATAATATTAAGTATGATTTGAGAGAACTAGATTATACAGGGAATGATTGGAAAATAGCCTATTAGTTCAGGATAGAGAGATATGGATAGTTTATGTCCGTGCGGCGATAAACCTACGGGTTCGACAGTGCCAGTGAGTGAGTGAGTAAGTGAATGAGTGAGTGAGTATATAATATATAATTAAGTTTATCAGATTACTGTATGATTACTTTTTACATTCACTGTATGTCCGTGAGGCCATGAATCTCCGGGTTCGATAGTGCCAGTGAGCGAATTGGTGATTAGTTCGTTAATAATAACTAAAATGAATCTAACTATTTTCCAAAGCACCAAACTTTTCTGCTATAGGTATTGTAATATTAAAGTTTAAAACTCAGGAGAGACATATGAATAATCTGTTTGCTCGGCATGTGTTGAGAATCTCAGGATAAATTGCCGTTATATATGGAACATTCTTTGATGTAGGGAATTTAAATTTAGGCACGAGATTGGAGCAGGTTATTACAAGTGAATGAAATGCAGAATAACCTTCATTTGTAAAGGTCGCATGTTTGACCTCAGAGGTCAATCATCTTGGAATGGGTTAACATGAAACGACTTCATCACAACATAACTTGGAAAAATAGAAAGCTATAATTTTATTGGTCACGGTTGGTTGATCAGATTTGTTATCTGAAATACCGTGTTCCAGGTTTGTCAAGTGTTCTCTGTTTACAAAATTATACTTCAGATCAAACATGAGATAAACAAACGTTATGTTTATTTCACATAGGCCCTATAACTCTTTATTAGGAATACAAATGTACCAGTAACGTAGTAGTCTACGAGAAACTGTTAGATCAGAATAATTAGCGATAAGAACCTCATTAAAAAATCCTGGACACATTTTCAACGTGATAATTAGCAAAAAAACTGAGGAATTCAGTGCATATTATGTTTTGGAAAAAATCGGCGCGGGACAAATAGATGCAAGAAATTCGTTAAGGTACAACTTTTTAAAAAATACTTTTCAACTATGAAGAAAACTACTTGATAAAAATAGTACATTATAGTGATCGAAAAAGATGATCCCATGCTGGCTGAAATGCTATGAAAATCCCTCCAAAGAGAGTCGAAGAAGTGTAGGTATGGTAGTTCTGAACCAAGGGATTGTTCATAAAGTAATAATCTATTGTTAATTCCTCTCCAGTCTCCTGACTGTCCTTTAAATGTGATATGGTCACAGAAAACGAGTTAATTTTTTTTTTGAAAGATTTTGAACCGGGTATTCGGGACAATAAAGAATAAGATTGGGCCAAGTAGCTCAGTCTTCTTCAGTTTCGAGGAACTACTGTAGAGAACTATAATTATGGCCTATATGTAATTTAGTAGGCCTATGCCATGATAAGCAATTTAGCCTATAGCTCTGTTACGTTTTCGTTACCGACGGCAGAAGTAGGAACTGTTGAAGTCGGAAGGGGGATGTAGAGGAGGTGTTTCGGTCAGTAGAAATGAATCGCTGCAATTATACTGATTTATCATAAGTAATGCCACGAGTGATTTCCAATTTATCTAGTGAATTTGGAAATCAAGAGTGGCATTTGTTAGGACTGTTTAACGAATAAAATTAAGCTGTTTACTGACAAATCATTGTTTAACTATAGTTATTTTAAAATATTTATAGGCCTATATTTAATGTAAACGGCGATTTTTGAAAACAAATCAGAAATGTGAGGTTATGTACATTCACTGCTGCTTGATCATATTATTTATTGCCAAATAAGATCGCAATATTGTAAGAATGTACCCAAGTGGAGAAATAATGAAACACATCAAACTATGTATCATAATCAACATTACGGGTTATTCGTTTATATTTTTAGTAAACAACTCAGTAAAAGCAAGGAATCTTTTTATTATCTGCTATATTCAATGTATTTGTTGGAAAAAAATAATGCTTTGACCTGTTCAGAACATTAAAAAGGAGGAGCTTTCTTTATCACAAAAGGAGGAGCTGATAAAGAGAAATCGTTGAAGAGCGAGGTGAAACACGACTGTCATTGGTTGTAAAACAACATTCATTGAAACGTGATTTGTCATTGACTAGCATTTGTGGCATGAGTTAAATAGTCATATTAAATTCGCAACGAGATCCGTCCTTTAGTATTACGCGTATATACGGGACAGGTTACGTTAGCTAATCATTAGAGGGCACTTTATCTTCAAGCGTGTCCTTTAGTCAAAACACGATAACTGCGCTACGACTCCGATCAGTAAATCAAAACACGAAACAGCTGCAACGCGTGATAATAAATTACATAATCCTGCAAATGTTCAATTCTAAATATAGCATGATTACAAAATAAAGACTGCAGAGTAATGATTCATATCCTGTTTCTGTAAATAGTGTTATAGGCAAATTCGGGGAAATAACGTGGCAGCGGAAACGTTCTACGAACTGCAAAATCTTGCGTAACCGTCATTCTCAGGGGTTGTAACGAAAGTAAACAGTACCGGGGAAGACATCTGAAGTATGTTTATTTATTAACATTGTAAGAGTTGTTTGCTATGTTGTTTCCGCGAATGTATCTGTAATACTATTCACGGAAACAGGATATGGACCATTATTCTGCATTCTTTATTTTTGTATTCATATTATGTTTAAAATTGAACACTTGCAGGATTGTGCAGTTTATTCACATTATTTAATCTTCTTCTTCTTCCTTTCATGTGATAGACCTAGTGGTCTGTTACGGTCTCAATCCAACGTTTGAAGGGTCTGCCCAAAGATCTCTTGCCTGGTGGCTGGTAATTTAAGATCTGACGTGGTATTCTTGTTCTGCTCATTCTTCTTACGTGCGATTTCCAGTTGTTTCTGTATTTTTGTACATATTCCATGACTGATTCTGTTTGTAATTCTTTGACAATCTCAGAATTCCTTTTATGGTCTGTTCTTGAGTAACCTGCAGTACGTCTCATAAATTTCATTTCTGCCGGAATTAGGTTCATCTACACTGCTAATTGTCCAGGCCTCACTGCCGTAACATAACATGGGTCTGGCCAGTGTTTTATAAATTCTAGTTCGTGTGTGTTGCTGTACTGTGTTTGGCTTGAAAATAATATTTATAATTCCTATTACTCTGTTACATTTTATCATCATCATCATCATCACTCCAGGGATTAGTCAATTGCCCGTTCCGACTTCATAATGCATCAGCCCAACGTCTTCTAGGTACATTTTATAATTATTTAATTAATATATTTATATTTTATTTAAATAGATTTTAGCTTGTATTCTGTGACCATACCACATTTAAAGGATAACCAGCAAAATATTGAGAATACTGGAGAGGAATTATAGTCTCTCTGGTTTAACTTTACGAGAAATTTGTAGAATGAGACAACTGCACTCACCTCTCTCACTCGCACCAGTGTTGTAGGTGTTTCTTCACAGATGTTAAGAGGGGTAAGGGGGAAGAGGAAAACTGACAACAGGGTGGGTTCTTTCTTTTGTCTCTGGACTAAAGCGGTCAAATATCTACCCTTGTATCTCCATCTCTCTCTGTCAAGTTAAGCCAGCTATACAATAATAATAATAATAATAATAATAATAATAATAATTGTTATTATTATTATCTTTTTATGCCTTGGTGCAGAACTATGGTACCTGCTCTTGTTAAAGTCCCTATGGGGGAATTTTAATAGCATTTCGGCCAGTATAGGATCAGTGCTCATCCAGGAGCGTAAGGACGTTGGGCATTTAAATTCAAAAGACTGGAGAGGAATTAATGACATTTATTTCTTTATGATCAATACCTTGGTACTAAACTACGGTACCTGCATTTTTTTCGAGCCCCTATGGGGAAACAAATCGTAGCATTTCGGCCAGTATTGGATCAGTATCCATCCAGCATTGTGAGTATTTTGGGTAGTTATTACTCGACAACGTTAACTTTCAATGCGGAAAAACTGTGAACTAAAATAATGTGGTAAGAGTGAGTAGGGGTTGGATGTAGTAGATCCTTGTCTCAGTTGCAGTGACAGTGTTTATTATCCGTCAGTCGTGTATAGTCACTTGTTAGTGACAATGTCAAGTGCGAAAGTTAGACCCTATATTCGCAGTATATACACATTTAAGTCTGCCAGACAGTAGTTGGAAATCTGATTTGGTGCTGATTTAATTTCTCTGTACGTTACATTATCCAGAAAACCGTAGACATACAAACTCTGACTATCTTTCATTAACTCCATATCCTATTTCAAGTAGGACTGCTGTACCACTATATTTTGCCTCTGATTATACCACTTGCCCAGCCATTCGCTTGTACCAAAGGTGGAAGGAGACATTTCCCCATCTTCAGCACTAGCGCCATTGCTTCCCCTCACCGGCCAGAATGTTAATGCGGCCGAGTAATACAATATGTAGCAGCTCAGGTAGACAAAATCAGACTATAACGGTTGAGGGACCCGACATGCTTACCACATATCACCCCTGTACTGGCTGAATGATCCACCTCTGTGAATTAACAAATGTGGATGGAAGACGAACAGCCAACACAAAGGCGTTATAGGCCTCTCATGCCATGGAGAAAAAATAAAATGTGGGTTAAACCTCTATTTTTTACTTTATAGGAATGCATTGTTTGGAATGAGTTGATAAAATACACGTTGTAGATTTATTTTAACTTAGTCTATGTTTAAAGTGACGACAAGAACAATTAAATTTGTAGTGCTAAAATTATCACAGACAGGATGTATCATCTGCTGCACATTTCCTGCGTTTGTTTTACCTTGAGCCACCTTGATGTAAACGACAGCCTTGGTTTCTGGTTCACTGCTTAAACAATTACCCAATTACTTTTACAAGTGTTACTATAAATGCCAAATCACTTCCCCAAGTAGTCCTTGGTGGTCCAGGTGTTTAAAAAGAACATCTGTATCGTTTCTTCTTTAAACATCATAAATTCATAATACATGGTAACAACAATATTTTTTTTTATATACAGACTTTTAATGTTTACACGTCTTTCTGTGCCTAAAGTTTTATTTTCTTTCTCCACTCGTCTCTTTCCATCAACTCCATGCCCTCCAGTCCTCTTATTCTCATTCCAGTTCTTATTTCTTGCATCCACGAGTTTCGAGGTCTTCCTTTCCTTCTTCCAGGTGGACACCATTCCAATGTTTTCTGGGTAAACTTTCTTCTTGCATTCGTCGTACATGCCCATACCAATTTAATTGCTTATGTCTTATATGGTCTACTATTGAATATCTAATATTCATTTTTTCTCCTATGGCAGTATTTCTTATTTTTTCTAATTTTGAACATCTATAATAATAATAATAATAATAATAATAATAATAATAATAATAATAATAATGATGATGATGATGATGATGATGATGATGGTGGTGATGATGATGATGATGATGATGATAATAATAATAATAATCATAGTAATAATAATAATGATAATAATAATAATGATAATAATAATAATAATTTATTTTACCCGATGAGTTAAGACCGTTAGGTCTTATTTACCACTTATATCCATCTATAATGGTGTAGCCCATACCCTCTCCTCTATAAGGAGTTACTAGACCAAGTTAATTTTTAGTTACCTTATTTGCTCGCAGATGTCATGGATGGCATACGGTCAACACACATATCCAATGAGACATCTAACATGCATCCAAGGTATTACTAGGACGTTGATGTAGGTAAATTTGCTTAGAGGCCTCTTTATTCAGACTTAAGGATCTTTTACTAGCATGAAAATCTTCAGACTCGGGAACTGCGGCTTAAGTCCCTCCCCGAGGACTTGCTCCTTGGATTTTTCCGTCCTAAAAAAATAATCGACCGCGGCTGGGTTTGAACCCACGATTCTCGGAACCAGGGGCATTTCACGAGTGTAAAATTCTACCGATAACTTACTAACAATTGAGCATTAAATATATTTAAATTAATAACGCATAATAGGCCTACACAATATATAGATGATAAGGATGTAAACAATAAAATAATATAAGAGTATGATGAAAAGTATGAAACTCCGAAGAGCAAGGTCGAATAAATTGGTTGCTTTCACTGACTAGAAAATTACAGTACATAATAGTTACTGATTAGAAGACATAACATTTAGGCTCTAGAAGTATAACCTTAAGCACATGAAGTAGGCTTTAAAATTATAAAAATATTCTATAATAACATTTTAGCCTTTTAAATATGAAAGCAAAATGTTTAACAGCAAAACAGATGTAAGAATTATGAAATTAATAGATGAAATCAAGTAGGCCTAATTAATTGTAATAAATTTATTTATTGACCACGAACTAAATTATTTTCATATTTTTCTTACATTTACTGATGGTCTGAAAAAATCCGAAGTTCTTATGTCCTGACAAAGCTGTACTTGGGCGAATTATGTAAATAAATAAAAAATGAAAAATTTAGGTTCAAAAACATAATTAGATATCAGTATAAAATAGGAATTTTTTAGGTAGTAAATTTAAAAAGGCAATTTTAGGAACAAATGGTAAATTGGACATTTTAGGCAAATTAAACTCATAGGAGTATTCAACTTTTCATAAAACTTTTATCTACATTTTGGTTAAATTATATTATTTCAGGAAAAAATAGGCATAAAATGGAATATATATATATATATCATCATCATCATCAATGGCAGGCATAGATTAGGCCATTGGCCTGTTCCGTTTCAGGAAAGAAATTGACCCCTCCATCTCTTCTTAGGTCTTCCTGGGTCTCTTCGCCCTGTGGGTCTGTAGTTCAATAGCTGCAGAGGTTGTCTATTGTTTGGCATTCTAAGAAGATGTTCATGCCAATTATTTTGATATTTTTGAATGATTTAATTTATTGCTGGCGTGTTGAGAGCTTTGCGGATATCTTCATTACGCATGTGATCATAAAGCGTATAACTTCATTTCTGCAGCTACTATCCTATTTAATTTACCTGTAGTAAGAGTCCAGGTTTCAGAACCATAAAGTAGAGTTGGAAGAGCCATTGTTTTATAAAATTTTAGAATTGTATCTGGACGTACTTTTCGGAAAAGAATGCTTTTTATTGTTCCTATAAATTTTTGAAATTTGACCAATTTTATGTCTATGTCTTTACATGTGTCGTAGGAAAGATTGCAGCCAAGATAAGTAAAGTTATTAACTTGTTCTATTATATTGTTGTTAATAACAATTTTAGTTCGTATCAGTATTTTCCCTTGAACCGCCATAGTTTTTGTCTTACTCACCGAAATTTGTAAATTATAATATATATATATATATATATATATATATATATATATATATATTAGATGGTCAGGCGATGTCAAAAGAATTGGAAAAGCATCAGCTAATCTTTGAAATAATCGATATATTACGTAATTTCATCAAAGGGAAGATAAGGTTTTCGCCTCCCAATGCTTTACTTTTTCAGACTGGTTATAAGGGGATCGAATTTTAATTAGCTTGGTTAAATTTTCTGAATAATTATCATTTGCTTTTCTCATGAAAAACGTAGTGGTCCTATTAAGGTGTCCAACCTTTTCTTATTGTGCTTTCTAACATAAAAAATTAAATACCTTAATGAAACCCTATCTTGTGGCTTCTATCGAATAATCTTTCTACGTATTTTCGTTAGTTAGATTCTAATAACTTGATTAAGGCAGCAACTTTTAGGTCTGTAGACAAACTTTTCTGTATAATGAGGCAAAATGTACAACATTTTCTTTCAGGTTGTGTTTTTCAATTAATGAATATATTACTAAGCACTCATATGGTGGTTGGGTGTTAGTAATAATAATAATAATAATAATAATAATAATAATAATAATAATAATAATAATAATAATAATAACAACCATGTAGTACCTTCTTACTGGTCATGGAAATGTAACTCTGGCTTTGTTTTAATTGATGAAAAGCATGAACATTAATTTGGTGCCTGGCATCTGGATTTAAATCCAGGACGTTCTAAATATATGTAATAAAGGCAACCATCTGAACCAATCTTTTAGTGAATTTTTGTTCGTTCCATCTTGATGGTATTGGTTATGTTCCATTGAGCTGTGAACATGATTTACCAGTTATATCGGATAAGATATTCGCCCATATCTAATACAGTTCGGTATGGTATTTTGAAATAGATTTTATCTAGAAACTGATATCGGAAATGCCTTTGGTCCATTACACAATTATCGAATAGAACAGATTCTCTCGCTCAATAAGAATTATTCAGCGGGAATGCTCTAATCTCTGTGACTACTCTTTATCGGATTCAGAAAATATTCCTTTCACGTAAAGAGATGGTATTTAATGTTTAAATACATTTTCGATATGTTATTACCTAAGCATGTAGCACAAGTTAACATGTAATTAACTCATTTGCATTATCGAACCCCGAGGTTATAACAGCACAGGCACAATCGTGAGATTTTACCAGGAATTTTCCTGTATAATTTATCTCCTTCAAATCAAGATTAATTTTACTCTTCCATGTCGTTCTTGGACTGCCTATTAGTCGATTTCCCTCTGAATTTTTGTACTAGATGTTCCGTGCCCCTATTTAACTTCCCTTTCGGGCCACATGTCATCCCACTGCAGTCTGAAAGATGTAACTTTTCTTATACATCTGCCTTCCCATAAAGATCTTAGAGTTTACAGTTGCATAATTTTCACTATTAACTGCCTCTTTTCGTAAAACAAAAATCCTAATCACGTTATTATCAAATACTCGTATTTTCATGTACTCTCTTAAAATAAGACGCCATATTTCGTGACCATATAATAAGCCAGGTAGAATCATTGTTGTATATATGTTAGTTTAACTTTTTTATACGTATAATTCGGGTGTAATGCATAGCCTAATAACATGTATTTATAGAGTTCAATATAATTATATTATATCTACCTATCTGTTGAAGTGTTCTGAAAGGCTTCACTATTTCAATGAATCTTTATTGTCGAGGGCGACTAATAGGCCTATTTCAGGTACAAATTTTATATTTTTATTTAATATATTTCTACATCTCATTCCTTTTTTGTGATTAAGTTTCCTAGGTATTTTAATTCCGTCACTTCTTAAAATTTTACCTCATTACTAGTGTTAATTGGGTGTTGGTTTTTTTATTTTGTCACCTTAAAATAATAGACATGATTAGGATATACCGACATATTATTAAAACCAGTGACTTATAGTTCAATTAATACAAATTAAGTTCATGCATAACTAGTAATATTACATATTGATTTGAATTAAAACAAGTGTACTTTGTACTCCTTATTGTCGTAATGTCAGATGAGATTAAGCCTCCGTATATACGGACTTGAGACCCTTTTAAAAAGATTCACACAGTCTAAGGATGCCGGCTGACCAGGCCTTAAGCATCATCAGAGAGATGGGATTAAATCGAAAGAAATGGATGGCATTATTACGATGAGGCGGTGGACTGATTTTGTTTGTCAGAAAAAGCAGAATAAAACCAAGAAAATCTTACAATGGTTTCGATTCGTCATATAGAATTCTACATGGAGTTGTCGAGACTGGAACTGGAGATCCAGAGGCGGTGAGGGATTGTTTAACCATTTGCCCAATGGAGATACCTGTATACTTAATACTTTTATAAGCTATTCAACCTTAAATTGGCAAAACATAATTTCTTATTTCAATTTTTTTTTAAGTATGAGGAACCACAATAAAATACTTATACGTATATGCTAAAGAGTGGTAAGGTAAACTATCAGTCGGTGATGATTTTACTCTTGGGTTAGCGAGAGGAGGTAGTGATAACCGAGACTGCCTAGGGAATATTATGTAACAAATAATACTTTTTTTCTTTTTTTTTCACTTTCACACTCTAGATAATAAAAAATATTCATTTTATATTCAACGTTTTATAATAATGTTAGCTTTGCTTTACATTGTTAATGTCAGTGAATTCAGGTCAGTATTATTTAGTTTTTTTTAATTGTTAATACGGTATTATTTTGGCCTACTTGCCTGTCTAGGGGAATAATAATAAAAAAACTTACCTCCCGTTGTCCATAGAAATCAAAATACTCGTACATGACAGCAAAATATATTCATTTCGCCACAATCAATATTTAATAACTAGAGGGTGAATGGGAAAAATACATTTAACACTGCCAAACAGAAAAGCAGGCAAGTTCAGAGGCCTCAAGGTGGCAACCCCATCACTGAACTTTCTCAGCGATGGGTTGGTAACCCATTCTGAGGAGATCTATACATACTCAGAATCTAAAGGAAAGAAATGAGGCGAAGATACCCAGGAAGACCTAAGAAGAGATGGAGGGATCAATTTCTATCCTGAAGCGGATCAGGCCAATGACCTAATCCATGCCTGCAATCGATGATGATAATCTAATTTAGTCGCATTTTAAAAAATCTCCTAATTGCAAGGTAGATAATACTTAATTTAAAGTCTTTTTAACACCTAAGATTTTTATTGTTTTTATATTTAGGCCTATAATACGTTTTAAAACAAATGAGCCAAAAGAAACGTGTAGTTCAGAAAGCGTTATGCACATCCATCTTATTATTACTGTTACTTTTGATATATCTATTTGGCTTAGGCTATCATTCAAGTGACAGGAAAATCTCAAATCTTACTGTGTGAGCCAACTCAGTATCTCGTCATGCTTGTTTTAAAATATTTAGCAACGTTTGCTTAACGAAAAAACAGCCGATTTACTGTCTTGTTTACTTTATACCGCATGGTACACTAATTATATGGTATGCAAATGTGTGTTTCTCCATGCAATGGTAGCGCCCTAACATGTAGACACCCGAATGTCGCAAGGGCGACAAATGTCAAAGTCTATGTTTTACATTTTTTTTGATAAAAAAGTAACGATACGGTCTCCTTTAGAGGAGAAGAGGAGAAGTTAAAATCCTCGGTTTCGTGTCTCACGTCAAAGAAGTATTGGACACGAAAATAGTATTCTTGCAAATTTCCTGATATCCTGGTTAATTTCCTAACGTGAATAGATGGCGTTAAATCTATGAAATTATCAGATAAAATATTTGCAGCCTAATTAAATTTAACCTGAGTGTTATAGAAATAATCCTTCTCTGTGGAGTGATCGGTGGACTTCTTATCATACAAC
Organism: Diploptera punctata; assembly: GCA_030220185.1. Lineage (NCBI taxonomy): Eukaryota > Metazoa > Arthropoda > Insecta > Blattodea > Blaberidae > Diploptera > Diploptera punctata. Next base: position 995,553 of record JASPKZ010006073.1, on the reverse strand, counting down.
CCGGCGATCCGTGTTTGATTCCCGCCGGATATTTGTGTCCTGTTCTTGTGTGAAATAAGTCCGTCACGCGGGAACTGTGTAAACTAAGCGAATACCTCAGCAAATCGAAGCTATGGTACGATTTGGCTAGTTTATAGAAAAAAAAAATACATATATGTGACATGATAAGAAAAATAAATGCTTGGATGGGATTTGAACCCGGACCTCTGGATTAATACTCCAGTGCGCTACCAATTACGCTACCAAGCAAATCTAGTACAAACATTTATTATATATATATATATATATATATAGGCCAAACGTGTCGGACTGCAGTGAAACTTAAGTTACTACTTTTTCAACATTGTTATGTAGATTGACATACATTCTAATAATTTATACATATTAATTTTACTAATACTTTATTCAAATTATTAAATAAATTAAATGTCGTGCCACTGCAAGGTCCGGATGGCGTGTGGAATGTAAAAAGCACCTATAAAGTGAGAGGCTAAACTGGATAAAAAAGAAGGAAATTGAATAAAACTAATATATTTTGTAGGATACATTGCTAATTAAAAACGGTTAATTAGATTGTATTATATACCCATACATTGCGACGAAGCAAACATGGGGACTGCTAGAGGACTTTGTTTTATTTATTTTTTTTTTTTTTATTTCGGGTTTCAGATAAACCCCCACTTCTAATTACCCTGACTTTTTTTTAGAAATTTTCTAGTTTTATCTGAATAGCATATACTGAGTTTCGTTGCGAAATATCGAAAATTGCGACCGGTATAGCGATTTATATATTTTCGTTTCAAGCGAACTATTGCACCAATGATCCGATTTTGTTGGTTAATAAACTGGACCTCACTTTTTTAAATTAATTGCTATACGCCAAGTTTATTTTTGATAAAATAAAAATTGAGGTTGCTAGAGCGTTAATGGACACACACACACACACACACACACACACACACACACACACACACACACACACACAAGCATATATACCATTTTGTCACGATCATCTTCGGTATAAACTAGATAGGATCGGTGAGACGATCTGTAGATTTTTTCAAAAAATCTTTTCTTGAGAACAACATCAGTAGCTTCATTGCATCGGAATTCGCTAAACGTAAAAAAAAGTAAAGCAAAATCGTTTAAATTCAAAACGAAAAGGGAAACACTGTAAACGAAGAAGGAAGAAAAAAACTTATTGGACAATGTGTTTTTTGTTTTCTTTATTTCAATTTATTTTCTTCGCGTGTATTCTTTCATCATGCAAGTAATGTAAAACATGATTTTAACATTCCTGTTGAATAATTGGGTAGTTTATCATTGGGAATCACATTTCTGAAAGATTACATCGGTAATAATGTTATTCTTAGCTCTTTTATTGCTGCGCATGTTTATATTCCTCAAAAAAGTAAAATCCATCAAAACACTAACTTCCTAGCAATTAAGTGGTAAAATTACAATAAACGCAACGTTAATAGACCACACAAAGAAGGGAAAAAAATGAGAGCAATATAATGTATTTTGCCCAGCCTCATGGACTAGTGGTCAGCGTTCCTGACTACTGTTCATGAGGTCCCGGGTTCGATTCCCGGTCAAGGCATAGGGATTTTTCCTTAACGGGAATTATTCCTGTGGTTGCTACTGGTGTGGAATTTAGGTTAAGAACTCTCCTGGCGCTTCATTATTATTTATCACCCATCGTACCATCGGGAGTCCACCGCTGTAGCCTCCAGGTAGCGTGCTGCCTTGTCACGCAGCGGGCCCGGGTTCGATTACCGGTCGGGGAAGTTTTTCTGGGTGAGGCTTTTATCGGGATTTTTCTTCACCTGTAAGACAAATCATATGGCCATTATCATCATCCTTCACCGGTGTGGAGAGCAACGTGAAGCTACCACACCTACAACTCCCTAGTAAAGCTGCAAAGCATAGCATGAAAATGCCTTCGGGCAGAATTACTATGTATGGATACCATCGGGGTAACGTAACTCCGCCTTCCAGGTGCCCCAACCTAAGAAATGGATTACAATTCTGCCAATGCCAGAGGAGAAAGCCAGAAATGTCATAAAAAACAACCTGATGGCATTAGACAATATATATATATATATATATATATATATATTTAAAAAATACCGTCATGCAGAACAACATGTTTTTCAAAGAATGAAAAAAAGTTGTTCTCAAATTACAGGAATACGGAGAATCATGCTGCGCGGATTGAAGCTGTTCATACATCCCTATCCCAAGCTAATGCTTTCCAGCCATTCACTTTGAATTCACCATTTTCAAATCATGTTTAATGTTATTCTCACACCTCATTCTTTTTGCTACCTACAGGCACTTTCCCTCTGTTTTCATGTATCGTTTTCATTCTCCATTCGTGACACTTCTCCTGCCCATCGAGTCCACGAGACTTAATTATTCTAATTACATCTGGTTTCCTACAAAGATCATGTAGCTCACCATTATAACAATTAATATAGGCCTGTTTTTATATCATTCAAGGTCCCTATTCAAATCTATACAAATTTCGTGACTCTCATAATTTTTTTTATTCCTATTGTTTAATTTGCCATTTTATTAAAAGAAGTAAAGTTCGAAAGCAATAAATTAAAAACTATTCTCAGCTTTTGATCCTTCAACACGCGTTTATCCACCCATCCATAGTAATTCTGCCCGAGGGCAAGTCTTTCACTGTAATTATAACATTTTCATGCTATGCTTTGCAGCTTTACTGGGGAATTATAGGTGTGGTAGCTTACCGTTGCTTTCCACACCGGTGAAGGATGGTGATGATGATGGCCGGATGATTTTCGGGGACTGTTGGGTCCTACGTTTCCTGACATTTGTCTTACAGGTGTGGAAAACCCCGATAAAACCTCATCCAAGAACCTGTCCCCCCCGGGACTTGAACCCAGGCCCGCTGCGTGACAAGGCAGCACGCTACCTACATATCACAACGTTTATAATCTATCATTAAACTGAACTAGAACATTCTTAGGTTTAATATTAATTCCTTCAACATTTTGATTAATCCCCATTAATATTTTAGTATAACATTAAATGCGAACTTTTTTTCTATTTTAAGATATTTTTACATAGACCTACAATTGTTTATTGTTCTTAGTATAAGTAGTGATAGTGTAATATAGGTTTGCAGAGCTTCAACTGCCTTTGTTGTTAGTTAATTCTGATTAAATTATAACATAATTATTAATCTAGTTATAGCGTTGTACAATTTTACATTTGGAATGGAAGCTATGAACAGCTGTGTTTATATATTTCTGTCGTTTTTTTTATCTTATGTTTCTCTGCGGGAGATTCCATATTCTACGTATTGATCAAATTAAGCAGAGTTCATTAAGCATATTTGTATATCATGGTAAATGATCCGTAGATATCATTAGCTTTCTAACGTCAACATTCAAGATTATGTGGCACTTAAATTAAATTTGATATAATTCTGCGTTTGTGTCTCTTCTCATTACTTGCACTAACTTTTGAACATGAATATTGAACTAGAACGGATTCATAGGATCCCCTTACAGTATACCTATCTTTTGTTCGATCCATCTGCAGCTCTCTATGCTGTTTCTGAGTAGCACCTGGTATTCTAATGAAATATTAATTACGAGTCTTTTGAGTCATGTGTAGAGCGAGGAAATATATGAAGAAAATTATACCAAAATATGAAATCGTAAAAGCAAAATACTAAAAAAATACATATATGAAAATTATGACACAAAAATATTATGGAGATACTATATTCTAAACTTTTTACACATATTTATATACATAAGCCCAGGATAATGTATAAGTGTACATACAAGCACATAAATGAGACAAGCAGAACTTATTTATGACTGAAGAAATTAAGATATTCACTGTATTTCCATTTTAATAAGCTTTTTCATTAATTTTGACTAAATATAAAATGTTCATAATTTGAAACAATTTTAATCCTCAAGCCACAACATAGTTGTTTAAGGAATCATGCTATGAACAAGAAAATCCTGGGTTCGAGTCTCGATGTGATCAAGATTTGTAGCTGGACCAGACCTTTCTGGTAACACTATGGCCCTGAGGTCGATCAGTTCCTAACGGAAATGAGTACTAGATGCATGTTCTGGGGGCAAAGGCCGACAATCCGGCTGACATCTCGATCTGGTTGTCTAGTAAGATGGAAGGGCCTCCCAAGCCTATAGTGGAATCACTTTACCTTAATAAATCAATGACAATCATGAAATCCAAACATATACAAGAAACAAAATATGGAAAATAAAACAAACAGGCTTCCATGAAATATATCACTAACAAAATTTAGAGTAGGTACAGTTTGGATGATAGCTATTTTTACATTGCAAAAATATATTAAAATCGTGTACATGCATATGTAACAATACCATTAAATTGGACAATTCAGAGCACAGGTAGACTATTCCAGTATGTTATATTTGGAGAAACAAGATGTTAAAATTTATTAAACCACAATAAGTCTAGGGATTGTTTCAGAACTCTCTTTCCAATTACAGATAGCCTATAGGCCTATTTAATATTAAACTACGAACACGGTGAAGTATGGTTAAAATTATTTTAACATTAGTTTTTTCATGAAATGGGCCTAGCGTAGTGTCTAGTCTTGGTCTACTTGTTCTTTGAATAATCCAATTATCTGTTCATAGTACACAGAAGCTTTGTATATTTTCTGATAGTAAACTATGAGGCCTGTCTGTCAGAGAAAGGTGGGAGGTCAACATTCCAACATTTTTTGTTCTACCTACTCATCTATGCTCATGTTTTTGTTTTGGGGATCGAGTTTTGGACAAAAACCTCCATCTAACTTGATCATTCTGTGACTCGTCTTTATTTGCTTTTATAAAAATATTTATCTTATTCAGAAGGGATATTAATACCGAAGAATGTTTACATGCCTACCATATTACATTGTTAAATATTACATAAATGCGTTCATATTAAAAATGTTTTTAATTAATTCCTAGAACTTTTACTGAAAAAAAAAAGAATTTGAAGGTTGAAAATGTGTGTGAATAAAATGTTCACTAAAATATAAACAATTTCCCAAAATATTATGAAATATGAAACTTTTTTTTGTCTTATTTGATTCTACATATCATAAAATGTACAGATACTTTGTCTCAGTGATTTCTGACTAATAGTTTAAAACATGAAATTTCATAAAAAATTCCTCGTCCAGTCACGCGAGTCATGTTCTTCCAGCCAGCATTATAAGTTTTCCATAATTTTTCGTCGATTCACGCTGTCGAATGGACGGGCTATAGTCGGTAGATATTACATAAAGCTTTCCCCGATTCTTTTGCATTTCATCTTGGATTGCCATCATTAGACATTTCACTGCCATGAGTGTGCCTCTGCCCCTTCAAAATCAGCGTAACTGATCTGGGGGTTTGTCAATCAGTATATAGTCCAATCTCTGTGTCGCTAATCTGGTCAATATCTTTAAGGCGATTTCTCCTAACGCGATTCCCCGATAGCATTCTAAAGTATTCGAGTCTCTCTTTCATGTGTACAGGAGTATGTCGCCAACTCTTTGGGATGGCTCTTAATTCTACGTGAATGGAGCAGAACTTTGGCCATTGACAACAAAAACAAGTAAGTATCTTTTGGCAACGGAAATTGATTTTATACGAAGGGCAGCAAGAATTACAAAAAGAGAAAAAAAAATAGGAACTCAGTTATAAGGGAGAAAAAATGAAGATTGAAGACACCATTTTAGATTATATTAAAACTCAGCAATTAAGATGGAGGGAACATGTCCAGCGAATGGAAGAGGATCGGCTACCAAAATCTGTTTTGGAATGGAAACCTGAGGGAAGACGAGGCAGAGGAAGACCTAAAACCTCCTGGAGTCAGGGAATATATTTATACATCTACAACCAGGAGATTGGATGGGCTGACAAAATTGGCTATTGGGAATTGGACGATGATCTATCTATCTATCTATTTAAAAGTGCTGTGACTCCCGGCCAACGCAGGAAGGAGTGTTTTAAAATATTCTCCATGAAGACCATCTGGCCCCGGTACTCATTTGTTTTTCTTTTAATACCCACTTGAGCTTGCTTATAGGATGGGGTTTGACCTAAAACAAATATCACACAAAATGTTTGGTTACTTCCCCAAAGGAGATCTCTAATATTTTATTAGCTACCGTGCTATTTTATCAATGCTTTTGATTGTGAAATTAGTTTTATTAATTTATTTCTATCTACTCTACTGAATATATTTTAAGATTCGATGCCACTGACATATCAAACGGAGAGTTACAGCGCTATGGGTACAATCATATACAGTTGTTCTTATTTGACCTTACTGTTACATGCTGAACAACCCGCTGTAGGGAAGGGTCGAATGAAAAGAAACCAGTTGGTGGACTAGTACAACTGCAGGAAATAAATCATATACATAAATCCAGAAACGTTGACCTTCAAATTGCCACATCTAGTCTTACTGTTTTGAATAACGTGAGTACTATGTTTTGAAAATGCATAGTACTTCTGTCTGAACACGCTCACGCGATCCGTGACGTCACTGCAACATTACTCCTGCAGTCGGTGGTTTAGCTCAGCATATAGCAGTAAAAGTGCATCTTATTGCTTTATCTCGTATGTCTATATTTAGCACCCCCCAAAGATTTTTTACTTCAAAATAAACATTAATATTTTACATTAGTATTACAGGTGTGGTATAAAAAATGTTCTGAAATGGGTATTCCTATAGGAGGAAAAGTACTGCATTCATTATTGTTTGCAGACGATCAAAGAATTTTTGCAGGGGATGAAGATGATATGAAATATATGATAAATCTAATGGAAGAATATAAAAAATGGGGACTGAATATAAATTTACAGAAAACAGAATATATGTGTTTGGAAAATGTTGTGGATGACCTCATACTCGAAACAGGGAAAATAAAAAAATGTGAATTTTTTAAAATATCTTTGGGCCAAGTTCAGTTACCTGTGAAAGAGATGTACAGACTAAAATTGCAATGGCAAAAAATGCAACTAAGACATCACATGGAATAATTTGGAACAAAAATATTACAAAGGACACTCAAATGAAAATTTATAAGAGCATAATATAGAATATTTTGGAAGTGAAACGTGGTCTTTGACGGAATTACAAAAGAATAAAATTAGAACAGTTGAATTTGATTATTTTAGAAGAAGCCTCCAAAAAACAAGACAGGATGAAATAAGAAATGAATTCCTTTGGAGAGAAATGAATGTCACCACATCTGTTGTTAAGAGGATTGAAAATCAAACGCTTAAATGGTATGGCCATGTACAAAGAATGGAAAATGAAAGATGGCCAAATATATATATACCAGTGGTCACCCCCCTGGAAGAAATAAACGTGGCAGATGGAAATGGAAAATCTACGTCAGAACTATAATGGGTGATAGGAATTTGGAAGAGGGAGATTGGAATGATAGAGATAAATGGAAACTGAAGACGGCAAACCTATAAGTGGAGGAAAGCCGAAGAAGAAGAGAGTATTACAGGTATTTTTTAACCTTATAGTTCAACCTTTTCCTTTGTAGGTACTCTTGCAAGCTCCACGCCATCCGAGCCTAACAGGGACATAAACTGTCATTAAAATATTTGTGATGATAACACACAAAAAAACTTTTCTTGATCACACAAGGACATTGAGGGCCTCCCTGGTTGAGTATGATCAACTCAATGCCAGGGCCACATCCGAGACAACAAGATATTTTAAAACAAGATGCACCATTCACCCAGTCATTCATAAACAAGGCGAATACGATATGAATAATTGTAATGTCCAAATGGTGTTCGGGGATTACAGTATTTGGACCTTAAAGATTCCTGGCATTTGTCTTACAAGTGAAGAAAAAATCTCACCCGGGAACTTACCTTGACTTAGACGCCGTATCGAACTCGATCGTACTCAGACGCCCTGCACTTGAGGAAACGACGTTACCACAGTTATATACACTATAGAATGTGGTTTGAATTATTATTACATGAAATACATTAATGTAGTACCCGGTATATTACTGCAATTTGTCTTATTTTCATTTATGCACGACTGGGTTATTTTTCCTTGCGTTGTATTTCCTCCAGCAATTTAGGTAATTATGCTCAACATGAAATATGGCAGTGCAACAATGAGTACAATACATTAAACAAATACCCTTTTGTAATAATATTAATTTCCCTTGATTTAATATATATGGGTATGTTAACTCAATGTTTGGTTTTGTTGAATAATTCTGTTAAAATACGATATTAAAATTTTGATATTGACCAGCCTCATGGGATAGTGGCCAGCGTTCCTGACTACTGTTCATGAGGTCCCAGGTTCGATTCCCGGTCAAATCATAGGAATTTTTCCTTAAAGGGAATAATTCCTGTGGTTGCCCATGGTCTAGAATTTAGGTTAAGTGTTGGTTAATAACTCTCCTGGCGCTTCATTATCACTTATCACCCATCATGCCATCGGGGTAATGCCTTCGAGGTGCCCCAACCTAAGAAATGGATTACAATTCTGCCAATGCTAGGAGAGAAAGCTGGAAATGTCATAAAAGACAACCTGGTGGCATTAGAAGAAAAAAAAATTGAATTTACTTGTATTACATTTTATGATAAATTATTTATTAATACATTCGAAATTACTAACTTATAAGGACAGAAATCATCATATAATCAACTATATCACAGTTTATGAGTGAATCGGGTTTGTCTTATATATTTATTTATTTTACCTGATGGAGTTAAGACCATAGGTCTTCTTTACCACTTCACCAGGGTTAAATTATACAGATAATAACAATTATGAATTACCTACAAACTGATTAATAAAACATAATATAGGTATAGGCTACACAATATAAAGTTGACAAGGGAAAGAAAGAAAAATAGTAATAGTAATAACAAAGTTACAAAAATATGTTAAAGACAAATTAGGAGAAGATCAAAATGGATTCAGACCAGGAAGGTCATGTGTTGACAATATATTTGCAATACAACAGTTAATTGAAAAACGGACTGCAGTTGGAGAAGAAACCCATTTGACAATGATAGATTTAGAGAAAGCTTATGACTCAATTCCGAGGAACAAATTATGGGAAGTATTGGAGAAATACAATATTGACAGAAACCTAATAGAAATTATTAAACAAACCTATAAAGATAACTCCTCTTATGTTAAAATGGGAAATATAATGTCTAATCCTATAAACACCTCAAAGGGATTGAAACAAGGGTGCAGTCTATCACCAATTTTATTTAATATTTATGTAGAATTTATATTAACGAAATGGAAACAAAGCTGCAAAGGTATGGGGATCCCAATAGGCAATAGATTTTTGCTGACATTACAATTTGCCGATGATCAACTGGTTTTAGCGCAAGACAATTTTGATATGGAATTCATGATAAAAAGGTTGAAAAGCACATATGAATCATGGGGTCTCACAGTAAATTTACAAAAAACAGAATATATGGCAATAAATAGCAATGAAAGAGAAAACTTAGTATTGGAAGATGGAATCCAAATAAAGCAAGTGAAACAAACTAAATATTTGGGAATGATTATGGATAACATCGAAGGTATAGGCAAAGAGAACATAAAACATAGAATTGAATTGAGTAGCAAAATAATATCATCATTAAATTCCATATGGTGGGATAAGCATATTTGGAAAGACACAAAAAAATATATTGGTAAAACATTGGTGGAATCTGTTGCAATGTACGGAAGTGAGGTATGGACAATCAATAAGTAGTACAAGAATAGACTAATAGCTCTAGAAATGGATTATTTACGAAGAAGTGCCAGAAAGTCTAAATTAGAACGTGTCACAAATAAGGAAATTAGAAACAAAATGGAAGAGCAGAAGAAAGCATAATTGAAAGAATTGAGGAAAAGGAATTAAAGTGGTTAGGACATGTTTTAAGAATGGAAGATGAGCGATGGCCGAAGCAACTATATGAATGGCATCCTAACAGAAAGAAGAAAAGAGGAAGACCAAGGTTAACATGGAAGGAAAACATGAAGACAGTAATGCAAGCTAGAGGGCTAAGCATCGAAGATGCCCAAGACCGTAGGCTTTGGAGGTTTGGCACGGGAAGACGGCAGCAGCTGTAAAAACCCGAAGATAGAGATAGATAGAATAACAAAGTCTTGTTTTTTTTTTTTGAGATGGTCTTGGTTTTGAATTGATCACTCATCCGGAGAGTCCCTCTACACCCTTGCGTGGTAATATATATAAAGTTCCTGAGTTTATTTGAATTATACAAATCTATTAAACTCATTAATAAACTTTTTATTAATTTTGCATTAGGTTTCAGGAGAATGTGAACCAAGTATTGAAAACATACAGAAGTATGAAGAGCGAGCTAAAGAGAGAGAGAGAGAGAGAGAGGGAGGGAGGATGTTCACATGTAACATATCACCACTTAAGAATGTATAATATCAAGTTGAAGAGAGACGGATGACCTTCTCTAGAATCCTGCCCCCCCACCGCTATCTCAACATTTGACTGACAGAATTACTTCCTCCAGACAACAAGTTTGTTTGTAATGTGACAGCGCCGCATTATCTGTAATTCTATTTATATACACAATTCCAGTTTTAAACATACAGCATGTGTACAAAAAACTTTAGAGTCAAAATTATTTACACAGTGGAACATAATCTACCGATAAACTTGCATAGGTTGCTCATGGGTGTTGGTTGTGTGTTTCGATATAAGGAACCCATTTTTCCGATAACTCCTTAAAGAGTATGTGGGATTTTTTTGGACATGGTAAGACGAGTGGAGGAGAATAAATAAAACAAAAATTATTATTATTATTATTATTATTATTATTATTATTATTATTATTATTATTATTATTATTATGAGTCTATTATTAGTTAATTTATTATTCCCAATTTATATATTGTTTTAATTCAGTGACTTTAATCAGAATCATTAGCCATAATGACAACAAATACATTAAAGAATCCATGTCACGAACATTGTATTAATATCCACTTCGTTTCCCAGTAGTAGTGATGTTAGAGTAAAGCAGTGTTCGTTATCCAACAGGTTGTGTTTGTGGTTAGCCAGAGGACGCGATGACTCTGTTGAATGCCGAAAGAGTGAAGATTAGGCATTATCATCATCGTCGTCGTCATCTACTTCTTCTTCCTGTAATTAGGCAGTTGACCTGTTTCCATTTCAAGGGATATATTCATTCCAGGAATATGGCTATAGGACGGCAAACATTTACATTTACTTTGCGTTCATAGTTAAATACAATGTGTTGAATTTCATTTTGCTACGTTCTTTCAATGTGTTAGAACCAATTACTTTTTTATATCTGAATTTTGTTTATAAGATTGAATATTCATAATTCATTTCTTGTATTATCGCCTCACTATGATGCTTAACAAGCGGCTCGTTTTATTTCCCCGCAGCTGTTATATGTTATTAAAATACAAAGATCTCGACTGCCGCGACTACGACGATGTTGCTACATTGCTATTCTTCCCTCAGTTTCAATTAAAACTCGGAACGATGTGGAACATTCGATCCAGTTATAAAATTGTATACCGTGATTAATGGTATAATTATCAGTGATTTATTGTGATATCCATCCATCAATAGTAATTCTGCCCGAGGGCAGGTCTTTCACTGCAATGATAGCATTTTCATGCTATGCTTTGCAGCTTTACTAGGGAATTGTAGGTGTGGTAGCTTCCCGTTGCTTTCCACACCGGTGAAGGATGATAATGATAAGGATGATGATGACATATGATTTCGGGGACCGTTTGGGCCTTAAAGTTTTTCTGACATTTGTCTTACAGGTGAGGAAAAACCCCGAGAAAAACCCCACCCAGAAAAACTGCCCCGACCGGGGATCGAACCCGGGCCCGCTGCGTGACAAGGCACACGCTACCTCGAGACCACAGCGGTGGACTTATTGTGATATGTAGCTTCAATAATAATACAATATCTGCATATTATGTTAGTTTAATATATAAGTGATTTCAACATGTGGCGGCCATGAGAAAATATCTCCGACCGAACAGTTAATAATAATAATAATAATAATAATAATAATAATAATAATAATAATAATAATAATAATAATAATAATAATCCATCCATAGTACTTCTGCCCGAAGGCAGGTCCTTCACTGCAATCACAACATTTTCATGCTATGCTTGCAGCTTTACTAGGGAATTTGTAGGTGTGGTAGCTTCCCATTGCTTTCCAATGCTTTCTAATAATAATAATAATAATAATAATAATAATAACAATAATAATAATAACAATAATAATAATAATAATAATAACAATAATAATAATAACAATAATAATAATAACAATAATAATAACAATAATAATAACAATAATAATAATAACAATAATAATAATAATAATAACAATAATAATAATAATAACAATAATAATAATAACAATAATAATAATAACAATAATAATAATATTAAATTATAATAACATTTTCACCATGATTTTGTACGGATATTAAATTCATGTAGACCTACAAGCTATATAATGTTGGAATTAAATTATTTAATAAATAAATACGTATATAATTTTAATTTTAAAACTTAAACAATACCAAACAATAACATAAAAATTAAATAATAGCATAAATAATCTATGTCTTCTGTCCTTGTGTAATAAACGCCCATAGCGCTATGAGAAACGTCACAACACCGCATGTCAAGCATTGCCGCGCGGCACCCGCTTTTATATAAACTGTTAACCATCAGAGTGAGGCGATAATACCTCGTATTTTTTTTATCTATGATTGTATAACCGCTAATGGTCGTTAAAATTTCATTTCGGCTGTTTCTAAGTACTGTATATCTAACTTGGTAATTTTTCAATTATTATTGTTATTATTATTATTATTATTATTATTATTATTATTATTATTATTATTATTATTATTATTATTATTATTACAAATAAAAGTTAAAAATTAAGGAACTAATTATCACATACTATAGGTGTCTGGTATGAACAGTTGCGATACTTCAACTTTTTTGAGGCAAGAGTTCTTACCGGTTTACGGTTGAATATAGCGATAAGAAGAATAGCGACGTATGTGTTAACAGCACTGCATAGAGTATAGTGAAGTAATAGTCCAAATAAGACTGTCACGATGTTTGTATTTACTAAAGAATGCAATTTTTGTTTCTAATCTATCAAAACTCACCGTTTAGAGGGCATGATACACTTCTAACACATCAACAATAGATTAATCGGTAATAAGTAACCGAAAACCGTGAGTTACTTTTATCAAAACACTGAATCAACATCCCTTAACAACTCGTGAAATTTTTCGATAGACTTTTGTTCCATTCTGTTGATTTAACATTACTATAAAAAGAGCATTTTGAGGTAAGAAACCTGTGATTATACAATTATATTTCAGGGGTCCCGACATCTTTAATTCAGGCAATATACACTTTAGGATGCCGGGTTCAGTAGCACTGCTCTAGATAACCTATTGAGAGAACTAAACTTGTGCGTAAAATAAACAATTCAGGGAATTAATCTCTGATTGCTTGCTCTCGTACAATGATAGGGTTGTATTTCATGCCTCTTCAGTAACCTTCGTAGTATTTTTCGATTTATGTATTTCATAATCAAGTAGATGGATGCCAACAACATCCAAAACCACTCTTCAAATATTTGGCGTATGAATAATTGTGTGTTTCATATCTCATTTTCTGTTTGAAAATTTATAAATCCCTTTACCGATCAGAGTTCCTTCGGAAGGGAAATACAGCCGTCTATCCCATATCGATAGATTTACAACACGTAAAATCACCTTCTATCAAAATTTTCCGGTATACCACGCCCAGATTTGAATTGCGAGAGTAAATCCAATTGAGGGTCTTTCCACTTTTCAGCGGTTGCCCTTTTACCAGCCGGCTGCTGGCCCTTCACATCCACATGTGTCAATCACAGAGGTAGATGATCAACGGCCAGTGTAGGGGTGACATGTGGTTAGCATGTCGAGTCCCCCAGCCGTTATAGCTGGTTCCTCAACCTGGAGCCGCTACTTATTGTAGCTACCCAATTGCCTAACGATGCTGGGTGGGCACCGGTCCCATACTGGCCGAAATACCATGAGAAAATTTCTTCCCCCATGGAGACTCGAACCAGCGCAAGTCCCGTAGCTCTGCGCCAAGGCTTCCTACCTTAACCGCTCGGCTACGGCGCGGGACGCGAGAGTAAATGAGATGTTAAAAAGCGGGCTCGATGGATTTTTTCAGGACGTAAATATCCTGAGCATGAACGAATATGAGTCTCAACCGCTACAGTAGACTCATGGTGAACTGATTATTTATATGTGACGGACTGACATTTACAATACATTTTTGCAGGAAAATGCTTGCATAAATATTACAATTGATTGAAATTGGGGGTGTAATGTACGTGATATAATAGACGAAAAGAATGTGATTAAGATTGTACAAAAATTAAAACTTCTGAAGAAAAACAATGTTATTTATTATGATGATCTTGAAGAAGATTTTCGGGCTGTAGGCCGTGGTCTCGAGGCTTGAAGTTCCCCGACGTATCGCCAGAGACTGCGTCTGGCATCCTCAAGGGTTGTCTTGAGACTGGCAGTTTTGTCCACTTTCTGTCCTATTTATCCCGTTCACCGCGATGTGTTCGTAGGTTATATCTGCCTTCTGATTGGTCAGCAGTAGGGACTTCCATTCTGTGAATTTTTCGCTTCATTCTGCTATTCTATGATCGTCGTAGAAGATAGACTACTCTACTGAAGAGCCTCCACTACGATGAACGAATCTACAACGAAGAAGACGTCCAGCACGGGAACGGATGACGAGGGATTCTCCCTCCCACCTGCCCGCCACACTGCTAAGAAATCCCGCACCAAGAGAACCTATACACCAATTGAAACCAGGAACCTCTTTGAACAACTAGACATCGACGAAGCAGAAACGCCACCACCTATAGTGGTTAACACCGAGGAAATCACCTCCTACAAGCTGGAGTGTATCACTGCCGGCAATAGAAAAGACGTATCGATGCGGTACAATAAAAGCCGCTTAACGATACATACAACTACAAAGAAAGCTTACGACCAGGCATACAAAGACCTAAAGGAATCACAAACACCATTTTACACCCACGGATACGGCCTACCACCAATATTTAAAACCACCATGAAAGGCCTCCCACTCTCCATCACAGTAGCAAACATATATGACGAAATAATGCATCGGAAACTGCCACTAATTGAAGTACGCAGTTTAGAAAAACACTTTCGAGAAAACGGCGAGCTGAAAACAATAGAACTACCAGTCTTCGTCCTCACGTTTCACAAAACGAAGGACCTAAAAGCAAGATTAAAAGAAGATCTCGACGAACTATTTGGCATCAAAGTTCGCCTAGAATCGTACAGAAAACCGACAGGAGGGACACAATGCTTCAACTGCCAAGGATTTGGACACATAGCGAAGCACTGTTTCAGGGCGACGAGATGTGTCCGGTGTTCAGGAGAACACAGAGGAGCAGAATGTGACCAGACCACACCTAAATGCACCAACTGAAACATGGAACACGCGGCGAGCCATCGGCAATGCCCAGCGTTCCAAAGTTACCTACAGTCTAGACAACCTAGGCAATATCAGACCAGGCAGAAGACCACAGTCAAGCCTAGTCCAACAACAACTATTCCAACCAAACCTAGTCCAACTACACCTACAAGAAACCCAGAATCCAATCCCACTCCAGACATCCCATCTTCTCCAAATTCCTCTCTCCAACAAATCCTAACCCTTCTCACAACTATCCCAAATTCCTCACTCCAATCAATCCTAACTCTTGTCACAACAATCCTACAAAACCCAGAACTTCTCCAAATCATATACACCCTCATTTCCACAAATTAAATCAACCAAAATTTAAAAAAAGTTGAATCGGGACACCTTTTCAACTCCAACATTACGACTACACAATAATGATAAAAATAAATATAAGAATGGGTCAAAGCGCACCCAGGCGCTGATACCAATAAATTACCAACATCAGAGCTGAAGTGCTTCAACCATATTTCAACTTTTATAGAATTCAGATTATTTTTTTCATTATCAATAAATTGAATTGTGGCTTCGTATTATCCAAATGCTGGCTTTAAATCACGAATGTTTAACATTATTTTAAATAGGAGTTTCAAGGGGATTGTACTTATATTCGAATTACCCAGTTATTCGAATTATCGAATGTCGAATTAACCGGTGTCCACTGTATAATAAAAACATATACGTCTCGTATACTCTGATGGAATAGGTTATGAAAGAGGGGCATGGAAACTCCTTGTAGGAAAACCAGAGTGTAAGCGCCCAAAAGACAGGCCAAGAACGAGGTTGGAGATTTTACCATTATTTGAGGGAAGTATTTTATACAGAGGATGATTGAAAAACATACGCACAGGATAGTGATGTATGGCGAGTTTATGTTCGCGCGGCCATGAACGTACGGGTTTGATTATGGCAGTGAATTATTATAGTCTTTACTGTAATGAAGTGCTACTACTGTAGGTAGTTATCCTAATCTTAACGTTACAACTGTCCAAGTGTGTCTCCGTTCCAAAAATAAATTGTCATCCCGGGAAGTGCCCCTCTCTCGTTGTAGAGTGTAAAACGGATGTACGGTAGGGTGGCGAAAGAGCATCAACACCCGAATAAAAATAAATAGTGCCGACATTCAGGAGAATTAATGGCGCGAGACAGGGGAATCGGAATTTGCTCTTTTCACCATACTCCAATGCCAAGGGCAGCAGAAAATATAATATTTCACGTGTGTATGTTTGATGTACGTCGCGTATTTATATTCTTCTACAGTCAACCATTGATACGGAACTGACCTGGGAGAACTATGGAGATTTTATATCTGGTGTAAATTAATTACGCGGCACTCCTTAGCGTAGTTGGTTATGGCTATACGCTGCTAATCGGATGGCGAAGGGTTAGATATACGATGGAGTTAAGAGTTTAAACCATCCTAAACATTTTGGTGGCATAATGGCCTTGGGTCCTACTCGGTCTCTAACGGAAATGTGTACTGCGTATATTAGAGGGATAATGGCAGCCGTCACATAGGGCTGGCAACCTGTCTGACATATCATACCAAAGTCCAAAAAGGTGGGAGCCGTAACCTCCCACTGCACCAAGGCCTGTAGTAAACACTTTACTTTATAAAATAGGTTATATATATATATATATATATATATATATATATATATATATATATTTTCTGCATCCCTTTAAATTTGCATTAAATTATTTTAAGTGTTGCAGGAATAGACCTAATATGGCCTACATGAATTATATTTCAAGCCATTTACCTGGTCAAGAGGAGTTGCAGTTAAGTAATTTAACATAACTCATGATCTCAATTGAAAAATATCTCATTTTACAGTTCTTTAGCTCTTATCATAAAGTAATGCCACGAGTGATTTCCAAATTATCGATAAATTCAGGATGAATTAATCTAGGTAATTTGGAAATCAAGAGTGACATTTATTAGGTCTATTTAACGAATAAAATTAAGCGGTTTACTCACAAATCATTATTTAAATATAGTTATTTTAAAACATTTATATATTTAATGTAAACGGCGATGTTTTAAAACAAATGGGAAACGTTTATTATGTTTCATTTGTTCATCACTGCAACCAGATCATATTATTTATTGCCAACGGATCGCAATATTGTAAGAATGCACCCTAGTGGAGAAACATGAAACACATCAAACTGTTTATAACCAACATTGTAAGGTATTAATTAATTTCTGATGTCCTATGATGTAAATATGTCAATTATATTTTTCTGGAACGTAAATACCTGGGAAATAAGACGTTTAAGAAAGTGCAAACAGTGCACACACACACACACACACAATCTGGCAGCCACTTGCATTTTAGGATTTTTGCATCTTAATATATAAATTGTTATATTTAACGTATTTCTTAGAGAGTCAGTCACTTCAAAACAATGCTCTGATCTATTCAGAAATGTTAAAGAGGAGGAGCTTGATTTCAATATGATAAAATTAAATTGATAAAATCGAAGTGAAAAAACGACGGTGATTGGTTGTAAATCAAAATAATTGAAATGGGCATGAGTTAAATAGTCATATAAAATTCGTGGTTCAATTTAACATTTTTAATAAAACGATTGACAAACTAACGAGTAGAAATTATTTACGTTTTTGTCAGATTACAGAATGCAGAGTAATAACATACAGTTATACATGATTTTATTTACTCTGCGGTCCGACACATTTAAATAACTTACACGACCTCAGGATAGGAATAATTGGTGAGCTTATATCCACGCGGCCATGAATCTCCGGGTTCAATAATACTAGTAAGATTACTTATGTAATCTGCCAAAATACAAGCTGCTGAAATGAAATTCCTCAGATCAATAGCAGGATATCGAAGAACAGACAAAAACACAACACAGAAATAAGACAACTAAAAGTAGAGGAATTAAACACAACAATGGTGAAATACAGAACACACTAGAAAGAATACTTAGCAAGGATGACTGAGAATAGTATACCAAAAGCAGCATACAGCTATTCACCACGAGGAAGAAGAAGTCTGGGAAGACCAAAAAAAAATATGGAAACAGCAGCAATTTGGAGCCGGAACAGGCTAGTAAATAAGCCTAAACCATGACTAAGAAGAAGAAGAAGTTACATACGTCATTAACAAAATACTGCTCTCTGCACACCTCAAATAGAATAAAATGTAAGGTTAAATCAGGAGCTTCAACACCTAAGAATTAATAGTTTAGGTCAAGAGATTATTCACCCTTATATACGAAGAATAAAATGTTTACTGGCTTATGTTATTTTATATACGAGAGCTTTGTACCTTGTCAGTGAACAGAAATCTATGTCAGTGAACAGGACATGTTCCAATAAATGTGTCATAATATTTTTCTTGGCTTAACGCTCTGAGCCAGCCATTTAAATGCAGAATTGTTCTGCTTCATGATTTCTTTAAGCATATTTCAGATAGCTGTATGTATATTGACAGGCGTTTCCGTACAAATTACTTTGAACTTACATTCAAGCCTTTGGATATAACGTACATTCCATGTTAATCCCAGATTGCATGTTATACAAAATAGATAACATCTTAATTGCTCGTTGAACACTTTTACTCGTTTAATTCATCACAAATAATCTCCTTAATGTGATAATTACAAATTAAATCTTTTAATAATAATTTTCATCAATAATAACCAGTTTATCTCTTGAAGGAATTATGTTTAGAACCAGTCATTCAGTACATAATTATATGAATACCAGATCAACGGGGTGAATCATTTGCGATGAATGAGTTCAGATAGAGTTACCAAATTTATGTTTTGTTATTATCCAACAGGGAAGAGATCTCTGAGCCGTCCAAGGAAACACTAGATCCCGATTGAGGGTCTTTCCACTTTTCAGCGGTTGCCCTTTTACCAGCCGGCTGCTGGCCCTTCACATCCACATGTGTCAATCACAGAGGTAGATGATCAACAGCCAGTGTAGGGGTGACATGTGGTTAGCATGTCGAGTCCCCCAGCCGTTATAGCTGGTTCCTCAACCTGGAGCCGCTACTTATTGTAGTTACCCAATTGCCTCACGATGCTGGGTGGGCACCGGTCCCATACTGGCCGAAATACCATGAGAAAATTTCTTCCCCCATGGAGACTCGAACCAGCGCAAGTCCCGTAGTTCTGCGCCAAGGCTTCCTACCTTAACCGCTCGGCTACGGCGCGGGACGGAAACACTAGATACAAAATTCATTAGGGAAATCGTAACATTTGTTTGGACGGTGACATTTTAGAACGAGTAAACTAATTTTATTATTTGGGTTTTAATTTAACATTTCAATATGAAGCTGATATAGCACAGAAAATCACAAATTTCACAAAATCAACGGGGGTAATTAATAGTAGGCCTACTATGAAAATCTTTAGTACGAAAGTAAGAATACAAGATTACGACTTTATAAGGTTCTTGCAAGACCAGTATTAATATATGGTCGTGAAGCATGGACAATACAAACAAGAGATGAATGACGAATAACAGCAAATGAGATGCTATTTATGCGCCATACAGCAGACTATACTAAGTGGGACCATAAAAGAAATGAGGGAATTATGGAAGAGTTGGGCGTAGAACCCATTCTACATCATAAACAAAACTATTAGAATAACTTGAAAGCCCATATTCAACGAATGCCATCTCACAGAATTCCAAAAACTAGCTTCGTTACATCCTCAAGGCAAAAGATCGCTGGGACGTGCAAAAAAGCGCTGGATGGAATATTCCCCTTTGAGGCCATAACAGGACACATGGCCTAACACTTGCATGGATGATGATGAGCAATATCTGTCATCCGTTTCACGGCCAGATTTGCCCTGATAATAAACCGAGGTTCACATGATATATTTACTTCGTCGTGGTGGAGTGGCTTGCGTGCTTAAATGATCCCGAGAGCTATGCCGGCGGTAGCATTGCTGCCGATAGGGTTACCATGCCGGACTGGTCGAAGGAGATAAGTCAGATGAAAAAATACCTTGGTCGAAAGAGTGAGGATCTTTTACCGTAAAAATAGAACCGTCAAGAAATGCGGACATAGGTTCCACTGGGGTAAAATTTTCCAAACGCCCAGTTGGTAGATCAAGAATGAGGCGGGAAAATAACATTAACTATGATTTGAGGAAATAGATTATACAGGAAATGATTGGGAAACATTAGCTCAGGATAGGGATGTATGGAGAGCTTATGTACGCGCGGCCATGAACCTATGGGTCGATAGTGCCAGTGAGCTAGTTAGAGTTTAATAAACCGAGGTATTAAACAGCAACGATAAATAAATTACTATGTATTTTGTGTGGTTTTTCTGTGATGTATTTGATACAGTTTACCCTGAAAAAACTAAAATTGAATATATTGCGAATTAGCTTTTTTTGTAAAATGTAATTTTCATTTCACTACGCGGGCTAATAAATGAACAGTTGAAACCGTTAACAATGATGTCGATGATGAAAAGAAAATCCTGGCATTTGTTAAAAAAATATTTTTGCAATGATCGCAAATATAAGATAACTGTTGAAAGCTTTAATGCATTAATTTATGATGTACATAGTGGGGGAAAAATATATCTTCTTGCAAATGTGTTTACTAATATGAAACTTTCTTTGTACTGCATAGCCTGTATACTTCAAAGTGATTAAAAATTATGTTACCGAGTAGTGAGAAAAAAATACTGTACTAAGAAATTTGTTCATTATTAAGATTCAAATAACACTGGTCAACATAATTTTTGTCTCAAGAGTACTGATAGTTGAACTTGATGCAATTTTTATCGTGTTTTCAAATATGTATTCGGAATTTCTCCATCACCCACAGTTTTTTTATTTAAGTTTCAATTAATGGATTTGAATAATTATTTTTTAATAAACTTTTTTCGTCCATTTGTTCATTGTAAAATAAAACCAACTGAGCTAACTCAGGAGATTTCAGCTATGGAAAAGAGATATCAAGGCAAATGGAATCCTAATATGCTGGCCGATTATTGTTGGACCATCAAGAGGGATACTCCACAGGCGAAATATAGCAGAAAATCGTCATTTTTTTACTTTCTAGGTGAGTCCAAATGTTCGAATATTGTGTATTTACGAATGTAGAAAATATTAAAGCGTTTGAAATTATAAAAACCTGTCTATCGGAAATCTTGCGTGATGGAGAAAAACCGATAACATATTTGAATTCAGGAGAAAAAAAAAATACTATCAGAATCACATATTTTTGTTTCTGAGACAAAAAAAATTTTTTTTTGTTGCTCAGTGTAATTCTTTTGCATTGCTTGTATAACATTGAAAAAATGCGCTATTTGTAAAAATAAACAAATAGAGAATTTAAAGTGATGAGAATAAACATGTATCTTCAAGTAGATAATATTAACTCACCAGTGTCCATGACCGAGTGGACACATGATCTCCGTAAACCCATATTCTGAGCTAATGCAACCTCTGTTCAGTTCCCCTCCCTCAAATCATGGCTAGTATTACTCTCCCATCTCATGCTTGGACGCTTTCTCACGGGATTTTCTATTAGAAGTTTCCATGACCTTCCTTCAGTCCCCATTCGTTCAATATGCCCTGGCCATCGCAGTCTATGAATCTAAACTATTCTTATTACATCTTGTTTCCCATGTCCTCGCGAACGTGAGCTCTCTAAACATCCCTATCTTGAGCCAATTTTTTCCAGCTATTCCTTGTATAATTCACCTCCCTCTAGTCCTGGTTAATACTGTATTATTTTGCCATCTCATTCTTGATCTACATACTGGGCGTTTTCTCTTTGGTTTTCATACTAAAAGTTTCCATGTCCGCTTTCTCTCTGATTTTCCTACTACGAGTTTCCATGTCTGGCGCGTTCTCGTCGCGGGGTGAACACTAATATGTTAGTGACTAAGTTCTGTCAGGGACCCAGTCTCTCGGGGTTTATCGAGAGCCCCTGCCCAGGGATACGGGCGAAGACCTTAACGGCGAGAAAAAACAAGATGGAACAACTTTCAAATGTTTTAATTGGCGGAAGAGGCGAAATACTACAAATCTCCCACTAGGGCTGATATAATGGGAGGTTATGTCGAGGAAAGGAGATTACGAGTATTTGAGAATAAAGTACTTAGAAATTTTTTTGGACCGAAAATAGATGAACAGACAGGTGAATGAAGAAGACTACGTAACAATGAACTACATGGTCTTTATAGGAAGCTACATATAATAAGAACAGTTAAGTCTCGTAGACTGCGATTGGCAGGACATGTTGCGCGTATGGGGAATGAAAGGCGTGCATGGAAACTTCTTGTAGGAAAGCCAGAGGGAAAGCGCCCAGTTGGTAGACCAAGAATGAGGTGGGAGAATAACATTAACTATGATTTGAGGCAAGTAGTTTATACAGGGAATGATTGGAAATCATTAGTTCAGGATCGGGATGAATGGAGTGCTTATGTCCGCGCGGCCATGAACCTACGGGTTCGATAGTGCCAGTGAGTAAGTAAGTATGACGATGAACCTTAAGAAGGCAGTCCTTTCAATCGTCTTACCCTGCGAGGTGCCAGTAACACCTTCAGGGGACAATCTACATTACTAAATGTTCTCACGAAAGCAACCGGACTGATCATATAGAGATGATGAAGTATCCATGTCCGGTTTTCCCATTAGAAGTTTTCATGCTCCTTTTACATTCTCCATTCGTGCCACATGTCCTGCCCATCATAGTCTACATGACTTATTCAATCTTATTATATCTGTTTTACCATATAGATCATGTACCTCATTGTTATGCACTCTTCTCCTTCAACTGTCTCTTCGTTTCCCCTTTAGTCGAAACATTGTCCTAAGAACTCTCTTCTCAAATACTCATGATTTTTTCTTCTCCTTTGAAGTGAGAGACCATGTTTCGAATCCATATTATAATGAATATTTTATATAAGTTTAGTTAAACTTTTTGAAAGAAGTTGTGATGACAAGTTTATCCTGTAATGCTTAATAGCATGTATTTCCAGAATCAAGGCTATGTTTAACTCCTTTCTGCATTTTATTCTTGTTTGTAATTATTGTACCTAAATATTTAAATTCAGCTACTTCTTCAAAATTATCTCATTTGTTTTTCACTGTCCATTTTCTTTGTGTAACATATTTCTACGTAGTTATAAAACTAATTATACTTATTCCAGCCACAATTTCTTAGTACTATTTAATACAATGTGTATGCTGGAACAAGTAACACATTTTAATTATTTGGGTTGTAATATTACTATAAACACAAAAACTGAAAGATACGTAAATGTGAAACTGTCGAGATTTCAAATAATATGTGGAACTATACATAGAACATTAAAGAACAAAACAAGAAATGATACTAGATTGAAGTTTTATAAAATGTTGGCAGTTCCTGCATTACTTTATGGGAGTGAAACTTGGGTAATGACCAAAAAATGTCAAAGGAGAAATGAACTTCCTTAGAAGAACAAAAGGCTGCACAAGAATGGATCGGATAAAGAATGATGATATAAGAACAGGGTTAAATATATATATCCATTGAATGATAAAATAAAAGAATATAGAGAAAAATGGTTTAGACGTGTAGAAAGAATGAACGTAACAAGATTACCAAAATCAGCATTTAACTACAAGCCAAGAGGTTCAAGAAATATAGGAAGGCAGTGAAAAGATGGACAGAACAACTGTGAGGCGGGACAGGCATTTTGCCTAGTCCGTGAAGAGAAGAAGGGGACATTCCATACGAAATCGGCAAACAAATTGTGAAAAATGAACTCACATCTTTAAAAGTTTACCATTTTTTTTCAGTGAAACTTTATGATATACTGAATATCTGTACCGAATTTCAAGTCTTCGCTTGGTGTAATTAAATAGTAATAGAGCTGTCAATTTATCGTATTGTTTTAAATAGTCTCTTTTATAAAATACATTTCTCGAAGTATGGCTATTCCCTCAACTTGAAAAGATAGTCACATTATAGATGATTTTATGCTCTATCGCGTGAAAATTAGTATGTTAATATTTACTTTTTTCTGAAGGGCGTAAATGCTATTAATATGCAATTGACCTTCCTCACCAAAAAAAAATATAAAATCAAAAAGTGCCACATTATTACCTGAACACCAGTTAATTTTTTGTAATTAGTATTAAAGTGGAGTCTTGAAAGGAAACTACCAAAAATAATTATTTTTCCTAAAATCTCCTATGTGTAGACTGCCCGCAATACCTTTCGCGTGAGTGGAGATCGCTCGCTCGTACAAACAATGACGGAACTACTTGGTAATAGTCCTTTGCGCACTAACAAATATTTTTATTGTTATTATCATCATTACATTATTTTTATTATCATTATAACAATTATTACATTATCATCATCATCATCATCATCATCGTGGACTAGTGGTTACTCTGCACGCCTCCGATTCCGAGGTTCGCGGGTTCAAACTCGATAGGAATCAATGGAATTTTAAAGGCGTAACAATTCTGAATGCTATTTTGCTATTTTAATGCTATGTTTTGATGCATAAAAATGCTGTTGTACTCTTCTTACTGACCAGGAGAGTGGAAGCAACGTTAGAATTTTGATTTTATCTTTTTTATCACTGCTAACAGCAAACGCCTTCTTAAGATTTTCCAAAACCTCAATTTCATATTTATCCTCTTCTTCACTTGAAGAGTCAAATTGGTGGAAAATTTTATTTTTAATTGCCTCAGTTACACTTTTTTATTTATTTTTCACATATTTATTGTGAGACATTTTTGCTCTCTTAATGGGACTTTCCCCTATCAATTTAAATGATTCATTTAATGTTGGTATAGCCGATTCTTTAACGATGTCGGAACTACTATCGTTATTATTACTAGGTTGTGTTACATCGGATTCCTCATTTTCAGTATTAGTTAATCTGTTAGGCTGTACATCCTCAACATTTCTCTTACCCTCTAAAATTAGCCTGCAATTACTACATATTTTTGCCGAGAGCCAGTGTTCTTGGGGTACCCCGAGTTCCTCACAGTTCCATGGAGGGATAGATCTGAATTTTTTTAAACTACTCTTATGTCGTCGTCCCGAGTGGATTGAAACACTTTCCATTCACATAACACCAGTTAAGCTTATTCATAATAGACAGTGTAATTATATGTACAGTAATAAAATAAAACACTTCAATCTGCAAACTTGTTAGTTAAAAACGATAAAAGATTATTTTAAATTTGATTGTAATACTTAAAATAATGAGGTGACACACTAAACACACGCACTGATTTAAATCTACTGTCTAGTAAATAATCTGAACTTGAGAATTGTTGATAGAGGAACAGATGTTTTAAGAAGACGCGCTGATTCAGCATTTCATTCGTTTGTTAGGAAGTGGTACTAGTATTAAAACATTCGGTTTTATTTGGAAGTGATATCTTGTAACAACACTATTTCGTCATAGTTTCCAGGGTACAATACAGTACACTCAATAAAAATTATTTTAAGATTGAAATTAGTAATTATAACATAATAAAAATCTATACCAGTTTATTCAATTAATGGTGTAAGAGTTTTTATTATATTTAATTTAATTGCAATGAAAAATTTGTAACAAAATAAATAATTTGTTTTAAGGGAGGAAAGAAGATTACGAGTATTTGAGAATAAAGTTCTTAGGCAAATATTTTGATCAAAAAGAGATGAACAGACAGGTGAACGGAGGAAACTACATAATAGTGAGCTACATGATATGTATAGAAAGCCAGATATAATAAGAACAGTTAAGTCTCGTAGGCTTCGATGGGCAGGTCATGTGGTACGTATGGAGGATGAAAGAGGTGCTTGGAAAATTCTGGTAGGAAAACCGGAGGGAAAACGCCCAGTTGGAAGACTAAGAATGAAGTGGGAGAATAACATTATACATGATTTGAGGGAAGTAGATTATACAGAGGATAATTGGAAAACGTTAGCTCGGGATGGGATGTATGGAGAGATTATGTCCGCGCGGCCATGAACCTACGGGTTACACAGAGCCAGTGAGTGAGTTAGTTATAAATAATTTGTTTAATAATCCACAGTAAACGTAAGTAACAGAGCTCTTTACTTCTCACTTCAGCAATAAAATTTGATAAATAAATATCTACTGCGTAAGAATTAAAATATCGCCACTTTTATAAATTTACGGTACTGTTCCATTAAGCACAACATATAATAATTTATTCGATTTAATGGCAGTTGAAAAAGTCACTGATGAAGCTCTTTTAATAAAGTACGCGCGCGACCTTGGCCGTGAAATGAATCTGATGCGCCGTGGACCCGCGAGTTTTTTTTACGAAAATAGAATAAAAAACATTTATATTGTCTGAACTATTCAACTCTCCAAAAGGGTAATTGCTGAAAATTAATCCTTATTACGTGAATAGTATCCTGTATTTTTTCCGTTTTCATTTTTTGATATGTACTGCAGTAAACCGCCATAAAACAGAAAATTGACACCGAAAATAAAAATATCCTAATTATAAAAATAACACCCTTAAACTACATGATATCACCTATATAAATATGTTTGAAACAAATTTTTGCTGTTTACTGTTTCAGAAATATTAGTTAGTAAACGTTTTAGTTTATCATATTTACGATAATTTTAGATCATTATAACTACGAACCTATAAAATGATAAAAATTAAATTTCTGTATTAATACGTTTATAAATGTATTCACTATATTTAGGGATACATAAAATTAAAAAAATAAATTGCATGATTTTTTGCTGTCCGATTTGATATGGAATGTCCCGAAGAAGAAGTGTATGCTGGTTTTATGATTTGCTATTATCGCCTGAAAATAGTGTACTATTCGTACATTATCAACTTCATGTTATTACTGTAAATACATCTTGGCGCGACAGGCTACTAGTCAGGTAGTGGTCTTATACTTATATGTGTAATTTATGAAGGTGGATTTCGGGTCCTCCAGCGGTTATAACTGGTTTTCTGAAGTATGGAGCTGCTTCTTACTGTAGGTACCCAAATTCTAATGATGCTGGTGCTATACTGGCCGAAATAAAAAAGAGAACAATTCTTAAGCCATGGGGGGGGGGCTCGAACCAACGCATGTCCCTTAGTTCTACGCAAAGGCATGATTTCTTATAACGTTCGACTACGGCAGGGACTTTTACATTACTGATAGCCACAAATAAAAGGATAGTTTTTCCACTATAGGTAAAAATAAAACTTGATAGCGTTAAAGTGATATACTAAAGTGATCCCCTTACAGGTCTCAGGAGGCCCTTGGGGTAGTGGGATGTTAAGGCTCCCACTTTTTTCTGGGCAATCGGCACTTGATGTCAGCCGGGTTGTCAGCTCTGTGTGACGGCCGCCTTTACCCCCAGAGCAAGTGTCTGGTACTCATTTCCGTTAGAGAATGAGCCGACTCCAGGGCCATAGTGCCGCCAGAAGATTTGGGTTAGTTTAAAAATCCTGACCCCACCGGGACTCAAACCCTCGAGCTTCCGGCTTGTAGCCCAGTGCCTTAACCACTACGCTACGGCATGCCCCTAAAGTGATATACTTCTGACATTAAAAAAATAGTATTTTAGCTACTTATTTCGAAATGGTAGATGAAATAAGATTATTATAACTTTTTTCCCCCGTATAATTCTTACTTATAGATAGTTAACATGTAAAGTTATATCGATTCTATTTAGGTTATGTATATTTTAATGTATATTTTATCTACCCGCTTTAAATCCGAACTGTCTTTCAGGTAGTGTATCAGCTATATTTTCTTCAATTAATTGTTTTAACACTTCTGAGTACAAACTTCCAATGTTTGTAATCATTGCCATCCTGCATAATTTTATTGACGCGTGCGTGTGTATATATACTAATCCATAACACTAGGTAATAATTTTTTAAGTAATTTAAAAGTATATGTGATGAACTAATGATTGTTCCTTGCTTCTGGTTCCGAAAGTCGCGGGTTCCAACCGTTTTTTTAGCATGGAAAAATCCAAGGAGCAAGTCCTCCGGGAGGGACTTTAAGCCGTAGGTCCCGATCTGAAAATTTTCAGGCTCGTTAAGCCTTAATAAAGAGCCCTATAAGCAAAATTTACCGACCTCCATCCTAGCCGCATACCATTCGTGTCATTTAGGGAAATAAGCGTAACTAAATTAACTTGGTCCAGTAACTCCTAACAAAGGAGAAGGTAAGGCTCAACATTTGGCTGTTACCCCATTCTAGATGTGTATAGGCATATATATATATATATATATATATATATAATTTCTAGTATTAGATAATAAAATTGTGAGTAAAGCAAATATTTAGGACTTATATTTAACAACGAATAAACAAAGTAAGATTAAGGGAAGAAAGGAGATTACGAGTATTTGAGAATAAAGTTCTTAGGAAAATGTTTGGACCAAAGAGAGATGAACAGACAGGTGAATGGAGAATACTGTACATAACAGTGAACTACATGGTCTTTATAGGAAGCTAGATATAATAAGAATAGTAAGACTCGTTGACTTGATGGGCAGGACATGTGGCACGTATGGGGAATGAAAGACATGCTTAGAAGCTTATTTTAGGAAAACTAGAGGAAAACGCCCAGTAGGTAGACCAAGAATGAGATGGGAGAATAACATTAACTATGATTTGAGGCAAGTAGATTATACAGGGAATGATTGAAAAAACATTGGCTCAGGATAGGTATGTATGGAGAGATTATATCCGCACGGCCATGACCCTACGGGTTCGATAGTGCCAGTGAGTTAGTTATAATAATAATAATAATAATACACCTACTACAAATTTAATGGTACAAAGAATTGATGAATATGATGAAAAGGGTCCTGGTAATGCAATTTCAATCCAGAATTTCCCTTTATGATTGAGGGAAATCAGGCAGAAACCTCATTCAGGTTGTCATCATCAAGGTTTAAACTCGCGATCTCCCAAATACGAGTCTCAAACTCTATTGTTTGAGCCAATTCGATCGGTAAAGTTTTGCCGTACTTTCTGTCCTTTAGAACTGTTATCCGCTACAAATTCGCTGCTTCACGGTGTCGAGTGGGCTGTGGTGATTACAGTAATTATTTTTTATACTTTAACATCACATTTTATGACGCTGTTAATGTTCTTTTTAATTCTATTCTTGAAATGATCGTAGTAAATGCCATGGTGTATTTAAACTTCTCCTAGATGAATATTGTATCATATGTATACGATAATCCCACCATACGAATTTATAGCAATAATTTATGCAGTAAAATTAATACTACTAAAAACTCCGTTATGCAGGAATTGCGTAAACTAAACGAATTCCTCGGCAAGTTGAGTTTATAGCTCGATTTTGCTAGTTTGCGGAATATATATTTCTTCTGTTAATTAAATCGTGTGTGTCGAGTTGTGTTATGAGAAAACAAATATAGCGACCGCTAGAGCTATTTTTAAATTATAGGTTTCAGGTAAACCCTCACTTCTAATTATCCAATTTCACTATTTTTATGAGAATACCTTTCTCGTTGTATTTCAATGATATATACCAAATTTCATTGCTAAAAATAAACAATTGCGGCCACTAGAAAACTTTATAAAAATTATGGAGAATCTCCACTCCTAATGGTCCGATTTTGTAGATCAACGTACGAGATCTTACTTTTTTAATTGATTGAATTGATTGCTATACGCCAAGTTTGATTCCGAAAAAGGAAGATTTCTAGAGCGGTAACATACACGACACACGACACACGACACACACACGCACACACACACACACACACACACACACACACACACATATATATATTGTAGATTTTCTCGGATATAAGTACGATTAAGGAAGTTTTCTTTGGATTATCCGCGTCATGGATTCAAGGTCGGCTTCTAGCCACCGATTCCGACGTTTCGGCATGATCCCACATGTCATTATCAAGGATAATGATAATGGCATGTGGGATCATGTCAAAACGTCGGAATCAGTGGCCAGAGACCGACCGTGAATCCATGACGCGGAAAACCCAAGAAAACTTTCTTAATCACACACACTCACACACATACGCTTTAGTCGCTTTCAGTGTTTACTAACAAGTGAACTGTCAACCATTGCAGGCCGAAACCTACCTTAATATTTATTCCAGAGAATCGTCATGATGAACCAAGGCCGTGTCAAAAAAAATCTGTCGCTTTTAACTGCAAGGCACAGAAATCGAAGCTAGAATCCAGCAATGGAAATCCACTGTGCGAAGCAGATGGACGTCCTTGCTTGAAATAGGACAGTGGAGTGAGGCGGGGCGCGGCTCGAACGGAAAGTTATGAGGGTTATCCAGTCCACCAAGTCAGGAGTTGTATTGTTTCTCCGTAGTTTAAATGAGAGCTTTGGCAGTGGATTTTAGTAAATTGCGTTTAAAATTGGCAGATAACTTTTTGGACATGCCCTTGGTACTTCAGAACGCTTATCTAGGAACAATTTCAAGGTAGGTTTCGGCATGCATTGGTTGATAGTTCCCTTGTAAATAGGATCGATGAAGAATAATATTAAAAAAAAAAACATTTTCATGAGAAGAACCTCAAGACTCTTTCGGAATTCGCCAAACTACATTCCATACAGTAACATAGCGTGTCTCTAATTATTTACATTTGTGGTGAATCATTTCTTTGTGCGAAATATAGCAACGCATCAATATTTCTACTTTGGTGGAACTTCGGACAATATTTCTAATAAGAAACAATATTGTTCAGAAGTAAACAAATCCATATTTCTTTATGAATAACAGGGGTAGTGTAAAATTATTGACAGACGAATCTTAATTTTTTTAGTTTGTTACATGTTTATGGCTTTCCAAAAATAATAAGTAACATTATTTCGTGCGGAATCTTTTTATTTATTTTTTTTTCTCTCTCTTCTTCCTCTCCCAATGTATTTTTTCACGGAACAAACTCTGGTGAAGTGGAAGTGAGCATTCAAAATTAATAATAATAATAATAATAATAATAATAATAATAATAATAATAATAATAATAATAATAATAATAATAATAATAATAATAATAATAACAACAATAATTTATTTTGCCTATTGAAGTTTCATTTCCACTTATTTTTCTATTTATATACCTATTACTCTCCCAATTTTTTTTTCATAGTGCAATGAAATCTGGTGAAGTGAAAGTGAAATTTTATGAAATAAAATAAATTATTATTATATTATTATTAGTAAAACAATTGGGGGCACGCCTTAGCGTAGTTGGTTAAGGTAATAGCTACAATCCGGAAGATCAGGGGTTTGAGACCCGTTAGGTACAGGATTTGTCACGATTTTTAAACTTGCCTAAACCTTCTGGTGTCACCACGGTCCTGGGATCGACTCAAAATCGAACGGAAGTGAGTACCAGATGCATGTTTAGGGCTGATAATCTGGCTAATACCTAGTACCTATTGTCTAGAAAAGTGTAAGCTCTTACATTTTACACCACATATATATCTTTTAAGGCCTGAAGTGATATCACTTTATATTAAAACAATTTCATAGCATACTTTTTGATAATCACCTTGTCTAACAACTTCTGTCGTCTGTCAAATAAAAAAAAAGTATTTTAACGTCACCTATTTCTGATATGACACTAATGATGAATCGAAGGAATGAACTCTCTTACCTGAAAATGCGATAAAGATATATTCTTATGTAGGAGGTTTCTTTAAAGTGCATTTCACGTTCGTAAGGTTACAAACAACTTTATCATATAATGAAACTCATTCTGTATCTTTAGTAGGCCTATTTCCATTTTAATTAAAATTTATATGATTTCTACTTCGACATTTATATTCTAGAATTTATTTAACTTTATATTTTAGAATAAATTAACACATTTTATATGGTAATTATATTGCAGACATACCATAAAATAATTTATTTTAATTATGTAACTTAGAGGACTAACGAGAGAAATTTTTAAGAAGTGGCTAGAATAAAATACCTAGGAAAAATAATTACAAACAGAAATGAGATGCAGGAAGAAATTAAATAATGACTTAACTCTGAAAACGCTTACTGTTATTCAATTCTTGTCATCCCAAATTCTCTAAAAAGTTAATCTAAAAATATATAAAACGGTTATTCATCCATTTATATAAAATGGATACCAAATAGCCTATGGTATGTTATATTAAGTGGGAAATTATTGCATGAGTTTGAAAATAAAGTTTGGAACAAAGACAACTAACATGCAGATGAATGGAGAAGATTACACAGTGAGCTACATGATCTTTATGGGAAGCCAGTTGTAATAAGACCAGTTAAGTCTCGAGTACTGCTATGGGTAGGACATGTGGCACGAATGGGGAATTTAAAAGGACCATGGGAATTTCTTGAAGGAAAACCAGAGGAAAAGTGTCCTGTAGATAGGTCAAGAATGATATGAGAGATTAATATTATTATCCATGATTTAAGTGAGAAAAATGTTGCAGTAGCTTCTGATCAGAAAGTTTGGAGAGCTTACGGCCGTGCGGATATGAACCTCGGAGTTTGATAATGACAGTCATATAGTTGTAATATTAATTATTGTAAATTAGTTTAATATAGTTGAGTGATAAACAAATCCTCAAGGTTAAGGTTTCAACTTTTTTCAGAAAAATAAAACTTTCATTTATTAATTTATGTGTCAGCTTTTAATGTCCCTCCTATCAAAAGGACCGCATTTCCACCAGAAAATGAAATAAATATAGCCTTTTCTGGGGGGGGGGTAACGTTATAGTTTCCCTGTGAGGAGTTTTACGATAATAGTGAATAAATTAATGGTATATATCGTGTAACATTTTTAAGAGAATAGCATGTCATACGTATCCAATGTACTTGAAAGTTCATTTTTCAAATAAGCAAAGTATTCGAATTTTTCTCACCCAAAAATTGTATTGATCTTGAGTCGCAAACTGTGAATCTGTAGTAGCGAACAATTACACCAAAGAACATTAAGGGTCGAATTTATAAACGCGTCCCGCGCCGTAGCCGAGCGGTTAAGGTAGGAACCCTTGGCGCAGAGCTACGGGACTTGTGCTGGTTCGAGTCTCCATGGGGGAAGAAATTTTCTCATGGTATTTCGGCCAGTATGGGACCGGTGCCCACCCAGCACTTCGGGTACCGGCAATCGGTCGTAGCGACCATATAAGTATTGCGGCTCAGGCCAGGTTGTAGGACACCAGCTATAACGGCTGGGGGACTCGACATGCTAACCACATGTCACCCCTACACTGGCTGTTGATCATCTACCTCTGTGATTGACACATGTGGATGTGAAGGGCCAGCAGCCGGCTGGTAAAAGGGCAACCGCTGAAAAGTGGAAAGACCCTCAATCGGAATTTATAAACGCATTAGACCGTAAAAGGCGTTCTCTGCTGAGAAAGTTTTATCCTAATACATTTTGCTTACTCAGAAATCTATTCATGCGATAATAATTGTAAGCTACCTGACGAGGTAACTTAAGATCATAGCTCAAGATAGTAACTTATCGTGAGAATCCCGAAGGGAACCAATGGTAACCGATGTAGTTTGAAACTTTGCCGCTTTATCCAAGATGTCGGACCTTGAAGACTTCGATCATGTTTTCGGTATACGCGGAGAAGAGGAATTTGATAGAGTCTACCAAAGAATTCAACTGGAAGAACAGGAGAATCGGCGTAATATTGCGCGACGCAGACGTCGTTGTATACGGTATTATTTGCGGGACGCAAGCGTAAATGCATTCCTCTATAGCAGACGAAAATAACGGAAGTGGTTTTATCGCTGAGAATTCTGGGTAATTCGTTGCCAATATTACGAAAACGTCGACTTTCATGCATGACCGGTAAGTCGGCCGTTAATTCGATCTCAGCAATTGTTCACGGTGAGTCAGCTCACCAGTGATTGGAAGTAATTTGAGTAGAGACTAATGTATTTGCATGCGGCCCTAAGACCAATTATGACACTATATAAATTATAACAAAATAAAAAGAAAATATGTCCTGTGGAAATTACCGAAATTTTTCGATTCGTGTACATTTCATTTGAATTCATAAACAAATGCATATTCATCTACAGTGGTGTAAGAGCCCAATGTTGAATCTTAACTTCTCCTTTTTTAGGAGTTACTAGACCAAGTTAATTAAGTTAAGCTTAATTCCAAAAGATGTCATGAATGGTATGCAGTCAACATACCGACCCATGCAAACACATTGTTCCAAATTTTATAAAAACACAATTCCTCACTGGGCACGGAAAATTTGGTCAATACCTTCAGAGATGCAACATCAGAGAGAATGCAAGATGTAATTGTAGTATTTAGTAACCGATGTGTTGAATATATTATCTTTGATTGTCCTTTGATCTGAAATGAAAGTTTCGAAATCATATGTCTTCTAAATAATACCGCCTGTTTAAGTGAACCACCCATTACAGAAGTGTTTTTGACAGAAAAGAACTACAGACTTTTAATGTTTTTATAAATAAAATTCATAAAATACTTTAGTTTTAGATAAAATTATATGACGACTCATAACTTTGACAGAAACTATAACCCTAATGTACTTTAGATGAAATAGGGTTTATAAATTTCGGATATTAATTAATAATAACATACCGATCCGATGAGCCATCTAGCAGGCAACTAAGATATTACTAGGATGAAAAAGGTCGGTAAATTTTTATTACGAGCCTGAAAATCTTCAGACTCGGGACCCACGGCTTAAATTCCTCCTGGAGGACTTGTTCTTAGGATTTTTCCATCCTAAAAAATCCATCGACCCCAGTCGGGTTTGAACCCGTATCCCTCGGGCCTAGAGGCAAAGAACATAACCACCAGTCTACCGCGAGCGACATATGAATGAATGAAGAATACATAAATAAATAAATACAATTCGTGTTACGTTTAGCAGATGATAAGATATAGAACCATACGGTTGACTCAGTCCCCCAACCTTTACAGATTTGTATCTGAATTTCGTTATTTCTCAATCAATTAACTAATTAATTGTCCTCATGAAGGTAGGTTTAATTTGACAATATTTGGAATGGTGTACTAAACATATATTTGGTATTTGCGGGAATCAGACCCATGAAGTAGCAGTACTATACGTCGACTACTTTTAAAAATAGATTGTGTTGAAGTTTTTTTGAGAATGGGAACATCTTACCTCAAATTAATTTGAGGCAAGATGTTCCCATTCTCAAAAATAAAACTTGATTAAAAGAACCTCAAAAATGTTACTTCCTAAAATAAACCATTATAGATTGTGTTGTTCTGCTAGGACATTGCCACTGTGAGGTCATTATTGTACAAGCTGGAGACACGCGCTCTCATTCTAAAATGCGGCAGTTAAGTACTAGTTGCACGTCTGTGTTTAATAGCTATATTGACCATGAAAGAGAACTAGGAAATGCGAAAATAACACCTAGTTTCCTTTTAAAGGAGGAATTCATACATAACAATAGTACTTTTCAACATTGTTATTCCGAGAACCTGTAATATTCTTTCATATAAGAAAATATCTTATATAAATATTACCGCAGGACGCCGTCCAGTCGCCTTCATGTTGTTTTGGCGAAATAAAATAATACAGGTAATGTTGAAAAAACCGCAATAACTTTATTTAATTCTATAAACTCTCCGTGACATTCTTCTCACAAATTGATGTAATGACTTTTCTTGTTTTCACGTATATTTGCCATCTGCCACACAATTATTTTACAGTCTCTGACGAGTCCACTTGCCACATTATCTCCCAGTCACAGTCACTCTGCCGCTATCACTTCATAACGGACTCGCTCCCGAGCCTACCAGTAGTTTATATAGGTAGGGGACCGAAATTTCTCGGTTTCTGATCGAGACCCTTCCAGTATGGAAGCTTCTGGCGTTGAACTTTCCCGACAGGGAAAATAGAGACTTATAAAAATCTCCAGAACGGGAGTCTAGACTCACGATGATATGCGCGGGTCTTTTCGGCTATTCACGAATCCATTTCTACTACTATTCTCGCCTTCGCCCGCGAAATTCAAACGCCGCTATTATGATGCGTCACAATATATATTGTAATTTTATCATGTGTGCGTTGGCCTTTTGTATATCCTCGCTAACGCCTATTAATACTACATTATCGTAAGTAATGCCACGAGTGATTTCCAATTTATCTAGAGAATTTGGAAATCAAGAGTGACATTTGTTAGGACTATTTAACGAATAAAATTAAGCTGTTTACTCACAAATCATTATTTAACTATAGTTATTTTAAAATATTTATATATTTAATGTAAACGGCGATGTTTGAAAACAAATGAGAAGCGATAGGTACGCTTCATCTGCTTCTCCTGTTTATCACTGCAACCAAATCATACTATTTATTGCCAAAGGAACGTAATATTGTAAGAATGCTCTCTAGTGAAGAAAAAATGAAACACATCAAACTGTATATTAATTCATTTCTGATGTCGTAAGATGTAAATATGACAATTATATTTTTCTGGATTGTTACCTGGGAAAAAATACATTTAAGAAAGTGCTAAGAGTGGTTTCTTTTTTTGGTGGTATAATCAATTGCTACAAATATTTTTATATTAACTCCCGCATGCGGCATGTATTGACATTCATGCACTATATATACAAT
This sequence comes from Diploptera punctata, assembly GCA_030220185.1. Taxonomy (NCBI): domain Eukaryota; kingdom Metazoa; phylum Arthropoda; class Insecta; order Blattodea; family Blaberidae; genus Diploptera; species Diploptera punctata. Next base: position 958,290 of record JASPKZ010006073.1, on the reverse strand, counting down.
CTGGTAGCCGTATTTCTCACGGGCTCAGTACTGCAAAATAATGGTCAGACCTGTTCAGAATATTAAAAAGGAGGAGCCTTCTTTAATATGGTAATTATAACACTGATAAATATTTCGTGAAACAGGACTCTGTTTGGTTGTAAAACAGAAATCATTGAAACGTGATTGGCCATTGAGTCCCATTTGGGGCATGAGTTAAATATTCAGCATAAACTAACAGCATATTAATACCATTGATTTGTACACTTTCTTCATCATATAAAAAAATTGTGGCATGCCCGAGTATCACATTGAACCATATAGGAGATATTGCATCTCCTTTCTTTAACTCATTGTGAATTTCAAAAGTATCTGAAAACTGGATTGCCTACACTACCCTATTCTTTGTGCCATTTTGACACATTCAAATAGAAATTCCGAACTCCAGCAGGATACTTTGTAACTTTTCCCGCTTACTTGAATTGTATGTATCTTTGAAGTCTATATATATATATATATATATATATATATATATATATATTTAGTTGATGCACAATGTCTTTATATTCCATTTCATCATCATCGTCATCCGGTATCATGGCAGCTGCTCTGTCTTCCGGAAACCAAACGCCATTCCTCTCTGTCCATCCACTGATCTTCCTCCAATCCTCTGAAATTCATAGCTGCTTGTACCCCTTCTATCCAAGTTTTCTTCGGTCTTCCTCTCTTCCTCCTTTCCATTGGGATCCATTTCATAACAATTTTAGGCAATCTTTGCGCTGGCATTCTTTTGACATAGCCATACCACTGTAATATTTTCTTTTCTATAATGTCTATGATGTCCGGCTCCTCTTGTACACCCATAATTTCCCTTATTTTTTATTTCGTATTCTATATTCCATTTATTTTCTAAAATCTGTATACTAAAAATCTCATCTATTGTAGACTTTTTTCTTCCATCACGATTTGATTTTTTGTACAAGTTTATACACATTCTACATGACTTAAGTAACCTAGGTTCGATGCTGAATTCGCTAAGTCCCTAGCCTACTCAACTCTATCCAGTTCATACCTCGAAATCCAGTTCCCTAAGATCGATTCGAATACTATCCTCACACCCACGGTTAAGAATTCCTTATCGACTTTTGTCGTAGGATCTCCCAAAAAAAAAAAATCGCACATCATTTTTTACCATGTCCATTCCGAGCTTTATTATATCGTCTAATCTTACATGACCTAATAATACTGTTAATGCTCATCAGACAATATGAGGCGTCCGGCCCCTGTTTATACCATACCAAATTCTTTTGTTCACATCCCGTTGGTCTTATGGTTTCCATATTCGCTTCTGCGATCAAGGTTCACGGATTAAAACTCCGCGGGGGTTGATCGATTTTCATGGCATGGAAATTGATCCAGAATAGAATGAGCTGCCTCTTTCCACTGAAGTCAACAAAATAGTAGGATTATGGAGGAATGACAAGAAAAACAGGAAGCATAAAAACAGTAGAAAAGAGAGTGAAAGAGTTAGTATTTTATTTAACGATGAACATATGCTGAAGTCATTAGTGTCGCAATTCAAATCTGGGAGTTAAAGGGCTGTCACATTTTGCTCAGTGTTCTCTATTTTTTTAGGTTTAGGTTCTTTTACATGCCACAAATCTTCGGGTCAGGGTTCAAGGGACTCATGTTCAAGAATTTTACGCCCTGATAAATCCATCTACTGCACCCGGGTTTGAATCCGTAAAACTCAGAACCAGAAGAGATAATGATATTCATTAATCCTCAGGGATCGACATGGTGAAAGAAAGGGGGTAGAGTGAGAAATAGGGAGATATAAAAGTAAAATGAACGAAGTGAGAAATAAAGAGATAGAAATAGAAAGAGGAAGGAACAGAAAGAGAGAAAGCAAAACGAAAGAAGGGTGAGAGAGTGAAAGATAGATAGATAGATAGAGAGAAAGAGAGATAAAGAAATTACTTTGTTTTTTATACACATAATATACCTACATAATTTGAAAAACCTGTATTATTAAGGACTATATCTCTCGACATGCTGACCACATGTCACCCATACACTGGCTGGATGATCATCTATCTCTGTGATGATACATGTGGATGTGAGGCCAGCAGCCGGATGGTAGGTTAGGGCCTTCTAGGCCTGTGGCGTCAGGAGTAATAAAATATAGTTTGGTGTATGACATAATTTAAATATTTTGTGAAGCAGTTAGGCCTAATAAGTGAGGGAGTGGTAAGAGGAATTGGGACATACTGCTTAAGTGTGACAAATCAGTTTCATAATTGTTCCAGTGTCATGTTTGCGAGGTATTGACAGGTTTCAAGACATGCCAGAAAAATGTGGAACCAATAAACAACTGGAAGGTATGTTGTCATGTTCTTACTCTACAGGTTTACTGATTAATTTTCATTCTCTGTGAATTCCTGTACCACTGAGGTTGTTTTTACGCAATAGGCTCTAATTCTGTCCTGGTTGAGTCATTTCGGGTATTTTCCTTACCTCTAAGTCATGTCAGGATCGGCGGGTCAAATGACAGGAATCTGTAAGACAAATGTTAGGATCCTGTAAAGCCCAAGGTTCACCGATCTCTATCTCACCATCATAATCTCCGATATTATATTCCATCTTTAATATGAGTTTATGAAAGGGAAAAATCAAATCAGATCCAAAATAGTAATAGGAAACAAAATCATAGAACAGGTGAACCATCTCAGTTATCTAGGATGTGACATTTAATTTAATTATGATAATGATATAACTAATAAAATAGCAAAATTCCAGGGAATATGTGGTACGATAAAACGATCACTAAATAATAAAACAACAAGAGAGACCCAATTGAAATTTTATAAAACATTGGCAGTACCGGTACTGCTCTATGGATCAGAAGCCTGGATACATAAAAAACAAGATCTAAGTAGGATAACGGCGGCAGAAATGAAATTTTTGAGATCTGTTAAAGGGTGCACTAAGGAAGACAGAATCAAGAACACAGAAATAAGACAGGAACTTGAAATATTTGCAATAACTGATAAAATAGATACATATAGACAAAAATGGAAGCAACACATAGACAGAATGAATGAAGATAGATATCCAAAACAAATAACAAAATACAAACCTAAAGGCACCCGAGATGTGGGCAGACCTAGAAAGAGATGGGCTGAAGTCGGAACGGGTCAACAGACCTAATCCATGAATGCAGATGATGATGATGATGATGATGAATGGCGTGTCTTGTGTTAAATGTTAATGTTGGCTCGGAGGTGACCTCAGCATTTATATTATCACTCGTTTTTCTAGGCTCTTCATTTCCTAGTTAGTCAAAAAAGTTTGTATCCTCCACAGGATCCAAAGTTATAAGCTCTCAGACAGTGACATTTATTTAAAGCCCGGAATGATTAGGTTCATGTAACGACCTACGAAGAAATCAGTTAAATTGAGATGCTTGCAATATATATATCGACGGCGGTGGACTAGTGGCTATGCTCCTTGCCTCAGGTCCCGAGGGTCGCAGGTTCAAACCGGCCGGGGTCGATGGATATTTTTTAAAATGGGGAAAAAATACAAGGAGCAAGTCCTCCGTGAAGGACTTTAAGCCGTGGGTCCCGAGTCTGAAGATTTTCAGGCTCGTAGAAGATCCTCAAGCCTCAATGAAAAGGCCTCTAAGCAAAATTTACCGATTTTCCCATCCTAGTACTACCTTGGTTTCCTAGATGTCATTATGAGGCGGAACGCTGACCACGGACCACCCTCAAAGTACATCTATACATAAAGAAGTGTAACTAAATTAGTATGGTTCAAATTCTTCCCTGTAGGGGAGAGCGCCTAAATCTCTGTTAAGGGAACATGGGCTTACAAGAAGATATATATATATATATATATATATATATATATATATATATATATATATATATATAAAGTCCATCGCTGTGGTCTCGAGGTAGCGTGCTGCCTTGTCACGCAGCGGGCCCGGTTTCGATCCCCGGTCGGGACAGTTTTTCTGGGTGAGGTTTTTATCGGGGTTTTTCCTCATCTATAAGACAAATGTCAGGAAAACTTTAAGGCCCAAACGGTCCCCGAAATCATATGGCCACCACCATCATGATCCTTATCATCATCATCATCCTTCACCGGTGTGGAAAGCAACGGGAAGCTACCACACCTACAATTCCCTAGTAAAGCTGCAAGCATCACATGAAATGCAGTGAAGGACCTGCCTTCGGGCAGAATTACTATGGATATATATATATATATATATATATATATATAAAAGTGTGTGTGTGTGTGTGTGTTATGCGTGAGTGTTCTTGTGTGTGTGTGTGTGAGTTGTTATAATTAATTAGAAATATATTATGGTATAATAATTTAAATTCTTAATATTATTTTATGTCTGAGCAAATGTGCGGAAAATACTGGTGATTTATGGGTCCTGGAACTTAAAGGTTCTTATTCCTGAACACAAATCACAGATGTTACAGTCTACCTCATTCACTCCTTTGGTACGGTTCCATATCTTAATTTACTTTCATGATTATATAACTCCTTAATGAAAATTATACCACAGCTTAGGAATCTCAATATCTATAAATTGAGAACTAAAATTCCACGTCATACACAACATAAGCTATTATTGTAAGATTAAATAACTTATAATTATTACGTGTATTAATACGTAAAAAGATTAAAACGAATATTTAAAACACAGAATATTTCAGTAAAAGTATGAAAAAATGAAACGGAACGTAATGAATATTAATGAACAATTAGAGGTCTGGAACCTGTGGTCAGCAGATCCAGTTTTGAAGGGAATATGGGAATATAGGCTCAATTCTGGAAATGCATGCTATTATGCAATACAGAGACTCTTGACGTCCCAAATCCTTCCAAAAAACGTTGAACTGAAAATATATAAAACTATTATTCTACCAGTTATATTATATGGATGCGAAACATAGATTCTTACTTTAAGGGAGGGAAGGAGATTACGAGTATTTGAAAATAAATCTCTTAGGAAAAATTTTGGACCAAAGAGAGATGTACAGACAGATGAATGGAGAAGACTGCATAACAGTGAACTACATGGTCTTTATAGGAAGCCAGATATAATAACAGTTAATTCTCGTAGACTGCGATGGACAGGACATGTGACACGAATGGGGAATCAAAGACGTGCATGGAAGCTTCTCGTAGGAAAACCAGAGGGAAAACGTCCAGTTGGTAGACCAAGAATGAGGTGGGAGAATAACATTAACTATGATTTGAAGGAAGTAGATTATATAACCCCAGCAATGATTCCTGACGAATGAAATTTGTAATGAGAGCTTAGATGCGAGTCCTGTACTAACCTGATGTAGGTCTCAGCCAATAGGAAGTAGACCACACGTCATTGCTAACTCCCTCAAATACAGTCACTGCTAAACATTTTTAAAATCTCACTACAAAAATTAAATAATATAGGTAATCTTTATCGTAGACTGCGATAGGCAGGACATGTGGCACGAATGGGGAATGAAAGACGTGCATGGAAGCTTCTTGTAGGAAAACCAGAGGGAAAACGCCCAGTTGTAGACCAAGAATGAGGTGGGAGAATAACATTAACTATGATTTGAGGGAAGCAGATTATACGGGGAATGATTGGAAAACATTAGCTCAGGATAGGGATGTACAGAGAGCTTATGTCCGCGCGGCCATGAACCTACGGGTTCGATAGTGCCAGTGAGTTAGGACATCTTTATCCGTGGAGGAAGTATATTCACTATATATATATATACCTATACACACACACACACTGTATTTGGTTTATATCACACTTTTAATGATTTAAATAACCATTAAATGTCACTTTAATTTAAACAATTTATAGTCTTCCCCGCGCCGTAGCCATGTGATTAAGGCGAGATGCCTTGGCGCAGAACTACGGGACCTGCGCTGGTTCGAGTATCCGCGGGGGAAGAAATGTTCTCAAGGAATTTCTGCCAGTATGGGACCGATGCCCACCCAGAATCGTGAGGCATTTGGGTAGCTACAATAAGTAGCGGGTCCAGGTTGAGAGGACCAGTTATAATGGCTGAGGGACCCGACATTCACATTGCACTATAATTTTAAGACTTCAGACAGCAAGTGTACAAAATATTATAATTAAAGTCTATGGTTTAAAATCTAAAATCAATACATCCGCGTCTCACTATAATTCTCTATGGACTGTACATGTTTTGTAGAGGAACTGTTTTGTTTGTACACGTGGTAGACAGGGAATTCACAGCTCAGCAATATTGATAGGCTCTACCATTGGACTTACGGTCAAGGACATTCTTCAAAATCCCTTGCACGACCTATACAGGGAATGATTAGAAAACATTAGCTCAGGATAGGGATGTATGGAGAGCTTATGTCCGCGCGGCCATGAACCTACGGGTTCGATAGTGCCAGTGAGTTAGTTAGTTTGGGAATAAAATTTTATATCATTTTACTAACCATCATTATACGTAGTTTGCAGGCTTATGTACAACAACATACTTGTTTAGGCCTACATTTACATTCTGCTGACATCTAATTACATATGCCAAGTTTGAATTGTAGTTCCTGTATAGAATGTAAATATATATACACAGTTGTAAATAAAAAGGTACGTGTAACGAAACGGCACAGTACACGTAAACAAGTGCATAGTGGTAAATAATCCGGAAAACAGAAATGAAGGACAGTATTGTGACAGACAAGTTGACTTTCAGTCCCCGTAAGCTGACGTCGCAAAACCTAGAATTCCTACTTGAAATTGTTCAATAGAGAAACATCTACACGCTTTTATTGAAACTTCTTACAATATATGTAAAAGTACACTACAGGCCTCTGGAGGCCCTTGGGGTAGTAGGAGGTTAAGGCTCCCACTTTTTCTAGGCAATCGGCACTTGTTGTCAGCCGGGTTGTCAGCTCTGCGAGACGGCCGCCTTTACCCCTAGAAGAAGCATATGTACTCATTTCCGTTAGAGGCTGAGTCGACCCCAGGACCATAGTGCTGCCAGAAGGTTTTGGTCAGTTTAAAAATCCTGACCCCACCGGGACTTGAATCCTAGACCTTCCGACGTGTAGCGCAGTGCCTTAACTACTACGCTACGGCGTAGATAGCCAGTAAGGAGTTTGGAATGGGTTTCAATTGGAGAAAAAAGAGGAGAGAGATCTAGTAGTAGTAGTAGTAGTAGTAGTAGTAGTACTAGTAGTAGGACTTTATTAGACTAAAAGTAAGATATTTACAATGTTATTTACAAATAGCCTATGGATCACACGGGTAGTAAGCCGTACGTGCTGTTGACAGTCCGTTACAATAAAGTAATATTTGGTAATAGTAGGCCTATAAAGAAAAACAAAAAGAAAACAATAATATTACAATTGCATAAAGAAACACAATAATATTACAATGATAGAATGTATTTAAATTCACAAACTAAACCAATTATTAGGGAGATCTAAGAAAACATGGATAGAGAGAATTATGAATTTAGTTAAGGACAAAGGACTGCAGGATGGTGTCTCGAAGGATAAATGAATGGAGGAAGAGATTCAAAATTTAATATTGGACACAGGAAGATATTATATACATTTTAACCTTTGAATAAAACATAAGTTAATCTTTTTGTAGTAAATCATAAATACAAATAAGTTTGTAAACCATATCGTACTCATGTTTGCTTCAAAAATGTTTTTTTTTTCTGCTTTTAGTTTTCATATATATACCACATAAATACCACATAAGTGTTAATACGATTAACAAATACCGATCGAGTTGGATTAACTTGTGAAACTGGTTTAAAAACAGTTTATCGTGCCAGATTACTTTGTACGTTGTTGGTTGACATACAATAAAAGCAGAATAATTGGGACATAACTGTTGGTTATTACTGAGTATCGTGGGCCACATTCGAACAAAAAAATTAGTAATTTCTACTACTTCGTTTTTTTTACCTGTTTTATTAAAACTTATTAAATAAAATCAAAATATTATAGGAAACATTGCCAATTTATTGTATTGTATTCCTATGTTTTCCCTTTACAGAGATTTAGGCGCTCTCCCCCTACAGGGAAGAATTTGAACCTTACTAATTTAGTTAACCCCCCTTGTTTTAGTATAGATGTCATTTTTGAGTGGTACGTGGTCAGCGTTCCGCCTCATTTATGACATCTAAGAAAACCCTAAGGTCACGATCTAGGCCGGGAAAATTTAGTAAATTTCTGCTTTTAGAGGCCTTTTCAGTTTCCGGCTTAAGGATTCTTTTACGAGACCTGTGAAAATCTTCATAATCGGGACCAACTGCTTAAAGTCCCTCCCGGAGGACTGGCTCCTTGGATTCTTTGTCACTCCTTAAACAAAATCCATGCGAACACTGCTGGGTCGTTGCACATTTCCGCGACCCTTGGCGGACCACAAGGCAAGGCAGCATAAACACCCCACTAGTCCACCGCGGCCAATTTAATGGTTAAAATTTGTGACTCGCATTCGCGTGGGTCGCGAGTTTAAACTCTGATGCCAAACGAAATTGACTGTAGATTTTTCTGATTTTTCTCAGTAATAAAGGCAAATGCAGAAATGAAGATGTTGAGAGCAATAGCAGGATACCAAAAGACCGATAAAAAGAAAAACGAAGATATAAGATCAGAACTTCATCATCATAGTAGTACATTCACGAATTTAAGTCATTTGTTGGCCTGTTTCGGCCTCAAGAGAAACACCATCCAGAAGTCTTTTGAGTGGACGTCCTGGTCTTCTTCTTCCTGCAGGTTGATATCTTAACATCTGTTTGGGTATCGTGTGATCTTCCATTCGATGAACACGTTGCATTCATCTTGACTTATAATCAGAAATTTTGTTTTCTAAAGGTTCCATGTGTAATTCTTCTAAGATGTCTTCATTTTTTTGTGATCTAGTAGTGTGTATCCTGCAGACCTCCGAAAGTATCTCATTTCAGCAGATCTAAGTCTCTGTATATCCTTCTGTTTCAACGTCCATACTTCGCTACCATACAAAAGAGTTGGAAGAGCCAGTGTTTTATAAACTTTTAGTTGAATGTTTTTGGACTAACTGTGGCTTGAAGATAGAATTTATTAACCCTAAAATTCTTTAAAAATGAGATATTTTTGCATTTAAGAGAACAGGACTCAATATATTTAATATCTGTGAAATAATAAAATACTATCAAAATGCTTACCTTCAGCACGTATTACGAATGAATGAACAGCGCATACCAAGAAGAATGTATAATTATAAACCAAAAGGGAGAATATTGTTGGGAAGAGATGGAAGGACCAATTTGACCTATAATGAGATCGGAACAGACCATTGGGCTTAATCTTTGTTGTTGTTGTTGATGATGGTGAATAAAGGCATATGCTGAGTTGAATTGCATTACTAGACCCATTGCATCATATTGTCTGTTGTTGTGGCATAGTCGATGATCCGGGTTTGATTCTCGGGGTTATAATATTTGTAATCTCCGCCTTTGGCTTGGGAAAATCATTTAAACAAATCTAATTTTTGTAATTTTAAATTATAAGCATGATTTGTTGTATTTGGACTGAGTCAGAGCACTTCTCATTCGCTACAATTTTGGAAGTGTATTTATGTAGGTCTAGGCCTATATAGTGTGTAAATAAATACATCATCATCGTCCGGTATCATGGCAGCTACTCCGGAAACCAAACGCCAATCCTTTCGTCCATATATTGATTTTCCTCCAATCCTCTGATATTCATAGCTGCTTGTACCCCTTCTATCCAAATTTTCTTCGGTCTTCCTCTCTTCCTCCTTTCCATTGGGATCCATTCCATAACAATTTTAGGCAATCTGTGCTCTGACATTCTTTTGACATGGTCATACCACTGTAATATTTTCTTTTTTGTAATGTGTATGATGTCCGGCTCCTCTTGTACACCCATGATTTCCCTTATTTCTTTATTTCGTATTCTATCCATTCTAAAATTTCCAGCTGATCTTCTTAAAACATCCATTTCTGTACTTAAAATCATTTTCGTTTCCCTGGCAGGAATTTTCCATTTCTTAGGTTGGGGCACCTGGAAGGCGGAGTTACGTTATCCCGTCGATGCGATGGGTAATAAATGATAATGAAACGCCATGGAAGTCCTTAATCTAAACTTAGCCGAAATTCCAGACCATGGGCAACAACTGGAACAATTCCCTTGAAGGAAACATTATTATGGTCTGACGGGGAATCGAACCCGGGACCTCATGAACTGTAGTCGGAAACGCTGACCACTAGACCATGATACCGGTCATAAATAAAATAAATAAGTAGTGGAACTGCAGGATAGACCAGATTTCTTCTCGCTTCTCACTTCGGAGCTCAATTAATCTTGAGGATACTTTAAATCATTATGTAACATTTATTCTTTTTACACGGATACGTTGTATTTTTTATTGTTGTTTTTTTAGCACTTAACTAACTTCTAAAGAAGTTACTTCTACTATCTTTCTTCACTAACAACTGTTAAATGTGACAAAAAGTATATTATTTAAGATGCTGACAGCAATTGCCACTTATTCTGGAGATATTGCCACTTAGTGAAGAGATACAGGCCAGCAAAGAACTATTTTTCTTTATGATGGCACGGGTGACTGATTTTATAACCCAAGACGACACGCTATTAGGCTATTTAACTCCTGAAACTACTGTCTTATGGACTACATTTGACTCCTGATTCATTAATTACGACATCAATAAAGAAAAAGTCACTGTAAAATTCCGATGTAACTTTAACTTCAGTTATTAAACTAGATTAAGGGCCTGTTTCACCAAGAGAGGTAACTGTATTACTCCAGTTTAAGCTATGTATTATACTTGGGGAAAACTGGCGTAATACTGTTACCTCTCTTGGTGAAAGTAAAGTATTTTAATTTTATTACGCTCTTTAAGAAATCAGGTTTGTCGGTTCTGCAAAATTGGTGGTTACCATGCCATGGTTGTAGTTGGCCAGAGGTTCGCGGATTCAAACCTGATGGAAACCCCTTTACCGAGGGGCAAAGATTAGATTAAGTAATCAATATTTATATAATTAATTGTAATCATAATTGAGGTTATGTATTCATTTTTAAAAAATATTAATATAAGTACCTTTATATATATGTTCACCGCCGTGGTCTCGAGGTAGCGTGCTGCCTTGTCACGCAGCGGGCCCGGGTTCGATCCCCGGTCGGGACAGGCTCCTAGGAGAGATTTTTTCGGGGTTTTTCCTCACCTGTCAGACAAATGTCAGGAAGCTTAGGACCCAACGGATCATCCTTACCATTATCATCATTATTTCACCGGCGTGGAAAGCAACGGGAAGCTACCACACCTATAATTCCCTAGTAAAACTGCAAAGCATAAATTAAAATGTTATGATTGCAGTGAAAGACCTGCTCTCGGGCAGAATAAAATTACTATGGGTGGATATTATATAAGATTAGTCAAATGCGTTCGTTTTAAGACCTTAACACGGCAACTATATTTTAGGATCGATGTAATTGCCCATCTTTATTTTATGGAATGAATGATATGAACTGTATTCTAAGGTGATATGTAGTCTGTTATGGTGTTCCTGGTTCGACACACACCAACATCCACACACATGACTAATACCGCCATTTATTTGGACTAGGCACAAGACCTTGAGGAGGAGCTATAACCCTCCCATTTGTTCTCTTATCCCCTGAGATGAGACAGGCTCTTAGTCATGAGGAAGTAAATGAGTGTGCTCTCATTAGATCACCACAAGCTCATATTTTAAACATGATTTGCTAAATTTCCGTCTACTTTTTTTTTACCAAACTTGAGATGAGATAAAACGTGATATGAAATGAGTTAATGGAGATGAAATGACACCATGAGGGAGGTACGATAAATGGAGAGTGTTGGTGGAATGAAATTCGAGAAACCGGAGAACCCTGAGAAAAACTCGAAAATCCCGGTGTGGAACACAACCAACACCCCTCCGTAACCACCAGAATTCGTACCCGAGATCCCATCGGGGCATTCACGTGTACTAGCCACACGTCCACCGAGACGGCTTCAAGGGGTAAAATTCGTGAAGATATCTTCGTTCGGAAGCGAAATAATGCTTAACCCCTATATTAACAAAATACTTATTTCTCGTATCAGATATTTAAATGTGGTGCGGACCGCAGTGAAAACGAAATGTTGCGTAACTATTATTATTAGGTATATTATGGAATTCTAGGAAAAAATCGTTTCTCGTTAGTTTTCATCTGTCATTTATTAAATTTATTAAATGAATGAATCCAATTGTCCGTGTGGGGTTGCCAGTCTGCCATCGGACGCCTCCCCAGGTGGCGGATAGGGGAATGCTCACCAGATATGGCGGGTACTGGGGAAATAAAATACCCAGGGCGGACCAAAACTAGCGCTGCTGCCTTGCAGTAAGATACTGGACTATCAAAGGCTAGAGGAAGAAAACCTTGAACAAAAATTACCCGTCCCCCAGGTTGGGGGTTGATGCATCGAGCCAGCTCCTCGTTCATCATAAAAAGAAAAAAAAATGCTAAAAAACCAAACAACATGCCTCGGAAAAACACTCTAGGACGATTAAAGCTAAGAATTGCAAAGATTGCCAAAAATTGTTATGTAATGGATCCCAATGGAAAGGAGGAAGAGAGGTAGACCGAAGAAAACTTGGATAGAAGGGATACAAGCAGCTATGAATATCAGAGGAATGGAGGAAGATCAATGGCTGGATATAGAGGAATGGCGTTTGGTTTCCGGAAGACGGCGGCAGCTGCCATGATACCGGATGATGATGATGCATCCAATTGATGAATCTTATAGGATACATTTTTAATTTAAGGATTAGGGTTCCGTGCCTTAAATATACAATACGTAAAAGAACGTTAAACTTGAATTAAGACACCCATGAGCAATATTGCACAGTATTTAACATGAACATTCTAATTGCGATACTAGTAGTAGTAGTAGGACTTTATTAGACAAAAAGTAAGATATTTACAATATTATTTACAAATATGGGTCGCACGGGCAGTAAGCCGTACGTGCTGTTGACAGTCCGTTACAATAAAGTAATAATTGGTATTAGTGTAAAGAAAAATAAACAAAAACATCAATAACATTACAATTACATAAAGAAAACACAATACTATTACAATTAAGTAATAACACAATAGCAATAACATTACAATTACATAAAGAAAACACAATAATAATATTACAATTAAATAATAACACAATAGCATTATACACTAAAAACATTAACCTTACAATTACATAAAGAAAACACAATAATATTACAATTAGATAATAACACAATAGCATTATACACTAAAAAAACATTAACATTACAATTACATAAAGAAAACACAATTAATATTACAATTAAATAATAACAACAACAGCATTATACACTAATTAATTTATATATAATTGTTAATAATTAATGGTATTGCATTTTGATAACATATATTTATTCATGAATGAGTGTTGTCCTTATTTTTCGCGTTTTGTCCAGAAATTTACCGAGGTTTATCCAATTTTCTGGATTTACCAATAACTCGTAGCATGCCAATCTTTCCCGATTTGAATTTAGAAATCTTTCCGGTAATAACTGACGTCTCCAATATTCTAAATCATTACATTTTCCTAATATATGTATCTCATCTTCAAATTTCCCGCACATTGGACATATTCGCATATCGTGATCGTCGCTAATTTTTAGAAATTTCCATGCCCCTAGCCTAAACCAAGCAAGCCCTGATCTCTCCTTAAATCCTAGGTTGAGTATATACGATTCTTTTCCCCAGACGTGTTTTAGGTCTCTTTGTAAACACAGTGAGCGTTTTCCTGTACATTCGGCGAAGGTATCTTGTTGATTTACATCTAAGTACCTCCTCCTTATTTTTCTCCACACGTTCTTGCGATTTTCAGTCCCTTTTTCCCATATCCAGCCCATCCCAATCTTTTGGAGTTCTCTCCTAACCTCGTCTGCCCAAAATTTAACATCTATGTTTTTAATTTGGTGGTCGTAGCAAATTGCTCTAAGCATTGTTTGTTCACCTTGGATTACTCGCAACCAGTATTTGAGTACACTAATTTTACAGTTAATGTCGTCCTGGAATGACCCGAATTCATATAAAATTCCACAGTTAGAAACGGCCTTACTAAGTCCTGTAATATACTTTAGAAAATGCGTATATACCTTATTTAAGATTGCGATACTAATGAACATCCATAGTAATCCATAGTAATTCTGCCCGAGGTCAAGTCTTTCACAGCAATCATAGCACTTTTATGCTATGCTTTGCAGCTTTACTAGGGGATTATAGGTGTAGTAGATTCCCGTTGCTTTCCACACCGGTGAAGGATGGTGATGATGATAAGGATGATGATGATGATGGCCGGATCATTTTAGGGGACCATTGGGCGCTAAGCTTCCTGGCATTTGTCTTACAGGCGAGGAAAAACCCCGAAAAAAACCTCACCCATGAACATAATTAGATAAAATAGTAATTCTCTTTTTACCTTAGTTTACCTTCTCCCTTTGTAGGTACTTGCACACGATCTGTCGAGAAAGGATTTTAAACTGTGGATCAGACATATTTTTTGATCATTTAATGACATGGAGGATGTCCTATGTTGTGCGATAAGCACAATGCCAGAAATATCACCGAGAAAACTCGACCTATTAGGACAAGACACATCTTTCTGGCATACATCCATTCCAAGAAAGGCGAATATGAATGGATGATGGTGATGGCCGTCCCGTGCCGTAGCCGAGCGATTCAACGCATGATACCTTGGCGCAGAGTTATAGGACTTGCGCTGGTAGAGTCCCCAATGGAGGAATAAATTTTCTCATGCAATTTTGGTGAGATGGAACCGGTACCCGCCCAGCAGTGTGAGAAATTTTGATAGCTCAATAAGTAGCGGCTCAAGTTTGAGTAAACCGGATACAGATATAACGGCTGGGAGACCCGATATGCTGGCCTCCTGCCACCGTTTATAGTAGCTGGATGTTCTCCACCCCTGTGACTTACACATTCAGATGTGAGACAGCGGTCAACTGATAGAACTGAAGCCAAGATGCTTCTAGGCTAGTTAGGCCAGGGAGTATTTTTTTATGTGATGGCCAGATGGCGTTCAGGAAGTATTTGGATGACGATGATGATAATGAGGAGAGTCACAATATTTCTGATTAATTTCGAAAAAAAAGTGATAAAATTATCACATTTCGCGTTTTATAGTTAATTATCTTTACCTCATATGCGGAAATTTGTATTTTTACATTCAACTCATTGAACATTTTAAGGTTATCATAATAATTTCGCGTAAATTAGAAAGTGAATGTAGATTTAAAAAAAATGTATTACGTATTATTAAAGATAAAAAGTGCTTTATATCAGTTTATTATACATACCGTACTCAAGTTAATAGGGCTAATTTTTTATAACAGTAGTTTTAGCGAAAGTCCAGCTTTATGAACATAATTCGAGACAGCACGTTCTTAGGATGCAAGAACATAGTTAAAAAAATCACCCGGCAAGAAACGGAGACTTAGGTCGATCTCATCTCCGCTGGACAGACCGGTTGCAGTTATAGTTCACAGACGGGAATAAACCCAAACCTGGGGTTTTGGCAGAGGAAGAAGACTTTTAAAATTCACTTTGGATCACCGTTGGGGTTAATATATAAAAACTTAAAATTATAAAATATTTGTACCTGAAATCTCATATATCTTTTGGACACCTATAGATGGAACGTGTTCCGAAAGACCTAAAATTTTTTTTAAACTGAAGTTTAGATAGTTAAGGACGATTAAAACCTAAGTTACAATTCATTATTTTTATTTTTAGCTTTTTACTTTGGAATACCGTGAAAGTGCAAATGACTGCTTGCAAATATGGATAATCTCTTGGAATGTGTTTTACCAAATCCATGAGTCGCTGGTGTTGCGACCAAATGCTCCGTCTTCGGATCCGGGAGACATATTTAATGATTGATTCGTCTGAATAGGTTTCTCTCTGGAGGCTCGCCGGTCAATTTCTCTGGCGAGGAACTTACTAAGACAAAGTCTTCCGTAGCCAGAGATCATTAATTTACATCCATACATTAATAGTGAGTATGGACCACATCCTTAATATCCCAGAGAGTAATAAAAGTGGTACATACAGGAAGTGAAAACTTGCATTGTACTGTAATTCCAATTCTAGTTAAGAAGAATGAATGTTATGTTCAAAAATCGAGGGTTTATACACGGTGTATTAAATATTTAGAGAAGTATTCACATTTTAATCTATTTCGCTTGTTGAGCCGAAATCATTTATTTCACTTGAAATCACATCTATCGCGAAAATAATTGGCAAAAATATTTTCCCCTTTCGTCATGTGTGTTCCAATGTCTTCCATTCCACTTTTCATGCTTTGTGTTCCTTGCTAGGTGAATATATGACGTTAATAATGGTATTCTTTATGCACGCAACACTTTGGCCGACCAAGTTACTTAGGTGTTGTATATTTGTATTATATGCATAGAAGAGTGTAGGATTGCTTTTTGCCTTTACTGAAAAATAAATCACATTAAATTGATATTACATGCATTCAATTGCATCCTATTTCATTAATTCAATAGGACTACAATTCCACAATTATATTTACAAAATGTTCTGTTCTAATTAACTATTTTACTACAAGTAATGTTAGAGATTATTCGATATTGTGACATATTAAACGCATTCACGTGTTGAGAAACTACTAATTCAGGTGCCGTGATTTCTAGTGATATTTGCTACTAAGTCTACTATTAATCGTTGTTTTATTTGTGTGCATTAATATATAAAAGGATCCCATTCTGCATATTGCATCATCTATAGTTTGAAATCTTTGAAGATACTGTATGATTTATCTTATATAGGCTACTCAATCTAGGATTTAAAGAGAGATCAGGCCTTGTTTGGTTTAGGCTAGGGGCATGGAAATTTCTAAAAATTAGCGACGTTCACAATAAGCGAATCTGTCCAATGTGCGGGAACTTTGAAGACGAGATCCATATATTAGGAAAACGTAACGATTTTGAATTTGGAGGCATCAGTTATACCGGAAAGATTTCTAAATTCAAATTGTGAAAGACTGGCATGCTACGAGTTAATGGTAAATCCAGAAAATTGGATAAATTTGGGTAAATTTCTGGACAAAACGCGGAAAATAAGAACAACACTCATTCATGAATAAATAAATATATTATCAAAATGTAATACCATTAATTCTTAATAATTCTACATAACCTAATTAATGTATAATGTAGGCTAATTGTATTATTGTCTAATTGTAATATTATTGTGTTTTTTTTTTGTTTTATGTTATAATATTACTTTAATGTAACGGACTGACAACAGCACGTACGGCTTACTGCCCGTGCGACCCATATTTGTAAATAATATTGTATGTAGGCCTATCTTACTTTTAGTCTAATGAAGTCCTACTACTACTACTAATATTAATTTTACCAAATCCTATGACTACAGCAGTAAAATCTGGTATTATAGCCAATTTCTCTTATTGACGGGAAAAATAATTTACAGTGAGTTCCCTTGTTCATTCTATTCCATCTGTTCTGCCATTGTTAATGATTAGGCCTATATATTGTGTAATATAAGTGTGTTGTTTGAGGTGTTTTATGAAGAAAAGGGGAAGGTGAAACTTGCTGTCGGGAAAGCCTGTCGAAAAGCACCTAGGGGACGCCAAGGTTTAACGTACCTATTCAACATCGTATCACTACGTACAATAACTAATACCAAATACTAATACCTCCCCAACATGTGTACAGAGAAGAGATCTGCAATTTAATCCATGCAACTGTGCATAATCTATTGATTTTAAATTGTAAGCCTACACCACCACCATCATCGTCATAATCCCTCTTAACTCTAGACTGAAACAAAATTTTACAATTAAGATTTTCAAACAAGTTGAACCGGGACCCGGAAGGTCAGGACGCACATATGCTACACTATGAGTTAGCGAAACGAACATCCCACTTGTGCCTTTTGCTATTGTAATAGACATGCTAACAATTGAAAACAGCTTTTAAATCAACGATTTATTGCTTCTATTGCTAATATGAAAATTTGTATTCTATAACAATGACGACGGTGAAAAACATTATATTATTCACGAAGATCATAAACTACTAAAACACGGGATTATTTCATGGTTGTGTCACTCTTGCACTGAGTGCTGTGCACATGGCACACGTACTATGTTAAAAATTCTTGGCACCGAAATCTACAGCGAGGAATATCCTGTGGGCATTTGAAGGCCAAGATTGCTGTTAAATGATTTTATTTATATTTTAAAACGGGATCTAAGATTAAAGATACACCTACTTATATCAGAGAATAAATATTTATTCACCTCTAAATTTTAATCTCGTGTTTACAAACACATATTACGTGTATTTAAACAAAACAAGGTAATAATTCACTTTATGGGTTTTAACGTAGATATAGTAATAATCCCGTATGATAGCGTATAAAAGCGTTTAATATATGCTTTTAAATGTTTCTTCTCTTAAATATATGCAATAATTATTATAATTTATACATGCCGTGTCTGAAAAAATTGTACCTGGTACAAGAAAGTGTTCTCTGTTTGTATACCTTGTTGAAAACGTGTGCACGCAGAGTTGTAGCGTAATTGCTTAAGGCAAGCAAAGCGGAATGTTCGAGGTTCGAGTCGCGATGCGGTCAGAATTTTTAAACTGGCCTAAAACCTTCTGGTGGCCCTTGCCCTGGAGTAGACTCAGTCTCTAATGTAAACTAGTACCAGAATCGTGTTATGGAAGTAAAGGCGGCCGTCACGCAGGGTTGACAACTCGGTTAGCAATTAGTGCCTATTGTCTAGAAGGGTGTCAGCCTTTATTTCCAGTTAGCCAAAATGCCCTCCTGAGGCCTATGGTGGAAATAACTTTCATATTCCTGATGTGACATTATTATTATTATTATTATTATTATTATTATTATCGTAAGTATTATTATTGTTATTATCGTATAAATGTTTATTTGTACATGAAATATACATTGCTATATTTAATGTATCTTTAACTGTTTATAATTAATATAGTATATATCTATATTTGTCAAATATTTATTTGTATTTGATGCTGGTTGAGAGGAAGAGAAGGCCTTATGGCCTTAACTCTGCGAGAATAAATGAAACATTATTATAATATTATTATTAAGTACCCTTCTGTACTAAAATGAATGTATAAAGCCTAAAACTAAACTAAACTCCAATGGCGCGATAGGCCTAGGAGACCCTTGACCTCTGAGCCGACTGCTGGCCTCGCATCCACATGTTTTACTTACATTGGTGGATAATCATCCAGCCAATATAGAGGCGACATGTCAGAATGCCGGATCCTCCAACCGTTATAGCTGGTTAGAGCTCGTCCTAGTTGTTGAGAATAAATACTCGCATTGATTGCACACCTGTTTAAAACAAACTCTCACTGAATCAGATCTTTAAAATTCAACCAGACTCACAACATTACACTAAAATCCGACATGACTCGACAATCTGCCGCTGCTGCCCTCACATGCACATGTTTTAATCACTGGACGGTCATCCAGCCTGTAGGGATTATATGTTCGCAGTAAGTCGGTCCCCAGACGTTATAGCTCTGGATCCGGACCCTGGGGCTTTGGTTTCCGGACCGGTTAAATATTGAATTAATACAATTTTTTAAAACCGGTTAAATATCGAATATAACTAGTTGTACTAAATTTCATGTTATGGTAGTTTATTGTTGGCCCGGTTGGCAGTACTGCTTATGTTTGGAGATTTGACTGAAGATGAACGGGATTCCATTTGAAACCTGATATCGTGAAAAACACGAAATTTGCGGGGTAGATATTTAAATATTACTCTGACCATAATATGTTAAGTTTATCATAAACTACTTAATAATTATTAGAATTAATAATTGTGTACAACTGTGCTCTATCCTTTTAGTATTTACCATGTGTTTTGTTTAGTAAAGTGATCCCACAACAGGCCCGGAGGCCCTTGGGGTAGTAGGAGGTTAAGGCTCCCACATGTTCTAGACAATCGGCACTTTGTGTCAGCCGGGTTGTCAGCCCTGCGCGACGGCCGCCTTTACCCCCAGAACAAGCGTCTGGTACTCATTTCCGTTAGAGGCTGAGTCGACCCCAGGGCCATAGTGCCGCCAGAAGGTTTTGGTCAGTTTAAAAATCCTGACCCCACCGGGATTTGAACCCTCGACCTTCCGACTTGTAGCGCAGTGCCTTAACCACTACGCTACGGCGTGCCCCCAATGTTTAATTTGTGCAATTCATACTCATGACATAATTTAAATAATTTCCTTATAACATTAATTACTTAATAAAAGCTCCATATGTTTAATGAACTGTGGTTCCGGACCTCGACTTAATTTATATTTTGAAAATTGATCTCCATGACCCCTGTGTACCTGGTTTTCTCAACCTGTAGCCGCTACTTATTACAGCTACCCAAGTTCCTTACGATGCAGGGTGGGCACCGGTCCCATACTGGCCGAAATTACATGAGAAAATGTCTTCCTCATGAGGACTTAAACCATCGCAAGTCCCATTCCTTTGCACCAAGGCACTTGCCTTTAACCGGTCGCTTCAGTACGGGACGCATTAACTAACTCACTAGCACTGTCGAGTCCGTAAGTTCATGGCCGCGCGAACATAAGCTCTCCATACATTTCTATCCCGAGGTACTGTTTTCCAATCATCTCCTGTATAATCCACTTCCCTGAAATCGTGGTTATATTATTCTCCCACCTCATTTTTGGTCTACCAACTGGCGTTGCTTATGAGAAAATCTAATAATATATAATTAGTTAAAATAATGTTTGTAGACAGAATATATGCAAAACTGATGAAGACAATAATGGAAATTCAATAAGCTTGGGAATTTTAGCTTTATATAGAACATTATTAACTTTTTTTTGAAGGATGCTATTGTCATGCCTAATATGAGAGCGTCTGTATATAATAATGATATAAAATTATATAAAATGCTCCAGGAACCAAAAATGGATTGAATGTGTTGTAAGAATATAACTTTTTATTCATTTTTCGAGAGTAGATATTGTATTTCAGGGAGAAAAATGTAACTTTCTCTGCAAGCTATCAGAATACGTGAATCGAAAACGATCACCTGTCATGTTTAAACACGCTCGTTCTGGAAAATGTTTCAAAACATTATTGCATAACTTTGATTTGATTAACAAAACAGCACCACACCCTGAAACAAAAACAAATTCCAAGCCAACTCTCCTCTTATCACCTCGCTAATTTGCACACGCATTGTAATAACTCAATGTTCGCTTGTATCTTTGCCAAAATTATCCCAACTTACAATGTCATTAATCTTTCAATGGTAATGCACTATATGCCAATCCGTATGCATAATATATTATCAAACAAGTTTCTCAGATGGTAGCATTTGAGACTAAGGCTAAACTTTACAATATGTGACATAACTTTTTAAAGTAATTCATAAACTCCTGTCAAATTTTATTCTTAGGGTTTCATTTTTCAAATTATTTCCTACCACTTACAATTATTAATGTTCCAAAATGCGATCACATTTCTCCATTATTCCACGAATTGTCACGGCTACATCTAAAAGAGAGAAGAAAATCGCACGTCTAATTCTCTTATTTAAGATCCTACTTACCTCGATTCCCAATAATTATTTATCATCTCATTTCCAGTATCTGTCCTCAAAACATAACTTAAACACAAGATCACAACATAGTCTCTTGCTTAATATACCGCAACATAGGACATCACATCAGTCCATGCCATATAGGCCTACTATCTTCACTTCTCGCAAATGGAATTCCCTACCACAAGAAATAAGGGGTGCCGGACATTGGCATATTTTAAAAGAAATTTAAATTTATACGTGTTTATACGTATTTGCTCTAACGTCGACTTCATCATTACCCAGTGTAAGGTACATATATTAATTGGCGTTTCTCGTATAATTCATCATATTTATACTATTATTATTATTATTATTATTATTATTATTACTTACTTACTTACTTACTCACTGGCACTATCGAACCCGTAGGTTCATGGCCGCACGGACATAAGCTCTCCATACATCCCTATCCTGAGCTAATGCTTTCCAATCATTCCCTGTATAATCTACTTCCCTCAAATCATAGTTAATGTTGTTCTCCCACCTCATTCTTGGTCTACCAACTGGGCGTTTTCCTTCTGGCTTTCCTACAAGAAGTTTCCATGCACGTCTTTCATTCCCCATACGCGCAACATGTCCTGCCCATCGCAGTCTACGGGACTTAACTGTTCTTATTATATCTGGCTTCCTATAAAGACCGTGTAGTTCATTGTTATGAAGTCTTCTCCATTCACCTGTCTGTTCATCTCTCTTTGGTCCAAACATTTTCCTAAGAACTTTATTCTCAAATACTCGTAATCTCCTTTCCTCCCTTAAAGTAAGAGTCCATGTTTCGCACCCATATAATATAACTGGTAGAATAATAGTTTTATATATTTTCAGCTTAACGTTTTTTGAAAGGAGTTGGGACATCAAAAGTCTCTGCAATGCATAATAGCATGCATTTCCAGAATTGAGCCTATGTTTAATTTCTTTGTGCATCTCATTCCTATTTGTGATTATTGTTCCTAGGTATTTGAATTCAGCCAATTCCTCAAAATTTCCCTCATTTGTCATTAGCTGTCCATTTCCATTATATAATGTATTTCTACGTGTGACCATATATTTAGTTTTACTGATATTTACTTCCAGTCCTAATTTCTTAGTGTTACTCAATAGTGTGTGCGTGTTGGCCTTTAGTATCTCCTCGCTATCGGCCAGTAGTACTACATCATCAGCATAAACTAACAGCTTATTAATACCATTCAGTTGTAAGCCTTCCTCATTCTCTAAAGATTTAATGGTATGCTCTAGTACAAAATTAAATAGTAGATGAGATAGTGCATCTCCTTGCTTCAACCCATTCTGGATTTCAAAAGTGTCTGAAAACTGTTTGCCTACACGCACCTTACTCGTTGAGCCATTTAGACACATTCGTATAAGTCTAACTAACTTTTTAGGAATTCCGAACTCCAGCAGGATACTATATAACTTCTCCCTCTTAATTGAATCATATGCTTTTTGGAAGTCTATGTATAGTTGATGTACAGTACCATTATATTCCCATTTCTTTTCTAAAATCTGTCTTATACTAAAAATCTGATCTGTTGTAGAGCTGTTTCTTCTAAATGCACATTGATGATCTCCTAGAATGTCATCAATATAGAGAGTAAGTCTGCTTACTAATATATTTGTTAGAATTTTGTACGAAGTTGAAAGTAATGAGATGCCCCTATAGTTGTTGCAATCAGTTTTATCTCCTTTCTTATAAATTGGTATGATAATTGACTCCTTCCATTCATCTGGAAGAGCTTCTTTTTCCCAAATCATACTAAGCAAACAGCGTATCTTGTCCATCAATTTTTCTCCCCCTGATTTTATCAGTTCTGCTGGGATCTCATCTGAACCTGATGCTTTATACATCTTCAATTTTTCAATTGCCATTTCAACCTCTAATGCACTTGGCTCTGCGACTAGCATTTCTGCTGTCTGTAACTTATCCTCCTCAATGTCCTGTTCTGTATGTACATTTAATAGCTGATTAAAATAACTTTCCATCTATTTAATATACTCTTGGAATCTGCAATCATATCCCCATTTTCATTCCGAATTATGTTTGTTCTAGCCTGAAACCCTTTCTTCTCTATACTAATTCCCTGATATAATTCTCTAATGTTCCTATTTTTTGCATTCATTTCAAGATCATTAATCTTCTCTCTCAAATATTCCCTCTTTTTACTCTTTAGTAACTTGGTGGTTTCCCGTCTAACACTACCCAATTGCTCTAAATTTACTTCATTTGGCTCGTGTAACCATTTCATTTTTGCTAGCTTTCTTTTCTTTACAATGTCGGCACATTCCTCATCAAACCATTTCTTGTTTTGCCTCTTTTTAAACAACCAATGCTTTCTGATGCTGACAATTTAATAGTATCTCTCATAGCCTCCCATTCTTTATTTATATCAGTTTCTTCTTCGTTTGCCACATTGTTATCTGAAGATTCCAGTATTTCAAATCTATTAGCAATTTTGATTTGGTATTCTTGCCGCATTTCATCATTTTTCAAGTTTTTTAATTCATATTTTACAGAATCATCTTTAGCGTTTGTTCCTCTCATAAGCGATAGCCGTTGTCTGATTTTCACCCTGACCAGATGATGATCTGAATTGCAGTCTGTCCCTCTAACTGATCTAACATCAATGATGCTACTGTGCCAGCGTTTATCCACTAATACATGATCTATCTGGTTCCGAATTTCTCCATCTGGGGACGTCCAGGTGTATTTATGAATATCCTTATGTTGAAATGTTGTGCTCTTAACAATGAGATTCTTTGATGTGGCAAATGTGACTAATCTAACCCCGTTGTCGTTACTATCTTCATGAAGACTGAATTTGCCTATTGTTGGTTTGAATATATCTTCCCGCCCCACTTTTGCATTAAAATCTCCTAAGACAATTTTCATATGATATCGTGAAAGGCTATCAAATAAGCATTCTAATTCTTCATAGAACTCATCCTTGATCTTGTCATCTTTATCTTCTGTGGGGGCATGTACATTTACAATTATAAAATCATGTCGTTTACCCTTTAGAATTATGTATGATATCCTATCACTAACAAACTTAATATCTCGGATAGCGGATAGGATCCTCCTTCTGACCTAAAAAACCCGTTCCAAATGCAGGTCTTTCTGCACCCCCATAGTATAATGCAAAGCTTCCTGATTCCTGACTACCTTCTCCTGGCCACCTAACTTCCTGTAAAGCGACTATATCCAAGGGCGATTTATCCAATTCCCGCGTTAATATCTCTAGTGCCCCGCTATTGTATAAAGTCCTAACATTCCATGTTCCTAGGAACATGTCCCTGTGTTTGAGCCTTTGGCATGGGTTCCCTGAAGTAGTCCCCGCCCGGAGAACCGAATGGGGGACTATTTGACCTCCGGAAAATTTTACCCCAGTAGAACCCATGTCCGCATTTCTTGACGGTTGTATTTTTACGGTGAAAGATCGTCACTCTTTCGACCAAGGTACTTATTTCGTCTGGCTTATCACCTTCGACCAGTCCGGCATGGGTAACCCTATCGGCAGCAATGCTACCGCCGGCATAGCTCTCAGGATCATTTAAGCACACAAGCCACTCCACCACGACAAGGTAAAGATACCATGGAGGGTATTATTATTATTATCGTATAAAATGTTGTTTGTACATGGCATTTACATTGCTACATTTAATATATCTTTAACTGTTTACAATTAGTATAGTGTATATCTATATTTGTCAAATATTTATTTGTATTTGTGCTGGTTGAGTGGAAGAGAAGGCCTTATGGCCTTAACTCTGCCAGAATAAATAAAACATTATATTATTATTATTATTATTATTATTATTATTATTATTATTATTATTATTATTATATTATTATTAATAATGATTTTTACATATTTTCTAACGATTATTTGAATATATTTTTTCACGATATTGAACTACGTGAAGACTTGGCATCCATATTGATTTTAATGATTATTCTGTGTTCGAGTGCAGCTAACATAGAGTCTGTACTAATTAACTTACACTAAATAAAATCAGCGTGCATTCTTTTACAGGTTAGAATACTTAAATTGTGTTAGGTTAGCTTTTAGGTTGGTTGGCAACGCGAATTAAAATATCGTGTAGCCTGTATGTTGGCTGCATCCCGTGATTCAATAGTGTAAACCGCTTGGCGTCTGTTGGCGCATGCGCATGGTGTATGGTTGGAATTTAAAACATTTTTTTTGTCACATGCTATTAAAGTATTTCGAAGACTTGTATTCGGTACATACTGGCTTCAAATCCTGATGCAGTGACATTTAAAACTTATGATAATATGTAAGTATTATAGCCAGTTCTTTAGTTGAAAAAAATAATTGGGGAAGTCGCTCTTATAATACCTTTCATAAAGGTATATACGAACTACATACTATATACCATATATAGATGGAAAGTTTTAAATATATTTGACAAAAAATAACGATGTGTATATGGTTCTCACAATATTATTAAAGTATATTTGTAAGGAAATATACTTAAACACATCCCAAATATTTGGGATGACGCCATCCCCCCGTGTTCCCCCGACTAAAGCATTGATTTGTAGCTGTACTGAAACCTATTAAGATATGTTATTATCTCCATTCCATGAGAAAAATATATAATTTTTCTTGCATGAAACGTCCTTTCATAAATTAAATAATTTTTACTATGAAAAGGGCTGGACGTTCATGAATTTGTATATATTTTTCGATTAGCTGTGATTAAATAATTATCATAAGTAATGCCACGAGTGATTTCCAAATTATCGATAAATTCACGACTCACGAAGTGAGTAGTGAATTTATCTAGAGAATTTGGAAATCAAGAGTGGCATTTGTTAGGACTATTTAACGAATAAAATTAAGCTGTTTACTCACAAATCATTATTTAACTATAGTTATTTTAAAATATTTATATATTTAATGTAAACGGCGATGTTTGAAAACAAATGAGAAACGATAAGTACGCTTCATCTGCTTCTTTTGTTTATCACTGCAACCAGATCATACTATTTATTGCCAAAGGAACGCAATATTGTAAGAATGCTCTCTAGTGGAGAAAAAATGAAACACATCAAACTGTATATTAATTCATTTCTGATGTCGTATGATGTAAATATGACAATTATATTTTTCTGGATTATTACCTGGGAAAAAAATACATTTATGAAAGTGCAAACAGTGGTTTCTTTTTTTGGTGGTTTAACAAATTGCTACAAATGTTTTTATATTAACTCCTGCAAGCGCTATGTGTTGACATCTATGCACTATATATACAATCTGGTAGCCATATTTCTTATAGGCTCAGTCACTGCAAAATAATGGTCAGACCTGTTCAGAATATTAAAAAGGAGGAGCTTTCTTTAATATCTTAAATATAACACTGATAAATATTTCGTGAAACACGACTCTGATTGGTTTGAAAAACAGAAATCATTGAAACGTGATTGGTCATTGACTCCCATTTGGGGCATGAGTTAAATAGTCTTCAAGAATTATCAATATGTGAGCTTTATTTCCTTCTTGCTTTCTTTATTCTCTTTGGTATATCCTCTCCTTTGTAGGTAGGCATACTTTTATCTCCGCTACGCATTCTGGACATGTTAAATATAATTGTTTTTTTATTTATTAAAGATAAAATAATATATATTACATCCGCTTTATAATCAACAAATTTAAAGAAAATCATTGCAATAATGATGACGATGATGATGATAATAATAATAATAATAATAATAATAATAATAATAATAATAATAATATATTCACTTTTACCCAAATAAATCATGTATTGGCCATATGATTAACCCTTTCTCATTCGAACTACTTTAATTTCAATCAATTTTTTTTTTTAAATTACCCCTAAAAGATCTTCACTATACGGCGGTATGCCTTATAGACACATGTCTGTCAGGAGAGAATTTCAGCTCTAGATCAACATACATACTTTTATTTTTGACCACACAAGGGCTTGAAAGACATCCCCAGATGCATGACCAAGGCCACCTCTGAGACAACATGAATATTTAAAACAAGACATTCAATAGAGCTAGGTGCCGGACAAGCGAAATGCTTAATAATATGTCAAAATTGCGAAACATACCGATGCGTACACTAGAACAGGTTTATTCTTCGACTGTGAGAGCGACCATGCTGTATGGCTCAGAATTATGGGGTTGGGAACGAACGGGGACACTAGATAAAATTCAACCTATGTTTCTTAAGAAAGCGATGAGATTAGCAACGGGGACTTCAAATTGTGGCATACTGAAGGAATTCGGTACATTTTCGGACACAATAAGGGGCAAAATTATGGCTATTAAGTATTGGTTGGACATAATAAACGGGAATCAGGACTCGCTTAGGGCAGAGTGTTACAATGAACAGAAAAGGCAGTGTGTTTCGGGAGATTGGGTAATCGGTGTAGAAAGGGGATTGAAGGGCATAGGGATGGGTTGGGTATGGGAGAGGAGTACGCGGAATAATAGAAATGTTTGGAGGACAGTTAAGAAGAGACTAATCGATATAGACAGACAGTATATAGAAGCAGAGTGTAGCCAGAAAATATCGCTCACCCTGCAGACGGAACTGAAACTTTCGTGGGGAAGGGAGAAATATATTGACTCTTTGGATGGGGATGATAAAAGTGCTATTGCATGGTTTCATTTGGGGGGATGGATGGCCCATAATTTAACAAATAAGGAAGGCATTAAACTATGCCCACTATGCGATGACCATGAAAACTGGCAGCATATTATAGCATTCTGTAGAGAGACAGAACAACTTAGATTACAGATGCTGCCGGAGAGATTTCTCAGGTCGGATCGAGGGAGAGTGGCGTGTTGGGATCTTTTAGGACGGATCGAGAGTGAATCAAAAACATGCAAATTTTTGGGTACAGTAAGAAAATTGAGATATAACAAAATTGTAGCTTAAGGATATATGTATTAACAATAAGAAGAATCTCAATATGGTCTTTGTTTTCGATCTTTAATCATGTTATATAATAAGTAGGTCTGATAAGTTGAATAGTCTGATAGTGCACTTAATGTCTGCAGGGACGGGGGGAGGGGGGTATGAGCGTGCGGTGTGTATATGTGTGGGGGTGTGTGGGTGTATGTGTGTGTGCTTTTTTTTTTCTAATTTGTTTTCTAGCATTTTTTTTTTAATATTAATGTACGGAATGTGGATGAATGTAGATATGTATTATTTTGATTTAGTGCAGACATAGATTTTACTTATATGTAGCCTGTTATTGTTTTTTGATACAGGTGTATTTTTAGGTATTTGTTTATATTATTAGTTTTATTTTTTTATTCATGGAAAAATAATGCACGTACGGCCAAGCAGGCCCGTGCGCAATGTAAATGCATATGTATTTTCTTTATTCTGAAAAAAGGCAATAAATTCCATATTCTATTCTATTCTATTCTACTCATATATTCGTACTAACAAGGCGAACATCATATAATGATTATGATGGCCAAATTGTTTTCGGTGATTATTTGCACACTAACATTTTTCTGAAGTTTGTCTTACAGGTAAAAAAAAAGCAGGAAAATCATTATTAATTTAATTAATATATTTAAGTAGGGTCTAGTAATAAAAAAGTATAGGGCAATGTCGTGATCGGAAATCAAGTCTTAGCCCGCTGTGTTGGATGTAACAACGTTACCTCGAACACAGCCAACATGTGGACTAACATGTAAGCTTATTACACTAAATTATCTGGTATATTAATATAAAATTATAGAATATTCACCTGAAAGGTCCGTCTCCTCAACTTAATTATCATTTAACTGTAGCGCTTTCGGGACTTGTCCCATCATCGGCAGGATTCAAAACTGGTGTTTCACTGAAGATCTGGTAGAGGGGGTTGCATGTATTTGGTTCGTTTTCGTTTATCAGGCTGTCGTTGTGAGCTGCTTTCATGATTTCCATCTCTTCGAGTACGTTTATCTTCGCTGGATTATTTTCTCTGTGCATTACTGTTAGGGTGTTTTCAATATTTAACATGCGATGTCCTTCATGGATAACGTGTTTTGCATAGCTTGATTTACCTTCTGCGTGAATGAAGTCTCGAAAATGTTCTTTGAATCTGATGTTAAAACTCCTGTTTGTCCTTCCTATATAAAATTTGTTGCAGTCCTTGCATGTCAGTTTATAAACTCCTTTGCTGTTGAAAATGTTATTTTCTTCAATGTTATTGTTTATTATGTTGTTTAATTTGTTATTGGTTCTGTATGCTATTTTTACGTTTTTATCGGCTTTCTTTAGTGCATTGGCTAATTTTGTTGTTTCTTTTCCTGTGTATGTAAGTGTTATCCATGTTTTCTTGTTGTTGTCAGATTCTTTTTCTAGTTTAGTTATGTTGGTTATGTTGTTCTTCCTTTTTTGTTTTTTTACGAGCTTATCTATGAATTCTTCATTATAGCCATTGGTTTTTGCCATATACTTAATGTAGTTGAGTTCTTGGATATAATTGTCTTTGCTTAATGGGAGTTTCAACATTCTACTGACTAAGCTATTAAATGTACTAATTTTCTGTTGAAAAGGGTGTGTAGAATTTTTGTTTATGGCCAGAGCATTGTTTGTGGGTTTCCGGTAGATACCGATTTCTAGTTTATTGTTGTGTAATTTTATATTAATTTTGAATAAACCTCAACGGAACACATCATGAATCTTATAAAAGTTGATATCTGGTATATATATATATATATATATATATATATTGTAAATAAGTAGGGACCCTATTCCTAAAAACTTCATAGCATTACACATCCACATGTTTAAACCCAGAGGTGGACGATCATTCAGCCACTATTGAAGTGAGATGTTGTCAACATGTCAGATCCCCAAGCCTTTATAGCTGGAGCCATTACTTAATGTCGCTTCCAAATTCCATATTCGCGGAAAATCATGATAAAATGTCTTCCCCCCAATGGGGAATAGTATATTTATTTGCAGACTAAGTGAAAAATGCTATAATCAGGGGAGAATTAATTATCTGCCTCTAGTAATAAAGTGCTTTAAATTTCCTGATGTCGGAATAGACCAACAGGCTTAAATCATTGGATGATGATGGATTATAAAACTGAAAATCCACACCAAAGCTTATAGGCTAAAGCCATGATCGTAGCTCAGATTTTTTAAAAATTGAAGACCGTATATTTACAGTTTTTAAATAGCTGCCATAAAATTATAGAAACAATACGAAATCAATCTATGAATTGACTCGATGTGTAGGAATTCGGGTTCATATTCAGGAGATCCCGGGTTCAAATCTTAGTGCTGCCGAACATATATGCAATTTATTCTTGTTTTTTCTCAATCGTCAAGGTAAATTCCGGGTTGGAATTTCATTATAAGGACCCATTTGAAATTAACTAACTCACTGGCACTATTAAACTGGAGATTCATGGCCGCGCGGATATTACCTCTCCATACATTCCTAATCTGAGGTAATGTTTCATAATCATCCTATGTATGATTTACTCCCTCAAATTATGGTTAATTTATTCTCCCATCTCATTTTTGATCTACCTATTGGGCGCTTTCCCTTTGGTTTTCCTACAAGAAGTTTTCATTCCCCATTCTGTCACACGTCCTGCCCAAAGCAGTCTGTGAGACTTTACTCTTCTTATTACTGCAATTCCATTGTAAATTTTCTGTTCCTGAACCCATTTCATACCCTTGAATGCCTCTAGTAATAAAATGTTTCATCTGGTGTTCCATTCTCCTGTCTCTTCGAGTTTCTTAAGTCCAAAAAAACAAAAAAAATTCGAAGAACTCTCTTATCAGAAACTCGTGATATTTTCTATTCCCTTGAAGTATCCATATAATGTAACTGCGATAATAATTGTTTTATTTGTTTTTATTTTAACTTTTCTTGAGAGAAGTTGGAATGACTAATGGCCATATAAAGTAATAATAGCATGCGTTTCCAATATTGAGTCTACCCATTTCATCATGTTCATTACAATAAAATTATTAAATACTTTGCGTGACAAAAAAACAATAAAACACTCACCTTACTGGAAGCACTTGAAGACCCTAGAATTAATATTATTTTTGCTATTAAAGCCTTTATAAATAAGAATGGAACAATAAGATAAATTAAACCGGAGTAATGTTCAGGGTTTGTTTTTACAATTGACTATTTGAGTTCTCGTTGTGAATCTTCCACGTCATTTTATTAAATATACATTTTTATTTTTTAGCGCTATAAAAGTCTAAGCCGTACCAATCAGACACTTCACTATCAGCAGTTTCTTTAAAAACAAAATGTCCTCAGTGTGTGTAAGAAAGTTTTTTTGGAAGAATAGAGCAGTGAATCCTTCCCTTGCACAGTGATCCTTCTTTATGTTCTAGATAAGCGAAGTAAGAGGCTGACCCAGGGATTAGTGAACGTTTGTGATCCTCGCATTTCTTAAATTGTGCATCTCAATCACGCGAGCTTTTAGGAGATTGGCTGTTCCAGTTGGGGAGAACCCACTAACATAAATACCGATTTAAATTATGAAATTAGCATAACATAAATATGCAAGGATCACATTCAATTAATGTAATGGGAAATAAGTTCTTGCCTTACGAATTGGTTCAGGCATTCTTGATATCACGAAAGTCAAACAAACTGTTTTCATTCTCAACTGTTATTTTATCACAATTTGATTGCTATAAAGAAATTGAGTGACTGAATATTTATTTAATCATAGTCTTTAAATGTTTAGGTCCTCAAATACGGCAATTCATGTACGGGCGAGAAAGGATCGAGAAATTTTGCTCAGAAGTCCCTTACTTCAAGCGTGATATTCTTTTACGTGTCTTAAATGTACAGTACGGATCCACAGTTTTACTTCCCTTACGAAAGAAGCCATAATAAGGATTTTTACTCTAGCCCATATTATTGTATGGGAGCTATAGCTAGCCAGTTCTCAGTAAATATTATTCAACGAGAGAAATATAAATTAAATTCCTCAGAAACATTTTGGGGTAGAATAAGGCATGTCAGCTTCAGAGTATATGGGAATCAAATGAATTAAAACAAAATTAGAAGGAAAATGATCAAAATGATTGGACATGTGTTACGAATGGCGAAGAAATAAATACTACGCAGTTCATTTCAAGTTAGATTTACCAAACAACAGGAATAACTATGGAACAAATAACTGTTATCCAGAGATAGAAAGAAGTGGATGAAGTGAACAGAACATCTACGAGTAATTCTGACGCTGTAGAAGGCACATTTTAGTCGCATTGGTAAAAGAAAAATAAGTAAGGAGATAGTAGAATATATTAAAATTTCAGTAAATTATTATTTTAGTAAGTGTGAATGGACCAACTAGCACAGTCATCTATGCTAATTATCAAATACAGATATGAATTATGTCGCCAATTTAGAGATCTACCAATTTTCCAACATATGCATTATCATGGTTAACGCAATTACAATTATCTCATTTCAGATAAATATGAATGCTAACCGAATTTTGTTAACCCGTGACATATAATTATAACAGTTTCATTAAATCGGACGCTTTCACAATTTTTAACTATGAATGCTATTACAGCTATTTAAACTGATTATACTTTAGCAGTAATTTTAATTGCGACTATTATGCAGTTGTTTTAACTGTGATTTCTATCGCAATTTTGTCAAATGTGACTTCTAACATATATGTATATAATTGTTCTATGATATCACTTCTGTTAACTGTGGCCGCAAATTCTTATCTGCGACCAGGATTACAATTTTTATAAATTTAATCGAGTACTATAGAATATTTCAAGAAAACGTTCCAATTCATACGGAGAAAATACGTTACAACAGATTCATGTTTTTATTGACATAAACAGTCATATTTTCTCATGAGCACAGTTACGCCATTAATTATTGCATTTCATATTTTTATTTACTTTATGAATTTTAAGCATTTATACATTCTATTTAGAGTATAATTACATAAGTTTACGAAGAGAAGGAAACAAAAGTGTTGATACTTTGCCAGGGAAAAATACAAGAAGAGAAAAGTTTTGCTTTTGCTTTCTGAAATTCAATATTTTCAATTTATATTCTCATAGGTATATAAATTCATGTAGAGTGGCAGTTTTATGGACCTGCGAGGGGCGTAATTTTATATTCAACACCAAGTTTGATGTCTCGTTAGCAGGAGGAAACTTTGCTCTCAAGTTGCTTGTCTAAATAAACATAGATGGGACACGTTCTCTTTGAATAATTTATATACGTCACTTCCCATCTATACTATAGTCTCATTAAGTTAATTGTTACCCGTAAAAAATCACTCCAGTTACAATATTTTTCTATTATCTTTCATTAATATATTGCATTTTGATACGTATAGCGTAATTTCATGTCGCTCCTGATTAAGGAGTTTAAGACCTTGATCCAGAGATACGGTAAGCTGACTGGTTTTAGCTCTTTAAACAGTATTTAAACTGATGTCCCGGATAAGAAAGTCCGAAGAAGGAATGCGGACGAGCACGAGAGACCCGAACGCCATACCAGTCTAGATTCGAAAACATAGTTTGCAATGCGCTATAAGCATAATTAAGAACTAATATCTTAATATATAAAAATGAATATTTGTTTGTTCGTACTTCATGCGCGGCGGCCATACCCTTGATCCGATTGTGATGGGGCTTTTTTGCAAAATGTTCAGGAGATTCCCGGGATGAACATAGGCTATAAGAGAGTTGTGATACTCCTACACCCTTAAAAATAGCCCTTTGTAGTGGAAAACGTGCAAAAATAGCTATTTGGACGTTTAAATGGCTTACGCTGCCTAAACCATAACAAATACACAAAATTAATGTAAACAGAATTGAATATCTCAAAAGCTCTACAAAAAAAGTCCGCGACAGCATATGCTTATCTCTTACGGATAACTCACAATAACCATTTTTGTCTATCATTGATGCCAAGAAGATCGAGACAAGTACGTAGATTCCTATGCAAGCATAGCAGAACATGGCGGGATTATTTTATGGATAACATGCAATTACGAATTTTGTCTTTTAGCTCATTTATGCCAAGAAGATCGAGATAAGTAGATTCCCGGGCAACACCAGGTAATCAGCACAGGGAATCTTAAAATAATTACGATATATATTTATAATTATTTTTCATCTTACTTATTCAACTAATCACAATTTTTGTCTTTTAGGTCATTTATACCAAGAAGATCGGATGAGTAGATTCCCGGACAACGCCGGGTAAACAGCACGGGGTATCTAAAAATAATTACGATATAAATGTTTCCTATCACTTATTTAACTAAACATAAAACACATTAATTTTCGTATTTCAGCTCATTTATGTCAAGCACATCGGGATCAGTAGATTCCCGGGCAACGCCGGGTAATCAAGACGGGGTATCTAAAAAATATAAATGTATAATTATTTTTTCTTTTACTTATTCAACTAAACATAAAATCACATTAAATTTTATTTATTTAGGCGTAGCAGCGCACGCCGGGTATTAGCATAA
This sequence comes from Diploptera punctata, assembly GCA_030220185.1. Taxonomy (NCBI): domain Eukaryota; kingdom Metazoa; phylum Arthropoda; class Insecta; order Blattodea; family Blaberidae; genus Diploptera; species Diploptera punctata. The sequence continues at coordinate 923,016 of JASPKZ010006073.1, read as the reverse complement.
CAAGTAATACTAATCGCTACTTATTATCAGATTAATGTAATTAATATGTCTAGTGGGATTGTTTTATAGATCATGATAGAAGGAATCTGAATCAACTGATCTAATTTATTATGGATAGTACAACGATACAACATTCGCCATGATATCATTAGCCAATGATATTCGAAGAATCCACCTGCACATAAACTCAACATCCCCGTGCAGCAAAAGATCGTATCCCCGCGGGAAATATTTATTTATCTGGGACATCAGTCTCTTGGTCTACCAGGTGGATTCTACATCACATCCACATGTGTTATTTACATAAATAGACGATCTTCAGCCAATGTAAGGATGACATGTGGTTAACATTTCGAATCCCCAGCCATTATAGCTGGTTTTCTCAACCTAGAGTTGTTACTTATTGTCTAGTCTTGTATATCCCTGTACTTCCCGCATGGGAACATGGGTGCTCCGTAATGGACGTTTATTGAACACGTTAATTTAGTTGCGTTTATTTATCTACGTCCATCGCTGTGGTCACGCAGCGGGCCCGGGTTCGATTCCTGGTCGGGACATGCTCCTGAGTGAGGTTTTTCGGAGTTTTTTCTCACCTGTAAGACAAATGTCAGGAAACTTAGGGCCCAATGGTACCCGAAAATCATCCGGCCATCATCATCATCCCTCACCGGTGTGTAAAGCAACGGGAAGCTACCACACCTATTATTCCTTAGTAAAGCTGCAAAGCATAGCATGGAAATGCTATGATTGCAGTGAAAGATCTGCCCTCAGGCAGAATTACTATAGAATATAATATAATATTTATCTACGGATGTAAGCCAGTGACATGTTAGCACATCGCCCCAAAGAGACATCTAGTGGGCAACTAAAGCATTATTTGGATGGAGAAGTTTTGTTCAGATTCATTAATTTACCCTTGAGTTTTTTTTTTCTATCCGAAAATCTTGAGACTCGGGACCCACTGCTTAAATTCCCACCCGAAAGGCTCGTACCTTGGATTTTTTTCATCTTAAAAGTTGATAGACTTCGGTCGAGTTTGAACCCGCAATCATTGGGACTAGAGGTAAGGTACTTAACCCCTAGACCACAGAGGCCGATGTTACTTAACGTAGTTACCCAAATTCTTCACGCTGCTGGGCAGGCACCTCTCCCATACTGACCTATCATGAAAAAGTGGGGACCCGAACTAATACATGTTCCATACCTCTGCACTAAGGCTTTATATTTTTGAGTTTATACTACTCGACTACGGCGCACGGACAGTTTGAGTCCCCATGGAAGAAGACACTTTCTCATGGAATTCGGTCAGTATATGGGATATCAGAGTAAATTCGCATTGAATTCAAAATTTAGCAGATATTTAGTTTGGAGAAAGTAAAACCCACATTGAAGTAACTTTTTTTTTTTAATTTGCGTGTGATGTCATATTTAATAAAATTGGATAAACAAAGTACGTTTGATGTATAAATAAAAGTTGCACTTGTTTTTGTACAAACGTCAACACAACGCATTGTAACTCATTTAGCGAGCGGCATCCAGTTTGGCTTTACAAGTCTCTATGTTTCAATTAATCAATGAGTTTATTGGACTATAAATATACTGACCAGTAAATAATGGACCGTAAAAATGAAATATTGATCGGTGCGAATAAATCTATGTACCGACCCAGAATAACCTCGAGGGGGGAAAGGCTAATAAAACGTCAACTGAAGTGCGAGCAGTTGACAGAAATCTGTATTTTATTCAAACACTGTTTAAAATCTTCATTTTCAATTATTCAAAACTGTTTCATCATTGTGAACGAGAAGTAAAGTTTTCTGATCGCTGCGGTGAATGATATCCTCATGAATGTGTGCGTCACTAATAGTAATAGTGGTGGTAGCAGGAGTAGTAGCATTTTTATTTAACGAAGCTCACAGTCAATCCTGTAAAAAAATAAAATAGTTTAAAAAAACTAAAACAACACGCTTTATTAGAAAACCGAACTAAAAACTGAAAAATAATTTTAATTTCCAACACGCTTACGATACAATTAAAGGGTCAACAAAAAAATCATCTCCAACACATCTAGAATAAATCTGGAGTTATCTAAAAAAATAATAATTTTACTATCAAAAGCGTGGGGTGCTTTTTATGATTTTTACGTTTTCGTCTTAGAGACTTTACTTTTACCAATATCTGTTTATTATCAAATATATTAATTGATATAGAGCACCACACGCGTTTGATGGTAAAATTATTTTTTTGTAGATAATTCTAGTTTTATTATTGCTGTGTTGGAGATGTTTTTTTTTGTCGACCACTTTAATTTTATCCGAAGCGTGTTGGAAATTAAAATTATGTTTCATTTTTTAGTTCGGTTTTCTAATAAAGCGTGTCGTTTTAGTTTTTTAAACTATTATTTATTTATTTTTTAGTTTGGTTTTCTAAAAATGTAAATATCTTTAAATTCGATACTATTGCAGTATGGGCTAAAAGTAATACTCCTATTTAAAAAAATCCTCCGGGCCGGATTTGAACCAGCGACCTACGGATTATTAAAATTATATACTACTACAGTCTACCGCTCTATCAAATGAGCTACCACAACGATAGACTAAAAAGTCCATACGTCCGCAAGCTATTGCACCGGTCTTTATTTTTTTGATTTTCTGATGATCCTGGCCAGAATCTTAGAAAAAAATGAAATTATTGTATTGTCATTGGTCCTTTACAAGTATACAAAGTTTCAAGTCGTTCCAATGTTTTTAAGTGGGTGAAAATCGTATTGAAAGATTCCGTTACGTAGATAGTTACAGGTCAAGCTAATATAAAGCGTGTAAAAAGAAACAAAAACATTTAAATATCTTAATGAAATCATTTCTAAAATTAAATCCTTAGAGTGAAATCTAGCCAAAAGGGTATCCCACACATTGCAAAATTAGAAATTATCAACCAACAAGAAGTTAAAGTTATTTGAAATGAAAGATTCCCTATAAAACGGATGTCTTGGGAGCCCTTTATTGAATGAATAACTACCCCTGCACATATAAATAAACAAAGCATGAGCTAATAAATGGAAAAAGCTAATTTAGCAAATCCTAAAGATAGAATACTTATAACAGGCCATTGGCGTACATTAAGAAAAATAAAATAAGTTCAAGCGTGAAATAAGAGGCTTCGAATTTATTGGAGTTAAAATTAATCAATCTTTGCGTAAATATTAACAATGATTAGAGTACTTAACAGGTTGAGAAAACCATCATTAACGGCTAAGAACCTCACGCCTAAATTAGTGCCTCTGAGCAAAGTTTAGCCTGCCTTCCTCATCCAAGTAATGTCTTAGTTGCCTACTAGATGTCTCATTGATGCGATATGCTGATCACAATACATTTACTGTCATATTTAGGGAAATAAACATAACTACCCTTGGTCAAGGATCTCTGGCCAGGGGAGCATCCATGTCTCCACGAGGGACGTACGGTATATAGTATATATTGACATTAGTCTATTATACTGCTTCAGTACAAACAAATTAGAGATGGAGGACCTCAAGAGGAGTTGTAATTAATTCAAAACGTGTGGCAAATTTATTAGTAATAATTTTGAAAGAAATGTAATCTAATGATGGTAAAGATAAGTAAATTAAGATTAAAACTAACTAACTAACTAACTAACTGCCACTATTGAACCCGTAGGTTCATGGCCGCATGTACATAAGCCCTCCATACATCCCTATCCTGAGCTAATGTTTTCCAATCATTCCCTGTATAATCTACTTCTCTCAAATCATGGTTAATGTTATTCTCCCACCTCATTCTTGGTCTACCAACTGTTCGTTTTTCCTCTGGTTTTCCTACAAGAAGCTTCCATGCACGTCTTTCACTCCCCATTCGTGCCACATGTCCTGCCCGACGCAATACATATTGTCCTCCAAAGCAAAAACCAATATAATTTATTTTAACGTATGTGTAATACTTACAAAAACAAGTGGCAAGGAAAGTAAAATAATCTAAATCATAAAATAAGAGGCATCTGATCGACGGTAAAGAATTTGAACTCTGGACCACTAATATACATACTATTGTAACAACCTAAGGGATGAGTTATCAGCACAATACCGGGGCCATCTCCGAAACAATCTGAGCATATTAACACAATTCATTCAATTCATGCATTCATAAACGTGTCAAGTTTGATATAGTTGATAGTAAGAACATGTTTTTTACAATTATCTTAATGGTTAAGAAAAAACCGACAGACTACTCTCGAGAATCTTCTCCCGATCAAACATCGAACTCGGGATCGCTGTGTCCGAAGCAGGTTTTCCCATAGACTGCTCTGTTAGATAACTCTGTTCTCAAATAATAAAACCTGTGAAAAAGCCGAACGAATCTGAAACACTATACAAAAAAGAGTCAGACTAGAAAAGACGACAAATTCTCAAAAAATATCTCTTGCATTTTGTTCTGTAACTCAGAATTTGATGTAATGTATACTTAGCGTTACCTTGAATTACTTACAACGTTTTTTTACGAGGAAAATTGCCTGTTGGGAAACATCTCAATATTTATTCTAATTCAGGCTATTTTAATATGAAAGAGGAACATAGTCATAGGTCACAAATATTAACATAAAATTTGCCTTCAATTTGCTTCAAAATATGTAATAGCCTGTTTGAAACAGAATAGAAATCTAGCTAACTCTTTCTGTTCATCCTACTTTCCTCATTCCGTTTGGTATATCATCTTCCACAACCAGCTTATTTCAATTTATTTTCATCTGCGATACGTGGCTGTTTCATTTTGTTCTATCGTGTAAATGCTTGAACGTTGCATTGGAACCCGATACTAGTGTTTTTAATTCTGTTAATTTTGGTTTCTATTATTTTATTATCGAAGTATGGATATTTCTGTAGTTTCTTGTGTCTGTTTATTTATGGAAGTATCTCCTCGTTTTGTTAGAATCGGTGTTATAATTGTTTTATATACTGTGACTTATATCCCTCATTCTGAGTGGGCCACCGTGCCCTTGGGTAGTCAGAAAAGTAGGCTTACCTTGTGAAATAAAGTAAAGCATCCTCTCACGACAGGTCGTTAGGTCGTGCCACTGTAAGGACCAGATGGCATGAAGCACGTAAAAGTACCTAAAAGGCAGATGTTAAACTAAGAATAAGAAAGGAAGACATTGTTTATTTATGCAATTACTCCCTGAAAAGGAAAATATTCATTTCAAACAAGCCGGACCCGCGACGTTGTTCGCGTGGACTAAATAATTTAAACAGGTTATGTATAAAAATGTCCACCGTTGTGGTCTCGAGTTAGCGTGCTGCCTTGTCAAGCAGCGGGCCCGGGTTCGATTCCTGGTCGGGCCAGGCTCCTGGGTGAGGTTTCTTTCTGGGTTTTATTCACCTGTAAGACAAATGTCAGGAAGCTTAGGGCCAAACGGTCCCCGAAAATCATCTGGCCATCATCATCCTTAACCGGTGTGGAAAGCTACCACATTTATAATTCCCTAGTAAAGCTGCAAAGCATAGCATGAAAATGCAATGATTGCAGAGAAAGACCTGTCCTCGGGCAGAATTATTATGGATGGATTATAAAAATTGTTATTGTGAGTTATCCGTAAAAGATAGACATATGCTGTTGCGCACTTTTTTCGTAGAATTTTTTGCGATATTCAATAATGTGTATTTGTTATGGTTTAGGCGGTGTATACCATTTAAGTGTCCAAAAAGCTTCCTTTTTAGACACGTATCCACTTTTATTAGCTCCGGCTCTATTACAGTAATATATATGTTAATTGCATCAAAAAAATCTAAATTATGATAAAAACCCCATTCAAATCGGTTAAATAGTTTGAGTCCACGAAGGACAGACTCACAGACGTTAATTTTTAAATAAAAATATCCTCAACTCGTGTCCAACTCAGGACCGTGTAGAGGGATGATATGAGATGGAGCCCCTATAAGAAATCTGTGAATGATAAGGACCCAGCCGATCACGCCTGACGCACCATCTCAGCGGCAGATGAACGAAATTAAACGAAATGGATGAGTATGGAGAAATTGTGGAATGAAATTATGGCAAGGGAAAACGGGAGAAACCTCGAGAAAATCTGCCCAAGCTCGGTTTCGTCCACCACGAAACCCACATGGCGTGTCCGAGACTCGATCTCGGGACTCACTGGTAAAAGGTGAGCGTCTAACCGCTTGCCAACGGAGCCACCTTCATTTATAGATATAAAGATTATTTTTAAAAAAGCACATTGATTTTGAACTGAAAGACAATTTGGCAATACTGTATAATTGAATGTGACTCAATGTTTATGATTCCTATAACTATTAAAGTTCTTTCCCAAAGAGTAAAAATTTCCACATCTTTTTATGTTGCAGGACAGAGAGAAAGGATAAAAGACGTAAAAATCTGTGTAGAAAGACGTCTATGTGACTAGAGAACTGAAACAGTAGGCGTGTCGATTTAAATCCGTATAAGAGACAATGGGGGATGACCCTCTGTGCACACTCAGAGGTTTCGATTCCTCGAAATAAATCGATACCTAACTTCGACAGTCACGACCCTCCCCCTTCTCATTTCGTCTCTCTTACGGTTCTAGTTCAAGTGAATAATGGGAATGAGAGAGAAAGTGAATGAAGGAAAGAGAGAGATAACGACTGGCACGAGCTGGTGATATACTATCCAGAGCAATTGAAATAGACCTTCCAAACAAGGTAGTCCAACTTCCCAAAAGTTTATAATTTTCTCTGATTTTATGCGCCTTTCTCAGACAATTATTTAAAGAGCATCCAACTTACTCATTGACACTATCCAAACTAGAGGTTCATGACTGCGTGAGCATAATCTCTCCATTCATGCCTTTCCTAATCCAGTCATTTCTTGTATACTTTACCTTCCTCAAATCATGGCTAATATTATTTTCCCAACTCAATTCTTGGCCTACCTACTGGGAGCTTTCCGCGTGACATTCGTGTATGCGTTTCATACACCCTTTCATTCTACATTCATTCCATTTGTCCAAACCATCGCAGTCTATGAGATTTAACTACTATTATTACATCTGCTTTCCCATAAATATCATGAAGCTCACTGTTATAAAAATATATATAAAGTGATCCCACTATAAGTCTTATACGGCTCTTGGAGTAGAAAAATATTTAAGCTTCCACCTTTTTAGACAATCGACATGAGATGTTAGTCGGTTGTCAGCCCTGTGTGACGGCCCACCTTAACCCCAGAACATAGTCTGGCTCTCATTTCCGTTAGAGGCTGAGTCGAACACAAGACCATGGTGCTGCATAAGATTACAAATCTTGCCCCATCGGGACTTGAATCCGCGACCTTCCTTGTTGTAGCCATATTACTAACTATGTTGTGGCGTGCCCAATACTGCTACTGCTACTGCTACTGCTGCTGCTAGCTGCCGCCGCTGCTAATGCTGCCGCCGCTGCTGCTAATGTTGCTGCTAACGATATAATAATACGTAATAATTAAACAATAAAATGGCAATTTCTGACGGATTAAATATTGCGGAATGCTTAATATCATTAACGGGAAAATAATGTGATTGTTTTATAAATATGTACTGAGTGGATTTGCATGATTTTTGGAGATATTTAACACACTTTTGCTCAAAATATGATACAGAGATTTTTCTACGGTGCGATTACATTTTGGACTTACAATTGTTTTGAAAAATTCTGCAAGACTGTTTGTTGTTCAAAGATTAATATTTAAATAATTACCTTGAATAAAGTAATTCATGTTTCCGATCCGATTGAGGGTCTTTCCACTTTTCAGCGGTTGCCCTTTTACCAGCCGGCTGCTAGCCCTTCACATCCACATGTGTCAAAGACAGAGGTAGATGATCAACAACCAGTGTAGGGGTGACATGTGGTTAGCATGTCGAGTCCCCCAGCCGTTATAGCTGGTTCCTCAACCTGGAGCCGCTACTTATTGTAGCTACCCAATTGCCTCACGATGCTGGGTGGGCACCGGTCCCATACTGGCCGAAATACCATGAGAAAATTTCTTCCCCCGTGGAGACTCGAACCAGCGCAAGTCCCGTAGCTCTGCGCCATGGCTTCCTACCTTAACCGCTTGGCTAGTCAAAACTTTTATAAAATAAGCCGTAAATATTTCATTACATTTTCTTAACATTCTTCTGAAATTAATATTTAGTCTTTCTTTACACTTACATCTGATACGTATATATTTTTTTTGCAACTTCCTCATCTTTTTAAATTTTTTGGAACACTAGATTTTTTTAGTTTTCATGGTTTTCCTTTATTACCAAATAAATAATGTAGGCTATAATTTACAATAATATAGTTTATATTACACTATTAAAGAAATACGTGATAAATTCCGTTAAGGTATCCGTCCTAATACAACAAGTTAAAACATAAAATTAATATAAGATGTATGTTACCACCTTTTTCAATTTTGTTATTCATAATCTTCTGCTGATGATTAAATATGTTTCGAAAGCCTAAATAAATAACTAACTCATGGTCACTATCGAAACGGTAGGTTCATGGCTACGCGGACGTAAATTCGCCATTATCCTTATCCTGAGTTAATGTTTTCCATTCATCTCCTATATAATTTATCTCCCTCAAATTATGGTTAATTTTCTCTCGCCTAATTATAGGCTTACATTCTAGGCGTTATTTCTCTGGTTTTCCTAAAACGATTTTCCGTGTCCCCCCTTTCATTCTTGAATCGTGTCCCATGTCCTGCCAATCCCAGCCTACGAGACTTAACTGTTCTTATTACATGTGGTTTCATATAAAGATCATGCACGTTGCTAACTTATGTAGTCTTCTCCAATCACCTGTCTGTTCGTCTTTCTTTGGTCCAAAAAATGATCCTAAGAACTTTATTCTTAAATACAGGTATTCTTAATCTTTTCTCCTCCCTTAAAGTAATAGTCCTTGTTTTGTTTGAGGACAATTAGTTGCTCTAATTGTCTAGCGGATGGCACTATAGGGGGTCACCGGGGTTAAAAATGACGAGTTCTTTCAACCTTAATTCCATTTCTCTTAACGGAATTTCGCTAATTTTCATATAAACTAGCTGTTCAGATCTCCTCACAAGATTAAATGTATGTGGATCCCATTCCGAATCTCAATTAGTTCTATATAGGCCTATAAGAAAAAATTGATATTACCCGGGATACGAACCCAATTCCCTGGGATTTCAGCTAGGCCTAAGTTATTATTATTATTATTATTTTCTATGAACATACCGAGTTAATTAGTTCAACCTAGACCTATATCTATTACTTAAACATACATTTTGGAAGCCTTGGACAATGTTCAAGAATCGGGCATTATAACTAAATCTTCCTTATTTTTTAAAATTAATTATAAAACTGAGTTGCGGTTATTATGTTAAATATTAAAATTTTATTATGTACCTGAGATATTATGTCGTCCTCAACTAACTACAATTTCCATTAAAACACTTTTATCCCCTATGGAACGTGTTTTATTATAATTTTAAAATCTGAAGATGGAACATGTTCCGAAATACCTACAATTTTTTTAAAGAAAAATTGTAATCAGTTGTGGACGATTAAGATCTAAGGTGTATATTTAATATTTTTAACCTGTAACTCTTCTTTATCGCGGTTTTTCGAAGAATCAGAGACCAAACTTACCTGTTCAATGTTAAATATTTTGCATTTATAATAATAGGAGAGTTAATGACATCAGTTAAACATTTATATATTAAATAATTTAAATAAATAAAATTATAACGTGGATTGAAGGTGTTTAAGTAGGATGAGGGAAGAAGGATTGGACGATGGAGACTGGAATAACAGATATGTGTGGAGGAGAATTATAGTAGATTAATTGGATGTTGTTTAAACATTATAAAACACTTCTGAATAAAAAATAACATTATACTAATTATTCTTAAAATACTTTTATTTTTTAGAATACATTGTGTTTATCGATCCTAATTATAGATGAATTGCAATTCCAGAGAACGTTGAGTTTCAATTGGTATAGAAAGATTGACTCCTGTTTGTTGAACTATTTTCTCCCAGTCTTACACTTTATATGCTAGTATATTCTATTAACCTATTTTATTTAACGACGCCCTTCAAAAATCTAAGGTCACTACAGAGTTACAAATAATATCTGGATGTGAAAGGGCTGCTAATTGTTTTCAGAGATTTTTTTTTCTATCTATACTTACCTTCCGAAGGAACCTATACTTATGAATTTTACGCCCTGAATGATGTATCGACCCCGGCCAAGTTTGAACCCGCGAACCTTCGAGGGTATGGTGAACACTACTTCGCCACGATAGACACGCACAGTATATTCTGCTTAAATACTATGAGTTTTTAGGGAACCCTACGTATGGCGTCCAATTACAAATTAACTGCAATCGAAGAAAAAAAAAACATTTAAATGAAAGACGCTTTCTTAAAAGAGGAATATAACGAAATACATATTTTATCTTATGGAGGGAAATCAGTGGAATAAATTAATGAGAAATAAATCTAATTAGAAATTAGAATTAAAACAAAAGGAAGTAACGACGAACAAAGCAAACGAGGAAAGGAATTGAAGATAAAGGGGAAGTAATTAAGTGTTTAGCATGTAAATTAACATTTCATAACATAACTGAATATGTTTTTATTATTACAGGGCTCTGAGATGATGAGACACTGGGGAGTTGGGTGAGTAATTTACAATCTGTATAATTTACTTTTATATTCTTCCAGAGAACAATTCAAATATAAGCAGCAAGACGGAATTTATAAACCACCTAATGAATATAATACTTTCTTAATCAAGAAATCAAATAAGCGTTTCTAGGAACATAGTCATAATATCGTATACTCTTAACACTATATCTAAAAATATATTATAGTAATTTCGAGCTAAGTTCTAGTTTTATGTAAATAAAGTTGCATAAAATATTATTCCGCCACCTCTATCTATTGGGGGAACTGTGGTGCTACTTTTACCTGCCATATGACTGAATTGTATAAGGAACAGTCATTGATAGAAACATTGTTCTTTAAAAACATCGTATTTTATGGGAAATAAGAGTGAATGCAAGGTAAGATGGTACCAATAATTACGAATTTATATTTATTATTTATTTATGACAACCTAATCAAACATTTACGCTTTTTTCATGATGTCGATATATATTCTTTATTTCCAATTTCTTTACGAGAATATGCTCTATCCTAGCTCACCTGTAAATTCTGTTATTTTCACCACATCTTCAATGGCTAATGTAGGATATTTTTCACTAAATTGTTTGAAAACATTCAAAATAATTTTTGTTTCTCTGCGCTTTTTAAATGGTTTGTTTTCCAATGTTTTAAGAACATTTACGGAAAGCGTCCATTTTGAAACAATAGAAATCCCAACGTATTCTGCTTTGAGCGTGCATAAGAATATAACAATGCTTATTTAATATATTACAATTGTAATGATATGTATTAAGATTCTCCCATGTTTCTTATATAATGAGCTGGATAATATATATTTTATTATTTTTAATTCCTTTATTTCGAGTGTTAGAGAGCGAACTGCATTTTCTTACACGCATAAAGGTAAAACCTTTATTCAACCAATGAAAATGCAATCATACATCTGATTTGTTTACATTACAACTGGAACTTAGTTTGGAAGAGGTATAACACTGGTGTACACCCAAAATATCCTATACACAACCATATTATTATTAGCTGCATTGACGATATATCAGGTAGAATCTACTTAAATAACGACACACTGATTTAACTAAAAATTTCCGATCTTCTTTTATTAGATTCATACTAGTTTAATTTACAAGCACGTATGATCATTCTTCTTTAAATCCTTGTCGGTCTCACAGAATCGCCTCGATTTCTTTTTAATACCTCGCCATTGCTCTTCACTTTCTCAGTTACTTATTCTTGACTCCAGATCACTATACAGTGGTCGCATACCAGACCCCTACTGACTCCCAATTGTTTAGCCGGGCCTTTCATATTCGACATCGAAGGTTCCGAAAATATCCCTGTGTGCATAACTACGGCGTCGCGAACCTTCGACAATAGATCCTTCTTTAAGTCAAGGAGCAATTCCCAATCTTATCTGAAAAGCTCCCAGGGGGCATTCCAACTCATGATTCGTGACTCACGAATACCTTATTCCTTATAAGACGAGACTACGAGACTCTTACTACCGCCCGCAAAATTTAAACCGAACTATGCGGATCAGTTCATGAAACTGGTCACAATATGATTTATGGAGGTATTAGATTCAGTGCTGCATACACTATTCTGCTGTCCTTTGCCAAAAAGGGCATATCTTAACTTTTTTTTCAGTTTTCTTACAATAGTAATGTTTAGTGGTTATTCTACCTGTTTGCAAACTAAATCTTGTACAGAAAGTCATATAAACACTAATGACTTATTTATGAAATATTAATTTTTTTATTGAAATTCTAGTTAATTTTTTATCTTAACCTCTCGAATTTCTTTGAATGAATGAATGAATGAATGAATGAATTAATTAATTAATGTGTTTTAAAAATATTAGATATTGGTACTTCATTTTTGGAGCTTGATCAGGAATGGTTGGTACTTCATTAAGAATATTGATTCGAGGGATAGTCTCTCTCATTTAGATTTTCTGATGACGGATAAATAAATTGTTTTCTCTTATGATAGACGTACAATATTAAAATTTTATGTGCACAATACGTATGACTTTATTATTCGCTGGTTGAATGGAAGAGAAGGCCTTATGGCCTTAACTTTGCCAGCTTAAATAAATGATTATTATTACTATTAGTTTATTTTTAGATATCAATGTTTCGAGGATATTAATTCTGTCTGCATTTGCTACTCTATGATAACACGTTGGATTGATTTCCTATTTCTATCATGCTTATGTAAATTTCCGACTGGAAGATTACTTGAACTCTAATTAATATTTCCATTTCTACCTCATAAATAACATGTGAAAGGATAAGAGCTAAAGGCTCGCTTATTGACTGTATACAAGGCCTCGGTTTCATTCCAGGGTCGTCTCTGTAATCCTCTTCTCTTCATAGACATCCGCTCCGTTTTATCTGTTTGCAGCTGTTTTGTTCTGTTGCCGGACACATCAGTCCTGGCCTGGCTTTTAGTTTCTCTTTTTGAAACGTTTTCTTCTTTCGCCTTCTCTTAATGCGTTTCATTTATCTCCTTCTTATCTCTCATCTCTCCTCTAGAACTCCTTCTAACCAACATCAATCTTTTTCTTCCAACTAGATAAAAGTTATATTGAAACTCTTCTATGCCCACTCTCTGAAACACTTAATGAAATAAAAAGTGCTTATTGATTTGTCTTATGGAATAATTATAATTATTCCTTCAATTGGCACAATTAAATTTCTCGTACTGTGAATCCAAATACCTAAAAACAAATATTACAAGCAAAAGTGAGATGCAGAAACGAATACTACACAGGCTGATCTCTGGAAATCCATGCTGTCATGTATTACGGTAATTTTGTCATACCAACTTCTCTAAAAAAAAGTCAAACTAAAGATATGTTTAACGGTTATTTTTCCAGTTATATGGATGCAAACACAGTTTCTTACTTCGAGGAAGGAGAAAAGATTACGAGTATTTGAGAATAAGATCCTCAAATTTTTGGACCTAAGAGAGATAGATAGGCGAAAGAAGAAGAATACATAACAGAAGTTACATGATTATTTATATGGGAAATGAGATGTAGTAAGATCAGTTAAGTGTCATAGACTGTGTTGGGCAGAAAATATGGTACGAATGGGAAATGAAAGAGGGACATGAAAACTTCTTGTAGAAAACCAGAAGGAAAAATCTCCTGGTAAGATAGAGCTAGTTAATTCATTTGTATTTTTATATATTTTAATAACAAATAAGGCTATGTCATTTGTTTTCCTTTTAAATTACATAAGAAATTATTTTAGCGAAATGTAACCAGCTTTGGCAAATAAGTTGAATGGATTATTATTTATCAATCTATGTGATTGACATACAACCTTTCAGGCTTGTTGTACCAAGAAATTATTAACTAATTCACTGGCTTTATCGAACCCCGGAGGTTAAAGGCCGCGCGGACATACATCCCTGTCCTGAACTAATGTTTTCCAATCATCCGCTGTATAATTTACTTCTCAAACCATGTTGTTTTTGTTCTACCTCATTATTGACCTACCAACACTGGGTGCTTTCTCTCTCTGGTTTTCCTACAAAAATTTTCCTTGCCTCTCTTTTATTCCCCATTCGTACCGCATGCCTTATCCATTGCAGTCTATGAGACTTGACTTTTCTTATTATATTTTTGGATTCCCATAGCAATTTAGCTCATTCTTATATATTCCTCTCCATACACCTGTCCGTTCTTCTCTCTTTGATCCAAAATTATTCCTAAGAAGTTTATTCTAAAAATGCTTGTAATTTTTTCTTCTCCCATAAAATGGATATCATATATTATTTCACATCCACATATAATATAACTGGAAGAATAACAGTTCTATAACTTATATAATCAGTTTGACATTTTTGACATAAGACGTTGGGATGACCGGAGTTCTTGAATTGCATAATAGCATGCGTTTCCATAGTTGGCCCATCACATAATGTAAGCTTAATTCTGCGTGTTTAGTTTAATTTATGTTTACTTCCAGCACCAGTTTATCAGTGTTTTGAGGTTATTGGTCAATTTAATCACTACACCGTAAACTGAGGGACTTAACCTTTAAATTAGCGAAACTCAATTTTATACCAACTTATTTAAGGGGGGGGGGTGATGAGTGAAAAAATTGACCATTTGAGATCAAAATTGGCATTTTTTGTTTTTTGTACTAAAAAATAGCCTGTACTCTAATGTATATGTTGGCACAGTTTTAGAGGCCTATGACTCCTAAGTGCCCTAAAGCGCTGATTAGGCCTGTATGTTACATTTTGTATTTAACCTGCATGCAAATCTTTAAACTTGTTTTTCCACACTTTTATTTTCACTGCATTTTTTGTACATTCAAAATTGAATGGAATTCACAAATTGTATCCTAGAAGGTTCAAATGTTTACTGCATGCCCTAAAAACAATGAGTAATAAAGTAGTGCATGGGTCTCATGATTGAAGCCTTTTAAGAAATAAAATTGAAAGGCATTCAATTATTAATTTTTTTTTGTAATTCCTCGCATGAAGTACAACATTTTTTTCTCCCTTTGTATTCACATTATAAGAATTCTAATGGATGATGTTTTTCTAAATATTTGAAGGATCTTGTAAAAAATCAGACATTTTACTAAAAAATTGGAACCCATTTAATTATAATATATGCAATTTTTTAAATATAATATTTAATAACTCATAAAATAAATGTCTCACAAGAATGAAACGTAAACACCTCATTATGTATCATGCATTGAATGTTTGTACAAAAAATCAAGTCGCTAGCTCAAAAAAATGTAGAAAATAGATATTTACCCATCACCCCCTTAAATGTGCCGGACTGCAGTGAAAGCAAATCATGGATAACCGTAAATTATTATTTTATATAGTTGTATAATTTTATATACATTTAAATGATTTGTGTTGATAAATTTTCCATTTCATTATTAAAATTGTTAAATAAATAAAATTAAGGTGACTTATATAATACATTGCTAATTTAACGGTTAACCCACTGCAGTTAATTATCCATATGTAACAGAATGTTTCTGTAGGAATAATAAATTACGTAATGAAGCATACTCCGGATCAAAAAATATACTTGTACATAGGCTATATATGATATTCACAAAACTAGTTCTTTGCATTGGGAGCGAGCCATGGACCCTCCGAAAAAGTGTTGCAAGTAGAATTACTGCTAGTTGAGATAAGGTTTATGCGCCGAACACCAGGCTGTACCAAATGGGATGACATCATTGGTTAATTTAATACAGTGTCCACAATAGATCTCATCCAACAGTGTTAACATAACTGGTGTCAACATGTGGCCGTATGACAAGGTCCAGGATTACTAAGAAAATTTTTAAACAACAATCAAATACAGATACATCGTTGGATCGGCCAAAAATTATAAGGTTGAAACATTATTTGTAGACTGTAACAGTTCTTTCAGAAAGGAAGATAAAAAAGAGTTTGTTATTTTAGGAATTTAATTTTTGCTGTACAAAATGATGAAAACTAAAGCTTCTTCCCTACTTACCAAAGTGGTGTACGAAATGTTAAAACTATTTTCATATGCATACACCCAAACAAACTCATATGTAATTAAGAACTGTTATTTATTTAAATTAAAACTTGTACACCACGCAGAAGCGTTAGTTGTTACATCAGTTACCTTCATTTTATATAATCAGTGACTAAAGTTTATTAGAACTTAAAACTCAAAAAGTGTATTTTACCCTCCTCCTGCATATACGTACTATATTCAATTTCATGTTGGAATAAAATTGAAAACTTGACAAAGATAATTATTTTACTGCCATTCTGTAAAACATTCAATAGTATGTCAGTTGCCTTTATAAAACTTTGCATTTTAAGTACAATCATTACAGATAGAAACTCCATGTTTTCTGTTAAAGAGATTGAAACCTACATATACACATCTTGAAGAGAACAATTAGTGTCCTACTAATTGAATTGCAATTATTAAGTCAGTTATCATGTAATTCACCTGGCTTAACTACTCGTATTTGGCTAAGATTCGTAGTTGTAATTGTTAATGTTACAGTCCACAGCCTCGATCCCTAGGAGTTACATGTGGTCATTATGTACGTTTCCGTAGCCATTGTGGCTGATTTTCTTAACCAACATCCCTTATTTACCTTTTCTAAAAAATCTTCACGAAGCAGCGTGGACAAACGATCCAATACTAGCCGAAAGTCCATGAAAAAATTTCTTCCACTATCGGGACTCGAACCATCGGAAGTCCGGAGCTCTGCATCAAAGCACGATATCTTAACACCGTTTTTTTACTGGTGAGATGAAATGTAATGAGTTGACAGTACATTAAAAAATTACCAAAACAACCACTGATATAGAGGTGACCATGATGCCACTAGATCACCGGTGCCGACACAATGGTGATTATAGTTATATTCGCATTTCTGATATTTGATCAGGTAGCATTCCCCTCGTAAGCTACGAGAATAAAAGAGGAGGAACTCTAGCAATAAAGTCACTTGGATATATTGGTTCGAGGGAGGGAAGAGATACGGTCGTTAAAATTACCAGGGGTGTATGTAGAATACGTTACGTTTCTTCTTTTTTTAAGGAAGATAAAAGACGAAAGGTGGGAACACTTAAGTTGGAATATTTTATATTTTAACACACGAGGGTTGTAAGGGTGAGCAGTTACGTGATGAGCCTGGAGAGGGAAGATTAGGTTTTAAGAATCTGGAACTCAAGTAATGAAGTGTAAATAAGACGGAGAATTTTGTTCGCCCATTTGTTAATTTGTTGTATTTATGAACAGAAATAATACAGGAACGATTCATATTCTGTCCTCAGATATACGTAAATTCAAAATACATTTAAATAGAGATTGACATATTTTATTTTTTACGTCCATTCAAGAATATGAATTATGTATGCATGTGTGTAATTATTACAGTATGAAAGATGTGGATCTTTTGTTGCCAATATCTGAAATGAGTTCACGAAATGTTGATGGTCTCAGGTTCAAACCCTATTGCTCGAATAACCATGAAAAATATTCTGAATTGGGAGGAATCGAACTGCTACCACACCCTATATTTAGTCCTGATCTTGCGCCTTCGAATTACCATCTGTTTCGATCTGGGTCCATTTCTCGCTTGAAATTTCGAAAACATTGAAGCTGAGGAAGTGAATCTCAACGAATTCCTCGCTTGAAAACTACAGACGGGAAAATAAACCTCGCAGAAATATGGCTCAGTACTTTGAAGAGTAGATTAATTTCTTCTCAGAAACTATTCCAAATAAAATTTTGTTTAAAGAAGGGCATTATTTAAGAGACTGTATCTATATTTTCAAAATTTCTAATATGTAACACTTGGGAAAAAGTCCATTAAGAATACCCAATCGTAGGTGAAAGGATTACATTCAGATGGATCTCAGGAAAATGGATATCGACGATATGAACTGGATTCAGTTGACTGAGGATGGGGGTCACTGAACGTGTGGATTCCATAACCCTTAAACTTCATCGTAATAGCCTTTATATTTGCTTTCTTTTCCTGAAGTATTAAAATTACGTAACAATATGGGGAAAAAATGTGAATATATTTCAACACGTGGATGAAAGTTAAATTGATTAGCTTTTGAAGCTAAAATTACAAAACAGCAGGAGTCTAATGAAATTTCATGGAATTTAATCTAATTTTTCATTAATCGATTGAATAATAATGGAGTTTTCGTGTTTCTACCATTGATTATTTTTTCCTTTCTCTTACTCTGTGTTTCAAAATTGACATATGAGATAATATGGATAATGAATGTAATCTATAATATCATCTCTAATTTATTTCAATTATGAATTATATTTTAGAATGGTATTTTTGACACATGCGTTATTGAGATAATATAGCAGCGTTGATTTATTTTTTGAAAGCACATCATTTATTGTGCTTTTAATATTTTTAACCTATTCAAATTATGTAAGAATTCTTTTGTCAGTAGTAGATGTAAGTAAAGTAATCCCACTACAGGCCTCAGAAGGCCCTTCGGGTAGTAGGAGGTTAAGGCTCCCACTTTTTCTGGACAATCGGCACTTGTTGTCAGCCGGGTTGTCAGCCTTAAGTGTCGGCCTCCTTTACCCCCAGAACAAGCGTCTGGTGCTCATTTACGTTAGAGGCTGAGTCGACCTCAGGGCCATAGTGTCGCCAGAAGGTTTGGGTCGATTTAAAAATCCCAACCCCACCGGGACTTGAACCCTCTACCTTCCGGCTTGTAGCGCAGTGCCTTAACCACTACGCTATGGCGTGCCCCCAGTAGATGTAAGAGACTACCAAATTTCTAAGTCGCAATTACAGAATGTTACACTACCGTACGCTACTAATACTTTTTAAGATGTAACGAAAATGCGCGGGGGGGGGGACTGGAAACAAATCGTACACCGGTAAAGTCTCATGTACACAATCCATTAATTCAAACTCACGAATATCTAAATTTCAATTAAAGTTAGGATAATCATCTATATTTGTCTCACAAGGGAACTGTCAACCATTGCACGCCGAAACTTACCTGGAAATTTCTTCCAAAGAAGCGTTGTAATGTAGAAGGTGTTATAAACATTATGCACCTTTTAACTGCAAGGAATTAAAGTCCAGCGCCAAGTTTCTCATTTGAACTATAAGGAAGTAATACAACTCGTGAATTTGTAGATTAGACAATTCTCACTACCTGCCGTCTGCGCCGCGTCCCCCTTCACTCCCCTCTTCCTGATGCATGGATGCCATTGCTGGATTTTAACTTCGACTTTTGTGCCTTGTAGTTAAAAACTGTAGATTTTTAACATGGCCTTGGTACATCACAACGCTTCTCCGCGAGAATTTTCTAAGTATGTTTTGGCATGCAATGGTTGACAGTTCCCTTGTCAGATGTTCAATATGGTGTCCTTGTACTGCTACCTAGTTCTGGCATTTTAGAATATTTGAATTTAGACGCATTAATTCTTCTAAGAAATTGTGAATTCAACTTCTGCCATATCGTGTTTCAGAAATCCGGTAAGCTGTGTTTTTCTATTGTTTTGTTCATGTGTTTTCCTGAAGACACCAAATTAGTTTTAGTGATACTAGGAAAAGCTGTATACGATAAAATTAATCTAGTTAAGGAAATTCCAATCTGACTTTTGTCTTGATGACAGTAATACCAAAGGGAGAAACCACTCTTATTGTCGGTACTTGAATCCAGGACTTTCCGAAAAATGAGTCTCAAACAATAACGTTTAAGCCAATTTTTACAATGCATTTAGGCTACATTTTTAATTAGGAAGAAATCCAATTAAATCTAACACTTCCATAATTGTGTGGCACACTTTGTTCACTGTTTAATAATATTTTAAATCAAAATGTAGGCCTACATATTACTTAATGAATGAGTCCAACTCATATTTTGCAGATATTTCATAGTAATAAAAATTTTGTCAATTCAGGTGGAATTGTAGTTCCGTATTCCTCGTTAAATAATGTGAGCATGTTTGTCCCATTTCCACCCACTGCACTTTTTATCCATTGGATTTAGCACTAGATGCATGGATGGCGTTAATATGATATTTTAAAAATGTTAGTGCCGACTAACCTGATTGAGGGCTAAGTATTTTGTTTTACGACGTTCTTTAGAAAACTTAGGCCATTTGTATTACGGTGTGCAAGAACCGACCAATTTTACTAAGAGGTATCTTATTTCATACTTGAGTTTGTTTTACGTTCCTTAAATTTATTTAATTGAACCCACGGGTTTATTTCCCTTCCGAAGACAGCTACACTCAGGATATTCACACTCTTAAAAATACTTCGACTTCGTCTCTTCTGTACCCGCGAATCTCGGAACCATCAATGAACAAGGTGACCATTAGTCCACCTGACCTGGCTGACTGATATTTTTTAATTTTTCTCAGTCGTCAGAACAAAAATTGGAATAAAATTTCATTAATGGCTTACATTTCATCACAACCTTCATTTAATGATATAATTTAAATTTAAATTAATATCTTCAGAACGAGCAATGAAATATACACAACTGGAGCACACAGGCTTCTGATACACATTGAATGGGAGGTTATTCTACAAAAAAATAGTTTATAAACGAAAATCATTTTTCGATAATGGATTTTGAAATAAGTGCAAATAATAAGATTGAAGATGCTAATATTTGAATAAGAGAATACCTTTTCTACAATGACATCCCTTATTTATAGGTATATGCATAGACCCTAAATGATTAAAGCTTCATTTCTTAATAGTTTTTTTTTTCAAAATTAATTTAACATTCTTCTCTCAACATTTCTAAAGATGATAATATGACCTAAGGCGTTGAAGGGTCTGTAAACATATATTAAATAAAAATAACATCACAGAATGCCCTGTAAATTTGTCTGTCATTTTTCTGTCAGTGAAGACGGGTTCTTGATCCAGAAAATATTATACTTGAGCATCTTGAAGGTTACCGACCCCTGAACTAAAGGTTAAGACTTTAAGGTGTGTGAAGAAGTCTAATTGGAACTCCTGCTGATTCAGTCTTGTCCTGTTGGCACGAATACAAGGCAAGGGAATCTAAACAAGGAACTTGAATCTCACTGGAGGGACGTGCTGACCGGAATATCGGATTTAGATTCTTATGTACTACAGGGAGATCCATAACATTTACAGTTTTATTAAGTTATAAATTCTCAATAAATAATACCATATGTGTGAAATTTAATCTGTAGTACAGAATAGCTGTAGCAGATTTCTCTGCATGATATATTGAAAATGTCTTCTGTCTGAAACTTTCGCTTTTCTTTTCTTTTAGTTCTTACACAACAAGTTTAAGTGTAAAAAGATAAGGGACTAATAACGTGGCCAGAAATCCTGCCCACATTTTGATGCTTTATCGTAAGTGAAATGAATGGGGTTCGCGTTGCTTGTAGCGAGGAACTCGTACCGTTCCTGACATGAGATTATATTCAACTTTAATAAGATTCATCATAAAGTTCCGTTGAGGTACTATTCATGATTTTATATTTTAATTTCGAGATTATATTCCAACTTAAACTTCTAGTCCCGCAACAGTCCCTCACATTCTACAATGGGAAATTAAATACAGTCTGTATATGGCAGACAATATCACAATAATTATCGGCTTCACTGCACATTTAGACACACGATTCTTAAACTTAAAAAGCTAACAAAAAAACTCACCCTAATAATGAGTATTGGAAGTTGTGTGATATATAATATTGCATCGAGTCCCCCAGCGCTCTTCTAACCATGTTTGTTGAAGAAGAAAGCTGCATTAAGACCATTGATGTTTCAGTTGAATGCGACAACAGTGGAACGGGTATCACAGAGCGCCCCCTGTTCATTGTGGCCGGTTTATATTATATATTAGCAACATTTTTACTTAAGGTAATATTTAAAAAAATGCTAAATGGAATATCAAGTAATCCTAAAATGTGTTTGCTTTACAAACATAGAAACATGTGAACTTCAAATTGGCAATTATTCTTCTCTTAAATAATGTTATACATGTATGAATGGACTATCGAGATTCCCTCTGGACCTATATATATATATATATATATATATACATGCACATATAGCACATATACATACTTGTATTAATGCATACATGTATACATGCATGTACGTTAGCACGCACAAAACATGCACACACCCGACACAATGCAATACACAACATATAGTCGGACCAACGGATCTGCGCCCCTGAAGCGCTGGCATCGTTCTTCGAAAATTACACGTCAGTTCTCACACCATTCCACCGCGCTCGCCTCCCACTACATCAAATAGAGCCACTGTAACTGACCGAGTAGGGGTGTTTCCAAACTTCCCCCGGTGTCAGGCTCTTGAATATTGAATAATGCAAGGTTAATTAATACTTCTTCATATTAAGTAGGTCTAATGACACTGATTGGTTTCTACGATTAATGGATATAATTATAATAGTGGATATTTGTTGGTTAAATGGAAATTACTTGAAGGGAATCTACATATGTTGCTTTTAAAGATAAATATTTCGTCATAAATACTTCTCCTTCACCTCATTGTCTTATTTGGTTAGATCTGGAACGTAATCTTGAAGTCCTAACAAAATTATAAAATTTTATGAATGAACACACAGTCATATACCCTCCTTCTTTTTCATCCGGGCTAGGGACCGGATATGGTGAAGTTACTACATGCTACGATTTTATTTACATATTATATAACATACTGATACTATACATGAATTCTAATTTATGCTTATGAATTAAGCTAATGATGATAATTTACAATTTACATACTATATAACATAACATACTGATACTGAGTTGAACAACGCTGGATTGTGCGTGCAAATAATATCCCGCAAGAAAGCAAAAAAACTGTGAGTAATAGAAGGGGAGAAAGAGAGAGATAGAAAACAGAGACAGGCAAGAATGCAGGGAGGGAAATAATTTACCGAGGGAAAAACGGAATTAGTGTTTAGTTCGCATTTCTTACGGGGGCACAGATCCGTTGGTCCAAGAATACAATACATTACTGTATATACAATACAATAAATACAATAGATGCAATACACTACATACAATAAATGGAATACACTACATACAATACATACACTAATTATAATACATATATAAATACAATGGAAAATCAAACGAAGCTCCATCATGGGCAATGTTTCTTGTTAAAGGAGGGTAAACTGTTCATCCCTAACCACAATTCAATAAAACACACGCAATGCAATGCACGCAATACAATATTTACAATACACGCAATACAATATTTACAATACAATACATACATGCAATTCATGCAATACATACAATACAATACGTACAATGGAATACATACTTACATTTCAATAATATATATGTGATACATGCAGTACACGCAATAAATACGTACAATACAAGACATAAATGCATGCAATACAATGCGTACAATACACGAAATGCATGTAATGCTTGCATTACATGCAATACTTGCAATACACGCAATACAATATCTACATTACAATACGTATATTACAATACGTACAATACATGTAATACATGCAATACATGAAATTCACACAATACACTGAATACTTACATTACCATACATACAATACGTGTAATAGATGCAATGTATGCAATACACGTAATGCATGGAATACAGGCAATACGCCCAATACACGCAATACACGGATTACACTCAATACATGCAATACGAGCAATACAATACGTACCATATGTACGTGAAATACGTGCAATACGTGGGTTATGTGCAATACAATACGTGCAATACATGGATTACATGCAATATACGCAACAAAATATGTGAAATACATCAAATAAACGCATTTCACAAGTACAATACGTGCAATAGTGGAATACGTGCAACACGTTCTATACATGCAATACGCGCAATACACGCAATTCACTCAATACACGCAATATAATACAATATGTACTTACACGCAACACACGCAATACACGCAGAACACGCAATACGATACGTACAATACATGCAACGCACACATTACAAAAAACAAGCAATACATGCAATTCACGCAATACAATGCAATTCACGCAATACAATGCAATACGTACAATACACGCAACACATGCAAAATATACAATACACACAGTACACGCAATGCATGCTATACATTCAATACAATACATACAATATATGCAATACGCGCAATACATTCGATATATTCATGCATGCAAAGCACGCAATACAATACGTAGAATATACATTCATTACATGAATTACATGCATTGCATGCAATACAGGAAATACACACAATACACGAAATACACACAAAACTGTCAATATAATACGTACAATGGAATACATTCAATACACGTATACAATACCTACAATACATGCATTGCATGCAATACACTCAATACAATTTATATAATACATGCAATACACGCAGTACACGCAATAATGCAATACACGCAATTCAATATGTACAATACATACATTCAATATATTCATTGCATGCAATACACGCAATACATTCAGTACACGCAATTCAATACGTACAATAAATACATTCAATACATGCAATACATTCAACACATGTATTGCATGCAATACACGCAAATCATTCAATACATTCATTGCATGCAATACACGCAATACAATACATGCGATGCACGCAATACATGTAATTCAATACGTACTATAAATATATTTACTGCATGCAATACATTCAATACATGCATTGCATGCAATACACACAACACATTCAGTACACTCAATACAGTACGTACGATACATGCAATATATGCAATACACGCGATACACGCAATTCAATACTGACAATACATGCATTCAATACAAGCATTTGTAATACATGCAATACACTCTATACACTCAATATAATACGTACACTACACGCAATAGACGCAATTCAATAAGTACAATACATACATTCAATACTTGCAATACACGCAATACAATACGTGCAATACATGCAATGCACGCAATACAATACGTACAATGCATGCAATACATTCAATACAATACTACAATACTACAATACACCCAATACACGCAACTTACGTAATACACTCAATACAATTCGTATAGGCCTAATAGATGCAATACACGCAATACATGCGATACACACTATGAATACATTACGTACAGTATATGCAATACACTCAATATAATACGTACAATACACGCAATACACTCAATACAATTCGTATAATACATGCAATACACGCAATACATGCGATGCACGTTATATTTGCAATACACTCAATACAATACGTATGATATATGTAAAACACGCAATACATTCAATATAATCCGTACAATACATGCAATACACTCAATACACTCAATACAATTCGTATAAAACATGCAATACACGCAATACATGCAATACACGCTACATGCGATACACGCAATACATGCGATATACTCAATACAATACCTACAACACTCGCAATACAATACGTACATTACATACAATACACGCAATGCATGCAATTTACGCAATACACTCAATACAATACGTGCAATACACTCAATACAATTCGTGTAATACATGCGATACACGCTATACATGCAATACAGTCAATACAATACGTACAATATATGCAATACACGCAATACACTCAATATAATACGTACAATACATGCAATACACGCTATACACTCAATACAATTCGTATAATGCATGCAATACACGCAATACATGCGATGCACGTTATATTTGCAATACACTCAATACAATACGTATAATATATGTAAAACACGCAATACATTCAATATAATACGTACAATACATGCAATACACGCAATACACTCAATACAATTCGTATAAAACATGCAATACACGCAATACATGCGATGCACGTTATATTTGCAATACACTCAATACAATACGTATAATATATGTAAAACACGCAATACATTCAATATAATCCGTACAATACATGCAATACACGCAATACACTCAATACACTCAATACAATTCGTATAAAACATGCAATACACGCAATACATGCAATACACGCTACATGCGATAAACGCAATACATGCGATATACTCAATACAATACCTACAACACTCGCAATACAATACGTACATTACATACAATACACGCAATGCATGCAATTTACGCAATACACTCAATACAATACGTGCAATACACTCAATACAATTCGTGTAATACATGCGATACACGCTATACATGCAATACAGTCAATACAATACGTACAATATATGCAATACATGCAATATAATACGTACAATACATGCAATACACGCAATACACGCAATACACTCAATACACTCAATACAATTCGTATAAAACATGCAATAGACGCAATACATGCAATACACGCTACATGCGATATACTCAATACAATACCCACAACACTCGCAATACAATACGTACATTACATACAATACACGCAATGCATGCAATTCACTCAATACAATACGTACAATACATGCAATACACACAATACACACAATTTACGCTATACACGCAATACAATGCTTACAATATATACAACACACGCAATGCACTCAGTTCACTCAATACAATACATACGATACACTAAATACATGCAATACACTCAATGCAATACGTACAATACATGAAAATCACGCAATACATGAAACACACGCAGTATACGCAATACACGCAATACAATACTTACAATACGTACATACATTCGATACATTCAATTCATGCATTACTTGCAATACAAGCAATACATTCCATACACACAACACACTTCAATACACGCAATAGACTCAATACA
Organism: Diploptera punctata; assembly: GCA_030220185.1. Classification (NCBI taxonomy): domain Eukaryota; kingdom Metazoa; phylum Arthropoda; class Insecta; order Blattodea; family Blaberidae; genus Diploptera; species Diploptera punctata. The sequence continues at coordinate 896,045 of JASPKZ010006073.1, read as the reverse complement.
CGCACTACAATACATACAATACATTACGTACATTAGATAAGTGCAATAAGTTCATTACGTACTGTAATGCAATGCATGCATTACATACATTACAATACAGTAGAAACATTAGATACAATACAATACATCATCATCTTCTGTCACGAATTACGTCTCTGCCTGTTCCGATCTCACATTTGTTGAGCCCAGAGTTTTCTTGATCTTCCTATCGATTTTCATCCTCCAGGTTATACCTCAATGTCATATTTGGTATCCTATCCTGTGTCATTTTCTGCAGATGCTGTATTAAATTGTCCCTGTGTTGTTCTATTTGGTGAAGAAGTGGTTACACTTTTAGTTCCTTTCTAATATTCTCATTTCTAATATGTTCTTCTCTTGTACTAACTTTCACCGCCCGCAGGAAGCTCATTTCCGCTGCCTGAATTTTACTTTTGTCTTTTTCCTTCAGGACTCAGGCCTCACTTCCATACAATACATTACATACATTACATGCAATACAGTACAATACAATACATGCACTAGATACATTACAATATAATACAATATATAAGGCTAGCATAAATCTCATCTAATTAGGTTTCGTATAGTTTTCTTCTCGTCAAATGTATTATTTAGTCCTATTTACATTTTTGTTATTTAATTTTGCGTACATTTTTTAATAGTCAAATTAGCAATTTCGTCCAAAATATCTCGCCCAATAACGTACTATTTGCTATTGTTAGATTGCTGTACCTCTTATAAACCAGCAAATGTTAATTTCTACTCTCTGTGATAGTTCGAGGAGGCATAATGTTGTGAACATTAAAACACAAATTTTAGTATTTTTATATACCTCATACGAATAAGAATATGTATCAACATACAATCTACGAAGTTATAAGCATACGTACGTCTAGCAGAATTTTCGTCCAGTTACCTTTCGTTCATTTTTTTTTTCTCTTCCAATATGTTATTTAATCCAATTTGTTTTTTCGTCCTTCATAAGTCCATTTTTTAAATCAATTTCGTCCCAATTATTTCGCTTAATAACATACTATTCGCTATTAATAGAGTACGGATGGTAATTGTAACTTTCATAAACCAGCAAATATCCTAATCCCTGGAAGGGGAAAAATGTCCTATAACTGTCAAGAAATAAAATTTTGGCGGACTTTATATACACCTAAGGGTCGGGACAAAAGTCTGCTAACCCTCATTTTCATATTTTTTAGTTATATCGTTTTTAAACTTAAAAAAATAATCTGATTTATAGATCTTTTAAGTTTTTTAATGATTCTAGATATGCGATAGATTGATGTGTTATTTAACCATAAACAAGATAGGATCACATTAAGTTTTGTATTTATAAATATCCTTTTGACCTCAGAAAAATATTCTATTGAGTAAAAATTAAAGAGGCTTAGCAGATTTTGCCCCGACACCTTGTTACTCAATTTACCTCGTAACCGTGTTAGTAAAAAACAATATTAAATATTGTGAACAATGCAAATTGCAAGCGATAGTTAGGCCCTATGGATTTTGTGACCCACGTTGCGTGGGATACGTAAAATAATGGAAGACGTTCGCCCCATAGAAATTATTTACGAAATCGACAATATTTATTTAATTGTTATTTATAGACGCTATAGTAACAGATTAAAATTATGAAACACAAACTTGTAAAAATTACATAAAGTAATAAAGACATGATCGCAGGAACGCCAAAATAGAAAATCTTAATTAATAACCTTACTAGCTATACCCGACATGCGCTGCTACGCCAAAATAAATTAAATATTTAGGGTTAATTAATTATATTGCATACAATGCGACGAACCAAACATAGCGGGTGGTAGAGTTAATTTTTAATTTCAAATGTTCAGGTAAACTCCCACTTCTAACGGTCGGATTTCGCTGATTTTTTGGATAATACATACCTCGGTTTATTTTAATACGATATTCCGAGTTTTGTTGTGAAACATCGAAAATTGCGAACGCTAGAGCGATTTTTAAATTTTCGTTTCAGGTGAACTCCTACACCTAATGATTTCACAACACAATAGATAACTGCTAAACACTCGCCCCATCTGAAAACCTGTATATACAAATTTTCACAAAGATCGGTTGAACAGTTTATAAGTCTATAAAGGACAGACAGACATACATTCGTTTATAGGCATATACAGTGAAGTTTGCTCAAAACGGAATCGCACGGGACCAATATTTTTTCCGCATTAGACAAATTTCCGCATTATAAAAAAACAAACTTATTAATATTCGTAGGTTATAGAGTACCGTATACGTATTTTTTACGTACCTTGGATTAACTGTAGTTTCGCTGCCGTTGAAAAGTGAAGTATAGTATGTACGAGCGACTTCGACGGTAACGCGCGAAAAAAAAAGCCCCGTTTTGTCAGCGTTAAAATGTCTCATAGGCGCGTATCCTGAAATTAAGTATGCAGTTTCGGTTTACGCTCACTCTACATTTTTGTCCTCATACTTTGATTCCCCGCATATTTCATTCCACACTACATTGTGTCGTCTTTTAAAACTGTCCAGCCAACCTGAAAATGCCTTGGAATCGTTATTTCCTAAGGACTTAGCAACAGCTAGAGCTTGAATTTGGAGCATCGGTCCGGAAATTTGGAGATTTTTTGATCGTGCATTTGTAAAACACTCCCAATATATTTTGTTGATTTTTTTAGCTTTCACTTCTTTCTACCATTTCCTTGCATCCATTCATTCATTATTTCTTCTTCGTGTTTTAAAGTCTCATAAACTTGAGTTTTTCCACATTTAAATTTAGTCATTATTTCGGGCACTGAGTTTTTTTATCTTCAATCTTCGTTTAATGACAATGAAACATATGTTTTAGCTATCTTCATTCCTTAAATTCGGAACGCTACCTTTGAAGGATTGGTCTCAGAACTTAAATTAAATTTAAGATTTTACACTGCAATGGGTAAGAAGGGTACAGTATCTGTATTTCGCATAATGCGTGTGCAGTGAGAAAAAAGAAGAACATTTGAGGTACAGTAGAATTCACACAGCGGCAGGAATCGTTCCTTATTGTTTTTGGCCTAACGGGTATTCAATGAAGTGGAAATAATTTATTTCTCTGTCTGTTTTTCCGCTTTATAAGACTTTTTCATGAATTGTATAGAAATATCCTTCCGTTTCGCGTTGGACAGATTCCGTTTTATGCAAAATAAATACACGCAAAATTACTATTATTTCGCCGGGACCAATATTTTTTTTCACAGTGGATAGATTTCCGCATTATTCACGTTCCGGATTGAACAAGTTATACTGTGTGTGTGTGTATATATGTATATATATATATATATATATATATATATATATATATATATATATATAATCACTGTGGCTCAGAAGTTGACATATAAAATGCCTATAAAATGCCTATAAAATACCTTTAAAAAGATCTAAAGATATCCTATAAAATACCTAAAAACTGAAAAAAAAAGTTTCCTGTTGTTAACGAGTGAAAAAAGAAAACTTCGTTTCCTTCACCCTCTACTCGAAGTAATTGTTACAAAATGTCAACACCTTAAAAAAATTGAAATCGGAATACAATAGTTCAGGTGGTCACTAGGCTGGTGGTTAAAAATACTGTGATTTTTTTTAGGGTTCAATAGTTTCTCGCGGAACAAAAGTGTTTGGAATGTGAAAAGTCTTTAGAAAGTAAACTAGATAGTGTTTTTAAAAAAAGTTGGAATTGAGACTTGGACTCTGCGGATTCTTGAATTATACAAATTGTATAAATTTAGTCAAAATAAGGTAAAGTTCCAAGAAAAGCCGTTAATACCTGAAAAACACTAAAATGGGACCAATAAACAAAAACAAATGTCGAAAAGGGACAATAAGGACGGATAAAATCCATCATTTTCTGGTGTACAATGTTGGGCCTCGTCTTCAGACATAAACAATAAATTAAAAAGGGGTTTCCCTCAACTTCCGAGCCCTAGTGATGAGTATGGAAATAGCATACAGAAACTTGCCAGTTACAAACTGGTTAAACAAATTTTAAAAACCTCAAATTACTCAGTAAAGAATTACATACAAAAACCAGAATATTATATGTAAAATACAAACTAAAAGCAAATACACACTTATCACTAACTTATGTAATAGGCCTACATTTTCCGGCAAGAAGAAATTAAGAATTATATTTATTCATAATGCCTTTAAATTATTAAAAAGTTACACACACACACACAAACAAACATTATATATATATATATATATATATATATATTAATGTAGTCAAGTTAGAAAATTCATAGTCGGCCTAAAAATTAAAAAAAATAAAATTCACAAACTTTATAATGTAAAGAAAAAACTAAAAAAAGACTAACATACATGCACATTAAATACAATTTAAATACATTACAATAAACTTATAAAACTTATGAATTCAAAATACGAGTACAACGGTAAATCTAAGAAACTTTTTTTTTGAAATTATGAACACCAGAGTTAAAGCTAAAACACGTATACGTCCTACCATCATAACACAAAAAGGAAGTATAAGCTTATTATAATCATTCCTCACAAATTATAATACAGCGATACAATATAGAAAAACAGAAGATTTAAAGTTTAAACCATTATAATATACAAAGTACGGAAATATATATCAGACATATCAGAGCAATTACCCAATTTTTAATCGTATAAACACCGAAGAATTTAAAGATCACAAAATAAGGAAGTATATGAATCTAAACTTATGAGAACATTACGCCATATCTAAAATATAGAAACTTTAAAACATTAGATTCTATATTATAAAGTATAGAAATATATTAGAAACATATCACAGCAATTTATCGTATTCTCATAAAGTTTCCAAAATTACAAACTTCACAATATAAACATATGTAAAAGTAGGTTATAACTAACTAACTAAATTACTAACTCACTGGCACTATCGAACCCGTAGGTTTATGGCCGCGCGGACATAAGCTCTCCATACATCCCTATCCTGAGCTAATGCTTTCCAATCATTCCCTGTATAATTTACTTCCCTCAAATCATAGTTAATTCTATTCTCCCACCTCATTCTTGGTCTACCAACTGGTCGTTTTCCCTCTGGTTTTCCTACAAGAAGCTTCCATGCACATCTTTCATTCCCCATTCGTGCCACATGTCCTGCCCATCGCATAAATGATTTTAATATATATTTTTATATACCGGTATGTAATGTAAGAATAATTAAAACTTAAAGAACTGACTGTATAATATAAATTAATGAAATACATAAACATGCAACCTACAAATTTAATATAGTGTATAAGCATATCCATACATACGGTTAGCAGAAGTTTCGTCCAATCACATCCCAACTATTTGTTTTTTCATCCAGTATGATGTTTAGTCCAGCTTACGTTTTCGTTCCTTAATTCTACGCCCATTATTTGTTCATTAAATTGAGACATTCGTCCAAAGCATCTCTCCCAAGTACTTACTATTTGCTACTGGTAGAGTGCTGATGGTAGCTGTAACACTCATAAACCAGCAATTATTTATTTCAGGTCATATTAATAACTCGAGGAAGCATAACGTTTTGTGAAAATTGCGTGTGACTGTCCTAGAAATAAAATTTGGCCGATCTTGCGTAAAGCCTGAAAATTAGTAACCTCGTAACCATGGTAATGAAAAACAATATTAAACAAACAATGCACATTACAAGCGGTTATGACACTTTTTACGGCTTGGACGAAATTGATCGTTGGACGTAATAACTTTGAACAATTCATTGTCTTAGACGAAGGTGAACATTGGACAAAATGATATTAAATGTAAGAAGCAAGAGGAAAATATATTGGACTACATGTTTTGAACGTTAACATATGGATGAAAATACCTTAACAATTCGTACATATTTTTAGTTTGTAATTTGTGCTGGTTGAGTGGAAGAGAAGGCCTTATGGCCTTAACTCTGCCAGTTTAAATAAAACATTATTATTATTATTATTATTATTATTATTATTATTATTATTATTATTATTATTATTATTATTATTATCTTATATTTATGAGGCAAAGCTAACAAACTGTTAGCAGTAGAAATTGATTTTTGGAGGCGATCGACAAGAATTTCAAGAAGGAGTAAGGTCAGAAACAGCACAATAAGGGAAATTATGCAAGTTAAAAAAAATAGAAAAGTAGAAGAAAAACATTTGAAATGGCATGGACACGACATAAGAATGGACGAAGATAGAATACCAAAGAAGATACTTAATTGGAAAGCTTAATGGAAGAAGTGGAAGAGACAGACCTAGAGGACGTTTGATAGATGGAGTGAGGAGAAGTATGGAAACTGGAGATTTGAGGGAAGAAGATGCTTTAGAAAGGAACCTATGGCGAGAAATCACTTTGGGTTCAAGGAAAAACACTGTATTGTGGAATATTCCCAATAAAAAATATTATTACTATCATTATTATTATTATTATTAGTATTATTATTATTATTATTAGGTACATGCATACATTTATATATACATATTTGCATACCTACATACATAAGAAAATACAAGCCACAACATTAAAGTATAAGACCACAAAAGTTATGATTTAAACCAGCCATCATTAATTGTTGAGCAATTCGATTCGAAGCATGATTTCTCAGTAGTAGCGGGGTAAGAGATCACTTGAGGATTTGAGGGGAAATGCTGACATGTATACTTCCCTGCCACGACGGCACGGTGGTAGTTCATGAGATGGTTCTTTCTCCTCGTAATATTTGGACAGTTTTTTCATCCAAGTGCAATTTAATAATAATTATAATTATAATAATATAATTATTATTATTATTTATTTAATGTTTAAATAATTTAAATATAGTTCAGCCCGTTCCTGTCCCACTTTCAACTATTCTTCTTGCCAGGAGGAGGGTGAGAGAAGGTGGAAGAAGTCAAAATCTCATGTTATTTATTCGAGGCAAGGCCATGGGTATTAAAAATAATTTTTAACTATTGAATATTAGCAGGCTATAATATTCAGTCAGGTACCATGGAGGACACCAACACTTCACGGGAGGAAACATATGTTATTATAGAACAAGATAATGCTGCAAAGTGCTTAATTTATGATAGGATAGGCCTACATTACTTTTATATTTATTTTTATTCAGGATACCATTTCATCTCATCTCTTGACCCGACCCTGAGTTGGACACGAGTTGAGGATATTATTTATTATTCAGGATAAATATTCATACTTTGTTGTTACGTTTTTATTATAAAAATATTAAGGGTTTTGAATGCTGTAAGACTATTCTTAAAGGCTCGTTTCCATTACTACAAATTTGTCCCGCAATATGTTGAGCGTCATGTAATGTGCCAAGCGACTGCGGCGGTCAACATGTGCCGCAACTTGTCCAACAGAAAATGGAAACAGACTGCAACATATTACCAAATATATGCGCATGCGCAGTACAGTCTATATTGGCTGTCCTCCAGACCCTGCGCTGCGAGTATAAGTTCAAACGTGCTCTCTTGTTTGTGGTTGTGGTATTTTCAGTAGTGACAATGCTGGTGTCTTTTTTTTTTGTTTTTTTTTTTTTTTGCGATGGAGTGGTCTAAATGTAAAGTGGAGGAACGTATTGAACTATATGAACAGGAGATGGTGCTGTGGAATATAACAAATTCAAACGGATTTCTGATGGTGGAATGCACTCTTCAAGCAGTTGAGAAGAAACATCACTCGCTGAGGTCTCAATAGTTGAGAGAAAAAACGAAAATAGAAAAGGGCAAGAAAAGTGGTGCTGGTGTTAAAAGGATATTTACGTGCCTAAATGATAGTAATTCCGTTTATTGAGTTTTCTGTCAACAACCACTGAACAAGTTACACACACAAGTTCACTAAACATGGTGAGTCAATAGATAACAATTTAGTTACTAGTCTGTGTGTTGTATACAGTTTTGTAAGTATATATGTACCACTTTATAAAATGTAAACAATTATGAATAAACCATTTTATAAATAGAACTTTACTGTTAACAGTTCTTACTTTTATGTAATTCCTCAAAGCCGCAACAATGGTTACACACTTCAGGTATGAATCTTGAAATGGCGGACTTGGATATTCTGTATAAATAAAGTAAAGTAAAGTGATCCCACAACAGGCCCGGAGGCCCTTGGGGTAGTAGGAGGTTAAGGCTCCCACTTTTTCTAGACAATCGGCACTTTATGTCAGCCGGGTTGTCAGCCCTGCGTGACGGCCGCCTTTACCCCCAGAACAAGCGTCTGGTACTCATTTCCGTTAGAGGCTGAGTCGACCCCAGGGCCATAGTGCCGCCAGAGGGTTTGGGTCAGTTTAAAAATCCTGACCCCAACGGGACTTGAACCCTCGACCCTCCGGCTTGTAGCTCAGTGCCTTAACCACTACGCTACGGCGTGCCCCTACATTGAAGAATTGTAGCTATTACTTGTCGAAAAAACGAAAAGCTGTCGCTAACATTTCACCAGGAGAATTGGTTCTCGACATTTCCTGATTTTAGTAATCTCCGGCCCAATAATGTTTAGTAAAAATTCAAAACCACTTGCTGTCATTCTAACAAAATTCTCGTAAACACTTTGGAGACGTAAGTTTCCTATCAACGAGTTGTAGGCTCCTTCCGAATGTCTTTTCGCTAGAAAACTCCTAATCCATTATTTCGGACTTTTCGCCTTTTTTTTTTTTAGAAGTTCATAGTATGCGCCTGCCATTACCACAAAAGCTGAAGTAGATGAGTTATCCATATCGCTCAAATATTTGAACCTCAAGAAACGCTGGATAGCACTGTATCTGATTCACTGTATAAACTGAAACTGTAAGTCTTGCTCTCCAAACCTCTATACTAATGTTGCAGATGTCTCAGGATATTAGAAACAGTAGAAACTAGGCACATGTTGCGCGTCATGTGCGTGAAACTTGTCAGAATGGAAACGAGCCTTAAGCAGCTTGAACATGCCCTTTCCGTCCCAAAAATATAAAATAATTTCATCAATAATACTTTTGTTAAAGACACTTCTATCAGCAGGACCACCTAATTCTTGTTTTGTAAAAGTAACCCAATGAAAATATGTTTAAGAATATATACAGTAGAACTAATCATCTTTTTTCTTTTCATCAGCGATAATAATAATAATAATAATAATAATAATAATAATAATAATAATAATAATAATAATAATAATAATAATAATAATTAATCACCAATATTAGGTTTAAAACCATTGACACGATTCGATAAAATGCTGTTTTTTTTTAACTCAAGACTAGATTTGAAAATTACAGTATCGCTGTCGAAAGCATGGACTCTTTTAAACATAATGTTCGGTGATTGAATTCTATTGAATGTAGTCCTACATTAGCAAAATCAGAGTCATAATCTCCACCAAGAAGTTTGTACATACAGACAGTTCTGTCTTAGTGGAAAAGAAGAGGCCTAATAACCGAACTCACCGATAAAATAAATAATCTGTCTATAATGGCGTAGTCCATTGCTGAGCCATAGCCTCTCCTTTGTAAGGGTTTGCTTGGCCAAGTTAATTTTTTAGTTACCTTATTTGATCAGAAATATCATGGATGACATGCGGTCAACACACCGACCCAATGAGACATCTAACAGGCAACTAAGGTATTACTAGGACGTTTATATCGGTAAATTTTGCTTAGAGGCCTTTTTATTCAGACTGAAAGATATATTACGAGCCTGAAAATCTTCAGACTCGGGACCCATGGTTTAATGTCCCTCCCGGAGAACTTACTCCTTGGATTTTTCCGTCCTAAAAAAATCGACTCTGGCCAGGTTTGATCCTTGGAACCAGAGGCAAGGAGCATAACCACTAGTCCACCGCGGCCGACTTAAATAAAGTATAAATACTCGTTTTAAATTTGGTTTATGTTACAACTGACGTAATATCAATTATTCGTTTTATAGCTTGAATCTCTTATCAAAAATATGAAGTTGCAGGAACGGAGACGATTATGTATTTTGGGACCCTCATGAACATTATCTTGTGGAGATAATATATCAAATGTTAGTGGTATGAACGAATAGAAAACATGCTGAGGAATGTTATGAGATTTGGAAGAATGGTAATACATTTTGTGAAATGCAATGAAGAGACCTCTGAATATTTCCATCCCACATTCTAACATACTATGTCAAGACGTCCCGTAATTCTTCTGCTTTCTCTCATGCGTTCCACGCGACCGCAGTAAAAGTTATTTTCTTCTTTTCTGTGGCAGAATCTTATTTATTTCCCTTGGTTCATACCATTCCTCTACCAAAGGAAAAGAAACTTCTTTCTGCAAGTTTTGAATGCAAGTGAGACTCATCTTTCGGCGCATTTCTTACTCCCCCCTTTTTTTTCTCGATGATGTATCTTATTCTTTTATTCATTTTTAACCTCATTTCCGGTATTCAAAGACAGAGAAGGAAAAAAAAAAAGGCATGCTCTGTCTTTCATGTTATTTACATAAGTTTTTATTTGAAAAGCCGAGGAAAGAAGTTGAATCTTTCTATCGTCGTTTCCCCTAGTATTTCACATTAAATTTCCCAAGTTTTGGTAGTCTGGACCTTTTCTTGTACTTCGATTCTGCTTATTTTATGATAGATTCTGGAATTTACATCCCAGCTTTTAGAATAAAGTATTCCATTTAAACATCAGGGGATACCAGTCTACCATGAAGGAAGGGCAGCATAATCGAACAATAGAACAATGTTCCCACAATTCGTATGTAAAAAAAGATTTATGCAAATTTTTACTAAATATTAAATATTGCATTAACTTTTCATATTTTCTAATAATAAGAATGCATATCACATTGCTTAATTTCAGAACAACGCATTTTTTGTGTATAACGTTTATCATCAGTAATGGACTGCCCAGAAGCTTTAATGAATTCAAAGGCTGCTTTGTTACAAGTGGATTTATATTGATATAATCTAGAGTATCCACAAATTATATTGATTTTTTTCACTTTTTATGAAATTACTCGTATCAAGGAATAGACTATATCCAAATTAATCGTTATAATTATATAAAAATGACGTCTGTAAATCTGCAAGTCTGTCCTTTATGGACTCAAAACTACGTAACCTATTTGAATGGGGGTTTTGCCATCATTTAGAACTTTCTTGGGGAAATTAACATATATAACATACTATTGTATGTACTATAGGACCGGAGCTAAAAGGAAACATGCATTGGTGCACTAAAAAATGCTTTTGGACTCTTAAGTGGCTTACCTTGCCTAAACCATAACAAATTTAATGTACACAGAATTGAATATCTATAAGAATTATAGAAAAAAGTACGCAATAATAGTGCATGTCTATCTTTTACGGATAACTCGCTTTCTCTGTCAGGTTAACCTCCCAATTTGTAGGTACTTTTACATGGACCACGCCACATGGACCTTAAAGGGACTCGACCTATCGGGACATTTGTAATTTTGGATCACACACGTACTTTTTTGACAACACACATACAGGGTCTCCCTCGATGAGTGATCAATTCAATACCAGGGCTACCTCCGTGACAACACTACATTTAAGATTAGACACACAATTCACTCACTCATTCATTCATACTAAAAAGGCTAATATGTTGTGATGCTCAGATAATGTTTGGGGCCTTGAATTTTCCCGGCATTTGCCTTACAAGTGAGTAAAAACCCAAAAAAAGTTCAGTCAGGAAACTTGATCCGATCGGAAATCGAACACGGGCCCACTGCGTACAAGGCAACGAAGTAACCGGTGACCACAGTGGTGTAGACAATTTAATTTATAACGAAAATTAATTGTTTTTACTTCTTCAGAAGAAATAAATCTGTAAAATTATATTTGTTATAATATTTGTTTAAATATGAATGGAGGCCACTTTTAGCATATTTTTGTAAAGTAAAATTTAATATGTGCGTAGAAGAGAAATTAATATAAAGCGTGACAGGTTGGTATAGTTCTTGATACATAATTCCAACAACAAAGAACTTGCTATGAACTTCCCCTAGTAAACAGTTTATTACTGGTTATTCTTTCTCTTCTCCTTCCTTAGCGAATACTGTATGTTTTAACTGCTGAATCTGTATTAAAAGAATTTACAATATCCTCTATCAAAAGTAACGTTTTAATTTCAACTTAAAGATAAATTCTAGGATTTATTCATTATTTAAATATTTCCAAATTATTAACTTAAGCTAAAATTCCTGTTAATTTTAGCTAATTCCGAAGGAGTGAAGTATTGAGGTTGTTCTCATGAAAATATTTTTGAATAATTTTTACAGATTTTCACTGATCCTATCTAGTAGACACCGAAAATGGCCATTACCAATATAGGCTATAAATATATATCGAACTATTAGGTGTAGGTAAATATGTAGACTATATTATCGACCGATGATGGGTTTGATACACCTGTAACATGATCATTAAATACCACACTGAGTATTAAATTCAAAGGGATGTAAGTTGACAGTTGTACCCTGTATTTGAGCAGCATATATTCGTAAACTGTTTTAGTGAATTACATATAAATAAAATTATCTCGATAGTGAAATATAGCAAACTTCGTACTCTGTAGTTTTATTAGGTAACGTATGACATAAAACGATTTAATGGACTGAGTGGTTGAGTCTCTTATTTTCTTATCTACAGTCATATAATTTTAAAGCTCTGTAAACATAGAGTTAAATGCCGTTTTTATTTTCTTTTGCTCTGATTCTCATAATGACATTGCTTTTCAGTAGAAAATACATCAGAACTGGAGTTCATAAACTACACATTGTCACCGAGTCTATTATCCGATACATTATGTATATTTTATAGCTGCAAACAAGCCTACTAATTTACGCTACAGTAGGCCCTACTAATGGAAGTTCATTATTGTACAGTATGTTTTTTTTTCCCTCTTCTAAGGTATTTGTATTGTAAGCCTATGTTTTCCCTTTACAGAGATTTAGGCGCTCTCCCCCTACAGGGAAGAATTTGAACCATACTAATTTAGTTACACTTGTTTTCGTATAGATGTCATTTTGAGTGGTACGTGGTCAGCGTTCCGCCTCATACTGACATTTAGGAAACCAAGGTAGTAAAGATAGTACTAGGACGGGAAAATTAGGTAAATTTTGCTTAGAGGCCTTTTCATTCAGGCTTAAGGATTTTTTACGAGCCTGAAAATCTTCTGACTCGGGACCCACGGCTTAAAGTCCCTCCTGGAGGGTTTTTCCGTCCTAAAAAATCAATCGACCCCGGCCGTGTTTGAACCCGCGACCCTTGGGACCAGAGGCAAGGAGCATAACCACTAGTCCACCGCGGCCGACCCTCTTCTAAGGTGCTACAGTCTAATGCAGACCTTGACTGCCTCTACAATATACCTCTATTCGTTCCTATCTTCTGTCCTTCTTTATTTTCTTGTGCTCCTAATATCTTGAAATGCCTTTCTACACAATCCAACATCTGATGTTAGACCGTGATTTTTTTGTTTCATCTATTTTTGTTAGTTCGACTATTCGACATGGATCGAGCACAGTATGATTTTGTTTATTATTTTTCATCATTATGTCGTACAAAGATATAAATTCAATCAAAGCAAAATTATAATCGGAACAATATTGTAGAGAAATGAATTATTTTTCATATGTAAGATGTAATACTTTATTGTGAAGGAGATTAAGACACGAGTAAAATACTAAGATTCATTCATTTATAATTATTTGCGTTCGTCGCCGTGGCGTAGTCGGTTGAGTCCCTACCTTCCACTCCGGCGACCCGGGTTTGATTCCCGGCGGGGTAAGGGATTTTTAAATCTCTACCTTGGGTCTGGGTGTGTGTCCTGTCCCCCATTAATGCTCAACTGAGTGCACCTTTCCTAATAAAAAAAATATTTGCCCAATGATTGCCAGGTTCTTCGCTGTAAACTTAATATTCTTCACTATTCTCTTTATTCTGTTTTCCTCTTTGTGTTTCCATATGATCCATTCATCTTCATATTGTCTTTATTCTTATATATTCTTCTTTCCCAGTGTATATATATATATATATATGTTATAATTAAATTTTTTGACATTGATAAAGCGTCACTGCTATTGAGTAAAAATATTCTCTTACTTGTTATAGTCAGCTACTAGATGGCAGTGAAGACCGAGTTCTCGCGATATCTAGTAATAATGGAGAATATATATATAGGCTATAAGGATAAATGTTTGAATTGGATTTGCCTGGTGGTGTAATGGATAATATATATCCCGTTCAGGCATTTAGTTTTCTTATGTCAATATATATATATATATATATATATATATATATATATATATATATAGGCCTATATATATATATATATATATGAAATGATAAGAAAAATAAATGCCTGAACGGGATTCGAACCCGGAACTCTGGGTCGGTACCCCAGCGTGTTATGCATTACATCACCAGGCGAATCCAATTCAAACATTTTTTTTTCTTATATATATATTATATTCTCCATTATTACTAGATGTCGCGAGAACTCGGTCTTTACTGCATCTAGCAGCTGACTATAACAAGTAAGCAAATTAAAGAAACTATTTTTACTTTATAGCAGTGACGCTTTATCGATGCTATAATTAAATTTTTGACATTGAGCAATGTAAGCTTAATATGAAATGATAAGAAAATCATCATCATCATCATCACTCCAGGGATTAGGCAATTGCCCGTTCCGACTTCATATTGCATCAGCCCAACGTCTTCTAGGTCTTCCAACATCACGCCTTCCTCTTGCTTGATAGTTCCTGGCTAACAATGGATATCTCTCCTTACTCATTCCATGACAGTCCGGCTGATTTCCATGAAGCTTCTCAGTAAGATAAATGTCTCCTGGAAGCGTTACGAGCGCTTCGCAGGACAAGGATGGTGGAAGGGCTGCTTCCTCTGAGCCTCCAAACATGCTCCTCTGGGTATCCACCCCCCAAGAGAGGGCTGCTTCTTCCGCTCTTCAAGCCCTACAAGTTTTGCTGTGCTATTCCTTGTCGCCCTGTTGACCGTTGAAGACTTGGCGAAGATGTGGCCGCCCAATATGGATACAGACGCCATTCCTTCGTTGTGAGCTATACTTAGTTCCCCTCGCCTCTTACCCACCAGCAAGATTAACCTAAGTCAATCTTCCCCAGTAGAGTCGTCTGGTTCATCGGGTACTAAGCCCCCCCACCACGTCAAGGTGATAGCTCCTGGGGGGGTGATAAGAAAATTATATATATATATATATATATATTATATATATATATATATGTGTGTGTGTGTGTGTGTGTGTGTGTGTGTGTGTGTGTGTGTGTGTGTGTGTATTAAGAGCATCCAACAACTTGCAATTTATTCTAAGCCGAGAGTCCACTTCTTTATCGTTCCCATAATTATTTTTAGTATTTACTTTGTCTACACATTTCACGGGTTTCATTTACTATCACATTCGTTTTTGTAATGGATCCAGTCTTGTCTCATCATCGCGCCTATCTCTCCAGATCTCCGCTCATGCATTTCCACATTCCAAACAAAACACTTCATTAGACTCTTCCGTAATTATTTTTTACTCTTAGAAGCTTGTTTTAGGCATTAATGTCGTATTACCAGTTTTAGGTTTGGAGTCTTATACTGTAGAAAGACTCAATTAAGTCATGACACGTTCAAGTTTTACTATTTTTCTCTTTCTATAACAATTTCTCTTTTGTACTTTAACGATGGATTTAGCTAGAATGAACCTTGGGGACTTCACTGAAACTCACCACAAGTGTCAGTTACAAGCATAGTTTGTTACCCTGTCATAGATCAAGAAATTGTCAATAGCCTCTCACCTGCAAATATTAGATATTTTTAAATTCGCTACAAACAAAAAGAAAATAATTTTCCTTGAATCAAGATTTGGACCCAGTAACTCCAGGATTATGGCTCAATATTTATAAATATTTAATAAGACCAGACTTGAAGAAACGTAAGTATCGAAGCAGTCCGTTAATATTCAAATGGCTTTGATTTTAGAATCGACCAACAATGCGAAAAATGTCTCGAAATTTGTCAGAAAACTGTGAAATGTTTAATATGATGAAGTGGTCCTGGCATGATGAATTAACGAGATTTCTTCCGTCCCTATATCCTAACTTTATGAACCAGCAAGCTAGGGGCCGAGTGTCAATAGATCTCAGTGTTACAAATTGATCTATCGAGTACCTTGACAACTGAGAAAAACAGGAAAAGAAAAAAATTTTAGTAATTTGGTCGAACCGGGATCTGAACTCAAGACCTTCCGAATACGAGTCTCAAATGACTCCGCTTGACTCGGTCGATAAAATGGTTTTAAATCCAATTTAACCTATACAAAAATATATGTATACCCAACTTTTAAGCACATAACATTTCGGTTATTTCTAGATGTTAAAGCTTCTGTGACGAATAAATGGAATGAAATCCGACATGTAGTTCAAATTCCTTATCGATTTCTTCATTTAGAGGAAGAGACAGTGATTGGTTCTTCTCTCGAGACGTCATTTAGGAAAAGCAAATGAGCGCCAAGGGAGACATAGCAACGCATTACCGTACAGTTCCATAATGCATACTCTATAGGCCTATGATGTTGACTTTATGGATATTGACCTAAGAGACTAACTTTAACCATTATTGAAGGAAGTTTGTACATTATAGAGATATAAGCTACTGTAGCTATTAGCGTCAACATATTTATTCGATCTAGAACTGATACTGACTGCAAGTTGGTTAGTTGGTATTTTATTTAATGACACTCTAAAACAGATCAGGTCATGCTTTTCGTAATTCAAATCTGAGCGCGAAAAGACGGACAATATTTGGTCAAAGGTCTATTATTTCAGGATTTAAATTAAAGCAACGTGACTTATAAAAACAACTCACTGCTTATCCCAAGTTTTATATTAAATATTTTAGAATTTGAACTATTGCTTTTATACACGACTTGGAGCTGGACAATTCAAATATTTTGAAATTATTTTTAACAAAGTTAGAAATAATAATGAGGAAATTTCATGTAGAATAAATAAGGGTAGAAACTTATCAAGATGTTTAAACCCTATCTCATCGGAAAATTGAGCAATGGATGGAAGACCCGTCGACATGCTGACCACATGTCACCTCTATGTATAAATTACATACTTATTGTGTTTTACTTCCTTTCTGTGAACAAATGACTTTAAACAGCTTCTCACTTCTTTACTACAGGTGTGAAGCAATGACACAGGAATTTATAAGTAATGTCAATGTAATTGGATGAGATGAATCTTAATTAGACAGAGGTGTTAATGGGATAGCATTGTTTGTATGTCAGGTGGCTGTTTATCTAGAAGAAGTGTTAATGTCTGCACAAGTTAGGAAACAGTTGTTACTATTTATAAATGTTATTCACACCCTATAAACCCTATAAAACTTCACAATCTAATTTGTGCGCCATTTTTATTCAGACGAGATTCAATCAGACGTGACCATAAAACTCTTGTGTTTATAACAGTATTGTTCTTTTTTTTTTTTACGTTTGACACGCATTACAGAATTTGAAAAAAGTTATACAGACGCATCAATTCATTCGTAACATGAACTCAGTTGCATATTTGTGTTACATGTCGTATGTACGGTATACCTGTAATCTCTATTACACGAGTTTAATGTTATAATTGAAATATCTAAACAGATAATTTTATTATATAGGAAAAGCAGAGGGAAAATGCCCAGTTGTGAGAGATGGGAGAATAACATTAACAATGATTTGAGGGAAGTAGATTATACATGGGATGATTGGAAAACATTAGCTCAGGATAGGGATGTGTGAAGAGCTTATGTACGTGCAGCCATGAACCTACGCGTTCGATAGAGCCAGTGAGTTAGTTAGATGAGTTAAGTAGTTTAAGGCAACGATATTTGCTGCTGAGTTACGACGTGGGCTGGTTCGAGTTCCCATGTAGAAGACATTTTTTCATAGAATTTCGGATGGAATGGTATCCGTGTTCACCAAGTTTGTGAGGAATTTGGGTAGTTGCAGAAGTTTTGCCGACATAATGTTCACATATAAACCCTGTATACTGGCTGGATGATCATCCACCTCTATTATTGACACATGTGGATTGAGACCAGCAGTTGACTGGTAGACCCAGGACTTTCTAGGGCTGTCGCGCCATGAACTTAATTAGAGGAGTAAACAAATAGGCACAACTAAGTAAACGCTTCCTACGATTATTGAACATTGCAGAGATTCATCATCGCAACTTCTCTAAAACAAGTTAAACTAAAATTATATATAATGGTTGTTGTTTCTCGTAAACTGCGATTGGCTGAGCTTATAATATGAATGGTGAATGTAAGTAGGGCATGAATACTTCTTGTAGGAAGTAGGAAAATCAGAGGAAAACCGGCTAGCAGGGTAGGTAGACCAACGATTAAAAGCGAGAATAACATTAACCATATTTTGAGGGAGATAAATTATATAGGATATGATTAGAAAACATAGCTCTGGATAGTATGAATGGAAAATTTATGTCATAAGTTAGAGTAGTAAAACAGGTGGCATTTCCATTTACGTTCCAGAGTACTGAAATCCATATACCATTGATTTTTCTGCCATAAGCAATCCTTTTTTTTTTTTTAATTATTAAATTTCTGCAGTTGAATTCCCATTTTTTTTTTCTAAAAATCAACCTAAATATTTAAAATTTTCAATATTACACATTATTTCGGAGTCACTCTTTAGCTGTTATGTCGTCTCCGATGAAACATTCGGTTTTATTAAGATGTAATAATAATAATAATAATAATAATAATAATAATAAAACAAAAACCTCCAATTAATACATGAAGGTAATATTCAAACCAAAGTTAAAGCAAGTGTGAATTTAAATTTCTTAATTAAAACATAAAATTATGAAATATTTACCTAAGAGGTCCGTCTCCTCAACTTTATTAGTTGCTAACTAATATCTAGTGTGCGCTGCTAGCGTAAATACAAATTAATGTGTTTTATGTTTAGTTAAATAAGTAAAAGAAAAAAATATATATCGTAATTATTTTTAGATACCCCGTGCTGTTTACCCGGCGTTGCCCAGGAATCTACTTATTTCGATCATCTTGGCATAAATGAGCTAAAAGACAAAATTCGTTATTGTGAGTTATCCGTAAAAGAATACCTGCCATGTGCTTTCTATGCTTGCACAAGAATCTACGTACTTGAAGGCAGTTAACAACAACGACCATCTGATAAATTAAAATGCACCCAGTACGTGTAACCCCCTCTACCAGATCTTCAGTGTAACAGCAGCTTTGAATCCTGCTGGTGATGGGACTAGTCACGAAAGCGCTATAGATAAATAACTAATGAAGTTGAGGAGACGGACCTTTTTGGTAAATATTTCATAATTCTATGTTTTAATTTTGAATAATACCTCAACGGAACTTCATCGTGAATCTTATTAATGTTAGATTTCTTTTAAATGATTTTAACGTTCGGTAATCTTTGATTTTGTATGATGGGGAATTCCAGTAGCTATAAGTGAAGATACGTAGAATTTGATGTGAAATGATGAGAATATACTTGAAATAGAAAAGATCGAAGCCGGATGCTCTGAGTCTCAGGCTACGATGTTAACTCTAGACCGCTGTGGTGGACTCTTTTTTAGTTAAAGAAATCTATAAATACAGAATATTTTTTGTAATACGCCATAATTTCCAGGTAACGTCATTTTTTTCCCCACGGGATAACCTTTAGATGTTCTGGAACTCTTCAGTGGATGATTTTATCCTCAAGAGACTGAGAACAGGTATGTGTGGACTATAATATCAGGTTTCCTCGGGGATTCTAAAGTTAAACCAAGGGATTTAAGTATTATATAGCCTTAGTTGAGATTTTGTTGAAGAAAAACGGTCATCTGAAAGAAAAGGATTTAATAACGGGTCAACTTTTAACACCACCTGTTGGTCTGTAATAAAAATAATTCAATTTAAAAACCTTGAAATCGATTATCACCTGCTTCACGTGTCCTGTGTATACCAGTACTACTTTATAAATGTGGGCTAACACTCACCTGCCATATTTAGGGGAAGATGATCTTTAATGGCAATTCAGTAATATTTACCTAAGGTATTTCTGGTTTAATAGGTAATTTGTATTATTTAAACATAAAAATTCAAGTTATTTATTGTACTAGTGAAACAAGATACTCGGTCTCGTCAGTCTAGGAGAAAATACCCTTGCCTGTGGTTCCGAGAGTTGCGGGTTCACCGCAGTCGATGGATTTTTTATAATAAAAATATCCAAAGGTCAAGTCCTCCTGGAAGGACTTAAGCAATGGATCCTGAGTCTGAAGATTTTCGGGGTCTAAAAAAACTGAAGCCTAAATGAAAAAAATCAGTCTTCCCCATCTGAGTAATACCTTAGTTGCCTACTAGATATCTCTTTGAGGCGATGTGCTGACCACAGCTACATATAAATAAGCGAAATAAGTGTAAATAAATAAGCTTGGATATGGAACTCCCGGTAGGTAACAGGTGAGTGTTGTTCGGGTAGGCCTAAAGACTGCTAGAATCAACACAGGCCTATATTTGTTTGCGGTTGAAAGATTCAATATGTTAATTTTTAACGGTTTATAGAAACTTTATGGGATATATATATATATATATATATATATATGTGTGTGTGTGTGTGTGTGTGTGTGTGTGTGTGTGTGTGTGTGTGTGTGTGTGTGTGTGTGTGTGATGCGACAAGGATTTTCTTATCGTGTGTGTTCAGATTGGCTATTATCTTATAAAATGAGTATCGGTATTATATTACTGGAGGAAAACGTGGTTTCAATGAAGAACTTGCCGCTCTGACTCCTGATCTTATTATTAGATAAGTATCGTGCTTTTATTCCGTAAATCTTTTATAGGTTGCAAGGGGTTTTAACATAAGTAGCATTACCTTGTAGAAATATTTTGTTTCACATTAGAAAGAGGTCCGCATTTTACTTAATCAGTCGAAATAAAAATCATAAGAATGTACCAATTTTATAATAATTATTATCAGTACTTTATTAATTTAAAGAGACTTGCTTAACATAGTTTGTTAAGACAATACGCTACTAGCCAGGTCAGAATTTTTAAACTGACGGTACGATGGCCCTGAACTTGGTTCATCCTTTAACAGAAATGTGTACCAATGTTCTGGAGGAAAAGGCAGGGTTGACAATCCGACTAACATCTAGTGTCGATTACACAGGTCAACATGATTTTTGTCTCATGAGTACCAGTAGTTGTACTTAGTGCAGTTTTTTTATCATGTTTTCAAATATGTATTCGGAATTTCTCCATCACCCACAGTTTATTTCAATTTCAATTAATGGATTTAAATAATTATTTTTAATAAACGTTTTTTCGTCCATTTGTACATTGTAAAATAAAACGGTGAACACTTTCGTCGGGAGATTTCAGCTATGGAAAAGAGATATCAAGGCAAATGGAAACCTAATATGCTGGCCGATTATTGTTGGACCTTCAACAGGGATGCTCCACAGGCGAAATATAGCAGAAAATCGTCATTTCGTACTTTCTAGGTGAGTCCGAATGTTCGAATATTGTGTAGTTACGAATGTAGAAAATATTAAAGTATTTGAAATTATAAATTCCTGTCTCTCAGAAACCTTGCGTGATGGAGAAAAACCGATATCATATTTGAATTCAGAAGAAAAAATACTGTCAGAATCGCATATTTTTTCTTTCTGAGACAAAAAAAAAGTTTATTTTTTGTTGCTCAGTGTCATCAAAGAAAGGTAGATGCCTTAATATCCTACCACCAAAAGGCTGCTTAGGAGTTCAGTGGAATCTCTTTACCCTTACATTTATTGAATTAAATATTATAGTAAAAAGTCCACAACTCGTGTCCGACTCAATGCCGGGTCGAGAGATGAGATGCGATGAAACCCCTTGCATTGAAGGTCCGCGAATTGTAAAGATGCCGGCCGACCACGCCTAACGTACCATCACAGGGGCAGATGAATGAAATGAAACGAAATGAATGGAATGGGTGTGTATAAATGGTGGAACGAAAATTTTGACAAGGGAAAACCTTGTCCAGACTCCGTTTCGTTCACCACGAAATTCATATGGATTGACCGAGATGGGAACTCGAGTCCTTATCGGTGAGCAACTAATCACTTGCAATTATAGCAAAACCTTAGAGATAATATTAAATTATAATTATTTCCAAAGTAAAGTACAAATAATAGTTTTTAGTAGAAAAGTATATTATTAATAACTATTTTCTGGTTTTTCTCAATTGTCAATATAAATGCTAGGTTGAAATTTTACATACGATCCATCTCACCACTAATGATAATTTCGTAATTCACTACAATTTCTTCTATGATTAAGACACATAGTCCACCGCTGTGGTCTCGATGTAGCGTGCTGTCTTGTCGCGCAGTGGTCCAGGGTTCAATTCTCGGTCGGGACAGGCTTCCTGGGTGAGTTTTTTTTCGGGATTTTTCCTCACCTGTAAGAGAAATACCAGGAGATTTAGGGTCCCCGAAAATCATTCAGCCATCATCATTATCATCACGATCATTCACTAGTGTGGAAAGCAACGAGAAGCTGCCACATCTATAATTCCCTAGTAAAGCTGCAAAGCATAGCATGAAAATGCTAAGATTGCAATGGAAGGCCTTCCCATGGGCAGACTACTATAGATAGATAAGACACATACATATAACTCCATAGCACCACAGGGCTAAATTGTCCTTGGGTTGCTAACCGGCTACTAGCCTCACATCCACTTATTTCAATTACAGAGAGGTAGACAATCGCCCAGCTAATATATAAATGAGTAACATGTAGTCAGTATGTAGGGTTCTCAGTCGCTGTAAGTGAGGTTTTCAACCTGGAGCATTACTTATGGTAGTTGCTCAAATTCTTCGCTACTCGGGGTGAGCATCGGTCCTATACTACTTCTACTACTACTACCACTATTACAATGGCGTAATAGCTCAATGTTGGGCCTTAGCCTCTCCTTTGTT
The DNA here is from genome assembly GCA_030220185.1 of Diploptera punctata. Lineage (NCBI taxonomy): Eukaryota > Metazoa > Arthropoda > Insecta > Blattodea > Blaberidae > Diploptera > Diploptera punctata. Next base: position 873,022 of record JASPKZ010006073.1, on the reverse strand, counting down.
AGTTTAGTTAAGCTTATTTCCCGAAGTCATGAATGGTATGCGGTCAACATACCGATCCATGAGACATCTAGTAGGCAACTATGGTATTACTAGAATGAAAAAGGTTGGTAAATTTTGCTTACAGGCCTCTTTATTCAGGCTTAAGGATCTTTTACGAGCCTGAAAATCTCAGAGTCGGGACTCACGGCTTAAAGTCCCTCCTGGGGTCTTACTCATTGGATTTTCCCATCCTAAATAAATCAGTTAACCCTGGCCGGGTTTGAACCCGCTACCCTGGGAACCAGAAGCAAGGAACAAAATCACTAGTCCATCGCGGCCGACCCAGAGATTATATTAATTATATTCTCGGGTCTCCGCAACCAAAAATAAAAATGAAAGACATAATGAAGTTGAGATACCATATTAGGCACTCTTCCCCTTATCATAACTAGACTTGACGATTACAAATAATTGCCTCGCCTGTTTGCAACAATCTATCTCACTTTGTATAGGGGTTTGTATGCTATATAAAAAGTTAGTTGAAAGTTTGGTGTTGGCTAACATGAAATACCAGGTGGATCGTGCCGCAACACGTGGCAATTTGTGAAGGAGAGGGGGAACAGGTGGCTACGTCATTCCAAATTTAAAATTCTCGAGGTGTATCGTATCGCTATTCTGGTCCACATGTCCAATGCTTTCCAATTTCTGACTCATCATAAATTTTTCAATGTATTCGTTTTCAAATATTATTTTTATGATTTATTTATTGTATTTTTATCTTTTCTCAATTCTAAGATGAAAATTTGTCATTTATTTTCCTTAGTTAACCACTCTCTTTATAAGTACGGTACTTTAACGTGCCTCCCGCCTCGGTTCTTACAGGGATATAACCTGATAGGAGAGAACTTTAAACTCACCAGTGAGCCTAAATTACTTTTTCAGCAGATAAATACATTAGGTTCTCGCCGAATTAACGATTATCTTTATTTCGGAGCACTTGCGAGACAAAGCGATACATTAAGACACAACATTTACTTGTAAATATATACTAAAGACAAGTATCATATGGGTGGCTTTATATAACATATTTCACCCTTGACTCTGGCAGATTATCTCGCCAATATCAGCGGAATTTAAATTAAATCTGCCTCTCCTGTGAAACAAATTTTGTAACCACTTCTTGTAAGTATTGTTCTTCTTTTCAAAATCTTCTATTAGGTGCGCTTCAATGTAAATAATTGCAAATCTCTCTTCTCTACTAGAATTTCAAGAACATTGAAACATTCATAGTAATTGCATGCAATATTGATACTTGAATATTAAAATGCAATTGAATTAGCAGTCATTAGTTTGCAAGTTTACAAGTGGTTTCTTGCTATTCTCCCTCTTAACGTTCACCCCCTATATAGTAGGCTAACATGCTATCGAGATGAAAGTAAAGGCTATCCGCTATTTAAGTGATCCTCGTCAAAACAAAATCATATAACCTGCTCTTTTTTCATTTGTTATGGACACCGACGTACTGTGTAGAAGCAACAAGTACGCGAAAAAGTAGTTCCTTTCATTAAATTAAAAATATGTCCTCTGAATATTACTTGTTATTCTTCGTGAATGAAAATAATAATATTCGAAACATAGAAAATATTCTAAAATATACCTAATCAATAATTACAACTTAAAATCGTTTATTACATATGAATGATGCATTTAAGTCATGCTTCAGTCCATTTTGATTCAACGAGATAGCTGAAGGTATCGAGTCTTCTGTTGCTGTGTCACCATGTAAATGTCTAAAACACAAGTCTGGCAAACTTTTGGCTAGTGGTAAAAAACAGTTATTTTAATTGTATTTCACAAGTTCAGTGAAAAATCTCACCTGCTTTCTTGTAATCTACCCCATTCAACGATCACATGTCTTATATACTTCACACGTGTTCCCTGTCAATGTGACAGTAATTGTGGCGTGAATGGCGGAAGGATACAATTGGTGTTTGTTTACGTTAGGATTACTCTAAGAACGGATAAGGTATAGTACTAAGCTCGCTTCGGTAGTAGTTGAAAAAACACAAAGCACATGCCGGACAGAGGTGCGCTACATTGACTGTCGCTACACTACACATACGAGAGTAAAATTGCAACGACTCGATCAACATTGCTCGTATCTACAACACTGAGCAACAAAAAATAAACTTTTTTTTTGTCTCAGAAAGAAAAGTATGTGATTCTGATAGTATTTTTTCTCCTGAATTCAAATATGATATTTCTGCATCACGCAAGGTTTCCGAGAGACAGGCATTTATAATTTCAAACACTTTAATATTTTCTACATTCGTAACTACACAATATTCGAACATTCGGACTCACCTAGAAAGTAAAAAATGACGGGTTTCTGCTATATTTCGCCTGTGGAGCATCCTTCTTGATGGTCCAACAATAATCGGCCAGTATATTAGGATTCCATTTGCCTTGATATCTCTTTTCCATAGCTCAGATCTCTTGAGTTAGCTCATATGGCCTTATTTTACAATGAACAAATGGACGAAAAAACGTTTATTAAAAATAATTATTTAAACCTATTAATTGAAATTGAAATAAAAAACTGTGGGTGATGGAGAAATTCCAAATGCATATTTGAAAACACAATAAAAAACTGCATTAAGTACAACTATTGAGACAAAAATCATGTTGACCAGTGTAATATAACGGATTGAAACATATAATTATAATGTTATAAATGTTTCTAAGAATGTACAGAAGTAAATGTGAATGGTTTGAACATGTACAAAGAATGCCAAATAGTCGTTTATCACAACAGATAACGATACTTGATTATAAACTTGAAGGCCGAAAAAATTAGGAACATCAAAACGACGTTGGAGGGACGACCTGTAGTATATTGTGCAGCGGGGGACGGAACAGGCCAACAGGCCCATACCTTGAAGATGATGATGATGTTTCTAAGATCCGTATCTGTTATCAAAATATTCTTGATTAGTCATCTGTTCGATATTATTACCGAATCAGTCTTTCAGTTGCTTCTCCTGATGCCCTATAGAGATACAATTAATTTTTTCACATTTTTTTAACTATTAGATCAGTACTGTAAATGGGGAGGCACGGGGGAAACGATGTCTCTCAAATGTTATCTGTTTTCTTATTGGAATTTCTTCCAACATATCACGAAGTGTATCCAATATTCACATTAGTCACTTACTGAAGAATCAGTCTTTGACAGATAAGTTCCCGTCATTATTACTTCTTTAAAAAAATAACTAATGCCATCAATACTATATCTTCATTCATAAATTTACATTTCTTAATTTTGGATTTGAATGATTTCGAAATTAGACTTGACACTCCTAATTTTGCTGTTTTACCTCTATCTTGAAGGCAGAAGGAAAAGAGGAAACCCACAGGAATAATTGCTGGATGAGATCAGGAGGAATGTGAATAGAATTGATTTGACAGGAGATAATGCGCAATACAGGAATTTTGAGAGAACAAAATTACTTTTCCTTGAGAAAAACTGTTGTAGTGTATAAAAGGTTTATAATAATAATAATTAATAATAATAATAATAATAACTAGAAATGAAGTAAGTAAAAATAAAATTCATACTAATCAAGGAGTTAAACAAGGATGCAGTATCTCTCCAGTTTTGTTTAACCTATACATCAATGATATAATAAAAAAATGAAACGAAGAAACAAATAAAGGAATAAAATTAGATAAAACACACTACTTGAAAACATTATTATATGCTGATGATCAGGTAATAATAGCAAATACGGAAGACGAGCTTCAAAGGAATATTTTTAAATTACATAATATATGTGAACAATATAATCTCAAAATATCCATAGAAAAAACTAAGGTAATGACATTCCAAGGGAAAAATCAAATCAGATCCAAAATAGTAATAGGAAAAAAAATCATAGAACAGGTGAACCATCTCAGTTATCTAGGATGTGACATTTCATTTAATTATGATAATGATATAACTAATAAAATAGCAAAATTCCAGGGAATATGTGGTACGATAAAACGATCACTAAATAATAAAACAACAAGAGAGACCCAATTGAAATTTTATAAAACATTGACAGTACCGGTACTGCTCTATGGATCAGAAGCCTGGATACATAAAAAACAAGATCTAAATAGAATAACGGCGGCAGAAATGAAATTTTTGAGATCTGTTAAAGGGTGCACTAAGGAAGACAGAATCAAGAACACAGAAATAAGTCAGGAACTTGAAATATTTGCAATAACTGATAAAATAGATACATATAGACAAAAATGGAAGCAACACATAGACAGAATGAATGAAGATAGATATCCAAAACAAATAACAAAATACAAACCTAAAGGCACCCGAGATGTGGGCAGACCTAGAAAGAGATGGGCTGAAGTCGGAACGGGTCAACAGACCTAATCCATGAATGCAGATGATGATGATGATGATGATGATGATAATAATAATAATAATAATAATAATAATAATAATAATAATAGTAATAATCCATCCATAGTAATTCTGCCCGAGGGCAGGTCTTTCACTGCAATCATAGCATTTTCATGCTATGCTTTGCAGCTTTACTAGAGAATTGTAGGTGTGGTAGCTTCCCGTTGCTTCCAACACCGGTGAAGGTTGATGATGATGATGGCCATATGATTTCGGGGACCGTTTGGGCCTTAAAGTTTTCCTGACATTTGTCTTACAGGTGAGGAAACCCCGATAAAAACTTCACCCAGAAAAACTGTCCCGACCGGGGATCGAACCCGGGCCCGCTGCATGACAAGGCAGCACGCTACCTCGAGACCACAGCGGTGGACTATAATAATCATAATCATCATAATCATAATCATCATAATCATAATAATATTCATAATCATTATAATCATAATAATAATATTCATAATCATCGTAATCATAATCATAATAATAATAATAATAATAATAATTATAACAATCATAATCATAACTATCATAATCATCATAATAATGATGATGATAATTATAATAATAATAATAAAAATTTGTTCTGTACACAATTCTAACTAAGACAATGAATAGAAACTTGTTTTGTGTGGTACTGTTTATAGCTATTCGTTCATTGGAAGGGGACGTTAAGCCTGAAGGGCCTGTTGGTGTTTTTCGACAGGAGTAGGCTACGTCCCAGCAGTGGATTTCACCGTCTTCCTTCTCTTTATCGTCATCCCTCATACAACATACATTAGCTATTCTGTGTCAGGAATTCACCTATGCTCTTTTTATTTCGTTAGATGAGAAAATGTGCAAGTTAGGAGAGAAAATGGGCAACTTAGTGTACACCAGATTAGTTTACAGTTTCCTGGATAATCTTGCGTACCATAAGGAAAAGTTGGGTATTCTTTTTGAACCGTGACTAATGTAGGTGGATTCCTAGAATAGAATCCCCCCCCTACTTTACGCTATATAGACACACAAACATACAATCATCCTACACGCCTCTCCTTACACAATACATGAATATGTCATTTACGTAAAATGGTCTGTCAAAGTGGTTCGTAAATTGAAAATAGACCACATTAACGACATCTATCTGTCCATTGCGAAACCCGAATCATGAAAAGTGTAGTGGGTAACATTAGAATACACATACTTTCTTGAATAATAATTTTTATTGATGATCTAATATCAGTGAATAGCATTAATCAGTGATTATTTGATTAAATTACATAAAAAAGTGTTTACAGTTCAAATAAATTTGTTACTCATTTCAATACAAATATTTGTCGATTTAATAAAAATATATACCAATATTTAATCGACCTTCAGCATCAAAGTAATGCCTTAGTTTTCTACTAGATGTATCATTGAAATGTGCTGACTGCATATCAATCACCTACATCTGTAAGAAAATAAGCGTAACTAAATTAGTTTGTCAGGAAACTGCCGCTAGGGGAGCATACATGTCTCCATGAGGGACGTATATGTTATATACAATACAATATGACATGAAGAAATAAAATCCTAGTAAGGGCAAGTTATATCTTTATAAAGGCTGAAATGTTGGTTATAACATCCTTAAATCCGGGCCGTATTTGTTATATAGAAGACTTGGTTGATTATATTACTAATGTGTGGAACGATTTGAATTCATTTGTAGTAGAATCTGCAGGGATTTTTTTCTAATGTATTCTTATTTTTAATAGATCCAATCACAAAACAATGTTATGAAATAAAAATTATGAGCTATGCTTTGTCAGCTATGACAGTGGAATTAATAAAGATAGGCCTATATACCATGAATTAATTGAAATGCTAATTTTATGATTACAAATGTAATTAGAGCATAGTTCACCCTTAAATTGGTGAAACACTAATTTATCGGGCCAGTTATTTAAATGTGTCGGACAGCAATGAAAACAAATCCTTTTAAAATTGTAAGTTATTACTTTGTATTGTTTAATTATACACATATTTAAGTATTTTCAACTTGTTCGTTTTCATATTGCTTTATTAAAGATATATTATTAATTAAATTTATTAGCAATAGGCATGGATTACTGAAGAAGATCATTGCGCAAATACAGATTAGAAAAAATATCAAAAACATCGAAATTAGGAAAACTATGGAAGTTGAAAAAAATGTGTTGCAGACAATTGAAGAAGGACGATTAAGATGATGTAGATATCTTAGGATGATGCCTTCTCATAGAATACCTAAGAAGATCTTGGAATGGAGAACAGACAAAAAAAAAAGAAGAAGACATAAAGAGGGTTGGATGGAGGAGTGAGAAGAAGTATGTGTGAACTGGGAATTACAGATGAGGCTGTTCAGGACTCTACAAATGGAGAAGACGAATTTCTTGCGAGCGATGGAAACTCATTGTTCCAAATAAAAATAAAAGATAAACCAATGTATCTTACAGGATACATTGCTAATTTTAGTGTTAATGCAGTAAAGAAAGGGGAACAACTGAATATCACATTCGCGAAATGGATAAAATAATATATTACTTTTTACACGCTTTATATTAGCTTGACCTGTATCTGTCTATCTATGTAACGGAATCTTTCAACACGATTTTCACCCACTTAAAAACATTAGATCGACTTGAAACTTTGTATGCTAGCAAAGGACCAATGGCAATACAATAATTTCATAAATTGTTTCTACGATCCTGGCCAGGATCATCAGGACATCAAAAAAATAAAGACCAGTGTAATAGGTTGCTGACTTACCGACTTTTTAGTCCATCGTTGTAAGAAATTAATATTATATCCTCTGGTAGTTCATTTGGTAGAGCGGTGGACTGTAGTGGTATATAATATCAATAATCCATAGGTCGCTGGTTCAAATTCGGCCCGGAAGATTTTTTTAGAAGAGTATTACTTTTAGCTCATACTACAATAGTATCGAATTTAAAGATATTTACATTTTTATCTTATTCTGTAAAATATTAATGACAATTTTGTAAACTTACCACATTGTAATTTATCTAAAAAATATGAGAAGGATACGATTAAATGTAACTATTTATCTATATTAAAATATTCAAAAATATTATAATAATGTTAGATAATAATAAAAATTTTAAAAATATAATTATATTCGTGCCTAGACACTAAAAATATCGTAAGCAATTACATTTTTATGGGATTCCGATTTATGACAATCAATTTTAAACTAAAAATTAAAATAATAAATAATAGTTTTAAAAAACTAAAACAACACGCTTTATTAGAAAACCAAACTAAAAAATAAAAAATAAATAATAGTTTAAAAAAAACTAAAACAACACGCTTTATTAGAAAACAGAACAAAAAAAAAGAAAAATAATTTTAATTTCCAACACGCTTGGGATAAAATTAAAGTGGTCAACAAAAAATTTATCTCCAACACATCTAGAATAAAACTAGAGTTATCTACAGAAAAAAAACCTTCAAAAGGGTGGAGTGCTTTTTATGGTTTTTACGTTTTCTTCTTAGAGATTTTACTTTTACCAATATCTGTTTATTATCAAATATATTAATTGATAAAGAGCACCCCCACGCTTTTGATGGTAAAATTATTTTTTTTGTAGATAACTCTAGTTTTATTGTAGATGTGTTGGAAATGATTATTTTGTAGACCACTTTTATTTTATCCCAAGCATGTTGGAAATTAAACAAAATATTTTTCATTTTTTAGTTGTTTTCTAATAAAGCGTGTTGTTTTAATTTTTTAAACTATTATTTATTATAATGTATCTATAAATTTCGGGCCCGTCTAAAAATATTTAATGATTATTATTTTGTTCGTGGAGTTACTCCGCTCAAAATAGACTCCCTACTCAGAAAATAACATAGGCCTAACTTTATTAACACTTGTATAATAAATATGTCATTTTGTCTTGTTGAAGTTAGTAAACTGATATAAAAGTTTTCATCAATTGGTATCATATGTCCTTTGCGAGTATGTTAAATTTTCGGATGTTACGCCATTTTTTTATTGAAGAATAAGTGAAACTTATCCAATAAGAAAATTGTCGAGAGTCACATTTGAGTAGCCCTGCCTCGTGTTAATGCAGAAAGTTACTACATTTGTGGTCACTCTATCCATATTTCAATTCTACAGAGGTTTCTACAAAGAGGCTGTTTTCTAGGCCACCATATCATATCCACCATAAGCTCATTTTATACCGGCTTAGTACTGTCCCTAGAAGCCCGCATATTCTGTCCGTAGAAGCAATTTTCCTATCCCACTAGATTGTGGCGGCTGGTCATTTTTGAGTTACTTTTCCTTCTTTCAAACATTAGTAAAATAAAAACACCGAGCGAGGGACTCGGGCAGTTGTATCTGAGACTCGTATCCGAGAGGTCTCGAATTCAAACTCCGCAGCCAATCAACCTGTGTTTTTTATTTTATTTATTTTATTTTTTATTTTTTTGCGAATGCTGGGCTGGAATACCATTACATGTGCCCATTTCATTATAATGATAGTTGTTCCATTCTTTAGCGCAAATTATAGATTATTGAAGTGGGTATTGTATCCATTGTGGCATTTTCGGAAATAATAAATTTTGCAAATTCCTTATAAAACTAAAACTTAGATATGCTCTTTCAGGGCTTGTAAAGTTGTAAACTCAATGCTGATTGGTGGATATAAATGCATGACATTTACAACTGATGTATCCCCGGTCGGAACAAGTTTTTTGGATGATATTTTTCGAGGTTTTTCCTCATCTGTAAGATATGTCGGGAAACTTTAAGGCACAAATAGTCCCCGAAAATTATCTGGTCATCATTATCGTCATTCATATCATATTCGCCTTATTTAGTATGAATAAATAAATTAATTAAGTCTTGTCTTAAATGTTCGTGCTGTCTCAGAGGTGACCCTAACATTGAGCTGATCACTCATCCAGGGAGTCCTCCAAGTTCGTAATATGGTCAAAACGTATATGTGTGATCCACAGTTATACAAATCCTCTCCCACAAAAAAAGACTGTACATAAATAAAGAGGTATTAACATTGACAATGGTTCTAATAATTTAAATAAAATATTGGTCTTGTAAACCAAAAATAAGGTAATATTTTAGAACTTCAAAGAGTTCTTCTAGTTTTACGGGAAAATAATTCAATTTAAAACTTTCCTTTAATCTTTTTATTATTAATTGAGATAAGTCGTGTCCCTGTAGGGCCCAGGTGACAATGGAGCATGTAAATGTAGCCCTACATATAAGCCAGAGGTTAAACTAAAGTAAGTAGAGAGAGTGAGAGAGCATATTAATTAAATGCAGAACTTAATTTTAATGTTGGGTAAATACTTTTCTTTTAATATTTTCTGTTTTGACAACGTCTACACTCATAAATAATAAAGCCTTAAATAAAAAATGAGTTCAAAGATTCCATCTGTAACATAATTTATCATTTCTTGTGGCGACACCTTCAGTTCCTTCGTTTATGACCGTACGCAAGATCCGCCACTGCCTGCAGGTGCATAGTTGAATATTCCCCTAAAAACTCTTCCCTCTTTCACCACAATCTAATCGAAACTCTGTAAAAAGTTACAACTCTCTTATGGGAATTAAAGAGGGGGATATAATAGTAAAGGGATGCAGGTTTATATTCAAAAGGGACTGAAAGACAGAACAAGAGGGTGGTGAAAATAAAATATAAAAATCTATATACACAGTGTCCCTCTTAAAATACACACCAAAAAAAAAGAAAGTTCCAAACATGTATTTAAGTGATTCTCTCTCATTATTTACTAAAACCTATGTGTTGACATTTCAGTAGATTTCAGTGTGATCATTATTTTAAGCGCGGGAAATGGCAATCAAATTGTTCAACTCTATTCAGGTGTTCCTCAGTTTATTAATAGTGATATTTTGAATCGAAAGAAGGATTCTGAACTTTAAATCATCCAAATCAGCCATCGGTTGACTATTCATAAGAAAAGTTGCAACGGTGAAAGATCTGATGAACTAGGCGGCCAAGCGATTGTTTCGGATCTTCTGTCAGGAAAACTGTAATTAAGAATGTTGTGTATTTCCAATGCATTCCAGACATTCGTTCTCTAAAAAGACGTATTCTCATGGTAACGAACTTCAGATTTTGCCAGCATTTCACAAACTTTGTTTATGCTACCAGACACGTGAATGGAAAAGACTAAACAGTGAGCTTCATGATCTATATAGGAAACTAGATATAATAAGAAGAATTAAGACTCGTACACTGCGATGAACAGGACATGCAGCACGAAGATAGAATTAAAGAAGGGCATGAAAACATACTGTAAGAAAACTAGAGGGAAAACGAACAATTGGTAGAATGAGGTGGAAGAATAACAATAACCTTGATTTGAGGGACGTAGATTATATAGGGGATAATTGGAAAACATTAGCTCAGGTTAGGGATGTATGGAGAGCTATAAACCTACATGTTAGTTATATTACATTATTATTATTATTATTATTATCTTGAGACAAGTGTATCAGCAGGGCGATTTTCAGAAATGATTTATAAATTAATTCAGACTGAATGGTTTAAGTTAAGAATATATATTTAGAAGCCAAATGTAATTTCAATTAACACAAAATATTGTAATAATCTCAGGTATTTAGAATCGGAGATATGTATGTGTTTCTAATGCCATCCACTGCACTTTACGTGCTTCGAGTTCGGCGATAGATGGCGTTAGTGTATTCATTTTCAGTTTACACACCATTTCAGCAGCAAACTTTACATATGGTAGTTGATATATTGTGTACGGAGAGGAGTGTAGCATGGGTGTCTGTGAGCTTGTGTAGTGTAAAGTGTGTTGTACGAAGGATCATGATGATGATGATGATGATGATGAAGAAAAGGAAGGAGGTAAAACCCGGTGCCGGCACGTAGCTTACTTGTCGAAAAACACCAAGGGACCGCCAGACTTAACGTCTCCAACCGGAGGACGAATGAATAGTATTACATGCCTTATCATTTTTACTGCAGAGGGATTTGCCATTTAATGCAGAAATATGGTGCACAATCCAGCTATTAAAAATTGTGCACCTACACTCCTCCTGGCACCAAAATTTAAAAATTTACAATTAACACTTAAATTGGCTAAACAATGATTTCTCGTTAAATTATTTAAATGTTCTGGCCTCAGCGACAACAAAGTCATGTAAAACTCCAAGTTATTATTGTACGTTATTGTGTAATTTGAAACAAATTTAAGTAATTTCACCTAGTTTGTTTTCCATTGTTTTATTAAACATTAAATAAATGAGATGAATGTATCTTAAAGGATACATTGCTAATTTAAGGGTTAAATTAATTTAATCTAATTAATTTTACAATTAAAATTTTCAATCCCGCCGGGTATTGAACCCTTTCCGGGTAGTTAGGAAGAAGCAGCGGCGGTCGATTACACTGAGCAACAAAAAAGAGACTGTCTGTCTCGGAAAGAAAAGTATGTGATAGTATTTTTTCTCCTGAGTTCAAATATAATATCGCGTTTTTTCCATCACGCAAGGTTTCCGAGAGACAGGAATTTATAATTTCAAACACTAATATTTTCTGCATTCGTAACTACACAATATTCGAACATTCGGACTCACCTAGAAAGTAAGAAATGACGCTTTTCTGCTATATTTCCCCTATGGAGCATCCCTCTTGATGGTCCAACAATAATCGGCCAGCATATTAGAATTCCATTTGCCTTGATATCTCTTTTCCATAGCTGAAATCTCCTGATGCAAGTGTTCCCCGTGCTCATCGCTCACTGCGCTAAGATTTTCCGGGAAGAAATGTTGGTTTATTAAAAACATAATTATTTAAATCCATTAATTGAAATTGAAATAAAAAAAACTAGGCTGATGGAGAAATTCCGAATACATATTTGAAAACGCGATAAAAACCTGCATTAAGTATGTACAACTATTGGTACTGATGAGACAAAAATCATGTTGACCAATGATAACTGATAAGTTACTTTTTATCCGACTTCAGAAAGCCAACTTCCTGAAGAGGGACAACATGTGTATATGCAGTAGAAACACATCAATGACATGTTACAAATATCTGCTTTAAGAGAGGGGATGTAGAGAACATATCCCCTTTCTCTCTGTTTTTCTTATATAATGCATGTTAACAGCTTAAAACACACGTACGTATTATAAAATTCAACCAAGCCTAGAAATTTCCATTGTGTTTTAACCTCTTTATTTCACTACAAAATTCTTATGCAGTCGTTAATGTCGCTGGAAAATTTAAATATTCTCTGTGTTCTTTTTTTAAACCATGGAATTAATTAAAATGTCCCCACACAGTAAAATATCACGCGTTCTCAGGAGACAAAGAGCACATTTTAAGGATATTTCTACAAAAACTGTACATAAGATCTAACTGACATTATCGTATATGGGGGTTCATGACCAACCGGATATATGCTCTCCGTACATCTCTATCCTCAAGTATTGTTTTCCAGTCATCCCATGTATAAATTTATCTCCCTCAAATCATTATTAATTTTTTTCTCTCACCTCATTCTCGACCTACCAACGGGAACGCTTTCCCTCTGGTTTCCCCATAAGTTTCCATGCCCCTATTTCATTTCTCATTCATGAAACTTATCCTGCCCATCGCAGGCTACGAGATTTATCTCTTTTCTTATTAATATTATCCATTTATTTGTCTGTTCGTCTCTTTTTGATCCAAAAATTCACCTAAGAATTTAATCTCAAATATTCGTAAACTTTTCTCTTCTCTTAAAGCAAGAAACATCCATGTATCTATATAATATAACCGGATGAATAATATTGTTATATATTTAATTACTGAGTCCGCCATACTGACTCAGCTGGTAGCATGCCTGCTTCCTGACTAGTGGCCCCGGGTTCGTTACCGGACGAGGTTGAGCATTTTAAGTGTTAAATTAATTTATTTAATATAATAATTTTAATTGCAAAATTTTCAATCTCAGGGCCAGGAGAAGTGGTGGTGTACAATTTTTAATATCTAGTTTGTGCAGCACATTCCTGCGTTAAATTACAAACCTCAGTAGGCCAACATACGTTGAGAAAACATGTAGTACTGCTGATACCGATTCGTCCGTGGGATTGGGACGTTAAGCCTGGTGGCTTCCTTGGTGTTTATCGATAGGAATAGACTACGTGCCGGCATCGGGTTTTACCTTCTCCCTTTTCTTTTATTCAGCAATATAAACTTCAGTGGAGAGAACATGTCTACGGATGGATCCCACTAGATTGCGTAGTCAAATTTTTGGCAAAAGTACGAAGAAACTTGGGAAGACCTAGAAAACGCTGTATTGAGACCGTAACGGTTCCCTCAGGGTGAAGCATAATGATTATGATTGTTTTAAATATTATTACGTATAATTCGGGAGACGGCTTATATATTGTGTGCAAAAGTGTATTAAGGAACAAGCGGAGAAGAAAAAAGCTTGAATGCCATCGTGTTAGTAGTTAAAGTAAGAGAGAGAAACATTAATAACGATATGGATCATGGGAATAAATATTTGTACCCTTGACAACAGAAAATCCTATAAAACCATATTACTATTATATTTTTGTACTATTAAGTTATTTTTATCATACTCGCTTGAATGTCTTAGCTCTTATCATGTATAGGATATATAGTTCTTTATGTAATTTTTTATTTATGGACGCTCTAACATCTAAGATCATATCGCGCGTATGAAATTTCATTATATACAGTAACCCGTTAATTTAAATTGTTGTATTTATCATGTTTTTCTCAAGAATTTCAGTAATTTAATTTTAATGAATGCCTATAAAATGGTGACTATGATCAAATTGATCCTGGCAATTAAATTCCAATCCTCCATTTGTCCTAATGACTGAGGTAAACTAGGAATAACCCTGAATCAAGTGATAGCCACTGGGATTTGAAGCCTGGATCTCCCGAATACCAATCTCAAACACTATCAACTTGCTCAGTGTATGTTTATTATTATCTCTAGAATACATACGCTCAAATTGTGGAAATGCGTGATATTCTGCATTACAGGGACTCATGAAGTCCAAACTCCTTTCAAAAAACGTTAAACTGAAAATATATAAAACTGCTATTCTACCAGTTACATGGTTGCGAAATATGGTCTCTTACTTTAAGGGAGGAAAGAAGTTTAGTAATGTTTGAGAATAAAGTTCTTCGGAAAATGTTTGGACTAAAGAGAGATGAACAGACAAGTGAATGGAGAAGACTACATTAACAATGAACAACATGGTCTTTATAAGATGCCAGATATAATAACAGTTAAATCTCGTGGACTGCGATGAACAGGACATGCGGCACGAAGATGGAATTAAAGAGGTGCATGAAAATATATTGTAAGGAAATCAGAAGGAAAATGCCCAGTTGGTAGACCAAGAATGATGTGGGAGAATAACATGAACTATGATTTGAGGAAAGAAGATTATTCAGGGAATGATTGGAAAACATCTCAGAATAGAGATGTATGGAGAGCTAATGTCCGCGCTACTGTAAACCTACGGGTTCGATAGTGCCAATGAGTTAGTTACTTATTTATTTTATTTGTGTTCACCTTTTTTTTTCTTCAATTAAATGTGAAATATTTCATACGAGTAGTTATAAAAACATTAAAAAATTTCCAGCGAATTGACCGACGCGTGCCGACAGGACCTGAACTTGCGAATACGATTCTCAAACACTGAAAAACTGTATTAACTTCCTGGATAATGTAAATTATTCATAATCATCTTTTTACGTGTACCTCAATTAAATGTCTCATAAAATAATTTAAGTTTATACTTAATTAAATGCAATTATATTATTGTCTACTCTACTGTAAGAGTTTTCACGGCTGTGGTTCGATATAGCGTGCTGCCTTGTCACGCAAAGGGCCCGAGTTCGATTACCGGTCGGGACAGGCTCTTGGGCGAGGTTTTTTTCGAGGTTTTACCTCACCTGTAAGACAAGTGTCGGGAAGCTTAGGGTCCAGCGGTCCCCGAAAATCATTCGGCCTTCATCATAATCCCTATCATTATCATCATCATCCTTCACCGGTGTGGAAAACACCGGGAAGCTACCACACCCATATTCCCTAGTAATGCTGCTAAGCATAGCATGAAAATGCAATGAATGCAGTGCAACACCTGCCCTCGTGCAGAATTACTCTGGATGGATGGATATAAGAGTTAGGCCTACATAGAATTTAAAGTATTTCTCATGGCATTTGAGGTTTACCTGTATTCAAAGTGAAGTTTAGAGTTTGTTGGGGAAAAAATTGTTCATATAATAACGGAAATGTTCCATATCAATAATATTCAAATATCCTATCTTCCCTTCTAGGCTTTCATGGGTCACTGCATAATGATATTGTTCAGGATGCCTTGCAGTGGCCATTCTCTAATATTTATGGTACTTAAAATTGGGCACAATCGTGGTTCAGTTAGGGGGAGAGAGTAAATCGTGCGCCCTAAAGATATAGCGACATTATTGCGTTATAAAATGCGAGAATTCCTTACCCTAGAGAATGTAAGTTTGTACCTCTTTGGCAATTTGTTGAACTTTACAAAGGATCAATACAAGTCGCAGAACATATTTACCGGAGTAAATATAATCAAAATGTGTTACATATTTTGGTCGCAAATATAAGCTTTCTTCTTCTTCCTTCCAAGTATTAATGTCAAATATAAGCTTTAAAAATATGAAAACTTATTTATACAGTACTTCGAATGATGTTGGGTATTAATATTTGATTTCGTACAAAATTAGGGCATATAAAATGGAACAACGTTTTCCTTTTAATTTTTTCGATTCCATTGTTGATTTAAAAAACAAATTAAATAATTAAAAGAAGTAAAAATGTAATTTGATATTTTTAATTTAACCCCAAATTAAATTAAAATAGGTGAAAATATACATTTGATATTAAACTGACCAGCCACATGGTCTAATGGTCAGCATTCCTGACTACAGTTCATGAGATTCGGGGTTCGGTTTCCTGTGAGACAATAAGAATTTTTCCTTAAAGGGAATTATCCCTGTGGTTGCCCACGGTCTGGAATTTAGGTTAACTTTAGGTTAAGGAGTGTCCTGGCGTTTCACAATAATTTGTCATCCATCATATCATCGGGGTAACTCCGCCTTCCAAGTGCGCCAACTTAAGAAATGGATTACATTTTGGCCAATGCCAGAGAAGAAAGCCAGAAATGTCATAAAAGACAACTTGATGGTATTGGACAAAAAAGTAATTATGAGCAATAGTAATTAATAAAATGTCAACTGTATATGTATATTTAACGTAAAATATTAAAGAAAATATGGCTAATTCACGTCTTCTTTGAACTATGTGAAATTAAGGTCACTGCTCACCATCATTGTAAAGTAATTCACAATTAAAATTCTGTACAAAAATATTTTACATGAGAACCGTATATTTACGATTCAAAATCTATAGGACTCTCTGATTATATATTTACCGCAAAGAATTTCGTGATTAAAATCTTTAACTTAGATATTATTTCCACTCTATATACTGAACTATACATGTTTTCTCTTTATTTCTTTATAATAGTTTAACCTCTCCCTTTGTAGGTACTTTTACATTCCCCAAGTCATTCGATCTTACAGGGACACATCCTGTCGTGAGTGCATTTTAAACTCTTATTCACATTTACGCTTTTTTAACCACTCAAAGTCATGGACGACCTCCCCAGATGAGTGATTAGTTCATTGCCAGAGAAACCTCCGGAACAAGACGAACATTTAAGATAAGACACACCATTCACTCATACATTCATACTAAAGAAGAGGAATGTGGTATGGATGAATGTGATGATCAGATGGTATAAGACATTATTTGGAGCTTAAAGTTTCTTGATATTTGTCTTACGGATGAGGAAAAACTCCGAAAAAACTTTACACAGGAATCTTCTCCCTACCAGATCGAACCCAGGCCTGCGGTGGTCTGAGACGACGACATTACCACTAGACCACAGCGGTGGATTACTACACATAAATTATACATATTTTATTACATACATCC
This sequence comes from Diploptera punctata, assembly GCA_030220185.1. Lineage (NCBI taxonomy): Eukaryota > Metazoa > Arthropoda > Insecta > Blattodea > Blaberidae > Diploptera > Diploptera punctata. Next base: position 855,528 of record JASPKZ010006073.1, on the reverse strand, counting down.
AATAAAATCTATATATTATAATTACTCTCAGTGAATAATAATTTTTTTTAAAAAGTCTTTATCTGCATTGGTTGAAAAGATGCAAAATGGTTTTTATCGATGGGTGACAAATGAATTTGGAAAATATACATCTCAACTTCAACTGTGGCTGTCAGAAGCATTTGCAATTCAACATGCTAAAAATCGTCTCATTTTCTTGGTACGCTGTAGAAACACTGATATATATCCTAAACATCTAAAATTTGATGGAAGTGGTGTTTCACTCAAAAGTAAGACTGGGAATCGAAAATTAAAAAAGGTAATGGATAAATTTAAAACTAAATTGCTCAATTTGGAAATTGAAGATGCAAATATAGATTTAGAGTTTCATACTAAACAGTTGAATAAAACGAGATGATGGTTAGACAATAATTTACCTTCTAACATTGTTTTTGAATTTGTAAACTCTAATACCAAAAAAAAAGAAAATGTTTTGACTGAGATAACGTTTATTTTTTTGTAATTATAATATTAATTACTCTCAGTGAATAATATTTTTTTTTAAAAAAGTCAAAATCTATATATGTCAGCCATTTTTATGTGGTTTTAGAATAAACCAATTTAGTTGTGTGGTCAATATTAATTTGGAAAAATAGTTTTTCTCACACTTTTTAATTTTTTGTTCGTCTCTTATTTTTAAAGGTAGTATTTAGCCCATGAGCTTTTACTATACTTAGAATCATTCTCTGTTTCTTTATAGCTCTTGGTTTCATTTCATATAAAAACCATAGCGTGCTTATTACAGTCCATATGGAGCACAATGTAATTACGGAAAGCTGCAAGAATATTAACCATGTGTTGACGACAGTGGATTTGCTAATGTAACGGATACAGACCTTCTTTTGTTCTTATCATCCATTGTTACGATGCCCCAGACCTCCTGAAAGCAATAATAGTAGAATACGGTGCTGGGAAAGTGCAATCTGAATTAGCCATTTGGCTTCAAACTCTTGACTTTCACCACGACCCGTTTCGAAACTCCGACACAATGTTTCTATAACCTTCTTTCTGCTAATAGTTTTATTCTTGGAAAAATTAAAATCTAACATCCTTTCTGGCGCAGAATATTCTAATTACATAGCTAGGAGATATTATAAAATTGGAAATATGAAGGAAATTAACTAGGAAATTTAATTGTTTTAGTGTTATTTTCTTTCTCACCATTTTTTTATCTGGTAACCATTTAGATTTATTTTCGAATTTTATTTTTTTGCACGATAGTACATTCTGTCGTACTTAATGCAATGGCGACCATGATTGAAAGTTCTATTTTCTAAGTTTCGGGGTTGTCAACGTATAAATAACTAAATAACTATACTGTAATATTACATATTACCTACCTCGTGTGGGAAGTAAAACCACTTTCATTTTTGTATACTACTTACAATGTAGGCCTATATACAAAACATATATCCAAATGGAAGTGTTAATATACATTATACGAAACAAATCACTGCATTTTAAATGAACTGAATTTTATTTGAAACAATATAAAACAAAAAAATCGTACTTGCCGCCATTTTACGACTGATTGGTATCACGGCTTGCTGTAGTCTCAAGCTAGTTATTTTCGCCATTTTACCGTATAAACATTGGTCAGACTGTTAACGTTAGTCAGTTGTTTATAATAAACGCTAATATTTTCAACAAAGATATTATTTTACTATTATTTATTATATTGAAAACACCATCGTGCAAAAAATTATACACAACGCACGTTTGTGAAGTTTTTTTATAGAATTTTTTGTTATAGTGTACTGTACTATGAAACTTATTAAAATGACGGCGCTATAATAACCAAATCTATAGCGTCTGGAACCAGTCAATTCAATGCCTCACTCATTAGTACCCTCCACTGATCCCATCCTAAGCTAAAGTGATTCCAGTTCAAATCTCCTATAGCCTATCAAGTTTCCTAAGGATTATCTGAATATTTCCTCACGCCTATGCATCAGCCTCTATATCTTTATATAAGTTTAACCTCTCTTTTATAGGCACTTTTCATGGCCCTTGCCGCTCATGCCTTACAGATACACGATCTGCTGTGAGAGGGAGTTTAATGTTTGGATCATACAGATAGTTTTTTGATCACGCAAGGACATAGAGGACGACCCTGAATGAGTGAGTGATCAACTCAATCCAGGACCCTCTCCGAGACAACACAACATTTCACTCTAGCATTCATATAAATCACGGCGAATATAATGATCATTATGATCGGGACGGTTTGAACCCTAAAGTTTGCTGACATTTGGTTTAAAAGTGAGGAAAACCCCCAAACAACTATCACGTAGGAAATCTGTCCCCATCGGGGATCGAACCCGGACCTGCTGTGTACAAGGTAGTGACGCTACCCGAGACCATAACGGTATATTTGGTTATAGTAGGCTATAAAATGGGACATACGAAGGAAATTAACTAGTAAATATAAGTATTTTATAAATGTGCAGCCTTTGAAAAAAATCAATAGCGCGACTCTTGATAATAGAAAGTTACAAGTCTTGAAGAGCGATTCACACCAGTAAGTTCTTTATGTGTGTTGTCTCCTTTGAGTTCAAATCGGCAGCGTAAGTCTCTCTTCATGCAGTAATTATATCGTTCGCTTCAATGGATAAGTCTTCAAGATGCTCTCTTATGACGACGCTGGCCCAGGAAGATTGTTTTTAATAACGCCGTTAATTTTCATAATGCATACACGTTACCAGGTTTCATTAAATAAATAAATGTGTATATATATATATATATATATATATATATATACGGAAATTAAGTAATTAACTAAAGGAAAAGAGTTATATATAGAAAATATGTAACGATTTTAACATCTCATTACTTCGTTTACAAAACACAAGGCATAACAAGATTGTTTATTTCCACAACTATTGTAAAACGCTTCTGATTCATTTAAACTAAGTCAAGTTAATATATAATTTTAATAAGAAAGACCTGGAGTATTGCATCGCTTCATATAGACTGTTTCTATCAAAGACAATTGTGGTCTAGTGGATGGAACGTATGTTTTCCATGCATGAGGTCACTTGTTCGATCCCGCTGTCACGATTTTTTCTCTCTTTCTCTTGTTCTTATTTCAATTTTTTTCTTGTATTTGTTTTGTTTTATTTACATCATTTACCGCACTACTTATTTACGCGAAATTATTTTCCCTTACACGACACACTTCGAAATAGAACGGATTTTAGTTTCACAAATAGTTGTGCATTTTTGAGCCAAGTAGTTGACTTCTGATCATGCGCATTGGCTTTGTTCTGGGACTTAAAACTTATCTGTACTTCATCAATTATTTCAAATACTGTATTTTGTTCTCTCAGCAGTAATTTATCTTGTATCGAGTATGGTTTAATTTCTAGTTTTAAATTTTCTATTAATCACACCACTTACTTTATTACAGTATTCTATATTATACCCAAGCTGAGAAAACCAGCCTTAACGTCTTTAGGACTTGACATGCTGACCACGTCATTCCCTTGCTGACTGGATAAGCATCCATTTCTGCAAATTATAAAATTATATGAGACCAGCAGTCGGGTGACAAGCCAAAGGCTTGCCACTTCTTGGAATTTTATTCTATATTCAACTTATTATAAAAGGTCGGAACTTTTATTAACTAAATATCTGGTTTATGGAACCCATATTTTAAATACTTCATTCATTAAGGCCCATCCATAGTAATTCTGCCCTAGGGCAGGTCTTTCACTGCATTCATAGCATTTTCATGCTATGAATTGTAGGTGTGATAGCTTCCTGCTGCTTTCCACACTGGTGAAGGATGATGATGATAATGATAAGGATGATGATGTTGGCCAGATGATTTTCGAGGACCATTGGGCCCTAAGCTTCTTGACATTTGTCTTACAGGCGAGGAAAAACCCCGAAAAAAAACCTCACCCAGGAGCCTGTCCCGACCGGGGATCGAACCCGGGCCCGCTGCGTGACAAGGCAGTAAGCTGCCTCGAGTCTACAGCGGTGGACCATTAAGGCCCTCCCTCAACTAATTGAATGCATTTCATATCTCCGATATCAAGTTTCCTAAGGATTGTATCACACATCAAGTTAATAAGACAGAATAGCAGGTTTTATGATTGATATAATCTGGAAGAATAAATATAAAAATAATGAAATTAAATTTTATCATCATCATCAATGGCAGGCATGGATTAAGCCAATTGGCCTGTTCCGCTTCAGGAAAGAAATTGATCCCTCCATCTCTTCTTAGGTCTTCCTGGGTCTCTTCGCCCTGTGGGTTTGTAGTTCATTTGCTGCAGAGGTAGTCTATTGTTTTGCATTCTAAGAAGGTGTTCATGCCAATTATTTTGGTACATTTGAATGCTTTCAGTTATTACTGGTGTGTTGAGAGCTTTGCGGATATCTTCATTACACATGTGACCATAAAGTGTAAAACCCGCTAAAGGTCTTAATAACTTCATTTCTGCAGCTACTATCCTATTTAATTTACCTGTAGTAAGAGTCCAGGTTTCAGAACCATAAAGTAGAATTGGAAGAGCGATTGTTTTATAAAATTTTAGAATTATATCAGGGCGTACTTTGCGGAAAAGAATGCTTTTTATTGTTCCTATAAGTTTTTGAAATTTGACCAATTTTATGTCTATGTCTTTACATGTGTCGTACGAAAGATTGCAGCCAAGATAAGTAAAGTTATTAACTTGTTCTATTATATTGTTGTTAATAACAATTTTAGTTCTTATCGGTATTTTTCCCTTGAAACGCCATAGTTTTTGTCTTACTCACCGAAATTTGTAAATTATAATCTTGGGTTATATTTGACAATCTATGTACTGCTCTTTGTAGGTGATCTTCAGAAGTAGCCAATATTACTTGATCATCTGCATACATTAATGTGTTGAGGGGTCGACCATCAATCATAAAGTGTGATTGTGATTGGTTTGCCATAATTTTATGATTTCATTCATATATAAATTAAATAGAAGAGGGGAAAGTGGACAACCTTGTTTTACACCTTGGGATATTAGTCTATCTGATTTGCTGATTTGATTATTTATTTTTATTCGAATTCGTGTGTTATGATACATGCTTTGAATCGCTTGAATTAAATGCTTGGGTATTCCTGCATTATGTAAGATATCCCATAATTTTATTCTGTTTACTGTGTCGAAGGCTTTATAATAATCAATGAATATCATAAAAGTTGGTATATTAAATTCTCTATGTTTTTCTATGATTTGTGCTAACGTAAAGACACTATCTATACAGGATCTGTTGGGTCTGAAACCATTTTGTTCTTCTAGGATAATTGCGTCAGAAATTGTGTTTAATCTGTTGGTAATTATTTTTGCATAAATTTTATAGGCAGCATTTAGCAGACAAATTCCTCTATAATTATTAATATCATTTTTGTTTCCTTTTTTATGAATAGGTACAACTAACGAGTTATTCCATTCATCTGGTACACAGCCAGTCTTCCAACATATATTAATAAGATCTAAAAATTTGTTTAAGAATCGGATCGAAGCATATTTTAATAATTCTGTGTTGATATGATCTGATCCTGGTGTCTTCCGTAGTTTGCATTTGTATAACGCGAAGTTCAACTCATCCAAGGTGATAGGATCTACATCACTGGAAGTATGTTGTGTTATATTAGTTGTGGCAGTCCAAAGCTGCTCATAGTAATTTAACCATTTAGTCATTGGGATGGGATTTATGTTTAAGTTATCTTTAACAGATTTATTTAATTCTTTTAATATTTTATACGCTTTGACTTGTTGTCCATTAACATCATATTCTATATTATTGCTAATAAATGTTTCCCATGTTTGGCGTTGGATCTTGCGAACTTCTCGTTTGGCAATTGCTGATAGTCTTTTATAATTCATTAAATTTTATAAACCAGTGAAACACCCAGGAGTACCTACCTATACCTCGGAGACTAGGGTTGGTAGTACAAGAACTAAATACATCTTAGAAACACATGAGATGAGTATCCTTAGGAAAATCCTACATACAACAATGATATATAAAAATAAAAATGAGGAAATAGGAAGACATCTGGCTATTGAAGCAATAAATAAATGGGTGAATAAGAGAAGATCTGAATGGAATTTGCACTATATCGAATGGAAACAGACTAGGGTGAATGCATGTCACCTGTCCGACTAATTAATGTTGACTAATTTTGCAATAATTTTCAAGAAAACACATTATTAAAGTGATGAAAAGAAAATAGTGAAGATGGTCTTTAGAAGAGGAGGTAGAATAACGCCCAAAGACAGCATTCTATATAATGGCAATCCTCTGGCGAATGATAAACATTTCTCTTACTTAGGCATCATCCTCCAACCACAGGCGACGACATTTACTGAACATGTGAAGGAAGGGAGCTAGAAGCGTCATAGTAGCTATAAGCGGCCTAGGAAATTTGAGCAAGCTATCACTCGGAAACGCATTAAACATCTTCGATGTGAAAAGAATGCCAATTCTGAGCTACGACGTAGAAATCATCTGGAAACATCCCACAATAAGAAATATAATTATTAAAATTGCAAAGAATCAAAGCAACGTTTCTAAAACGAGTCTTGTGCCTTTCACTATCGACACCATCGAGAGTGGTCTATGTCTTAGCTAGGGAGATTTTACTCGTAGAGGATCTCAGATGTTTGCTACCTTCTAGCAGAGCAAGCGCAGAATTCTTACGTAGGTGCAACAAGAAGAAGGAAAGTATTTGTTCAGACTTCTATAGGACGGAAGCCATGACATCCAACCTCTGGACAAGCGGAAACTACGAGTTATGACATGCTATAATGCGGACATAAGTTCACTGTTTCCACTACAAAATTTGTAATGTTAGGAGTTTTCACTCCCCAGACGAAAATTGCGTGTCTTCTGTGTAACAAATTGTGCGACAGATTACATATCCTCTGTTGCTCCAAGACGACAAAAATCACTGTCAACATACAGCAAATCCGTTTAGCATGGAACTGGTCATTTATTCTGTATGCACATACGAGTGAATTTCTAAATATTATTATAATTATTGAAGTAATGTTACTTCTATCCATGGTGATAGGTCATTACTTAACAAAAGTGATTTTTTTTTAAATAACAGTAGATTACTATAATTTATTTTGAAACATACCATAATACCTGTCGGCCAATAGAAATCTAGACCTTCTAATTAAGAGATTCGTTAAGAATTCAAAAATCTTAATAGTTTCTTTTAACTTTTTATGTAAATTCACATGCAATAATGGTAATAAATAATTATTTTAACAATATAAGAATATAAATTATTATTTTTTAATTAAATCGTTTATTTATAATATTAATAAAATATTACTTAAATAACCAATATTAAGATAAAATGTAATTTAAATAAATAACTTATCATGTTTGGTGCTACAGCCCATTGCAGGCCTTGACTGCCCCAACTATGCGCCTCCATCCATTTCTATCTCCTGCCTTTCTTCTCCATCCCTGGACTCCCATTACCTTCAGATCGTGATACACGCTGTCTAGCCATCTCGTAGGAGGCATTCCAACTTTTTCCCCCTTTATTTTAGAGAATCTCTACGGACAATGCCTGTTTCTAAGGACCTAAATAACCTTCTTTAGCCTATGCTGCATCAATGCAGGAAGCGGAACTGGAAAAAAGGAAGGAAAGGCGATCGTAAATATAGATAGAGTATTTTCAGTCCGCAGCCGTGGTAAACAGGTAAGGATCGCCAGGAACAGAGTGAAGTAGAAAACCCTAAGGATATCAAGATGTAATAATGTGTGGAAAAGTGCTTCAGAACAAAGGTAAGAAGATAGCGTAAAGAACATAATAAATTAGGAGGCAAAATGAAGCCCAATATATATGAAAAACTCACATCGACTGTCTCCCAATTGCAACGTGAAAGATAGCCGACCCATCCCTTATAAGTAGAAGGTCCTTGCCCTGAAGGAATTTTATGTCCTTATCTTATATAAATTACAGACTTCCTCATTGTGAAGCTTCCTCTATCCTCCATTCTCATCTCTTCTTGGATTATATCTCTGTAAAGTTTATTAAATGAAAAAAATTAAAGAATATAGAGATTAAATTGTTTAAACATATAGAACGAATAAAAAAATCAAAGAATATAGAGATAATTTGTTTAAACATGTAGAAAGAATGAATGTAACAACATTACCAAAATCAGCATTTAACTACAAGAGTATTAAGGAATGTAGGATGATCAGTGAAAAGATGGACAGAACAACTATAAGGCGGAACAGGCAATTTTCCTAGCCCGTGAAGTGAAGAAGCAGAAGAAAAAGAAGAAAGTTTCTTAAACTGGAAATGGTTCATTGTTTACCTGTAAATCCTTTATTTAGTTTTTTTTTGAGTGAAATGTTTGAAGTTTTGTATGGTACTTAGAATAATAATTAATAACTTCATTTTGAGACGTGCCTTTATATTGGTTCATTGACCTATATTTAGACGTCAGAAAGAGTATTATTGTGATGTACGATATCTGCGGAATGATTTATTATGGGAATGAAAGAGCGCTATAGGCGGTTCTATGTGCATCATGAAGTTTATCTTGCCTCCGCTACCTGACGTTTCAGATACTTTCCATTCATCCACGTGCTCTGCTCTCTCTGGTGGGATTGATAAGAACTTCCGACAACTGAAGAGCGGTTCGTGTTACTCTGTTATCTTCTTTAATTATTAGTTTAGAATACAAGTTCAACTTGTAGTTAGAGCAATCCTCGTGCAGGCATTTTGGCACGACTACAAAAACATCTGTTCTTATTATAGACATACATAATTTGGAAATTTTATATCAAAATCTCTCTCTCTCCCTGTCTTAGGCCTATAGGTTTTTATATCAAAATATCTCTTCCTGTCATAGGTCTATAGGTTTGACCTCTCCATTGGTTATTTTTTTCGTGTCCAACGTCACCTTGGTTTAAAACTACATGACATGTCAGAAGATGATTTTCAACTCTGGATAACATACATACTTTTTGACCACAAGAGGACCAGATGAGAGATCAGCTCAATGTACAACACGAACAATTGGAGTTGAAGTTACACAGGTTCAAATCAAATTTTCTATATTTTCCAAAAAATAACGTAACACAAAAAAATCTTCTTCTTTATCATGGTTTAACCTTTCATCTTTTAGGTAGGCCTACTTTTTCGTGCCCAATGCCATCCGGGTCTTATAGTGTCCGGAGAGAGATTTGAATTCTGAATGACATAATACTTTTTGACCACATAAAGACACGGAGGGCCTCCCCGAATATAGTGTTCACTTAAATCCAGGGTCTTTACCGAAATAACAGAAATATTTATAACGAGATATGCTATTCACTTGTACAGTCATACTAAATATGCCGATTATGATGCTCAGATGATTTTCGGGGACCGTTTAGTCCATAACGTTTCCTGACATTTATCTTACAGTTGAGGAAACCCCTATATTGAAAATATACACATGTGAGCAATTTAATGTACGTTATTTTACGTGCTTCCTTCCGAAGGAAACCATGCTCAACATTTTTTTTTTTTTTGTCTCCGCCGTGTTTGAATTTGTGAATTATGGTAACCACTATTTCACCGCACTGACTTTCTTTATATAGACTATTTAACTCATGCCACAAATGCTAGTCAATGACCAATCACGTTTCAATGAATTTTGTTTTACAACCAATGACAGTCGTGTTTCACTCTTTATCGATTTCTCTTTATCAGCTCCTGCTTTTGTGATAAAGAAAGCTCCTCCTTTTTAATGTTCTGAACAGGACAGAACATTATTTTTCTCCAACAAATACATTGAATATAGCAAATAATGAACAGATTTCTTGATTTTACTCAGTTGTTTACTAAAAAATAAATGAATAACCCGTAATGTTGATTATGATATATAGTTTGATGTGTTTAATTATTTCTCCACTTGGGTACATTCTTACAATATTGCGATCTTATTTGACAATAAATAATATGATCTAATTGCAGTGAATGGACATAACCTCACATTTCTGATTTGTGAGTAAACAGCTTAATTTTATTCGTTAAATAGTCCTAACAAATGCCACACTTGATTTCCAAATTCTCTAGATAAATTCACTCCTCACTTCGTGAGTCGTGAATTTATCGATAATTTGGAAATCACTCGTGGCATTACTTTTGATTATGGCTATTGAAGTTACACCTACATAAAGCAATAGACCGGAGTTCTGTTGAGATTCTGCCGGAGTCGATGGATTTTTAAGAGGGTAACAATCATCAGCATAGCTTCCTTCGGAAAGGAAAAAACGCTGTTGCGTTGGTTCCATGTCCTAGATTTCCAGAATGTAAAACAAACTCAGGTATGAAAAAAGAGGTCTCTGTGCCCCTTCACGCTCAGATTTGAATTATGCGCTAATAATCTGAGATTTTAAAGATCGACGTTACATATAACACTAACTAAGGAACCAATCTTTCAAAATTAAAGTACGCAGTATGCCAATGGCATAAAATAATCATTTCAGTGATTGATACCGTTTTAACAATTTAACTCGTTATTCTGTAGCATGGTATGCAAAGTTAGATGTTCTCTCCATCCCTAAGGACATATTACGTACTGATCTGATTGTTCTTTCAGTGATTTAGGCCTATATCTGGCATTTGTGAACGGACACAATCATTTGCGAAAACGTCTATTTTATTAAAGACAGATTTGTAGTAATATGATAGATACATATTTTTTCTTGTCGCGTTTCGCTTTTGGAGGTTCTAATGAATAGGCATATATATTATATGGAATATCGCCATATGGTAGTCCGTTAGGGCAATACGCTACAACCATGAACGTAGCGTCATGTCCCGATGGGGTCAATCAATTGCGAAATCAAAGTATAATTTTAGAGGCAGATTTCTGTGACATATAATTTTGGTTGTCGCGTTTGGACATATAATCTTATATGGAGTACCGCTTCTAATGTAGTTGGTTAAAGTTCCGATGTGGTCAGGATTTTTAAACTTGCTTAAACCTTTTGGCGACACATGGCATAATGGGGTCGACTCATCCTCTAAACGTTTATTCTGGGGATAAAGGAATTCAAGGATCAACACAAAAAGTAACGATATAATTATTAAACATCTATTTTTCTTCGTCTACCACAAGACACATGACAAATATAATAAATATACAGCCAACTGGACATATCCAAATATCATAGACGCGTTATGATGTTGGATGTTAAAGGTTGTTATACTTATAGGCCTAAGCTCATATATAAAGTGATCCAACCACATATCATAGGATGTCCTTGAGATAGTAGGATGTTGAGGCTCCCACCTTTCTATTGCAATCGACACTTGATGCCATCCTGGTTGACGGCTATAAAGGCGGAATGGAACACTGGTGTTTTTCTTCAGTTACCTCTTCCTCATACGATCGAAAGAACTTTGTCAATAACGTATAAATTAGCATCAACTGGAGTTGTGTTTCCTCTAAAATCATACAAAATGTAACATTGAGATGATACTGAAGAAAATAAAATCTACTTTCTATGGACATACTCGAAGAAAGGATTATAAATAGATTCTCACCTCTCAAGAAACAGAAAGACTTAGTTACGGGTATCAGAAGTTCATAAATAAGCATATATAGAGAAATGCTTCGGTATATCAGGGAATAAAATGTAGCGTAGAGAATGTCTGGGGGCACAAAAGAAATATTAAATCGTAAAGGACTGCAAATCAAATTCTCGTCTTTCAAGAAAAGCGAAATATTTCAATACTATGACTAAGACAACTTTAAAAGATGGTAAAGCAATAACAAGGAGGCAGAGGAGACATGGAGAATGGAGAAGTCTTCAGTAATAAAATTGGTGTGATAACGGATCTGATCGGAGGAAAGTCTAGAGAATACAGTTTTATAGGAAAAGGAGAGATAAACACAAAGCCTACGAATTAAATAATACTGGCGCAAAATAAATATTTAGAACTGTCAGGAAAGTTATATAATGATGGTCTAAAACCAACTCCCTATTGTAGCCTCAATCTGATGGTTGTCCAGCGGCTCGCTTTGTTTTCCCGCAGCTGTTATAAATAATTAAATACAAAGATCCCGACTACCGTCGACTATCACCACTATAATAATTCCGCATGTTAATCATTGTCAAGCATCGTCGCGCGGCACCCACCTTTAGGCCTATATAAACGGACAACCAATATAGTGAGGCGATAATAATATAGGTACTAACTAACTGTTGATAAAAAAGCAATTGTTGGTAAAAAAAACAAAATAAAAGACTAATATACAAATGTGAGTTAGCCTATTTTAATTTGTATTTTAGTTTCTGTTTTAGGTATTTATTTATTTATGGAAATTACATCGTTAATTAATCCTGCAATTCTTACTGCTTTATTAGTTTATTTTGTGATCTCTGATTGTAAACTTCGATTGCTCGTAAGTTTTTTATTCGATATAACTTATATAAAATTCATAGTCTGATCTATAATCTTTCCTTGAATTTTGACTTATAATGTTGTCTCATAAGTAATGTTGAGTTTAAATGTAATATTTTGTGTCTGGTGAAATTTTGAAGGTCTGATTCACTGAAAGTTTGTTCCATACGGGCATGCAGTCGATGCGAATCTTTATTTTAAACTGGAATGAGTTCATGAAATACTATTTAGAGTCGCGGGTTTATATGCAATCGAACCCGACACTGCACGAGCAACCATGAAGTAAAAAATCAAAAACTGGGAGGAATCAAATTGCTGCCACAACCGGCATACAGCCCTGATCTTGCCTTTCAGACTACCCTATGTTTTGATCCATGGCCTCATTTTGACCATTACTTGGGTGTAATTAAAAAAATCATTGAAGCTCTGGAAGTGGTTCTCAATGAATTATTCGCATCAAAAACCAGAGACTGATACCGTCGCGGAATAATAAACCCCCGTTGAAAGATGGCTCAATGCTGTAGAATCTGAAGATCTCAACTTTGAAGAGTAGTTTAAATTATTGTCAGAAAGGATCCAAATAAAATTTTGTTAAAAAAATTAGGCCTACTTGTGAGACAGTATCGTGGAATTAATTAGTTTAATTTATATTTAAATGGAGGCAAGCTGCTTAGTACTGCGATCTAAAATATTTATTGCGCTTTATCTGTATTATGGAATGAATGAAATGAGATTGTACTGTACGGTGTTACGTAGTTTGTTATGGGCCTTCCTCCCGGTCCGATACATCAAGTGCTGCACTCATGACGTACCGCTATTTTTGGTTGGGCCTATGGTCGCGAGGAGGGAATACAACCCTCCCGTTGGCTCCTCTTCTGACCCCTAGGTTATTATTCAGGCTCGGAGTCATGAGGAAGCATATTGATGCGCTCCCCATTAGGTCCCACAGCCACATATTATCAACATCTGAGGTTTGCCAAACAAAACATGAGATGAGGTGAAGGTAATATGAAATGAATGAATGGATGAGAATTGAACTGGCATGGAGGGGAGAAAAGATGAATGGAGAATGGTTGTTAATTTAAACCAATACTTAGACTTTTGTGGAACAATTGTCATTTATCTTCTTGCTTCCCAATATATCTGTCCATTTGTCCAATCCCAAAATTTCAAGAGTGCACTACATTTTCTCAGGTGTTCAAAGTTCATGGCAGCGTTGTTGTTCCTCAGCATGCACTTTGGCGACTTAATTATATGCATGTGATATAGGCGTTCTGCTAGACTATCATGGCTCGTCATCAGCCGGAAAGCTGCCACTGTTTCTCTTCTAGATGACTGTGCATATGTATTTTGTAGAACTGAGGTTCATTTTTTTTCCTTCGCTTATTTTCTGTAGATACTCAAGTCTTTCGGCCTTAAACTTGGATTTAATGAGTACCGGTAGGCCAGTTTCGTTGAAAGGAAGGAGATAGGCCTACTATTTTTTATAGAAGTATAAGTGGAGAATATTAGTAGAATGAAATTCGGGAAAACGGGAGAACCTCGAGAAAACCCCAAAGTATCCCAGTGTGGCCTATCACCAATACCCCTCCGGAACCGCCAGGATTCGAACCTGTGATCTTAATCGGGGCTGCCGCGCGCGCTAGGCACGGATCTACCGAGATAGCAATTTGTTTAAATAGAATATCAATAGCGAAATTCCTGCAAAATAGTTAGTTGGAAATATCTACATTTAACGCGAAGTGTGGGCGACATTTATTGACATTGTTCTTGGGTCGCATTGTGTGCATGAGCCGAGAGAATAGAATGAGACTCTTCATTAAACATGTGGGAAATTGGATTAAGCTTTCCGGCATTACAGCTGAATGCTCTTTATCCGATCGTCAATTCGTTCATCTGTTTGTTTTCCCAGAAGTAACATTATTACTTTCAAAGAAACTAGACTGTCATTGTCTGAGATAGGTAAACTTAAAAAAAAAAACAGAAAAATGTATGCTTTATAAATAATGTTATGGTACGTGGAAAAAGTCGGCCGTGGTGGTCTAGTGGTTATGTTCTTTGGATTTAGTCCCGAGGGTCACGGGTTCAAAGGAGGCCAAGGTCAGTGAATTTTTAGGATGGAAAAATCCAAGGGATAAGCCCTTTGGAAGGGACTTTAAGTCGTGGGTACTATTATTTCTTTCCCTACCTGTTCTAGCAGGGACAATTACTATACTATTAACAGATCGAAACTTAAATACATCTTTCTTTGACCCCGCAGGAAGGGGAGACCTAATTTATCTCAATTATGAAGGTTTTCGGGCTCGTGCGGGAGCTCTGAAGACGAGATACATATACTAGGAAAATGTAACGATTTAGAATATTGAAGGCAACAGTTATTACCGGAAAGATTTCTAAATTCAAATCGTGGAAGATTGGCATGCTACGAGTTACTGGTAAACCCAGAAAATTGGATAAACCTGGGTAGATTTCTGGACAAAACGCGGAAAATAAGAACAACACTTATTCAGGAATAAATAAATATGTTAGCAAATTGCAATGCCATTAATTCTTAATAATTCTACATAACTAAGTTAATGTATAATGTAATTGTATTGATATCTAATTGTAATATTATTGTGTTTTTTGTTTTCTTTTTAAACATCAACTTATTGTAACGGACTGTCAACAGCACGTACGGCTTACTGCCCGTGCGATCCATATTTGTAAATAGCATTGTATGTATCTTACTTTTAGTTTAATAAAGTCCTTATGTATGTAAAGAAAACCTCAGATCTGAAACTTCTCAGCAAAATTTAACCGACCTTCATCCATCCGAGTAATACCTTTGTTTCCTGCCAGATGTCTCATCAAGCGATGTCCCACATGTCCCTTGCTGACATATGTAGGAAAATAAGCTTAACTGAATTAGTCTGGTTAAGAAAATTCTCACTAAGGAAGCGCATATGTCCCGTAACGGTGTGAACGGATATCAATCAAACAAATCACATGCTATAAAGAGTTGATATATATCAATAAAACTAAATATATGGTCACACATAGAAATACATTATATAATGGTAATGGACAGCTAATGACAAATGAAGGAAATTTTGAGAAAGTGGCTGAATTCAAATACCTAGGAACAATAATCACAAATAGGAATGAGATGCAAAAAGAAATTAAACATAGGCTCAATTCTGGAAATGCGTACTACGTATTATGCATTAGAGAGACTCTTGACGTCCCAACTCCTTTCAAAAAACGTTAAACTGAAAATATATAAAACTATTATCCTACCAGTTATATCTTCTTCTTCTTCCTTTCATGTGATAGACCTAGTGGTCTGTTACGGTCTCAATCCAACGTTTGAAGGGTCTGCCCAAAGATCTCTTGCCTGGTGGCTGGTATTTTAAGATATTTGGTATTGTAGATATTTTATATTCCCCACTCATTCCGGACTATATAGGGACACGACCTGTAAGGAGTCTTGCAAATTCTTAGATCAAATAATTTTATACGTATATATATATATTTTTTTTTCTTATCTAACCTGGTTAAGTGGTAGAGAAAACATTATCTCTGCCAGGTAGAATAAAGCTATTTTTGACCACACAAAGACTAGAGAGCCTCCCCGAATGAGAGATCAGTTCAATGCCAAGGCCACCTCCGACATACCACGAACATACTGTTTCACTTGTCAGAACATGGAATTTCCCTCCGCCCTATGTTAGAGACTGCAAACTACAACATCGTCCAAAAACTGAAGACGTATTTAATAACAAACTTAAACACCTCTCTGATATTTTACAATTAATAATAATTTAATTTATTTTATGAAAATAGTATTTGGATTAACAAACATTTTCTATTGTTTGTTTTTAATATTATTTAGCCCACAAATTAGTTTATTATATCTCATTATTTTACTTTTTTCATACACATTAGGTAGGTAAGTCTACCGAACAATTTTAACTTATCTTGCATGTGTACATTTTATTATTAGTTTCAGTCTTAATTTTAAATGCCATTAACATTATTAAGTTATCCATCTTAATCTTATAGAAATTGCCATATTGATCGAAATGTTATTTAGTGTTAAATATTAGAGTTAATTGTAATTGCTGTATTGCTATATTCTAATGTAACATGTTTGTCCTGGTGAGTGGAAGAGAAGGCCACATGGTCTTTACTCCATCAGGCTAAATAAATAATAAAAGTAAATACATATTTAAGATAAGATACACTATTTAGTCATATAAAAGGTCCTAGGTCCTAAGTCATTAGTAAAATTAATAAAATGCATTTGTAACCTAATGTATGGCATCTTTATTAAATTTACCATGACATTTATTATTTAAAATCTGGGCATATTTGTTCACATTCTGTACAGCTTGGTGTTAACTTTGGCTAATACACATTCTAAGTACTTTGTTTTAGTTGAAGATGTTATTTAATTATAATGCTATAGCATCATAAAACTTACTTGATACTTTGCAGTTAACCTAGATGTTTGTTTTTCCGGAGCTTAAAGTGTATCAAGTCACACAGTTTCCAGACGTTTCCTCAAGTAATGAAGGTTCTAAAGGGTTTAAAATTGTGCACCTGAGACTCATATCTTGACTGTTTCAGAAACTCGGTCGATCCCAGCTTCTGGTTCTTAATAGCTTTAGTTTTTTTTAGCAAAGCCAGAGAATTATGATCGAGCCAACAGGTGCAATTAAGCGCACAGCCAGATACAGTGTATAGAGTACCAAGCAAGAGAAATTGACATTTCTTACAGGTGTGTGTGTTATTAAGTTTTATCCTACTTCAACATATGTTTCTATCTATTATACAGGATTTCTCGAAAGTAAAAGGGAAAAATTGGAGTTACGGTTTTTTTTATATACTGTGTATGTCTGAATGTAAGGCGCACGTGAATAGGCTTATAAGGCGTATTCCAAATTGAAGGTGTAATGAAGTAAAGAAAAATGTAAGTTCTTCTTCTTCTTCACTTCACGGACTAGGCAAAAATTGCCTGTTCCGCCTCACAGTTATTCTGCCCATCTTTTCACTGGCCTTCCTACATTCCTAGAACCTCTTGGCTTGTAGTTGAATGCTGCTCTTGATAATCTTGTTACATTCATTCTTTCCATATGTGTAGACCATTTCTCTCTATATTTTCTGATTTTCTCATTCATTGGATATATATTTAACTCTGTTCTTATATCTTCATTCTTTATTCGATCCAATCTTGTGCAGCCTTTTGTTCTTCTAAGGAAGTTCATTTCTGCCCTTTGTATTCTACTTCGCAATTTCTTGGTCATTACCCAAGTTTCGCTCCCATAAAGTAATGCAGGAACTGCCAGTGTTTTATAAAACTTCAATCTAGTATCTCTTCTTGTTTTATTCTTTAATGTTTTGTGTATAGTTCCGCATATCATTTGAAATTTGGACAGTTTCATATGTATGTCTCTTTCAGTTTTTGTGTTTATAGTAAAATTACAACCCAAATGATTAAAATTTGTTACTTGTTCCAGAGGTTTGTTGTCTATTACGATTTTTTATCTTATATGATCGTTTCCCCAAAATGCCATTATTTTTGTTTTCTCTTTCGATATTTTGAAATTATATTCTTGGCATAACTGATTTAATTGATGTAAAGAGTACTGCAAGTTATTTTCATTTTCTTGAATAATAACCACATCGTCAGCATACATTAAAACGTTTAATATTTTAAAACGGTCCATTCTTATGCCTATATTAACAATACTTTTCCAATTTTGGATGATGTCATTAATATATAGATTAAAAAGAGTAGGCGATAAAATACACCCTTGTCTTACACCTCTATTTATTAAAATAGCTTCTGTCTTTGATGTGCCTATATTTATTATAATTTGAGACTTTACATACAAACCTTTTATCACATAAATTAATTTTGCGGAGTAGCCATGTATTTCCGTAATTTTCCATAACTTCCTAATAAGTTTAATGTTCTGGCTTCTGTTAGCTATACTGTTTTTAGAGTCTCTAAAAAAGTGTGCATTGCCGGAAGCACTTTCTGAGGACATTAATAATTATGTTACTGGTATACAGGTATACAGGAAAAAAAAAACCTTTAAACTTATTAATTTTCCAAAATGGTGTTGTTTTAAGAATATGTCGATAATTTAAATAGCGACGGCAGTTTAATAAGTATAAAACATCCATTTACCCTATAATATCAGTTTGTGATATCTGTGATATATTTCCTATCCATAATCTAAAATTTTTAATTTGTATGCGAATGTAAGGCGCACGCGAATATAACGCGCACCCCTATTTTGAGGAGCCAATAATTTGGTATAAGACACCTTACATTCGGAAATTTACGATAACACTACTGACGCATTGAAATGGGAACCCATCGCACATTTATTTATTAAATAAAACTACCAAAGTTTTATATGATTTTCACAAATATTTATTTTATTCAAGATTCGTAACAGCTGTTTCAGTACACTATATGTATCTTCTTCAGAAGACACTGTATTTTCTACATTGTCTTAAGAAGAAACGGCGTATTGAAACAACTGTTATTGTTTATACATCCTCAACTTGTGTCCAACTCAGGGTCGGATCGAGGAATGAGATGAGATGAAGCCCCTTATATAGAGGTCTGTGAATGACATGGGTGCGGGCCGACCATGCCTGACTCACCATCACAGGGGCAGAATAATGAAATGAAACGAAATAGTTGAGAATGGAGAAATGGTGGAATGAAATTGTGGCAGGAGAAAAATCCTGAGAAAAACCTGCCCAAGCTCCGTTTCGTCCACCACGAAACCCACATGGAGTAACTGAGACTCGATCTCAGCACCCCAGCGGTGAGAGGCGAGCGTCTAACCGCTTGCGCCAAGGAGCCGCCATGAAACAACTGTTATGAATATAAAATAAAATAAAATAAATATTAATAAAAATAATATAAAACTTTGATAATTTTATTTAATAACGAAGAATCATGGATTTTCATGAAGTAAACACCAAATCAAATGATTAAAACCTTCTGAAGACAACGTGGCCTTGTGGTTGACTCAGTCTCTAAGGTAAATGAGTACCAGATGAAAGTTTTGAAAGTAAACTCAAAGGCCACCGTCACGCAGAACTGTCCACCCGTTGACATGTATTGCCGATTGGTCAATAAAATTCCTAGCCTTAACTTCCTGCTTCCCAAGGCGGCTAAGGATTATAGTAGAACTACGTTAATCTCAGTGGTTTAGGGCTTATGTTCCTTGGCTCTACTCCCGAGGGCGGCGGGATCAAACCCGGCCGGGATTGTAAACTTAAGGCTGATCGAGTTGGAGGGAACGTTAAAATATTCCTGTGGGGTAGCTGATAAGGTTGTAAAATTTGTTACAGTTCCGGATATTTTCATTATACTCGTCAAGTTTTATTCTTAAGGGGGGTTGAATTTGAATTGGAATATATATAATTTGCAATGTCGATAATTGTAAACTTAAGGCCGGTCGAGTTGGAGGGAACGTTAAAATTCCTGTGGGGAACGAGTTATTTCTAGGATGGAACAATGTTCTCCGCTAAGAACTTTAAGCTGTGGGTCGTGACTCCGAAGATTTTCGGGCTCATAAAAATTCAATGTTTATTTCGTCCAATTATTCATTACAACCTTTAGTTAAAAGACTAATAATTATGCTACTGAAACATGAATTAGTGCATCTGAGCTAAATTTAAGCGGCCTTCCCCATCCAAGCAATACATTATTGAATACTAGATATCTCTTTGAGGCAATGAATTGAACACATGTTACTTTGTGATATCTATAGGAAAATAAACGTTACTAAATTAGCTTGATTAAGAAATTTCCGCTTGGGAGCACCCATGTTTCCACGTAGGGACATAGGGAATAGACTATCACTACTACAACTACTACTTTAATTTTACTTTGAGCGAAAATTACTCTGAATATCGTCGTTACTACTAACATAATTTTGAAATCTTCATCACGAAATGACAACAAGTCTTGGCGGTGCTATACTATTATTACTTACTCACTGGCACTATCAAACCCGTAGGTTCATTGCCACGCGAACATGAGCTCTCAATACAT